>JAHLJT010004567.1:54420480-56820480 GCA_031308135.1 Acheta domesticus
TTAAAAGGCCTAGGAAGCATCGCTTCCGAGTTATTTGCCATTATAATGTGTGTTGCAATAATCTTTTTTGGTATGTCATAATCTGCAAACTTCTATTTTTCCTTCTAAAATCTGTTTGATGTAGAATGGGATGTAATTATTTATCCACCAGTATCACACTTACAAGGTCTTGTGTCGATTGTTTCTTATAAATTGCCTAAACTATCGTTTTCCCGTAGCTTACGATTACTTATACAAACGATTAGAAGGCTTTAGAAAATGATAATTCGTAATTACATTCCAAAATCAAAACTTTATTGGGTGCTACAACAATGTATACAAATGTATAATAAACAGTAAAATAAATGCACAGAACCGTTGCAGTCATTTTCAAAGTGTATTGAAAGTCCAGGTGTTTTAAAGGCGGGAAATGGTTTTTATTTTTTTAACTGCAGCCCAGCAATCAAAAAATCTGAAAAAAATGCAAAACATTTTGTGTTTTAAGGGGAACCTTTGACATTTTTTTCGAGCCTGTTCCAGGCTTAAGACACAATAAAAAATATTTCTTGATATTTTTTTTCAAAAGTATTTTTTTGTGTTTGAATTTGGGCCTGAGAAAATATTGAAAAATGTTTTTTTGATAGTACAAATTGTGTTCTTATTTATCATATTTTTTTCAGTCAGATAAAATAGTGTTAAGTTGTCGAAAAAATTGAAATTAAAAAGACACGTTTTTGGCTGTATAGGGGTGTGGGTGGTGGGACGGGGGCTAAGAAACCTTTCAAAAATATTATTTTTATGTGATAATTATAGTTGAACCACTCATATGTAATTTGGTTGAGGGGAACTTTTTACCATCTTATCGGGGGGGGGACCCTTTGTTATAATCTAAAATAAATTATTTATGTCTAACATAAGTTACTTTTAAAAATTAGTAAATTTTAGCTAGAAAAGTATCTAAAAATTGTTCTCAATGTAGACGGTAATATTCTGAAACACGACTTCTCCAGCGAAATGAAAGGCTAAGCTCATGTTACCTTTCACCTGCAAACATGACCTCGTTTTTACATATGTCACCTTTCTCGTGTCTCGAAGACAATGTAGAGGTGTTATTTTAATAGTGGTATAAATCCATTTACACTCGTTTTCAGATATTGAGCAGTAAAGTTAAACGATTATGAAAACATCGGGAATTGTAATAGAAAAAAATTGAGTGTTCCCTTTTCTTATAATATATGAACTTGTTTGTCTGCAAATTTGATTAATAAAAACACTGCCTGTATCTCAAAATATAGAGCAGTAAAGGAGGTATACAACTATAAAAATTAGTTTGTCGTGCCAAATGGTTGAATGTGGGAGGTGGACATTGTAAAGAAACAATTTAAATGAAAAAATCGATTTCTTGAAGCAAAGTAAATGTGAATTTTAATGTCACTATTTTACACATACTCCTTTCTCATCAGACACACATCTCATCTTTCTCATCTTCAAATTATTCTGATCTTTTCCTGAGCCTCCGCTTTTCTGAGATGAAGTTTCTTTTCCATGACTAAGTCCCCTTTCTGTTTATGATCAGAGGCAGCTTCAATTTTGAAAAATAATTTATCGCAGAAACTGCAAGTATCCTTACCTGGTGAATGAAAAGAAAGATCAACGTCATCATTAAAAACTTAACGATAAATATGTATCCCTGCAGAGGTTTTATTTTCACTCTGACAATTATCTAAATATAAACTAAATATTTTTGCAACATTCAGCTCAGGATTCAAATACTTCTTTTTAGAATTATCCTCCATAGCATAATGACTTTCACATGCTGAAGAACTTTTGATGTGCACTTTGACATCACCAATCAGTGCTTCTGGCACACACTTTCTTCATTCATGTTAACCCCTTCGATGAAGATGAGCTGACCCTTCTTCTCCGCTTTTTGACGTAATTTTGACAAATCTTCCATTGGAAATTTTGAAAGTATGGAGAAAGGTTTTGCAAACTTTTATACTTGTGTTACAGTCTCCAGTCGGTATTCAGAAATGCACCCTTTCCTATTTCCTGAACCGTTCTTCGGTCGACGACGTTTAACAGATGTGTACGTAATCCATTTAAGTAGCGATTTTGGAGATCAAAATTTCCTAATTACCTCAAAATTTCTTTCCTCTCGGATTCCGTAATCTTACTTAAACATTTGCGAGTACAGGATCAGTCGAGATTTTCGAATGTTTTCTTCAAAATAAGTTTGCTTGTTTTTGTACGTTTCCACAGTTTCTTTTGCGTTTTGGAAGGTTTTGTTCGAACATATCTTCTTTTCTTTGGCCATTTTTACTTCGAATGCGTTTACCTTTAACACTAACTGCACTAGACCCTCATCATTTGAAGAACGTGCAATAGGATCTAGATCACAAATTCGTGTAGGCATGAGACATCAGAGTTTTCTGGATCAGAACTGGCATCTAAAAATGCAGTAAGATATCTTAGTCAATGCTATTGGGTATTAGATTACATTATAAGCATGAATGACAATATACGTGTAGTACATAAATACACACATACACACACACACACACGTCCATCCTACAAGGACTGCCGGCACATTTTTTTTATTCCTACAATATGATAGTTACAATTAATAAATAGCCACTTTAGAATGTAATCATGCTTTCGTTATTTCGTATTAACAGTAAATGCGAAATCCGTAACAACAAATGTTGAATAGTAGGCTACTAAGTTCCCGCCCAGCACTAACCTACATGCTTACTTTTCTTCCACTGAAGAAGACTAAACATTTGAAAAAGAGTGATCTTATTTTAATTTATCTGTATTTATTAGACTATCTGGATCAAGATGTTCATCATCAATATTGGTCTTGTCGCTAGAAACCTCTCGAAAAGCACTCATCATGAGACAAGTAGAACTCAATGGAGTTGTGCCACTATCAAAATAAACTTAATGCGATCTCCAATAATTTTCTCGGATTGTGATGCGCTTTGTTGGCTACAGAGAAAACCTGCATTTGCACCACGTTGTGAATAAGTGTAATCTATTTTCACGGATCTGGAAATAGAGTTAACTCCATTTGTCTAAAAAGTGGAGTTGTACCACTATTAAAATAACGCCTCCATGTGTACTTAGTTAAATATTTTACTCCGATAACATTTATACCTTTAAACTGATTCCCGCAGTTTCTTGTTCCCGCCGCCGCGCTGCGCCATGCCAAGGTGTGACGGGCGCGAAGACAGACGCCGGAAACGCGCGGTCGGTCGCTTGGGGCAGACGCCACGTGCAGGATGTCGCGTTGACAGGTGAATGTCAAAGGTCACAAACTCGCCAATGTTTCGCAATGATGCTGGATCGTTGACGCTGTCTCTGCTGCGATTCTGACCGGGAGGTCCTAGGGATCGAGACCGTGGCGTATTTTCCTCACTAGCTACGTACTAGCTCGAAAGCATTCGGCCATTCTCTGAAGAATTCTAGCTGCCGGCTGCACTAATGGGTAGTATTCTGTGATGGATAAATACTCGGACCACGGACCACGTTCGATCCTGCCTTCAAATCCCGTCCTCATTCCCTCCTTTGGCGAGCGATGGTACGATCATTCGTCCTAGTATTCCATTGATTCTAAATACGTTTGTCGAGCAAGAGAGATATGGAAAGCGGCGACTAATTGGTTGGCCATTGGCTCTAAATGTGGTGTGAAAATCTAGTTCCGAATACAACTTACAGAAATATTCCACTTAATTTTTGGTACCAAATGTTTTGTTTGTTTGTTCTCAGCTTGTTTCCGGGAATAAGATGCTGTGGCAGCCTTCTTTTTCGATCTTTTCTCACTCGTTTTGTGTGCGAGTATGTTTTCTGTGAGATTCACCAACAGTATTTCTTGAGTTGCTGTGTTTCCTGACTTTCTTGGTTTCTGTATTTTAAAGATGAGGAATTGCTCATCATTATGACCCGGAAGTGTATGAAAAATGATATTTTCAATATGCTCTTATGACGAAATGAATACAAGACATGACGAAATGAATAGAAAATAGTTGGTTTAGTGTACAGTAAAACTGTCTAAGACGGACCCTGAAGGTTCATTCAAAAATGTCCGTCATGGCAGGTTTCCGTCTGATAGAGGTTGGTCAAAAATTCACCTCATATCTCAAGTACAGTTTTTCCAATTAATTTTGTTACTGAAACAAATTAAAGAAAATAAAGCATAACTTATCAATGAAAATATTGCAGGAAATGAAAAAAATCAACAGCAGAACACGCGGAAAATATAGGACAAGCATCTATTCCGCATTTTGCAAATTATTTTAGCATGTATTCCTTATGCTACGCTAGGATGGAATTCCCAGTTATTGTTCCTATCAAAGCGCTCATCGTAAGAACTAGAGTGATCGCTCTTCGCCTCTATCTCTCTCCTCCACATTTAATTGTCAAGAACAATGCTGCAAATAAACAATAGTTCGAGAGTTGCATGGGAATGGGTTTGCAGCCTACGATAGCGTGTGAAAGACGTGTACACCTTCCGAAAACTTAATGCGTATTAGTCAATATTGTACTTTTTCGCGTTTGAAGAATTGTGCACCATATCTACAATTTTTCGATTGAAAACCTCTCGCAGCCGGGTCCAAGTAAGGAAAAGATGGATAAATATTGTTCCTACTTGTAGTAAATTACGTCCTCTTAACTCGTTATGGAGTCTCATTCCACGTATTGTGGGTCCTTGATACCGAAAATTCGATTGACGGCTAAACGTGGAAGTCCGACGCTTTTTGCGAGCCTCGGCCGTCCTGGGGCAATGGGGCAGGCACACGACTGCGTCTCACGGCAGCTGATACAGCGCCAGCCCGTGTTCGAGCTGAAACAAAGCGAAAGCCTGATTAGTAAAAAAAAAATAATAGTAATAAATCCCGTAAGTGTAGTGGCTGTTTTTATCGCGGAGGTGGCGGTGATCTTCCGCGGGTTGGCCAGATCTGCTCCGACCTACGTGAGTTTGCGGAAATTTTCCCCAACCAGGTATCTCCCTCCAACGTGGCAGCGTCCCAGCGGGAACAAGCTCTAAGCTCCCGGCTGGTCTCCCGGCATGTGTGGTAGTGTAGTCCGTGTAAGTGTAAGGGATGAGGATAGGAAAGAAGAGGAAGGAAAGATCGCGCGTGGTCCTTGGCCAGTTTGTTAGGGTACTGCTCCGGCATTCCCCTGGTGTTGATCGGAGAAACCACGAAAAATTACCAATCAGAGCAGCCGACTTCTAGTTCTCCTTCAAACAGCGAATGAATTTGTCCCAGCGCTGTAGGTAGTTTGAAAAATCCCACGGGATTCGAACCGTAGGACCTCCCGGTCTGAGGCATTATAGTGACCTTAGCTTATAAGAAAGAAGAAGAAACTCGAAGCCCTGCGAGTTTCAAACAGATATTTTCATTTTGAGCAATACTTTACATGAAAACTCCACACATTCTAAATTTTCTTAAAAATGCTCCAAATTTTGTATTAAACTTTTTTCTGAGATATCGTAAACGAAGGTTTTGAGGTTTGCCACCTCGAAAAATTTTGGCTTCATAAAAAAATTGATAAAAGAAATTGGTTATATTTCAACAACTACTCGGGTTATTGAACGACCTTCGTACTCAAAATTAATGTAGACACAATTCTCTACAAATCATGTATTCACATCTACTTTATAATCCTTTTAGGCGTTAGAGCACGCTGATAAGGTGCGACTTCTTGGACCCGTCGTCACTATAGGAGAAAAGATCTCTCGCGCCCTTCTACTATCTTGGGGCAATGCTCTAATTTCAATGCATAATGAAGTTGTTGTAATGCACGACTATTACGAATGATTTATTTGAGCCATTCCACGTCAAATCGCACAAAATAGACCAAAATTTGACCTTCATATTTTTATTTATTTCCTAATTGTTTCTATTTGTTATATGGATCAAATAAGTGAACACGTGTCTTTTTATTTTTTTCTAACTTTATTATTTTCGAAAATATTGTGTAATGAAATTTGCTAAAAATGACGCGCATCACTAACTTAAAAATATCATACATCTGAATACACCAATTACAGAAATTCCGTTCAAATTCCATTCGAAACTTAAAAACATGTTTAATTTTTAAGATTTTGCAAAATATTTAATTTTTTGAATTTTCAATTTTTTTTTAAAAAACTGAAATTTTGAAAATTGAATATTTTTGTAAACTCGATGAGTTAAAAATGTTTAAAAAATATTTATAAACGCAGTAGAGTAGAGAAAAGACACTAGAGTCCAAAAAAAATCAAAGTGGGATCTCAGTAACCCTAAAAGATATTAATATTTTACGAACCAATGTGTAATAGATTGCTGCAATAGACAGGTTTTTTGCGTTACTGGTCGTCGGTTTCTTTGGATGAAGCAGTAATTTAAGTACTTCTTGAGGTGGTGAACCTTCGTGATTGAATTTATAAATAATAATATTTATATGTATTAATATACATATAAATAATATTAATATTTTTATAAATAAATTATAAATTTAAAAATAATTAAATGACGGATTCTTGATTCAGGTTTTGAATGACATTTTGAAATTTTCTGGTCCCTCACAACTCACTTTAAATACAAGTACTCGCGTACCATAGAATTCCTGAACTTTCGTCACAATGCAGTTTTAATGCCCTACCAAATTTATTTCAGTTTTGGACAAAATTCCCTTTTTCTTCAGCCAACGTTTTAGACACTTTTATCATGCGTTCGGTTGCTGCAAAAAGTCGTTTAATTTTATTGAATGTCCAACTTTCAAAAATTGTCAAAATTTAAATTTTCAACGTCATGTCATCTGTTGAGTGAAAGTAATCGATGAGTTACTAAATAGTTTCTTTGTCTGATTTTTCGAT
Source organism: Acheta domesticus (assembly GCA_031308135.1). Taxonomy (NCBI): domain Eukaryota; kingdom Metazoa; phylum Arthropoda; class Insecta; order Orthoptera; family Gryllidae; genus Acheta; species Acheta domesticus. Next base: position 54,427,325 of record JAHLJT010004567.1, read on the forward strand.
GGACGTCGAAGGATCTTCAATGTGAAAAAATTTATCTGTGTTGGCACTTTGTACTTTCTAAAATTTCTCATGGGGATGCCATTTTGTTCCAATTTTCTTTTCGTGGCGGGGGTTTCTCCTATTGCAATTAAACTCATGTTAATCTTCTCTTTATTCATTTCGCAGACACTTGAACTAATTGAAGAGCTTTGTCACTTCCCTGATTTCCCCTTTTTTCACTGGACGTTCCGCTACTTTGGTTAAAGCCACGGGAACCACTGATCTCGATGCTATCTTCATTAAGAAAAGGCCGTTTTGGAAGCCGATTCCCTTTCTTCCGAAATGAATCACAAATTCGCCAATCTAATGACTCATGTAAATTCACCAGCAAATCGTTGTTTACGCGTCTTGTAGATTTTCTTTTTTTAAAATCGTGATCAGAAAGTTTAAATGGATTGAAACATCTATCTCATACGTTGATCGCCACTCATGTTGCACAGTGTATAACATTCACAGAACCCACGATTCACAGAACAAATACTATCACTCTTGTCTTCATACGTATTGCGCATTGCGACTAATGTTGAGAAACGTTTACTATGTCCCTTGACAAGTGGTCGATTGTACTTCACGAGCAAGGTCAGGAGGGCACTCCGTCCCTAGGACGCAAAGGGACTCGCAGTAAAATTCGTTTCGCTGACACGAGGAAAAGCATTCGTTTTGCTGTCACCCATCCCAATTTGTGTGTGCTGTCACCCATCCCAATGTGAACATAGATTTACTAATGTTTCTTGAAACCCAAATCAGGCAGAGGGTCATTCTTTTTATTGTTCGTCGGCATTAGTATCCAAGACTGATCGAACACAATTCGTTAGTGCAGGGGCAGGAACCACGCGCCCGAATACCATAATTACAATTGATTTTTTTTATCTATACGTGTTGAGTGCCCACTTTTTTCTTGTTATGTTTTGTAGAAAATTGAGCAAGAAATATGCCTTTTTTTCAAATTTTAATCTGAGAGAGTTCATAAAGAAATTTTCGTTTTTTAAAAATAATTACAATTTTTTAATGAAATATTTATTTTTTGAGAAAGTAATTTACAGATGAATAAAATACACATATCAAAAAATTAAACGAAACAAACGAGTAATTTTTATGTTAAGTACATTCAGAGCGTCAATTAATCATATTTTGCAAAGGACGCGTAAATTTAAAAAATTAATAAAGGCAAAACTATACAAATAAACAATTTTCAGGTAAATAAAGAAACACGTCCCTCTTTTTTTGATGTCCAGAATGAATGCCATTTATTGGTATCATTTTTTTAAATAGTCGTGTCAATTCGAGTGAGATTTGACGTGGAATGGCTCGTATTTCCATTCGTTTCGCTCTCACCCATAAGAACATAGGTGACCCACAAGTCACCCACAATGTTACCCACAAAATATGTATTACACAATATCATACATTCTGGGGGCAGAGTGAACATCTGAAATACTAATAACTCTTGAAACCCTTATCAGGCAGACGGTCATTCTTTTTTGAGTTCTTCAGCACTTGCATCAAAGACTGGCCGAACACAATTCGTTAGTGCATGGGTAGGCAGAGCGCGCCCTCATACTTACAATCGATTTTCTTAGAACTGTATGTGTGGAGTGCCCACTTTTTTTCTTGTTGTATTTTATAGAAAATTGAACAAGGAACGCGCCTATATTTTTTTCAAATTTTTATCTCATCGAGTTTATATAGAAATTTTACTTTCTTTGAAAAAAGTAGATTTTTAAAATGAAAAAAAAATTTTGAAAAATTTATTTACAGAGGAATAAAATACACATTTCAAAGTATTAAATGACATAAACCAGAAATTTTTATATTTGGTACATTCGGAGAGATAATTGATCTTATTTTGTGAAGTACCTGTAAATTCCAAAATTTAATATAGCCGAAACTACACAAATAATCAATTTTCAGGCAAATAAAAAAATACGTGTCTCTTTTTTTGATGTCCAGACTTTAGAAAAAAAATATCGTATATTTAAAAAAATGTCGTGTCAACTGTTGTGCGATTTGACGTGGAATGGCTCATTTGCCTTATTAATGATTAAAGTTCCTTTCTTTACCCGCGGAAATAACAGGCCTTTACTCGCGCATGGTATTTGCATATCTCAGCCGTAGAACACGACAATATGACAGAAACGAGAGCAAAGATGAGAAAACACTTTCTGTACAATTCCATATGTTTACATAAAATTATAATAATTATTGTATTTTAAAATATATACATTATTTTAACAACAATATTTTTTCTCATGTGCTGATGTTGCAATGTGCTGATCTTGCAATTGAGATGTAAAAGAAAACTAAAGAGGAAATTGTAGGTATGAAACACAGATGCAGGATAAGATATATACGATAATTATTGTTCTACAATCTTTGTAAGGGGTAGAGAGCGATGGAAAACTTTTTTCCTCTGGCCAAAGCCCTCTCCCGCCCTAGGATCTCGCGGCGGTGCTCTAGTGTTACAGTGTAATTCTTGAAAGCGACTATTACAGTTGAATGAATAAAACCTTAAGTTCATAAATATTTCGTAAATTTTAGACTAAAAATAAATAGAGCATCACTGCAGAAGAAAACGACGGTAAGGGAAATTCAGCATTGCCCGTAATTTTTGAATCCCATTGAAATAGTCATCCGTTAAATTAGATGTTCCCAGTTAACATAGAATGAAATTAGTAGGGAATCTGATGAGGACAGGAGTTACTGGAGGAAGTAATATTCTCGGGCAGTAAGCCAGGGTTGTTTTACATGCTAGTGATTACAACATGCATATCCGTTCTTCGAAAATCCGTGCACCTCAGCTGAGGTTGAACCTGCGCTCTGGAGTTAAGGCGCCAATAACTTAGAGGCTGGTAGTGAAGAAGTTATAAATTTAGTGATTATTCTAACAGTTCTAGATTCTTATCAAGGCATTTATTTCTAGAACAAGGGACAATCTCACTCATCAAAATCATTCAAATATGACCGAGAACATATGGGTTTTCTTTCTTGCTTTTAGTTCGATGTGATACATTCATCCAGGGTAGACAATAGAAGGAAATATTGTGTAGTGGAAACACAGTGATTTGTCTGAAATATTATGTGTAATCAAATAGAAACTAGAATAGAACATATTTCTAAAGCAGATGAAAACTTTTTGTTGATTTGTGTGGAAAAGAAATGATTAACAGGGGCACTGGACGATCGCTACCAGGTACTTTCAAAGACGATGATAAAACCTAAGATTTGTCGTGTCATAAATCTACATTTGAAGCAGCCCGCTAACATAGATGTCGCAGCTACTATAAAGTCAAATTTGGGAAGAGAAACTATTCCTTCAGATTTGTACCGGTCGTCTAGTCTAATTAAAAGTGCCTAATTAAATCATGAAGTGCAACTCACTTCATGTAATCAAATGGCATACTAAGGCATGTAGCTGCAGAAAATCTGGACTGAAGTGCTCTTCTCTAGGCAAACATAGTTCTGAGCATGCATGTGGCAATTCCCCTGAAAATGACGAGGCTGGGAATAGCATTTCATTTATCGTTTAAAATTGCGCCCAAGAGTAAGCCGTCGAAACCTTTTCTTATTGTATTGAAGAGGGTAATTAATTGAATGTAGCTCTTGAATAAGAAACATCAAGAACGATTCCTGCAACGGACTTTATCACCGAATGTTTGACAACGAAAGCATTAACCGGCTAATTCTGGAATTACACAGAATCGCATCTTATCCACATCGCGCGGAACAGGCAATGCACATGTTCCACATTTACTTACATTTTATCGAGTGAAAATCCAGAATTGCATGGGTGTTTATTTATCACAATCATCCATTAAACAGTCTTTCCTTCTCGTTCATTATGCCTGCTTAGTGAGCATTACACGAGGTATGTATGTATTGCAGGTTGCATGATGATTTGTTGGAAACGTCACTCCTTTCCCACCCCACCCCTCTAGGGGAATCTTACCCCCAGTGTATTCTTTTTACTTTCCCGTATGCGTATGTATATACGGAGTAATATACGTAGTATAGGGTAAGTTATGTAATGCTGAGCGAAAAATGGCGAATTTTCGCCTGAAAAAAATTCATTGCCGGGCCCTGATAACCAAAAAGGGTATCAAACCAGTTGCTAAATTAAGAAAAAAAATCCCCCAACACGTGGTGTAGCCAGAACCCCTCTTTTGTGAGTCCTTGATACTGTAACGAAAAACCCCCCCTCTCACTTGTACTGATATCGATCACGCCCACTAAACAGGCGCCAATGCAACGAAAAAACCCCCTTTCCTATTTACTAAAACGCCCTACGAACTGGGCACTAATGTAATGAAAATCTCCCCTCTCAACTCCTATTGTTGATCACGAAAAACTTCCTTGCTGATCACCTGTAATATCTACAATGCACACCACTGTGCCCCCCCTTTTTACTATCCGGAGTTTTCCTGTTTACATAAATTTATCAGGGCGGGCCGTGATTTGTTCTCTACAGAACACAAGCGCCACGCCAATGCAGGGACCAGGATCAGCTAGCTATGTGATAAAAACACCGGTTACGTAACATCAAAACGAGAACTCAAAATCTCGTTTGTTTATTTTCTTTTAACCAACAGAAACATTAATACCCTCATAAAAGAATCAATACCACACAACATCAACAAAACACGATATCATAAAAATCACAAAAATCAATAAACATATTATACCCAAATGTTATTACGAAATAATGAGCTCAATACTGTGGCCACACCCATTACATTGCAATCCCCCCAAAATGTTTCCGGTTTTGGCTTTGTAAACCATTTATTCTTCCCAAGAGCAAAGAAATCAAAGTCATTGACTTCACTGGAGTGTTGCAAAACAAAAAAAAATATTCCACTTCCCTTGCGTTGTTAACCAAGCGGCGACCAGGTCCACACACACACGATCTCACGCCGTCATGCGTAAGAACTCTGCTCCACTGCTGCCTGCTAGCGCCGAATTACCAGTGCCCCCCAAATTAGCCATCTAAAGCTAGCAGCGCCCAGAAACCAATCTCAACCAAACTATATCCAAAATTTTAGGCTAATTTTAGGCTAATTAAATGCTCTATTCCCGAATTTTAGGCTCCTCTGGATTTCCGAAAATCGTGGGCGCTGCTAGCTTTAGTCTAAAGCTAGCAGCGCCCACCCAGAATCTATCTCAAAATCAATTGTAAAATCTGAAACCCATCCCAAAATTTAAGAATAATTTTAGGCTCTTGGAAAAAAATTATCCCCGCCTTCAAATTCCAAAAATCAGGGCTGTACAAAACGAAATAAATAACATTGGTTCTTATGGGCGAATAAACATCAAAATCAAAAAACCTTAGGAAAAATCTGAAAACCCTCCCAAAAGTTAAGAATAATTTTAGGCTCTTGGAAAAAAATCAACCCCGCCTTCAAATTCCAAAATTCAGGGCTGTACAAAGCGAAACAATTAACATTGGTTCTTACGGGTGAAATAACACCAATATCAAAAAACCGTACGAAAAATCTGAAACCCCTCCCAAAAGTTAAGAATAATTTTAGGCTCTTGGAAAAAAATCAACCCCGCCTTCAAATTATAAAAATCAGGGCTGTACAAAGCGAAACATCTAACATTGGTTCTTACGGGTGAAATAACACCAAAATCAAAAAACCTTAGGAAAAATCTGAAATCCTTCCCAAAAGTTAAGAATAATTTTAGGCTCTTGGAAAAAAATCAACCCCGCCTTCAAATTCTAAAAATCAGGGCTGTACAAAGCGAAACAATTAACATTGGTTCTTACGGGTGAAATAACACCAAAATCAAAAAACCTTAGGAAAAATCTGAAACCCCTCCCAAAAGTTAAGAATAATTTTAGGCTCTTGGAAAAAAATCAACCCCGCCTTCAAATTCTAAAAATCAGGGCTGTACAAAACGAAACATTTAACATTGGTTCTTATGGGTGAAATAACACCAAAATCAAAAAACCTTAGGAAAAATCTGAAACCCCTCCCAAAAGTTAAGAATAATTTTAGGCTCTTTGAAAAAAATCATCCCCGCCTTAAAATTCCAAAAATCAGGGCTGTACAAAGGGAAACAATTAACATTGGTTCTTACTGGTGAATAGGGTATGTTGTATTCCTAACGGGAATTTTCCATTTTTTGGATAGGGAAGAGAGAAGGCCAAAATTGTTTGTGGGTTTTAATAGAATTCTCTATAATGTGTGGAATATGAAGTTCAATTTTCAGAAGCTAAGTCGTTGTAGTTCAGGTGTTATAAGAACTCAAATATTGAATATCGAAAAAAAAAAGTGGGTGTGTTTCGATTAATATTCTATTTTTTTCAGTCAGAACGGTGCTAGTCAAAAATTATTTGAGGTTGGCATATTGATATGTAATGTATGAGCAATTGCTAATAAATTCCCCATTTGAATTGGTGAAGTAGTTCAGAGATTATTTTGTGAGAAATGAAAAATTAATCGAAAGGCATGTTGTAGTTCTCACGAGAATTTCCCATTTTTTGGAAAGGAAAGAGAGAAGCCCAAAATTATTTGTGGGTATAATACTATTCTCTATATTGTGTTGAATATGACGTTCAATTTTCGGAAACTAAGTCGTTGTAGTTCAGGTGTTATAAGAACTCAAATATTGAATATCGAAAAAAGTGGGTGTGTTTTGATTAATGTTCTATTTTTTTCAGTCAGAACGGTGCTAGCCCAAAATTATTTGAGGTTAGCATATTAATAGGTAATAAATGGGCAATTGCTAAGAAATTTCTCATTTGAATTAGTAAAGTATTTCAGCAATTTTTTGTGAGGAATGAAAAATTAATAAAAAGGTATATTCTAGTTCTCACGAGAATTTTTCCATTTTTTTGGAAAAGAAAGAGAGAAGCCAGAATCATTTGTTAGTATATCTGTATTCCGTATCATGTGTTGTATATGGCCTTCAATTTCCAGGAGCCAAATCGTTGTAATTCAGGTGTTATAAGAACGCAAATGTTGAATATCGAAAAAAATTGGGTGTGTTTTGATGAATATTCCAAATTTTTCCAATAAGAACGGTGCTAGCCCAAAATTATTTGAGATTGGCATCTTGATAGGTAATGCATGAACAATTGTGAATCAGTTCCTCATTTGAATTATTAAAGTATTTCAGAAATAATTTTGTGAGGAATGAAAAATTATTTAAAAGTTATACTGTATTTCTCACGAGAATTTTCCACTTTTTGGAAAAGAAAGAGAAGCCCAAAATTATTTGTGGGTATAATCGTATTCCTTAATATGTATTGTATGTCACACGCCAATGCCATGAGCCATATTCTAGTACTTCCGGTTTTATAAGAACGGAAATGTCGAATATCGAAAAAAAATATGGACTGGTTTTGACTAATATCCCTTTTTTAATACGAACTAATATAGCCCAAAATTATTTGAGATTTGAATATTATTAGCTAATTTATGTGCAATTGTTAATACATTCTTTATTTGAATTGGTACAGAATTTTGGGGTTTACTTTTTCAGAAGTGGAAACGTGGTGAAATGTATATTGTAGTTCTCACGCGAATTTTTCTTTTCTTGGAGAAGAAACCGCGAAGTTCAAAATGATTCATGAGTATAGCCGTATTCTCTATCATGTGTTGTATATGGAACTTTATTGCCAGGAACGAAATCCTTGTAGTTCAGGTTTTATAAGATCGCAAATATTGGATAGCAAAAACCAAAGTTATTCTATTGATTATTATTCCTTTATTTTTCAATAAGAACGTTTCTAGCCCGAAATTATTTGAGATTAGCAAATTATATATGTATTCAAATTGTATGTGCAAATGTAAATAAATTCTCTTTTTGAATTAGTAAAGTATTTTGGAGTTTATTTTGTGAGGAATGAGAAAGTGGTCAAGAAGTATATTGTAGTTTTCACGAGAATTTTCCATTTTTTGGTAAACAAAGAGAGGAGTATAAATTTTTTTCTGAGTACAGCCGTAATCCTTATCATGTATTTGAAAATGACATTATCAAACACGAAATACCTGTAGTTAAGGTAACACAAATATTGAATATCGGAAAAAAGTTGGGACTGTTTTGATTAATATTCCTTTCATTTTTAATAAGAACGAATCTAGTCCAAAATTATTTGAAGTTGATATATTGATGGCCAATGTATGAGCAATTCTAAATAAATTCCTCTTCTGAATTAGTACAGTATTTTGGAGTTTATTTAGTGATAAACCAAAATATGATCAAAATTTATATAATAGTTTTTACACTAATTTTCCAATCTTTTTAAAACAAAGTGAGTAGTCCAAAACTATTAGAGAGTACAGCCGTATTCCCTATTATGTGTTGTATATGACATTAAATTGCTCGGAACGAAATCCTTGTAGTTTAGGTTTTATAACAACACAAATATTGAATTTTGCAGGAAAATAGGGTGTTTTGATTAATATTCAATTCTTTTCAAAAAGAATGCATCTACCCCAAAATGATATGCGTGTCGCGATTTTTTGCCATAATGTGCATGTTATTTGTAGAACATTGAATTGATTGAAGCGAAATATACGGGATTTCAGCTTGCTTTGGTCCCTAGATTTTTCAATATGGCGGCCATTCGGCCCTGCCAACATTGAAAATGTTCATGAAGCTAGACTTCGGCGCTACATTCAAACATTCGCAATTCGAGAAATCTGCCATCAGGAACTTCTCTCATTATAATGTTAATTTTAATCAACTGAATGTTTTGAAACAATGAAATAATTATTATTTGGATCAATTATTTTGATATTTTTCTTCTGAAACTCATAATGTTGAAATATGAGAAGTTTAATGTTTTACTTCATTTTAAAATGCAAATATAATTAGAAAGCTTTAGAGGAATAAATTACATTCTTACAAAGATTGTTAATGATTGATATAATATAGAATTAATGGAAGGAAATTTTAAAAAATTGAAATCAGAGTATTTATTAAATTTTATTTGTCTCCATTTCATTATTACAATAATATATTTTATCTCAACATTCAACAGTGAAAACTAAGGAAGAAGAGTTAAAACACTATTTATTTTTTTACCAAGTAAATTTATTTCACAGTAGTTGCAAACAAGTGTTTTTACAGTAAAGTTTTTTGTAAAATCTTCATCTACACTGCCCCTGATCAGATGTACAATTTGTTTTCACAATATACCCCATCCTTCTCTCTATACACAACCATAATTTTCTCAAAATACTCCACTGCATTTTTCCAATTTGTCCAAAGTTGACACCTTAAAAAATTAAATAATGTATTCATAACACTATTAAATTTAAGATATTGAACCTCATTTTTCTTGTGTTAAATGTGTCAATGAATTTAGATGTAATTAAGATACCTGTTTAAAAGCCTGCTTCCAAAGATTTCTGGCCTTTTCCATTCTGTAGCAAGATTTTCTAAGGACATTCTTATTGAAGAATCACTTTGACTGAGATCACATATTTTCAGTTGAAACTGCATTAGGGAGTATGCCTTGAAACAGTCTGCCCTTCAGTTCACTGAATTTATTAACTATACCCTGTTGTTAATTACTTTTAACACTTGAAAAAAAATTATGTGATAACTGCTTAAATCATTTTAATAGAATATATGAAGGTGAATATCAAAAGATGAAAATTAAAATGCAAGAATAATAATATACAGCATTTACCATGTATCCTGAAAATAAATATTTTTAAAATGTTCACATTTTGCACAGAACGTTAGCAGTATTGGTCTTATTTTACTTATGATATCTACATTACAGATGTGCTCATGGGCTTTCTGGCCTGGCTTCATACATTTTTGGTCTCATTGTGTACTACATACACTCCTTTCTTTGGGTCAGCCATGACTGTAAAATATCAAAAAATGTTAATAAATATAATAGTTATATAATTACATTAATACTATACAAAAGTATTGCATAGTTTAATGTATAATATAATATAGGTTTACATAGTAAGTACTGTCCCACATTTAAAATACTAAATATATTTCCATGGGAGTGTGAAAGTATCAAAGTATGTAATCAGTAATTGTATGTTCAAAGCAATGTAAATCTGCATATGATTTATTGAATATGAATTGCTAGAGCAAAGTACCTTGTCATACATTGTTTGAAGCAATTCTCTTTAACAGATATCATTGTTATTATTTTTACTATAGATATTATTATTACTACTAATAAGGCTGACAAAAATAATTCTCCTGGATAATTTACATACTCTTTTCCTCTATAAACAATATACTTACTTCGAACAAAATTCTTTTAAGAATTCTGAACAAAGAAGTTTAAGATCCTTGGAAAAAGAATGTATCATAATTGCCTCTGACATTCTCCCAAATTTATTTTTCTGAAAGAACTTTCCCTGTAAAGAGTGTTTCCTATTATTTCTTCTTTGCAAACTACACCCAATACAAAGTACAAAAATATACACTCATATGTTGAATGTTACCATTATGAGTTTTTTTATAGATGAATCTTGCAATTGCTTTCTTCACAACCATCTAAGTGATCTGATTGAGTACTGACTTCACAATACTGAAAGAATGTTGTGAAGTCGATATGAACTGCATTTTAGAGATTCACATACATTTGTAATGTTAATTTTTTCACATATGGCTTTATTATTAGACCGAACACCATGAATTAAAATATGTTCAATCATCGTGTGTGCTACAATTCCCAATTTATAGATATAACCAAAAATATACAAAATACCTGCATGTGGTAATGCACAAATAATCTATTCCATAGTACAAAAATTTAAGATTTGTTTGTTATGTTTCATAAACATCTTACCTGAAATAAATATGCCACTTCACATGTACGTTCGGAATTCGTTTTCATAATCCATTCTCGTTCTAATTCGCTTTGAAATTCTCATATAGAGCAATAACATTGTATCTTGCTGCACTATTTAATATTCATTGTTTAACTTTAACACGATTTGCATGCGTTTTTTTTACACACTTACGAGCATTGTTTCCACTGTCTCGTTTAAAAATTCAAAAACAAATAATGCGATGAGAGTATCAAATCAAAACGACAAATTCAATTTAAAAATTGTATATATGCTTCTACGCGTGCAAGAGTGTAGTTTTGAACATGTTGGTAGAAAATAAAACAAATGAAAAGATGCCAACCCCAGCTAAACAAAGTCTCTTTCAGCGTGTATGTGCCAACACATGGGGAGTTTCGTTGACGGTTGACTCCTCTGAAATGGACCTGTAATAAACTTAAAGTGTAACGAAAAGTCCCTAAGACAATGCCGTTAGTATAACGGGTGATATTCATGAAGTTGGTATGATCCACTTTCTCTGGGACCATTTGAGCCTGAAAACGGCTATACCTGTAGTTTAGTTTTGAAAAAAACCCAACAAATATTTGAGATCGGTAAGTATTTCGGACAGTTTTTTTTACTTTGCTTTTCTTTTTCATGAAAAACATGGCAATGTCCAAATTATTTCAAGATCGCATCTTATTTGTTGGTATGTGTTCAATTGTTAGTAAATTCCATATTTACATTTGTTAGTTAAGTTTGTTTTCTTTTTTTTTTTTTTGGACGAATGAAAGATTGAGAAAAAATGTAGTTTGCCTTTTATACTAGGCATTATTCTTTTCCCATTTTTGGATTTCTCTATTATTGATTGTGATTTTAGAATTGTAGATGTATAGTTAAATAACTATTTTATCTTTTAATTCGTCGCTGCTTTTTGGAGAGAATTTTTCTTGTATGAAATATTTAATAAGTCCATATTGGATATTTACATAGGAATGAATTAAAGTAATTATTTCAAGGCTTGATATTGATCCTGTCCGAATAAATGGTAAAACTCTCAACAAATACATTTTTTTCTTTTTTAATGTTGGAAATACACGTGTACGGTATAATTCTCCCAGAATATATGTGAAGTTTCTCCGGATTTCCTAGTTTTGAGATAGTGAGATTCTAGCTTCTCCATCCTCGTTTTTGCTAAGTTGATTTCGGGGTGTTTTTTGATGACACTAAAGAACCCAAAATTATGGCCCAAGATTTTTTGAGTTGAGTTGCTATTGGGATGGTTTTAAATATTTGTTATCGTACGTAGAGGTGAGTTTCGAAATTTTGAAAAGGAACAAAAATTTCGCACGTTTACGACCACACAAATATTTTCGAATTTTCAGTACGGGTGGGTGTTCAATTAACAACCCACAATTTTTAACCTTAATTTCGGAGATTGTAGGGTACCAAAATAATGTTTCTGGTGTCACTGAAGAGCCCAAAAATATCCCGAACTTATGGTGGGAGAAATTTTGAAATTTGAGAATTAGGAGTGGTTTTGATTTTTTGTTTTCGTATTTAGGGGTGTGTTTCGAAATTTTGAAAAGTGGCCCCCAGAAGCCCAAAATTAACTTGTTTTGACCGTGCAAAAAAATTGAATTTTAAGTAAGTGGGGGTGCTAGCTTTACCGGCCAAAATTTGAAATCGTAATTTCAAGGTGTTGGGAGGTAGCCCAAAATTTTTAGAAGGAGGCTGAAATTAGCCCAAAATTAGCCCAAAATTATGGCGCAAGCATTTTTGAGTTTTGAGAAAGTGGGGATGCTAGCTTTACCGACGTAGTGGCGCCTGCTATTACAAGCACACCGTCCAGTCCTGGTCCGTGCCGAATACCGCCGTGTGTGTAAATAAATAAAACTGTGCCCGGCAGGGGCCGCCTCGGCCGCGGGCATCGTCTGGCGTAGGCCAATCCGCACCTAAAAACTCCCGCGCCACCACCAGGAGCCCCTCGATGCCCCTACACCCTGTCAAAGAAGATGGTGCAGTGATGGAGCAGTTAAAATGTAAATAGTGTAAATAGTAATCAGTGCACAACAAGGACGTGACAGTGACACCTGTGCTTAGTGTCAGGTCATTTCAGGATAAGAGAATTTCGAAGATAAAGGCAATAAGGAAACTACCACCATGTATAAAAATTGTTCTGTCGACAATAAACGCTACTTAAATACAGAGTAATATACGTAGTATAGGGAAAGTTATATAATGCTCCGGGAAAATGGGCAATTTTCGCCAGCAAAAAATTAGTTGTCTGGTCGTGATGACGAAAAACTGGATAAATCCAGTTACTAAATTAAGAAAAAAAATCCCTTAACACGTGGTGTAGCCAGAACCCGTTTTTTGTTGGTCCTTTATTCCCAAAAACCAACTGAAAGGAAAACGTCCATCCGTCCGTCCCCGTCCGTCCGTCAACACTGCTAGCACCTAAACCGTAAGTACGATTTCTTCCAAAATGGATATTCCCCGCACGATCTTGTTTGAGTGAAAGCTTTGAGATTTGGAAAAAGATTCTATACAATTTTGGGGTACTTTACATGAAGCTCCCCGGACGTTTTTAAACTTTTCTCAAAAACTGCTCCAAATTTTTCTTTAAATTTCTTGTAAGAACAGCGTAAAATGCACATATTATGGTGACATAGGTACGATGTTCACGGTAAACTCAAATTTTCGAAAAGTGCAAAATTTTGAATTGTATTCAACGTCTTCCTCCAACTACAAAATTGCAGATGGAGATTTTTCCTTCAAATGTATTTTTTTCTTCATAGTGAGTTCTTTCATAGTGAGTTGTGTTTATTCGCACGTAAGAACCAATGTTAATTGTTTCGCTTTGTACAGCCCTGAATTTTGGAATTTGAAGGCGGGGATAATTTTTTTCCAAGACTCTAAAATTATTCTTAACTTTTGGGAGGGGTTTCAGATTTTTCCTATGGTTTTTTGATTTTGGTGTTATTTCGCCCGTAAGAACCAATGTTAATTGTTTCGCTTTGTACAGCCCTGATTTTTAGAATTTGAAGGCGGGGATGATTTTTTTCCAAGAGCCTAAAACTATTCTTAACTTGTGGGAGGGGTTTCAGATTTTTCCTAAGGTTTTTTGATTTTGGTGTTATTTCACCCGTAGGAACCAATGTTAATTGTTTCGCTTTGTACAGCCCTGATTTTTAGAATTTGAAGGCGGGGTTGATTTTTTTCCAAGAGCCTAAATATATTCTTAACTTTTGGGAGGGGTTTCGGATTTTTCCTAAGGTTTTATAATTTGGTGTTATTTCACCCGTAAGAACCAATGTAAATTGTTTCGCTTTGTACAGCCCTGATTTTTAGAATTTGAAGGCGGGGATGATATTTTTCCAAGAGCCTAAAATATTCTTAACTTTTGGGAGGGGTTTCAGATTTTTCCTAAGGTTTTTTGATTTTGGTGTTATTTCACCCGTAAGAACCAATGTTAATTGTTTCGCTTTGTACAGCCCTGATTTTTAGAATTTGAAGGCGGGGTTGATTTTTTTCCAAGAGCCTAAAATTATTCTTAACTTTTGGGAGGGGTTTCAGATTTTTCGTACGGTTTTTTGATTTTGGTGTTATTTCACCCGTAAGAACCAATGTTAATTGTTTCGCTTTGTACAGCCCTGAATTTTGGAATATGAAGGCTGGGATGATTTTTTTCCAAGAGCCTAAAATCATTTTTAACTTTTGGGAGGGGTTTCAGATTTTTCCTAAGGTTTTTTGATTTTGGTGTTATTTCACCCGTAAGAACCAATGTTAATTGTTTCGCTTTGTACAGCCCTGATTTTTAGAATTTGAAGGCGGGGTTGATTTTTTTCCAAGAGCCTAAAATTATTCTTAACTTTTGGGAGGGGTTTCAGATTTTTCCTAAGGTTTTTTGATTTTGGTGTTATTTCACCCGTAAGAACCAATGTTAATTGTTTCGCTTTGTACAGCCCTGAATTTTGGAATATGAAGGCTGGAATGATTTTTTTCCAAGAGCCTAAAACTATTCTTAACTTGTTGGAGGGGTTTCAGATTTTTCCTAAGGTTTTTTGATTTTGGTGTTATTTCACCCGTAAGAACCAATGTTAATTGTTTCGCTTTGTACAGCCCTGATTTTTAGAATTTGAAGGCGGGGTTGATTTTTTTTCCAAGAGCCTAAAATTATTCTTAACTTTTGGGAGGGGTTTCAGATTTTTCCTAAGGTTTTTTGATTTTGGTGTTATTTCACCCGTAAGAACCAATGTTAATTGTTTCGCTTTGTACAGCCCTGATTTTTAGAATTTGAAGGCGGGGTTGATTTTTTTCCAAGAGCCTAAAATTATTCTTAACTTTTGGGAGGGGTTTCAGATTTTTCCTAAGGTTTTTTGATTTTGGTGTTATTTCACCCGTAAGAACCAATGTTAATTGTTTCGCTTTGTACAGCCCTGATTTTTAGAATTTGAAGGCGGGGTTGATTTTTTTCCAAGAGCCTATAATTTTTCTTACCTTTTGGGAGGGGTTTCAGATTTTTCCTAAGGTTTTTTGATTTTGGTGTTATTTCACCCGTAAGAACCAATGTTAATTGTTTCGCTTTGTACAGCCCTGATTTTTAGAATTTGAAGGCGGGGTTGATTTTTTTTCCAAGAGCCTAAAATTATTCTTAACTTTTTGGGAGGGGTTTCAGATTTTTCGTACGGTTTTTTGATTTTGGTGTTATTTCACCCGTAAGAACCAATGTTAATTGTTTCGCTTTGTACAGCCCTGAATTTTGGAATATGAAGGCTGGGATGATTTTTTTCCAAGAGCCTAAAATTATTCTTAACTTTTGGGAGGGGTTTCAGATTTTTTCTAAGGTTTTTTGATTTTGGTGTTATTTCACCCGTAAGAACCAATGTTAATTGTTTCGCTTTGTACAGCCCTGATTTTTAGAATTTGAAGGCGGGGTTGATTTTTTTCCAAGAGCCTAAAATTATTCTTAACTTTTGGGAGGGGTTTCAGATTTTTCCTAAGGTTTTTTGATTTTGGTGTTATTTCACCCGTAAGAACCAATGTTAATTGTTTCGCTTTGTACAGCCCTGATTTTTAGAATTTGAAGGCGGGGTTGATTTTTTTTCAAGAGCCTAAAATTATTCTTAAATTTGGGAGGGATTTCAGATTTTTCCTAAGGTTTTTTGATTTTGGTGTTATTTCACCCGTAAGAACCAATGTTAGATGTTTCGCTTTGTACAGCCCTGATTTTTATAATTTGAAGGCGGTGTTGATTTTTTTCCAAGAGCCTAAAATTATTCTTAACTTTTGGGAGGGGTTTGAGATTTTTCCTAAGGTTTTTTGATTTTGGTGTTATTTCACCCGTAAGAACCAATGTTAATTGTTTCGCTTTGTACAGCCCTGAATTTTGGAATATGAAGGCTGGAATGATTTTTTTCCAAGAGCCTAATATTATTCTTAACTTTTGGGAGGGGTTTCAGATTTTTCCTAAGGTTTTTTGATTTTGGTGTTATTTCACCTGTAAGAACCAATGTTAAATGTTTTGTTTTGTACAGCCCTGATTTTTAGAATTTGAAGGCGGGGATGATTTTTTTCCAAGAGCCTAAAATTATTCTTAACTTTTGGGAGGGGTTTCAGATTTTTCCTAAGGTTTTTTGATTTTGGTGTTATTTCACCCGTAAGAACCAATGTTAATTGTTTCGCTTTGTACAGCCCTGATTTTTAGAATTTGAAGGCGGGGTTGATTTTTTTTCCAAGAGCCTAAAATTATTCTTAACTTTTGGGAGGGGTTTCAGATTTTTCCTAAGGTTTTTTGATTTTGGTGTTATTTCACCCGTAAGAACCAATGTTAATTGTTTCGCTTTGTACAGCCCTGATTTTTAGAATTTGAAGGCGGGGTTGATTTTTTTCCAAGAGCCTAAAATTATTCTTAACTTTTGGGAGGGGTTTCAGATTTTTCCTAAGGTTTTTTGATTTTGGTGTTATTTCACCCGTAAGAACCAATGTTAATTGTTTCGCTTTGTACAGCCCTGATTTTTAGAATTTGAAGGCGGGGTTGATTTTTTTCCAAGAGCCTAAAATTATTCTTAACTTTTGGGAGGGGTTTCAGATTTTTCCTAAGGTTTTTTGATTTTGGTGTTATTTCACCCATAAGAACCAATGTTAATTGTTTCGCTTTGTACAGCCCTGAATTTTAGAATATGAAGGCTGGGATGATTTTTTTCCAAGAGCCTAAAATTATTCTTAACTTTTGGGAGGGGTTTCAGATTTTACAATTGATTTTGAGATTGATTCTGGGTGGGCGCTGCTAGCTTTAGACTAAAGCTAGCAGCGCCCACGATTTTCGGAAATCCAGAGGAGCCTAAAATTCGGGAATAGAGCATTTAATTAGCCTAAAATTAGCCAAAAATTTTGGATATAGTTTGGTTGAGATTGGTTTCTGGGCGCTGCTAGCTTTAGATGGCTCCCCAAATTGGCACTGACCACGGCGACGATATGCAAAGACGCGCTCGAGTCTGCTGCACCTCGGCACACCTCGTTCGGCGACACCCGCACTAAAATAGTTCACATCACACGGCATACAGTTCCGCCACCTTGCGAATACAAGTCCGAAGGAGCAACACCTTCTCGAAATTTTATAAGTTCGCGTGTTAAAATAATATCACGAGTGACGCGGAGTGCAACTCGCCACGAAGTTATTCACTCCTCTCACAGTTTATAATAGTTCACTAGTACGAGTCCAGAAGAGAACACTTCATCAAAAATTACAAATCCAAATTTTTTAAAATTATTCTTGCAACAAGCGACGCGGATTCTGCCTCTCGCTACCAAGCTATTCCCTCGTCTCTCTCCCATTGTTGTCCTAAAGCATTTATAGCTTTTTTCCGAACAAAACAATAGCGCCTCTACTGTCTTCTGCTTTATAACTTATAAAAATAGTTTATTATTAATTTCTAACACTTCCTGGATTGTCTTATTATATTGTAAAATTCCCAATTAAAATTTCGTATCCATTCCACTTCTTAGACATCACTTTTCTCGCTTCATTTTGTTAAAAGAATGCTTTTTCGTGCGTCTCATGCCTACAAACATCGCTCGTTTATTTCTCAATTAACTCATGTAACATAATGTTTATCTATTAATGTTCGGCGTCCTAAAATTGTGTCACCACGTTTATAATTTGGCCCGTATCCCACGGAATACTTTGGTATATGCCAAATCTCGGTAGACACACTAGTTTTCGTTTAATTTATTAATATATCCAAACTTTTCTGAAGGGACGTCACGACCATTGTTGTTTTAGTTCTGTAACATGTTAAAATCAATGTCATGATCACAAAACTCGCGATATTATGCGTTTCTGTGACCCGATTTAGCTGAAACAAACTTTATTGTGTTCCTTATAATTTTGTGCGTTGACTAGTAACATGCAACCATTAATTAACCACGGCGTTCACATGCTCGCCTGAAATACTCGTTTTCTCTTAGATCACCTTCACTTGTTTTTCTATATTCCGCTCTGGAAGTTTCTACATAAAGTTCTATACCCGGTTCATAAACCAATGGTCACTTCATGTTATCTACCTATTTCATTTGTAATAGATGGCTAAACTATTACAATACCGAAAAACCAATTGAAAGGAAAACGCCCGTCCGTCCGTCCGTCTGTCCATTCGTGTGTGAACACTGCTAGCGCTTACACCATACGTACGATTTCTTCCAAAATGGATATTCCTCGGTCGATCTGGTTCGAGTCGAAGCTTTGAGATTTTGAAAAATATTCTACAAAATTTGGGGGTACTCTACATGAAGCTCCCCGGACATTTTGAAATTTTTTTCTAAAACGGCTCCAAATTTTTTCTTTAAATTTCTTGTAAGATCAGAGTAAAATGCACTTATTAAGGTGGCATAGGTCCGATTTTCACGGTTAACTCTGAATTTTCGAAAATTGCAAAAGTTTGAAATTTATTCGGCATCTTCCTCCAACTACAAAATTGCAGTTACAAATTTTTCCTCCAAATAAAATTTGTTCTTCATAGTGAGTTTTTTCTTTAAGGTCATGTACATTTTTTGAAAATTTTAATACTTATCGCGCAATATTGCGTGTAATTTGTGCAATTTAAAAAAATACAGAAACGAGATTTTCTCAAAAACGGCTCCAAATTTTTTCTTTAAACGTTTGGTAGGGATGGTACTAAATGTACCGTATGAGGCGACATAAACTCCATATTGATCTATTCTTTTGTTTTTTTTCAAAAATTGCAAAAATGTAATTTTTTGACTTGTCTCTCACGTCGGTAATATTTACATTAGTGGCCATTTGTTTACATTATTATATTTACGAGTTCAAGTGCTTTAAGCAATGTCAAGTAAAGTTTCTCGTAAAACTCAACCGTTTTCGAGAAACTAGCTCAAAATTCCGCATTTTCGGAAACGCTCAAACTCCATTTTCTCATAAATGGCTCCAAATTTGTTCTTCAAAGTTTTGGAACGGATAGTGCTAATTGCACTCTTGAATATGAAGTAAATTTTATTTGGGGTATTTTTTTTTTTCAAAAATTACACAAATGTAATTTTTGGAAAGATTTATGAAATCTTTAATATACACATTACCAGCAATTTGTAAACACTATTGTATTTGTGAGTTAATGTGCTTCAAATGACTTCAAAAAAGTTTCTTGAAAACTCAAAAATTGTGTGAAAATGACCTTCAAATTTTGCATTTGTAGTAGCGTTTAAACGACATTTTCTTAAAAGCGGCTACAAATTTTTAAAGGAAAATTGCCATATAGGACATGGTTTTTGTGTTCTTTAATATTATAAAATTAATATTTTCGTTCTACCATTAGGAAACCAAAAACTTAAGAAAATGTCGAAAAAATGTAGTTTGGGTGGCGATGGATGGCAGCTGGCACGAGTATGTGGCATTTCCGAATAGCTAGCCCAGACCCAAGGAAATAGAAAACTAATACGGGAAAGTCTGTGCCATTCTGTAGCACCACTAGTTCTCATTGTAATTGACCAGTAATAATGTAGACCAAGTTTTGTTTAATTGAAGAGTTAAGCTGGAACACGAACACATACATATAGATATCAATATTTTTTTTGTTAATAAGTTTATAATAGGTACATTTATGAAGCAATGTTTACACCGGCGATGAGATAAATTATAGTATTACATATTATAACTATTATATTTGTTATAGATAGATTATAATCTCACAAACTTGTGCATGTTTAAACACATTTTTAAGAATTGAAAAAAAAGCGTTTTTTCGAAAATCTGTAACTCTCTTGGTGATTCGTTTCGAAAATCATTTCTTACGCAAAAGTTGTAGGAGATGTTATCCTCCTTAAAATTCATTTGAAGCATTTTTCTTCATGACTTAAGGTTAAAGAACTATAGCGGGCCTCGCGGAGTTAGCACTGGGTCTGGGAGGTCAAAAACTTGCGATCAGAGCCATTGTATCCACTAGGCTGACTAGGCTGTAGCCTAGGGACCAGAACTTTTGGGGCCCAAAAATTTGTAGAATTTTTTTCCAAATGTTTATAGAATTTTATTAGTAATAAGATTTGCAAGCAAATGTTGTAAACTTTACACAATTTTTTCTGCTTTAAATAAATAAACATAAAATATATTAATATATTTATATTTTTTATACTGACATAGACTGATACACACAAAAAAAGCACTTTTAAGCAAGTACATTTCTGAATCAAGGGCCTTTCATTTGGAATAAAATCTGAAGTGTGCATAGGACTGGTCAAAAGCTCCGAGAAAAATATAATTTTATGGCTTTATTACCTCTAAGAGTTGTCCACATTGTTTGAACAAAGCACATTGTTTATCATATTTTTTTAAAAACAATATATTATTATTGTTGTTAATTATTGTTCTTAAACATTCAAATTTAATATATTATATATAATGTATATACTATATTATTATTAATATTTAATAATAACAATATTTATTAATAATATAAATATTCAAAGACATAATTATATTGGGATGTACATTAATTATCCTAGGGCCCCAGGGTCCACTGCATTTTACAGCCCAGGGCCCAAAAGCCTGCTACAACGGCCCTGGCTGCTAGCTAAAGCAACGCCTGGTATGTCTGTGTTATCTAAATGTTCTTTGGTTAACCAGTGTTCTGTAAAGCACAATATTGGAATGTGGTTGAGCTGCTCCTCAAGTAATACTTGTATATCAATGAGTTATTGTTTCAGTGCTGTGGAAAATCCATTACGAGATTTAAACAGAAATAAATTTTTTGTGGTCCCCAAGAAACCGAAAAAGTGTTGTGTTTTCCTGTCTGTCTGTCATGTGTAAATTTATCAGTTTGTATGTGTTCCATACTAACTGACTACTATTAGCAGTTTTCAAAATTAATTCCTCCATCAATCTGGCCTGACTAAAGCCCTGTGATTTTGAGAAGAATTCTTTAAATTTTGGGGGTACTTTACATGAAGCGCCTGTGACATTTTCAAAATTTTATTAAAAATAGCTCAATTTTTATTTTAATTTCTTGTAAGAGTTGAGTCAAATACACTTGTAAAGATGACATTGATTTGATTTTCATGGATACCCCGACATTTTCGAAAATTAGAAAATTTTGAAACTTTTATTTGAGTCTTTCTACAAATACAATATTGAAGATATAATTTTTTCTTCAGATAGAATTGGTTTTCTGCAATTAGTTCTTTAACAAATTGCACCAAAAAAATAATTTTTTGGTGTAATTGTGAGTGACATGCGGGCAATATGGAAAAAATATTAAAAACAAGTTTTTCTCAAGAATGGCCTAGACGTTTTTCTTCAAACATTTGTCATAGTTAGTGTTAAAAGCTGTGAAAGATGACAGAATTACCATTTTGCTATATTCTTTTGTTTTTTAACAAATTGCACAATTTTTTCTCTCTCCCACATCGTTAATATTTACATATTTTTTCATGTATATGCAGACATTATTGCATTATTGAGTACAAGTACTTCACATGATGTCAAATAGAGTTCTCAAAAACTCCAGGTTTTTCAGTGAAAATGAGTTCAAAATTCCGCATTTATAGCAATGCTGAAACGACAATTCTTCTAAAATGGCTCCAAGTTTTTCTCTAAATGTTTCTCTAAACACATCACCTGTAGAAAACAACCTGTGGTGCTAATGGAGAGGATTTTTAAATAATAGGCCTATATCCTATAAAAAGTTTTGCAGTGTTAGTTAATTTCGTATAAATGTTTCATTCATGAGGGTGAAGAACAATTATTTGAATTTTGAAGAAACTACTGAATATTGTTTATGCAATGAATGTCATTGAGACAAATATATTCAACATTGATAGACACATTATAGGTCATGTATGCTTAAAAAGATACATTTTTCTGATAAAGGTGGGTTTAAGAAGACAAGGCATCTTTGTTTCAAGCATTTTAATAGAGAAACATTTTCTACTTATACCATTAAATTTGTTAAAAGAATTCGTCGGCCCGAATGGGATTCGAACCCGGGCCTTATGTTTTACGCCCAACTGCTCTGACCACTCAGCTACCGAGTTATCCAACCCTTTCAACGGTTTTTACGAGTGCCTCATTACTCCCGTTACCGTTCAGCAGACGTACAATCGAAGAACTACATGGACGAGAAGCCAATTTACTCGGTTGAATCGGTGCAACTCTACCAATCGTCGATTGAAAACGCGGGAAAATGCAGTGGCAATGTGGGCGGAGGCCCAATGGAGGCCGTTTGGGAACATGGCGCCAGTTTCAAAATTTGTCATATGTGTACTGCCATGACAACATGTACTTATAATATGTAAGGTTAATGACAATTGAAATAATTAAGTTATTAAGTTCATTGATAATTCAATCTGAAATAGCTAGAAGTAAATAACTAGTGGACTTTCTTGTATAATGTATAATGGTTATGTAAGTGTGTAATGAATACATACGCAGCTAATAATGCAGGCCTACCTTTAATATTTCAGATATAAGTAGATATAATTGTCACCTTTCCCGTCACCTATTGGAAAGCTATTACGCTCGGAGAATATGTTCCACAGTCGTATAGAATCCAAATTGTGACCTTGCTACTAAGTAACAATGCGTTTTTTAATAATTAAATTTGTTAAAAGAATTGGTCGGCCCGAAAGATTTTCGACCCCGGGCCTTCTGATTTATGTCCAGGTGCTCTAGCCACTAAGCTACCGAGTCAACCAACCCTTTGAACGGTAAGGAGGGGAGTGATAAGAAGCTCATGAAAACCGTTCAAAACGTTGGTTGACTCGATAGCTTAGTGGTCAGAGCAGTTGGGCGTTAACCAGAAGGCCCGGGTTCGAATCCCGATCGGGCCGACTAATTTTTGAACAAATTTAATTATTAAAAAACGCATTGTTACTTAGTAGCAAGGTCACAATTTGAATTCTACACGACTGCGGAACATATTCTCCGAGCGTAGTAATTTTCCAATAGGTGACGCAAAAGGTGACAATTATATCTACTTATATATAAAATATTAAAGGTAGGCCTACATTATTAGCTACGTATGTATTCTTTACATATTTACATAACCATTATACAGTATACCAGAAAGTCCACTAGTTATTGACTTATAGCTATTTCAGATTGAATTATCAATAAACTTAATACCTTAATTATTTCAATTGTCATTAACCTTACATAAGTACGTGTTGTCATGGCAGTACACATATGACAAATTTTGAAACTGGCGCCATGTTCCCAAACGGCCTCCATTGGGCTTCCGCCCACATTGCCACCGCATTTTCCCGCGTTTTCAATCGACGATTGGTGCAGTTGCACCGATTCAACCGAGTAAATTGGCTTCTCGTCCATGTAGTTCTTCGATTGTACGTCTGCTTTGTGGTGGCGCTAGTGAATAGTGAATCGACTTCGAAGAATTTTTTTTTATTACAAGAGTAAATCGTTAAAAAGTGTTTCTCAAATATATAAAAGTGCTATTGTAATACGTGAACAGTATTTAAAAACCTTTCTATAGAAAAATTAACATTTAGATGGGATATCGGTTTTAATGAATGAAGGGGGAAGTGGTACAAATTGGAAATGCTAAAAGAAATGTTGCATACGAAGGAAGAATTTACTACTTTCAGAATAAAAATACATATTGCTGTTGAAAACAAGAATTGTAATTCTTTTCCAAGTTGTAATAGGAAAAGGAAAAAAAAGGATAACATCAAATTCTTGAGGATTTTATTAAAATCCAACAAACTCAAATAATTTGCATAGTATTACATCCTTAGAATATTTATTGGAGGAAAATTAACAATAATATATTCCCAGAAATCATATGTAAACTTCATTGCTGTTACATATTCACACAACAATTTCCTAATGAAATACAAAATCCCAGAACATTTGGCAATGATTACTTTACAATTACTGAAACACTATCTGGTATTTTATCCAGTCATACATTTTTTTGTTTTTAGAAAATTATTACAATATTTATTATGATAGCCCATGCATTTTATTATGAGGCACAGTAGATTGTTCAAGCTTAAGACTCCTTCAGGTTAATCATGACCTAATAATAAAATAATAGGGATAACATTATTTCATAAAAATAAATGTGGAAAATAAAGAAAATTAAAAATTGCAAAAAAATAAATAAATTCATTCAAAGAGAAAACACTTACATTAAGAAAATTGAAAACGCAGGCTTTGCATTCTCAGTGATGCACAAATGAGATACCCACCCCACCCTTTCATCTTCATCCCATCAGTGCTCATCTTCTACCCTCAAATTCTTCCTGTGTGATACAAGTTACAAAAATATTTTAAAAACAGACAGGACTTCATGGTCATTTTATTACGAGAAATAATTTACTTCACCTGTAACAATATTATATGTTAAAATAAACCTAATAGCAATGAAAGCAGTTAAAAAAGTTTGAATGTAGAATTTTCTAACATACCTCACTGTAATGTAATTGTCAGAGATGGCTGTAATAGTCAGAAAAGTGCATAAGTCACTTTTTGCTTTGATGCTAATCTGGTGCTAAAACAGAAAAATATTAGTTTGTATGATTATTTTTTTCTAATTTTGTTATTATTGTTATTAATATTATAATTATTGTTATTAATATTATAATTATTATTATTGTTATTATTATTATTATTATTATTATTATTATTATTATTATTATTATTATTTTTATTATTATTATTCTTATTTTTATTATTATTATTCTTATTTTTATTATTATTGTTGTTGTTGTTGTTCTTCTTCTTCTTCTTCTTCTTCTTATTATTATTATTATTATTGTAACAATTTCTCTTGAAAGTGAATTTAGCGATTGTCATTGATGGAAAGCCTATTGCATTAAAATACTAAAATGAGTGTCAAAATATTCTGCATCTCTCATTCAAATACTGCAACAAATCCAACTCTCTGAATATTTTTCTTGAAGAAAAGAAATCAGTTTTCTGTCTCCTTAAATCTTTTTCGGAGACAAAATGAACAACTTACTGGAAACAAAAGGGAGGCCGGACCATATATTTGGAGAAAATTTTTGAGAGTGTAATCCTGTGCACATGTATATGTAGGTAGGTGCGAGATCTCACCATCCAAGGGGAGGATCATTGCCACCTCCAGCCACAAGAAATCCTATACACTAAAGGGATTAATTACCATAGTAGTTGACGAGTCCCTATATATCAATCTCCATTCCATTGCTCCTCTACTATCCCAGAATTCTTTCTATAAGACAAAGACAAAAAGTAAAGGCTGGCACTCACAGACATTTTACTAATAAAAATAATTTACATTACCTATTAATTGGTTTTAAAATTCTTCTATTCTTCTTTCTCTATTCTTCTATTCTCCATTCTTCCTATAAGGCAAAGGTAAAAAATTAAGACTGGCACTCACAGACATTTTACTAATAAAAATCATTTACATTACCTATTAATTTATTTTAAAATTCACTGCTTGCCCATGAAAGTTGATCTATCACACAATACTTATATTTTCTGAATGTTCAGTCCGAGCTAGTAAAGGAGTATTCTGGAAAAGGAATATTTATACCCCTTCCATCTAGAGAGAAGTGTCTGACAACTGTAGCAATAAAAAAAGTAAGAAATACTGTGCAATAATGCCAATGCAGGATTTTCTAACATAACCCACCTGTAGGTCTTTTTCTTGGTTGATAGATTTAATTGCAGAAAAGTGCAGAAGTCTTCTCTGCATCCACCACATTTCAGCTGTAGGTGTACTTGCTGAAATCAAAAAATATTTATAATGTATTTTAATATCTTTTTTGTTTACATTTTATTATTAACACTATGTAACTATTTCTGTTGTTAGTGATTTCAGTGACTGTCACTGAACTTAAGGACAGTCAAATTGCATTAATGTACCAAAAGGAGAGTGGTTATGCTTTGAATCAATTTTTAAAAAATGAAATATTAACTCTTAGAATATTTCTTGGGAAAGAAATCAATATGACCTGTCTCCATTAAACTAATTTCTGAGAGCAGAACTCTCAGCAAGCAAAAATTGTGAGAGAGGGCAGTTCCTGTCAGCCAAGGAGCCAAAGTGATAGAGTTTTTCTCCAAATTTAACAAAAACTATTCTACCTATTAAACCACATTTTGATAAATTACTTGGCTAAACTATGTAAAGTAGACGATATACTTTTATCAATGTATCTTCCTTTGTTTTCTTTATGTGTGTAAATATGGCATAAATTTGAAAATAACATTAGTGGAAGGAGAAAAATGGTCATATTACTCATAAGACAAGTGGTCTTCTGTAAAAGAAATCAGTGAACATTACTAGTTCATACACCCAACAAATTTAAAAATTCTTGACATTTGTCAGAGAAAAATGGCAATATTATGGATATCCTTTTTGTAGGGAATGAGGTGGTACCCTTACCTTGAACGAAAGGCAATGAGAGATTTCAAAAAATTCTTAGAGAAACCTCTCATTGCCTTTGATGAACATCAAAGCAGAAGCTTTGCTAGGTGACAAGTTGCTTCTCCTGTCAGTAATAATGAGCCCAACTTCAGAGAAAATCCTTTCACATGGAACAGAAGTAGCCGGTATACACAGGTACTCCTGAGCCATGTCCTTCAGGCCTTTCTCTCTTTCTCCCTCCCAGAATTCAATGGGATCCTTGGTGAAGGGGATTGGGGGAGTTTCTGTATAGTGCCTCAACTGCAATATAGCACTGGACGTGGCTGTTGCATGATCCTCCTCCTCTATGAGGAATCTAAATATTTCAGGCCCCATCCAGTGCTTGTTGAGGCTCCCCTCCCTTGCCAATGACAAGGCTTGGTTTCTGCTTTCTTCGTTAAGTATAGCAGTCACCTAAGAATTGTAGACATTAATATAAGAAATACAACTAATAATTTGAAGAATTTCACAACTAATATAGTTTAATTTTGCACAGTCACAACTGTTTGTCTACTTTGTCAGTGAATCATACAAAAGTAACCATTGTGTGTGTTGTACCCCCACAGTAATATAACTAACTGTACTCTTCCAACTTAACATTGGCCTCTGTAATGATATTATTCAGTGTAAAACAGTTTCAATTAATAGTTCATAAAATATTTAAGTGTTTCATTACTAAATATTCTAGTTTCAGAATTAGAAGTGGTATCAAATGGTACTCCTGGCTTTTCATGCAAAATTATTTATTGCTAGTTAGGTATTCATTATTTACAAAGAAACAGTATCAAACTGGGTGACTATATTCTTTTGTTTTGATGAAATGCTGTGCGTGATTTCCAAGAGCAAAAAAAAAAAATTCTTTACGGTCCAAGTGGGTTTAAGAAGACAAGGCATCTTTGTTTCAAGCATTTTAATAAAGAGAAATTTTTTATTTATATCTGAAATATATTAGGTAGCCCTACATTATTAGCTACGTATGTATTCTTTACATATTTATATAACCATTATACATTATACCAGAAAATCCACTAGTTATTTACTTATAGCTATTTCAAATTAAATTATCAATAAACATAATACCTTAATTATTTCAATTGTCATTAACCTTACATAAGTACGTGTTGTCATGGCAATACACATATGACAAATTTTGAAACTGGCGCCATGCTCCCAAAGGAACCCCATTGGGCCTCCGCCCACATTGCCACCCCATTTTCCCGCGTTTTCAATCGACGATTGGTACAGTTGCACCGATTCAACCGAGTAAATTGGTTTCTCATCTATGTAGTTCTTCGATTGTACGTCTGCTTTGTGGTGGCGCTAGTGAATAGTGAATCGACTTCGAAGAATTTTTTTTTATTACAAGAGTAAATCGTTAAATAGTGTTTCTCAAATATATAAAAGTACTATTGTAATACGTGAACAGCATTTAAAAAACTTTCTTTAGAAAAATCAACAATTAGATGGGATATCGGTTTTTATGAATTAAGGGGGAGGTGGTACAAATTGGAAATGCTAAAAGAAATGTTGCATATTAAGGAAGAATTTACTACCTTCAGAATAAAAGTACATATTGCTGTTGAAAACAAGAATTGTACTTCTTTTACAAGTTGTAAAAGGAAATGAAAAAATTAACATCAAATTCTTTAGGATTTTATTAAAATCAAACAATCTTCAATAATTTGCATAGTATTACATCCTTAGAATTTTTATTGGAGGAAGATTAACAATAATATATTCCCAGAAATCATATGTAAACTTCATTGCTGTTAAATATTCACACAACATAATTTCCTAATGAAATCCCAAAATCCCAAAACTTTTGGCAATGACTACTTTCCAATTACTGAAACACTATCTGGGATCTTATGCAGTCACCATTTTTTTTGTTTTTAGAAAATTCTATTCTTAGAAAGTAAATTAGTAAAGAATATCATCTCCTCCAAATAAAGAAAGATGACAAAAGTATTCTTTTTTGCAAGATTTTTTTAACATTCAATGGGGCCTGAAGAACTAGTTTCTTTTCTGTACTGAAGATGTGACACAAAAAAATTCTTATGTGCTTGGCAATAGTAGATAAATTTAAAAAATGGCTAAAGCTTGTAAATGTTAATGTGCCCTCCATAAAATAAACGTTATGTTGTCATATTAATGTAAGTGTAATAATTTTTTTTTCTACATTGCAGAGGTTATGCTTTATTACAATATTTATAATGATATTATACACATTTTATTATGAGGTACTGTAGATTGCTCAAGCTTAAGACCTCTTCAGGTTAACCAGGACCTAATAATAAGAAAACAGATAACATTATTTCATAAAAATAAAGAAAATAAAAATGAAAAATAAATAAATAAATGCATTTAAAAAGAAATAACTTACATTAAGAAAATTGTAAACGCAGGCTGGCATTCTCATTGATGCACAAGTGGGATACCCACCTCTCCCTTTCATCTTCATCCCATCAGTGCTCATCTTCTACTCTCAAATTCTTCCTGTGTGATACAAGTTACAAAGTTATTTTAAAAATAGACTGGACTTCATGGGCATTTTATTACTTATAAGAAATAATTTATTTCACCAATAAATCTAATAATCTAGTTAATTTTGAGTAAATTTTTCATTCATGAGGGTGAAGAACAATTATTTGGATTTTGAAGAAACTTCTGAATATTGTTTATGCAATGAATGTTATTGAGACAAATATATTCAACATTGGTAGAAACATTATTCGTCATGTGTGCATAAAAAGACACATTTTTCTGATAAAAGTGGGTTTATGAAGACAAGGCATCTTTGTTTCGAGCATTTTAATAGAGAGAAAATGTCTTCTTATCATTAAAATTGTTAAAAGAATTGGCCGGCCCGACCAGGACTCGAACCCAGGTTTTCTCTTTTACTCCCATCTGCTCTGACCACTAAGCTACCGAGTCAACCAACCCTTGAAATGTTTTCACGAGCGTCTTATCACTCCCCTCCTTACCGTTCAGCAGACGTACAATCGAAGAACTACATGGACGAGAAGATAATTTACTCGGTTGAGTCGGTGCAACTGTACCAATCGTCGGTTGAAAACGCGGGAAAATGCGGAGGCAATGTGGGCGGAGGCCCAATGGGGTTCCTTTGGGAACATGGCGCCAGTTTCAAAATTTGTCATATGTGTATTGCCATGACAACACGTACTTATGTAAGGTTAATGACAATTGAAATAATTATGGTATTAAGTTTATTGATAATTTAATCTGAAATAGCTATAAGTAAATAACTAGTGGACTTTCTTGTATAATGTATAATGGTTATGTAAATATGTAATGAATATATACGTAGCTAAAGAGAGATTCATGTAAGAACAAGCAATTTTGACAGCTAGTGCTGGCAACATAACCGAAGGTCTGTGGTCGTTGTGTCCTTGATCCCATTGAACTCTCCTTCCTCGATTCGTTCGTTTGCAGTTGGCTAACGTGTAATTGGTTTCGACGCTTCCTTTAGTGATGTTCTCGTCCGACGAAAATATAGTGCGCCACGAGAAATAATTGAAATTAGGAAGTGCAGTGCTGTGTGCTCTTCTGTAAAAATTTATTTTTTTTATAAACATTATATGGAATTTACTTTTTGTGTGATAAGTATTGTGTTTATTTTAAAACCGAGTCTTGAATGTAAGGTGCGTACTGATGCACGTGTTTCATGGCTCTTGTGGTGTGTTGATTGTGAGCGTTTCGTGGATCTGTGCTTTGCGTTTTATTTATTTTTTAAATAATAACGCCATTGCGAATCATGGAACGTCGGAATGGTCGCAAGGGTCTCCTTGTTCACGCCAGCGACAAGAGGATATTATATTTCTCGCGAGGAAAATCCAAGAAATGCAAAGGGAAGGAAGGTTAGAATCCGGTTCTGGTGTGAGCCTCGCATTGGAATAGCTGAATCTGAGCAAAAGTACTGTTACGAAGTAAGTTTTTATATTATAATTACACTTCAATAGCTGTTGTTGTGCAATTGATAAAAGTGTAACTGAAGGAATTCTGTTTATTTAGGTATTATGAAAAGGACATCTGTGAATTGAGAACTCCTGGGAAGAAAAGAAGACGAAGAGCATATGTAATAGACAAAGTGGACTGATTTGGCAAAGGCATCATCAGGAAAATTATTTACGAGATGAGTGAAAAGGGCAAGTTATAATTTATATTTTATTACTTGTTCTGTATATTTATTTTGTAGTAGTATAGTACAGAAAAATCAGAACTGTACTGTATTTATGGGTAAAGTAACAAGGATGATCCTGTTGTAGTATAGTTTCCTTATATTTTAATTAATGAAACTATAAATTTTGTTGTCTATTACATTTCACTTTATCTTCAATAGATCCACATTGGGTTGCCTGAGAATGAAGCAGTTGGACCCGGACCATCTTTCAGATTGTACCTTTGAGACTGGATATTACTAACTTTCTAGGGAAGTATTTTCTTGATCCCCAATAATGACAAGCCATGGTGCTTTAAGAGAGTAAATATTCAACTAAAAAATAGAATACTAATTAACAGTTAACTAAATAGAATACTAATGCTATTGTGTTTTTGTTCCAGGAAACTTCTACTGACACATGAAAATAATTAAATTATATATATATATATATATATATATATATATATATATACACAAATTTAAAGAATAAAAATCTACAAATACAATTCACAACGCAACTTTAAAATACAATATACAAATACCATACAATATACATTTAAAAATATATATTGTAAATTTTTAAAATGTATATTGTATGGTATTATTAGATTGTATTGTAAAGATGTGTATTTTATTTGTATACCATACAATATACATTTAAAAATATATATTGTATATTTTTTAAATGAATATTGTATGGTATTTGTAGATTGTATTTTAAAGTTGTGTTGTGTATTGTATTTGTAGATTTTTATTCTTTAAATTTGTGTATTGTTTGTGCCAGTTTTCTTTGTATCAACAAATGTATTATTTAATTTTCCATCATGATAGGATACTGTTTTGTAAAACTTCCTTGTTTACAAATTGTGTTGTTTTTGTACCATTTCTTAGTTTTTGTTTTCAATATTAGTGTGCTTGAATTGCATTCATTAACTTTTGTGAAAATGAATAAAATATGATTATTATTATTATTATTATTATTATTATACATAAATGCTGGGATGGATCCAAATTTGGTGCTCAAGTATAATGGTAATTCCACCCCATTGGTCAAAGTGATAAATAAATATTCTTGTGAATTTTTCTTTTTTATGCACCTTTATAGGACAGTTTTCAAACCCATCTATTCATTTTAGATTATTGAGATATGTTCTGTTGATAATTAAGTATTTAAAATAGATAATAATTTGTTAAGGGGATGCTTGTAAAGGAAACAATTCTGGAAAAAATTTAGTAAAGCCTTGAGTTGAGGATGCAAGAATACAAGTAAAAGATAGCGTTCACTGACAAGATGTTTTAATTAGTAAGAGTGAATTTAAAGGATGTGCCTATTATCCATCCAAGAAATAAGAGATGAAAATAGACAAACTAGACTAAGGAATGCATTGCCTTGTAGAACATTTTTGACATACAAAATCATTAAGTCACATTTGAGTTATGAGAGCAATTGTACTAAGTATGGAAAATCGGGGTGTTGTAATTATAAATAAACCACTCTTCATTACAAAAATTCATGGGCCCTTCGCTGCATTGTGAAACTCAAAGAAAATATATTTGAACGTCCCCTTAAAAATATTTTTTCTTTCTATTCACATTCGTGGCAGTTTTCTTTTACTTCATATGAGAGTATGTTAATATATTTTTCCACATGCGTAATTAAATTTAATATTTCGCGGACTCGCGTACGTGCATTTACTTGAGCGAAACTCTTAGACTTCTGCATATATGTAGTTCTCTTCACGGGAGCCATAAACAAACCCTTTGAAGTGGCTGAACAGCTGCCGCGGCGGAGGGATACTTCTCTGAATTACATGCGATGTTCACTTGTTTAGAGAACTGTCACTTTTGCCTGTTCTTACGTAAATTCTTCTATAATAGTGTAGGCCTACCTTTAATATTTCAGATATAAGTAGATATAATTGTCACCTTTTGCGTCACCTATTGGAAAACTATTGCGCTCGGAGAATATGTTCCGCAGTCGTATAGAATTCAAATTGTGACCTTGCTACTAAGTAACAATGCGATTTTTAATAATTAAATTTGTTCAAAAAAATGGTCGACCCGAATGGGATTCGAACCCGGGCCTTCTGATTTACGCCTAGCTGCTCTGACCACTAAGCTACTGAGTCAACCAACTCTTTGAAAGGTTTTCATGAGCTTCTTATCACTCCTCTCCTTACCGTTCAAAGGGTTGGTTGACTTGGTAGCTTAGTGGTCAGAGCAGCTGGGCATAAATCAGAAGGCCTGGGATCGAAAATCTTTCGGGCCGACCAATTCTTTTAATAAATTTAATTATTAAAAAACGCATTGTTACTTAGTAGCAAGGTCACAATTTGGATTCTATTGACTGCGGAACATATTCTCCGAGCGTAATCGGTTTCCAACATGTGACGGGAAAGGTGACAATTATATTTATTTATATCTGAAATATTAAAGGTAGGCCTACATTATTAGCTACGTATATATTCATTACATAACATTACATAACCATTACCCATTATACAAGAAAGTCCACTAGTTATTTACTCATAGCTATTTCAGATTAAATTATCAATAAACGTAATACCTTAATTATTTTAATTATCATTAACCTTACATAAGTACGTGTTGTCATGGCAATACACATATGACAAATTTTGAAACTGGCGCCATGTTCCCAAAGGAACCCCATTGGGCCTCCGCCCACATTGCCACCGCATTTTCCCGCGTTTTCAATCGACGATTGGTACAGTTGGAACGATTCAACCGAGTAAATATTCAACCGAGTAAATTGGCTTCTCGTCCATGTAGTTCTTCGATTGTACGTCTGCTTTGTGGTGGCGCTAGTGGATAGAGAATCGACTTAGTGACTCACGAATCGTGAAAGCGGGCTTCTACGAAGAATCATTCTTGTACCTTCCTAATCTGTTGTTTATTGAAAAATTAATATACAAACCATGGATCCATTATTTAATGTACATTGAAAACTTATAAATCACAAATAACTGCAGTTACGTTAAAGTAACAACTCACTCCATAAATATCCATAAGTAATGATACTTCTACCATGCATTTATATTTATAATTCGGTTTTTCTGTCTTGGCGCACGGGGGGGATGTCAATAAAATGGAATATTTCATATTTTACGTCGTTCTTAATTGTGCCGTAGGAGTATGGCATGATCGGGAGTGTATTGAGCAGTGCTGACGACGCCTGGCGGCAAAAGAGAGAACGACGCAAAATACCGTGAGATATTCCATTTTCTTGACACCCCCCATGCGCCAAGAACGAAAATAACGATGTTATGATGATGGTGAAATATTCCGTTCGTATGCTTCGTTGTGTCTTTCTTGACGCACGGGTGTGTGTCAATAAAATGGAGTATCTCACGGTATTTCGCGTCGTTTACGACGGTTGTGCGGCTAGGAGCCCAGGATCGCGACTATCGAGCCGTGCTGGCGATCGTGCGACTCCTGGCGGCAGAATGGAGAACGATGTGAAATACCGTGAGATATTCTATTTTGAAGACACACCCCCGTACACCAAGAAAATAAAACCGAAATATAGTTACTTTTCGGTATGAACACTTCTCAAACATTTGTATTTTTCTGAATTAAGATTTGTTTCATTACAAGAGTAAATCGTTAAATAGTGTTTCTCAAATATATAAAAGTGCTATTGTAATACGTGAACAACATTTAAAAACCTTTCTTTAGAAAAATTAACAATTAGATGGGATATCGGTTTTAATAGATGAAGGGGGAAGTGGTACAAATTGGAAAAGCTAAAAGAAATGTTGCATATGAAAGAAGAATTTACTACTTTCAGAATAAAAATACATATTGCTGTTGAAAACAAGAATTGTAATTCTTTTCCAAGTTGTAATAGGAAAAGGAAAAAAAAAGGATAACATCAAATTCTTTAGGATTTTAATAAAATCAAACAAAATCAAATAATTTAAATAGGATTACATCCTTAGAATAATTATTGGAGGAAAATTAACAATAATATATTCCCAGAAATCATATGTAAACTTCATTGCTATTTCCTAAAGAAATACCAAAATCCCAGAACATTTGGCAATGATTACTTTACAATTACTGAAACACTATCTGGTATTTTATGCAGTCATACATTTTTTTGTTTTTAGAAAATTATTACAATATTTATTATGATAGCACGTACATTTTATTATGAGGCACTGTAGATTGTTCAAACTTAAGACTCCTTCAGGTTAATCATGACCTAATAATAAAAAAATAGGGATAACATTATTTCATAAAAATAAATGTGGAAAATAAAGAAAACTAAAAATTGCAAAAAAATAAATAAATTCATTCAAAAAGAAAACACTTACATTATGAAAATTGAAAGTGCAGGCTTTCCATTCACAGTGATGCACAAATGGGATACCCACCCCTCCCTTTCATCTTCATCCCATCAGTGCTCATCTTCTACCCTCAAATTCTTCCTGTGTGATACAAGTTAGAAAGATATTTTAAAAACAGACTAGACTTCATGGGCATTTTATTACGAGAAATAATTTACTTCACCTGTAACAATATTATATGTTAAAATAAATCTAATAGCAATAAAAGCAGTTAAAAAAGTTTGAATGTAGGATTTTCTAACATACCTCACTGTAATGTAATTGTCACAGATGGCTGTAATTGTCAGAAAAGTGCATGAGTCACTTTTTGTTTTGATGCTAATCTGGTGCTAAAACAGAAAAATATTAGATTGTATGTTTATTTTTTTCTAATTTTATTATTGTTATTATTATTATTATTGTTATTATTATGTAACAATTTCTCTTGAAAGTGAATTTAGCGATTGTCATTGATGGAAAGCCTATTGCATTAAAATACTAACATGAGTGTCAAAATATTCTGCATCTCTCATTCAAATACTGCAACAAATCCAACTCTTTGAATATTTTTCTAGAAAAAAAGAAATCAGTTTTCTGTCTCCTTAAATCTTTTTCGGAGACAAAATGAACAAAGCAGATCTTACTGGAAACAAAAGGGAGGCCGGAGCATATACGTTGGAGAAAATTTTTGAGAGTGTAATCCTCTGCACGGTGATATGTAGGTAGGTGCGAGATCTCACCATCCACGGGGAGGATCATTGCCACCTCCAGCCACATAAAAATCCTATACACTAAAGGGATTAATTACCATAGTAGTTGACGAGTCCCTATATATCAATCTCCATTCCATTGCTCCTCTACTATCCCAGAATTCTTTCTATAAGACAAAGACAAAAAGTAAAGGCTGGCACTCACAGACATTTTACTAATAAAAATAATTTACATTACCTATTAATTGGTTTTAAAATTCTTCCATTCTTCTTTCTCTATTCTTCTATTCTCCATTCTTCCTATAAGGCAAAGTTAAAAAATTAAGACTGGCATTCACAGACATTTTACTAATAAAAATAATTTACAGTACCTATTAATTTATTTTAAAATTCACTGCTTGCCCATGAAAGTTGATCTATCACACAATACTTATATTTTCTGAATGTTCAGTCCGAGCTAGTAAAAGAGTATTCTGGAAAAGGAATATTTATACCCCTTCCATCTAGAGAAAAGTGTCTGACAACTGTAGCAATAAAAAAAGTAAGAAATACTGTGCAATAATTCCAATGCAGGATTTTCTAACATAAGCCATCTGTAGGTCTTTTTCTTGGTTGATAGATTTAATTGCAGAAAAGTGCAGAAGTCTTCTCTGCATCCACCACATTTCAGGTGTAGGTGGACTTGCTGAAATCAAAAAATATTTATAATGTATTTTAATATCTTTTTTGTTTACATTTTATTATTAACACTATGTAACTATTTCTGTTGTTAGTGATTTCAGTGACTGTCACTGAACTTAAGGACAGTCAAATTGCATTAATGTACCAAAAGGAGAGTGGTTATGCTTTGAATCAATTTTTAAAAAATGAAATATTAACTCTTAGAATATTTCTTGGGAAAGAAATCAATATGACCTGTCTCCATTAAACTAATTTCTGAGAGCAGAACTCTCAGCAAGCAAAAATTGTGAGAGAGGGCAGTTCCTGTCAGCCAAGGAGCCAAAGTGATAGAGTTTTTCTCCAAATTTAACAAAAACTATTCTACCTATTAAACCACATTTTGATAAATTACTTGGCTAAACTATGTAAAGTAGACGATATACTTTTATCAATGTATCTTCCTTTGTTTTCTTTATGTGTGTAAATATGGCATAAATTTGAAAATAACATTAGTGGAAGGAGAAAAATGGTCATATTACTCATAAGACAAGTGATCTTCTGTAAAAGAAATCAGCGAACATTACTAGTTCATACACCCAACAAATTTAAAAATTCTTGACAGTTATCAGAGAAAAATGGCAATATTATGGATATCCTTTTTGTGGGGAATGAGGTGGTACCTTTACCTTGAACGAAAGGCAATGAGAGGTTTCAAGAAATTCTTAGAGAAACCTCTCATTGCCTTTGATGAACATCAAAGCAGAAGCTTTGCTAGGTGACAAGTTGCTTCTCCTGTCAGTAATAATGAGCCCAGCTTCAGAGAAAATCCTTTCACATGGAACAGAAGTAGCCGTTATACACAGGTACTCCTGAGCCATGTCCTTCAGGCCTTTCTCTCTTTCTCCCTCCCAGAATTCAATGGGATCCGTGGTGAAGGGAACTGGGGGAGTTTCTGTATAGTGCCTCAACTGCAATATAGCACTGGACGTGGCTGTTGCATGATCCTCCTCCTCTATGAGGAATCTAAATATTTCAGGCCCCATCCAGTGCTTGTTGAGGCTCCCCTCCCCTGCCGATGACAAGGCTTGGTTTCTGCTTTCTTCGTTAAGTATAGCAGTCACCTAAGAATTGTAGACATTAATATAAGAAGTACAACTAGTAATTTGAAGAATTTCACAAATAATATAGTTTAACTTTGCACAGTCACAACTGTTTGTCTACTTTGTCAGTGAATCATACAAAAGTAACCATTGTGTGTGTTGTACCCCCACAGTAATATAACTAACTTTACTCTTCCAACTTCACATTGGCCTCTGTAATGATGCCCAATGATGTTCCCAATGATGCCCAATGATGTTCAATGTAAAACAGTTTCAATTAATAGTTCATAAAATATTTAAGTGTTTCATTACTAAATATTCTAGTTTCAAAATTAGAAATGGTATCAAATGGTACTCCTGGCTTTTCATTCAAAATTATTTATTCCTAGGTAGGTACTCATTATTTATAAAGAAACAGTATCAAACTGGTTGACTATATTCTTTTGTTTTGATGAAATGCTGTGCGTGACTTCCAAGAGCAAAAAAAAAAAAATCTTTACGGTTCAAGTGAGTTTAAGAAGACAAGGCATCTTTGTTTCAAGCATTTTAATAAAGAGAATTTTTTACTTATATCTGAAATATATTAGGTAGGCCTACATTATTAGCTGCGTAAATATATTCTGTACATATTTACATAACCATTATACATTATACAAGAAAGTCCACTAGTTATTTACTTATAGCTATTTCAGATTAAATTATCAATAAACTTAATACCTTAATTATTTCAATTGTCATTAACCTTACATAAGTACGTGTTGTCATGGCAATACTCATATGACAAATTTTGAAACTGGCGCCATGTTCCCAAAGGACCCCCATTGGACCTCCGCCCACATTGCCACCGCATTTTCCCGCGTTTTCAATCGACAATTGGTTCAGTTGCACCGATTCAACCGAGTAAATTGGTTTCTCATCCATGTAGTTCTTCGATTGTACGTCTGCTTTGTTGTTGCGCTAGTGAATAGTGAATCGACTTCGTGACTCACGAATCGTGAAAGCGTACCACAGGCTTCTACGAAGAATCATTCTTATAACTTCCTAATCTGTTGTTTATTGAAAAATTAATCTATAAACCATGGTTCCATTACTTAATGTACATTGAAAAGTTATAAATCACAAATAACTGCAGTTGCGTCAAAGTAACAATTCACTTCATTAATATTCCATGAGTAATTATACTTCTTCCATGCATTTATATTTATACTTCGGTTTTTCTTCCTTGGCGCACGGGGGTGTGTCAATAAAATGAAATATCTCATATTTTACGTCGTTCTTAATTGTGCCGCTAGAAGCATGGCATGATCGCGACGGTATCAAACAGGGCTGGCGATCATGCGACTCCTGGCGGCACAACGCGGAACGACGCAAAATACGTGAGATATTCCATTTTATTGGCACACCCCCGTGCGCCAAGAAAGAAAAACCGAAGTATAATGGGCTGTTTGACGTAAAAGATAATTATATTGATTTAAACGATTCATAAAGGCATATTATGTTCGTTTATTTCGAAGTGCACTGAAAGTTCTGTGATCTATGAAATGTTAATTACAGTATTCATGAATATCCGTTTTCTGGAGATTTTGAAAGAGCCGCCTCGAGAGCTCCGATCCACCAATCACAGCGAAGATTCCGCGACAGTAGGTGAACGATTTCAACGATTCATTTGGATTGAACGGCTCGTTAGGAAAAGTAATCGGACTACCGATTCAATCAACAGTTGGAGAACCTCCGGATAACATCACTAGTGTGGAGAGTGTTGGAAAGAAGTAGTGATGTTAATGAGTGATTGGATGAATCAACGATTCTTTCCCGCCTTTTCAACCGTTGGAATCGGTTGCAATCGGTTTACCAACCATTACTTTGGTAGTTCGCTCTCCTCCCGTACACGACTGTACAGCGCTAATGTGTCAATGTTTTTACATGTGCTTAGATAGCAAGATAGTCGTTCTTTTTCGGTGTTAATTTGTTTTTCACTCATGTGCTGTCGTTCATTTTGGCGGTATGTTGAGTTACACTTGACAGTGAAGTTAAATTAGCTACGAAGTAACTGCGTTCAATAGGAAGGTGTCT
This sequence comes from Acheta domesticus, assembly GCA_031308135.1. Classification (NCBI taxonomy): domain Eukaryota; kingdom Metazoa; phylum Arthropoda; class Insecta; order Orthoptera; family Gryllidae; genus Acheta; species Acheta domesticus. Next base: position 54,467,113 of record JAHLJT010004567.1, read on the forward strand.
GCATTTATTTTACAACTTATATGTAGTTGTGATGATGGTGAAATATTCCGTTCGTAGTTACTTTTCGCTATGCAAACGATTCAAACCTTTATATTTTTGTGAATTAAGATTTTTTTCATTACAAGAGTAAATCGTTAAATAGTGTTTCTCAAATATATAAAAGTGCTATTGTAATACGTGAACAGCATTTAAAAACCTTTCTTTAGAAAAATTAACACTCAGATGGGATTCCCGTTTTAATGAATGAAGGGGGAAGTGGTACAAATTGGAAATGCTAAAAGAAATGTTGCATATTAAGGAAGAATTTACTACTTTCAGAATAAAAGTACATATTGTTGTTGAAAACAAGAATTGTAATTCTTTTACAAGTTGTAAAAGGAAATGAAAAAATTAACATCAAATTCTTTAGGATTTTATTAAAATCAAACAAACTCAAATAATTTGCATAGTATTACATCCTTAGAATTTTTATTGGAGGAAGATTAACAATAATATATTCCCAGAAATCATGTAAACTTCATTGCTGTTAAATATTCACACAACATAATTTCCTAATGAAATACCAAAATCCCAGAACTTTTGGCAATGACTACTTTCCAATTACTGAAACACTATCTAGGATCTTATGCAGTCACCAATTTTTTTTGTTTTTAGAAAATTCTATTCTTAGAAAGTAAATTAGTAAAGAATATCATCTCCTCCAAATAAAGAAAGATGACAAAAATATTCTTTGTTTACAAGATTTTTTTAACATTCAATGGGGCCTGAAGAACTAGTTACTTTTCTGTACTGAAGAAGTGACACAAAAAAATTCTTATGTGCATGGCAATAGTAGATAAATGAAAAAATGGCTGTAGCTTGTAAATGTGAATGTGCACTCCATAAAATAAACATTATGTTTGCATATTAATGTAAGTGTTTTAATATTATTTTTTTTCTACATTGCAGAGGTTATGATTTATTACAATATTTATTATGATAGCATACACATTTTATTATGAGGTACTGTAGATTGCTCGACCTCTTCAGGTTAACCAGGACCTAATAATAAGAAAATAAAGATAACATTATTTCATATAAATAAATTTGGAAAATAAAGAAAATAAAAAATGCAAAAATAAATAAATGCATTTAAAAAGAAATAACTTACATTAAGAAAATTGTAAAGGCAGGCTGGCATTCTCAGTGATGCACAAGTGGGATACCCACCTCTCCCTTTTATCTTCATCCCATCAGTGCTCATCTTCTTCTCTCAAATTCTTCCTGTGTGATACAAGTTACAACGTTATTTTAAAAATACACTGGACTTCATGGGCATTTTATTACTTATAAGAAATAATTTACTTCACCAATAAATCTAATAATCTAGTTAATTTTGAGTAAATGTTTCGTTCATGAGGGTGAATAACAATTATTTGAATTTTGAAGAAACTTCTGAATAGTGTTTATGCAATGAATGTTATTGAGACAAATATATTCAACATTGGTAGGAACATTATTCGTCATGTGTGCTTAAAAAGATACATTTTTGTGATAAAAGTGGGTTCAAGAAGACAAGGCATCTTTGTTTCAAGCATTTTAATAGAGAGAAATTTTCTACTTATGTCATTAAATTTGTTAAAAAAAATTGGTCGGCCTGAAAGGGATTCGAACACGGGTCTTCTGGTTTATACCCAGCTGCTCTGAGCACTGAGCTACCGAGTCATCCACCCCATTGAATGGTTTTCATGAGTGCCTTATCACCCCCTTTATCGTTCAGCAGACGCACAATCGAAGAACTACATGGACGAGAAGCCAATTTACTCGGTTGAATCGGTGCAACTGCACCAATCGTCGATTGAAAACGCGGGAAAATGCGGTGGCAATGTGGGCGGAGGCCCAATGGAGGCCGTTTGGGAACATGGCGCCAGTTTCAAAATTTGTCATATGTGTATTGCCATGACAACACGTACTTATGTAAGGTTAATGACAATTGAAATAATTAAGGTATTAAGTTTATTGATAATTTAATCTGAAATAGCTATAAGTAAATAACTAGTGGACTTTCTGGTATAATGTATAATGGTTATGTAAATATGTAAAGAATACATACGTAGCTAATAATGTAGGCCTACCTTTAATATTTTATATATAAGTAGATATAATTGTCACCTTTTGCGTCACCTATTGGAAAATTACTACGCTCGGAGAATATGTTCCGCAGTCGTGTAGAATTCAAATTGTGACCTTGCTACTAAGTAACAATGCGTTTTTTAATAATTAAATTTGTTCAAAAATTAGTCGGCACGATTGGGATTCGAACCCGGGCCTTCTGGTATACGCCCTGCTACTCTGACCACTAAGCTATGGAGTCAACCAACGCTTTGAACGGTTTTCATGAGCTTCTTATCACTCCCCTCCTTACCGTTCAAAGGGTTGGTTGACTCGGTAGCTTAGTGGCTAGAGCAGCTGGGCATAAATCAGAAGGCCTGGGTTCCAAAATCTTTCGGGCCGACCAATTCTTTTAACAAATTTAATTATTAAAAAACGCATTGTTACTTAGTAGCAAGGTCACAATTTGGAATCTATTGACTGCGGAACATATTCTCCGAGCGTAATAGGTTTCCAACAGGTTACGGGAAAGGTGACAATTATATCTACTTATATCTGAAATATTAAAGGCAGGCCTACATTATTAGCTGCGTATATATTCATTACATATTTACATAACCATTACACATTATACAAGAAAGCCCACTAGTTATTTACTTATAGCGATTTCAGATTAAATTATCAATAAACTTAATAACTTAATTACTTCAATTGTCATTAACCTTATATATTATAGGTACGTGTTGTCATAACAATACACATATGACAAATTTTGAAACTGGCGCCTTGTTCCCAAAGGACCCCCATTGGGCCTCCGCCCACATTGCCACGGCATTTTCCCGCGTTTTCAATCGACGATTGGTACAGTTGCACCGATTCAACCGAGTAAATGTTCAACCGAGTAAATTGGCTTCTCGTCCATGTAGTTCTTCGATTGTACGTCTGTTTGTGGTGCGCTAGTGGATAGTGAATCGACTTCGTGACTCACGAATCGTGAAAGCGAACCACTGGCTTCTACGAAGAATAATGTTTGTAACTTCCTACTCTGGCGTTTATTGAAAAATTAATCTACAAACCATGGTTCCATTATTTAATGTACATTGAAAACTTATAAATCACAAATAACGGCAGTTACGTAAAAGAAACAACTCACTCCATAAATATCCATAAGTAATTATACTTCTACCATGCATTTATATTTATACTTCGGTTTTTCTTTCTTGGCGCACGGGGGGGTGTCAATAAAATGGAATATTTCATATTTTACGTCGTTCTTATTGTGCCGCTAGAAGTATGGCATGACCGCGCTGTATTGAGCCAGCACCCTCTCCACAGGTGCTGATTGAGCAGTGCTGGCGATCATGCGACGCTTGGCGGCACAACAGAGAACGATGCAAAATAACGTGAGATATTCCATTTTATTGATACCCCCCCCCATGCGTCAAGAAAGAAAATAACGATGTTATACTGCGATTTTTGTAGGAAGAGCTCTCAAGATAATTCAGATCCCATCTTCGCGATGGAATATGTCACGGCATTTCGCGTCTTTTCTCGGTCTTGCCGGTAGAAGTCGCATGATCGCAAGCACTGCTTCATACGGTCGCGATCGTGCAAAATCTAGCGGAACGACTGTGAATGATACGAAATGCCGTGACATATTCCATCGCGAAGATGGGATTTGAGTTATCTTGAGAGCTCTTCGTACAAAAATCGCAGTATATATATGTTGTTGACATGATGGTGAAATAGTCAGTTCGTATGCTTCGTTGTGTCTTTCTTGACGCACGAGTGTGTGTCAATAAAATGGAGTATCTCACGGTATTTCGCGTCGTTTACGATGGTTGTGCGGCTAGGAGCCCAGGATCGCGACTATCGAGCCGTGCTGGCGATGGTGCGACTCCTGGCGGCAGAATGGAGAACGATGTGAAATACCGTGAGATATTCTGTTTTGAAGACACACCCCCGTACGCCAAGAAAATAAAACCGAAATATAGTTACTTTTCGGTATGAACACTTCTCAAACATTTGTATTTTTCTGAATTAAGATTTGTTTCATTACAAGAGTAAATCGTTAAATAGTGTTTCTCAAATATATAAAAGTGCTATTGTAATACGTGAACAGCATTTAAAAACCTTTCTTTAGAAAAATTAACAATTAGATAGGATATCGGTTTTAATGAATGAAGGGGGAAGTGGTACAAATTGGAAAAGCTAAAAGAAATGTTGCATATTAAGGAAGAATTTACTACCTTCACAATAAAAGTACATATTGTTGTTGAAAACAAGAATTGTAATTCTTTTACAAGTTGTAAAAGGAAATGAAAAAATTAACATCAAATTCTTTAGGATTTTATTAAAATCAAACAAACACGAATAATTTGCATGGTGTTACATCCTTAAAATTTTTATTGGTGGAAGATTAACAATAATATATTCCCAGAAATCATGTAAACTTCATTGCTGTTAAATATTCACACAACATAATTTCCTAATGAAATACCAAAATCCCAGAACTTTTGGCAATGACTACTTTCCAATTACTGAAACACTATCTAGGATCTTATGCAGTTACCATTTTTTTTTGTTTTTAGAAAATTCTATTCTTAGAAAGTAAATTAGCAAAGAATATCATCTCCAAATAAAGAAAGATGACAAAAGTATTCTTTTTTGCAAGATTTTTTTAACATTCAATGGGGCCTGAAGAACTAGTTTCTTTTCTGTACAGAATACGTGACACAAAATAATTCTTATGTGCTTGGCAATAGTAGATAAATTTAAAAAATGGCTAAAGCTTGTAAATGTCAATGTGCACTCCATAAAATAAACATTATGTTTGCGTATTAATGTAAGTGTTTTAATTTTAATTTTTTTCTGCATTGCAGAGGTTATGCGTTATTACAATATTTATTATGATAGCATATAAATTTTATTATGAGGTACTGTAGATTGCTCAAACTTAAACCCTCTTCAGGTTAACCAGGACCTAATAATAAGAAAGCTACCGAGTCAACCAACCCTTTGAACGGAAAGGAGGGGAGTGATAAGAAGTTCATGAAAACCTTTCAAAGGTTTGGTTGATTCAGTAGCTTAGTGTTCAGAGCAGCTGGGCGTAAATCAAAAGGCCCGGGTTCGAATCCCTGTCGGGTCGACCATTTTTTTTGAACAAATTTAATTATTAAAAATCGCATTGTTACTTAGTAGCAAGGTCACAATTTGAATTCTATACGACTGCGGAACATATTCTCCGAGCGCAATAGTTTTCCAATAGGTGACGCAAAAGGTGACAATTATATCTACTTATATCTGAAATATTAAAGGTAGGCCTACACTATTAGCTACGTATATATTCATTACATATTTACATAACCATTACCCATTATACAAGAAAGTCCACTAGTTATTTACTTATAGCTATTTCAGATTAAATTATCAATAAACTTAATACCTTAATTATTTCAATTGTCATTAACCTTACATAAGTACGTGTTGTCTTGGCAATACACATATGACAAATTTTGAAACTGGCGCCATGTTCCCAAAGGAACCCTATTGGGCCTCCGCCCACATTGCCTCCGCATTTTCCCGCGTTTTCAACCGACGATTGGTACAGTTGCACCGATTCAACCGAGTAAATTGGCTTCTCGTCCACGTAGTTCTTCGATTGTACGTCTACTTTGTGGTGGCGCTAGTGAATAGTGAATCAACTTCGAAGAATTTTTTTTTTTAATACAAGAATAAATCGTTGAAAAGTGTTTCTCAAATATAGAGAAGTGCTATTGTAATACGTGAACAGTATTTAAAAACCTTTCTTTAGAAAAATTAACATTTAGATGGGTATCGGTTTTAATGAATGAAGGGGGAAGTGGTACAAATTGGAAATGCTAAAAGAAATGTTGCATATGAAAGAAGAATTTACTACTTTCAGAATAAAAATACATATTGCTGTTGAAAACAAGAATTGTAATTCTTTTCCAAGTTGTAATAGGAAAAGGGTAAAAAAAGGATAACATCAAATTCATTAGGATTTTAATAAAATCAAACAAAATCAAATAATTTAAATAGTATTACATCCTTAGAATAATTATTGGAGGAAAATTAACAATAATATATTCCCAGAAATGATATGTAAACTTCATTGCTATTTCCTAAAGAAATACCAAAATCCCAGAACATTTGGCAATGATTACTTTACAATTACTGAAACACTATCTGGTATTTTATGCAGTCATACATTTTTTTGTTTTTAGAAAATTATTACAATATTTATTATGATAGCACGTACATTTTATTATGAGGCACTGTAGATTGTTCAAACTTAAGACTCCTTCAGGTTAATCATGACCTAATAATAAAAAAATAGGGATAACATTATTTCATAAAAATAAATGTGGAAAATAAAGAAAACTAAAAATTGCAAAAAAATAAATAAATTCATTCAAAAAGAAAACACTTACATTATGAAAATTGAAAGTGCAGGCTTTCCATTCACAGTGATGCACAAATGGGATACCCACCCCTCCCTTTCATCTTCATCCCATCAGTGCTCATCTTCTACCCTCAAATTCTTCCTGTGTGATACAAGTTACAAAGATATTTTAAAAACAGACTGGACTTCATGGGCATTTTATTACGAGAAATAATTTACTTCACCTGTAACAATATTATATGTTAAAATAAATCTAATAGCAATAAAAGCAGTTAAAAAAGTTTGAATGTAGGATTTTCTAACATACCTCACTGTAATGTAATTGTCACAGATGGCTGTAATTGTCAGAAAAGTGCATAAGTCACTTTTTGTTTTGATGCTAATCTGGTGCTAAAACAAAAATATTAGTTTGTATGTTTATTTTTTTCTAATTTTATTATTGTTATTATTATTATTATTGTTATTATTATGTAACAATTTCTCTTGAAAGTGAATTTAGCGATTGTCATTGATGGAAAGCCTATTGCATTAAAATACTAACATGAGTGTCAAAATATTCTGCATCTCTCATTCAAATACTGCAACAAATCCAACTCTTTGAATATTTTTCTTGAAAAAAAGAAATCAGTTTTCTGTCTCCTTAAATCTTTTTCGGAGACAAAATGAACAAAGCAGATCTTACTGGAAACAAAAGGGACGCCGGAGCATATACGTTGGAGAAAATTTTTGAGAGTGTAATCCTCTGCACGGTGATATGTAGGTAGGTGCGAGATCTCACCATCCACGGGGAGGAACATTGCCACCTCCAGCCACAAGAAATCCTATACACTAAAGGAATTAATTACCATAGTAGTTGACGAGTCCCTATATATCAATCTCCATTCCATTGCTCCTCTACTATCCCAGAATTCTTTCTATAAGACAAAGACAAAAGTAAAGGCTGGCACTCAGACATTTTACTAATAAAAATAATTTACATTACCTATTAATTGGTTTTAAAATTCTTCTATTGTTCTTTCTCTATTCTTCTATTCTCCATTCTTCCTATAAGACAAAGTTAAAAAATTAAGACTGGCACTCACAGACATTTTACTAATAAAAATAATTTACAGTACCTATTAATTTATTTTAAAATTCACTGCTTGCCCATGAAAGTTGATCTATCACACAATACTTATATTTTCTGAATGTTCAGTCCGAGCTAGTAAAGGAGTATTCTGGAACAGGAATATTTATACCCCTTCCATCTAGAGAAAAGTGTCTGACAACTGTAGCAATAAAAAAAGTAAGAAATACTGTGCAATTATGCCAATGCAGGATTTTCTAACATAACCCACCTGTAGGTCTTTTTCTTGGTTGATAGATTTAATTGCAGAAAAGTGCAGAAGTCTTCTCTGCATCCACCACATTTCAGCTGTAGGTGTACTTGCTGAAATCAAAAAATATTTATAATGTATTTTAATATCTTTTTTGTTTACATTTTATTATTAACACTATGTAACTATTTCTGTTGTTAGTGATTTCAGTGACTGTCACTGAACGTAAGCACAGTCAAATTGCATGAATGTACCAAAAGGAGAGTGGTTATGCTTTGAATCAATTTTAAAAAAACGAAATATTAACTCTTAGAATATTCTTGGGAAAGAAATCAATATGACCTGTCTCCATTAAACTAATTTCTGAGAGCAGAACTCTCAGCAAACAAAAATTGCGAGAGAGGGCAGTTCCTGTCAGCCAAGGAGCCAAAGTGATAGAGTTTTTCTCCAAATTTAACAAAAACTATTCTACCTATTAAACCACATTTTGATAAATTACTCGGCTAAACTATGTAAAGTAGATGATATACTTTAATCAATGTATCTTCCTTTGTTTTCTTTATGTGTGTAAATATGGCATAAATTTGAAAATAACATTAGTGGAAGGAGACAAATGGTCATATTACTCATAAGACAAGTGATCTTCTGTAAAAGAAATCAGCGAACATTACTAGTTCATACACCCAACAAATTTAAAAATTCTTGACAGTTATCAGAGAAAAATGGCAATATTATGGATATCCTTTTTGTGGGGAATGAGGTGGTACCCTTACCTTGAACGAAAGGCAATGAGAGGTTTCAAAAAATTCTTAGAGAAACCTCTCATTGCCTTTGATGAACATCAAAGCAGAAGCTTTGCTAGGTGACAAGTTGCTTCTCCTGTCAGTAATAATGAGCCCAGCTTCAGAGAAAATCCTTTCACATGGAACAGAAGTAGCCGTTATACACAGGTACTCCTGAGCCATGTCCTTCAGGCCTTTCTCTCTTTCTCCCTCCCAGAATTCAATGGGATCCGTGGTGAAGGGAACTGGGGGAGTTTCTGTATACTGCCTCAACTGCAATATAGCACTGGACGTGGCTGTTGCATGATCCTCCTCCTCTATGAGGAATCTAAATATTTCAGGCCCCATCCAGTGCTTGTTGAGGCTCCCCTCCCCTGCCGATGACAAGGCTTGGTTTCTGCTTTCTTCGTTAAGTATAGCAGTCACCTAAGAATTGTAGACATTAATATAAGAAGTACAACTAGTAATTTGAAGAATTTCACAAATAATATAGTTTAACTTTGCACAGTCACAACTGTTTGTCTACTTTGTCAGTGAATCATACAAAAGTAACCATTGTGTGTGTTGTACCCCCACAGTAATATAACTAACTGTACTCTTCCAACTTAACATTGGCCTCTGTAATGATATTATTCAATGTAAAACAGTTTCAATTAATAGTTCATAAAATATTTAAGTGTTTCATTACTAAATATTCTAGTTTCAAAATTAGAAATGGTATCAAATGGTACTCCTGGCTTTTCATTCAAATTATTTATTCCTAGGTAGGTACTCATTATTTACAAAGAAACAGTATCAAACTGGTTGACTATATTCTTTTGTTTTGATGAAATGCTGTGCGTGACTTCCAAGAGCAAAAAAAAAAAAAAAACTTTACGGTTCAAGTGAGTTTAAGAAGACGAGGCATCTTTGTTTCAAGCATTTTAATAAAGAGAATTTTTTTACTTATATCTGAAATATATTAGGTAGGCCTACATTATTAGCTGCGTAAATATATTCTGTACATATTTACATAACCATTATACATTATACAAGAAAGTCCACTAGTTATTTACTTATAGCTATTTCAGATTAAATTATCAATAAACTTAATACCTTAATTATTTCAATTGTCATTAACCTTACATAAGTACGTGTTGTCATGGCAATACTCATATGACAAATTTTGAAACTGGCGCCATGCTCCCAAAGGACCCCCATTGGACCTCCGCCCACATTGCCACCGCATTTTCCCGCGTTTTCAATCGACGATTGGTTCAGTTGCACCGATTCAACCGAGTAAATTGGTTTCTCATCCATGTAGTTCTTCGATTGTACGTCTGCTTTGTGGTTGCGCTAGTAAATAGTGAATCGACTTCGTGACTCACGAATCGTGAAAGCGTACCACAGGCTTCTACGAAGAATCATTCTTATAACTTCCTAATCTGTTGTTTATTAAAAAATTAATCTATAAACCATGGTTCCATTACTTAATGTACATTGAAAAGTTATAAATCACAAATAACTGCAGTTGCGTCAAAGTAACAATTCACTTCATTAATATTCCATGAGTAATTATACTTCTTCCATGCATTTATATTTATACTTCGGTTTTTCTTCCTTGGCGCACGGGGGTGTGTCAATAAAATGAAATATCTCATATTTTACGTCGTTCTTAATTGTGCCGCTAGAAGCATGGCATGATCGCAACGGTATCAAACAGTGCTGGCGATCATGCGACTCCTGGCGGCACAACGCGGAACGACGCAAAATACGTGAGATATTCCATTTTATTGGCACACCCCCGTGCGCCAAGAAAGAAAAACCGAAGTATAATGGGCTGTTCGACGTAAAAGATAATTATATTGATTTAAACGATTCATAAAGGCATATTATGTTCGTTTATTTCGAAGTGCACTGAAAGTTCTGTGATCTATGAAATGTTAATTACAGTATTCATGAATATCCGTTTTCTGGAGATTTTGAAAGAGCCGCCTCGAGAGCTCCGATCCACCAATCACAGCGAAGATTCCGCGACAGTAGGTGAACGATTTCAACGATTCATTTGGATTGAACGGCTCGTTAGGAAAAGTAATCGGACTACCGATTCAATCAACAGTTGAAGAACCTCCGGATAACATCACTAGAAAGAAGCGTGCACCTTTACCTTTACTGGAACGTCTATTTGTTTTGGTTTGTATGTACTGTGCTGAAGTTGGTCTGTTGTCCTTTTTTGCTTGTAGTAGAAGACGTATGTATTTTGATTCGAGGAGAAGCAGTGGAGAAAAAAGGAATCGAAAGCAGCATTTCTGAAACTTATTGAGCGGACTATTGTGTTCGAGTTGAAGAATAAGAGAGTTGACAGAAAATGATTTGTCAGTCAATGTAGTTGAAGTGAGTAGTTTCAAGTGTTTACATTGCGTGAATATTTAGAAGTGCGAAAATTAGGTACGTGTTCTTTTAACACAAGTAACGTCACGTTGAGGTTTTAACGATAATGTTTTATAAGTGGAGTACAGCTATTACTAATACATTTGTTTCTTGTTATTTTTTATTACAGAGTTGTCGTAATGGTTTATTATAGTGTTTTTTGTTGAAGCCTGGTGTTGACTGTTTTTCTTGATATGAGGTTGAACAAAAAAATTCCATGAGTTTTTGGAGTTGAAGATAGTTTCTGAAACATTACACAATGAAGATCCTGTCAGCAAGAGTTCAAATTCCATGCTTGGTTTTTTTTGTACTATTTCTTTGGGGTGTGAATCTAGTTTTATCAGGTGAGGGGAACTAAATTCAAATATTTAGTTGATGTTAAGTAGACATTTTTAATGTTTACAAACCATCTTTTATTTTCAGATAGATTGACAGGGAGTTCTCAACCAGGACCTATTGACTATGCTCTGGTGAGTGCTATATCTTGGAAAATAATTTATCAGATTTTATTTTTCATTTCACTACTGAAGTTTGAAATAATATTTCACATAGTTTTACCAGTTTTTATTTAAGTAAATTTGATCAAAGCATTGCCCCAACTGGATAATGAATTTAGTCTCATTGATAATCTGTTGGTTTTACCACTAAACTGGAGAGAAATCAATGCTCGTGACAGATTCATGAACCTTTCACCCCTTATGTGAGTACTCTATGACCTTGTTGAAATCCAGCATCATGGATAACATGTTGAATGGAACATCTTTTCCATCAGATTTGGTTATTGATTTAAAGGAAGAGGGTTTTGGTGGCCCATTCTTGTCATTGCTTGTCAAAATTCAAGATAATAATTTAAGAGTGTCAATAACCTGAAATGTGAAATGTTTTTGATGTTGTGCTGTAATCACTTTTTGAGTTTTAAGAACATTGAAAATAATGCACATTCCAGTTCAATAGTATATGTTAAGTACAAAAGTATGTTCAATGAAATGTCGTTTGCTGTGAGATGGTGTTATAAATCAATTGAACTGTTTTTGAATATTCATGGACAATAAGTATTACACAATGAGGGCTGCATTAATGAAAATGACATTTATCAATTACTTGGGGGATCTGTTTATGAAGATTGAAGTAATAGAGTATATTTATCGTCTTATTAATACTAAAATGCCCAGAGATGTCATTTCAACTTCTGGCAATCTTTATATTCTTGTAACTTCTGTTTTTGAAGATAGGATTTTGTAATTTTGTGACTTTTCATCATTTTCGTTTATTTATAGTTCAGTAAAAATTGAAACATGTAAAAAATATATTTCATGGAAAATAATAGAATTTACCTAGAACGCCCAGGAGGTGTCATTTCGACTCCGTGAGTTTTGCCTCCATCCTCAAGCTTATTAATCATATACTTCAACACTGGAATATTTTAAAAGTCTATCCTAGTATTTCGAATACCATCTGAAGAAGTATGCGATCATTGTTTCCTTCTTTGTTTTTTTCTAGCCCTCGTATTCATTACATGCAAATTCATGAGTTGTTTCTTGGAAATTTATAACTTAGTTTTGAAAAGAAAAATATCACATGAAGGGATAGCATTGTTATCACGCAAAGGGTGAATGGAAAAATCTTTTTTCAAATAATTCAGAAAAAGAGAAATGGTCAAGAATAAAAGATATTTTTTGTGTACAGGAGGGCATTTCGGACTCCAGATGATAATGGTGTGGTAGATATTCTCACTTTTCTAGACACTATCTTGTTTCATGATTGTAGAAATAATAAGAGGAGTTGGGGAAAAAATTAACCGCAAATTTCACTGCTTTATCTGAAAAATTATTTTTCTTTAGTATGAAATGATACCTTTACAAACTAGGTGCGTATTATGCATCAGAGAAATAGAGTTGATATGCCGTCATTTACCTTCCAAACTTGATGTCTTTACACAGTTTGTAGTAGGAAAACTGGTCAAAAGCAGCAATCAGTTGTGACTTTTGTGAGATGTTCACTAAAATGGTGTGTGTCAACGTTTTTATACATTGGAAAAATTGTGGAAGTTTTATGAAAGACAACGAGAGGAAATGCCTGGAAAAAGGAACCATGAATCATGCATAAGGATACGAAGCAGGTGTTGATCAAACGTATGTAGTATTCTACAAAATGTAATCCAAAATCGTAGTCTGTACAAGTCATTACAGTTTTAGATCTACAATTATGCATATTTATACTGTTTATGCCTAGTAAGGTCAGAAATGTAGGAAGAAAATACAATGTAAACGTGAACAAGAACAACTGCTGTATGAAACGTGGGATTTCATTTAGAACTTCATCCTCCAACATACATCAAGTCTCTATTATTGTTTAACAAACATATGTAAAATTTTTCAAATAAATTTGACATATTGTGAGATGCTATAGGAGGTGCTTTGCAAGGAAATAAATTTTTGGGTCACATGTGAAACTAGGATTATTTTAAATTAAATGTTTATAACATTTTTCTATTATTATAACAATAATACTGTTACTATATTAAAATTTACTTTTCAACATAAACTTTTGCTTGTTTACATGCACATTTTTTTTCAATATTCCTTTAACCTCCATTTCGCTGGACAGTAATGACAATAAATGTTTAAAAAATATTTAAGTTATTGCATAGTACTTCTGTGATACACTAAATTATTATTTTTAATCATGTTATAGTGACATAGATAAATATTTTTCCAGCATTTCCTTTAAAGATGCAATGTTGAAGGTTTGGAGTCGGAACGACTCCACTGGGCGTTCTAGTGTTAAAGGGTCTCAAACTTCCCATAATACATTTTAGAAATTTTAGTAACGTGAGAGAGTAAGACAGGTGGGAGAGGGTCAAAAAAAAAGTGTTTTAATTTTTTTTCTTAATTATTTAAATGTGCGCCAAGTGTGTATCATGTCTGAAATCATTGTTTTGTTTGGTAATGTGTATAAATCCATTTATACTTCTAAGAAGGTAGGTTACATTTATTGTGCTTGGGGAGCCTTGTGACAACCTCTTCTTCACATTAACTTATGTCAGTTTTCTAAAATTTTTATGATTAAAAATAGTCTCCTAAACATTTGTATGCAAAATACACACATTGGCTATCTAGGGTGAGCACAAAAGAGGTAAATTCATATATAGTTCATTATAGCTTATGATGGTAAATAACATGGTGCTTCAGGTACATACTATGACTCATTAGCTATAACTGTTCAAGCCAATATTGGAAATTGGTTTGCTGTATCGATTATGGCATTTGCTGAAGGTTCAAAACTGAGAGAATACAATAGAGGAAAGATCTAGTCCAGTGGTGTCAAGGTCTTCTACTGGTGGCAGTGGCACACGTTGCACCGTAGCATGCCACCAGCTTCTCTGCGCAGGTAGCTGGCAGGTAGCGTCGGGAAAGGGAACCAGTAGTAACCCCGCCGTTTTACAACAGTGATGGCGTTCTCTGGTGGCGGGGTAATGAACTGCATGGAGGGGCGATTTCATCGTGGCACTCGTGACACGGGCTCCCGCTCGTGGCGTCGACCATGACAACACTGATCTAGTATATGGTAGTCCTTAGTCTTTGGTATTGGACAGGCAGCGCATTTCACGAAAGGGCAAGCGAATAACTTTCAGAACTTCCTGAGGAACGCGTCGTGTATTGCGGACTTGACAAATTCCCAGTGAGGGGAAAATGCGAATTGGGCGCGACACACGCGTTGGTCTTTCATAGTCATTTTCTTAATTACAGAAACTGTTTAATATTAATTAACATGTATACAAAAACATACAAATTTCATTAGCTATTCAAACATTGTTCATAATAAAAAAAGGTTCTAACAGTGTAATACTGTAAAAAAGCCACACAAAGTACATTTTTAGGACAATTATTTGATCCAAAATAAATTTTCAATTGGTTTAGGCCTCATACATCCAAGGAAAACGCATATTTTTCTTTTATATTTTTAATACGTTTATTGTTCGCACATTCAAACAAAAACACATCATAATATTTTTTAATCGTCTCCTGTATTATTTCAGTAGTATACCTTTCCGTTGCAGCTCTCACACGCAACCAATCTTTATAAATGAGGTCTCAAAAGAAAGATAATTTCACGGAGATGTGACGAATTGCAATTTGACTGTAAAAATATGAAGGATTTGTGTAAAAAAACAAATCTATATATTCATGTACAATGCAACCCCCAGCACTTGCCAATATTTTCGAATCTATATAGTCAACTAACTCCTAAACAAAACATTTAGGGCCTTAAAAACTAAAATTTTGAAGCCAAAGGCCTCAAAGAAACGTTTTTCACACCATAATCTGCAATATGAGACATTCTTGGACATTCAATTAAATTTTGGTTCGGCGTTTCGATATTACCAAAACCACCTATATATTTCAGCCCTTCTTGCTGGTAGTCATTAGAGTCCCTAGATACAGAGAGTAGCGCATTCCATTGTTGCAATGGCGCCGCCATTTTATATCCAGTTGTTAGGAGAATTGGAAGTGTATGGTATTCTGTGTGATCGAGAACCATGAACCCATTTCAAACTAATGCTAATATTCTTGAAAATCATCATAACGTCATCAATTGTTATCATTTCTGTTCAACTTCTGAATGCTGCCTGGTGGGACTATCGGGTAAGAATATTAAATGGCGGCGGTTGCGCTACTCTCTGTATCTAGGGACTCTAGTAGTCATCTTTGTGACGACACGCTTAGAAGGATTAGAATCCTCCATCTTATATTTACACTTTCTGTATACACCGTGGTTTGTGTAGTCTGACGAGGTTTTTGTATAATCATTAATTCAAGATTTGCTCTCTAGCAACTACTAGAAGCACTATTATAGTTGCTTGATACCTATGGAGATGTTTCTTATGTGTTGTGAAACCATTCATTTAACGTTTTGCCGTGGTCTACAATGCTGTGTACCTAATTGTGGAGGGATATGGATGTTCAGTGAAGAGTGAAGGTTGTGTTTGTGCTTTACCTGTACCAGTATTTTCGGTACCAGGAATGATTCGATGAAATTTTTGTCAGCGGGTTCAGACACGTAGCTGTTTCAAAAGTAAAAAGCTAATATTTTAGATTATAACGAAAAGCTAAAAGAGTTATCTGTCAAAGAATATTGAGTAATTATTTCAAATTTTGTTTTTAAGGAAGTGTTGTGAATTGTTCCAACAAAACTCTCCATAATACTGAATAAATCTTTATTGATTTTTTTAAAACATCAATTGCATTGTTTTTTTAATTTTTATTTGATATTGTGTTAGTATTGTGGCGTCTTATGGGTGTAATCAAAACACAGACGACAGTGGGTTGTAATAACAGTGAGTTTATTCATAAACTAGACCGTAGTCACAAATAACAAATTTCACTGCTTACAATTAACTAACTAAATAGATCCCACTACTAGGAGAGATTTTAATCGAACGGCTACCACACCGCTCTACATCTGAGACCTAATGCATGTCTCGCTCGTCACCACAATGAATTGCCGGCCCTTGCCCACGTGCGCCACTCGCACAAACTTACGCACAACCGCACGCCGACGCTGCTGAGAAGCAAGAAGAAGGAAGCATTGTTCTCGTGCCGTTATATAGGCCTTCGGCGCTACCCGCCGCCCCCATTGCCTTCGCCCTACCCCGTCGTATCCGCGCTAGGCAGAAATTCCCAATGTCTTCTTCTGCGCCCTTTGTTTAACATCCTGCCATCTGCCGCCGGTAGTAACCGTTTCAGCGCGCCACGATGCTATAGTGTATTGTAAGTTACCTTTATACCGTTTAAACAAATAAACGTTTCGTTAACAAATTTCCTTCTTAGAATGGAAATAGAAGGATCGGGTTGAGTATGGGGTTTGAAAGTTCTCCCATGGGTACATGGAGGTTGTAGGGTAAATCTTGTGCGATGGCACAGCACAAGGAACAATCTTTTTAAAATAGCTTGAAATAAATAATAAAACAAAAATCAAGACGCGCTAATAGCCTACACTATTAAGTGAATTAATGTAAAAACAACTAAATTTAAAATTGTAGAAAGAATAGCGCAAGTAACTCGACAACTGTCAACGATCGCAGTCCAAACGCACGATTTAAACGATTTAAATATATATATATATAACAAAGTTGTGTTAGTTACACCATTTATAACTCAAGAACGACTGAACCAAATTTAATTATTTCTGTTTTGTTGGATTCATCTCCGATCTGAATAACAGAATAACTGATGGAAAGAGAGAGAGGAGGAAAAGAGAGGGGGGACAGAGGAGAAAAACGAGAGAGGAACAAAGAGAGTGAGGAAAGAAAGAGCGGGGGGAGGGGAATATTTCCTTCATTATTTCTTCTGCGGCAGCAACGCACCGGGTACCAGCTAGTTGTAAATAAAACATCGTTTGACATTAAACTTAAGGTGTCGGTTCGTTAAGATATTTAATACGCAAACATTGTTTGAGCAACATTCCCATGAACTGCAGTGAAGTCTAAGCCTACTAAACTGTTTCTAACGGTAACAAATGGCATTTAGTACTCAAAAATGAAAATATTTTTTGGCTCGGAATTGCATTTCTTGAGGTACGTAAGAACGCAAAAAAATAATCCAATAATGTTTAGTATACAACTTTTCAATTTTTGCACCCCAGCAAGCTGGCACCCTGGCTGTCCAAAACCCCCTCTGTTCCTCATAAGAAATCAAGGAAAACAAAAGCTGACGAGCTAGTGTCGAAAATCCTGCCACGGTTGGATCTCGAACCTAGGACCTTTTGGACAGATGCGTTGCAGTGACATCAGTTGATGCACTGAGCCACCTATCCTGGTTGCCATTTTTGAGAAAATGTTGAAAATGTCCCTGGGGCTAAATATAAAGTACCACCAAAAATTAATGATTGATTTTGAAAACTGCAGAGCTTTGACTCAGGCCAGATCGACATGGGTTTATTCAGTTTAGCAAAAAATTAGGCATAGTTTAAGCGCTAGTGTTGTTCACATATGCCCAGACAGAGACGCAGAGGGACAGACGAACGGACGTTAAAAAAAGCAAAACACACACACCCTTTTGGTATCAGGGGATCCCAAAACGTGTATGTCCGTTGAAATATCGAAATCAATTTTCCGCAGCATTACATAACTTTCTCTAGACTACGTACACGAGAAAGTAACTAGTGGTGTTACAGAATGGCACTGACTTTCCGTATTAGTTTTCAATTTTCTATGGTCTCCACCAGCTATTCGGTTTTATCGTAGTAAAATTTTCTATTTTGTTGGCATGGGCTAGCTTTATGGTCTTGCCCCATCTTGCCACCTGCCATCTAACGCAGCATATTTTGAGGTTTTCTCAATTTTTCGGTTTCCTAATGGTAGATTCAAAATATTGCTTTTAGAATATTAAAGAAGACTGAAACCTTGTCCTTTATGACAATTTTCATTCAGAAACTTGAAACCGTTTTTAAGAAAAGGCTGTTTAAGCGTCTTTGTCAGTGCGATTCCTTTTTCGCAGGAATCTTGAGAGTTTTTAAAAAAAATTAGTGGAACATATTTTAAGATCTTCCACTCACAAATTCAATAATGTTTAGAAATCTCTGCAAGTGTGCATACGAGGCATGCGAAATATTTAAAAAAATACATTTGTGTAAATTTTGAAAAAAACTAACGAACAAAAGAATACAACAAAACATTTGTTTGTTTCCTTAGACAGTGCATTTCGCACTATCCGTACAAAAAGTTTGAACAAAAAATTTGGAACGGTTTTTGAAAAAGTGGCGTTTGAGCGTTTCTGAAAATGCGAAATTTCCGAGTTCGTTTCCAAAGAAAACTTTTGAGTTTTCGAAAAACTTTAAATGATATAATTTAAAGCACATATGCTCATAAATGTAATAGTGTGAGCAAATTGCCGATAATGTAAAAATAAACGACGTTACAGGCTAGTCAAAAATGTTTCATTTTTGTAATTTTCACAAAAACAATAGAATAGAGCAAAATAGCGTTTATGTCATCTCTTAAAGTACATTTCCCTACCTCTCCCTACCAAAAGTTTAAAGAAAAAAATTGGAGCTGGTTTTGAAAAAATCTCGCTTTATCTTTTAAAGTTGCATACATTGCACACAAGATTGCGCCAAAACTACAAAAAATTGTTTTAAAAAATTTCATGATCTTAACGAAAGAACTAATTATGTACAACAAATTTCTGAGGAAGGAAAAATCTCTATCGTCAATATTGTTGTTGTAGGAAAACGACGAAAAAGTTCAATATTTTGCAATTTTCGAAAATTCACAGTTATCACTGAAAATCATCTTTATAAGTTTTATAAGTGTATTTTAATCCGTTTTTACGAGAAATACAAAGAAAAAAATTTGGAGCCATATTTGAGAAAATTTTGAAAATATCCGGGGGGATTCTTGTAATGTATCTCCAAAAAGTAATGGACGTTTTTGAAAATCGTAGAGCTTCGACTCAGAGTAGATCGACAGCTTTTTTTTTTTTCAGTTTGGAAAAATTCGTACTTATGGTGTAAACGCTAGTGTTGTACACATACACCAGAGACATGGACGGACGTTTTTCCGTCAATCAATTTTTCGGTATTAAGGACCCACAAAATAAGGATTCTGGCTACACCACGAGATACAGGAAGTAATTTACTATACAACAACAGTATTTACCCACATTTTCGTTTCCAGGACCCAGCAATGAGAGTTCTCCTGCGCACGATATAACTTTCTCCTCGTACGAAGATTGAGAAGAGATAAAGTAAAATAAATGTTCACAATTTGAAATTCCATTAATAAACTATTAATTATATCGAATTTAAAAGTAACTACGTTTTATGCCAACTGTTTTTGTACTTCTATCAGCAATGAAAACAAAGAGACGCACGTAGAAAACTCAGGGACGAACAGAGAATCTGTGAAGCACTCTCTTCGAAATCTTTACGTGCAGCAACAAGGGATGTCAGCCATTCTGAATTAGTAAAAGACAAAATATGCTCATTGCTAAAATATAAACACATATTTAAATAAAAACTATTTTTCAAAATTAATTAAATATATTTTCGGAAATAATTTCAAGAAAATTTGGTAGATTTGTAAAAATATAATGATTAGCAAATAATAAATAATGAACAGATATTAAATGATCAGCAAAATATGTAAAATACGTAATACATTACAAAATATGTAATGGAAAATTTAGATATTTTGTTAGGATTGCTACAGTTCGCCGAGATCACAAAATCAAAACAGAAGACAAAAGCGTATGTAATTACATTAGAATCCGGACTTAGCCATGAGATCGTCGAGCAGTACCGCGAAAGAGAATTTTGACATTACTGAAGATCTGTTTTCTACATGACTAGAGAAGTCTATTTATCCGATTTCAGTGTATGATATGGCGTTAGATTCAGGGTGCATCTCGCCAGCGCGCTATTTTACAACTTTTTCAAATTTGTCCTAAAGTACAAAAACATTTTAAAAATTCAATTCGGCTATTTTACTTGGAAAAAGGGATTAACCAGGTGAATTCTATCAAGGTGACACACGCCGTTTTGAAATGAAAAATCGAGTCGTAGGATAAAAGAGCTCTTGCGTGATCTCTGCTTGTTCTTTCCGGGAGTGGATTGATAACGGAAGATCTTAGAAGTAAAATGCATCTCAAATACGATGTAAGGAGATGGAAAATGGGTGATATTTACACAATTAGTTCAATTTTCTTTTTGAAATCAGTTCCAAATCGGAATCGGAATTTTGAGTGATACCTCAGAGATTCTTATGATTAGACATCGGATGTTAAGGGAAATGCTTATTTTTTTCTAGCGAACTTATTTAACGACTGATAATGCGCACGAATCATGAGAAATGACATATGACGAAGTTTTATGATGCTTATTTTTGTTATTTTAGCATAGATGAATTTTTTTTGCATAAATGCCTTTTCTTTAGAATTATTGCACGTTTTCCCCTTTTATTTATTATTTTTATATACAATACTAGGATATCAGAAAATTGGCCATGGTCCAACCTGACCATTCATTAGGAAACCTTCAATTTACGTATTTGTATTTTAAAATGCGAGAGAATTCCGGAAAGTATACCAACATATTTTTCTCCATTTCCCTATTTCATAAGTCATATTTTCATTTCCCTATTTCATAAGTTTCATTTCATTAGTCTTGTTCGGAGAAAATGGTCGATTGCCAATACACCGAGGACACCTTTTGAGTGGAAATAAATGTAAATTCCCAGAAGGTTTCAGTGTTGCTGATATTGGACTTCTAAAATATATGCCAGACACATCAGTAGATGTTCAGAAATCCTTCTCTGTATTCAAACTGATTTTGTCTCCCAATCGTTGCAGATTTGAAATTGCGATCCTTGGAAAGTTGCTGGTAATATATTGCAATGGATTTTATTATTTTTATTTTATTTTTTTAATTTTTATTTTTGTACAGCTAAATTTTTCTAGCGTGACCGCTGGGATTCGCGAGTAGAGGGGGAGCCTGAAAGTGGTGGGGAGAGAGCCAGGAGGCGACTTTCGCGCGTCTGCCCATTCCAAAAACATTCGCACTGCACGTGCTAGCGAACTTACTTGGAAATTAATTTGCTGTAGTGTCTTCGTTCGGTAGTGGAGAAGCACTAAATGTACGTGATGGCGCGGCTCTGCCGCCATCATCTTAATCTTTTCCATTGTTTCCCTTTTCCTCACTATCATAATTAGCAATTCATCGTTTGCGTCTTTTCCTAATAACTATTTCTTGATATAGTGCATTAAATAATTGTGCGGAGAATGACTCTCATTGAAACCCTCGAGAGCAGATTCCACGTTCTTCCTTTTCCTCTTTTTAGTAGAAGTTCAATATGAACATGATTCCCTAGGTTCAATAGAATTCATTTTCTTATTAAGCCCGCGAATACGTCATCCCGAAACACCCGTAGCACCTGCCAATCTCTTTAACACCGTGACATTTTTAACACCATTTGCTTCTCTCTTCATAAAATGATATACTTTGGCAACTACTTTATGTTTCTGACTGTGAAGCCCTCCCTTATGCAACTTGCTCTGAACGGGACGCATTGCAATAATCACTAACAGAACAATAATCAATAAAAAAAACTTCCGAATCACGTACAAATGCTCCACTCTAGTAGGAAACGCAACTGGAAGCTTGCACCTCGCAGATACGGACAGTCCGGGTCAATGTTTACACAACTGGAGTAGGACTGTCAAGACGTTCTGGGAAAGGACGCGCTCCTCCAAAACAGCTATGTTTGAGGAATGAACTCTTCCGGTAGTTCTGAGACCACGACCTTGAGCGGCTACGCAAAAGTAATACTAGTAAGTATAATTATTGAATACAAAAGTAAAGTATAATTATTGAATTGCTATAACAAGATGAGAAGGGAGTCCAATATTTTTTAATAATAAAATCAAGATCCGAATGCTAAGAAATGGAACAGAATCAGCTTGTACAAACCAGGGAGTAAGACAGGGATGCCCGCTCTCGCCGACGCCTTATATATTGAAATATACCTTTATCATCGTCTCATCAAGAGTGTGGTTGTAATTATGGCCTGTTCCAAATTTATATTAAGATTTGGGCGCCAGAAACAGGTTACATTAATTACTACCAAAGTTTTCCCATCTAATTTAAACAAAATTGTATAAACATCCAGCTAGCTTGGGTCGATGGGTCCGGATACAAATACTCGCTATCGCCTCGATAGCCGATTACCTGATCTGCCAACTATACAGTATGGCGTGGAATCTGAAATGTAATACTTATATGTTTCCAACTAATTAAAGATTATGATTGACAAATGAAAACTCCTTTCATTTCCAAAGAACAAAATTCAATAATTTATTTAACGTTAAGTTTTAACAATTAATTTTATGGTCATGACCTTTTAAATACGTTATCTCTTTTGTACTGCAGTATTTCTTTACCGTTTTGCTTGCCGACGCTCCGTAGTCGCTTCTCACTTGACCGTTGTTGGTTCCAAGTTTCGCTTCTTTCTTCCGGTCTTGCGCTGCTGCTGACACGTCCAGTCCACACTGCATAAACTATTTATCGTTTCTTATCCGATGCTCCCGGTTCCTAATCTTTCCCACTGGTTATGTAAAACATTAAAGTTCAACTGCAATATCCGAAAAACTGTGCAAGTCCTCCGCGGATTCACTTCTGGCAAATAATTCTCAGAGTCCGAAAAAACTATTACTTCTCTCACAAAAAAAATATACAAGTCCCACTTTCCTAATATAATGTCCGCAAACGATCTTTACACCACGACACCCAGAGTCAGAATGTCCTGTTCAATGTATTCTTTAACCCTTTATGGTTCGGTAAGCGTCCCTCATTCTATTTTTTCAAAACACCGCGGCAAAATTAGACTGTCTAATCTTCACTAGCCTACCCGTGCGTCTCTTACGAACCCAAGGAGCCACGACCCCCGTCAGTCATTCGTTTTTGAACCAATCACATCTTATTTTCTTTAGCTATCTAGCCAGCGTCCTGACATCAAGGCCTGTGTACAGTTTGTTGACCTTGCCAACCTCTGCGCTGTCGTTGCTAAGGCCGTATACCGCCATATTGCATACCCATTTATCCACCCCATGTACGGCTAATATTATTAAATAAAATTTGTAATATTCTGGTATATCACAATGGACGTGATCATTAAAAAATAGTTGACTTTAAATGAGGTTTTTAAGATTAATAATGTCGAGATCCCAACATTACTTTTTGCCGACGACCAGCTTATCATAGGAAAATCTAAACATGAAACCCAAATAGCAGTTCACAAGTTAAGTCAGATTGCTAATGAATATGGAATGAAAATCTCACGAAATAAAACAAAAGTGATGGCATTTAAGGGACTTGAACCTTTGAGAGCAAAGATAGTTATAGATGGCCAAATAATTGAACAAAATAGTGAATTTAAATATCTCGGATGTCATTTTAATTATATTAAATCAAGAGAAGTGGAAATAAAATTGAACAACTTCACATATTTCTGTGGATCATTACAACGAACTCTAAAGCATAATGTGCAAAAAGAAACTCTGCTTAGATTTTAAAAAGTTATTGCCTTGCCATTATTGCTTTATGGAAGCGAGAGCTGAACATTAACATCAGATCAGCTGCGAAAAATTGAATGTGCAGGAATGAGATTTCTTCGTTTTGTGGCAGGATATTCACTATTAGACCATAAAAAAGTGTAGATATCCGAGAAGAATTAAACATTGAGCCAGTTGTAGAAGTTATAAAGAAACATCGAAAAAAATGGAAAGTTCATGTCTTGAGAATGCCACAACAAAGGCTAAGTAAAATAATGCATGAGCAATGAGATGGAACAGATCAAACGGTCTAATCCTTGCTGTCGTTGATGATGATGATGATATTGCAATGGAAACTATTAAGAATAAAATGTAGAGGAGTTGTAAATATGTATGGAATCTTACAAATAATTTTTAATTTTATTGTGAATGTAATTTATGACAGTGTCTTTTTTCTCCTTATTCTTGACATTTTCAGTGCCTTTTTAGGCGCCTAAAAGGCGATTTTTTAGTGCCTAAACATCCGATGTCTACTTACGATGGTATTCGAAGGAAGAAAGGAATATGTGAATAAGATAATAGTTTTATACTATTATTAAATATACGAGACCGTTTGCCCCTATTACAGCATCACTAGTTTCATATGTGGGGAAAAATATATTGAGATGCGAAGTGACGGAAACATAGACGAGTGCCTGGCTTGCTGCGCTGAAAGTTCCGTCTCCTCGGCTGACGCTCCGTCGTGCCGGCTCGTCGGCGGTGGCCCACGAGGGGCAAATGCCGCATCGGCGTGGAAGGGGGAGTGGGGTGAGGTTTTTTCGAAATTTGACTTTCCGACCCTCCTATTTATCCGATTTGCATGTTTGACACGGCGTTGGATTCTGGAGGCTTGTCGCCATCACGCTATATGCCCATATTTATGAAATTGTTCCCGCAAGTACGAGAAAAAATTTAAAAAACGAGTTTCTGCTTTTTTTCTTTTTTGAAAAGGGTTTCGTAGCGTAAATTCTATATTAAAAAGATGTCAAATGCCGTTTACAGATAAAAAAATCGGACCAATTGTTCAGACGTTATCGGTAAAGTAAATTCCTTCTGATAGTGCTGCTATCTATTGAATTTTCCTACAAGTATTTTTCGGTACATTTAGCCTGAAGAGGTTCTGACCAAAGAATTGGTTTTAACTAGTGGTGCTACAAAAAGGCACATACTTTCCGATATTAGTTTTCTATTTCCTTTGGTCTCGGCTAGCTATTCGGACTTGCCACATACTCATGCCAGCTGCCATCTATCGCCGCCCAGTGTACGTTTTTTTTTTGTTTTGACATTATCTTAATTTTTCGTTTTCCTAATGGTAGAACGGAAATATTTAAAAATATTAAAGAACAGTAAAACCTCGTCGTAAATGGCAATTTTTTTAAAACTTTGGAGCTGCTTTAAAAAAATGTCGTTTAAGCGCTACTAAAAATGCAAAATTTGAAGCTCTTTTTCACAGAAAACTTTTCAGTTTTCGAAAACTTCATTTGAAGCACTTACGCTCACAAATACAATAGTGATTACAAATTGCTGGAAATGTGCATATTAAAGGCGTGAGAGATCTTTCAAAAAAATTACATTTATGTAATTTTTACAAAAGCAAAAAAAATACCCCAAATTGAACTTTACGTCTTATAAAACAGTGCAATTAGCACTATCAGTCCCAAAAGTTTGAAGAAAAACAGAAAACTGTTGAGTTCTCGAGAAGCTTTACTTGACATTTAAAGCACATGTACTCGTAAATATAATAATGTGAACAATTCGCCACTAAACTAAATATCACCGACGTGGGAGGCAAGTAAAAAAAAATTACATTTTTGTAATTTTTGAAAAAAAACAAAAACAAAATACAGCAATATGGCAATTATGTCACTTCAAAGAGTACATTTAGCACTATCCCCACCAAAAGTGTAAAGAAACAATTTGGAGCAGTTTTTGAGAATATTCTTGTTTTTGTATTTTTTTAAAATTTCAATTATTGCATGCAATATTGCGCGAAAACTACTATAATTTTCAAAAAAATGTACATAACCGTATTGATAGAATTCACTTTGACGCCGAATAAAATTCAAACTTTTCAAATTTTTGAAAATTCAGAGTTAACAGTGAAAATGAGATCCATGCCACCATTATAAGTGCATTTTACTTTATCCTTACAAGAAATTTAAAGAAAAAAAATTGGAGCAGTTTTTGAGAAAATTTTGCAAATGTCCGGGGGCTTGATGTAAATTACCCCCAAATTTTGAAGTTTTTCAAAATCAAGGCGCGTCGATTGGACGCAGATCAATCGGGAATATCAATTTTGGAAGAAATCCCACGTATGGTTTAGGCGCTAATGTTGTTCACGGACTGACGAACGGACAGACGGACGTAAAAAAAACAACCAAAAAACAACAACACGTATTTACGTTGAAATCTCGAAATCGGTTTTCCGCAGCATTACATGACTTTTCCAATACTATATATATTACTCCGTATTTACGAAAGTGTACGGGAAAGTAAAAAATGGTAATTATTTGGATATTTTGGAATTTAAAAGTCAGTTTGACCCATTCTTACATCAACACACAAAGAAATATGGTAATGTAGGGAAAGGGATGCCATCATACTTGTCAGCCACCACTTGTGAAGAATTCTTAGAAATAATGGGGACTAAAGTTCTTTCAGTAATCATTTCGGAAATTCAAAAAGCAAAATATTGTGCTATTTCTGAAGATTCCACAATAGCTGGTTTGTTTGCCGCTATCGTGCAAATTGAATTTTTAAATCGTTTGAATTTGTTAGTCGAACAAAATTGTAAACAGTCCAACAGACATCATCTGTTTTTGGTGAGTTGAGATCTCGGCTGTCCTGGTGACGCCGCGTACCAGGCTGGGTAGCCGATGTTTCGACCATCATTTTCGCGGTCTTCTTTAGGGCTGGTCTGCGCTGTTTATTCCCCCCCCCAGTTACTCTGGAGGGGCGAGAATTTATTCAATTTTCGGGGGTACAGCTAAGCTGCAGCCGATTAGACTTTTGCAGCGAAATTTAGGGTCTACCTTAAATAAACTATTAGCTTAAAACTATGTTAAAATTAGTACTACATCAATTGCCGCTTTGGGCATTGGTTAGCATTTATACATAGGTTTTGATGGTGCATTCTGAAAAGTTATTTATATTATTCGTTTTTTCTTCCCTTTTTTCATATAATTATGGATGCTCACATTCATTCTTTATATTTACAAACACATTCACTCACACATTCATGCTCACTTCACTATATACACTATGTACACTTTCACAATGTTCGCCACGGCGCCGACTTTACTCAAGCGCCCGTGGCGCCACGACGTCTTCCCAGGCCCGGCGTGGCGCGCTTCCGCGCCGCCGCCCGCGCGGTTTCCGGCGTCCGTGAGCGGCGACCGCTTCCCACGCACTGTCTGCTCCCCCACGGCGCACAGCTCAGCGAGCTTGTGCGGGGGAGTGCGCGGAAGGTGAAGGCGACGTGCTGCAGGCCCTTCTATGGAAGGCCCTGTGCAAGCCCCAGTTCGCCGCCAAGCCGGTTTCGCGCAGGATGCGCGGAGCGGACGGCTGCAGCGCCCTTGCGAGCGCCTCTCTGCCCGCCGCTGCAGCTCCGCCGGGAACTGATGGCGCACGCCTAGAACCCCGAACACGTCAGCATTGCTAGGGTAGCGGTCAGGTCCGGGAAATGGAAGATGTGGGCGCGCCGCTCTATTCTCTGCGACCTGGATTGGTCGCAAAGTAGAGGGAGGAGTGGCCGCGAAGACCTCGCACGCGTTCGCCCACAGGGGGCGCACGCACGTGGTGAAGAGGCGGCGCTTTAGACGGATGTCACCGCACTGATTGGTAAGCTGGATCCGGATGGCCTGGATCCAGTTCTCTTCATCCTGGGTCTTGTTGCTTCAATGTTTACTCAGCGTCAGTTAGGGTAATTTTATGAAGGTTGATAGGTTATTTTGTTGAAGGTGTTTGAAAATAGCAGGGGGGAAGGGAAGTTGAAAGGTTATTTTGTTAGGGTGTTTAAAGGTGATAGAGAGGATAGATAGGTTGTTTTGTTGAAGGTGTTGTGAGGTGGGGATGGAAATGGAAGAGAAGAGTGAAGAGAGTGAGTTAGTTGTTTCTTGAAGCTGGAAGGAGTTTTGCCATGGTATTAGCTTTCTTTGTTCATCTCAGGTTGGTGGAGGGGGAAGTTGAAGAATGTCGAATGGATGTTTTTTGCGGGAGTGGTGTGGTGAGTGGTTCAAGATGTGTTGGTGGGGTTGGATAAGGGGTGTGAAGGTAGGGTTGTTGATAAATTGTTGCACCATATTGCGGGATGATCGGAAAATGTATTGATGGAGTGGTTCAATGTTGTTTTGGATGCGGAAGGAATTATGGTTTTGACCTGGGATGGGGCGGAAGATAAGGGGGATGACGCGGATTTCGAGGGTTTTAAGAGTTCTATAGTAGTAAGGGGGATGGTAGTCCAAATGGATGAAGAGTAGATGGATCTGATGTGTGTGAAGTAGAGGAGAAGTTTTTTCTTTACGGAGGTGGGGTGGCGAAGAATGGGTTAGATGAAATTAATTTTTTGGTTAGCTTTAGATGTGATAGAGTTGAGATGGGGTGCCCAGGTTAATTTTGAATTAAATGTGATGCCGAGATATGTAATTTCTTCTGATCAGGGGATAGGGGTATTGTTAATAGTTATAGGCAGGAATGGACGAGGGCGGTTTTTCCAGGTGAAGATGGTAGATTGACATTTGGTGGGGTTGATAGTAATAGAATTGTCTTTGAACCAAGTTGAAATAGTAGAAGCTGCGTGTTGTAGATTTTTAATAGCAAGGTGTGGAGAGCGTTGAGGTGAAAGAAGAGCCAGGTCATCTGCGTAAAGAAATTGCTGGATACCATGACAGGAAGGAAGATCGTTTAGATCAGGGCCGCTCAACCATTTGCTCCGAGGAGGAGCCTCCGGTTGCTCTTTTCTCTTTCGCCGCAGAAAGAGCAAATTGCGTCATCAAATATCGATCGGCGGCATGTGGCACAGTGGGTCGCGTCGTATTTCTACGGGATATTTTCTGTTGTTCGGAATGAAAAAATCTCACAGCTCTGGGAAAGGATATTACGATAGAAAAAACAGTAAGATACTTTTGTAACATTCATTGGAACAATTTCTAGATATAAACGTATTAGTGTAATTTGGAAATTAAAAAAACGACAATTTGCAATGCAGCATGGAAAGAAAAGTATTTTTTTGCAGATTGGGCCGGCAATGCCAATTGTTTAGTTGCAAAAAGTGCTCAATAACATAAAGAAATTTAATAGCAGTGACATTACATAGTTTATCATGCTGCGAGTATGAAACGTGTTATAAAGGTTGCACAAAAATGTGATTGAATGAACTAGTAATAAAAATACTAAAAGTAAAGGAAATTAAAATTAAAAAATGAAGTTAATTGCAAAATCAAATACTCTTTTTACACCTTTTAAGTGTTTTTTCTCGCAATGTACTGTCTTATATTAGGAAGAGATGACATGGTGCTATTGAGCCGTAACATGCATTTCAGATTGTGATCTGTAATTGTACTTCTCATTCGAGATTTACAAATTTTCAAAGCAGCAAAAAATTGCTCACAGTTGTATGTTGATCCAAACGTACTTAACAATCGAGCAGCATTAAGATGCAGTTTTGGAAAACGGTTTTGTGGGAAGTTCTTTTCCTAAACGCTCACGTTGTAGTATCGATATGCAATAAAATTAAACTCTTTTGTATTGTGTTATTTTACTGTCAAAACAACATAACATCAAAATACATCCAAAACCTACTTCTAGTGAGGCATTGTTTTTCAGAACACTGAAAACTTCCTTTTGTTCTTCTTCAGCGTACTTGTCATTTTCATCAGCATGATTAAATGTATAATGTCTTTGCAAATTAAACTTCTTCACGTGATTGAACCCTTTATGTAAACTAAACATTTGGCATAGCTGCCGTAGTCGGCGAAAAGATACTTTTCTTCCCATACTACATTGAAAATTGTCGGTGCGTCGACTTCCATGTTTCCGCGACTGCGAGTTACAGGGATACTGTGACAGTGGTTATCGCAAAGCGCGCAACGCTCGGGCTCCGGTGTCCCGCTCTCGGCTGACAACACGGCTCCGCGCTGCCGATTTGCTCTACTTGAGCGGCCCTGGTTTAGATAGATAGAGAAGAGAATATGAGAAAGAATTGTACCTTGTGGAACTTCTGCCAATGGGTAGGAGGGGGAAAAGTTGAAAAGATATTTAGTTCGGAATGTTCTATGGGAAAGATAGAAGGTTTAGGGCGAAAGTCGGAAGATTTTAATTTAAATAGAAGAATTTGGTGGTTGATGGTGTCGAAAGCGAAGGATAGGTCTGTAAACAGTGCTGGTGTTTGGTGGTTTTTATGACGAAGTTCTGTGGCGTTATTTTTTGGCAAGATGGAGTGTTTGGAGAGCAGAGGAACTATCAGGGCGGAAGCCGAATTGTGAATAATGAATATGGGGTTGAAGGTAGGGGTTCATAAATTTGAGAAGAATTTTTTCGAATAATTTTCCTGGGATGGGGAGAAGGCTGATAGGACGATAGTTCGTGGGTTGTCTGGGATCTTTGCGGGGTTTGGGGATCGTGATAACGGAGGCGGTTTTCCAGAGTGTTGGGAAGTAGGCAGTTCGGAGGCAAGCGTTGAAGATAGAGGTTAAGTGAGAGATAGCGGTGGTGGTTAGGTTTTTGAGATAGATTGGATAGATTTTGTCAGTTCCAGGGGATTTTGAAATTTGAAGTAGTTTAATTGTCTCAGTAGTGTCTTCGTTACGTATAGTCCATATGGTCTGTCGTTCTGGGGGTAAGGTTGGGGGTCATAGAAATTGAAGGATAACTGTGTCTGGTATGTGGGTGTTTGTAGAGGTGAAACGGGAAGCAAGTGTTGAAGCAAAGATGTTGGTTATTTCTTAATTGTTCTAGGTACGTGAATTGTCATGGGTGAAGAGTGGAGATAGGTGTGAGTTTTGGGGTCTGATGGATTCGACTAAGGTATGCAGTTTGTTGGGGTTGCCTGTGTTAGTGTCTTGTATTATGTCGTTAAATTTAGTTTTATCGTACTGTGAATAAAACACGTAGAAGTGCCAAATTTCATGGAGATCGGTCCAACGGTGTTGGAGTTTTGCTCTTATATACATACCAACCATCTCTCTATAATGTTGAATAAACCTTTATTGAAAATTTGTTTCCAACATAAATTGTATTATCATTTTTGGTTGATATTCTGTAAGGTCATTAGACGTTACATTTATACAATTTTAAACAAATAAACACGTCTCATTAACAACAGTCTTTCTTAATAGAAAGGATAGACAAAGGGATAGGAAAAGGAGGGGTTTTAACATGCGAGAGGTCTCGCACGGGTACGCTAGTTTTGATAATATTCACAACAATAGAAACAGTCGTATTATTATTTTAAGCACATTTGTTAATCAAATTTATAATTACAAAACTTCTAGCTACAAAATTGGCTATGAATGACAATTTTATAGCTACAAGTCTTGTAATTATAAATTTGATTAACAAATGTGCTTAAAATAATAATTTGGCATTTTCCTAAACTAAGAATATTTTATATTGAAAAGGGACGGACAATTCTGTCTACATAAATGTCTTTTTTCAATAGAAAATATTCTTAAGCAGACGTCGAAAGTCTAGATTCCCGAAGTTGGTGTCTTTTTAAATAACAATTATATATTTATTTATTTTAACAAATAATGACCAGAGCGCCCTTCCTTGGTTACGGAAGAATGTATGTAGTAAACAATATTTAGGTTTCAACTGAAATTATAATTTTGTAATGTTTGTTTTTTTCATTTCTTTAATTCAAAACTAGAAACCGTTACAAAATTTCGTATCAATATTATTTAAGATCATTTTTATTAAAAACGCGTAAAAAATTGAGATAATGGCGCTCTGGTCGTAAATTGTGTGCAACGTTGTTTATTTCAGAGTATTTTGAAAAATCTGTAATGTCTGTAATTGTGCGTTCGACATGTCCTTAATATTGAAACACGGCACATATATAATACGCCATTTGTAAGGCCTTGGACACAATACAATCAATAAACACTATTCACATCTCTGCCCTTTACTTTCTAATGTGGTGAAAAATGAGAGATACATTTGACTAAGAAAACCCGACAGACGTTCTGCCCTTCATCTCCCTCTTTCCCCTCCCATCTCCGTTTCTCACTATCCCTCCCTCATCCTCAGGGGCGGTTCTGTATAAGGTTCACAGGTTCACGCAACACCCAAAAAATTGAGAGAAAATAGAATATACACTTCGTTATTACAATATCATTAATAGTATGACTTTTTTCTGCTTCTTTGTATAATTTTCATACCAGTATTACATTGACGAACCGATGTGTCTACATGGCTGTTCACGATCTCGAAACAACACCTTGCTCAGACTTCGTTTCATAAGGATCATTGGGTACCACGTGACTTCGCATCTGTGTTATCATAGGGCGCTTTCATCGTATTATATTCACACTTACGCCGTGAACTCCGCTTGGCGCAGCACTCGGGCAATCACGTCATCCAACTCGAGACGAAGTCAGCTTGCTGTCAGTCAAACAGTGTCCTCGATACGTTACTCCGAAACGTAACGAAAGTTTTGCTTCTGATGTGGATGGTGAGGGCCAAATAGTATTTAAGTTATGGTGTCTGTGCATTCTGGTATTCAATTATTTCTCTAAAATGAACAAAGTTGTTAATCTTATTGGAAAAACGTTTATCTACGATGATATTCTTGAAATCACGAATGAAATGATCACTTGGTTCAGATTAGCCTGTTCTGAAAATTGAAACAACTGTGAAATCAGCAAAACAGTTGCGTCGACGATTCAGCCCTAATATTTATTCGACATATAAGCTGAACGATCATTTTCAACAATGAAGCGGATAAAAACATTTCTTAGAAATATAATGACAACCGAGCGATTGTGCGCCCTAACCATGCTGTCAATAGAGAAGCAACTTACCCGCGAAACCTGTAACTTCAATTAATTAGTGATGGAGAAATTTGTGCATCGGCAATTGGGTTTTCAATTCAAGTAAACAAGGTAAGTTTATAATTTCCGCATTTCTAGGTAGATTGATCAAATTAATGATATTTCGTTCTGATTTTTGCTTAATAAAACTTGAGGCTACGTATAGAAGCGTAACTATCAAAATTGATTTATAGCAATAAGCGAAAAATTAAGCTTTATTTTGAAGATTAGTTATTAATGTTATAAATAGTATTAATTTTTTTCACAAGTCAGGTCACTGCTTTAGCATAATAGACAGCATGCTCCTTGACCGCAGAAAAGCATTGTCTTGTATTATGCCGTTAAATTTAGTTTTATCTTACTGTGAATAAAACACGTAGAAGTGCCAACTTTCATGGAGATCGGTCCAACGGTGTTGGAGTTTGCTCTTATATACATACCAACATCCCGTTTTATATACACTCATCGTCATAAAAAAACTACACCTAGAAGGACAAGGCGGATGGCGATCAAGCTTGGCAGGCAGGAAGAGGGGACAATGCATACAAAATGATTACATTTTCACATTTGTAGGACCAATATTTATTGCGCTACACGGCCACAGATTGTACATGTCAGTATGGTGTGGGGCCGCCATGTTGGCGAATACACGCGTCCAGACGTCGAGGCATGGAGTTGTACAGGTTTCGAATGGAGTCCTGTGCTAGTCTATCCCATGCAACGTGCACTCTCCAAAGCTCCTTGCACCCTCGCACTCTTCAAAGCACCCCAAACATTCTCGATCGGTGAGAGGTCTGGCGATGCAGTTGGCCATAGCAGAGTATCCACGGCTGCGAGACATGCTCGGAAGATAGCTGCGGTATGTGGACGCACGTTGTCCTATTGAACTAGGGCGTGGGCGTTCACTAACGGCACAGCCACCGGTTGCAGGATCTCCTGAACGTACCTTGCGGCTCTTAGAGTGCCCCCGAGAAACACTAACGGTGAACGGGCATCGTAGGCAATCGCGCCCCACACCATTACACCAGGCTGGCGGGACGTGTGATGGGATACCACAAACCGCCCGTCGTGGCGCTCCCTTCTGCGCCTCCAGACACGAACCCGGTGGTCGTCACCATCGAGGAAGAAGCAGGACTCGTCGCTGAAGATGTCGCGCTGCCAGTTTGCATGGTCCCAGGTCCGTCGTTTTGACACCAGGCGAGTCTGTAGCAACGTTGCTGGGGTGTGAGAGGCAGACGTCCTAACTGTCGGCGTGCGGAAAGCCCTGCGTTGTGCAACCTCCTGCCAATGGTTGGCACTTACTACATGTGACAGTACAGGCTGCACAGTCTGCTGAATAGCACCTATCGATGCCGTTGGATCTGTTCGCGCATGGCGGACAATTCGTCGTTCCTCCCTCGGAGCGGCGCTGGGAGGGCGTCCAGATCCCGCATGTCGTGTGTGGGTGCCTTCCTCAATCCATTGCCGCCAACAGCGGGCAGTGGTGGTGTCCGTACGACCGGTATGGCGAGCAATACGGCGAAAGGACCAACCAGCCTCCCGCAGACCCGCGATGCTGCCCCTCTGGAACGCGTTCAAATGGACAACTGGCTGTCGAACGCGTCGCCTAGGCATAATGTACGTTCAGGTGTCTGGCGACATTACCCGATGTCACAATAGCCGGCGAGGCTCTTTGAGGCATTTATCTCTACCGGTGTGCGCGACGTCACGCCCCTACCCCAGACCCTTTAGTGCGCGATCGACCGTGAAAACGAAATCATTGTCTTGGCGAATGGTGTGCAAAATACCCACCGAGTTTGAAGCGGATCATTAGGGTCCTTCGGAGTGCAGCTATTTTTTATGACGAGTGTATATAGATTAGTGTTTAGTGATCAACTGATTGTATAGTGTCCATGGCCTAAAAATACCGAATCCGTGACCCGGGGATAACTTATCTATATTGGGATTTACACATACCTGCACTTGACGTAAATCAGCTGTTGCGTTGTCATATAATGCGGTGTCTGTTGGAGTGTCACCGTAGTGATATCACTGTAGTAATTTGTAAGCTTTCGATTGGATGACACCGTAATAGCTGACGACCCAAATGCAGCTAGAAATAAATCGAAGTATACTGTTGATTGTCGCTGGCTATATTCATTCTGAGAAATATAAAATTTGATACATTCTTATCAGACGTTCCAGAATCCTGGTTCTTAATCCAGGATTTTAATAAAGATACCATCTACCTGGATGAAGACATCATCGTACATTTAAATACCAGGATTTTAAGTCTACCGTAATCTTTCATGGTAGCTCGTACAAAATTTGAAAGATTTCCGGTTTTTTTATCGCTGCTAGTACTGGCACCGCTTCGTCGCTGCCGCTGCTGCTCTTGTATCGCCTGTACTGTTTCCTGCGATAACACGCTGGCTGGTCGACCTCGCTATCTGAGCTGGATACCGGCCTCGCCTCCACAAGGCCCCGGTGCAGTCCCCCCCCTTGTCTTGCGTTCTTGAATCTTATCAGTGCTACCATGATTCTCCCGGCGACGCTTGCGATCGATACGTGCTTCGAACACCTGGCTGCCGCTGGCAATCTGTCTTGCGGTGTGTGACGTCACTTCGAACGTTGTAGCCAACTTCTGAATTTCTTCGAGCTATTCTTCAGTACCTCGAACCTGATCTTAGTCTTGTGGTGTGTTCAATATCATCACATCTCTTATTAATGTCTCTGCGTAAGATCTTCCGCACATTTTTGACTTGCATTTGAATTCGCAATTTCTAGCTAGTCCGTTCAGCTCCGTAATCCATTCTGTGTGCGTATGCGTATCTTTTTTCCTACACTGGAAAAATGCGTACCTCTCCGCTACCACATGCGGCGTCCTCTCATATCTATTCAATTTTCTTTTATCTCTGACCATGTTAATTTTAAAATCTCTTGCCCGTTGCACAATTTCTTTAACAAGGAGTTCATTTCACTGCCCACAATACTCAGAAATGTCGCGCGTTTTCTTTCTTCACTTTCTGCCCCATAATAGATCCAATGTTGCTCTAATCTCTCCACATAATGTAATCAGCTTTCTGGTTGCGGTAGGAAAAGGGAAATCGGTTCAGGAACTAGCTCACCTCTTGTCGCACTCACCGCTTTCACTATCTCCAACTGCGCTTGGTGTTGTTTCTCTTGCCCCGGTAACTGCGCTTGGTGTTTCTCTTGCCCCGCTAACAGCGCTTGGTTGCCCCGCTAACAGCGCTTGGTGTTGTTTCTCTTGTCCCGCTAACAGAGCTTGGTGTTGTTTCTCTTGCCCCGCTAACAGCGCTTGGTGTTGTTTCTCTTGTCCTGCTAACAGCGCTTGGCGTTGTTTCTCTTGCCCCGCTAACAGTGCTTGGTGTTGTTTCTCTTGCCCCGGTAACTGCGCTTGGTGTTGTTTCTCTTGCCCCGCTAACAGTTGGTGTTGTTTCTCTTGCCCCGCTAACTGCGCTTGGTGTTGTTTCTGTTGCTCCGCTGCTAATTGTAGTATAAGCTGTAGCAGCTGCTGATGTTGCTGCATAAATTGTAGTATTTGCGCTAGCTCTGACTGGGCCGGTGCACGTACATTATCCAGGAAAAACACAGAAGTCAACGACAACACAGTTTTTATTCAACATGCCAAGCCAAGCCAAGCCAAGCCAAGCCAAGCCAAGCCAAGCCAAGCCAAGTTATCGTTATACCGGAGGATTACCAAGTCAAGCACAGTTCTACCGTAAGCCACAAGAAAATTCTATGTACACTCTGCCGGAATAACACTATCGCTCAGTCGTAATCACCACTATTAACGCGGAACTCCGCTCTAATACTGTGTCGGTTCCTTTTTTTGGTTTCCCCCCCTCCAATTACTCTGAAGAGGCGGGAATTTATTTAAAGTATGGATACAGTTTATCTGCAGCCGATTTGGCTTGTGCAGCGATGGAAGGGCATATCTTAAAAACACTAACTTAAATCTAAATTAAAACTATTTACAATGCCACTTTGGGCGGTGCTTAGTTTTAAAAAAAATTCTTTTTTAAATTCAAGTTAAAAGTTCTCTCTAATGTTCATCTTGTTCTTGTATTTTGAAATCATGCTCACTCTCATTCATTCTTGGTATATTTACAACACATTCACTGATTCATACATACTCACATTGTACTTCACTATTTCATCTATTTACATCACTTTTATTCGCCACGGCGCCGACTTCACTCAAGCGTCCGTGGCGCCGCAACGTCTTCGTTGCCAGGCGGCCCGGCCCGGCCCGGCCCGGCCCGGCGTGACGCGCTTTCCGCGCGGTTTCAGGCTCCAGTGAGCGGCGATCGCCTCCCACGCACTTGCTGCCTCCCCTCTTCGCACAGCTCAGAGAGCTGTTGCGGGGGAAGCGCGTGGAAAGTGAAGGCGGCGCGCTGTGGGCCCTTTCGTCTGTGGAAGGCCCTGTGCACGTCGCTGTTCTCCGCGGTAGCGGCGAACTGTCTCTCTCCGTTGGCGGTGCCCGTTTTTGTCTCCCCGGGCAGCGGGCGTAGCCTCGCTTTTTGGCCGCAGCTCTGATGACCGGCCGCTCGTTCCTTATTGGCCGGCTCTCTCGCCGGTTCGCCGCCCCGAATACTGTCGGATCTGCCGCTGATTAGGCGCGTTTTTGAAGTGTCCCATATTGCCGCAACATTGCCAAAACCAGAACAGAATCTCCTGTCATGGGTTGCAAATTAAACCAAAGACCTGGTTATCACACAAACTCAACTTTCTTGCTTTTCAGCACAACTCATAAAATTGTTTACTATATACTGTAATTGCTACTATTTTTTTTACTTTCCCGTATACGTACGTATACACGGAGTGATATACGTAATATAGGGAAAGTTATGTAATGCTGCACGAAAAAATGGCCAATTTTCGGCGGAAAAAAATTAATTGCCGGACCATGAAAACGAATAAGTGGATAAAACCAGTTGCTAAATTAAGAAAAAAAATCCCCTAACACGTGGTGTGGTCAAAATCCATGATTTGTTGCGTCTTTATACTTAAAAATCGATTGACGGCATTCCGTCCGTCTGTCCGTCTGTGGTCAACGCTAGCGCCTAAACCGTTCGGTCGATTTTCTTCAAAATTGATCTTCCCCAGTCGATCTGATTCTAGTCGAAGCTTTGTGATTTTGAAAAAGATTCTTTAAAATTTGGGGGTACTTTATATGAAGCCCCCCGGGGATTTTCAACATTTTCTCAAAAACGGCTCCAAATTTTTTCTTTAAATTTCTTGTATGAATAGAGGAAAATACACTTTTTAACATGGCATAGGTCCGATTTTCACGTACAGCTCTGAATTTTCGAAAATTGTGAAAGTTTGAATTTTTTTCGGCGTCTTTCTCCAACTACAAAATTGAAGATAGAGATTTTTTCTTCAAATAAAATTTGTTCTGCATATTGAGTTCTTTAATAAAGGTCATGTAAATGTTTTTCACAATTTTGGTAGTTTTCGTGCAATATTGCGTGCAATATGTGCAATTTTAAAAAATTACAAAAACAAAATTTTCTCAAAAACGGCTCCAATTTTTTTCTTTAAACTTTTGGTAGGGATAGTGGTAAATGTACTCTATCAATGACATAAAAGCCATTTTGGTCTATCGGTTGGTTTTTTCAAAAATAACAAAAGTGTAAATTTTTTTACTTGTCTCTCACTTCGTTAATATTTACATTATCGGCGATTATTTTACATTATTATATTTACGAGTATATATGCATTAAATAATGTCAAGTAAAGTTTCTCGAAAACACTACCGTTTTCTGTGAAAAGTAGCTCAAATTTCGGCATTTTCAGAAATGCTCAAACGTCATTTTCTCGTATATGGCTGCAATTTTTTTCTTGAAACTTTTGTAACGGATAGTGCTAATTACACTCATTAGTATAGCGTGAAGTTTATTTTGAGTATTTTTTGTTTTTTTCAAAAAGTATATAAATGTAAATTTTTTGGAAGATCTCTCACATCTTTAATATGCACATTATCCGCAATTTGTAAAGATGATTATATTTGTGAGTGCAAGTGCTTCAAATAACTTCAAATAAATTATTTTGAAAACTCAAAAATTTTCTGTGAAAATGAGCTTCAAATTTCGCATTTTTAGTAGCGCTAAAACGCCATTTTCTCTTAAACGGCAAATAATTTTTAACAGAAAATTGCCATTTACGGCTAGGTTTTTATGTTCTTTAATATTCTAAAATTAATGTTTCCGTTCTACCAATAGGAAGCCGAAAAATTAAGAAAATGACAAAAAAAATGTACTTTTGGCGATGATAGATGGTAGCTGGCAAGAAAGAGTATGTGGCAATTCCGAATATTGACAAATAAATAAATAAAATAAATACGGTCAGGCTTAATTTTTTCAAAATACGAGTAGTTTTTCGTTAATTTTGTGACAAACGTAATAGGCCGCTGTAAATTTACTGCGCTTCGGACAGCTGGATGCGTCGTAAATTAGAATGTGCAATTTTGTATATTATTTCTTTCTTCGTTCCTTACATTCGAACTTTGTTATAGACTCACACATTAATATTTTAGAAATTGTTTATTTTGAAATATTTGAAATAAGTAAAAAGAATTAATAGCTCTCAGAATAGCGACAATGCAGGGTCTGCAACAATGGAATTCACTTTGCGCTCGCGAATATCTGTGAATTAGCGTCATTGTTGTGACCTAATGGAGCTGTATGAAAAGGAGTTATAATTGTCTAATTTATGTTGATATTTGCAGGCAAATATTTAGTTTTGCACCAAATGCTGTACCATTTGTAGTGAGTAGAGAATTTGTTGCATGGTTTTAAAATACTCTTCCCTAATCATGGCCCAATGGAAGGCATTTCTATATTTCCAGGGTATCAGGCTTCTTTTTCCAATACATGGTTACAAAACTTTTGCATTCTATTTTTGTGAAGTTGTAGAATTCACATAGTTCTGACAACACTGCAATGGAAATAGTGAGTTCCAAGCGAAGATGTTAGTAGCGCATAAAGTGCAATATTACAGTACTACTTAGCTGTTTCCTCTAATACGGGAAAGTAAGTGCTGTTGTAGCACCACTAGTTAGAAATTGTAGCTATTTCTATTAATATTTATGTGAAGATTCCTCTATGTGTTTTTGCACATTGGGTATCCTTGATTGATAATAAATGTGAGCAGAGATCTGAATACATGGATTTTTTAAGAAAATACTTAGGGAAACTAACGAGACATCTTTCTCCAGTTTAATACAGACTTATTTATATTTTTTAAGTGAAAGGAAATTTAAGTACTTCAAAAGTGTTGTACCTTTCAGTGAAAATTAAATTGTAAATAACACTAATGTTGCTGAATTTTACAGAAAGACTGCCCTACTGGCGTGGAGTGTTCAAAATTAGGAGGAGCCTGCCTAAATTGTTCATTCAACAAAACTTGTGTATATGGATCCAAAATAAATGTCACATGTAGGCCTAAACAACATGTTAATTGCACAACTGATGGTGTGTACTCTGGAAAGGTAAAATTTTAATTCATTAACATTCTAATAATTTAAATTATAAAAATTATGGTTAATTAATAATATTATAATCTTAAATTTAATGTGTAAAATAAGATATTTCCTAGTGAAACAATGTTGTTTAAATGTAAGGTGACCAATCGTCCTCCTTTAGGGAGGACAGTCCTTCTTTTGTAACTTCTGCTCCTCCTCGAAAAGTGCCCTCCTACCTGTCCTCCTCTACATTATTTTAAAACTAATCTGTTAAGCTCTGCATTTAGAGACGCCGCGCCTAACTATTACGCGTTACATGACGGTACAGTTCGGAAAGACGCGAATTCCCACCGTTTTCATTAGTGTCAGCTTCATTTTTCAGATTTTTGGAGAAAAATCAAGATCGAATGTTGATACTCTAGCTGCAGCACTTGCCATAAAATTCAATATGAACGATATTTCTTGCCCCAAAATATCCAATACACACACACACACACACACACACACACACACACACACACAAAAAAAAGTTAAATTTGTCTAGCGTGGCCGCTGGGATTCGAGAGTAGAGGGGGAGCCTGAAAGTGGTGGGGAGAGAGCCAGGAGGCGACTTTCGCGCGTCTGCCCATTCCAAAAACATTCGCACCGCACGTGCTAGCGAACTTACTTGGAAATTAATTTGCTGTAGTGTCTTCGGTAGTGGAGAAGCACTAAATGTACGTGATGGCGCGGCTCTGCCGCCATCATCTTAATCTTTTCCATTGTTCCCCTTTTCCTCACTATCATAATTAGCAATTCTATCGTTTGCGTCTTTTCCTAATAACTATTTCTTGATATAGTGCATTAAATAATTGTGCGGCGAATGACTCTCATTGAAACCCTCGAGAGCAGATTCCACGTTCTTCCTTTTCCTCTCTTTGGTAGAAGTTCAGTATGAACACGATTCCTTAGGTTCAATAGAATTCATTTTCTTATTAAGCCCGCGAATACGTCATCCCGAAACACCCGTAGCACCTGCCAATCTCTTTAACACCGTGACATTTTTAACACCATTTGCTTCTCTCTTCAAAAAAGGATATACTTTGGCAACTACTTTATGTTTCTGACTGTGAAGCCCTCCCTTATGCAACTTGCTCTGAACGGGACGCATTGCAATAATCACTAACAGAACAATAATCAATTAAAACACAACTTCCGAATCACGTACAAATGCTCCACTCTAGTAGGAAACGCAACTGAAAGCTTGCACCTCGCAGATACGGACAGTCCGGGTCAATGTTTACACAACTGGAGTAGGACTGTCAAGACGTTCTGGGAAAGGACGCGCTCCTCCAAAACAGCTATGTTTGAGGAATGAACTCTTCAGGTAGTTCTGAGACCACGACCTTGAGCGGCCACGCTAAAATAATACTACTGTACTGTTAAAAAAAAGGTAATTCATTCAATATAAAAATACTCGTTTAATTAAGTAAGTAAAATAGTTGAAAGCATAATTAGTGTATTCTTGTTTGAATGAATAAAATGTTTCATTTCTTTACGTTGTACTTTTTGCTTCAATTTTTTCGTCCTTTTCGTTGCAAAGTAATTGGTCACCTTATTAAATGAGATTAAATTAGTGGAAGCCTTCTTCCATGAATTATTGAGTTGTTTATAAAGGACATAACAGTGAATGTATTTTATTTGAGTATCTCAATAATGTATTATATATGTGAGATGCGCAAATGAAATCAAATCCATTATCACTGGTATAGGTGCTTACATTGTTGCTTATTGGTCTTGAAATTGTTGAGGATGTTAAAAGTAAATGGCAGTTTACATTGCACAGGTTGTCCAAGAAGTAGTGAAAGTATATTGAATATTGCTAGTGTTGGCCAGGTAGTTTGCGGATTGAGTGAACTAAATAGAAAACATACGAGAAAATCTGTGCCATTCTATAGCACTAGTTACTTTCTCGCATACTACTTACATACTAGTATAAAGTAATAATGCTGCAGCAAAGAGGGACATTTTTCGACAGAATACATCATTTTGTGGGTACCTGATGCTCTAATGCTTCTTCCTGTGTGGTAAATATGTTGCAACACCTTGTGTAGTCAGAATCCGTGTTTTATGGAACCTTTATATCGAAAAATTTATTTACGGCAAAAGTGTATCCGTCTCTGAACAGTTCTAGCAGCTAAACCATTTATATTCCCGGATCGTTCTGGCTGATATCGTGCTCCCGTGAATTTGAAACGAATGTTTTGATTGGATATTGTACATGTCTCTATGACATTTCTATTTCTGCTCAAAAATTGCTACACTCAAAATTAAATTTTATCATCGGATGTAGCAAAGAACTCTAAGAAAATGGTGCAGGTCGCGCTTGCAATATAAATTTTCGAATATTGCAAAAGTTCAAACTTTGCCCGGCATCTTCCTACAACTACAATATTCAAGGTAGAAATTTTACTTTCTCGTACTTAACTTCATAAAAAGAGGAAGTTATGTAATCGTAAGTCGGAAAACGGAGAAGTTTGGTCAGAAAAACTAATGCATGGCCCTGATTACGAAAAAGTAGATAAATCCTCTGGCTGTAAATAGTAAACTAGCAGAACCCAGCAGACGCACTGCTTTCTGTGCATCTCCTTGTCTCTCTCGCCGCTCGTCCTGCCCTCGAGCATGCCCTGCGTCACAAGGCAACGTCTGTGGTGCAACGTGCCGCAACAATGAAGCCCAGGTAGATTGAGAATCACATGTAACTGAAGCGCCATCTTGTGCTGGAGCGGCACCTAGTGGAGTTTCAACAAAATGACCAGTAGGAAAACCTTCTCCACTGCGGAGAAATATTGTAAACATATGTTACACTAGTTTTATAATAAAATCTAGTTTCCAATGACAGCTTCTTTTATTGTCATGTACAATTTTGCGAAAATACTAATATGCCCTCTCATCACGTAATAATATCTCATAATATATTAAGAATATCCATTTTCCTTTTAATGATATTCAATATATTGCAGCAATATCGATGTATATGAAATCGTGCAACCAAAGAGTGTCCAATCGGCACTTTCTCCTGTGTCTGGTGCTTTGCCACTAATTGCACCATGCTCTTGGATCTTGCCTGTTAACTGGGTTTACTGCATTTACTCTTTGGCCTTTCCATTTAACACGGGAAGCATGCGCCTTTAGTTTGGGCAACCAGAATGGCGCTGTCTAGAGATGCGCGGCGACGAAGGGAGTCTCAGGGGAATACCAATATTGTCTTCGTCCGACTCGCTGACAGGTAATTTTATGAATTTCGCTTGTTATTGGTAGTGCACAAGTTCAGTCAATACTTGCTGGTATTTAATTCGTTATTTATCTCTATTTGGCGAAATTATTTTCATTTAATTTAAGGTTATTTTTTTACTTTCCCGTATACGTACGTATACACGGAGTGATATACGTAGTATAGGGAAAGTTATGTAATGCTACGCGAAAAAATGGCCAATTTTCGGCGGAAAAAAATTCATTGCCGGGCCGTGAAAACGAAAAACTGGATAAAACTAGTTGCTA
Organism: Acheta domesticus; assembly: GCA_031308135.1. Lineage (NCBI taxonomy): Eukaryota > Metazoa > Arthropoda > Insecta > Orthoptera > Gryllidae > Acheta > Acheta domesticus. Next base: position 54,511,259 of record JAHLJT010004567.1, read on the forward strand.
AATTAAGAAAAAAAATAAAATTTGTTCTGCATATTGAGTTCTTTCATAAAGGTCATGTAAATGTTTTTCAAAATGTTAGTAGTTTTCGTGCAATATGTGCAATTTTAAAAAATTACAAAAACCAGATTTTCTCAAAAACGGCTCCAAATTGTTTCTTTAAACTTTTGGTAAGGATAGTGGTAAATGTACTCTATCAGATGACATAAATGCCATATTGCTATGTAGGTTGTTTTTTTTTCAAAAATTACAAAAATGTAATTTTTTTCACATGTTACTCACGTCGATATTTACATTAGCGGCGATTTTTTCACATTATTATATTTACGAGTACATGTGCTTTAAATAATATCAAGTAAAGTTTCTGGAAAACACAACCGTTTTCTGTGAAAAGTAGCTCAAAATTTAGCATTTTCAGAAACGCTCAAACGCCATTTTCTCATATATGGCTGCAAATTTTTTCTTCAAACTTTTGTAACGGATAGTGCTCTACACACTCTTTAGTATAGCGTAAAGTTTATTTTGATTTTTTTTGTTTTTTTGTTTTTAATTACATAATTGTTTTTTTTTTGAAAGATCTCTCACATCTTTAATATGTACATTCCCAGCAATTTGTAAAGATTATTATATTTGTGAGTGTACGTGCTTGAACTAACTTCAAATAAAGTATTTTGAAAACTCAAAAATGTTCTGTGAAAATGAGCTTCAAATTTTGCATTTTTAGTAGCACTAAAACGCAATTTTATTTAAAACGGCACATAATTTTTAAATGAAAATTGCTATTTAGGACACGTTTTTTATGTTCTTTAATATTCTAAAATTAATATTTCCGTTCTACCAATAGGAAACCGAAAAATTAAGAAAAAGACAAAAAAAAATGTACTTTTGGTGGTGATAGATGACAGCTGGCAAGAAAGAGTATGTGGCAATTCTGAATAGTTAGCAAAGACCCAAGGAAATTGAAAACTAATACGGGAAAGTCTGTGCCATTCTGTAGCACCACTAGTTTATTTGAACGTTCGTTTGAAGAGTGTAGTTTTGTGTAAAGTGGGCTGTTGTGGAAGTAATCCCCCTTCTCTCTTCGTACGCACGCAAGACTCTTCCGCCGACCGGACAGTCGTTTGCCCGTTCATACCGGGAGCTAGTTTTGTGTGTAGAGTACAAAAAGTGTGTGATGGATATTTTATTATTTTAGTGTTGTTTTTGTTACTGTTGCTGCTGCTGCTGCTGCTGTTAAACGACACACGTAAGACTGACAGTTTTCTGCACTAGTGTTTTATTTTTCTGACAATCAATACAATGCAAATTATTATTTTTGAAAGACAATTACACAAAAACATATACAAACACTTCCACAAAATTAATAACTTTTATTAATTGGACACTTGATTTGTTTTTCGTTAACGACAGCCGCCGAGGCAGGCCTCTTAGAGTGGCGACCAATTGGAGCCATTTGTAAGAAAATGGGGTTTGAGCGTTTTTGAAAATGCGGAACCTTGAGCTAGTTTTCACAGGAAACGATTGAGTCCTCGAGAAAATTTACTTGGCATTACTTAAAGCACATATACTCGTAATATAGTACAATATAATATATTTTAAACAAATCCCCCCCAATGTAAATATTATCGACGTGAAAGACAAGTCAAAAAACAAACTTTTGTAATTTTTGAAAAAACAAACAAACAAACAAAAGAATAGAGCCATATGGTGTTTGTCATCAAAATTTGGACCCGTGAGAATATTCTGTTTTGTAAATTTTTAAAATTGAAAATATTTTGCGCATTATTGCCAGAAAATTTCTAAAATTTTCAAAAAAATGTTCATGATTTCAATAATAGAACTCGCTTTGGAGAACAAATTTTATTTGGAGGAAAAATCTCTATCTTCAATTTTGTAGTTGTAGGAAGACGCCGAACAAAATTCAGACTTTTCCAATTTTCTAAAATTCAGGGTTAACCGTGAAACTCGGACCTATGTCACCTTAATAAGAGTATTTCTATTGTATTCTTCCAAGAAATTTCAAGAAACTAGTGGTGCTACTGAATGGCACGGACTTTCCCGTATTTGTTTTCTATTTCTTGGGGCTGGGCTACATTCGGAATTGCCACATACTCTTGCCAGGTGCCATCTATCGCCGCCCAAAGTACGTTCTTTTTACATTTTCTTCATTTTAAGATTTTCAAATGGTAGAACGGAAATATTATTTTAAGACTATTAAAGAACACTCGAACGTCGTTCTAAATGGCAATTTTCTTTTAAAAATTTGGAGTCGTTTTTAAGAAAATGGCGTTTAATCGCTACTGAAAAATCGAAATTTGAAGCTCTTTTCCACAGAAAATTTTTGAGTTTTCAAAAAACTTCATTTGAATTTGAAGCACGCACTCTCACAAATACAGTAATGTTTACAAATTGCTGAAATGTGCATAAGAAAGATGTGAGATATCTTTCAAAAAATTACATTCGTGTAATTTAAAAAAAAAAAAAAAAACATATACCCCGAATTGAACTTTACGTCAAGAGAGCAATTAGCACTATCCGTTCGAAAAGTTTGAAGAAAAAAAAGTGAACCATGTTGGAGAAAATGGCGTTTGAGCGTTTCTGAAAAGGCGGAATTTTGAGTACTTTTCAGAGAAAACTGTTAAGAGTTCTCGAGAAATGTTGTAGAAAATTATTTAAAGCACATGTACTCGTAAATATGTGAAAAAAATCGCCGCTAAAGTAAATATTAACGACGTGAGATACAAGTAAAAAAAAACAATTTTTGAAAAAAAAAACAAAAGAATAGAGCTACATGGCGTTGATGTTATCTCATAGAGTACATTTACTGCTATCCCTACCAAAAGTTTGAAGAAAAAAGTTTGAGCCTTGAGCCATTTTTGAGAACATCTTGATTTGTAATTTTTTAAATCGCACAAATTGCAAGCAATATTGCGTAAAAACGACTAACATTTTCACAAAATATACATGACCTTAATGAATGAACTCATCTTGGAAAACAAATTTTATTTGAAGGAAAGATCTCTATCTTTAATTTTGTAGTTGTAGGAAGACGCCGACAAAAATTCATACTTTTGCAATTTTCGAAAATTCAGAGTTTTCAACCAACATGAGATCTGCTCCATTCTCTTAAATGACCTTCGGACTATCCAACAACAAAATTTAGTCAAAATTGTTGGCGTCATTTTTTTGAAAATGTCCCAGGGGACTCCTGTAAAGTACCCCCAATATTAAAATATCGGTTTTCAATTCAATGGGTCACGAGATCTGTCAGATCAATGGGGAAAATATCAATTTTGGAGAAAATCGGCTGAACAGTTTAGTCGCTGGCATTGTTGACACGTTTTGCTTTCAACTGGTTTTTCGGTATCAAGGGCACTAAACAGGAATTCTGGCTGTACTATGTGTTAGGGGATTATTTTTCTCAATTTAGCAACTGGATTTATCCACTTATTCGTTTTCAGGACCCAGCAGTATTTTTTTTTCGGCTGAAAATCCCCCGCTTTTTCGCGCAGTATTACATAACCCTCCCTCTAGTTTACGGGAAAGTAAAAATTTGGAGCCGGTTTTGCGAAAATTTCGAAACTGTCCGGGGTGTTCATGTAAAGTATCCTCACATTTTGAAGAATGTTTTTCAAAATTGCGGCGCCTCGTGTAGAACCAGATCGACCGGGGTTTATTCATTTTGGAAGAAATCGTACTTATGGTTTAGGCGCTAGTATTGTTCACAGACACCGGAGACGGAGGGACGTTTTGAAAAGAACCAATTTTTCGGTATCAGGGGACCCCAAAACGTGTATTTCCGTTGATATCTCGAAATCGATTTTCCGCAGCATTACAGAACTTTCCCTATACTGCGCATATTACTCCGTATATACGTACGTATACGGGAAAGTAAAAAGAGTTCTGCTTGCCGATTCACCGTGTCTTTCCTCATTATGATATATTCATGACATAATATAATCTGCTTATTTTCTTAAGTAGTTTGAGACAATTACTCTCTTCTACTTAATTTATAAAATATTGTCTTCCTTAATTTGTCTTATTTTGCTTTTGACTACAGCAGCCATTTATGATTTGCCATCGGGGAGGGGGAGTACGAACTCCCTACCAATTTGAAGTAAACGCGCGCATTTTGTTATCCATCGTCTCCTATATTATTTCAGTAGTATACCTTTCCTTCGCGACTCTCATACGCAACCAATCTTTATAAATTAGGTCTCTAAAGAAAGAGAATTTCACGAAGACGTGACGAATTGCATTTTGACTTTAAAAATATGACGGATTTGTTTAAAAAGAACGCTTCTAAATATTCATGTCAAATGCAACCCGCAACACTTGCCAATGTTTTGTAATCTATATCTCCGAAATAACGTGTTCTTGGGCCTTAAAGACTAAACTTTTGGACCAAAGGTCTCAAGGAAACATTTTCAAACCATTATCTACAAGATGAGACATTCTTGGACATTCCATTAAATTTTCGGTTCGGCGCTTCGGTACCACCAATGCCAACTAAATATTTCAGCCCTTGATGCTGGTAGCCATTTTTGTGACGACACGCTTAGAAGGCTTATATTCCTGAATCTTATATTTACGCTTTCTGTATACACCGTGGTTTGTGGAGTCTGGTTAGGTTTATTTGCATAATCATTAATTCAAGATTGGCTCTCCAGCAACATCTAGAAGTACTATTATAGTTGCTTGATATTTATGAAGATTGTTTCTTATGCGTGTTGTGAAACTATTCAATTAACGTTTTGCCATGGTCTGTAAGTGCTGTGTACTTAACTGTGGAGGGATGTGGGTGTACAGTGAAGAGTGAAGAATGTGTTGTGTTTTACCTGTACCAATATTTTCGTTATCATTCGATTAAATTTTCAAGTCAACGGGTTCAGACACGTAGCTTTCTCAAAAGTAAAAAGCTAATATTTTTGTGACTATCACGAAAAGCTGAAAACTGACAAAGAATATTTAATAATTACTTCAAATGTCTTTCATGAAGTGTTGGGAATTGTTCCAAGAAAATTCTCCTCGATATTGAAAACATATTTATTGAAAATTTCTTTTAACATCAATTGGATTGTTTTTTATTTATGTTATTGTTAGTACATTGCGAGTTACATTTATATATTTTTAAACTAATAAATACGTTTCGTTAACTACTTTCCCTCTTAGAATGGAAATAGAAGGATAGGGATGAGTGTGGGGTCTAACAGGGTGGTCAGCTATCCTGGAATCCTTGAAAACCGGGAATTCGAGATATGCTTAAGAAACGGGGAATTTGATTTGAAAACCGGAATTTTTCGTTTTTTCTTATTTACTGATTTTCCAACTTTTAATACGGATTCACATACGTCATCATATTCATTAACGTGTATGATTCAACTCGATAGATGATAATGGCGGGAGTTATAATCGAAATATATACGAAAAAATCCATAAATATATGCTATAGGATTGCGAAGTCCTTGACTCGCGGGTCACACGATGTCAAATATTGCCGCGTGTTTACATCGGTTTTTCTTTCTTGGCGGGGGGGGGGGGTCAACAAAATGGAATATCTCACGGTATTTCGCGTCGTTCTCGGTTGTGCCACTAGGAGTCGCATGATCGTGACTGTACAGAGCAGTGCTGGCGATCACCCACTTACTGGTCGTGACTACATAATGTGTTAGGAATTAATTACTACATATTTTAGGATTTATCCCCCTTTTTTTTGAATCAAGGCTCTACAATGCGGATTTTTTCTGTAAAAAATCGCTGTTTTCTTTTTGTGCAGAATTACGTTACTTTCTCTATACTACGTACAGTACTCAGTACATACGTACGAATTCGAGAAATTAAAAATAAATTTTGCTAAATTTCTGGGCTCCACTCATGACGTATGGTCTACCATTTTTCAAGTAGGTTGGTCTCTTTAAGCCGTATACCATTGAGAATTTGCTGACAAATAAGAATGTGTAGTGAAGCTTTGGAGTACCTATTTTATTAAGCAGCAGGTGATTAAATGTTTTCTATCTATATAAACTCTGTTAAGTATAAAAAACTAAATCCCTGTTTTGAAAAAATCTGGAACTATTGAAACTATTCAAATTGATGTGAAAACTATTACCATCCTAAATATTATTACTAAACATTTTTTAAAAATTGTTGTATTGCAAGATCGATTAGGTACGTTATCTTGAAAATTCCAAAAATTAAAATATCTGAGATGTTTAGAGTAAATATGAAGATTTATTAATACTGAAAATCCAAAACCTTTATTGAAAATGGAAATCTTACAATGTTACTAGCTGACCCGGCAAACATTGTTTTGCTATATAAATTATTCCTAGGATTATTTTAGTAGAAAAAAATAAGTAAATTATTGTCAGTGTTTGAGGATGTGGTATATATGAGTTGAAGAGGCATGGAGCGCTGTGAAAGATGATGAAATATAAAAATAATACAATACCAAACATTTATATTTTTAATTTATTGTAATTTATTTTTTGAAACTATATACATAGCTAATTATAATAATTTTACTAAAAATCATATCAATCCCTCAACGCAATAGAGTGTTCGTAATATGTTTTTTGTTATCCCATCTTTAGCTAACACAAATAAACTGGATGGTCTGCCCACTCGAGAGCATGCCACGTATGGCCGTGTGAAAAACATGGTGTGCTCATGAATAAGCCACAAACAGACATCGTTTGGCTTGAGACTTATTGATAGTCATCGCAAATGCCAATCTTAACAGAAATTGAAGACTTTGAAATGTACCAACAACGTCTCGTCATAGACTCTTACGAGATCGTTGGCATCATTCATCTAAGATGGTTATAATCGTGACCCGTTCCGAATTTATATTAAAATTTTGGGCGCCAGGAACAGGTTACGTTAATTAAAAATGACCAATGCTTCCACAGCTAATTTCAACAAATGTATAAATGTCCGGCTAGCTGGGTCAATGGGTCCCGTTATGGATAATCGCTATCGCCTAGATAGCCGATTACTTGATCTGCCAACTGTACAGTATGGCGAGGAATCTGAAAGGGAATAATTATCTATTTCTAACTATTTAACAATTTTGATTGACTAAATGAAAATCTTTTCATTTCCAAAAGAAAAAAATTCAACAATTTCTTTAACAATATTTACAATTGTTTTTGTCCTTAGGTCATGACCTCGTTTTAAAATATATCTTTTGTACTGCAGAAATTATTTACCGTCTTGGTCGCCGACGCCCCGCCGTCTCTTCTCACTTGAATGTAGGCGATCCCAAGTTCCGCTTCTCTCTTCTAATCTTGCGACGTTGCCGACGCATCCAGCCCTCACTGACTAGAATATCTACCGGTTCTTAATTGGTATTCAGAGTTCCTAGTCTTTCCCAACTAATGGTAAAATATTAAAGTCCAAAACCGCAATATAAGAAAATCTTTCAAAGTCCTAATCGAACTTCCCGATTCCGAAAAACTATTGAGTCTCACTCGAAGCTTACAAGTCCTACTTCACTAATGTTGATCTCGCGAGCGACCTTTACTACTCGACGACCACTATCAGAATGTCCAGTTCTCCCTGTTCTTTCGCCCTCAACGCTTCGGTATCCGTCCTTCGTTCCTCTTTTTCAAAACAAAACGACAAAATTAGACAGTCTATTCTCCCTTAGCCAATCCATTCATCTCTTATCAAACCAAGTAGCCACGCCCTCGACAGTCATTCCTTTTCAGACCAATCACATTATTTTATTTGTCTATCTAGCCAGCGCCCCCATCTCTTCAAGGCCTGAATGCAGTTTGTTGACCTTGCCAACCACTGCGCCGGCGTTGCTAAGGCTGTATATCGCCATTTGCATACCCTTTTGTCCAACCCATTTACAGCCAATATTATTAACAAAATATTATATATTTTGTTATATCACAACGTTTAAATTAAATTGGCACATCTGTGGGTATAATAGGGATCCGTGGCAGTAATACATTCTCACCTCGAAATTTGCCATTTAAAATGATGGCTTCGACGTTTTTCTTAACAGCCCTGCAAATTAATCATAAATTATTTAAAAATTACACCGAAATAGAAATGTGATATTTGTAAAATTACGATTAACGCCCACACAATAAAAATAATGGCCGAAAATTGTAGTGAGTGAGAAACTGCTTATTGTGTGAGATATCTCATCCCTACTCCGTGCTGCTTACTGGGTCAGAAACAATGTTGCCAGATGTGAAACTTCTGATTGCGAGTTTAAAAGTTCGAAAATGCGGTTTTCTTCTAATGAATGCGGATTTACTAATATAATTTAAAAATAGGTGAAAACATCAATAATTCATATTTCGGCATATAATTCCGTTTTATTAATTAAATAAATGCGATATTGTCTCACTATATTTGTTTTATGTTTGTTCTCACTATATATGTTCTCGATTCACCCAAAAAATTAAAAATATAAATTATTAGTATTTTTGTTATAAATGTACTTTCAATTTATTTTTAAACTTGATTTAATATGAAGCCGAGTAACGTAATTTCAACATTTTTAATTTCAATATCCCGCGAAGTGTATCATCTCTCCTGCTTGAATAAACGCAGTAAGAATCTGAACGACGATCTGTATTCTTATTTGGTGTATTCGAAAACGACTAACCAACATATTGTCACCTATTTGTCCTCTGAATCTCTAACAGTAAGACAATAAAGGACAGAGTTCACGACAACACCTTGGTGCTGGGTCATCAATTTTCGAATATGGTAATTGGATAAAGCCGTATTGATGATTGGTGTTTTATTGCTTTCTACTTTAATCGAATAGAGAGACAGCATTTTGAACATTCAAACTTTGTCAACTATAGTTAGCGGGACATCTAACGATCGTTGTAATAACTGAGGAAATGAAAAAAATGGCTTTTAATCCACTATGAAGGAAACGCAGTTTTTTTGACACCCTCGGCATCTGATCTACTACGTCGTGCTGACCATGTATATTTATGAATGGCTTTTTTTAAAATGTATTTGCAATATACAGTTCATTGAAAGCATTCCTTCAATTTTTCTCCATTGTAATTTTTTACACTTTCTCCCCACTTTCCTACAGTTTTTGGTAAACTCTCATTTCCCACTCTTGCATTTAGATCCCCTACAAGAAGGACTTCATATCTTGAATTGCACTTGTCCAACAGTATCTGCATGGTTCTGTAGAATTCCTCTGTTTCCTCCCTCTTTCCTTCCTCCGGGGTATACACACCAATAACGACAAGATGTCCTCATTCGTGTTTTCATTTTAGCAAAATTATCCGGTCATTTACGTATTGAACCTCCTTAATTCTTGATTCCCACTTTCCGTCTACAATTATGGCTACTCCTTTTGCAGCTCTCTCATGCTGGTCCACTCCAGTATAAAACATGGCATAATTTTCTACATATTTTGATCCTTTTAATTTCTTTTTTGTTTCTGTTACTACAGCTAGGTTGACATTCATCTTTTCAAAAATTTTAGCCGGTTCATTTTCTTTCCCTGATATACCTCTCACATTCCAGGTAGCTGTTTTAAAATATTCCGATATTTGCTTTCGTACTCCCATTTTCATTGCCTTAGTTGTCATAGTTTTCATTCCGAGGCCATTATTTTGGACACTGCAGAGTCATATTGTAAATTTCTATTATTTTTGTGACTACAAAGGAAAGCAAAAAGCAAACTCTCAAGGAAGATTGAATAATTTTTTCAAATATTTGTAAAGAAGTATGAATTGTTCCAATACTTTCTCGCATTATTTCCAACGTTTTGCAACTTTCGAAAATTCAGAGATTTTGATTGAATTTGTTTTATCTGTAGAAAAAATGTTTTAAAGCTTTTTCTGGAAAAAAAAAAAAATTGGGTGGACCACTAAGGGGTATAAAAATAGATAACCTATTCTCAGACCTACTGAATATACATATAAAATTCTGAAAAAATGTATCCATATTAACCCGCCAAGTTAATAAAATGCAAGTAAAGTTAAATAAAGTAATCGAATTTTCAGCAGAAATGGAAGAATTCAAGATAAAGATTGAAGAAAAAATTGTTGATATCAATACAAGACTTACAAATTTAGAACAATCAATCTTGAAATTAAATCCAACTTTTAATACATCTGATGTTATATCCACCCCATCTGATATTCTGGATGAGCTTGCATGGCATGAAACAAAATCCTGGAATCTGATATTTTATGATATACCAGAAACAGAAGGGAACTCAGACATTGCAGACCGAATAAAACATGATAAAATGACTTTTTATCAGTTGTTGAATGATGCTCAACTAGAGAACTTCCCAATCTCAAAATTAACTAGAATACCGTTGAAGAAAGGAAATAACCCTCGTCCTGTAAAGGTGACATTTGCAGACAAAATGTCAGTCATAAAATTACTTAAACTGAGATCATCTCTTAAAGGCAAACTTTCATTTCAAGCAGATTTAACTAAACACCAGATGAATGAATATAAAAAACTAATTGCAGAAATCCAAAAACCCGAGAACAAAGGGAAGATGTATGTTAAATTTGTTCTAGGAACTCCGAAAATATTCCCAATGGATTCACAACATAGAGATGTAGATAAGTCACTGATCTCATCAAAAAACTGAATAAAGAACTTTATATCTATTATCAAAATGTGAGAGAACTCAGAACCAAACTTGACCAACTGAAAGATGTGTTACTACAATCCAAAAAACCTGATATCATTATCCTGACGGAAACGTGGCTTCATCAAGATATAAATAATGCTGAATTAAACTTGTCTTTATATGATATCTATAGGGTTGATAGAAACTACTCAGTAATGCAACAGTCAAGAGGAGGAGGGATTCTTATTGCAGTTTTTAATAATTATGAAAGTTCTGTTGTGAAAACTAATGATAGAGGTTTCGAGGAGTTATTCATCCAGATTAAATTACTAAATAAAAAACATATTTTTGGATCAATTTATATTGCTCCCAATTCAGATAGAAGTTTTTATATTGAACATTGTAATGATCTGGATGAGGTGCTCCTAACTGAACCCTCTACCGTTACAATTGTTGGAGATTATAATTTACCAAAAATTGAATGGCAATCAGAAAATAGTATATCATTCGTGAGTACAAAGTCCAATTTCTTACAGTCAAATTTAGAAAAGGCTGAAATATTAATAGATACCTTAAACTTGCACAATCTCTTTCAAATTAACAGCATTAAAAATATAAACTCTGAGACATTGGATCTTTGCTTTACCACTCAAAACGGTTCAATGGTTACTGATAATATTGATCCTATCATAACCTGCGATGTACATCACCCTCCGTTATCAATAAAATTTAATGTACATCATGAAATAAAGAAACCCAGATTCATTTCAATTAGATTTTAGAAATGCTAATATTGATAATATTGCTTTAGAATTGTCTAATGTAAACTGGTTAGAACAAATTGCACCACTACCATTGGAAGAAGCATGTGATCTGTTTTACTGTATAGTTGAAAATATATTTAGAAATAATATCCCATCTAAACATTTATCTAATAATATTAAAGAGAAACTTACCATTGATAAACAATTGAGAAGTTTGTTAAAACAAAAACAAGAGGCCCACTATTTATACAAGCATAGTAAAAATACCTCAGATAAAATTGAATTTTCTATATTGCGTGCCAAATGTAAAAAGTTATTAAAACAAAAGGAAACTAAAAAACTTGCGATAATAGAAAAATCAATAACTAATGACCTTAAATCTTTCTGGAATTATGTAAATAGTAAAAGATTGTCTCATGGTTTACCCAACATGTACTTGAACAACTCTTTAGCAAATACAGGAACTGATATTGTAAATTTATTGGCAAAATACTTCCAATCTAATTATGACAATGATAATGATAACACTTTTGTTTCAATTACCCCAAATCATAATACTCAAAACTTAAATATTACTTGTGAACAAATCAAACTTAAATTAAAATCTTTAGAAAATAAATTTACACATGGTCCGGATGGTATTCCTGAAATAATTTTGAAAAAATGCGCATCGGAATTCGCAACCCCCCTACAATTACTTTTCAACAAATCATTAACTTCACACACTATCCCAGTACAATGGAAAACAAGTTTTATAACACCAATTTATAAAAATGGAGACCGTAATAACATAAATAATTACCGACCAATCAGTATATTAAATTGTATTGCAAAAGTCTTTGAAAATATTATCTTGGACTATATAAAGCCTCAGATTGAAACAAAAATAATTGAACAACAACACGGTTTTGTTGAAGGCAAATCGACATTAACCAATTTAATACAATTTAGTTATGAAGTTCGTAAGGCCTTCGAAGATAAGAAACAAGTAGATATTATTTACACTGACTTTACTAAAGCCTTCGATAAAGTTGATATAGCTTTATTATTACAAAAAATCGAAACTTTAAACTTAAACGGAATCTCCATGACATGGTTATGTAATTATTTGACAAACAGAACCCAAATAGTGCGTTACAAAGAATTCAAATCCCAACCATACATGAGTAAATCAGGTGTACCACAAGGATCTCATCTCGGTCCAGTACTTTTCTTAATTTATATAAATAATATAATTGACGCCTTTCATCATTCTTCTTTTAACCTTTATGCAGATGATTGTAAATTCTGGCGTGTTATAGAACATGTAAATGACTCTGACTTATTACAGCAAGATCTGACAAATCTAGTCAATTGGTGTACAGATAACAAAACATATATAAATATAAATAAATGTAAAGTACTTAGATGTAATAAAAATCAAAATGACATCGATTACATTTATTCCATAAATGGAATTAACCTAGAAACTGTTACACACATTAAAGACTTGGGAGTGATAATTGACAGAAACCTAAATTTCAAATTACACATTGATAACATGATAAGTGAATCATTAAAAACACTTGGTTTTATAAAAAGACAAACTGCCAAATTCAAATCTCCAAATACGTTTGCTATATTATATAATTCTTTGGTGAAATCAAAATTGATGTACTGCTCACAAATTTGGTCACCAAGCGCGTCTTACATAATCAACAGGTTAGAAACAATTCAACATAAGAAAAAAATTTATGTGGCTTTTAAGATAAATATACCTAATCCTATGATTAATCATAATTATACTCAAATCTCAGAAATGTTAAAAATCCCCACTTTGAAATCTACACGCAGTCTACATGATGTGATATTTATGTACAAACTTTTGAAAGGTTCGATAAATTGTCCATCAATTAACGAATTGTTTATCCGCTATGAAAACCTATTCAATGTCAGACAGGCACCTTTATTGAAAGAATTCAACTGTAGATCTAATTCAATGTACAACTCAACTATACCTCGTCTTGCCAGAGTGGCGAATTCATACATAATTGAAAATGATTTTAATTCCAATTTTAGCAATTTCAAAATTAAAGCAAGACGAGCTATATTAGAGTTCAAATAGAAATGATAATTGTTATACTGTCGAAACTTATTCAATGTTAGTCACGCACCTTTATTGAAAGAATACAATTGTAAATCTAATTCAACGTACAACTCAACTATACCTCGTCTTGCCAGAATGGCGAATTCACTCATAATTGAAAATGATTTTAATTCTAACTTTTAGTGATTTCAAAATTAAAGCAAGATGAGTTATGTTAAAGTTCAAATAGAAATTATAATTGTAATACAGTCAAATTGTTGACAAACATAATTACATGAATTACATTTTTTTATTTTTTTTAAGTTATAGTTACTAAACATCATAATTATAATAATGTCAGATATTGTTGTTGAGTGAATGGTATTTTGTATTAATGTATAGGGCATAATGCCTGTTGTCAATTTGATTAATAAATAAATAAAATGTTATTTTCATAAATTGCATTAACTTACCGGAATGCGCGAAAACTACTAGTTTTGTTTTCAAAAAGTGTATGACTTTTTTAAAGAGCTGAATTTTTAGAACATATTTTTATTCAAGACGAACTAATGGTTGTACAGAATGGCACAGACTTTCCCGTATTAGTTTTCTATTCCCTTGGGTCATGTCTAGCTATTCGGAATTGCCACATACTCGTGCGAGCTGCCATCTATTGCCTCCTGAAGTACATTTTTTGACAGTTTCTTAATTTTTCGTTTTCCTAATGGTACAATGGAAATATTAATTTTAGAATATTAAAGAACAGTAAAACATCGTCCTAAATGGCAATTTTCTTTGAAAAATTTGGAACTGTTTTTTTTTTTTTAAAAAAAAAGGTGTTTAATCCCTACTAGAAGCGAAATTAGAAGCTCTTTTTCACAGAAAATTTTTGAGTTTTCGAGAAACTTAATTCGAAGTCATTTGAAGCACTTACACTCACAAATATAATAGTGTTTATAAATTGCTAGTAATGTGCATATTAAATGTGTGAGAGATCTTTAAAAAAAATTACATTTATGTAATTTTTGAAAAAACAAAACAAAACTCCAAAATGAACTTCATATTAAAAGGGTAATTAGCACTATCTGTTAGAAAAGTTTGAAGAAAAAATTTGAAATCATTTTTGAGCGTTTCTGAAAATGCGGAATTTTGAGCTAGTTTTCACAGAAAACGGCCGAGTTTTTGAGAAACTTTACTAGATGTTATTTAAAGCACGTGTATTCGTAAATATAATAATGTGAACAAATCGCCAGTCCTGTAAATATTACCGACATTGAAGACAAGTCAAAAGAAATACTTTTTTAATTTTTGAAAAAACAAAAAATAGAGCAATATCGCGATTGTCATTTCATAGAGTACATTTAACACTACCCCTACCAAAAGTTTAAAGAAAAGATTTGGAGCCGTTTTTAAGAAAATCTTGTGTTTAAAAAAATTACAAATTGCAAATATTGCACGAAGACTACTATAATTATCAAAAAAAAAAAAATGTACATGATCTTTGCAATAGAATTCACTTTGGAGAACAAATTTTGTCTGTAGGAAAAATCACTATCTTCAATTTTGTACTTGTATAAAGACGCTGATAAAATTTCAAACTAAATGCATTGGTGTCAACTTCTTTTCAGAGAATAGACCTTTTGCTACCCACAATTGAAATTGTTTGAGTGACAATGAAGAACCTAATTTTTTTTTGGAAGAGAATGTGAGCTTTTACAATTATTACCTCAAGAATATTTTAAAAAAATCTTGTGCAACCATTTTTGGCTTTTCCTATCAATTTCTTGTGTTGCTTTCCACATGTCTGCTTTGTCTACAAATCCTGTAGATTTGTTGAAGTTATTTACCAACTGAGGGCAGGGGACACTTATTTCATTATTCTTGCGATGCAGTACTGTTGGTCCTGCTTGTGGATCGTGGAAGTTGGGAAGGTAAAGAATACCCATCTTGTCCTTCCATTTGAAAGCTGTAATACTGTAGGCATGAAAGCTGTAAACTTGAAAACAATTGAAAATCTTCACTCTGACTGACCCCTTTCTAAAATAGAAACTGCAGAAAAGTCTCTTGGGAAGTCTTTCCTGCCCTTTTGTCCTGTTCCATAGACACATATTTCACTTTGTTACTGTTCATGTACAAGATTCACCAATATAAAATAGTTCTCGAAGTACAGCCTTCTCCTTTCAAGGCCTTTGACAGATCCCTTATATGGCCTACAAAATCCTTTTCAATAGTTGTTCCTACCTTGCGTGTATTATATTTGAAATTCTACAATATAACCTGTAGAATTAGCTCTCATCGAAACCAGATAACCCTGCTTTGTTGATTTTGTCAAAACCCGGCATATATATTGCTTATATGAGGATGTGCCTTTGTACCAAGTCATCGATTCATATGTTGACGGCTGTTTAGACAAGTATTTCTGTTTGAAGGCTCTAGAAAGAAATGGCAGAAATGGACAGAGCATGAACGGTTTATCATATCCCTCTTTACAGCTTCTTACACGTGTTTTTTTAAAATCTTTTATTTTAAGGTTGCATCAACTACTAGGTCATTAGCGACCACTGTTGGATGTAACGTGATGGTATGAGTATTAAACGATATGGTGATGACAGGGGGAGAGAGGACTAACATATACAACAAGGCCGAGGCGGGACTCAAACCCGCAACCCCATGATCCAAGATCACTACAGCACTTCTGCCTTGGCGATCTCGGCCATGGAGCCGACTCTGAATTGTTTTGTTCAGATGAAAATGAGTCAGAAGCCAGCCAAAGTGGTTGATAGACATTGTTTGCTATATTTTCATCTCGCAATACTTGTCACTTGACCAATAATCCCTACATGTAGGCAGTTTTCTAATTCCCATGAGTATATTTATTGCCAGAAATTTGTTTATTTGTTTGACAGTGGTGGGCTGTACATTGCCTCCACCATTTGTGTCTCATAAAGGTTTAGTTTGTAACACAATGTACTGTATCAACTATGTACTTAGGGAACAGTTCATTCAAACGAGTACTTTGGCATACCTGACCCTTCAGAAACAATGGGTCCTGTTCTTTCCACGAATGTAGCTTTAGGTGCTGATTGATATTCAGATGATCATTCAAACTTTGTGACAGTATGTAGATTTGTTTCATTGTCACTCCACTCACTGTCAGTGTTATTGTCTTCATTACCATTTTCATCACAAAATACACTAGGATATTAAACTTGAGTTCCAGAATGATATGCTATCACCTCTTCTTCTCTTTCAGATTCTAAAAAATCACTTGGGATGTCATGTAGCAGCGAGTGAATAATTTGTGTTCAGTTTGTCATATAGCTACTTTGAGTTGTTCGTTCTAAAAGAAATACAAACGATTTATGACATGACATTAAATTATGTTTTATGTTTAGTTCATGCACAGTGATTGCATTTGAGGATATGTTAACTGAAATAATTACATGTACCAAGTGCATAAGGATCATCCATAAATTATGTAATGCAAATTTCGAGTATTTTCAATACCCCCCCCTCCCCTATATCTGTGTAATGCAGCGTAACACTGCCTCAGACGCCCTCCCTCCCCCTTTAGCATTACATAATTTATGGATGACCCCATAACAAAAAATGCAACTATAATAATACAACTAACCTGGAAATAGGTAACCAGAGTGAAAAACATCGTAAAACAAATGGATGAACTCCAGATACTCTCAACATTCAATCAGCTTCAGGTCTTTAAGTCATGGACAAAAGGTCTAAAACTCGTTAAGTCTAATGAATAGGATATTATTGTCAACCAGGTCTAATGCGACATAAGGTCTACGTGACAGAGGGTCTGATTCCAAAAGAGGTCTAGAATTAGAAGGTTCAATTAGGTCTAATAGGCATAAACACTGAAAGTCTAATAGATATACAAAGGTGTAATAGCAAACTTACAACTGTGGCAATCATCCATACATTAAAAAAATAATATGCAGCCATAAATAAATTGAAATCCATTAACAATATGTTAATTTCTATAGTGAGGTAGATAAAAATCAGAGCAAAATGTGGGGTTTCTATTGCAGTCCATAACAAGTATAAAAAATATTACAAATTGGGAAGCTATTACTCCCAGAATAATAAAAGTGGAAATGAAATGATTTAGTTTACATGTGGTAATTGTAGGAGTGTACGCCTCAACTGATGATGCTAACGTGCAACTTAAAGATCATTTTATGCAGGAATTGACAATGGCCTGGTAAAATGGAAAAGCTACTAGGAATATTTACTAACTGAGACTAGACAAACAATGCAGACAGACAAACAAACAGAGTATACAAACAATTCGTATGAAAACTCATGAAACCGAGGAAAATATTCCACAAATAACAAGGGAATTGGCAATGAAAAGTGGTGGAGCTCCGGGACCTGGAGGTATTCCAATTGAATGGGCAATCATGGCACAGATCTTCAATAAATGCTTGGAAGGAGATTCAGTTCCCGAAGAATGGAAAATGGCACATATTTCATCTATTTATAAGAAAGGCACAAGAATGAATGTGAAAATTACAGGGGCATTAGTGTTAAGAGTACAATTGGGTGACTGTACAGCCGGACATTAAGGGAAAGATTGGAAATACAAATGGAGGAAATGGAGCAGTTTTTGCGCAAGGAAATCATGCATTGACAACATATTCTGTCTAAAACAAATTATTGGAAAAAAAATGAGCGTAGGCAGAGAGATTCATATAGTATGTGTAGATCTGAGAAAAGCATTTGACTTTGTACCCTTAGCCAAACTGTGGGATACTATGGTAGATGAGAATATAAATACAGTGCATATAAATGCTATAAAGCATCTAAATGCAAATTGTCAAAGCTGCGTAAAAGCTTGTGCAAATAGTTCTTCAGCTTTTAAAATAAATAAAGGCCTAAGGCAAGGTTGTTGTATATCCCTTACTCTAAAATTTATTTTAAATGAGTTCTTCACACATGGAAAAGAAAATGTAAGGGCATGGGAATACCTGTTGGGGCAGATTTCCTGTGCAGATGACCAAGTGGTCCTAGCCAGTGATGATGATATCCACTGCATGACTCGAAAATTAATTGAAAAATTTGAAAAGTGAGGGCTTGAAATTAATACTTCTAAAACAAAATATATGGTAGTGGGTGGAAATAATGAGGATCTGTTAACCCATAGGGGCGTAATTAAATGTGTAAAGGAATTCAACTATCTGGGTGTAACTTTAACAAGCGATGCTCGTGATAGCAAAGATGTTCTAAACAAAAATAGAGGTAGGCAAGTTATAAATTTACACCCATTGACATGGAATTCAAACATAAAAAGAGACACAAAAATTACATTGTATAAAACAATTGAAAGTCCATTCACATATGGAGCTGAGTTATGGACTATTAATGCCAGGGATAGAAGTAGGATCCAAAGAACAGAAATGGAATACTGGAGGCGGTGTTTTCAGGTTACAAGAATGGAAAGAATTTAAAATCAAAGAATAATAGAAATAATGAAACCTGAAAAATCAACCTTAGAACTGATAGAAACAAAGGTTTTGTTATGGTATGGGCATTCAAGAAGGTTGGACACTGAGCGACTACCAAAGATGATGTGGGAATACCATCCTGAAGAAAGAGGATATAGAGGAAGACCAAGAAGGAAGTGGGAGGAAGAGATAAGATCAATGATGGCGACGAGAAATTTAGAAGAGGATGCTTGGGAAGATCGAAAGAAATGGAGATTAGGCAGTGAGAAATGGCAACAGCTGTAGAATACTCACTTTACCACTACTAGTACTAACTGCTACTAGAACTAACTACTACTGCTGCTGCTACTGCTACTACCATAAATAAATAATTAATTTTATTTAGAATTTTTCTGTTTGTTTATTATATTTCATGTACCATATTTGAAGCCTCTCTCCCCCTCCCCTTTTTCTCTAAATACCTCACAATGGTCAACTGATTGTTTACATTGGGTTCTAAGCACTTTGTAACTGCCATGCTAGACGTGAGTTTGCATGCTCTGTTGTAAATATTTGTTTATTTGTATTACTTTATTTTGATCTTTTAAATTGGTGAGTCTCTGTGTTAAACTTTATCAAGTTTTAATAATTTTTTATTAGTATCATCTCAGTAATTTCTTATTAATATTCTTTATAAGATATTTAGCAATAATTTTCTACTTTACACCGTTAAGCCTCAGAATGGGGAATAATTAGTTCCCCAAAACGTCACTCTGCAATTCTTAATAAACTCTTTAGGATGTGACTGTATATATAAATTAAAAATTGGTGTTTTTTTAAAAACTGTCGAAGAAAAGCTTGTGGCCCAATTCATTGAATTATATTATAAGTCGGTGAACTACAGACAATTTTTCGTTTGTGATGTATAACAATATTTATCCACGTCACCAAGGCCTGGCAATAAGAATTTCTCTGATGAAAAATATGCATTTTTATACTTTCTCTTCTAATGAAATAAGGCATGAATGTAAACATAAATTCTATAGATATTAATATTTTAAACAAATATTTATTTCTGATTTTAGGCTCTTCAAAATTCATTTGAAAGAGAGCTGATCTGCCGTTACTGTTATCAGACAGAACATTGGGAGCATACATGTGTTTATAAAGCAAATTGTAACTCAGTTGCATCACCGCGTGTATTTTATAAGTAAGTATTATTTTTTATGTAAGAATTTCATAATATCATTTTGGTTTAGGAAGGAATGTCTTTCTAATTCTTAGAGTAGCAGTAGTCAAAGGGGTTTTGCCTGCTGATTCTTGTTCATTTAATTTTGCCCCTTTTGCATGGAGATTTATATAGGTAATGGAAGTGAGAAGAAAATATATTAATTACCTTTTCGGAATTTTAAATACATTTTAGATGTCTCATTGAACAAATGCAAATAAAGATTACCGAAGGCAATTAAAGGATTCAGAAATCTATATTTGCCTTCGTATGAAGAAACGTCTAAAATTCAGTAATTACTTGATTTAATTTGATTTATTTGGTCAAAAAACAGTGAAAACTGTGTATGAAGTATGAGGGAGAAGATTATTTGCGCACGATTTCTTAAGTTCCACAATCCCTTCCCAACATTTTAACTATAGATACGATGGTTGAAAGATGAATAAAATATAAAAAAGATACAATAATAAAATTTAAAAAAGTGTGAGATTAGCAACATTTGAAAAAGTAGACGCTTCTTTCCCGAGTTATAGAAAACATACTTGCAACGGTAAATGAAATGCAGATGCGATTTTTTTGCATTGCTAACAAAATAGTAACTCGCCCCTCAGCTCTACTCCTACCACTAAAAGCAAAATGAGTACTGAACAAAATGTGCTCATAGTGAAGCTACATTTATGTCCAGAAGTAAAACAAGGGGCCATATCAGCATTTGCTCAATGGATCAGGGAAATTGGACAAAAACCTGATCTAGATGGGGGATCATTGACCCGGAAGCTGAAGTACATTACATGTCACAGGTGTATTAAGTTTTTTTTTTTATTTATACAATACAAATGTAAACTAATTCACTATATATCATTGTTTTGTTAAAATGAATATTATTTTTATTTTTGATAGTATTGTCTCTAATTGTGTAGAAACAGTTATGCAGCAGAATAGATTTTACTTTTAACTTACATTTGTGTACCGACTTTAATTGTTTAATGTCATCTGGCAATGCGTTGTAAAGTAACATACATGTATTGTATGTAGATTTCTTGTACTGAGCTGTTGATACTGACACTTGATGAACATGATTTTTACGATGTGTGTTGTAATTATAAATATCAGTATTACATGAAAATATGTTCCCATCGTTAAGTCAGTTTTGACAAAGATTACAGATGCATAAATAAAATAGGCAAGCTCAATGAAAAGGGGCTTGCAGGAATCACATGGATAGCGTTTTTTTCATTATTTGAATAATTTTTTTTTTTGCAATCTAAAGTTCTGGGTACTATAGGATGAACTTCCCCAGAATGCCATATCTCAGGCGGGAATGTACATTTACAAAATATATGCAAGGAGCTGCATAAAGGCTGACAGAATTTGAAAGAATTCTGAATGCCTAGCATAATGAACTTAATTTAGTGTTTAATTCTGTTATATGTACATTCCATTTCAGGTTTGACTGAATTGAGAGTCCTAGAAATTTTGTTACCTTGATATCAGGTTAACATCAGGCATATTGGTCATTTTCATTGGAACATGTGATTGCTGATTTGAGATGCAAAAATTAATTGAAACAGTTTTTTCTTCGTTAACTATTAATTTGTGATTACAAAACCAATTTGAAACTTCTGAAATCGTACTACTTCTTGCTTCTTTTTTGCAAAGAACATTCGTGTCATTGGCAAACAGCACTGTTCTTCCATTTTTAATAGACAAGGGCATATCGTTTACGTATAACAGAAAGGGGATAGGACCTAAGATCGAACCTTGCAGGACCCCATGCTCAATTGGCAAAGAATTGGAAAGATAAGTAAATAATGTCCTTTCGTGCCAGTATGGTATTTCTACTCTTTGAGTCTCATGTTTAAGGTACAAAGTTATCCAATCTAGGGCAGTGCCATGAATTCCATATGGAGGTAATTTTGAGAGCAAGATGTTATGGTTGATAATGTCAAAAGCTTCGAAAAATCTAAAAATATTCCAATTGGTGCTTCATTTTGGTCCATTGATGAAGCAACATCTTTAAGAAAAGAAAAACAGCATATACTTTCTCTGAATTTCTAATATTGTTTGTTCAATAATAGTCAGTGCTAGCACTAGTTATTATGTGAATATAATAATAATTATTATTATTATTAAAGAAATCGTGGAGAGACACGCCACTCCACAGACAATATTTGAAACGAGTGGACAAGGTGCAGATCAATAAAGATCAATCATTTATGTGGCTTAAAAGGGGAAGAATGAAGCCAGAATCAGAAGCACTTGTAATAGCTGCCCAAGATCAGGCCTTGAGAACACGACATTAAGTGGTTCTCAAAATCTCCCCAGATGATAAATGCTGCATTTGCCAGGAACACATAGAAACCATTAATCATATTGTTTCAGCTTGTCCAATCCTAGCAAAGACCAAATACTTGAAAAGACACGACAGGGTATGAAGCTACTTTCACTGGCAGATCTGTACTGCCCTCGAAGTTCCAAACACATGCCCCAAGTGGTACGAACACTCACCAAAGCCGGTGATGTCTGTTGGATTGTGTATGATATTGTATGACCAATAAATTCAAACTGATCGCACGATAGCAGCCAACAAACCTGATATAGCTATCCAGGATTTGGAGAAAAAATAGTGTCTACTTGTCGATGTTGCTATACCTTGTGATCAAAATGTCATAACCAAGGGGGCAGAGAAATGTCTTAAATACAGGAGTTTGGAAATTGAGATCAGCCGAATGTGAGGCATAAAAGCACAGGTCATACTGATAGTAATCGGAGCTCTGGGATTTGTTCCGCAAAATTTGTGCAAGATCTTGTAATAACTTCCAGGTAATTCAAAAGACTGGGAAATGCAAGAAATCACTTTATTTGGAACAGCCCACATTTTGCGCAAAGTATTGTAGAGGCACCGACAGCCCCTAGATCTCCTCCTTAGGTAGCTGGTTGCAACCTGGAGTAGATTTTATTTTGAGCTGACTCAAAACATCTTTAGTCGTGATGTAGTGGAATAATAATAATAATAATAATTGGTTTATAATGGTATTTTATTGGTTTCTACAGATATTCTTATTACATTCATAAAATCAATACAGTTAAATGAAAAACTATTCAATTTTTAGTTTGATCAACTTTTGTAAACACAAAATTAATGTTGCTTGTTCTCTGCTTTTTGTTTCTTTTTTCCTATTTTGTTCCCAAGGTACGACACTAATGAGGGATTCTACTATAATATACTTCTGAATTTTTCTTCCATGCCCTCTTTGTTCTTTTATCAATTTTTCAAAGTATTTCAGTTCTTGGTGTTCTTTGATATACAAACCATATGATTTTTTGTTCAGCTTGATATTTTGTTCATTATTTATGTACTTTTATAGGTATTTATATTACAAAATACATTGACAATGCTTTTGGTATTTTCTTCATTATCTTTTAGAACCAACTGCTCTGTGAAGAGTGAGATACTATGTTTAGGCAACAGAACTTTTGAAAAGAAGCTTCCTTGCAACTGGACTGGTGGTTATCGTTGGACTACAGCACTTGCACTAAGCATTACTCTTGGTGGATTTGGAGCTGACAGGTGTGTAACTTGAGTAGAAGATGGACACTATTCAGGGAGTACTTGAAATTTCATGATGTGGACTTTGATTTTACTCTAGCACAGTTGCGGCTCTTGATTTTATAACCGGGGAAGGCTGCAAATGCATTGCATTACATTGCATTACGTTACATTACATTACAGTGCATTGCATTTCTATTAATAATAAATCTCACTTATGGGAGAAGCGCTCCTACCGCTTATTGGGAAAAATAGTTGAAGGGCAATGCTAGTCGCTGAACAGCATAGTAATGCCATCTGGTGAGCACACCGTTCTTCAGACCCCAGACCCTCACTTTTGAAGGCTGCCTGGCTGCAGCCTTCGTCCGCCAGTAAGCCTGTGCAGTGAATGCATGATGTCATGCCTCCTGGTTTTACATAGGCCTTATGGCGGAATGAAGTGGGAGTCTAACGCTTCTCTCTTCCCTGTCAATAGCTTTGGTTGATGCCCCCTCCCCTTTTTTTTTGCTGCCTAAAACAAGTAATTTTGAAGAAATATATTTTAATTTCTCATTTTTTAATTTTTTAAAAAATATTTGTTATTAATTATTTGTTAATGAAACCCAAATACTTTCCAGAATTTCCTGAAACCTGAATATTCCCTGATGAAATTCCTTGTAACTCTCACCCAACACACCGAACATAAGGAGCTCTGCAAGTCAATATAAAGAGGATGTTTCATGCTCATCTGTGATCAGCATGCACTTCTTAGGCAATTATACCCTTTCCCAGAGTAGGGATACTGTTCACAGGTTGACAATAAATGAAATGAAAGTGAAGAAAATAACATGCTTGCAGTCACTCTGACAAATGTGAAAGACTTGACTACTCTGAAAAATAGTGTCGAATTTAATCCTTTTTTGATCACTTTTAGAGGCCAGACACACAACTTTTTCATGTCAAATCAGGCAGTAAAAATAATATTTAATGAGTTTGTAACCAATTTTAAGTGCCTTAAACATCACTTTTCATGCCTAATTTTGTTTAATGTTATAATTTTGTTACCTATTTTAGGTGCCTGAATCCTCACTTTCTTGTGCCTAAAATTCAGAGGTCTAAATATTACGTTGAACCTTATATTTAAGTTTGCTTACCTCCTGTGATCTGCATATTTTCAAAGGATTACCATTGTATTAAACTCTCTTCTGTATCTGTAAAATAATGAATGATCAGTGTTTTGAACTTGAAATACATATCTTATTTCTTTCTCAAATTGCCGAGCTGGGTAATTCAAATCTAGATATATTGTGAAAACACCGAAGAAAAAACAATAAACGACTAGTAATTAAATTGTGATGTTAACAAATTGAAACTCTTTTTTGCAGGTTTTATCTCGGTCATTGGCAAGAGGGAATTGGAAAGCTTTTTAGCTTTGGTGGCCTGGGAGTTTGGACACTCATTGATGTGATACTCATTGCGTTACATTATCTAGGACCAGCTGATGGATCTCTGTACATTTAGTATCATCTTACATTAAGTTAATTGTTTGTATTGTAATTTATTTTATGTTGAACATATTCAACACTTGTTATTGATTACATAGAAATTATTAAAACATTACTTTTTCTACAATGTTTTTCATTCATATTGATTTATTAACCTACTTACATCACTAGATTATGATGTAGGCAATTGAATATGATTATTTGAGGGGTGAAAAGGCCCAATGGAACCTAGTGGAATTCGAAGAAAAATTAGAAAAACTTACCAACCTATTGTGATGTACAACATGGCATGCTCATACACACACTCAGTGAGAGTATAGTTATGATTTTGTTACTATCTTCCATGTTAGGCATTTCACACCATTCCATTCCTAATATGTTACAAAACCTACCTCATTAGAAAAATTCTATTTTTTGTTGAATTCTTATACATCAGATCTTAATCTATAAATCAAGACAAAATTCCTAAGTCCAAAAGATAGTCCAGTTTTCAGTATAACAGAGCCCACACTCAAGCACAATTGTACAGAAAATGTTTAACAAAACAAAACATTGAGAAAAATTAATGTACTATATTTTTTACTCCAGTAATATTCACGCTTTTTCCCCCACCCCCCTCCTGCAAGGTGGGGGAGGGAAGTCCACATTGTTCCACTTCTTAATTTACAAGAATACAAATCCTACTATTGGAGTATTGTATACATCACAGTATTTTTTGGTCTCAAAGGA
Source organism: Acheta domesticus (assembly GCA_031308135.1). NCBI lineage: Eukaryota > Metazoa > Arthropoda > Insecta > Orthoptera > Gryllidae > Acheta > Acheta domesticus. The sequence goes on from JAHLJT010004567.1 coordinate 54,537,111, forward strand.
TTCAAGAAAAAACTGAAAGCAGATGCACGTAAAACATTTATTTCAGTGATTTTCTGGAATCATGTCTATGGCTTTACCTGAAATATACTGAAATTGAGAAATATCAAATATTTATTGATTTATTTATTTATTTACGTCAAAAACAGTTAAAAACTGCGTATGACGAGCTATGGGGAGAAGTGAATTTTGTGCATGTTTTCATTATTCTGTGGTCCCTATCCTAAACCATATTCTAGTCGAATTTTGAATACAGAAAAGTGAGTTTTTTTTCGAGTTTTGTTGACAAAATATTCGCTCCTATATAATAAAATATATTTTCAAAGGTAAATTAGCTATATATTTAATCTGGATGTACATGCAATGTATTTGGGATCCATGGGTTTCCAACATGTTCAAATAGGTGAATGATGTGATCTTCAAACAAGCTGGTATTTAATAACGAGTAATCTTAAATCACTGATTTCAACAACTTTCATGAAATAAGCTCTGAACAAACCTTTTGGTTCAACTTTCTAAATAGAGAAGAGGTTTAATGTTACTTCCTCCTGAAGTCAAGATTCCTTCCAAATTTCTAGAATGCAAGGTGAGCCACATCAATGACAGAATACCCTACTGAGAAAAATGGTGAGCAAGGTTTAGAAGATATCATTGTCCTCAGTTGGTGATAGTGAATATCATGTCAAGATTGACAGAAATTCATATTGATGGCTAAATTTTATCAACACAACACAGCTTAAAATTTGAATGATTTGAGATATTTCACATTAAAGATAAGATCAACTTCTAATGACAGGTATCGTATAAATGAACTGAAAATTGTTGAAGTGATGGAAACTGATCATATATTTGTTAGCTTGTATTGGAAACTTCACAAAGTTGTTTCTCTTCGTTGAGAAGTCACAATTTTTGAGATAGGAGTTAAAATTTAGCATCAAAGTTTGAAGAAAAATACCCAGTAATTTTCTAAAATCACAGACTTCAAAAGTTCATTTCCAATCAAAATTTGAGAGTTAATTTTTACTACTTTCTTTTCAATCATGCGCAGTGGTGGTGCTAAGCATGGGCAGTACAGGCCCATGATTATAGTCATTACTTAAAAGATTGAACTTTATGAAATGAAAAATGTCGAACACTCCTGAAAATTTTACAAAACGATGATGTCACTGAATGCTTTTTAAGCCTTCAAATTTTCTCCTCATAACATCTAACAAAATTATCTAGCTCTGGCACTGCCCATGCATATTACAAAAAGTTAAAATAATTTTAAATAACTAAATTCATATGATATGGTTATTCTATTGCATTATTTTTAATAGGGGCAGTGCACAAAATTTCTCATGATTAAAATTTAAGAAATGTCATGACAGTAACAACTAATTAATCTGTCACACTTTTGTACATAAGTGTTCAATAATTCTGAATTTTTTCTAGTTGGATTAGTATATACTGGTACACATGAGTTTTGAATCGCTTATTCTGTGTTTAAATAAAATTGTGACCCTACAATTACATTTTCCTGATTTCACAATTTTTTAAAGCCTTACCTATACAATTCACTTGAAAAAGCTGTTTTCAATTTCCTCTATATACATTTAAAATTACTTAAAAAATGAAAGGGGAAATATTATTTTACAATATTCAAAAATTGAATGAATTACTTACACTTAAAAACTTCGCCAGTTTCTCTTCTAGAAATTTGTATACATCAGCAATGTTTTGGGTTTCATCAAACTGATTACTTTGAATCTAAAAATATCATTACACAATTTTAATATAAAAAATGTTCAACAAAAACAAATTTAATGTGATTTACTTGTTTCATGACTTCCTACATACTACCAATACTTGATGATCCATATTTTGCAGAAGGCGGAGCTTTAACTTCATTAGTCCATGTGGTTGGTGTGTTTCATGTAAACATACTGTTGGGTCCAGGACTTCAATGTGTAACATTTTTCTGAGCATAAATATTTATAACATCATAAATCCAAGTGCTATGTCTAGAATATACTACATAATAGTACTTTACCAATGATAATTACCCTGAAGGAGAAGTTACAGTAATACCAATAATATTTAAATTTGGTATATAACAATTGCAAATTGCATTAAGTTTCATATCATATGCCAAATTTTTTACTGCTGTAAATATCCGTTTCAGGAAGGTTCTCTTTTGTAAATGTTTTTTCTGTGCTTCTTGAGGGATAATATTTTCCACTGTCCACTCATTCTGCTCATTACAGAGAAGTGCCGGCAATTCTATTTGAATACAAGTTAGAAGAAGGGAAAGTCTCGTTTGAATTCGAAAGAGATTTTTTGCTGTAAAGAAAATTATTAAATGTTTTCTGAAAGCATTAACAACCAGTTCAAAAATATACTAAAAGATCAAAAGAATTGTATTCTTAACAAAGAATGAAATAACTCCTCTATAAACAAGACTGATTTTCCAATACCTTTCAGTACTCTCATAAAATCTTCATTAATAGCATCCTTGAATAATTCATGTTCTTTTACTCCCATACACCACAAAGATAGAAGGCTGCTTAATATATGTTCAGGGATATTTAAATGATGTTTTTCTCTGATAGATCTTAGCAATTCATCAGTCATTTCTGCAAGTTCCACATGAGAAAGACTGTAGCCAAGGTAACTCACTGCCCATAGAAATCTAGAAATATCCTTTAAACGAAGATATGAATGATTTGAACTTGAAGAAGAAGCTAAATGGGCATCATGAATACATGACTGAATTAATGACGGAATTAATTTTTTATTATCATATAAAGCATCTGCGTATAAGGCTAAAATATGGACTTTAGCTGTAAAGGTCATTTCAAAAATTTTTTCTGGATATTTATCACTTGCTATTTTGTTCATAATTGTGAAGCTATACCACTTTGCTAACCTAAGAACTTTCACAAAAGTTACTATATATGCTGGATCAGTTACTATTGTTTCAAAATTCATCTCTACTGTATTACAAATGCACTGTAACAAATCAGCTGATCGTACTGGTACACTACATTTAAATGATGAGACACATATTATGCACAATTCATCCAAAGACAGCAAATTTCCATACCTATCAATTTCATTTAAACATTTTTTCATTAAGTTTTGAGATAATTTGAGTTTCTTGGACAGTCCGATATAAAACATAACACAGACCAAAAGTTCCAGATTATTACTCCTTTTTGTAAGCCATACGGGTACAATATGCATGAATTCTTGATAAAGTTTTGTAGACATTGTGTTTCCCTGACAGAGATTATGCCATTCATGAATACATTTAAGGACACTTTCTTTTTCCATGCAAGATAGTTTTTGACTGAATATATCATCAATCATCAATAGAATGTATTGAAAGTCCTTTGAAGAAAGGACATGTTTCTGTGCTCCTAAACTGTGCAAGAGTGATGGCAGTTTAACTGTAGGTGTGTTCTTAATAATCTGTTCTAAAGGCGAATTTTTGCCCAAGGAGTTTTTAATACAATGGATTTCTTTTTCGTTATCATGAACTATATATGGGCTGTATCTATTTTCTTTTTTGAGGAAGTGAATAAATCTGTCTTGTAAGAGAGGAATTCTTGTATCCACATTACCACAATGTAGCCTACATATATTTATAGATACGTTGGTTTTCAAAACTACAAGAGGTAATGGTTTGGTAATCAATTTATAGAACATATTAGATTTGGACTAGTATGTCAAATATTTTTTTTTTTTCAACACTGCACTTTTTAACACATACTATTACACAAAACTGCCAAATCTTTTCAACACTGCACTTTTAACACATAATATTTCATAAAACTGCAAATCTTGACTCTTTTCGTCAATGCCACATTCTTTGGCGAGGTAAAGAGAATTAAAATATTCGCGCTTCCAATCCTACGATTCTGTACCGATCTTCACCCCGGCTTTGCTCATCTCTCATCACCACTTCCACGTGCTTTCTCCACACTTCAGCAGCAAATCACAGGCAGATCACTGGCATTGCACAGATCTTCATGAATTTCACAAACAAGAAAGCGCCAATATTTAGTAAACAAACTGTGTTGGTACCCTTGTATGTTGCAAATGTTTGGATAGTGTTGCCCGATCTTGTGAATAAATTTTCTGGATTATAAAAATATTTTGAAATATCGAAAAGCACAAAAATATTTTATTTGCCAGATCCAGAAATAAGTTTTGGAACCGAAAAATAATTATTTGTGTTTGTCAGTACTTCATATACACGGCTGCAGTTGGCTATTCGTTCATCAGCTGATTGGTTTCAAAAGTGACGTGTGACAGAGTCGTGTAAGACGAGGTTAGTGGAGAAGGATTCAAGAATGTTTGGGAAATTTTATTCATTAATCACATGAAAAGATTGCGATTTGATGTCACATTTTCGGACAACATAAATTAATATGTGGACTGAACATATTTGACCCTTCTGTCTGTTAGAATTATAGCGCGAATTAAACGTCAACTCTACGCAAATGGTATTTCGGTAAGTTTTGTTTAGAATTAAGTTCGAAAATTATGACGCTGTAAGATAGTTCATGCTTGCCCTATATTAGTATTTATTTTCATACCTGCACCTTTCGTGATTCTGTAATTTTATGTTACATGTTTTGTGTATTTTTTAAATAAATGTTGCAATTCTTTTTTAATGGTAGCTATTTTATTGTGCTGCATCTTTAGAACGCAGATCAATTATAGGTTTTAATTGTAGTATATCGTATCACCTTTAACTATTGTTTGTGTAATCAGTAATAAAAACTGTAACAAATGTTTTATACTTTTCTAAATGAGCAAATTTGAAGATTTTATCAAGTCTTCATGAAGCACTAATATCATAAAGGCTACACAAAGGCGCAATTGGATATTACGCATTTTTTAAATTGTTTAAACAGTAATTGAAAAGTGTAGAAAGAATACCTCAGTGGGTGTTTCTTAAATTGATTTTAATGCAAAAGATGGTCATTTCATGAGAAAATTTATTATTGAGATTTGTTACTTTTCTATGTAGAGACAGCACAGATTTGAAGACTTTCTACTCTTTAAGAAACGTCTTTTTAAAACCACTGTTCCATGAATAATGTTGACAATTGCTGGAGGGCCCGATGGCAACAGATAATCCAATTGAATTGATTAATTTGCAGTATTTGTCTGTTCATTTCTGTTTGAATGAATTGCGAATGTACAAGCCTGCCATCTGGTGCGCAGAAATGTCACTTCCTAAGGCCGCATTTAAATAGAGAGCTCCCGGGAAGTTGCCCCAGTAGAGAGGCAACTATCGCAGCAGGCGTTCTGTCGCAATCGTCTCAATTTGACAGATTCGCGCTTTTCGAGTATTCGTTGTCTTTCGATTTCACTTAAAAATATTGTAAATAGTTTTAATTAAATAATTACATGGGCACAATAATTTTGATAATATATTTTTAAAGAGTGTCTTCTAAATATCTTTTGTATTTTCAGTTTGTGAAGCAATATAATAGTACTTGAAGATGGCTGATGATACTCTCAATGATGTGCTTATTGACCGCCTCAGGTCGTTCCTTTCAAAACCAAATGAGAATCTGGATGGCATCAGATCTGCCGCAGCTAGACTACACAGTCGCTGTGCATCTCAAGGTGAGTTATACGATTCTATATATTTTTTCAGATCAAACAATGAACTTTGTTAAACTCTGCTACTTTTCTAAAATCAATTTTAATTTTGTAGGATGTACTTCAAGCATTTTGATTGTGTGAATCTTTGTATTATGAAGAATCTTAAGCAATGATTACCTTCCAACAGGATTTATTTGCTGAATCGTATCCGATGATAAACAATACATTTTTAATTTTCGTACTCTCAGGGGGTATAAAATTGTTGAATAAGATCGCAGATTTACAGTGGCGGGTTTAACGGTAAGCGGCCGCGTGGAAGTCCGAATTTCGAAACTTTTTTTTTATACATAGAAAACCCCTGTTGATAACGTTGCTCTCAAGCAACATGCAATTTCTAGGGCCGTAATAGACTTGAAGTAAAGATTTTTTGTGTACAAATGATGTTGTTAGATATCAGATATATCGAATATCAATATAGTGCCTTGTACATATCAAATATTGAAATGTTTCTATCAACTCTCTTATCGAATGCGCCCAGAGAAAGATCATTTTCAGCTTTATAGAAGTTAAAAATCTTGTATGAATACAAAGGGAGAAGGAAAACGAAATAACTTGGCAATTTTGTACATGGAGCAGGAAATTTTTAACCGCCTTCACACTGCCAAAATAATTGATAATTTGCGAGAAATAAAGCAAGTTCGGAAACCCATGAAAAATATTTTTTCAACGAGTTGAAGCTCTCTGCTGTCCGGGTGAGGCCGCGTCGAGGACTGTGATTCCAGTGTTTCGACGTTTTTGAAATGCGGTTTCAGCCCCCCCCCCGAAGAAGGCCCCATGTATGATAGTCGAAACGTCGGCATCAATGCCCTCGACGCTGTGAAACCCGGACATCAAAGTGCTTTCACATGACTCTGGCCGCGGAAGCTTACGATTGCAATTATTTTTTAAACGAATTCATTCAATCTTGTGCGATACGAAATTTTTCCTTTTCTGTTTATATGTTTATGAGTTATCTTGCTGCTTCTATTTCTGTCATGAATTTGAGGGCTCCAGAATGTTTTCCATTTGGGCCTTCTTGACGAGTTTTCTTACTTGGCTGAACTTGATATACTTGAATTTTCGACAGAAAAACTTTTATTGCCGGGTCCTGGTAACGAAAACATCATGTTCCTATTTTCAGTACATTACTTCCTCTAACAAGGTGTACAGTCCGAATTCATGTTTTGTGCGTCCCCAACACCGAAAAATCGATTGCCGGCAAAACATGTCTGTGGTCAACGCTTTTCTATGAAATTGATATTCTTCGTTATATTTCGAGCACTCGCGTTGTAAAAAGTACAACAATGGAACATTTTACTTTCCCGTATACTATATATACGTACGTATATATAGTATAGGGAAAGTTATGTAATGTAACCGCTACTTCATATCAATCATCTGGCCCCACGCTGTGGTGCCACTGAAACCGATAATTCATTTAATCTTTTCCTTACCCTCTCGCCAAAATCACTACAATTCATTTATTACGTGGTTACAGAAAATTTCGTTGGTCGCAGGTCGTGGCTGGCCCCTACGAGAATTACCTGTAAACTAACGTTCAACACTGCGGCATACCCAGGCTTCTATTAGTTCAAAATAATGACACATCTTTTTGTGAGAAAAAGGAGAACTTCGGAAATTCCGTTCTCATTAATTTATTTCTTTTCAAAAATAAGTGTTAACATGAAATTCTCTTCGCTCTCGTAAAGCCCTTACCCAGTAACTAGACAACATGTAAATACAACAATACAAAGACTCACACATACACACTCGCTTTGCAACGTCAACAATACAATATGCTACAATAACACATAAAATCCAAATAAAACCAACTGACTTCTATTTAATTTATGTAGGGATTCCCTTTTTTTGTGAAGTATTTATCTAATTTTTTTTTGTGCGTACGTTGACCATTTGTTTATAATAAAAAACTTTTTTTGTATAACTTTGCTCAGCAACAACTCGCATGCATTATGCTTTAAAAATACTTCTCAGCATCTCTCTCAACTAATCTACAAAGAATTTAAATTAATTTGTCTTAAACATTCTTGGTCTTGTACAGAATTTTTAACTTGGAATACTACGCAAAAAAATGCGGGCACTTCCCTTTGTCGAAATGCAGCCGGCACGGCGTCGTTGCCCCAAATACGGTCACCAGTTTGGCGTGCCCAATTGCACGCGCCGACAGATCAGCTTACACCAGAACTGCGTCCACCCACTTCCACAAGAAAACCATAACCTCCAAGAATTTTTTTAATTACTCGTGACTGCGTTTTTTCGAAGCACATACAAAATAAACTTCTTCTCCTTTTTAATATTTGCCGCGTCAGTATCTAATTCTTGTGACAAAATTCTATGTCCATTAGCACAGCACTAGTCGATAAAATATTCTAAGTTCGGTTTGCATAAAAATCTTAAAACAGCCTAACATGAATTCGGTGTCTTGCCTTCACGAGCTCTGACTCAAAAGTGACACGAAAGCAGCGGCGATTCACCATGTAAGTTCGTGTTGTCTACTGTTTTGTACATGCCGGCGAATTCCATTCTTGCATCCTCTATTGTTGTTTCATAAAATTTTCTAAAATATTAGTTATTTTGATATGACATGACATTACATTTCTTTATTACTACTTGTGCTCAACGTCCGAGTTTTATTGCCAAAACATACGTTTCTAACGATTAATATGCCGAAAATGATGAATTTCTATGTCGAAATTATGCACTGCTTCGGCAATTGTTTTCGACATTATTAACATACAAGATTTCTTCAAATAAATAATTCCGACGTTCTATAAGTCTTTTAAGTATTCCATAATTTCGTTAATTTTAAATTATGCTGATTTGCAACGCCTTTCGTCGCCCACATCAAGGTTTCTTCATAAAATCTTGACATTTGTTATTGTATTTGAACGTGTCACGTGAACTTTTCTCCATATCTACATATCCAAAATTTAAGTGAACCCGTCGTCTGACCGCGTCCAAACAAAGACCAAAATGTTTATTTATTCCATCTCTAGTTCGCTATTTTGTCAGACTTTATTTCTGTACGCGTTTTCAAAATTATCAAATATGATTTTCCGCGGCGCGTCATTCTTTTGTTTTGCCACTATCGATTCAAGTATGCGGCCGCTTAGCTATGGTTCATGTATAGTTGGGCCGCTTCCCGCTATAGTCTATTCAATGTTTACATTTATTTCAAAACTGTTTATGGGGAATTTCGAGGTTTATATGCAATAGATGAAATCATTACAGTAATGCTGCGCGAAAAAACGGCGGATGTTCGGCAGAAAACCTCTTATTACAGGGCCCTGGTAACGAAAAAGTGGATAAATCCAGTTGCTAAATTAAGAAAAAAAATGTCCTAACATATGGTGCAGCCACAATCTCTATTTTGTGGGTTCTTGATACCGAAAAACCAATTGAAAGCAAAACGTCTATCTGTCTGTCTGTCTGTCCGTCCGTCCGTCCGTCCGTCCGTCCGTCCGTCCGTCCATTCGTCCGTCCGTCTGTCTGTCTGTGAACAACGCTAGCAACTAAACCGTTCAACCGATTTTCTCCAAAATTGATACTCCCCGATAGATCTGAATAATCCCGCGGGCCATTGAATTTGAAACCAATATTTTAATTTTGGAGGGTACTATATATGAAGCCTCTGAGACATTTTCAAAATTTTCCAAAAAAAATGGTGCCAACAATTTTGACTAAATTTTGTTGTATAGTCTGAAGGTCATTTAACAGAATGGCATAGGTCTCATATCAGTTGAAAACTCTGAATTTTCGTAAATTGCAAAAGTTTGAATTTTTATAAGCGTCCTCTTCCAACTATAAAATTGCAGATAGAGATTTTTCCTCCAAATAAAATTTCTTCTCTAAAGTGAGTTCTTTCATTAAGGTCATGTACATTTGTCTGAAAATTTTAGTAGTTTTGGCACAATATTGCGTGCAATTTTTAAAAAAATACAAAAACATGATTTTCTGAAAAACTGCTCCAAATTTTTTCTTTAAACTTTTGGCAGGGATAGTACTAAATGTACTCTTTGATATGACATAAACGCCATATTGCTCTATTCTTTTTTTTCAAAAATTACAAAAATTAATTATTTTCGACTTGTTTTGAAAGGTTTCTCAAATCTTTAATATGCACATTACCAGCAACTTGTAAACATTATTATATTTGTGAATGTAAGTGCTTCAAATGTCTTCAAATGAAGTGTTTTGAAAACCCAAAAATTTTCTGTGAAAAAGAACTTTTAATTTCGCATTTTTAGTAGCGCTTAAACGTCATTTTCGTAAAAACAGCTCTATATTTTTCGAAGAAAATTGCCATTTAGGACGAGGTTTTTGTGTTCTTTAATAGTTTAAAATTAATATTACCGTTTACCATCAGGAAACCGAAAAATTAAGAAAATGTCAAAAAAATAAACTTTGGGCGGTGATTGATAGGTCATAAGGATAGGAAATAAGGTCATGCTTAATTTTTTTGAAAATATGAATAGTTTTTCTATAATTTCGTGACAAACTTAATAGTCCGCTGTAAATTTATTGCGCTTCAGACAGCGGATGGTCGTAAATTAGAATTTGCAATTTTGTATATTTTTTCTTTGTTCGTTTTTACATTCGACCTTTTGAAATACATTTGCACATTAATCTTTAAAGAAATAATTTATTTTCAAATATTGGAAATAAAAAATTTCTAGTTTTTTAAGGGAGTACCGACAATGCAGGGGATGCAACAATTGAATTCCGTTCCGCTGTCGCGAATTTCTATGAATTACGTGTCATTGTTTTGACTTGTTATAGCTGTATGATATCGGGCTTCCTTTTCCAATACAAGTTTACAAAACTTTTGTATTATATTTTTATGCAGTTGTAGAATTCATATAGTTTTGACAACACTGCGATGGAAACATTGAGTTGTTCGCTTCTTGTTTCGTAAGTTTTTAATTTTTTGAAAAATACTTTGAGTTAAATCTAACAGTTGAAATTTTTACTGAAGTTTGATATGATAGCAGTCTAGCATGTGTGCAATTTTCAGATTGTTATAGCTGTTTCCAAAGGGGTTATAATTGTCTTTAAGTTTATATTTGCATGAAAATATTTAGTTTTCGCACCAAATGCTGTACCATTTGTAATGAGTAAAGTACAGTTGGTAACAGTCTTCTTTGTACAGTCCATAATTTGCTCGAAAATCATTAGTTTTAAGTGAACAATTGAAACTAATGCAAAATAAGGGCAATTTATGGATTGTGGAAGCAAGACTGTTACTAACTGCGTTGCATGGTTTTAGAATACTCTTCTCTAATCCTGGCACTATGAAATGCATTTCTATATTGTCCGGATTATCAGACTTCTTTTTCTGATATAAGTTTACAAAACTTTTGTATTATATTTTTATGCAGTTATAGAATGCACGTAGTTTTGACAAAAGTGCGATGGAAACAGTGAGTTGTTCGCTTCATGGTTGAATTGGATATTTTCAAATGATAGCCAAGATGTTAGTAGCGCAGAAAGTGCAATATTTCATTACCACGTAGCTGTTTCCAATAACGCGGGAAAATATGTGCTGTCGTAGCACCACTAGTTTCATATTTACATGAAATGTTGGGCTTCAGTAACGAATTCCTTCATACTGAAAATATATAGCATAACAGTCCTTATAACAAATCAAGCCCAACAATTTTTACTTTCTCGTTTACGTACGTATATACGGAGTAATATACGTAGTATAGGGAAATTTATGTAATACCGCGCGAAAAAACGGCGCATTTTCGGTAGAAAAAATTCATTGCCGGGCCCTGATAACGAAAAAGTGGATAAATCCAGTTGCTAAATTAACCCTTAACTACAGACATGAAATTCAGTAATGCGAACACAGACACGGAGTCAATTTGACTCCTCGCATAATATTTTAACTTTTTATGATCGACAATTGCAAATTTCGTTTGTAATTTCGTAATAACGATTATTTCTATTTGTCTCCTAATAAAATTTCATAAAAAAATTAGATTATTCGAAATAATTGGCGGAATATTCAAACATAAATGCAATACATACTTTATTTTTCTCATCACTCACAATTTATATTTAATGATTATATAATGTATGTTTAATGTATTTATATTAAACAAATAAGAGAAGAGCATTTAGGATACGTGATTTATTTTTACAATCGTAAGTGAGACTTTCCTGGGGTTTCTGGAAGAATTGAAACAGGGCGCCATGTTAAAATGTCTTCCTTGTCATTACATTCTGTTTCCTTATTGCCTAACATGAAAATGCTTTTTCTCACTTCTTGTCGCAGCTGAATATTCAGTATTCGTCTTTCCATTTATTCCCTTACAAGGATTTTGGCCAAACTAAAAAAATCTTATCTGTTCTAGTTTTGGGGCTCTTTCGTATACAATATACGAGCATTTACGCATTTACCAGATCATGGTGTGTATGAAGTCACTACTAAAGGGACACACTTTTTTAGATGATCTTGGAGTTCCGTACAGGATTATTTAAAGAATTTATCAGTTAAGTGCTTTTGTAACAGCAAAATATTCAATATCAGGAATACCAGAACTTACAAAACCAGTAACGTAAACACAGACACAGAGTCAAAATGACTCCTACTTGCACCAACAGTAAAAAAAAATCACAATAAAAAAACAGACCAATGCAATTCTCTGCAAAATTAAAACAATCAGTGTTGAGACATTTGTAGATAAGGTAGACGGCTGAACTAGTTTTATCAGATTCACGGAATTCTCGCAATTCGTAAAAAATTAACACGGCGGAGTCAATTTGACTCACGTCTGTAGTTAAGAGTTTAGAAAAAAATCCCCTAACTTGTGGTGTAGCCAGAATCCCTCTTTTGTGGGTCCTTAATACTTTCGGTACGTGTTTTAGTGCCACTATTACTTTCCCGTATACGTACGTATACACGGAGTGATATACGTAGTATAGGGAAAGTCATGTAATGCTGCGCGAAAAAATGGCCAAATTTCGGCGGAAAAAATTAATTGCCGGGCCGTGAAAACAAATAAGTGGATAAAACCAGTTGCTAAATTAAGAAAAAACAAATCCCCTAACACGTGGTGTAGCCAGAAACCCTGTTTTCTAGGTCCTTGATACCGAAAACCCAATTGAAAGGAAAACGTCCGTCTGTCTGTCCGTCTGTGAACACTGCTAGCGCCTAAACCATACGTACGATTTCTTCCAAAATGGATATTCCCTAGTCGATCTGATTCTAGTCAAAGCTTTGAGATTTTGAAAAAGATCCTTCAAAATTTGGAGGTACTTTATATGAAGCCCCCCGGGGATTTTCAAAATTTTCTCAAAAACGACTCCAAATTTTTTCTTTAAATTTCTTGTATGAATAGAGTAAAATACACTTTTTAACATGGCATAGGTCCGTGAAAGTCGGACGGAAAGTCGGAAAGTTTGATTTTTTTTCGGCGTCTTTCTCCACCTACAAAATTGAAGATAGAGATTTTTTCTTCAAATAAAATTTGTTTTGCATATTGAGTTCTTTCATAGAGGTCATGTAAATGTTTCTCAAAATTGTAGTAGTTTTCGTGCAATATTGCGTGCAATATGTGCAACATTAAAAAATTACAAAAATAAGATTTTCTCAAAAACGGCTCCAAATTTTTTCTTTAAACTTTTGGTGGTAAATGTACTCTATCAATGACATAAAAGCCTTTTTGGTCTATCGGTTGAATTTTTTCAAAAATTACAAAAATGTAATTTTTTTTACTTGTCTCTCACGTCGTTAATATTTACATTATCGGCGATTTTTTCACATTATTATATTTACGAGTATATATGCTTTAAATAATGTCAAGTAAAGTTTCTCGAAAACACTACCGTTTTCTGTGAAAAGTAGCTCAAATTTCGGCATTTTCAGAAATGCTCAAACGCCATTTTCTCATATATGGCTACAAATTTTTTCTTGAAACTTTTGTAACGGATTGTGGTAATTACACTCTTTAATATGACGTAAGGTTTATTTTGAGTTTTTTTTGTTTTTTCAAAAAGTATATAAATGTAAATTTTTTGGAAGATCTCTCACATCTTTAATATGCACATTATCCGCAATTTGTAAAGATTATTATATTTGTGAGTGTATGTGCTTCAAATAACTTCAAATGAAGTATTTTGAAAACTCAAAAATTTTCTGTGAAAATGAGCTTCAAATTTCGCATTTTTAGTAGTGCTAAAACGCCATTTTTTCTTAAACGGCACATAGTTTTGAAAAGAAAATTGCCATTTACGGCTAGGTTTTTGTGTTCTTTAATATTCTAAAATTAATGTTTCCGTTCTACCAATAGGAAACCGAAAAATTAAGAAAATGACAAAAATATGTACTTTTGACGGTGATAGATGGTAGCTGGCAAGAAAGTGTGTGGCAATTCCGAATAGCTTGCGAAGACCCAAGAAAATAGAAAACTAATATGGGAAAGTCTGTGCCATTCTGTAGCACCACTAGTTTTTGCAATGTATTGTGGGAGAATTCAAATTTAAATATTGTTTTTCATTGTTTATGTTCTCATTATTATTCGAAGTTATGTAAAACACTCAAATAAATGTTAATAGACGTGAAATGAAAAAAATATTTATTAAGTGTAGTAATGCCAAAAATTCTGGATGTTTTAAAAAATAAAACGCGTGAGCCATCGTGTCTCAAAAAGGCGCGAGTGCTGGAACTTTAAAGGAACTCCAAGACTTCTTAAGTTTGAAACGGATATTTTGATTTTTAGGGGTACTTTACATGAAGCCTCAACATTTTCAAAATTATCTCAAAAATACTTCAATTTTTTTATTAAACTTTGTTCTCAGATAGTGTAAAAGACTTAAAAGAAAGGAACAGGTCTCATTTTCATCGAAATCCCCGATTTTTGAAAATGCAGAAGTTCAAATTTGTTTCGGTTTCTTTCTACGACAAGAACATTGAAGGTAGATATTTTTCCCTACATTAAATGTGTTCTTTAGAGGGAGATCTTAAGAGAAGGACGTGTACAAATTTTCGAAAATATGAGTAGATTTTGCGTGAAATAAAGGCAATTTTAATACATTTTTTCTCAAAACCTGCTCCATTTTTTAAAAGAGATTCTCCTCGTGTGTAGGAAGGACGGTAGTAAAAGTGGCGTTATTCCTATTTTCTTCGGACTGTATTTTCGAAAATTGCAATTATTGCTATTTTTTGCAATATGCTATTATTTGAAAACGTCCAGTTGAACCAAAAAGCGAACAACTCACCGTTTCCGTCGCAGTGTTGTGAGAGCTCTGTGAATTCTACAACTGCATAAAAATATAATAGAAAAATTTTGTAAACTTGTATCCGAAAAAGAAGCCTGATACCATACCGCTATATCAAGTCACAACAATGACACGTAATTCACAGAAATTCGCGACAGCGAAACGGAATTCCGTTGTTGCATTCCCTGGTTTGTCGATACTCCCCTAACTCGTCAATTCCCATTGTTATAATATCAGAGATTTTAGTTTGCCATTGTAAATATTTATTATATATCCTTCCCCTTAACCTTTGAGTAGGTTATTATCTAAATCAATACTATGGTTTTTGTTTTATGGTGGTGTTACCTGTAGGTGACACTGGGCGCTGCGGGTCTAGCGAATATAAAATGCAACAAAATTACTTACGAGCATTTGCATCCTATGTATCAAATAGACTTTAAGTTCGTTTTTTTTCACACAAGAAAATAAGAATTAACATATGAAATTGATGTTAAGTACAAACACTGAAAATGAATTGCTACTTTGCACTTTTGGCACATGAGTCTTGTGGGTTGGTGACACAGACTGCATTTTCTCTGAGAACAATATACACTAATGTGATTTACATCAGAATCCTTTTTTACTTCCAAGTGCACTTCACTTTTGACTGAGGCTTTTCTAGGGTAACTTCGAGACGCCTTTCCGTAAAATAAACAATAAACTTGACCAATCACCTTCGAAAGTCGCGGTACGTAAATTCAGTGGCATTTTGACTGAGTACATTTCATTGTGCTTGTTTTGGGTTCAAAGAATGTTCGTCATATTTTGTGTCCTCATCTCTTGTACCAATTTGAGATCAAAGTAGCTTTCATCTTCAACCCATTGTGTTTAAGCTCGAGTTGCTTTTTTCTACTTGTAATATTTCCTGTCAGCTCCGAAGACTGAAATATGAACCCCATGCACACTTGTGCGCATTTCTTAATTATTATTGTTATATTTCTTGTCAGATTTCATTGATGTTTTCTAAGCTATTTTTTCACACACCACATCTGCTTGATAACCGTTTCCTGCGCCAGAATCATCTTTGATCGTCCCGTGAACTTCAACAGCTAAGTTCAGAAGTGAGCCGAGCAGATAATTCGTGTCCCTTTTAGTTTCGTCACCTGTTCCTTCTTTGATGAACTGAGCAACATCAGGAGGTAACAAAAGAAAATTATCATCTTGGTAATCCTCATCTATTGTTTCTAAACTCTCCTGCAAACGATAAAAATAAAACGCATAAGAATGACTGCGGAAGAATGCCTTGAGAAATCATCTGCCATCTATCGCCGCCCTAAATACATTTTTTGACATTTTGTTTCAATTTTTCGGTTTCCTAATGGTAGAACGGAAATATTAATTTTAGAATATTAAAAAACACAAAAACCTCGTCCTAAATGGCAATTTTATTTGAAAAATGTGGAGCCGTTTTTAAAAAAATTGGCGGCGTTTAAGCGCTACTAAAAATGCGAAATTTGAAGCTCTTTTTCACAGATAAATTTTGAGATTAAAAAAAACTCATTTGAAGCACATACAATCACAAATATAACAATGTTTAAAAATTGCTGGTAATGTGCATATTAAAGATGTTAAGAAAATTCAGAGTTAACCGTGAAATCGGACCTATGCTACATTAATAAGTGTATTTTACTCTATTCTTACAAGAAATTTAATGAAAAAATTAGAGCACTTTTTGAGAAAATTTTGAAAATGTTCGGGGAGGGGGCGTCAAGTAAAGTATCCCCCAAAATTAAAATATCGGTTTCAAATTCAAGGGGCCACGAGATAAGCCAGATAGATGAGGAGCATCAATTTTGGAGAAAATCAACTGAGCGGTTTAGGCGCTAGCGTTGTTCACAGACAAACGGATGGACGGATAGGCGTTTTGCTTACAATTGTTTTTTTCAGTATCAAGGATCCACAAAACAGGGAATCTGGCCGCACCACGTGTTAGGGGATTTTTTTATTTAGCAACTGGATTTATCCACTTTCTCGTTACCAGGGCCCTGTAATAGGTTTTCTGCCGAAAATCCGCGTAGGTATAGTATAAAGTAGCTAGTGTAGCTACAGAATGGCACAGACTTTCCCGTATTAGTTTTGTTTCGTTTGGTCTCTGCTAGCTATTCGGTCTTGCCAGTTGGTCTCTGCTAGCTATTCGGTCTTGACAGCTGCCATCTATCGCCGCCCAAACTACATTTTGATATTTTATTAATTTTTCGGTTTCCTAATAGTAAAACAAAAATATTATTTTAAGAATGTTAAAAAACTGACTGACGGTAGGACGGACGGGCGTTTTGAAAAAAAACACTTTTTCGGTATCAGGGGACCCGAAAACTTGTATTTCCGTTAATATCTCGAAATCGATTTTCCGCAGCATTACAAAACTTTGCCTATACTACATATATTACTCCATATATACTTACGTATAGGGGAAAGTAGAAATCAGCTCTTTAAAATGGCCATGTACAGTTTTTTTTATCAAAAGCAATATTTTCGCTTCATTTCTGCTTGATTACGCAAATTGTAAAAAATACATTTTCTAAAAAACACTGCAATTTTTTATTCGAATGTTTTCTACAGGTAGAACAAAGAACGGTTAAAGAAATGGCGCAGGTATGCTTTTCGTGGAACTCTTTGAATGTTCAAAAATTGCAAAAGTTAGAAATAATGCCAAAACGTATGTACTGTTTTAGCACCGCTTATTAAATACGTAAGTATGTATTATACGAGAAAAATGTAGGGCGCAGTGTTGTAGATTTTGTGTGAAAAAGTTTGACTTGTAATCATATCAATTGTTTCCTACTAATATGCAGTTTGTCATTCTCTTTAATACGTGGTACGATTGGTTATTAAGGTTACCCGATGTATACACCCTTGCTGTTATATTAAATGCAGCAAGGGTCTGAAGTAGCACATATACAGTTCACACCGTCCCGAATGAGTGTCTAGCTAAAGGCATATCGCTGTGAGGTGTAAAACTGAACTCCGCGAGCACAAATGTGTTTTGTGGCGGCCGGTGTTAACATTAGTCTCTTAACTGTAGACTTTAGCTGCAGTGACTCTGTCCGGGAGGTCCTAGCGTTCGAGTCCCGGCTGTGACGGATTTTCGAAACTAGGTACATAGTTAGGTTGGATTCAGTCGCTGTGTAGAGGAGAATTCTAGTTATCGGCTGCTCTGATTGGTAGTTTTCTATGTTTTTTTCGATCAGTTTCAGGCGAATGCCGAGCAGAACCCCCAAAGCGGGCCTCAGAGCGCGAGCGATCTTTTCTTTCCCTTCCTTGTCCACTCCTTTCCCTTTACTATCTCTCTCTCTCTCTCACACCCACACACTTACATGTTCCACACTACCATACATGTTTGGAGATCAGTCGGGAGCTTACATCTCTTTCGGGCTTGGGCGCTCCCCCGCTGGTGGGAGATATCTGGAGGAGGCACCCTCCCCCCGCATGCCTACGTGTACGTAGATATCACCAACCATCCGGGAAAAACACTATCACCTTCTACGATAAAACATTCGCAACAGTAACGGGACTGCTGATCAGGGAAGTTGACGTGTCCGAAAATGTCCATCATTAAAATCTCATATACTCTGGATGATGGACATATGCGACGCCCCAGAATCGAGCTCGCAGCGAAATCTGTGTACATCTACGTGTTAGGGTTGACGTATATTTATGCCAACAGGATCTTCAGTTCTCCGCGCAGGTTTGCATCGGTCCATGGTCATTACGTTGGTCCATGCAGTCATTGTTCTCAGATATCTGACGCGACCAGTCGTATGCCCAGTGTGAGTTCGAATCTGAGGCACCTTCTCTTCATTAGCCCTCCTTCGATGTCCGGGCAATGTTCCCCGTCGTGTCAGCGCCAGTTGACAACACATTTGGGGGCCGCGATGCAATTTAGGCTATCAACCACCTTCGTATTATCACTGACTACTACCGTTTCCTTTCTGATTCTGCCCTAGACTTTTTACTTTCTAGTACACGTACGTATATACGGAGTAATATGCGTAGTATAGGGAAAGTTATGTAATGCTGCGCAAAAAAACGGCGGATTTTCAGCAGAAAAACATTGATTTCCGGGCCTTGACAACGAAAAAATGGATATGTCTAGTTGCTGAATTAAGAAAAGAAATCCCCCAACACGTGGTGTAGCCAGAATCTCTCTTTTGTGGGTCCTTGATACCGAAAAAAAAATCAATTGAAAGCAAAACGTCTGTTTATCCATCCGTCTGTGAACACTACTAGCGCCTAAATCATACGTAGGATTTTTTTCAAATTAAAGTAACCCCTGTCGATCTGGCTCGAGTGGAAGCATATTTGAGATATTTAAAAGATTCTATAAAATTTGGGGTACTTTACATGTAGCCCCCCGGACATTGTCAAAATTTTCTTAAAAACGGCTCCAAATGTTTACTTTCCCGTAAACATACGTATATACGAAGTACTATACGTAGTATAGGGAAAAGTATGTAATGCTGCACGAAAAAACGGCGAATTTTCGGCAGAAAAAATGCATTGTTTGGCCTTGATAACGAAAAAGTGGATAAATCCACTTGCTAAATTAGGAACAAACTAGTGGTGCTTCCAACGTACATACTTTCTCGCACTGCTTCTATATGGACCTAAATGCTGTTCCATTACTTCATAAACCATAAAAGGTGTATTCTACCAGCAAACGTTTTCCGTACCGAGACCCGAAATCCCATACTCAAAGTTAACGAACCGGCACTTATACGCATGCCACACCGGCACCGTATGTATAGAACAGAACCATCAAAAGAATCGAACCGAGCTATAAAATGGTAAATGCACGATAAAGAAACAATTGATACGATAGTACGTACGCTTTACAAATCCAAGAAGAGACGTGAAAATTGTTAAAAGTTAAAAATGTAAAAAATATATACACACACTTCCAGTACATTTATCGTAATTATCAATATTTGTGATTCAAATGGCTTTACATGGTTTTCAATAAAGTTTATAGAATTCTCAATTATTTCCTGTAACAACAGTGAATTTTGACAAATAATATTCCCCGACCTGGATTCGTACCGGCAAAGCTTCCCTCGCAAGAGCTGTACCAATGCACGCTGAATAACGACTGCGACTACAATGGCTAGGCATGACATTTACACTTATAAAATGGTATGGTAATAGAGTATGGTGGTTTCATTTCTAGCATTAGGAATCCAAAAAATGGAGAGAATATAAAAAAAATGTCCTTTAGGCGCTCAGGGAAGGTATGTGGGAACATCATCATTC
Source organism: Acheta domesticus (assembly GCA_031308135.1). Lineage (NCBI taxonomy): Eukaryota > Metazoa > Arthropoda > Insecta > Orthoptera > Gryllidae > Acheta > Acheta domesticus. The sequence goes on from JAHLJT010004567.1 coordinate 54,557,283, forward strand.
ATAACAGGAAAACAAGTTCAATTTAGAGTTTAGAAAACTTAGATCTCCGATAAAGTCTGTGCCATTCTATGCCACTACTAGTTTTTCTAAATTTAGCAACAGGGTTTTATACACTTTTTCGTTACCAGATTCCAGCTATAAGAGTTCTTCTGGCGAAAATTCGCCGTTTTCCCGCGCATGATTTCATAACTTTCTCTTCTTACGAAGTATTCGTAAAGCGAGAAAGTAATAATAATTTCGGAACCGTTAGGAATATGTAAGTTAATCGCATGCGTTTTGGTTATATTGTATTTCAATTTAACGTTAAAATACTCATAATTTTAATTAAATTAGTTCATACAGATACACACAAGACAACGATTGATTTGACATGACTAACGTTTCAGAAATGGAATAACAGAGTTGAAATATTGTTTAAAAGATGCAGTTTGGGAAAACAGACAAGTCCTGTATATTTATCTGCATTGATTCTATTCGTGAGTAGAAGTACTTCAAAAGATTTTCAATAAAGTTTCTACACTCTTCAGTGTTTTTTCCTGCAACAACACATTAATCAAATTAAAATCCATATCTGGGATTCGAACCCGACATCTTCCGAAGTGAAGAACTCAACCCCAACGCGCTTTAACCATCTGCGCCACGGGAGTGACATGCGGACTAAGTACTTATATTTTTGTCAAAACGTAATTGTATCAGCTTTATCATTAGAAAGACCGTAACTGCCATCATGCGAAAAACACTTCTTTCAAGCATGACAAAGAAGGCAGCGGTGAACGGCTTACTCCAAATAATTTATTCGCCGATCGACATTAGAAAAATAACTACTGCGAGAAAGTCTGTGCCATTCTATAGCACCACTAGTTTATTTATTTATTTACCGGCCCTTATTACACACGTAGAAAACATTTGGAGCGGGTTTTGAGAATTATTTTTTGTAAATTTGAAGCGAAGATTACGCAAAAACGACTCGTTTTTTTTTTTCAGAAAATTCTACGTAACCTTTTTTAAAGAGCTAGTTTTGTACAAGAGACTTTGTCTGAGGTAAAAATTGGTATCTACAAGTTTGTATTTTAAAAAATATTTTTTTGCAATTTACAGAAAACCAAGTATTTCACAGAAGGACTAAGACCATATTTTTTATCGTCCCGCATTACATAAGTGAAGAAAATTGAAAGGAAATATTTGGAGCGGTTTCTGAGAATTTTTTTTGTAAATTTGAAGCGCAATTTTACGCAAAAAACACTCGTTTTTCCAAAAAATGGTACACGACCTTATTTAAAGTGCTAATTTTGTACAACCAAATTTGTCTGAGGAAACAATCTCTATCTTCCATTTTGCAGTTTTTAAATAGTTTTTTGCAATTTTCGAAAAATTGGGGATATCAACGAAAATGATGCCTACATCATTCCCTTAAACGTTCTTTGCACTATTCAACAACAACAAAAATTGAAGCCATTTTTTTTAACTTTGAAAATCTCCGACGGGCTTCATGTAAAGTCCCCCCAAAAACTAAAATATCGGTTTCAAATTCCAAGAGCCTTGGCACTAGTAAAAACGATTGGGGAATATCAATTTTGAAGAAAATCTGCTGAACGGTTTAGGCGTTAGGGTTGACCACAGACGGACAGACGGACGTTTTGCCGTCAATCGATTTTGCAGTATCATGAAGAAACAGAACAAATTTTGACTACATCACGAGATATAGGATGTTTTTTCTAAATTTAGCAACAGGTTTTATCAACTTTTTCGTTACCAGATGCCCCGTCTGCTATAAGAGTTATTATGGCGAAAATTCCCCGTTTTCCGGCGCACGATCACATAACTTTCTCTTCTTACTGTTATGATTCAGGATCAGTTACAGTTGATTTGCTATGAATTACGGCAATTCTATGTTATTCCATAAAGAACAGACTATAGCAAAACGAGTACCATATGTAGGGAATAGGGTATAAAAAAACAAAAAAAAGACGCATTGCGTAAGAACAATACTTTTAGTTTACTAAAACGCGCAGAAATGAACATAAATGAACATGACAAGTAAATGGCCACTGATTTAAGAAGAATTAGTGATTGTTTCATCGAAATCGAACCATGGGTTGTGTAACTAGAACAGTTTTAATAAAATGCATAAGTGAGCTTCAACGTCATGTACGGGAAAAAAACATTTTCAAGATTTTAAGTAAAACCCGTAAATTGTGCCGTAATGGTAATTATAGGTCGGCGTACCTGAATTGCGGCAAATTTATGAAATTAGTAAAATACTTGCAGGAGGCCGTAGAAGTTTATTTTTCATAATTTTCATATTACAAAACGACAATGGAGAACAATTGATGTGTAAATGTACAAGTACGTAAGATAGTAATAAGCGTTTTTCGGCGTAATGGGGCTGAAAATGCGTGTTTTGGGAACTGAAGTGAAACATTGGAATCGAATGGCAATTTTTGAACACTGTGGGAGAATTATAAAGTGAAATTTGCGGTAAATAAGAATTTTTCTTAGTAAGGTGATAATTAACAAGAATGGCAGCGGAAGTGGTTTGTTTTGATCGGAAGTATATAACCTACGGAACACAACAATGTGGGACAGAGTAGCAGTGTGTGTTGTGACGTGTAGCGGCATGTAAAATTTATTTGAGAGGACGGGTTCGTATTTGAACTTTAAGTTTTGAATTGAATTTGTTTTAACAAATTTTAGTTACAAATCAATGTAAAGTTGGAACGTCTGACCACGCAAATTTCTCTACGCTCCTTTCACCATCTAGCGGAGAAAGGTATTATCTCGGGCGACGAAACAGGCGATTTGAATGTAGCTCAGAGGCTTCATTTAGGCTTGAGGATCTTTTACATGCAAGTAAATCTGCTTTACATGGTGATGTCGAAGCTCCTGGAATTTGAAACCGATATTTTAACTTATTTTAACTTTACATTAAGCCGTTGGACATTTTCAAAGTTTTCAAAAAAATGGCTCCATATTTTTTGGTTAAATTTTGTTGTTGAATAGTGCGAAGGACGTTTAAGAGAATGATGCAGGTATCATTTTCGTTTATATAGCTCCAATTTTTCGAAAATTGTAACAATTTCAAAACCTGTAAAATTAAAGATAGAGATTTTTTCCTCAAACAAAGTCGGTTGTACAAAATTAGTACTTTAAATAAGGTCGTGTACAGTTTTTTGAAAAAACGAGTATTTGCGTAAATTGCGCTTGAAATGCAAATAAAAATATTCTTTCTCAAATACCGCAAAAGAGTCTTTAAATTTTCTTCATTTTTGTAATAAATGATCATAAAAAAATATGGTGCTAGTGCTGCTTTCGGCTATCGCTCGGTTTTTCGAAAATTTGAAAATAATATTTTTAAAACTATCAAATTGTACATAGAGATTTTTGCCTCAGGTAAAGTCTGTGGTAGCTCTTTAAAAAATGCCATGTACTATTTTCTGATAAAACGAGTAGTTTATGCGTGCTTTGCGCTTGAAATTGAAGAAAACAAATTTTCTCAAAAAACCGCTCCACATTTTTCTTTAAATTTTCTCCAGTTGTGAAATAAGGGACGGCAAATAAATAAACTAATGTTGCTATAGAATGGCACACATTCTCGCAGAAGTTATTTTTCTAATCTCTTAATTTTGTTAAAAGATTTCGGTTATGAATTATCTTCCCAGATATCTTCTTTGGGCGCCCAAAGGACATTTTTTCACATTCTCGGCATTTTCGGCTTCCTAATGATAGAAATGAAATCACCATACACTTATTACTACAGTAAAATCTAAGCCGGAATCGATCGGGACAAAAACAAATTCCGGTTTAGAGAGGTTTCCGTTTTACGCAGGATTGTCTATTTCATGCCACTTGTGATATTGATATTTCCGTACTGATACTACTAAATAGAAGTAAGTAAAGAAGTAATTAAAGTAAAATTACCGAACGTAATTTTATTATGATTATTAAAATACATTTACATATATTTATGGAAGAAATCACCAATAAACCGATATTAAAGATTCTTCATTGACAGCTTCTGAATTTCACTTTCTTCTAAACAAATCATCAAGGTTAAAGTTTCATCAAGGTTCATCAAGGTTAAAGTTTTACAACCATTGTTAAACTGGTTGTGAAACTCAAAAATACACACCACCTCACTGCCTAGACCAGTGTTGTCAAGGTTGATGCCACGAGCGGGAGTCCGTGGCACGAGTGCCACGACGAAATCACCTCTCCACGCAGTTCATTACCCCGCCACAAGAGGCAACGCCATCACTATTGTAAAACGGCGGGGTTACTACTAATAGTTTCCTCTCCCGACGCTAGTTGCACAGAGAAGCCCGTGGCATGGCACGCTGCCGCGAGGCCACTGCCACCAGTAGCAGACCTTGACACCATTGGCCTAGAGGCTGCAGTCGGACTGCTCGTACTCTTTCAACGCACAATGAGTCACAGCCCAGAGGACCGACTTTCTGATACCCTCGTATGGCCGTGCGCAAAGCGTTTCTGGCAGTGGGGTTACAATTTTCAACGTGGGGCAGGGAGACTTGCGAATAGAAGCCACCCCCTACACCTTCTAACGCTCAGTGAGTCGGGAGGGAATTCCCCTACAGCCTACGCCTTCAGAGCCAAGCGACCCCAAGGTCGAATTCTACGCTGACAGCTCGAGCTACTCTCATTCACAGCGCAACTGCAACGGCTGGGTCACATGTCACAGGGATAGGGAATTGAAAGCAGACTTTCAGATGCATTCATTTAATTGAGGATATCTCGTGTCTTCCTTCCAATAGCATTAAATTCACAGGAATTCCGTTTTATAAAGGTTTTTCTCCCTGGAAAACATGAAAAACCGTTCCGTTTCCGCGTTGGACAGATTCCGTTTTATACTGTGTAAAAATGCCATATAACTTCACGGGCCGGAGAAATTTTCCGGTTAAGGCAGATTTCCGGCTTGTGCAGGTTCCGGTTTAGACAGATTTTACTGTATTATATAAATACAAATGTTATGTATAACCACAGTGGCGAAGATGGGAAAGTGACGGGCACAGACTCCTTTCTGCACTCCTTTCGGCAAGGTTCGCTGGTTCGAATGTTGGTCGGGGACAATTATTTGTCACAATTCTCCGTTGTCGCAGGAAATGATTTAGAATTCTAGAAACTTTATTGAAAACTATGTGAAGCAGTTCCAATCACAAAAATTAATAATTACGGTAAATTTACTGGAAGTGTCTGTATGTGATTTTCGAATTTTCAACTTTTTAAAAATGTTTCACATCTCTTTTCGGATTTGTAAAACGTATATATCATATCAATCGTTTTTCTCATATCAATCATCATCATATCAATTGTTTCCTATAAGGAATTTACCATTTTATGGCTCTGTTGGATCCATACGGTACTTGTGTGGCGCAGTGGTATAAGTGCCGGCATGTTAACATTGAGAATCTGATTTCGGGTCTGAGAGCGGGAAAAAATTCTGGTTGATAACACTTTTGCTGTTTTATGTAGATGTATATAGCAAGGCATTTAGAAACAATGTAATAAAGTATGCGCATTAGTAGCGCCACTAGTTGAATTTGAATTTCGATGAGAAAACAAAATATATCTACGCTGGAATTTTTTATACCTTGTCCCAAATTATTTTTGACATGAATTTGGCATTTAGTCTTTTATGCCTCTGCCCAAGTTGGACCCCATACGGCGCTTGTTTGTCGTAGTGGTATGAGTGCCAGTACGTTGACTCCGGAGATCTGAGTTCGGGTCGCGGAGCGGAAAAAGAATTTGCTGGTTGAAAGTACTTTTACTGGTTTATGTAGTAGTGTATTAGCATTTAGGGCCATGTAGAAACAACGAGAAAATATCTGCTTTGGTAACACCACTAGTTGTAACTGTGGTCGCCAATAATCTACATGTTTGTGGTGCGACCTTAAATAAATAATTTTAAAAAATATTAAGAAGTATAACATTTGTATAACTTAGTAATGTATGCTTTACTTATATTTTAATTTAATTGTGCAGAAAATTAAATTTAAAAATACTCGAAAATAAAATGGGGACCCAGGTTTGGGCACTTTCCTCTATCATTATTAAAGGAAAAATTCATGTTCATTTTTCATGGTGAAAACAGTCTGCGTAGAAAGTTGTAGTAGGAATAAAAAAATTTTAGAGGTGAGTAGAGTGAAAATTACTTTATTCTGCATTGAAATGTACATTATACGTGTCATTTTAATTCTTTACTGTATACAGGCAATGTGTTGTAAAATAATGTACATGTATGCATTAATGTTGATTTCTTGTAACGAGCTGTTGTCTCTGACAGGTGATGAATTTCGTTCCTACGACGTTTTGAAACTATGGATATCTGTATTGCATGAAGATGTGTTCCGAACCTTTCAGGAAGCCAGTTTTGACTAAAGTAGACAGGCAATGGAAGTATTCCGAACTCAGTGGAAAGAGGCTTGCAGAAATCACTGTTTGCATTTGCTTATTATTCCTTTTCTACAATATAAAAGTCTACTTACTACAGAATGTGCTTCCCTAGAATGTTATACCATCTGTGTCTGGAACGAGGTACATTCGCAAAATACACGCAACGAGATGTTGGGGACTAACTGAATTTCAAACAATTTTGCATGCCGAACATAATTAACTTAACGCAATGTTCAGTTTATTTGTGTTGATATATCATTTTAAGGTTCCCTGATGTAAGAGACCCAAAAAGGTTCTTACCTTAACAGCAACCAATTGCATATTGTTCAAATTTCAAAGAGGAATACAAATGTCTATTAGAAATTCAAAACTGTATTGAAACCATTTTTTCTTCATTAATTATTAATTTTTTATTACCAAACCAATTAGAAATTAATGAATCATAAAAATATTCTGAGTCTCATTTCAATTGAACTAAAAGGGGACACGAATATTGAGAAAATGTGAATTAGTAGTAGTATTGCGAGTATTTTACACCATTGGGCCTCTTATCACATCCCAGTTTCCATTTTAGTCTGTCACTGCAGTCTTCTGCAGTTAATCCTCTTCTGTCCATTGCCTTCTCTACTCCTTCCTTCCATGTACTTCTGGGTCTTCCTCGTCTTCTGTGTGATGTTGGTGTGCAATTCCAAAGCTTTAGAGGCCATCGTTCTTCACCCATTCTGTTTGGAAATGACCATACCATTTGAGCCTTTTAATTTCAATGGAATCAATAATGTTGAAACACACTTCTGCTTTTCTTCTAATTTCTTCGTTTCTTACTTTGTCCAACAATGTCAATCCACAGCTTCTTAGCCAATTGTCATTTTCCATTGCTGTAAGTTTATTCTCATTACCTTTAGATTTTTCCCAAACTTCAGACCCATATGTGGCAATACTCTCTACAATAGTCTTATACAATCTTCTTTTAACATTATTCCTGAGAGTTTGATTCCGTATTAAAGGATGTAATTGCTTTATAGCTACTTTGCCTTTTGATATTCTACTCTGAATATCTTGTGTTCTACTTTAAATATAATTTAAACGGAGTGGGAGCTATGCAATACCCTTGCCGTAAAGAAGGGACAGAAAATTAAATTTACAGAAAATGGTTCAGGAAAGTTTCTTACAATTTTAATCTGGCTTACATTTCTGCTGTATAGGTCTTCAACAGCTTTCAATAAGTACTCATAACATCTTGTTTCTCCATTGCCATCCAGAGTTTATGAATTGGAACTGTGTTGTAGTCTTTTCTTAAATCTACAAATACCAGGTCAGTTTTTAATTTATGGGCAAGACGTTTGTCAATCACTAGTCTGATACTAAAAATATTATCAGTACACGAGCGTTCAGCTTTGAAGCCGCTCTGTTCTTCCACATCTACAAGATTCATTTCAAGGGGAAATTTTAGTATTTTTCCATACAACCGGCCAGTACTACAGAGCATAGTTACACCTCTATAATTCCCACATTGTTTTCTGTCACCTTTTTCGTATATGTTAGAAATATACCCTTTTCTAAAGTCCTCTGGCAGCGTCTGTCCCTTCATACATCTATTGTACAGTTAGCGGAGAATTTCGAGGAGGACATTGGGACAATTTTTTAACAGCTCCATATACACTGCACCTGGGCCTGGAGACTGTCCATTTTTAAATGTTCTAAGAGCCTTTCCAATCTCATTTACTGCAGTGTCTTCCATGTCATCTCCATTCCCCATACTAATATTGTAAACATTCATGAATTCTTTTCTGTCTTCTTTCATCAATTCTTGATAATATTATTTCCATTGTTGTAGGCTTATAAGTTGTAAGGCTGAACATTGTTTATCATTTGTCCTTGATCTTTTACAAGTTTCCAAGACTCTTTTGCTTTGGTACTGCCAATACATTGGTCAATTTATTCACATTTCTTTTCCCAAGCAGCATTCTTAGCTTTTATAACTTCCTTTTTTTGTTTCCCTACTTATTTGGCTGTACATCTTTCTATCATCATCTTGAGTACTTAGCCATTTTCTATAGGCATTTTCTTTCTCTCCTACTTTCTTTTCTAAAGAAATATTTCACCACTTATCACTTATTTTCCCCTTATCACATCCTGCCTCTCCAAGGCTCTCGTACGCAGCTTCATTGATAGCTCTTACTATTCCGTCCTAGAGAGATTGGGTAGTTGTGTAATGTATATTTGGTAGCTTTCCACCGAGTCTGAGTTTATATAGAAAATTTATTGATGGGTCAGTTAGGAAATGAAGTTTATATTTCGTGATTTGTATGCTGAATGGTGTGTCTTGAATATCAGTTCGTTGGGTTTTATTCACAAATGGAAGTTACAATTTTGACCTCAGAAAATAATGATCAGAGTTGCATTGGGCACCCCTATATACTCTGATGTCTTCCACCTTGGCTTTGTAATTATGTTTGCCAAGTATGTAATCTATGATTGTTCTTCTTGTTCCTCTAATCTATGTAAATTTGTGAATATCCTTATGTTTGAAGAACCCATTCAAGATTTTTAAGCCATATTGTATACACACTTCTATCAGCCTCTTACCATTGTCATTCACAGTTTCCTCGCTGTACCTTCCGACCACATCATTTTGGACTTGCCTTCCTACTCTACCATTAAAATCCCCGAGTAAAAATACATCTTTTCTATTAGCGATTCCATCTAAGACACTTGTCAATTGATTAAAAAATGCCTTCTTCTGTGTTTCAGAAGCATCGTCATTTGGGGCATAAATACCTATAAAAACCATCTCTATTCCTTTTATTTTAAAATCAAGTGTTAAAATATTCTCATTGACGCATGTCCAGCTCTTAATACAGTTTTTATATTTTATCTTTTTGATTCGGCGATAGAGACTCCTCTCTTTGCTCTAATTTCTTTGTTCACCCCGCTAAATATATGAATGTAATATTTAACTTCTTCTATGCCTTGATCCTGTTTTTTCGTTTCTGACAAGACAGCAATTTCCATATTCCATTTACTTAGTTCTTCAAATACTTCCACTCTTTTCAGATTAAGACCCCGTACGTTCCATGTTCCTATATTCATAAACTGTTTCTGTTTGCATTGTCGTTTCCTGGACATTCCGGTTATATTTTTTCTGGGACATTTAGCGATCCAGCATTTTTTAACAGGGATAGGGGTGCTGGCCCTACGCCCTAACCCCCAACCTGAAGGACCGGAGATTTCTTCTTCGGGGTTAACTTCCCCTAGACAGACTGGCTTCCCTCCCGCCTACAGAGTCCTGCCCTCCCATACCACAAGAGAAGGGAGGGACGGAGTAAGGAACACGTGGGAAAGGTAAAGGATTGGGAATATGCCTGAATGGCCTGATAGGTCGTTGAGAGATACCTTCGTCTGACTCCTCACCAGAGCCAGTCGGGCTAGGGAGACCCCACCAGTAGCTATGCTACCACCGGCATAGCCCCTGATTTCATAGGAGCACGCAAGCCTCCCAGCCCGCACGGACAGTGCTACTACAAAGCGGTATCCCACGGGGAGGAAATGTGAATAAGTATGTTTTATGTAATACTTAGTATTATATAAAACATACTTATTGTATTTTATAAATATATTTTGTATAATACATGGTTTCTTGCAATTTTTTACCCATAATTTAAAAAAATATATTAATTTGGGATGTAATAACGCCAAAAACATCATCTCAAAAGTTTCTGCAATTAATACTCCTGTTATAGAAGTCTGAAGTTTTTTTTCGATCTGCTTGCAGAATTGATTACGGGAATGAATGATGGAAGGGACACGCATCATGAGGTGTAGGTGAGATTGGGATCATGGGATTTTGTGGCTCAGTGACTGTGATTGCCCTCCTCAACACAATTCGGTTTGGCCTCCCCGTCCCTCTCCTTGGCCGGGGCTTCTGCGTTCGTCCCTGCTCCTCCGCGCCCCTTCCTCGGCCTGCTGCCAGCGGGGCCAGCCGCGCGCGCAGCTGTGGATTCTTCTCCGCTTGTCGGATGGCAGATTCCGCTCTTTAGAGGGGTTGCGGAGACTGCTCATCAAAAGAGGATTCGACGCCGCAACAAAATAGGCTGAGTAGGGTGGAAGAAGGATCTTCAGCTTCATCCGAATGTAGCTGTAGGGTCTCGCATTAGAAATGATGGGCTCAACTTCAAATAGTCCTACACAGCATTTTTGTCACAATTAAGAAAATCCTGCTAACGTGCACTTATTGTGTATTAAATTTCGTTAAGAGTACTGAATGGCAATGGTGATGTAACAGGTGGCGCTGTGCTACGAAATTAAATTATTCTATTCTCTGTGATTCATTAAAATATTAATTTTCTTATTTCCCAGAATGGGCGTGACGTGACCTAGAACTACCTAGAGCTAAATATTTCTCTTCTTCTAGACATGGGAACGTGAAATTTCGAGTCATTTACATTGGAAGTATATTTCCATAGGCGGCGCGCAGTTCACGAGACAGGACCTTTACTCCAAATTATCAGAATAGAATATTAGAGTTGTAAATTTTTTTCATGACAAAACCTGCATCTGTCTTTTACACGTCATTAAAATCACACACTGTTGTTAGAAAACGCCCATTTCGAGCGCAAGAGATTCGAGCTGGCAGCTTTGCAAATAACTATGCAAACCCGCGAGGCATCGCTGCAGACGGCAACAGCCACGTTTTGCAACGGCTCTTCGCTGTCGGTCGGTTGGGCCGCATGCTCTCGTACACGCGTTTATGCGTCGAGTAACATTAGTCTTGTTTTATCGTTCCGGTCGTAATAAGTGTCGCGTCGCCACGTCGCACAGTTCAAAGGTAACAAGACTCAGTGCAATTCACTTTACATTACTTCACGTGGAAAGGCGCATTTAACTTAAAAACAAAGTGTGATTTGTCGGCCCCGTGGCCGTGATCGCTAAAGGACTCCCAAAGAACTCCCAAATTTTGAAGAATCTTTTTTAAAATCTCAAAGCTTCGACCAAAGCCAGATGGACAGGGGTTTCTTCAATTGGGAAAACATCTTACGTATGCTTTAGGCGCTACCAGTGTTCACAGACGGACGGACGGACGTACGGACAGACGGACGTTTTGCTTTCAATTGGTTTTTCGGTATCAATAACCCACAAAACGGATTCTGGCTACGACACGTGTTAGGGGATATTTTGTCTTAACTTAGCAACTGGTTTTATCCATATTTTTCCTTATCACGTTCGGCAACGAATTTTTTTGTGCCGAAATTTCGCCGTTTTTACTTTCCCGTATACGTACATATACACGGGTGATATACGTAGTATAAGGAAAGTTATGTAAAGCTGCGCGAAAAAAATGGCGAATTTTCGGCGGAAAAATTCATTGCCGGGACCTGAGAACGAAAAAGCTGATAAAACCAGTTACTAAATTGAGAAAAAAATCCGCTAACACGTGGTGTAGTCAGAAACCCTCTTTTGTGGGCCCTTGATACCGAAAAAACAATTGAAAGGAAAACGTCCGTCCGTCTCCGTCCGTGCCTGTCCGTCCGTCCGTCCGTCCGTCTGTGAACAACACTAGCGCGTAAACCATACTTGCGATTTCTTCCAAAATGGATATTCCCCGGCCGATCTGCGTCCACTCGAGCCGCCTCGATTTTGAAAAACTTTCTTCAGACTTTCAGGGTACTTTACATGAAGACCCATGGATATTTTCAAACTTTTCTCAAAAACGTCTCCAAATTTTCTCTTTAAATTTATTGTATGAATAGAGTAAAATACACTTATTAAGATGGCATATGTCTGATTTTCTCGAATAACTGTGAATTTTCGAAAATTGTGAAAGGTTGAATTTTTTTCGGCGTCTTTCTCCAACTACAAAATTGAAGATAGAGATTTTTCCTTCAAATAAAATGTGTTCTCCAAAGTGAGTTCTTTGTTTAAGGTCATATACATTGATTTGAAAATTTTGCTAGTTATCGCGCAATATTGTGTGCAATATGTGCAATTTTAAAAAATTACAAAAACTAGATTTTCTCAAAAACGTCTTCAAATTTTTTCTTTTCTTCCTTCCAAACGAGCTTCAAATTTCGCAATTTTATTAGCGCTAAAACACCATTTTCTTTAAAACGGCACAGGGAAGGGAAAATTTTTAGGGAAAATTGCCATTTAGGACTAGGTTTTTGTGTTTTTTAATATTCTAAAATAAATATTTTCATTCTACCATTAGGAAACGGAAAAATTAAGAAAATATCAAAAAAATCAGTTTGTGCGATGATAGATGGCAGCTGGCAAGAGTATATGGTAATTCCGAAACTACTGAACCTATTCGATAGCCGAGACCGAAGGAAATAGAAAACTAATACGGGAAAGTCTGTGCCATTCTGTAGCACCCCTAGTTCGTTATCAGCGCCTGGCAACGATTTTTTTTTCTGGCGAAAATTGGCTATTTTTTCGCGCAGCATTACATAATTTTTCCTGTACTACGCATATCACTCCGTGTATATTTACGTATACGGGAAAGTAAAAATTGGAGAAGTTTTTGGAAAAATTTTGAAAATGTCTGGGGGGCTTCATGTAAAATACCCCCAAAAAGTAATGAATGTTTTTCAGAATGTCAGAGCTTCGACTCATGCCAGATTGATAGGGGTTTCTTCAATTTGGAAAAAATCGCGTGCATAGTTTAGGCGCTAGTGTTGTTCACATACATCGGACCGACGGACGTTTTGCTTTCAATTGGTTTTTCGATATCAAAGACTTACAAAACAGAGATTCTTGTTACACCACGTGTTAGGGGATTTTTTCTAAATTTAGCAACTGGATTTATCCACTTTTTCGTTTTCACGGCCCGGCAACGAATTTTTTCTGCTGAGAATTCGCCATTTTTTCACGCAGAATTACATGACTTTCCCTATACTACCTATATTACTCCGTATATACTGACGTATACTGGAAAGTAAAAAGCAGTACAAGCTGCATGTGACGTAAGAGGTAGATGTAAATCGATTAATGTTTTTTATACTTCTAGAATCTTTTATATTTCTAGGGTTTCTTTTTTTCCTACTGGTGCAAATGATGTTAATTGAGCCGTTAATGTCGTTAGAAAAGTCAATTGCAAACCTTTGATATCCTTTGTAAGTCTCATTCGATGTCAAAAGCGAATTGTCCTCGTTGTAGTCCGTGTTCCATTCTGCGGTTGTGCTTGCCGTTCCGGGCGAGCGAGAGCTCTTCTCAGAAGGCGGGGTTGTAAGGGGTGGCCGTATATCTCGGAGTGTTGTGACACGCGGCTCGCTCATTGGCACGCGGTGTGCGCACTCGTCGGGCGAGCGCCCAGGCGACGCACACTGGGCCCAACCCGGAGGAGCGCGAAGGAAAATAGAGAAGACAAAGTTCTTTGTCTTCAGTCATACTCTTCCATAGAACTGGAACAGTGACTAACAATCTTGTTTACAAATACACCATTCAAGCATGAAATTATTTGTAATTGCTTTATTTCGCCAAAAATATCGCTGCACGTGGCATTTGGACACCTGTTGTAATAGAATCCTAAACGTTAACCTGAAGTGGTTTATGAAAAAAGAAACGTTTTCATTTCATGTTATATTATTTTTAATTTATCCATGTCTATATTAAGCAAAAGCCCTGGCGAATTAGCTCACTGGTCAGCGTGCTCGCTTTCCATGACGAGACACCGGGTTCGATTCCCGGTCGGGCAAGATTATAGTGTGCGATTACCTTGCAATGTCTCAGTATATGTTACTGTGTGACGAGGAGAAAGTTCACTTCTCAGATTGAGAAGACCAGAATACGGCTTGGGGATGCCTTCGTGCTAACCACACGCACCCTCTTAACCCATGGCCGTGAGGCCGGGATGATGCCGGTAGGTTTTTAAAATACACACGTAGAGGAAGATAGAAGTGATTCAGTGGTAGCAAAGAATAAGTAATGTGGGTAAACGTGGTAGAAAAGATGTGGAGCATTCGACAAATAATAAAAACAGCTTTGAACTGGCGACGCATTGAGAAGTAATTGCCGGTCACGGGAAGTTCTTGAGACGAAGGTCGAAGGAGAACCAGAAAGGTACGTAAAAGCATTATCTTATGTATTACGCCAAAGAAGCAAGAGGATATGCGCAACTGAAAATAATTGCGAAAGATATTCAACAGAGAAGAACTAATAGAGATAGAGAAATATCAATATACTAGTTGAAGTACCCGGCGTTGTCGGGATATTTTTCATAATAATTTATTAGATATGATGAGGTATTCCATTTATTCCCGCCATGTCGCGGAGCCGACTTGTGCATACTCTACTGTATCTTCTCTCAGTCTTGTCTAATTTAAATCTGCCTTGCTCCTATCTGGAAATACCCTGGCTTCCTCACTAAAAATGTTTATATTTTTTTAACTGAGGTTACCGACCCCAAGATTCACTCATTTCGTAACTAAAATTAATCAATAAATATACACTAAAAATACATTTACTTACATATTTTTGTGGAATTTTATATAATATACCCATACCTTCAGTCAGTTGCCACATTGTGAAACTTATTTTTTGTCATATTTTTTCTACTCCTGTGTTAATAGAGACAATTGAAATATATATATATATATATATATATATATATATATATAAAGTGCTTTTAATTGAATTGGAATGAGCGTTTAAGGGCCCTTGATAAATAGCGGCAAACAGAAAGGTGCCATTAACCACTTTCAAAATCCTAATATCTCCAAAAATCTGAGATCGTACAGTGGATCCTGGCTTGACCAAAGTTTTTCTGTTATATAAAAATACCTCTTTGTTCTATTTTCAACAACCTTGAAAGTGTTGACACACATTCAATTCTTTCCATTTCTCACTTTATTTCTACTTCCAGTCGAACTTACTATCATCTATTTAATTAACCATTCCTTCATCACTCAAAGGTACGCTTTCTCCACCATAATAAAATACTTTCCTCCAAAAATTCATCCATCTGCCACAGTTTAAGCGTAATACGTAAATCATTGACAATACGGTTCGCGTTTACGCGTGCAAGTCGCAAATACTTAATAATCTGACTTAATTTAATACAACTAAACCAATAACTATTCCATGTAGAACACATGTGTGCATTCATAACTTTTTACATTTACATCAAACATCCATCAGCAAAAAGGCGTTTTCCAAATATTTCATACTTCTCTCTTGTATAGTATATACATTCACATCTAGTCATCAATTAAAATCAATATCTAAGTAACTTTTATTGACAAAGAGGAGAACAACTCATAATTTCGGTTTAGACAAATGACAATAATAAACTGTCCTCAGAATACACAATTGTGTGCATTGATGAACTCAGTTGTAGATCACAGTCGTCATCCTGCGTCCTGGTGGTGCGCAGCTAAACAATTATACATTCATGCATTCTTGAATCTGTGACGTAATGCTAAACGAAAAAAGTTCAGAAAAGTAATTATTTTGTAAATATATTAAGGTTTACGGTAGTAAATTATAGCCTATAGTAGGGCTTATGGGCCACACATCAAATTCTAGTTAAGCCGCGGGCCACAAGGTAATTTAAGATGATTTTTACCCCAACTACAGAGATTATACGGAAACATATATTTTAGAAATGAATTTAATTCAACATACTTAACGAGCAATGTACATAGAACTAAAAATTAATATTAAATTTATGTAATTATAGAAATACGTAACAGAATGACTAAAAAAACGTATTTGGTATAATAAAATTTTTCAAAGCAGTCGCGGGCCGCATGCGGCCCATGGGACGCCAGTTGGTAAGCCCTGGCATATAGTTCTTGCACAAAAGTTTCATCGATATTGATCCAGTATATTAAGAAATGATCGCGCTCTGACGCAACTCCTAGTGTCTTTACATACACTAAGCAATATAGATATAGAAGATATAGATTCTGCAACCTTTGAGCACGTGGCGTAATATTGAGAAGCGCCGGACCAGCAAAAATGAAATAGAATGTTCAAAAAGATCTCATCCTGCAGATTACGGTGTGAAAAACGTTTCTTTGATGCCTTAGGCTTAAAAATTGTAGTTCTTAATGCCCTAGAACGCTTCCTTTAGGAGATGAATCCAGCAAAACAGAGATAATTAAAATTGGTCCAGCCGTTCTTGAGTTACAAATGGTGTAACTACCACGACTTTGTTTATATATATATATATATAAATAAATATATATATATATATATATATATATATACACACACACATACATACTAATAATCCCCTACCCAAGCATTCATGGAGGAAGATTATTAACTTAGTCCTGTTCTTCTAACTTCGCGGGATGCGGGAAGGAGCAGGTCTTGCAAACATGAATTGCCAAGAAACACATTATTCATTCTGCTGGTAACCTTATAATTACAATTTAAGTTACACGGCCAACGCGCGGCCCGCCTCGCAATAAAAAAACAACTATAAACAGTGCGTATTGCCGACGCAAGAGTTCATCACACCCCTTTTGAGATGGTCCATAGATGGCAGGTAAGCGAGCGACCCTTCGCCTTGGCCCGCAATGTTGGTGGCCGCACAAAGGCTGCTGCGATGGCGGCGGCGGCGGCGGCTACGGCAGCGCGGGGTGCGCCGGCGGCAGGGATACCTCAGCCACGTTGACGTGGGCGGATTTTGACCGCCGACAGATTGTTATGTGAATCTGATAAGCTCGGGCAATGTTGGCGAGAGGTATCCACGCAACCATCCGTTACCATATACTAACTCCGACAGACTTGAAATGTGAAGAGCGTAACATTATGGTTTGCCCCACTACATGAGACGACAAAATCAAGCGCAAGTCCAGCACTTCGCGATATGCGGCAGATGCCGCGCTCCCCTTCAAGAGCCGGAGAGGCCGTTTGACGTTAACTCGTCAGTAAAATCTCGGAATCTGAATTTGCCTACAGCTACACTCACCACCAAACTTCTGTCTCCCACCATCCACCTGTGAGGTTATTCTCTGATTTGTTGTTTTAAAACGAAAGGTGTGGGAGTGAGGCCTCGCTTTGGCCAATACAAATATCGGCGCATGTCCGTTGGAAATAACATTTGGGAGTGTGAGAATTCTAGGAATAAGTTTCCCTTAATGCATTTCTGGGACGCGCAAATCTCCAACGTCCGGCAACGGCTGCTCTAACGCGGCCTAATCCGTCGATGGGCGCTACCCTTTTGAAAGTAATGAAAGGTCTTAAGACGGCGACAAAGAAATCTCGAGTGGGCGCGGGCGCCGGGGCGGCGCGGGTGCGGGCGCGGGCGCCGGTGGCGGTAGCGGCAAATGGCGGCTCTTCCATGGGCTCATATCACGTATACACGTTCGATATGATGGGGATCGCTGTACTGTTACTATATATATATATGTATATATATGTGTATATATGTGTGTATATATGTGTATATATATGTGTATATATATGTGTATATATATGTGTATATATGTGTATATATATGTGTATATATGTGTATATATATGTGTATATATGTGTATATATGTGTATATATATGTGTATATATATGTGTATATATATGTGTATATATATGTATATATATGTATATATATGTATATATATGTGTATATATATGTATATATATGTATATATATGTATATATGTATATATATATGTGTATATATGTGTATATATATGTGTATATATATGTGTATATATATGTGTATATATATGTGTATATATATGTGTATATATATGTGTATATATATGTGTATATATATGTGTATATATATGTGTATATATATGTGTATATATATGTATATATATGTATATATATGTATATATATGTGTATATATATGTGTATATATATGTGTGTATATATATGTGTGTATATATATGTATGTATATATATGTATGTATATATATGTATGTATATATATGTATATATATATATGTATATATATATATGTATATATATATGTATATATATAGGGACATTGGTTTCTCGGTACAATCCGACAATGATTATGGAATGGTAAGGATACAAGTGATCTTTTCCGTGAATGGGCTTGGGGTACTTACGCATATCCATTGGAAATACACAATTTTGATGCAACACATGAGACACTTCAATAACATGAAGAGAAAATGACGGTTCCAAACACTCATACTTCTAAATACTACTTAACTAGTGATAAATGAATTGTGTATCTCATTACTCTTTATTTTCAGCCCTCCCATAATAACCCACACTGAACTAATATTTCCTACAATCCGATGTTGGACTCTCGCCCACTTTTCTATATCTCCTATCTGCTTTTCATACTTTTCTTGAAATTAATGAGTTATGATCATGCACAGTCTTACAATTTGGTGTACGTGTGTTCACGCTCGCTGGCCGCTGTTGCTGCGAAACGTGGGGGGGGGGGGGGGGAAGCCTAACGCGTCGTGTTTACATTGCCGCCTCGTGACCTTGGCCGGTGCGCGTTGTGGCCGCTCCGGGCTGCACGCCGAGTTCCCACGCCCGCCGAAGCTCCTCGATGGCCGCGAACACTTCAGACACAGCACTCTCTCTTCTTACAGAATATCACTCGCACGGGATATATCACATGCACCAGTGTATTTACTCGTAATAATATTATTTGTCTTTGAATTCAGCTCGCACACTTGATTTAATTAGTCGCTATTCATTACACACACGTTGAAGCGTTGTTGACGTAAATTATGATGATGCCTCACAGTTTTACCTAATTATTTCAGCTCAAATATTTACAATCCACCTTCTTATTCGCACTGTTGTAGTTCACTGTGTCCGCTTTTCTCGTATTCACCTCGGTACGTACGTGTCCACCAACTATTTGCCTAATACTAACAATATTTACTCACGTTTCACTCTTCAAAACTTCATCCGGGGTCTAACCATTAATTTATACTGCTTTTCGGTAATTAAAGTTCATTTTCGTATCCGATGGATTTAGATTTACATACAAATGATCTCACGGTTACTTAGCGTTCCTCCACCATGTTGTTCCTTCTCGTCGTCCGGCACGCACCCTTCTGCCGTATTCTCGCGCCCCCCTGCGCGCTCCGACTCGCTGACTCCCCAGAGTCGTTCCGACCGGCTCAGCCGACGCGGCTAGCACTGCCGCTGAATTCAAACAATGCCGGCCGCATCTGACCCGTGTCAGCCGCTGCATCTTTAATACGAAACGTATTATTATAATAATTCGTTTCAATATATATTGAAACGGGTTTTTAAAACAGGCGGAATACTCTATTAAAAATTCTCTAATAATTGCTCCTATAATTGATTATGTTTAGGCGCCAGGAAACGATTCCATGTATTTAAATTTAACTTATATTAGCCCGCTGCTTTGCCGGCTCAGTCGTTGGGTTCGGTTCAATGACAATTCGCTTACCTGCATTTGCCAATTGTCACCGGATCTGTCCTCCATACGTTATTAGTGCAAAAGTAAAACAGAAAAAAAACTTTCAGATTGCGCGCTTCTCCGTGTGGAGAAGCGCGAAATCTGAAAGTTTTTTTCCTGTTTTACTTTTACGCTAATAACTTGCTAGATTGCACAATAATAATCTTTTAATTCATTCTAAAAAAAGAACATCAACATTATTTGAGCTTTGATTGTGTTTTGCCTATCTTTCTCACGAACAATCGTATTCAGTTAAATTTTAACTCATTTTTACCGAAATCTTTTGGTCATGACCTCTGAAATCTTTTAGATAGCGTTCGTCAGAACAATATCCTAGAGCTCTCTTGTATGTCGTCGTTCGGCGCCCCGATGAACCAACCCAGGACTTCCGCGACGCCTTCCGTACTTCTTTCGGGCCGAGGCGGGTCCTGGTGTCGTCTGCTTCGCTCTTCAATGCTCCTCCTAGCACCTATATCTGACTAGCATCTGCAGCTATCCTATCATCTATTGTTATTTTTCCCTGTCTGCGTCTCGTATGGACGCCTATTCACGAACTGAACGTATCGGGAAAATGTCACTGTTATCTAATGTTCTAATCCCTGGCTCCGCCACGGCACCGCTCCGCCACGACACGAAATATTTATAGTCCCAATCTTGATTATTTCCACAATAATAGTTTTTCCAATTATTTAAATTTGCTGAAGCAAATAATTCAAATAATCCAATGTCAAAAAATTAGCTGCTTGATTGAAATTACAGATAACCGCTACGGCACAGCGTCAATACAATAAAATCAATGTTAGTTTCCGCGTCTATCACGAGCGATCCGATCGCCTGCACACCTAGTAGAAGAAGAAGACCGAGTTCCATTTCCAATACCCCGTAGATGGAAGCAATCTGCCTTTGTTTACTCCCATGATTCCTATCTTTCCGGTTTGATGTTTCTTATACCTCATCCCCTAAGGTTATTTCTCTTGTACTCCGGCACTATGGTTCTCTTGCTCAAAAATACGGCATCTAGTGCCAGCCTCTGAATCGTTCACGAGCCGATTTGACCCCATAACGACGCCCTAGCAACCGTGTATGCAAAACATGTACAGCGATTTCCCGGTATTTACCGTCGACTGTTTGCGTCGCCATGTTTTGTATATCACTATATATAATAGAGAGAGAGATGGCAAAATGAGAACAAACAAAGTGAGTTTGACTAACTAACTGAGTTCTAGAGTCTTACAAGTTGACCCGTTAAGCCTCCTGCTATTCACATTAACACCTGCAGAAGTAACAGAAATAGCCCGAAGAAGAGGTGTAAAATCGTACGCATTCGCTGACGGCGTTGTACTAGGGCAGAAATCATAGAGAGCCTTCAGGAAGCCAGAATAACATCGTAAGCTGGTACAAAAACCACAACTGCAAATAAACAAGGAGAAAACAAATGTGATGGTCTTCAGAATTGAGTGACACACTACCGGTACCTAGGAGTTACAATGCAGACAACGGGCAAGTGCTTCACACAATACATTACGAAAAGAAAGCTACACAAGCCGTGTTGGCAATAAATGACATAAAGCGTATAAGACTGGAGCTGAACACTGCCATTAGACTATTTCAAGTCAAAGTCAGCTAAGTCAAAGTGCCTGTATTAACATATGGAATTGAGAGAATGTGGGGAAAACTAACCATAGGTAACCTGTCCAAAGTAGAGAAAGTAAACGCCACCTTCCTTAAAAAGCTCTAGGCGTAGCCATGACAACACGATGTAGATTAGTCTACGTCCTAGCTAGGGACTTTCTAAGTGTCGACTTGAAGACACATTTCCTTCTCCTAGAGATGACAGCGTCGAAGTTAAAACATATCCTAGGAATGAAGCGAAGAGAAATTTGGGCAGAATTTTATGCAACAGGAGCAATGACAAACCAAAATTGAATGAACGCAAATTACGCAATACGACATGTAGCCACAAGACTAGCAACACAAGGCTTCCATCACATGAAATGCGAACTGGAACGTTTCCACGAACCACCCGACACAAATCTAACCTGCGGACGATACCACATTGAATGGTGCAGAAAGAGAGAAATACAGATCAACTTGTACGTCCAGAATATCTGGGAAATTGGGAATGTAGCCTAGAGCTAACAAACTGCACACAAAGAAAATGCACATCTGTGCGCGTATAAGCTAATAGTAATTGATTTTTCGTTACCCGCATGGGTCCAAGTGGTTACACTAAGGAGCAGAAAAGAAAACGAACCCAGTAGCTCGTCTGAAATGTGAACAGTTAGCAGAGAAAGGGCCAAACACTATTTAAATTTAAAGTGTTTTTACTCCCTTGCTACCGCTTACGGAGTAGAAAGTTATGTACGAATAATGCTGGGCAAAAAACACTGCGAATTTTCAGCAGAAAATCTCTTATTACAGGGCCCTGGTAACGAAATAATGGGTTGACCCAGTTGCTAAATTTAAGGGAGAAAATCTTTGAACAAATGGTGTAGCCAGAATCCATGTTTTGTGGGTCCTAGATACCGAAAACTTGAATGAGGGCAAAATCTCAGTCTGACCGTCTGTGAAAAACGCTGGGGACTAAACCGTTCATCCGCTTTTCTCCAAAATAATATTCCCCAATCGATCTGGCCGATATCGGGGCTCTTTGAATTTGAAACGGATATTTTAATTTTGGGGATACTTTACATCAAGCCCCTGGGGCATTTAAAAATGGCTCCAACGCTTTTGATTCTATTTTGTTCTTGGATAGTGTGAGTGACGTTTCAGAGAATGGTGCAGGTCTCATGTTCGTTAAAAACCCTGATTTTTCGAAAGGGCAAAAGTTCAAAATATTTTCGGGGTCATCTTACAACTAAAATATTAGAGATAGAGGTTTTCCCTTAACGAAATCTGCTCCTTAAGGTATATTTTGAAATTAGGTCATGCAAAATTTTTCGAAAATTTTAGTACTTTTCGCGTAATTTTTCCTGAAATGTAGGTAATTTTTAATTTTGTTTGCATACCTTTTTCTCATAAAAGAGGGAAAGTATGTGGTGTTGTAGCACCACTAGTTTAAATATATATATATATATATATATATATATATATATATATATATATATATATATATATATTGTGATATACCAAAATATGTAATATTTTGTTAATAATATTGGCTGTAAATGGGTTGGACAAAAGGGTATGCAAATGGCGATATACAGCCTTAGCAACGCCGGCGCAGTGGTTGGCAAGGTCAACAAACTGCATTCAGGTCTTGAAGAGATGGGGGCGCTGGCTAGATAGACAAATAAAATAATCTGTGATTGGTCTGAAAAGGAATGAATGTCGGGGGCGTGGCTACTTTGATAAGAGATGAATGGATTGGCTAAGGGAGAATAGACTGTCTAATTTTGTCGTTTTGTTTTAAAAAAGAGGAACGAAGGACGGATACCGAAGCGTTGAGGGCGAAAGAACAGGGAGAACTGGACATTCTGATAGTTGTCGTCGAGTAGTAAAGATCGCTCGCGAGATAAACGTTAGTGAAGTAGGACTTGTAAGTTTCGAGTGAGACTCAATAATTTTTCGGAATCTGGAAGTTGATGTGCAACGGGAAGTTCGATTAGGACTTTGAAAGTTTTTCTTATATTGCGGTTTTGGACTTTAATATTTTACCACTATTTGGGGAAGACTAGGAACTCTGAATACCAATTAAGAACCGGTAGATATTCTAGTCAGTGAGGGCTGGATGCGTCGGCAACGTCGCAAGATTAGAAGAGAGAAGCGGAACTTGGGATCGCCTACATTCAAGTGAGAAGAGACTGCGGGGCGTCGGCGACCAAGACGGTAAATAATTACTGCAGTACAAAAGATATATCTTAAAACGAGGTCATGACCTAAGGACAAAAACAATTGTTAATAGTGTAAATAAATTGTTGCATTTTTTTCTTTTGGAAATGAAAAGATTTTCATTTAGTCAATCAAAATTGTTAACTAGTTAGAAATAGATAATTATTCCCTTTCAGATTCCTCGCCATACTGTACAGTTGGCAGATCAAGTAATCGGCTATCTAGGCGATAGCGATTATCCATAACGGGACCCATTGACCCAGCTAGCCGGACATTTATACATTTGTTGAAATTAGCTGTGGAAGCATTGGTCATTTTTAATTAACGTAACCTGTTCCTGGCGCCCAAAATTTTAATATAAATTCGGAACGGGTCACGATTATAACCATCTTAGATGAATGATGCCAACAATCTCGTAAGAGTCTATGACGAGACGTTGTTTGTACATTTCAATATATTTATTATCTATATATATATATATATATTTATTATATATATTTATTATATATATTTATTATATATATTTATTATATAAATATTTATTATATATATATATATATATATATATATATATATTTGCATTAACTAAGAACTTTGGTGAACAATTTATTAAGTTATTGAATAAAGATAAGTACAGTTTTAAAGAATTCTAATAGCCAATTTTCTTTTTAATACAGATTTATGCACCTAATAATTCACAATGTTAAGTTTTATTGTAGAAGTGTGTGTTTAAAAAACGAGCGACGTTGGGAGCAAGTTGTTTAATTTTTACGAATGCAATAAATCTCAATATTATAATCAACTGTGAAAATGATGTTTTTTGTAAACAATAAGTTGATTAAAAACTAACATAATTTCACTTCAGTGCAACCCCTGATTTGTAGCTATACCTTGATGCACATGGCGTCATGTTTTTGTTTGCAACGTGTTTATTTACTTGTTTTGAGAACTGGGAATTATGTTAGCTGCTACTGTTAATTAATGACTTTGTCTAAAAAAATGGTTCATTAATCCTACGGAAGCCCAAGAACTTTACTTAAATGAATGTCTTTTTTTAATAGATGATAACTAAAGAAATGGAATATTATCTGCGAGACCGTTCTTTTTGCATATCAGGAAACTTAGCAGATTGGTTAATATCTATAAAGTGTTCTAAGGTTAATAATGTTAGGATTTGCTATTTGAATTTGAGAAACGTGACATTGTTATTGTTATTATTATTTGTCACTTTGGTATTAATATTGTCCGCATTCACTTTGTTTTTAATAAGAGTAATAGAAGTTATTTTTTACATGTTTTCGTATTCATGAGTACAAATGCGCCACTGCCTAACACGGAAGCAGTGGGTGTATACTTCGATTAGAAAAAAAAAGATGACGTAATGATTTTGTCTTAAAATACTTATTTTTGAAAGATTTAGTGCATCAAAAAGGTCCTTCCTAATGATTTTTAAATAATTGTTAATTTATCATTTAAACTCGTAGTCTTTAAGTACGAGTTTTTACTTAATTTTTTAAATGTTAATTTGTTTGTGTGTTAAAGCTTTACAAATTATACTTTGGTCTTTGCTGAGTAAGAAATTGCCGCATTTTATTAATGAATTTTTTATACCATGAAAGGATTCATTTGCGTCGATGAAAATTAGGAAACAAATTGCTGATTAAAATTGATTTGAAAAAATAATTTAAAACATTTTAATCACGATTTTAAATTTAAATAATGGGCATAATAATTTATGATTATTTCTTAGAGGCGTTTACATTCTTGATAATTGAAATTCGTACATTTAAATTACACAAAAAATGCGTTGCGTACTTTTGTGGCCGTAACGTCCCACTGTATGCTATAGCGCTTGCAAGCAACGTTCCATTGGCGTTTCGTCTGCAGTCGATAAAAGCGCCGTGACTTTCCGTGGTTAGGCAACCCGCCGCATAAAGTAGTAGGACGGAATGCCTTTCTGTGCGCAACAGGGGATGCGTGGTGCAGATTAGGCAGAGTGATCAAGAATGGTGGCCACTTCATATCGAAAAGGTATTCGAAGGACGTAAGAGTTAATTAAGACTAGAAGCAATAAAATCATATTTACTACATCCTCATCTCCAATAGATCACGTTCTGAATTGCATTTTACGCCATGTTGAATAAGTACTGTGAATAAGGACAAATTCTACTATGTCTGAGCGTTTTTTTTCTAAGACTTCCAGATATTAATTAACGGGCTTGAAGTCGTATGACTAAGCTAAAAAGAATATAAAACAATTTATTGTTACATAGAAGTTGAGGATTTTCTCGTCTTTGACTTCCTGTGCCAATGAATGGAGGTACCCAAAAGAGCTCAACACCAGAAAATGAAACGGTAGTTGGTGAAGACACGTCTCAAACAATAGAGCAACAATGCACCATAAAACGCGCAGGAGAGCCTTCTAAATCACGTTTTTGTAAACGAAAACCTTTTATGTAATATAATGTATATTCATCAATAGTATGATACATTCCATTTGTAAAGATATATTGAGTGCAATGTATGAAAAATGAACCTTAAAAGGACAGTAATAGTGTACGCGATATGCTCTAGCAAATGTAATATTTAGTTTTTGAAACATTGAAGAACGTTTTTAAAAACTGCTAAATAGAGCGATAGATTTTAGCTAGAAACAGCCCTCCATAATGTTTTCACTAGCCGCATTGCAATAATATGAAACATTATTTTAGTTGGCTGAGAAAATATTCATTTAGTATTATCATTTGATTTATTACTACAATTCATTTTAATGGTTCAGTGTGTTTTGGGACTAGATTATCTAATAAGAGATCTTTCAAATCTTTTTTTTTTTTTTTGGCTTCAGAATGATGTGAAAGTCGACTGACATTTGTCTTTTGAAAATCGGTCGTTTGAATGCCATTTATCGTATGATTTTTCTGAATAGAGTTACAACAGCTTCCGTCTGTCCAGTATGTGAACAACATTAGCGCCTGAATTATGCATACGATTTTTTCCAATGGAAGAAACCCTGTCTGTCTGGCCTGAGTCAAAGCTCTGAGGTTTTGAAAAATATTTATTAATTTTTCGGGGTATACTGTACATGAAGCCCTTCGGAAATTTTCAAAATTTTCTCGAAAACGGTTCCAAACGTTTTCTTTAAATTTCTTGTAAGAATAGAGTAAAGTACATTTATTAAGGTGGCATAGATCCAATTTTCACGCATAACTCTGAATTTTCGAAAATTCCAAAAGTTTGAAATTTTTTCGGCGTCTTCCTCCAACTACAAAATTACAGATAGAGATTTTTCCGTCAAATAAAATTTGTTCTTCACAGTGAATTCTTTCTTTAATGTCCTGTACATTTTTTGAAAATTTCAGTAGTTTTGCACAATATTGCATGCAATATGTGCAAATTGAAAAAAATTATAAAAACGAGATTTTCTCAAAAACCGCTCCAAATTTGTTCTTTAAACTTTTGGTAATGATAGTCCCTAATGTACTCTATGATATGACTTAACGCCCTACAGCTCATGTTTTTGTTGTTTCAAGAATTACAAAAACGTAATTTTTTTGACTTGTCTCTCACGTCGTTAATATTTACTTCAGCGGTGATTTGTTGACATTAGTATATTAATGTGTACATGTGGTATAAATAATATGTCAAGTAATGTTTCTTGAAAACTCAACAATTTTCTGTGAAAACTAGCTCAAATTTCCACATTTTCAGAGAAGTTCAAACGCCATTTTCTCAAAAATGGCTCCAGTTTTTTTCTTTTCAAACTTCTGGAACGGATAGTGCTAATTCCACTGTTTAATATGACGTAAAGGTCAATTTGGGGAATTTTTTTGTTTTTTCAAAAATTACGCAAATGTAATGTTTTTGAAAGATCTCTCACATCTTTAATATACACATTACCAACAGTTTGTTAACATTACTGTATTTGTGAGTGTAAGTGCTCCAAATTACTTCAAGTGAAGTTTTTTCAAAACTCAAAACTTTTCTGTGAAAAAAAGCTTCAAATTTTGCATTTTCAATAGCGCTATACGCCATTTTCTTAAAAACGGCTCCAAATTTTTAAAAGAGTATTGCGATTTAGGACGAGGTTTTTGTGTTCTTTAATATTTTAAAATTAATATTTCTGTTCCATTATGAATTGGAAAAAATAAGAAAATGAAAAAAAACGTACTTTGGGCGGCGATAAATGGCAGCTGGCAAGAGTATGTGGCAATTCCGAGTAGCTAGCCCTGACCCAAGGAAATAGAACAAATACTGGAATGTCCGTGCCATTCTGTAGCACCACTGGTTTCGTTATTACGGCATCTGCAACGAATTTTTTTCTGGCGAATATTCGCCATATTTTCGCGCATTACATTCCTTACAGCATTACATACCTTTCCCTATGCCACGTGTATTACTTCGTGTATATATATATATATATATATATATATATATATATATGTGTGTGTGTGTGTGTGTGTGTGTGTGTGTGTATATACATATATACATATACATGTATATATATATATATATTGCTTTGTGTATACATATATATTACTTCGTATATACGTATACATATATTCGTATACGTATTTTCTCAAAAACTACTCCAAATGTTTTCGTTATACTTTTGGTATGGATAGTGCCGTACCAAAGTTTATGTACTCTATGAGATGATATAAACGCCATATTGCTGTATCCTTTTTTTTTTTCTTAAAGAAGAATTGTTTTATTTTACTTGTCTCTCATCGTTAATGTTTACATTAGAAGCGATCACATTAACATTTTAATGAGTACATGTGTTTTAAAGTGTCATATAAGGTTTCCGGAAAAGTCAACTGTTTTCTGAGAAAACTAGCTCAAAATTCCGCATTTCCAGAAACGCTGAAACGCCAGGTTCTCATCAATGTCTCCAAATTTTTTCTTCAACCTTTTCGAAAGGATGGTGCTAATTGCACTCTTTAATATGACGTAAAATTCATTTTGCGGAATTTTTTTTCAATAAATTACACTTATGTAATTGTTTTGAAAGATTTCTCACACCGTTAATACGCTCGTTTTCTACAATTTATAATCACTATTTTGTTTGTGAGTTAAAGTGCTTTGAATGACTTCAAATATTGTTTTTCGAAAACAGAAAGAATTCCTGTTAAAAAGAGCTTAAAATTTCGCATTTACAGTAGCTATGAAACGCCATTCTCTTAAAAACGGCTCTAAAAGTTTCAAAGAAAATTGTCATTTAGGACGAAGTTTTACTGTTCTTCAATATTTCTAAAATAATATGTCCGTTCTATTAACAAACAGAAAAATGAGGAAAATGTCAAAAAATGTAATTTTAGCGGCAAGAGTATGTGCCGCTGGCAAGAGCTGGCAAGAGTATGTGCCTAGTCCGAATAGCTAGCCGAGACCAAAGGAAATAGAAAACTAACACGGTGCCATTCTGTAGCCCCAATAGTTTACAATATGAAATGAGTCGCATGTAAGTATATTATCGTGACTCTGAAGTGCATGTGGAATGTGCACCCACTTCATAATACAAATCCATGTTAGTGGGAAATGTGTTTGAGTGTGGAGCTAATGTCGGTTCTCCCTCTGAATGTGTTGCAGACAAGGCGACGCGCGAGCGCACGCTGGAGCGCGTGTGGCGGCGCCACGACGGCGCCATCCCGCTCGTGCTCTCGCTCCTCGAGGTGAGGAAGCGCGCCCGCGGTGGCCTCACAGCTTAGGACGCGCTTCGCTTCTTTATATCGCAAGCGATTGAAGGTGGGGGCGGGGATTGTAGTGCGAACTGAGTAGCAATCCCGCTAACTTCGGTTTGGAAAAGTTTCTAAGAATGTTTGATCGTATTGAGCTTACCTGGGAAAACCGGTTACTACACATGTACGAAATAATAACAAGTATTTTAGTGAACCTGAATATTTTTACAGTTCGCGGTAAGAATATTCGACAAGAATATTTCGTTTTTTGTTCTGTTGTTACATCTATAGGAAATATTCAATTATTTTCCTGTTAACCAATAACAATACAACACTTTGGGATCAAAACATGCACACCAGTTAACGGAGAACTTGAGATATTGGGGTTGTTTTTTTAAGTAGTTATGAATTTAAAATTTTGTTTAATTTTTTCTTCATAAAATACCATAATGTAAGTTGGCAAGCTTCATGACTTCAAGAGTTAAGTAGTATCTTTTTCAGAGTTTGTAAAATTTCTTTTGATTTCCCGTAAATGTTATTTGTCTATTATCTGTTTTCTTGACTGTTAATATTAGCTTGTAGTTCGTATAGCACGCATATTACTTTCATGCAAAGAGATGTCAAAGTAATATCATTGTTGCCTAACAAAATGACTCATGATTTGTGCTACTGTTGCACCAGGTAGTTTGAATTTAAAAGAAAACCGAAAGTATCTTGGGAAATGAAAAAAGATGAATGAATATACGCCTATAAAGAGTCGTTATGGATTGCAGCCAGTAGGCTGAATCTCGCATTTGTCGTGCGGAAACGCCGAGACATCGGAAGGAAGCAGAAGAAACGGAATAAGAGCTTCTTTGGGACTACTTTCATGGCGGATTTGCGCCCCACTTTGACCTGATTGTTCTTCCCCGCTAGCACCGCCCTCCTCCTTCTCCTTTGCAGCCCCCGCCCCCGGCTCCCGCGATGCGCCACGACGTTTCCATCAGCGTTTTTGGTCGCGGCCCCAAACGGCGCTCGGCATGCG
Organism: Acheta domesticus; assembly: GCA_031308135.1. Lineage (NCBI taxonomy): Eukaryota > Metazoa > Arthropoda > Insecta > Orthoptera > Gryllidae > Acheta > Acheta domesticus. The sequence goes on from JAHLJT010004567.1 coordinate 54,587,592, forward strand.
AGCAGGGAACTTTTCTCATCTCGCGGCCGCTTCCGCATAGGACGCCGGAAGCGGCGCCGTCGGAGAGGAGGAGGCGGGGCAATGTGGAAAGGGTGCGGCGTGGAGAGGAGGGGAAGGATGTAATGGGGCGGGGGGGGGCGGCCGACTCTGAACGCCCACCCGGGCCCGGGAACGGGGCAAGCGCATCCAGCTGCACGATTCAACTTTTGGGGCTGTTCCAGGCGACGCTCCCAGGCAATGAACTCGTAGATTAAAACTATATAGATTGTAACATTACATGGATGTACTTGCTTTTTAATCCCTGTAGGGATAATTGGATGAAGTGTTTGACTCAAATGACGGCCTCGCTTATAACATGGCGAAAAAATCTTGAATATCAAACCAGTTTTTTAAAATGATATAATTACATTTTTTATGGTTTTATTTGGTTCACGTCTATTTTGTATAATATTATTGTATCTATTTTGTATAATATTAACAATGACAAAGCGGAACTAATTTACTGCTGCAGTGATAAACCAGTGATAAATTAAGCACAGTGATAAATCGCTTTCCAAGAGACAGTATCAACAATAAAATTCTAGTTTGCTTTAACGTATTCATTATTGTCAGGTGGACGCAAGATAGGAAATGCCTGAAATTCTCAAAGTAATGTTTCTAATTGCCTCGAGAGAACTGGAGAAGAAAATGAACTTTTTGGAGTTTAGCGATTTCATTAGCTTGAAGGCTGCAAGCAGGGAGGATAATTCCTCATTTTTCGAAAATTGCTCAAATTCAAACTTTTTTCGTGGACTTCCTACAACTTCAATTATGAAGATAGAATTTTCTTTATAGTTATAGAAGTTCATAGTTGAACGACGGCATGATGGGAGAAATAAGACAAAGGGAGCTTGATTTATGTCAGATTAATTTAACAATGGTCTCTATGTTCAATAAAATGGCATATTCATAATGTTACAATGATCTCTACCTTTAATAAAATAGTAGTAATGTCGGTAAGAATGTTTGTATGGATTCATAATGCAATATAGTTTGCAATGGATTCATAATGCGATATTTGTGATGGCCTTTAGTTCTGGATGTTCAATTTTTATGTGAAATCATCCTTGCTTGTCTGTATGTTATGCTGGGAATAATGCGAGAAAGTGTGTGATGTAGCAGCAGTAATTTAAATTCTGGAATGCCTGGGTAACACGCGGGGCCTACACCAAATGATGGTTTCATTACGAAATGTAGCTTAGTGATTATTTCTAACTTTACTTTTGCACCTTGCTGCTACTGCTCTCCTTGATGGTATTCGTTTCTTTTCCCGCCTCCAACCATATTTTTGTTTGCACACACTCTATTTGGAGCAGCTCGTTCAGCGACTGTGCATCCTCATAGTAAGCTACCTCTGCACGCATCTCGTTCCCTCGGCAATCCTCGGACGCGGCGCGAGGAGCCCGCGCGTCCCCTATTTTTGAGGCACGCTGCTCGTCTGACACCGTTTTCGAAAGGAATTAATCTCCACGCGACACGCGGGCGGTTCCCGCGGCGCGAGCGCCGGCATGCCAGCGCGGTCCCGGGGCGGCCGCCCCCGCGATTTATGGCGTCTGCTATAAACAATTGGGCTGGCGCGGGGGCGGGCCGCCGCGCCGCACCGCGTCGGGCGGCAGGGGGCGGGGCAGATGCGGAGGCGACGCCTCGCGTTCGCCCCCGAGAGGAGAAATTCCGCCCTTACCCTACGCCGCAGCGCGCCGCACGGCGCCGCACCGCGCCGCACCGCGCTCTTTCTCGTTACTGGTACGGCATCGCGCCCGCAACGCCCCCGCATCGCCCCGCCCCATCCCCCCACCCCGCCTTCTCCCGGGAGTTCCCTTCTGCGCCAGGCGTCGTCGTTTGTTAGGAGCTGCGTGCATTGAAAGCGGAGGAACGTCTGTCCCCCGGGGGCGGGCGATGCCTGTCATGTTAAGTGGACGTTAACCTCCGAGGCACAGATTTGGGATTTTCCGATTTTTTTTCACTTACCGCTGAGGGCGGGGTGTTAGTACGAGAGCTACGTTTTGCTGTTGCACCAATTGGCGGCGAAACAAATTACAAAATATTTTCTGGGCGCCAGATTCCTGTTTCTAATAAAACGATTTGTGTGAAGGTTGTTGGATGTAGTAGAGTTCTGCTTCTCATGCTTTCATTGTTCTACGTTGTGGGTTGTGTACGGTTTTTGATATAAAATTATATTTATTATGCAAAAATTAAAATCATACAATTTGTAATGTACAATTTCATTATAAAATATTCCGTCTCCTTAATTTTTACATTATTATTCTTAAATATTATGTTTTTGTATTTGTATCTATTTCTGAAAGAGTACCTTGGTAATCATTGGAGGAAACATATTCTAGATTTATTTATATATATATTAGATTATTCTAGATTTATTTATATATATTAGATATTCTAGATTTATTTATATATATATTTAGACATATTTTAAATACATATTTAATTTACCCGTGTACGTACGTATAAACGGAGTAATATACAGTTGACTCCGATTATAGTGTACTCGGAATATAGTGAACCCTCGCTTACAGTGAACTTGAGTCACTGGCCCCGTTTCACTTACATTACAAATAAGCCTAAGAAAATTCGGTTAGAGTGAACGTGAACTTCGGTTGTAGTGAACGTACGAATTACAACGTTCTGGAAATTAAGTTGATTATTAGGCGATTAAAAGCGCCTTCGCAGAGTGAGATTGTGTTCAAACAGTGTAAGAGGCATTGAAAGGTGTTAAGACTGCATTACGATACTTAGAGACAGCGATCAATGCAGAATCAAGTAAGGAGAAATCACGAACTCTAGAGAAGGATTTAATGAAACGTGTACAAAGCAGTTGAAAATAATTTATTTTTTGCGTACAAATAAAGACATTGAATTTTTCAGTTCATGCTGTTAATGAATTTTGCAGTATATTAATAAAATCAATCACTGTGGAGAAATTCCATATAATTCTGACGTCATCGGATATAGTGAACCAAACTAGTTAGTCTCCAAAAGTTCACAACAACCACAGTCGACTGTACATCCTATAGGGAAAGTTATGTAATACTGTCCGAAAAAAAGGCGGATTTTCGGCAGTAAAAAAATCATTGCCGGGCACTGATAACGGAAAAGTGGCTAAAACCAGTTGCTAAATCAAGAAAAAATCCCCTAACACGTGGTGTAGCCAGAATCTCTGTAGCTCCTTGATACCGAAACACCAATTGAAAGCAAAACGTCCGTCCGTCCGTGACCATTACTAGCGTCTAAACCACTCGTAGGAATTTTTCCAAATTGAATAAACCCTTGTCGATCTGGTGGGTGTGGTGGATGTTGGAGCAATTATGGGATATGTAGACAATGTGGTGAATGATGGGATCGAGGTTTAATTCATTGCGTAATTGGTGGTTGGAAATTAACCAGGGTGCATTGGTGTTTGGTGCGAAGGAATTGGTTCTGAACTATGACGTTGACATTGGTTTTTGCAGCATTATCCATATTGGGCAGGCGTAGAGAAGTGTCGGTCTGATTATTGTTTTGATTTTTAAATACTGTCCATTATTATAGCACCGCTTTCTCTGAATCCTACCCATGAAACCTTGAACTTAATTCTACAAGATCTCCCTCTCCGAAGTTCAAGGTCTTTCCAGTAATGATAGTATCAGCTTTAATGATATGCATTTTCTGTGTCCACGGAACATCCCTTGGAAGATGAGGTCACGGGAGCTGTTAAAGGGATGATGATCCTCTTTGACATTCTGCCCAACCAGCGAGCTTAAAAGGTCGTTGCGCACCAATTGGGGATTGGAGAGATAGCGAGTATTTGGAGCGCCGATCGATGTGGCTCTGCCTCTGAAATGACTGTGTCGTTAACGTACGTGATCATTAGTGGTTTGCTTCTCAAATGATAGGGATTATTTGAACTAATGAATGATTTTACAGAATTTTTATTATTTATTGAATTAGCGATGAACGTTATGCATAATTCTATTACTCAGTGGGAGCAGACTTACAGCTAAGGATTATCTCTTTCGATGAAGAAGCGATGCCTCCAAAGGAGATATGTCAGTAGAGATAACTCCGAGATAGAAATCCAATAGTATTTAGAGAGTTACTATTCATTGGTGCGTATCTTTTCTGTTTTTCGGTGAGTGGTGAGGCTTATAAATAGAAAGGAAGCTAAGGAAAAGGACAATTGAAACATGGGCCGTAACAACGTTGTAAGCTACTTTTTTAATGTGAAGTAAGAATTTTGTAAAACAGTGTTTATGTACTTCTTTTCGTCATTGGAAAAGATTAATAATCATGTAGGCATAAGTTATGCGAGAAAAGAAGTTCAGTAACAATGGAAAACAGTTCTGTAACAAAGTTGCACGTGCGTAAAATTGGTGGGGCTACGCCCCGTGTGTTGTCAACGTCTGATGAAAAATACGAAAATCGTGACAAAATGTAGAAGAAATACGGTTTAATCGAAACGAAATATCTGTAGAAGGATGAACACACATAAACTATAGCTCCAGGAACACTTAACTCTGCATTATCAGATCCAAATAAATACTTAAAACATCATTGTATGTAGAAAACGTGTTTTTTGGGGGGGGGGATTGATTAGTTTTATGCGTGACATTCAATAGACCAAAACGGAACAAGAGTAATCACCTCTTTAATTAAGATATTTCAAAACTACCAACACAACACATATTCCTATCTGATCAGTTTAAAAGAAAAATCTTGTACATTTCACAACTCGTTTTCAACATTTCATAGAACTAGTATATTACAAATTTTAAGAGTACAGAAATAATTTTGAAAAATGTTAATTTTCGCAATGTAAGTTGTTCATGTTATTACTTGCATTTTTATTAAAAGATGTATGAGTATATCTCCGAAAATACAGCGCTAATACATGAATTAATGTATGTCAGGTTTGCATTATACTACTAGGTAGCCCTTGCTGGAAAATAACAAATACCTAGAAGGTAAGAAATATGTTAAATTACGCTACTACTAGCAATTCAATAAAAGTAAAATAAATTGACTTCTAGTCATTTTTGTGGTGGTAGAAATTCTATCAATGTAACTTAAAACGTAACGGTCTATACTTCAATTATAGTTTCGCGCGCGCGAAATATTAATTAGCGTTCATTCCTTCGTTTGACGATACATGAAGCAGATAATTTCGATTGGGGAGCCTACTGGCTATTTTCTAGAATAGGCTAAGATACGCCGAAGCAAAGTAATAAAAGTAAAGCTACAAAGTACTGTATTTTTCGATTTTAAAAAAACATGATATTAAGTAAATTAGATACAATAATAAAGGTACAATTATTGCATTGTTTATTGAAATTCAGAAATAGCTGTAGTTTTTTCATTTTGTGAATATGTAAGAATGATATCCGTGATGAATGATGAAAGTGGATCAAAGCTCTGGATTTTCACCACAAAGCCAAGTAATTTCTCTCTCCGTTGCCCCTCACATCTCAGATTATCCCCAAAAATACCCAAGTTCTCTTCTGCCGACTTTGGGATTATGATCTTTGCGTTCACACTTTTTAACGTGAATCTGTGCGGAGGGTGGCCCGTGCCTTCATCACTGCTCTTCCCCTCCCCTCCCTTCACCCTTCCACTCCTTCCCCGCCCTTCGCTTCCCATCTCTCCCTCTCCTACCGCTTTTCCCCGTCCGGACCATTTCAGCCAGCCGCATCATGCCTATTGAGCGTTCCACATGCAAGCATCGGTGGAATACTCTCCAGTGCTCGCTCGCGTGCCCGAAATCTCGGCCGCTGCCGCTACGTCCGTGGTCGCGGTTGCCTCCCAAGATGTATTTGCTTCCTTCTGGCGGCCACTGCGGATCGCGGGGGCTGAATAATTTTCGAGGTTCTTTCCTGGGCGCGCTGCCTCTCGCAGCCGTCGGCGCGTGAGGAGCTGGGATCCATCACCAGGGAGTCATGCGGAACTTGGTCGCTGTCATGTCGTGTCTCGTGATGCCGCTCCCTGCACTTGGTTTATGGAAAAGGCCTGCGACGTTCTTCAAATGGATTGATAGCATTCGGGACTGAACTCTCAAGAAAGCTCATTCCTCGATCTGTTTCTGATTTGAGGGGATGCTTTAAGCAACATTGCGTTTTCTACACTGTGTGCGTTCAGGTACTTTAATATTAAAGAGATCCAAGTTGTTGTATATTCATTATTTTTATTCTTCTTACGTATTTAATGCTTGTGTCCATAAGTAGAAAATGCATGACTATTTCCCGGAATTAATCGATCCGAATTGTAATATTAAAATGAATAGAATTATTGTGGCGTTATCTCCTGAGCACACAGAAGCAAACTTTATCTATTATTGCTTTATTTGCATTGTGGACATACTATGTAATTATTTATTCTTCGCTTGTGTCACAGTCATTTCTCTTTCCCATCTGACCCTGTTTCATGAGTGAACCAGTATAGCAGATTAATCTCTGTTTTTAATTTTGGCCCGACCTTTCTTGTAGGCCATCTGATTTTTTCGTCAGAGTGTTAAATGAAAGTTTGCCGTGCGCTTGTTTGAAACTCCTTTAATGATTTAATTTCCATCCACAATGTAATATATTTCGCTGACTACATTGCGTGTCGTAAGCTTGCCCAGCAAAGTAGTGTAATAACACTTCTCGGTATTCAATTAAACGTTCACATTTTCAAGAAACTTTTAAAGGAGTTATAATTTCTCATTGCAATGAATTTGTGGTTTGAGGAGAGGGATGAATGGAGACAGCGCGGAGCTTTTGGGTTTGGTTTCTGTAGGAGTGAAAACATCACTCCAAATCGTTTATCGCTGCAAAGTGCCAAACGCAACTATGTTAGTGAATAAATAGTTTTGTGTCCTCGTGTGGAGTATTGAAATGTTTCTGTATCAGGCGAATGATTTTTGTTAGAATTTCAATTTAAGGAATATCATTTTCACATTTTAAGATGTAACTGGAAGTAAATGATGACGTACGTCATTTGCGTTGCGCGATGTGCAATCATTTGCGAAAAGCATTGGCAGTGAAAACAATTTAAACTTTTCTGAAACAAACACTTCCATTGCGTACAATAAACAATCAATATATAAAAACTATTTATTCTTGTTTCTATAGTTTTCCTTCTAACTTTTTTTTTCTTTGTAAATGTTACTATTTATTCTTAATAGAACTAATGTATGTATATACAGAGTTATGAAATTATTATGGGATTTGTTTGATTCTAGATGTGGAAGCTGTGAATTTTAAGAGATGATTTGCTAACAGTATAATAATTATTTCACACATGTGAATAAAAATAAACATCAATGGCTGTTATGTTGTAAGAGTCGCCACCCAATTACATCTGAGATAGACCATTAAATAATTGGCATATTAGGGCCAGTAGATGAACATAAGAAGCCAAGATTTTACTGTTGCCCTCGAAGTGTAAAAATATTCAGATTCTTCTGATAAGTAGTGGGGCGCGTTTTCCGTTAGTAGTAAGCTCGTCAAAGACTTGGCAATTCCCTGTAGAAACCAGCAGAAGATAATGTCTCGGTATGTACATTCTATGTAACACGCGTGCGTTCATCTAACCATAAAAGAGACTCGTATTCCTTCATGTGACGCACTGGGTGTCCCTGCCCTAATCCGTGCCCGGGGACGTGGCTAGAGATGACTGTGCAGGGCAGCTTCGCGCGTGGCCCCGGCGGGGGTCGATGCTCCCCGGGCGCCGGGGTAGCCCCCCTCCTCGCGTCGTCTGCGCCCGCCGGCACGCTAGCGCCCCGCCGCGCCCCGCCCCCCTGTCCCGCTCCACCGCTGCGTCGGCGCTCTTGTACGGGGCCTCTCGACAGGTCAAGGACGCTCGCGGATTCCCAGCGCAGACAGACAGACAGGCGGGGCGGGGGAGGGCGTACGAGACGGCGCGGCTCGCCCTGGGCCGAGGAGACACACGGAAGGCGGAAGTGGGTGCGCATGCGCAGACGGGAATGCTGATGTGAGGCAGCAGGGGCTGCTTCTAATGCGCTATTTTGTAGCATTGGGGATTAACTCTTTTTGAGCATCGTTTTTATAATAAAAAAAATACTAGTAACTGGTTTCTTTTAAATAATAACGACATTTTACAAACATTTTTAAAATCACTGGGAGTAATAGAAATTGAAAACGGAAAAGTTTGGATTTGAAAGAGAATATCTAACATGTTTATTAAGAAAGACCGTTGTTTAAAATAATGTAGAAATTTTAAATTTAAATGGCGTTTTAGAACTGTTCCTTGAAGATTTTGGGCATTTAACTAAACTCTTGGCTGAGTTTTGCCATATTTAATGAGTACATTACTCAGAATTGTTTCTGTGGAAGAACTCGTACAGAATGAATTAAATTTCTATAGCTCGGCAATTTAATGTGTAATCGACCAAACGATATCTAAGTTACGAATTAGTGGGAATATTGAGTAATTGTAATTTGGTATAAGATGCAAAATTATTCATTTAATTATTAAAACGAGACGGCACTATTCTGGTAGTTACCTATAACCATGCTATTTTGAGTCATTAATGGAATTAAGAGAATGTCATTATGTTTTGATTGGGAAGAAGGTGATTGTTCTTATGGGAAAGTACATCTGACTGAAAGCTTTAGGGATCGGTAGGGCTTACAAAGAACTCTGGTGAAACAGTGCAATGACCCAGCAGCGAAGGAACGTCCATTTGCAGTGGCGAGGGGGTGGAGGTGAGGAGCGGGAGCGTCCGAACGGGGTGGGAGTGGGGGGAGGCGAGTTCGGTGGGAGCGCGAACATCGAGTCTGTCGAGGACGGGCGGGAATGACCGGAGGGAGGGCCTGTCTGTACGAAGTCGCTCACAATCCGGGAGGAGTGACTGGGGAGAAAGCATGGGAGCGCCAACGCTGCAGAAGGTCGGAGTGGGGTGTAGAACTTCTGATCGACTTGGGCGAGGCGCAGGCAACGGGAGAGTTGAAGAATTTGAGCAGAGGCGACACGTTTACGACGTTAGGAGGGGGCGACATGGATCTCCGAACAAACATAAATAATTTTCTCTCTTGAAAATATTTATTGAACGAAGCCAAAATGTATTTAGGGTCTGGCCAATTTGCAAGTAGCAGGTTCATTTATTTCACATGACTTACATATACGTTTATTTGAGGACAATAATACAGTTTTGAAAATGAAAATAGTTTTTTAAATATTTCCAACAGACAAAACAGTAATTTCTGAAGAAAAAAAAAAGATTGAAAGGGATGATATGTTTATAAACCGTGCCTTTTCTCCTCTCCTTCCCTTCGTCAAAGTGGTGATAACAAACTAAAGGTATGTGAATTTGGGTCTGTGTTATATTTAAACCAGGTCTCTCCGGCTCTAATCTATTCATTTTCAACTTTTTTTCAAAAGTATGATTTTTTTTCTGTCAATACTGAAAACACCACCTGAATGCGACGTCGCGGACGCTTTAAACTACCTTCGGTTGTTTGACTTTTTTTTTTCTTTCTTCGGTTCAGAATCCTCTTTGTTCAGTGCAGATGTTTTGTTAGCGTTGCAAACTAACCACTTAAATTTTGCAATTATTTTGTGATACTGAGCACGACTTCCACCTTTGGCTTTCCTGTACTTAGGTAACGTAATAGTTTCATAAAATTGACTTCGTTAAAATTTATTTCGGAATGTTTTTCTTTCAATTTTGCACTTGTTCCAATGGGTTACCAGCTTTTCTATAACGACTACAAAGAACACTTTATCTTAGTGTTTAAACCAATTTCCCACACGTTTTTGACAACCTCTTTACCCTGGAACTTCTTCCCACGTAATGCCTCCATCAGTGGACCAAACAAATAAAAATCAATTGTTGCTAAATCGGGTTTGTAAGGTTTGTAATGAGGCAGTACCTCCCAGCCCACTTTTTCGATGGGTTCACGGCTTTGTTGAGCAGTGTGAGGACGTGCGTTGTTTTGCTGGAGAATCACACCTCTCCCCTGAGATCCACGACGTTTCTCCCTCGTGACTGGCTTCACCTTGTTCAAAGGCATATCTAAGTAGTATTGGCTATTTATTACACGTTTTTCTTCGTGATAATCACAAAAAACGCAGTGTCCCCAAACACAGTCAACGTGACTTTTGCTGCTGATGTGGCCAGAACGATGTTTGTCAGTCACTGAGCCTCGACCACTTTTGAACTGTTCTAACCATTTGTAAAAATTTTCGCAGTTCTTACAACTTTCACCATACATTTTAGTCATTCTAGAGTATACGTTAGCTGGTTTTTCACCTCCAACAAGTTCGAAACGAATTGCAAAACGTTGTTCAACCAATGTGGAATTTTCAAGTGGACTCGGCATCGTTCAACTTAATTTTGAAGTTATGAACACAACAATGCTGATTCTCCAGATGGTCAGGGCTCATCCCAGAGATCCCAACTTAAAGCCCTAAAATGATCAAACTTGTCCTATCCACTCATTTTTATCCAGACCAATTTGTCTCTTTAATTATGAATGACCTACGTAAATCATGCGCATAGCAGAACCGAAGCCAAGCACGCAATCACCCGCAATAGAATGGAAACTGGTTTTGAAAACGTAAATTTTCGATGCTTCAAAGGAAACCCCCGAATGACATGTGGTGTTCACGTGGCAAACTTCGCTTTGCTCCTGATAGTGTATTTGACTGAGGAGAGCATGCTCCAGCTAGCGATACTTGCGTTCTATACATTCTGATGTTAAAGCGCCTAGCTACGGCCAGGTAATCCATCGCGCTCCTACCCCGACGCCCTAGAGTCCTCAATAAGCCCCCGTCACTGAATGTAAGGCGACCGTATGTGAAGAGTTTAGGTCATTGTTCGTTGACGCAGGATTAACGCGTGTGAGGCGAGTGGAGGAGTCGGGCGACGAAGTAGAAAAGGGGATATGTCCGTGAGCGACGAGGACGTAGACTTCAAGAGTGGACGGGCCTGGCAGGAGTGCGGACGGGTCAATAGAGAACGGGGCCACAGAGCAGTCGGAGACAAGTGGAAACTCTGGACCCACGAGGAGAGGCTTTTGGGTCAATGTCTGCTAAGGCTGGATCGCGCTAGCTGGCGTCCGTGGCGGTGACGAGCGGTTTCGATGACTGAGCAACGGGGGAGTAAAGACTGGGGTCGGGGAAGCGGGCGAGACTGATAGGAAAATGGGGTAGCAGGGGGGGGGGTCTTGGATTGGTTGATTAGTGATTCCGGGCGCGTCAACTGCTAAGGTCATTAGTCGTGCAAGTGTAGTGCATATTTTCTTCGGGGTGGCGATGATCTTTCCCCGCTGGATAGTGAGATCCGGCACCGACCTATCTGTCTGCTAGCGGTGTTTTACCCAACAAGGCATCTCTCACCAACGGGTTACCGCCGCAGCTAGAACAATCTGTAAGCTTCCGACCGGTCTCCCGGCAAATGTGGTTGTGAAGGCCATGTAAGGGGTAAGGATGAGACAAGAAAGAGGAAGGAAAGATTGCGCGCGGTCCGTGACCCGTTTGTACGTTAGGATACTGCTCCGGCATTCGTCTGGTATTGATCGAAGAAACCACGGAAAACTACCGATCAGAGTAGCCGGCCATTAGAATTCTCGCCTAGACAGCGGTTGAATTTGACCCAGCTGTGTAGCTAATGTCAAAAATGCTGCCACCGTCGGGACTCGAACCTTGGATTTCCCGGTCGATGGCAGTGGAGTGACATCAGTTGATGCCCAGAACCACCTCTCCCGGGGGGTGAGCGGGGAGGGAGGTATGTCTGTGTGCCCCAGGCGCGATTCCCAGCGCAGGCGCCGACGGCCTCTGCGAGCGATTTGCGCGCTGCGCGGCGTCCCCTGCTCTGCTCCCGGGTCGCCGGGCCGCGTCATGCCGCAAAGCTCCCGTTAACAGCCGTGCACCATTTCTCCTCTGAGATGGGAGGGCGCGGCGCGGCGGGCCGTCTTTGCAGCAAGCTCTTACACGGACGGTTTATCACCCTTGTGAAGAAGCGAAAACACGTCCAAAACGCAAGAGCTGCCCTATGAAACAAAGCTACCTGGAGATTGAGAACTCAGCTGGCTTTTGAATTTGTTTTTGGTCTTTGAATTATTTCTATTTATTTCTGTTGTCCATCGAGCTTGTGAGGCCGAGATATTTCTTGAAACATGTAGTCACTTTTGTAACTAGTTAATCTTCTGCGGAGCTTTGATAATTCATTGGTATTAAGCAGTTTTAATTTTCAGGCACTTTGATCTGAAAGGAAAGAGTAGTTGATCCCAAACATTACCATGTTTTATAATAGCGAGTAAATATATTTCTAGGCTGATATGTTAATTTTTCATTTATTGGGATCGAATGCCAGTGTTAGGATGACGTGCGAAGACATTTCTTATTTGTCATACATGGAACGCGTACGCATGTAATTTTTGATGTGTTAATGACTGGTTTCTTTATTGAATTTGGAAAATAAACTCAGTGTAATTTGTAGACATCATATTTGTGTGGTGTGACTTATTAGCGTGTTAATTTCTACCATTCCAATTTAAGATGCCTTTGAATTTAAAATCCGATATTTGTGAAGAGATTTGAAAATATCGACAGATCTTACTGAAAAACGAAATCGCTTCATTCATGATTACACTTCTTCAGTTCATTTCCAAGTCGTTCGATATCGGTTATATTGTGCCATTAAATATTGGAAAAAAAGTTTTTGAACAAGATGACTTTTTAAACTTTACAATTTGTGTTTGAAAAATATGTAATTTGAATATTTTAAACCAGATATTTATTTGAAAATTTTCACGATCAATCGTTGTTTCACACGATAGGGTTGTGCAAGCACTCTAACATGACGTACAGAAGAGCAGGAAATGAAGGTACATCGATAGAATCGACGTTTTCCATTGGTGAAATTGAAGATAATACGCGCGTAATAAGCGTGTTTAATGGATGTACCCAATGCGGCAAATGCACGTTGACGCATGGACTCCATCTCCGTCCAGAGCCGTGGCGCGCGCGGACGTCATGGCACGGAAGTCGCCTTAAGACAACTTTTATTGAGGCTTTTCTGTGGAAAGTTTGCGATGTTCTTCTGCTGACGCTGATGTGAAAGGAACTTTACACTCGCGGAACGTCTACTGCAAAGTTGTGGGATCGCGACATTAACTCTGCTGTCACCACAATAGAGCTCTGGCGCCCTGAACTTCTACTCAGAGTTCTATTACACAATTCAAGAAAGAGAATTGTAAATGCACGTACAATGTTGTTTTTTTTTACTCTAGAGACACTTCTCTTTGAGAATTTGGCAGGCTATCTTGTTTCAATTGTACTTTAAATGCACAGTTCGCGTACGTTAAAAGCGAACGCTTCAACTGCTATGGTTAATATTCCCGTACGTGTAGTATCTGCTTTTTTATCACGGGAGTTAACTGTAATCTTTCTCTGCTGGATGGCGAGACTTGACGAGTCAGCTTGCGGGGTTTTCCCATTTAGGTGTCTCCCCGAGAGAAGCACCGCCAGTCGAGACGAGCTCTAAACATCCGACATTAGTGGTAGTGTAGTGCACATAAGTGTGTAGTTTTTTTGTAGATTCTTCTTCCTTTTATTGCTGCTAGTAATTTTTAAAACTGCGACTTGATAATCTAAATTCAAATTCTTACTGCTGGAGGAGTGAATTCTTGCAGCAATAATAAGTTGTTTTTTTTGAAATTTATTCGTACTTCAGGTATGACTACGTAAGTGCTACTTACTCGTTTACGGTATTGATGTATGGCATGACAATACGTTTGAAGACCAAATCACACGTTGCGACGCATTCGTAGCGATGAAGCGGTGGATGTGGCCCACGCGCGGCGAGCTGTCACAAAGCCCGCGGCGCCTGACGACAGTTGCCGCGCGCACTGCATCGGATTTCGACGCCGCGCCGCGCCGGCACGCCCCCTAGCCGGCAGCTGGGCTGAGGGGGAGGGGTCCGGCGCCGGCGCTGCCCGGGCGCAGCTTGGCTCGGCGCCCAAAGGCCTGGCGCGCCGCCGCCGCGCCGACCAGGACCATCGCCACTGCCTTGCCTGTCACCGCCGCCGCTGCGTCAGCTGGCCGCTTCGCCGACGCCGCTGTTGGACCGTGTTGACGCTCGCCGCCCTCTCTTCTCTCCTGCGTGTGCTCTGCAACCCGGCTTGCTCACGTCACTGCCTCCGAATCCATCGCTGTCGTCGCCGTCCGGTTGCCGAATTTTCGCGGCCTCTTTGTCCCTACCCCACTGCCACTCCTCGTTCCCGTACTAACTTTTATTAAATTGTTTTGAGTTAAAGGCAGTATATTGATATTTTCAAAAACAATCTAATGCATTTTTAATCAAATAAATCTCACGCTCTATGTTTCGTGATCAGAAAGGCCAAATCATCAGTATAATTTTCAGTAAAAATAATTAAAATTCGTTAAAATATCATATGAACGGAAATAGCTTATTGTAGAATGACAAAAGAATGGTCAATGCAAACGGACCAAGTCGTTAAACCGTCCATTACCATTTATAGCAGTTATCTCTCGGACTTACCCTGTCGCCTCTATCGCTTTTATCTCTCCGAAACACGTGATGTCCCTTATGCTCGTGAAACATTTTCTGGCCTACGCAGAAACAATTTCAGCAATTGATATTTACGCTGTTACTGTCGAGTTACATCCGCCTTCCCTACGATGCTGCTGCTTCTAGTGTCACTATTCCTATCGCATCCATAATCCTCGTTATTGACTCTGTTCAGCGACCACGCGTCCACTCTGTCGTGTGTCTCTCACCACTGCCTCCGCCAGTGTTGCCGCCGCGCCGCGCCGCATTCGCTTCGCCACGGTGGCGTAACTGGGAGTGGTCTGTGTCCAGGCACGGTGCCAGAAAACGCAAATATCTATTACAGCATTGTCGTGGTCATGTGTGCAGAACGATCAGTAAATGTGCGGTCGATTTTCTCGCCGATTTTTCTACGAAGTGACTGTAATTAATATTAGGCAGTTTTAGCTCCAGGCAAGGGGAGACTTCCTTAAACTCAATTGATCACGTGGCTAATGACTTTATACGGTCGTAATGAACAACGTTCAAAAAGTTTTAGCATAGCGTCATTGCGTTATGCATTATAACAAAAGAAGCATTTCAAGCGTTGAACACAAGTTGCATAATATATCAAAGAGTGTTGGGGAGTGGTGAGACATTTCAACCACGATACGAGTCAAGAGTATAACAAAGGGTGCAGCGTGTTTTAGATTGTGCAAGGAGTTTTAAATTTTGTGGCCCTCCGCGATGAGTCTGGCATTTTGAATCGGCTTTTCTTGAGAATGTAGGAACTATCGTAAAACAGTGTTCGTTATGAGCACAAGACATAACCTAACCCGGAGATATCATTTCAACATCTTTTTCGTTATTTTTTTTTCCTGTTACCTCTCCAATATTTCCCGTTCATTCTTGCCAGCGTTGTGAAGTTGGTAAGAAATAATTGTAACTGCCTCACATACGAGAATCGGTTTATCAGAGTTGGAAAAATGCAGCCTTTCCTGCTTTTAGACGGCCATTTTACAGCTTGTAAGGTGACCTTTAGACTCCTACAGGCGTGCACTATTTATGAAGGTATAAGCTCGTACCTTAAGCCTATGGTAAGACCTTATGACTTCAAAGTCCGTCACGTGACTGTTAGTGCATAACGCCGCTTCTTTTACGCGTGGCGCTAAAACTCCTTATTATACAGAAATGACCATGTAATCTCTATAGCTGGCTGTAAGATTTGAATTTTTTAATAACATTTTCTCACTACACATTCTTAAAATAATCGTTAATGTCAATCTTGCAATTAAAATTCGTAAATATTTCAAACTCATAGTATTTTTGGATTCATATTTATATTTTTTACAAGTGACACTTTAATCCCGGAGAATTAAACTAAGAGCACAGAAATAACAAAGTGTGCCTGCGTTGCTCCTAAACAGCTGATTGTGAGGACGGGCAGTGAGGTCGGACGGACTTGAATTAACTTCCCGACATAATTACCGGCATCTCCACTGTACCTCCTACGGGTTTTCTACAGTACGAAGCAATAAATCTATTAATAGTCACAGCGATTAGCAAATGTGACGTAAGCATTTTCGCGTGTTTAAAATCAACAAAAAATGAATGCGCTTTTTATCGACATATTCGTAACTACAGCGCGCCAGGAAAGTTTCTTTGCCGTGTCACCATGCCATAAAGAGAGTGCTATCAACAAAAAATTGTCGGTATCATCACCACCAGCACCAATCCTTCCGATTGACCGCGTTGCAGTAACCGGGGGGGGGGGGCGAAGTGACGATGCGCATACGAAATTAATGCCCCGCACGACGGCGAAGCTGAAAGCGGAAACGGCGGGGGTGGCAGGTCCTGTTTCCACTCGTTGCGGAAGTTCCACTCGTTTCGTGGCGCGCTGTATTGAGTGTATAGTTCTAAGATACTAATAATAATAATAATAACAACAACAATAACAATAACAATAATAAAAGACACGAAAGGGTGTGTAGTTACCTCCACTGGCAGATCTGTACCGCATTCTAGTTCCAAATACATGTCCCAAACACACACAAAACGGTGGCGGTGACGTCTGTTGAATTGTGTACAATGTACGACCGGCAAATTCAAACGGATCACACGATAGCGGAAAACAAACCTAATATTGTTATCCGGGATTTGGAGAAAAAATCGTGTCTACTTGTCAATATTGCTGTACCTTGCGATCAAAACGTCGTTACAAAGGAGGCAGAGAAACGTCTTAAATACAAGAGTTTGGAAATCGAGATCAGCCGAATGTGGGGCGTCAGAGCACAGATCGTACCGATAGCCATCGGAGCTCTGGGATTTTTCCGCGAAATTTGTGTAAGAACTTGGCTTAACTCTCAAGTCTTTCAAAGACTTGGAAGTGCAAGAAATTGCTGTATTTGAAACAGCCCACATTTTGAGCAAAGTATTGTAGAGATACCTACAGTCCTTAAAATTTACTCCTTAGGTAGCTGGTTGCAACTTGGAGTAATTTTATATTCGGTCGACTCATAACATCTTTAGTCGTGATGTAGAGGAATAATAATAATAATAATAATAATAATAATGATAATAATAATAATTATTATTATTATTTCAAGTTGCTGTGAAAACAGTTTATTGTTAATATTTGTATTGCTTTGATGTACAAATACCATTTTATTTGAAATCTTGTAATGATAGCTGCAATTAAATATGCTCTGCACTGATGAAGGAAACTTTTGTGTTGGAGTATATGTGTGATACATTTTCATCTGTAATTGCAGACGGATAATTACTTTAATACCATGGCACGACATTTGGCACACATTTTTTGGCAGCAGGATTTTGCGTGGGTGTCTCAAGATTTTGTGTTCTTTACTGTTCAGTGCAGCCCACTCAAACATAACGTTATGCCAGCGAAATTAAGATTGACTTTGCCAGCCTGGATGCTAACTTTAGAGAGGTTAACGTATGGCGGCACCACTCTTGCCAATTCGCGAGGGACGAACAGTGCAGATCAGGAAAAGTGCCTCGCTTAAATTCATGCCCGCGTCGATTTGCTTAGTGAGGTTTTCGGCGAGATCTCGTTCGGTCGTGCTTGCAGCTTCATCCATGTTCAATCCTACCCATATTCTGCAAAACACTTCCATGTCTTTCAATTTTTTCCTAAATGCATGATTACTTTGACTATTTTTTAAAAGGAATATAATTTAGAGAGAATAATATCTCGAAATAGCATAAATTACATTAAATTTTGAAATATAGATTTATAATGTTTGAAATAATTTTGCGTGAAAATCATATAAAAAATGCAATGCAAGGAACTTATTACGATATGAACCCATACATCCGAAGGTCAGTACTTTGATACCTTTCGTGGATATTAATTTTAACTCTTTTCAAACATGTTTGCTCGCTTATTGTAATTTAAAAGAGAAAAATAGATATCCAAATGAGTATTTCCTTCTCCCACGAAGTATTATTTTTTTCTTGCTGTTTTGAAATCAAACATTTGCGCCCATTAATACACAGGTATCTCGGAATAATATTGTTACATACAGGGGAGTTGTTAGATGTAGAGGAGTCGAAGGTGATCCCTTTTGGCAAATGAACATGTGATTGGAAATTTCATACAATGAAGTTCCACGTAAGACATTTGCCTCTGAGTGGTAGGCAAATGTGCATGCGCCGGTGTTCGGCAGGTAAGGAAATCTCTTTGATTGATTCGGAATGCGACCTGTCGAACGTTAGAAAATGGAGACTGGTTAACAACCAGGGGCAAATGTCTTATGTGTAACTTCGTTACATGCAATTTTCTTGCTACATCGGAGATTCCCAAACTTCTTCGTTCGACACCTCTTAAAAGGATTGTTGACTTTATGGACCTATGACCGACTTTTTTCTCAATAATACATTACACATGATCGAAACAATGAATGGCGCATAAATATATTAAAGATAACAGTTTAGTACTTCAATAATTTGATAACTATCTATATTTTCAATAATCGATTAAGCTTCCGATTGTGAGTAGTTTCTAATCTTTACTGTTGTGCAAGAGTTACAAAATGTTGGGCCATTTTTAACTGGCCATAACAGTTTCTTCAGTGCGTATTGCAGGGAGTATTTCTTCCACTATAGAATTTCGTGAATTCATCATTATAATTTGTTCAGTTTCTATATTCCTAACCAGTTGCCTCGCTAGGTTCTAGGTTGCTCCGGTGCAGAATCTCGAAATGGTGCCTCTATTTACAATAAACGTGAAATTAATAGTTTTCAATCTAATTGATAATAATAAGCGTAGGTGGTGCAGTGGATATAATAAGCATGCGCTGCAATTCTTTTATTATTATTATTATTATTATTATTATTATTATTATTATTATTATTGCTCCATATCACGACTACAGATGTTATGAGTCGGTTGAGTATAAAATCTACTCCAGGTTGCAACCGGCTACGTAAGGAGCAGATCTAGGGACTGTCGGTGCACTTCCCAGTCCTTTGAATGACCTGGAAGTTTAGCCAAGTTCTTACACAAATTTTGGGGAACAAATCCCAGAACTCCGATAACTATCGGTACGACCTGTGCTTTTACACCCCACATTCGGCTGATCTCGATTTCCAAACTCTTGTATTTCAGACGTTTCTCTGCCTCCTTGGTTATGACATTTTGATCGCGAGGCACAGCAACATCCACAAGTAGACACGATTTTTTCTCAAAATCCCGGATAACAATATCCGGTTTGTTTGCTGCTATCGTGCGATCCGTTTGAATTTGTTGGTCGTACAATATTGTACAATATTATTATTATTATTATTATTATTATTATTATTATTGTTATTATTATTATTATTATTATTATTTTTCCATTACATCACGACTAAAGATCTTATGAGTCGGCTGAATATAAAATCTACTCCAGGTTGCAACCAGCTACCTAAGGAGCAGATCCGGTGACTATCAGTGCCTCTACAATACTTTACGCAAAATGTGGGCTGTTCCAAATAAACCAATTTCTTGCACTTCCCAGTCTTTTGAATTACCTGGGAGTTTAGACAAGTTCTTACTCAAATTTTGCGGAACAAATCCCAGAGCTCCGATAACTATCGGGACGACCTGTGCTTTGACGCCTCACATTCGGCTGATCTCGATTTCCAAACTCTTGTATTTAAGACGTTTCTCTGCCTCCTTGGTAACGACGTTTTGATCGCAAGGTACAGCAACATCGATAAGTAAACACGATTTTTTCGCCAAATACCGGATAACTATATCCGGTTTGTTTGCCACTATCGTGCAATCAGTTTGAATTTGTTGGTCGTACAATATCGTACACAATCCAACAGACATCACCGGTTTTGGTGAGTGTTCGTACCACTTGGGGCATGTGTTTGGAACTTCGAGGGCGGTACAGATCTGCCAGTGGAGGTAGCTACACACCCTGTCATGTCTTTTAAGGTTCTTACACAACAATTGGACAAGCTGAGACAATATGATCAATGGTTTCTACTTGCTCCGGGCAAATGCGGCATTTATCATCTTGGGTTATTATTATTATTATTATTATTATTATTATTATTATTATCATTATCATTATTATTATTATTATTATTTGGCGATATCCGTGCGTGGGGGGTTCTTATTAAAGTCCCCTTACTACTTGAGGGGACCGATGCTGTCTGTACACCGATTGCACCAATCTGCGTACACTTCTGACCTTAAAGAAGAACGACGGATACGAAAGAAGTGGATCAATTTTATCATTACGTTTTTTATCTATATCAGAAAACAATTAATTATAAATTAATTTAATATTTTTTGTAATTGATAGGATCTTCATTATACCTATCAATCATCGGTTCATATTCAGCTGCAGAACCCCACTGACCCCCTTCAAAATTTCATCGAAACCCAGGGGGTCCATGTCTTTGTTGAAAACACATTTAATTCTCAGGTTCTTATTAATAGTATTTTGATCTCATATTCGCGCCTTTTCACTCTTACGCACATTGTGCGGAGTATGTATCATCATATATCATTTTGCACATCGTGCAAAAATATTTATTGTTTTAATGAACTGAAAATATCTTAAATTTCTGAGTGTACGATAACTAATAGTTGTAAAGAATTACTTCTTTACAACTATTAGTATTCTAAAATAGATGGTTGAACATATGTGTGCATGTGTGATGGTTGAACAAGTTTGCATTGTTGAACTGAACCATATATTCAGAAGAAGAAAAATGTGAAGAAACAAATGCGATGACTGTATTAGGATTGAGAATGTTGCTAGATGTGTTTTCGTGGAATGGGAAGTATTTCGGGATGAGATAGAAGTGGTTTTACCTTCCGACGGATGTCGTGTACGTTGTTGTCACCTGGACACATTCCGTGTGCAATCTGCGTAATTTAAGAACACGTTTAAATCTATAGGTGTGTACATTAAATGCTGAGCTAATAAACGTTATCTTCTAGCCGAAAAGTGCTGACGTGTCCTGAACAGTGTTATTGTTCTTATAACAGAATGCGTCCGTTGAAGAAGAGGTTCAATAATAAGAATTCTTACACCTTGATGTTGATAGCAAAAACATTGTTAATTTGGAGTGTTACCATTTGTTCGCTCTCATCATATTGAGGTATATTTTATACGAGATACACGAGTGATACAAAGTATATGCTGAATACAGTTGAAAACACTATCCTTGCCATAACGCTGCTATTATGAGGATCTGCGCGATCTCGTGTTGTAAAAAAAGGATGAAACAACCTTTTGCCCTTGGCATATACTCAAAGAGCTTGAGTGGTTTTCTGTGCAACTGTAAAGCAGCGATGTATAGTTAAGATTCCCGGAGATTAAGAAAACTTCAGAAGCTTTGCTGCATTAAGAAATAATGAAACGTTTATTTTCAAGAGTGTGTTACAAATGCTGCGGCTTCACGACGAATAACTTTCTGTTGTAAGTAGGATATATTTATACACAGACCGATATCTTATAATTTGAATAGAATTACATAAAATGTTTGCATACTTCTACATTCAAATACAACAAGCGCGCTACACGAAGGGTAGGTCAATAACCAAGGCAGTAGGTCGTGTGCGCATTTCCTCGAGCAAAGACTTGCAGGTGCTATTGTAAGATGGGCGTGCATCTGCTTCGACCTCGGGTGGGAGGTAGCGCCACTTAGCCCTCCCCTGGGTAAACAAAGCGCAGGGGGAGCTGTTATGGCTGCGTGCCTGCGCCCGTGCCCACGCCCCCTCCCCTCTCCTCTCGTCTCCTTCCTTCCCCCTCCCCTCTTCACCCTCCCCTCCCCTCACCACCCTCCGGCCAAATCCCTCTCCGCGCCCCGCCCCGCCCTGCCCCGCCCCGCCCCGCCCAGTGCGCCGATCTGGCGTCGGCGAGGCTCTGCCAGCTCCCGTTGGCGTGGCCCCGCCCTCGTCCCGTCCCACCCGGCTGCCGTGCGTACGCGCGCCGCCTTCATTTGTAAAGTTGTTTACGTGCATTCTTCGCCCTTGTCTTGGGGTTTTATCTGTCCTACCCCAACCCACTCTCTACTTCGTTTTGGATATGACGTGTGACTTGCCTGGGGAAGGGATGAGAAAAGAAAAGTTAAGTGGAATAGGGTGTTTTTTTTTGTTTTTTTTTAAACGTTTGGGATAATGTAGAAATCATTGCAAAGATTTCATTAGTAATGTATGTATGTATGTATTTATAATGATATAACGCAATTTAAAAATATATTCTTTTTTAAAAGAAAATAAAAATTGAACTTCTGTGCGTCCCAAATTACGAAGTGGTATAATATTTTGGATATTCTTTGGATATTTTGAACATACTGTGTAACACTTTTAGATGGGGACCAAAGGAATGAAAATAAATAAATTCCCATTTCAACCTTATATATTGAGTATTTTACAAATTATATTATAATTTCTAGAACACAGGTAAAATAGACTTATAACTGTAAATTGTGACTTTCGATAAAAGACTATACGATAAAAAAGTTTCTAAAGTTGTCCTTGAATGAAATCTCACAACAGCTGATTCGGAGCTCCATAAATTTATTTTTGTGTTAAATGATGCACGATGCTGTTTTATTTCTGTTTTTGTTGGCAGCTGAGGCCAATACATCTTTGCGACAGGGGGCGGGAAATGGTGGAACGTTCGCGAAATAAAGGAGCTCTCCTCAATCTGTCGTGAATGAGAAATGGTACCGAGGATTTGCTGCTTTCGGGAGCCTAGGCTGAGTCGTGTATTATGTGATGCCGTGGTATATCGCATGCGGAATCTCTGTCGAGCATTTCAATAGCGACGGCATTGGAGGCGAAGCATGTATTAATCATTCAATTCTCTGGTGATTTGAATCACAATTGTTTGAATTGCGCAGGTATGTCGGACGAATGGTTTACATATAAATTTAGAGCAGTGGATCACAACCTTTGCGAGACCGCCGATCAATCATTTTCACTTTTCCTCGGCTGTAGGTGCAGGAAAAATATTGGATTCTGGGCAAAAATTCGAGATCGAGAAAAAGTGATTAATTTCAATTTTTAGGGTCTCTAAGACGAAGAAAGTGCTTTTTTACCAGGATGTGTAATGATTCGCAATGACATCAAATGATGTTGAATATCAACGAGATAGATTCAGCTTTGCTTAGAATGTTGTTGGCCTGATGTGAAACAAAACTGTCAATTTGGCTCATAATGTGGGTTTTTTAATATTCTAGGAAATAGATGTGGTGTGCGGCGTTTCGTGCGGTTTGATAATGAAAGATTTGCACATGTGTGCGGAAATTTTAAAAGTGCATAATTTGCGATATAATTATCATTACACAAAATCTTTACAATAGGACGATAATTCCCCACCCCATTAATAAGAGAGACCAAACGATTTACTTGTTTGCAACAGGTCGGAAAGTAGTAACTACTTTTTAAATGAGAAGTGTCAAAACCGTTAAATTCTTCGAGTTTTACCTTACAAACTGTAGCGACGAGAGTGTGATCGACCTGAGTGGGGGGATAGGGTTATACCACACTTTCTAGTACCCGCCTCGCATGCCACTGGACTGTCCTAAGCCATTGTTCATGAACACACTTTCGTGATTTTTTTGAAATAAGAAGTAGTAGTACCTTAACTCTTATATGCCCTCCTAATCATTACAATATTCAAAGTCTGCATTTCACAATCGTAAGGCGAGAGAAGTTTCCGGTGTATCTCACAATTCCATCATTTTTCTAGCACAGAGGACGTGGATCCAACAATTTAATTGTTTAATCATATGTGACGCTTCGTTCTTTAAACTAATAGAATTATGAATAAATGTAACAAAGGTACTGATAGGTTTATGAATGCGATATGCCTTATTGATTCATTCATTTCTTTTAATAAATACCAAGAAGCAACTACCGCCGTAATGAACATTCCTCAATATTTATATCTTCAATATTTGTTACTTCATTAGTCTTTACTATGGTTCTTTACTATTGCAAATTGCGAACGAATTAAAATTTTCTAAATGACAATATTTTTCTTTTATTAATTCTTTCTCATTTTCTAAAAATATTACATCTCTACTCCCATGAATTACTTTCTCTTCTATATCAAAAAGACGATAAGCTTTTCTATTTTTCGAATAACCTACGAAGATAGCTTGTTTTGCTCTCTTATTAATTTTTTCTGGATATATCATCATTCCTATAGTATGTTCTACATCCAATTACTCTAAAATATTGTAATGAAGAATATTTTAAATACTTGCGACAGTAAATTTAATGTTTTGGTACTTTATTGCATAAAATAAAAAAAAGATGAATGCAGAAGAATACAAAATGTTTGAATTCATCCATAACTCGCATTTCCCAAAGCTACACCCATAAACAACTCGCTTCATGCTTCACGCGACTTTTGTTAGGGAGACTGACTGTAGACCCGTGTTTACACTGTTAGTACCACGACGTGCCGCAATCACCTCCTTCATTCTTCGCTTGGTCGAGCTATACTAATCTTTTGTTTCCATCCATTGTTTCTAGTTTTGACGTCAATTTATTATTGTGGGTTATTGATATTCCTTCTACCTTCGGGTTATTAAAATAGCCGTTCTGACAATTACAAAAAAATGAAGAATGTATGTGTACTGTGTTTATTTCCTGTCTAGTTTATCGTGCTTGCCCCTGAATGATTGTTAATTTTATCGTTCATTTTCCTAACAGTAATGGATTTTTTTTATTTCTTGCGCCATAACACTTTGTATGAATATATTGTTTTGCTTATGCAATCACTTAAAATAATATCTTGGTTTTCCTTTTCAGTCTTCTAACTGCACTACCTTTCCAACTTCTTGAACTCCTCCTTCAATAGTGTTTTATTTTCATTCTGTTATCCATGAACAAAGGTTTATTGCGACTTTGACCGTAGCAGACTCAGACCTCATGTTTATCAAAATATCCATTCTCGTTTTAGAGCATCCACGTACGTACATATGTATTATTCCTTTATTGACACGAACATTGTAGAAATCACGAGAACTTCTGAAATGTTAAATTTATATCGTGATTTGCAGTCGATCTGATATCTGACGTTTTGATAGCACTCTCTCAAATAGCTTCTTTTCAGTTGGATGAGAGACTGATGTGAGAAAGAAATTTGGAACACGACTTGTTGGGAGGCGATTGTGTTATTATAGTTTATTGGATTTAAAACTTTAAAGTGACACGCGCATCGATCTCCCACTCTGGAATTTGAAAACCGGTTTTGATCGGAAATGCTAAAATCTTTCAGGTTCTGGCAACCTTTTGTCAGTAGCTTCTTATTCCATAAGAATGAACGGTAGGAATTTTCATTCACCACTTTCACTTTAAATCACGTTTATTATTCTTGGATTTTCTGGTCTAAGAATTTAGAAGTAAGCAAAGTAATGTTCAAATGAAGAAATTAACAGAATGTTGTAAAATATAAACAGTCTGAAAATACATTTTGCATATTTGCTTATTCGTGTTACTTTACACCGGTGGTGTCAAGGTCTTCTACTGGTGGCAATGGCACGCTTTGTGCCACCGTAACATGTCACGAGCTTCTCTGAACCACTAGCGTCGGGAAAGGAAACTATTAGTAACCCCGCCGTTTTACAATAGTAATGGCGTTGTCTCGTGTGGCGGGGTAATGAACTGCGTGGAGGGGTGATTTCGTCGTGGCATTCTTGCCACGGACTTCCACTCGTGGCATTGACCTTGACAATACTGCTCTACACTGAGGGTTAAATCCTAAAAGGGCGCACGTATTATCTATTACATTACTTGGGTAGCTAAAACTTCATTATGCGATCATTACTACAGCATGACAGCTGTAGTTCAAGATTGGGATGGTCCAAATAGCGACCGGCCTGGCAAGAGGAGAGGGTCGCGCGCGCGTCGCCAGAGCCATGGGACGATAAATATCGGCCGCCTGCTCATGTGCGTCCGTCATTAGACCGCTGTCAATTGGCCAACTCCGCCCGCGGAGAGAGTGTAGCGGGACGGGGTGGAGCGGAGAGAGCCAGGGCTTGGGGAAAGGAAAAGGCTGGAGGAGAGGGGCGCATCGGGGCGAGCGAAACCGGGCGGTCCAGAACCGCCCTGCAAAACTCCACTTAAATTGCAAAATGGCAGGATAATAGAACCCTCGTGCATATTACTTTTCAGTTGTTAGAAGCGAGTAATTTTATTAATGATATTACGGAGGAGGAGATATTCCAAGCTCCCTTACATATTAAAATTAAAGGAATGTGAATTATATAGAACAAGTGCATATTGGTGGAGGATTGGTAATTGTATTATCTTATATGTGGAAGATTTGCGGAGTAAGATCTGGAAAAGGAGTACGAGAGATTCTGGTTGGTGTAGACCTAGGTTGGTCCGGAATGCGCCGGAAACTGGGTTAAATTTTTAATAAAAATGTGTGGGCAAATTTTGAGATATTTATATGAAGATCGGTTCAGTAGATAAGCATTCGTGAAGATTCTTGTTGTTTACGCATGGGGGGAGGCATTCACTGTTATTCTGAGGACCTTGCTTTGGATGACGTTGTTTTGTTGATAGATGTGGAGGGGGTTCAGAGCGGTTCACAGAATACCTTAGTATAGTGCATCATCGAGGCGTGATGGAAAGGAATGGAATGGAGTGCTAGCAGCGCAGCTCCTGTCGCCGTGTGGTTAATGGCTTCGCCTCGCAGAGGTGTACGGGTTTTCGCGGTCTCGCTTGATATCGCGTGATCCCCCCTCCCTTGGACGGTCTCGCCAGACTCTTCGGCGTATTTAAAGAGAATTCCTCGTGGGCTATGGACTCTTGGAACGGCTTTTTGAGACGTGGACAGATATATGGAGCTACGGCTGATTTGTTAGTTCTCATCAGAGCTTTCTAGAATCAGTTCTAGCTCGCGTCAGTCAGCTGTTTTGAAGTCAACCTTGACCGACTAAGAAGTAATGGTTTCTGCAAAGCCCTTGATGTGTATTGGTTTCGATTTTGAAGCTTCGACGACTTAAATTTTGATGGCACAAAATAATTTATTATATAAATTAATATTTTCGCATTTATTGTCTTTTCTTTTTGCTTTAATGATCGAGTTAATCAAGTTCACACAGAGTAATGCTTTTATTTTAATAATTATGCCCAGGTAAAATTTGAAATATATAGAATCACCAGCGAGTAAATAGTGATGATAATCTTTAAGATCATGTAGACGGTATTTTGTCGTTAGCATATGTATGTAACTAAGTGGATCGTTTGCTACCATTTAAACACTGCTGCTTCTGGAAGCGAACGGTTTTTGAAATTATTGAATTTTCTCGATTTTTAAAGGTGATGATTGAAATTTCTCGTCATTACGTGCTATCCTTTACGGCCTAATGTTGTTGTCCGTGAATCTTTTGCCGATCATGAGCTCGCATCGAAATGTAGAGTTTGCACGAGATATCTCTGCAGTGGACGATACACAATTGGAGCGTTTGCCCGGAATTTAACGGTCATCGAGTGCGCACCCTACGGGCCCCTCTCATCTGAACGCCCCTCCCGCCACTGCAGACGACGCTCTCCCGCGTGCGGCGAAGCGCAGCGTTCGTCATCGGCGCGCAGGGAGTGGCCGGCCGGCCGGCGCGCGAGCCAAGTGGGGCGTCCGCGCCGGGAGTTCGCGCTTCGAGGCCGGGCGGCGGCCTTCATTTCTCGGCGCGGTCGCTGCCTCCGCACGCCATCCCATCGCGTGCGTACGGCGCTCTCAATGGGCGTGCGGCGCGTAGCCGGGGGAGGGGGGCGTTGTGTGTGTGTGTGTGTGTGTGTGTGTGTGTGTACGGCGCCGGCCCTCGTCGTTCTGGCAGCAGCGCCCGGCGCGCGCGCTGAGACATGCCCCGGGCGGCTTCGGGGTCTCATTCACTTTCGACAGCCGCGCGCCCCCCTTGACTCCCCTCCAACGCGGCCTCCGTCGGTCGACGGCCCCGCTCGTCGCACTGATGCTGTTTGGGGCGAGTGTATCGTATAAGATACCTTCGTTTTTTATTTTTTCTACGCGATCCTAATCCACAGAAATATAAGATTGAGGGATCTCGAAACTTGAGATAACAAATATGATACCTAGGGACGCTAGCCGGTCTTTTTTCTCACCAAATGTTTGAGGTTATGTTTAATGTTTGTACATTTAGCTTTGTCTGAGGACAAACATTTTCGATCTAGTTAATTGGATTGATCCATTTCTATCTGACATTGAGGTTGATGATTCTGACGATGGACAACAAATAGTTCAACAATTGTTCAACAATAAGAAGAGAAAAATTATAGTGACAGCTACGATTCAGGAGCATCTGTTCTAGTTTTGTAGTACCGTAAACGTTCTAGTTTTGTAGAATTATAAACGTTCTAGTTTTGTAGAATTTTAACGTTCCATTTTTGTAGAATTGTAAATGCTCTAGTTTTGGAGGATTGTAAATGTTGTAGTTTTGAAGTTTACTGTAACAATTACTTCGTAGTTTTTGTAAGTCAATAAATTGTTTGTCAATAAATATGTGTTATGATATTATCATACATTATTTTTCAATAGATTTAAATATTATAAGCTTTAAAAGATCCAATATTAATTATTTTGTGATTAAAATGACATGGAATAGGAAAAGAAATAGAATTAATAAATGGTCGCCTTAGTGTCCTAATGTATCATATACAATACAACCTGTAATAATAATGTAATTTATAAAAAAATATAATGCGAGTAATTTTCTCTTATTTGACACAAAAGTAACCCATTTATCACAAAAATAATTAATTTTAAATTTCCTCCTCAGCTCAGACTGAAGAGGTTAAAGGGAAATGGAAATAATAAGCGTTTAGAAGGTACTGTAGAAATATAAACAAAGAGGGGGTGAAGTCGAGAAAATAAACAAAAAATAATTTGCAAATAACAGAATGCACTCGTATTTACAGTATGTATTAAGATCATGGGTTTACAAGGAAATGTATAGACTCGTTGCCTAGCTATTTGCACAGAGCTTCTTCCTTGAAAGCTTTCTTTTGTTTTTGGTTTTAGAAACTGACGCACAAAACTTGAAGACAAATTATGTATTTTATATTTTTGATAGGCAGCCCCCTCTGTGGCACGATATATGCTTCATTTTAAACGTATTTGGAATTTAATTTATATATACCTAATGTGAGACAATGGTACAGAAACGGTAGATATTATGCTTATAGTAGTTACCTAATGTTGCGCTGTTTTATTATCAATAAAAATATCGTTGCTACACAAGACGTGGGAGAACGGTTTTATCCCGAGCTTAGCCGTTTATTTTGTAGCTAACGACAAAATGTTTTCTTCTATGTACCGGCTGTCTTGACAACTATCTTTTTGAAAAGTTACTAATAAAAATACACCAACTTCTAAATTCTTCTGTTATATTAAAAATTACAATTTTGGAGATGTAGCTTTTGTAGTTTAGTAACATAGGCCCTAAATGTAAACTGCTCATATTTTACCATTGTGATGGCGAAAAATCAGTGTACAAACTGCGCATTCAGATTCAACAAAAACAAAACAAAAAGCAACAAACAAGTTATTTTCCGTGAAAGCGGCGTTTCAGACCATGACAATCGGCTCGAAGCGTCCAAGATCGCAGCCGTGCACGTCCGCGCCAGACAGGTCGCCGCGGGGGTCTCCGCATCAGGCGGACAAAGCGCGTCGCACGGAGCGGTCGCTCTGAGGCGTGACTCAGGCGCTGGCGTTGGCGGCGGAGGCGGCCGCTGCCGCCGCTCACTGCGTCCCTGTCTGCGCTCGCGCACCGTGAAGGCGACCGCCCTGGGCCTCGAACGCGGGCCTCAAAATAGCGGAGCGCGCTCCCGCGCAGGCATCAGCGCCCCGGACCTGCGTCGATGGGCGTCGTTACCAACCGCGGGGGCGCGGAGCCTGAGAAACCGTGGGAGGAAGCGGTGTAGGAGAACGTGGGGACGTACTGGGTGGTGGTTGTGCGTCGGGGGAAAGCACCTATACGTCCCTGACTCGTTTTAAATTTCCCCTTCAGAGAAAGGAAGAGGGGTATATTCCGTGGAAACCCAAGGGTATATGTGGATTGTGAAGTGACGGACGATTAATATGGGGATAGAAGGGTGATTGAAGTGAATATTTCGTCAACAGCTGTTGTCACTAGACCGATAAGTGTAGTGTATGCTTTATTGCGGAAAGTGCCGGAGTTCTTTCCCCGCTGGATGGTGAGATTAATTACCGTGAGATTACTTGAGCCGACTTACTCGTCGGCTTGCTGTGTTTTACCCGACCAGGTATCTCCCGCCAGCGGTTGGTAGTGTAGTGCATGTATGTGTGTATATAAGTAAGACATGGGGATAGGACAAGAAAGAGGAAGGATAGATCGCGCGCCGTGTATGGGCCTTTTGTTATTGTACTTCTCTGGCATTCGCCTTGTTTTGATAAACCACGGAAAACTACCGATGAGAGTAGCAGGTCGCTAGAATTCTCCTCCAGGCAGAGGCTGAACTCGACCTAAATTTCTAACTAGTGTTGAAAATCCTGGCACCGTTGGGTCTCGAACCCTAGGACCTCCTTGGTGAGAGGCACTGCAGTGACATCAGTTGAGCTGAGTCTGAACCACCTCAGCCGGTAACGGGTGGTTGGAAAGCAGAGTAATGTAGTAACTATTCGTCGCAAATCCGTTTTGCTCATTACAAATATCACGTGCAATGTCAGAATCTTGGTACCCAATAGTGGACATTGGTCTCTGCAATGAACAAGGGAAGAGAGTATGTAGGACGAAAAGAGGTATGTGAAGAAGAAGGTATCCACTGCGAATCCGGGTAATCAGAGAGCAGGTGGGAGGGGAAGAAATGCGGTCATGCAAGCACCACCTTAGAAGAGGAAGTTGTCGAAACGCACGCTTTTAGCATTATAAGAAGCAAAGACATTACCTATCTAATATAGTGGGGGGAATTCGAGTTTCGTAGGGATAAGGGTGGTGAAGGAAATGTTGAGTTGCAGTGAATATTGCATGTCGTATGTCGACCGTCACTCACCGTTAGACGTTTGCGTCCGTCCGTCACTCGCTGTTAGACCATTCCCTGTCTACCTGGCGAGACAAATGTGTCATTCGTGGTGTCTCGACTTGATGGGGAACTAATAATTTTTTGTGGATACGTTCAAGAAATTCTAAAAAAAATTCTCTAAAAAAGTGTTTTTTGTTGTTTTTGCTCTCATCGAGACAATAGATAGTCTACTTCAAACGGAATATTTTTAAAAGATTCTGGAAGAATTGTAGGAAAAACGTTTGGTGTTTTAAGGCACCCTCAGAACACCAAAACGTGCTCAGTGAAATGCTGCGGATTAATACATTGCCTTTCCGGCTCGACGTGAATCTTTGCAGCATTATTAATTATATTGACGTTAGTTAAACCTATTAAAATACGCAGGAATTTTTTTAAAACGTACTTCTGTCGTTATTTTTTCGTAGTCTTTGTTTCTGAGAATAGACGAACCAGACAAGACTGTTTTTTTTTAATTCAATTTAAATTAAATGTGAACTTACGTAGCAAATCAAATTGTCAACATGAAAGAACTTGTCGCCAGAGGTACCAAACTAAGTTGGTGAAACACTATTTTACAGAGGAGAGTGAATTCGGATTCATTACCTAGGAAGAAAATGGAAATTAGCTGAAATGTGATTAACTATGAACAGCGTTGCAGATAAACAAAGAGAAGTGGGGGCACCATGGCGGATTCCGTTTGATGTCTTTTCCGACGACCCTCTCTTGGAAGGACATCAACTTTCTGGACCTTGGCCTTGATATTTTAAAAGTTAGGATAGCGTTGACGCTCGTCCGGCCTACTTTTTAATTTTTGGATTTAGATGCTGCAAGAGGGCTCTGTGTGTTTCTGGCTCTTCGCCTGGCGTTTCCTCTTTTTCAGTCATTTTTGATAAGATTCCTGTAATAAGGTCAAGGTTGGCCTGAATTTTAACGCACACCTATTCATACCAACTTGGCAAACGTATTTTTGAAGTTTATTCCAGTTAAGAGTGTGTGATATGTGCTAGAAGATAAATATAGAAATAAGTATTTTGTTCAATATTATAATAAAGGATATTTTCAATACAGTCCAGGAATTTTTTTCTCAAGCCTTGAAAATATCTCTAATACAAATAATATCTTGTCAGTTTTCGGTGAAAGTAGTCTCGAATAATTACATTTAGTGTTACTTTTTATGAAAAACAAATTACTCTAATGTATTTAATACAAACCAGAGAGTATCGAAATAAGAAGTCCGTTGAGCCACGATAATTTTCCGTGTACATAAAAATAAGTAGAGTTGCGCAGTGGACGTCTGGTCCTGTGTGGCATCACACGTTTTACTATCGAGAGGCTAAGTATAAAGCTGCAGCAGCCCGCGCTTGCTCTCTCGCTAGCGCAGAGTAGTAAAAACAGCCGACTGCGAGGAGTGTTCGCAAAGGCCCATATTGTAGCGCGCGGCGGTAGCGGTTGGCGAATCGGTCCCCCCGCGTCTTTGATCATCGGCCTCGTCGCGGCGGATGGCCCACTCCTAAATTTCGCCTCAGGCCCGTCCTCCGCGAGAGTATTAATAAAATCTCTTTAATGAACTTTAAATACACTTCCGATTTTTTGAGAGAGTAAGCGCTCAAAGGCATCCGGAATTTCTATTCCTTCCTGTGAAAATGATTAAGTTTTCATTACTCATAATTAACTCTTATGCGGCTTGGAAATGATCACAAACATATTTAGTACAAGAGCCTGAAAAATCTGTTTTAATTCTGAAATCATTTTCTATTTATAGCATGAGAAATTTAATATATTATTGAGGTATTCATATAAAAATAATATAATTGTATACAAAATGGTTAATGAAAGGAAACTAGTAGTGCTACCAAAGCACATACTTTCTCGCACTGTTTCTGAATGGTCCCAAATGCTATTGCACTATTACATAAACCAGCAAAAGTGTTTTCTACCAACAAATTATTTTCCCGTTCCGCGACCCGAACTCGGGTCCTCTGAGCCAACATGCCGGCGCTCATGTCACTACGACAAACTAGTGCCGTGTGGGTCGAACTCATAAAAGGTTAAATGCCAAATTCATGTAAAAAAATAATTTGAGACATGGTATAAACAATTCCAGCACATATCTTTTACTTTCCCTTAAACATACGTATATACGGAGTAATATACGTAGTATAGGGAAAGTTATGTAATGCTGCGGAAAATCGAATTCGAGATTTTAACGGTAATACACATTTTAAGGTCCCTGACACCAAAAAAGGTTGCTTTTTTTCTTTTTGCAAAACGTCCGTCCGACCGTCCGTCCGTCTGTCCGTCAGTCTGTAAACAACACTAAAGCTTAAACCATACGTGCGATTTCTTCCAAAATGAATATTCCGCGGCCAATCTGCGTCCAATCCACGCGCCACGATTTTTAAAAACTTTCTTCAAAATTTGTGGGTACTTTTCATGAAGCCCCCCGGGCATTATCAAAATTTTCTCAAAAACGGCTCCAAATTTTTTCTTTAAATTTCTTCGAAGAATAAAGTACGCGTATTATGGTGACATAGGTCTCATTTTCACGGTTATCTCTAAATTTTCGAAAATTTCAAAAGTTTGAATTTTTTCGGCATCTTCCTACAAGTACAATATTGAAGATACCGATTTTTCCTTCAATGAAACTTTTTCTCCACAGTGAGTTCTATCATTAAGGTCATGCACATTGTTTTTGAAAATTATAGTAGTTTTCGCGCAATATTGGGTGCAATATTTGCAATTTAAAAAAAATTCTCAAAAACGGCTTCAAATTTTTTCATTAAACGTTTGTTAGGGATAGTGCTAAATGTATTCTATGAAATGACGTAATTACCATGTTGCTCTATTTTGTTTTTCCAAAAAATACAAAAAAATAATTTTTTTGACTTGTCTCCCACGTCGTTAATATTCACATTAGCGGCGATTTGTTCACATTATTGTATTTACGAGTACCTGTGCTTTAAATAATTTCAAGTAAAGTTTCTCGAGAATTTGACCGTTTTCTGTGAAAATTCCGCATTTTTAGAAACGCTCAAATGCCATTTTCTTATAAATGGCTTCAAATTCTTTCTTCAAAGTTTTCGAACAGATAGTGATAACTGATAGTCTTTCATATGACGCAAAGTTCAATTTGGGGCATTGTTTTGTTTTTGCCAAAATAACATAAATGTAATGTTTTTGAAAGATCTCTCACTTTTCATAGTACTTCTTTTACTGCCAACGTTTCTGAGAGTTCACATTTTAAGCTGAACGAGACTGACGTGGTTCTTAACACACTCTGGATGGTCGACCAGTGCATGCTTTCCAGATGCAGACGCGAACGAAGTTTCTCGCAGAAGTGTTTCACCCATTGTTTCCCGTCCACCCTATCCACGCGCCCACTCATCACCACACCCGCACATTTCCCCCCTAATTGCTTATCCTCTCCCCCGCCCCTCCCGTCAACCCATGCCCTACCACCGCGTCCCCTCGCCCGTGCGCCCTCCCGCACCCTCATCAGCGCTCCTTCCTGCACGTCTGCGTCCGACGCTAAATATACGGGCGTTGCGGGCGGGCGAATTCGCTGTTAGATAACCGCGCGCGGCCTTGCCTTTCCGCCAGATTTCGGCGCGATGCCGCCGCGGCACGGTGCCCACGAGCGCCCCGCCCACCGATTCTCCTCCCCCGCCCCACCCTGCCGCGCGCTCCTGCCGCGCCGCCCGCGAGTGCCGTGCGATTTTGTTATGTTAAAATTAAATTGCACGGGGAACGAAGACCCGTGTTTGTTTTGGTTTCGTTAATTCGGGGAGCTCTGTCTTGGCCGAAGCCGTAAATAAATCCCCTGGGCCGTATAGTCCTCCGCGGTTGGGGTGATACGCGCTGACGTTAATGACGGTAGGAAGAGCGGTCGGTGGCCGTTAGTAGAGTGGGCACCGCAACAAGGTGATGAGGTGTTCCATTAGTGGTACTTGAGATGTTTTATGAACTTAGGAAGTGACAAATGAGTGCTGCATTTGCTTGCGGGAATTGCTGGGTAAAAATTATGAATGTGATGCGTAAAACTTGAGCGTACGACGTAATTTTATCTTCGTAGCCTTCGGTGAAAGTTTCATGCACATTCAGCGTTTAATTTTTTAACGAGACATTTTAAAGTCGCTTGGAGAGAAATGATAAAAATGTCTTCGTTTCGATTATTTTAGGTAAGTTTAATATCTAGTTATATGAAAGACAGGCAAGATGACAAAAAATATTGTAAGTTTCCAAGATAAAAAGAAGCTTCATAAAGAATTTATTCGAATTCAATCATCAAATTCACTTTAACTGCCCCTTTTCACGAATACGCATCATAATCGCTTTGCTATTTCTTAAAAAGCATCTGAAAAAATGTTTTGTTTCCGTCTTGTTGTCTTTTGTCTCCAAGGCTGTAATAAATCCGAGTGATTACGTTTCTGTAGTTCGATCCGTGATAATAAAAGATGAAAAAATATTAATTGGCATACTCGTATGTAGAGTGTGAACAGTGCACACTTTTCCATTTATCATAATTTTCACTGTTTGGTAACCGATTAGTATTAATTCTAGAATACTCTGAAAATGTAGTAAACCTTTTTTCGTTTCATGTACAGGTTTCATTTGATTGTAATGCATCAGTTCAATTTTGATTTTCTATAATGTTTTTAACATTAATTTCTGTAATCAATATGATGCGTGTCGAACGGATCTGCTCGATTTAAAATATAGATAATACGCAGAGACATAATGTGTTGTAAGTACATCTATTTGTGGCATTAAAGCAAAAATACACATTAAATATACAAATATTCCACGCTACACATTAAGAGTGCCCTTTTATCTTTCAGTCTCTGACACAAAAATCTACCATACACACTCATTAATTAGATAAACTTATGTTTATGCAATTTTGTTGAGAAACTCTTAGTTTTCGCGCACTAATTACACTGTAATTACTTCCAAAGTCTACAACAGCTCTAGTACTGGAAATGCACATAAAGTTTTGGTGTCATACCGATAGACACGAAATTGGAAAATTAGAAAAAACTATTTCTACGGGGATCTATGCTGCTGAGGCCAAAATGGTGAAAGAATTATGTGTTGTTAATATTAAGAAGAAAACTCTGGTGCGTTTTTTCACCACCTGAAATTACTCACCCACACATGAGACCAACGATTGTCCGTTTTATAGCAAGACAAGTTACTCATCTCTTCCGGAAGTTCTTTTCAGGAGGGTTTAACTCGATGAGGAAGAACGCGTAAAAAAATTAAGCGCGACGTGAAGAATAATGGATTTCGCTGATGGCGCCGTCTCCAGATGAAACATGGAGCCGCATTGCGGAAGTGCGGGGCCTTTGTTAGCGGGCTCTTTCACGGGGTATGCAAGGAAGCGGGTCAGAGGGCACAGGGCTGGGGGCCCTTCGCCGTCGCCTCCGTGCCTGGCCCCGCTTCGCATCGACCGACCAGGAGGGGAGCGCGAGGGCGGAGGCGAGGCGGATCGGAGCCCTTCCGCGCGCGTCACCTGCCGCTCCGCCCCCACGCACCTTCCACCCTCGCCCCCCGCCCTCGCCCTGCGGGCGCGACGCCTTTCATTGGCAACGCTCGCGGCCTCAATATCGAACCGGGACTCAATGCAAAAGTGAAAGAATCATCACTTTTCCGCAGACGTAACTTACGCACACAAAAGGAAATACGAATGATTCTTCGATGGACAAATACTTTTAATTAATAGATTTTGTTCGTTTCTCGTGCTTTTGTTTAACAGTATTTATATTGCATCATTCAGTCGTGGTA
The DNA here is from genome assembly GCA_031308135.1 of Acheta domesticus. Lineage (NCBI taxonomy): Eukaryota > Metazoa > Arthropoda > Insecta > Orthoptera > Gryllidae > Acheta > Acheta domesticus. The sequence goes on from JAHLJT010004567.1 coordinate 54,624,422, forward strand.
TGGTGGAAGGTGAGTGCACTGAAAATACATTATTCTTATGGAAAATGAGGCGTATTCTTTAAAATGTTGTCGGTGCATGAAGTGACACATACAAAATACTATAATAAAAAATGTAAAAAAATTGTCATTTGGCTGGATGTTTGCTGCTGCTTTGTTTTCATCTATTGCAAACCTATTGCCAAAGACAACATGCTATACTATATAAACCGATTGTTTTCTTTACTATTTTCATGAAAATGTTCCTAAAAAATATTTTCGAAGCATTTCCTCACTTATTTAATGGATATTTTAAAATCACTTTCCTTGTGCATCGTCGATACGTAGACGCCCATTCCCATGCTACTAAGCTTTTCGGTGCAGTACGCTTGAAATTGGGAAAATTTCCGCTAGCCGACATACTAGCTCGGCGCCGGATTTCGCCATACACCGGGCGAATGTCACCGCCACCTTCCGAGACAAAACATGCACTACACGTACGAGGCTAATGATCGTAGCAGTTGGCGCGTCCGGAATCACTAATCGATCAATCAACTATTAGGCATGGGTACCGCATATGACGAAACGCTTCTCAAGCTAGCCAGATGAAAAGAAACCCGATAACAGGAATTGCTTTTGTCTGGCTACACTGTTTAATATCAACCAACAGGCTGCTTTGTCCTCACACATCTTCAAAAAATCAGTGTTTTCAGCTACAAGCCCCGGAAGAAATGGCTCAGTGCATCAACTGATGTCACTGCAGTCCCTCTGAACGGGAGGTCCTAGGTTCGAGTCCCGACAGCGGCAGGATTTTCGACACTTGCTTGTCAGCTAGGTCGAATTCAGTCGCTGTCTGGAGGAGAATGCTACCGGCCGACTGCTCTGATCGATAGTTTTCCATGGTTTCTCCGATCAATACCAGGCAAATGCCGGAATAGTACCCTAAAAAAACGGACCACGGCCCGCGCGCAATCATTCCTTCCTCTTCCTCGTCCTATCCTCACCCCTTACACACACACACACACACACACACACACACACACATACATTAACATGCACTACACTACCACACATGCCGGGAGATCGGTCGGGAGCTGAGAGCTTGTCCCGGCTGGGGCGGTGCCCCGCTGGTGGGAGATACCTGGGTGTGGGAAACCCCGACGGTAGGTCGGCGCCTGATCTCGCCATCCAGCGGGGAGAGATTACAGCCACCTCCCGAAGAAAACACGCACAACACTTACGGGAATAATCGCCTCTGTAGTTGACGGGCCCGGAATCACGAACAATCAATAAATCAGCTTCAAGCTTGTTCACTTTTTAAAATCATACGGGCAGGATTTCATTCCAATTAGGAAGCATTAGAATTGAGACAACTTCAGATTTCCATATCACTGTTGATCATGTTATAAAACATTTCTAAGTATTCACGAGTTGTTGCGTGAAGACAGCCATTAGCACGAGTCAACTTCCAACGACACAGTTCGAACTTTCTTTCTAAAGTTCGTTGCATGGTGGAAGGTCCACTGGGCGACAATCTTCGAATTGCTGTGCAGGAAGTATCATTTACTCTCTGTTTCTCACGCAACTTGTTGAAAATTTAGTAACAAGGAGATCAAATGTCTTCTAAAGTTTCAGTTTGGCATACGCTTGTGCATCTGGTTATGATATTGATAACCATGAAATAATAAAGTTTACGGTCAACGCCCTCCTGATCCGCCCCACGAAAGCATCCATCTATGCACTCATTCATAAAAGGCAGTGGCGGTTAGTGCTTAAGTTGAATGGTTGCACAACTCCCAGATAATCGAATTTCGCGCGCTTTGTTTCACGCGTTGTCAATTTGCAAAATGAATGGCAGCAAAGAGGTTTCAAAGTCGGCCCCCTCGCCGAGATCGCTAAAGCCGTAGTGCCGTAGTGATTTCGGACCGAGGGGTCGCGGGTTCGATTCCCGCCTCGGTCATGGTTGTATGTGCTCGTCCTTTCATCCCCTATAATCATCGCATCGTTTCATCATCATACGTTAAATCCAGTAGTGGTTGCTACTGACCTAATAGTTGATGCAACCTAAAATAACAAAAAAGTGCAAAAGCGATTGTCGTCCCTTTTAACTCTTGTTACTCAAACTGAAAAAAACGTAGGAAATTATGTTATAGATTTTAGGTTTTATTCTTGTTTATGTCTATGATTTATTGCTTTGCTTTAAGCTTCGAAAGATAGAATGAGATGGAGGTGATGATCTTGGCCCAAAACAAGGGCTTGCCTGACCTTCATTCACGCCTCTGAACATTTAGTCGCTCACGAGGTAATGACACAGCCAAGACCAGACATGCAACGATCGGTCCTCGATCGACACCTCTATTTCGGGGGCTATGTAACGCCACGCGAGCCATGATTGATGCCCGCTCTATTGCTTGCTGGCGACGTTGGCGACCGCGTTCAACCTTGGTGCGACCGCGTTGGTAACGCTGGGCACCCGCTGCGGAATTTTAATTTTATCTCGGCGATATAATGCGGCTCACATCCCGTTGGTTGGCCGGTGCTCGCGCTCATGGCCACAGCCACTGCTGCCTCTTGGACCCTCCCAGCAGATCCATCCTCCCAGTGCGGGAAGGAGGTCGGCGCCGAAACGGGAAACGCTGGATGGCGCTCAAGTGGGCGGATAAGGCCTCACGCCGCCGCGAAGATGCCGAGAGAGGTATTTGAAACGGATTCGTGAGGGGGAAAGATAATTGTCCATTTTGAAGACAAATCTTTTATGGTAAAATATCATAGAAATTTAAATATCATTGAGATTCCAAATTTAACCGCTACATATTTTTGATTAATTTTAATATGATTTTTTAATTCGATGTTAATATCACAAACATGTGAGAACGTTCTTTTTCTATCACCCTCCTTTTCGCTATTGTCACACTTGTGAGAAAACCTTTCCACAAATTGCATAGCCTACGCATTTTTTGAATGACATATTTATTGTGTTTAAGTTTTAGGAGAGTGGTCTGACGGACCCCCCCCCCCCAATAACCTCAGCCTTGCCTCCTTCATTTACATATTTATTTACTTTATATTTAACCTTAAGTGAGATTTAAGCAGGAAAAGATTTCATGTGACGTCTCCTTTATGATCAAAATTAAATCGAAGTTCTAAAAGAGCTAAAAAAATCGGAACTTGTGATCTACTATTTCTCTGGCACTCCGTTGAAGTGGGAAATACTCGTACATTATCTTGAATTATCTTGAGTGGTGCTGAAGGTAGCACAAACACAACAACTGGGAATTAAGATTCTCAAAATGAGAATGAGATATACGAAGTAAATGGAGAGAAACAATGAAAGTGCACACGAGATAAAACGAAGCCGTGCGAAATAATTTGTGTGAAACGAGAAGTAACAAACAAGTGAATCCGAAGAATATACAGAACTGAATAGATAAACGGGAGAGGAAGGATGACGTAAGACACGCTTTGGAAGGGTTGGAAGGAAACGTTGCTCATCGCCACTTCTAGCTGGCGGGTAGATCTGCTCTCCGATTCTCTAGATCACTAAGCGCGCTTGCTGGCGGAGCTGAAAGTGCAGAGGCGGAGCAAAGCGGCCGGCAGAGGGCGAGTTTCTCATGGGAGCTTGCCGTTGCCGGTACCTGCTGCCCGGACCAGCACTTCCGCTATTTCGGGAGGAGCAGGCGCTCATTAAAGTTAACGGCGGGGCCTTCACCGGACGCGGATTTATTGCACCCCCGCACCCTCCGCCCTGCGATCGTCCTCGTCGCCCCCCCCCCCGCCACTCCTGCCACATACACCACGCCTCTCTTCGGAGCTAACGTTTTCACGGCCTCTCTGCCCCTCACATCGTACGCTGTATCGGCAGGACTCGATTCGCCATTTGCACCCACTATTCTTTAATGTTCCATTTGCGAATGACAATATTATAAGTCTTACCATCATAAATTTTATGGGTGACATTTTCGTATTTGTATACTTAATTATGAGTAATATTGATTCTGTAAATTGTCATGTTTGGGCTGCTGCATTGCATACTATTCTTTCATGACCAACGTATGCAGATAGTCGTTAAACAGATCGTTGTAAAGCTTTAAATAAGGTTAGAAATTCATTTGATTGTAAATTACAACACAATAAGCCCTCGTTAGTACGAACTCGCTTAACACGAATTTCGCCGTAACACGAACGAAAGTTGAGCCCCGTCAAGGAATTAAACTACTACGGTCACTTATAATAATCGGATAACACGAACTCCGTTTATTTCGGTCCCTTGGAATTCGTATAAATGAGGGTTTACTGTAGTATGTATGTGGGAGTGTATTCTCAGGAACGTTGTATATTTACTGTATACGACCGATTTGCATATCGTAATTTATTGTAAAGTCGCGATACCGTGTTGCTATCAATTTCTGAAATCATTATGTCATCTTGTATATCAATTTTGAAATTTATTCTCTTCGCGAAATCTTGAAGTTTCAATAATTGATTTTTGAAGGGATCAGGTTACCATCGAAAGAAATGTAATAAATCCAATATTTTTTCCGCCCTTTGACTTCATTCGCTCAGATCCACCTCAGCCCCTTCGCCCACTTTGATAACATCTGCGGTTTTCGTTCAATAGGGTGCATGATCAACCAAGATCTGGAGCAGCATTCTCATAAATTTATTAGATGAGCACGTAAAGTTGTGGGGGGAAAGTTGTCACAGACGAAGTTCTCCAGCGCTGTTACAGCAACGCTATAAAAAAGCAATTTTCTTTTAGAATGATTGGAGCTTGACTCAGGGGTTGCATTTGCTTGAAGATTACGAAGGGCAGTCTAACCGCCTGCTCCATGTAGCACGTGTTCCTTAATGGGCGTTTGATAAAAGAAACATTCTTATGAATACCCCCGGAACAATCTTTCTGGAACTACATATTCTTACAAATATTTTGATAGAAATGTAGCCGGGACTTCTAAATCTCATTGAGTATTATCTAAATGTACTTGCTTCATTTGGAATTGAAACATTTAGTGTTTCCAAGACAAACAATATTGTTGCTGCGTAATTGTTTTCGCGAATGTTACACGGCATCGTTGACAAGCTTTTATCGTGCGCCCACCCCGTCACACCGTGCACCTGTCACGTCTGTTCACACCTTAGCTCTTCTGGAACGCAGTTCTGTTGAACGCGGTGGCGAAGACAGTCGGCCCGGCGCGGCGGTTGCGCGGCGAATGAGGCAAGCGGCCCTAGGGCGGCTGGATGCGCTCTTCCAACGCGTGCCACAAAGGACATGCAATTGCGCGTGCGACACTCTGTCAACGGCTGCCGCCGCTCATGTCGCGCGATCCGTTTGGCGGCGCATCAGCCGCACGCTGGGCCCACTCGCGCGTCTTGGACGTCACAATTATACGGATGTGTGTGTGTGTGTGTGATATATACATATATATATATATATATATATATATATATATATATATATATATATATATATATCTCTTAGGGTGGGTCGAAAAAGATTTTTTTCGCCTGCCGGTTGGTTAAATTGAATTTTTCGATGAGAAAGTGTCACGATTTTTACCATAATTCTAGAGGGCGCACCGATCGCTCAAACATGACATTTTTTGGTACTTTTTGACATTTGGTCTTGTAGAACACAATAGATGCATAGGAAAAGTCTGAATGTTTTTTGTTTTTCCCACATTGATACTGAAAACACTTGTACAAATATATAATTTTTTGGATGACCTAAGTATTGTTAAAAAACGGCTAAAACTACCATTTTCCCAATATTTATGATTTTCTACGGATTCTAGGGAGCGCGGATGGGAGGGAAGAACGCGCGAACACGAATCTACGACAAATCGGGTGGCAGCCAGCTGCAGGAGCTGAGCGACCGGCGCTACCGCTGCCGATACATTTGGGGCCGCCCGATACAAAGGCGAGGGGGGCCGCCCGATACAATAGCAGGGTCATTCCATATTAAATCAACAGTTTTAATTAAAATTTTACCTCACCATTTTAGATTCACATAAAATTTGACACAAAGGTAGTATGAATGAAGAATAAGAAAACTACAAAATTTGAGTAAAATATTTCCACCCGTTTGTGAAATACAGCCATGAAATATATTACAAAATTGGAAAATTTTTAAATAGATCCTCTTCAAATTAAGATAGAGAACTGGAACAGCTGTCAGTTTGCAGCTCTCTTTGTGGCCTTTTATATGATACACAAGTCAATAGGGGTTGGGTTGAAAAAGGTTTTGAAATTTGAATTTAAAATTTTGATTTTGAGTTATTCAAAATGGTCATCTTCAAAAAAATTGAAAAAATTCTAAAATAATCCCCTGGAGCAAGGGTACGGCGTAGCCTATTGACCTATATCCTACGAACCAATAGGGAAACTCGAGGCAAGTGTTAAAATAAAACTGGGTAATCATTGGATAGATGAAAATTAGGGCGGCGTTTCGGCGAGCAAAATGGGAGGGGAAGAGATAGCTTCGCGGTGTTGGGACCGTGGGTAGAGAGGCAGAAGGAACACACTGCGATAAAATTGAGATCGAAAGAGAAACAAGTCTCTATCGAGTTCAGATCGGGCAGAATAGATCACGCCGCGAACTAGTCGAGATCGAGATGGTATTAGGCCGAGCACAGTGCTCACTGATGTAGACGATAGTGCATCTTTGCAAAGTTTCTCACTACGATCACGTTCAGATCGAGAAAATACCAGGACAAGTGCATTGCTTACTGATGTAGGCGGCAGTTCAATTGACTTTCGAAGATTACTGCGGCAGTTATTACTACGTGAGTAAATGTCACTCCGAGAGTGGCGACAAAAGGTGTAGTGAAAATTACGCGAGACTGCAGGCGAAATTCTGCACGTCTTTGAGCAGGTGGGGTAATATTGAGGAGCGCCGGACCAGCAAAAAATGAAATAGCATGTTCAAAAAGATCTCATCCTGTAGAAAACGGTGTGAGAAGTGATTCTTTGAGGCCTTTGGCCTCAAAATTTTAGTTTTTACCGCCCTAGAACGCTTCGTTTAGGAGTTATTTAACGATAAAATCCTACCGAGAGTAGCGGATTGCATTTACATGAATATTTAATTTTTTATTCTTCAGCGCTATGTAGCGCCATTTTTTTTATATCTCATTAGTTATTCTGTTATTCGATGTGGAGATGAATCCAAAAAAACGGAGATAATTAAAATCGGTCATGTCGTTCTTGACTTATAAGTTATGTAACTAACACAACTCTGTTTTATATATATATATATATATATATATATATATAGAAGATGATATAAACCAATTGTACATATAAATTGTGTCATTAAAGTTATTTCATTACTAGTAAATAAAAACTAGTTATTTATTTACTAGTAAAAAGTCATGTGTAAATAAATGAAAAAAAATTAATGGAAAGGGGGCCAGAGACGCCCAGAAAGGCAGTTGGCCTCTCTCGTGCTTTAAGCTGCGCATGCCAATTGTCCCAACAAGTAGCATCTTTTTTATCTTCTCTATATCTTCAGCGGCATCATCAATAAAGAAAGGTTGTTTGGCTTAACTGATTAGTTCTCCGTGCGTTTGTATTTTTGGTGGACAACAAGTGTATATTTTCTTAAGAAATATGAAGCACGTTTCTGAAAGTTGCGATCATTCTTATGTACTTGTGAGCCATTTCCACCGTACTATATATAACTGACGAATGTAATATTTTTTTCTGTAGTATTACGGAATTTCATGAGTATGTAATATGAACGTTACCAGAGTTAGAATCAGTTAAGAGCAGTTCTTTTTTTAGGAAATCTGAAATAGTCTTCCTGCATCTCAGTTCAGCGTCATTTATTTGCTTAATCGTCTAATATTTGGGTCCGATTTTTGTCACGTTTGTACACGGATGTAGTCTCTCAGATCATTAGGAAAAAATGGTGGTCTCAAAATAAATTTGTTTATAACAAATACAAACAAAATGCAAAATTGACCATGTATACTGTTTTTATTATCTGGTTAGAAAATAATTGAAAATACTTTGAACATTTTTTTAAATTACGCCGGTGTTTACATTACACGTATTTTGTAATTCGTTTTTGATGGACTTGTTCTCTGTATTGTGTCTATTTAAAAGCTGCTAGGCACATTTTGGTTTAAAAATTTAATGGTCACGATAGTATACGCATTCACGACAGTATTTTAAAGCACATTCTGAATTGTAAATGTTCTTTTCATAAAATTCTCTGTTTTTCATTTTGGCATTCGGTGATCGGTGTCTTATCTACATAACCTTACTACGTGCGTTGCTGGTGTTCAAATATTCAAGGTCTGTCTTAAGCATCACAGTTACATGAATCACTGTCACGCGCCACAGAATCACTGTCAAGATCACTGTCAATAACATTTTCACGGTACACAATACTTCTAGTCATCATATAGCCATTAACTACTTCCTCAAAATTTTAATCGCGCACTTCACTGCTAAGAGACAATGACATGTAACTCACACCTGAATGCGCGTCTCTGAGACCGCTCGAAATTTTCTGACAAGCCTATCTGGAAAACAGTGGGAGACTAACCCCCCCTCCCTCATTATGAAACGCGTCGACCATAGGTGAGTAAGGATTGAGTGGAATAGCTACTCTTGAAAAAGTAAAGCTGTGGAGATAATAGAATTCTCACTTTCAGAAACGCTTGTGGTCTGGGAGGCCGCATCCAGTTAATAGAGGTTGTCGATATTTTGGAAAAACTATATATTTTTTTATTGATTTAATACACGTTTAATCCACGCGGTAAGGTTACTCTGAGTTGAACAGTGTTTAAGAAAAAAATAATGCAGCATGCTCTCGCTAGTTTGACAACCTTTAGGAATGTGCGTTTTGTTGGGAAAATGTTATATTTTTTAGGTACAAAATTTGTAGTTATGAGTAATGAATTATTGCTAATATTCGTTTAGGAAATTTGAAACTTCGTTTCATAAAGGGGGCCGAAGCGGGCCGTAGTAAGAGTAGGGGGTATTTTACTAAAAAAGAGCACTGGTTAAAGATCTCGTAATGGAAAATTTGTGTTGCGTGAAAACACTTCAAATGATAGGTTATGCAATATTTTTTTAAAAAATGTAACAAATTAATGTATCAGAAAGAATTGTATAAATTGTCTGGGTAGCCGTTATTTGTAAGCGTTGTGCACAAATTACAAGTTATTTGTAATTTTGTTTTGTTAAGCGTACTGCGCGAAAAATAGATGAATTGAAAATTAAATTAAGTGTATCTGTATTAAATTTTAGTTTTGAATAAATCGTGCAATATTTCTGTTTCGTAAATTTTGTTTTCATTAAGTACGTTGCTGTGCAAACACTTACGTTTTATGTGGTTGCGTATGCGTTTCACGTCGGCACTCGATGTATTCACGCCGTGTGTGATATATATGTCCGTCTCATGTCTGTTGTGGAATACTACTATGTAGAGCATGAGAGTTCGGACTCGCGTTTCGGGCACCGCCCCCGGCGCTACCGCCGCGCTCCGGCTGTCTGGCCGCTCGCCAGAGGCCGTCATCCGCGCGGAGCCAGACACGACACGGCGCGCGGACTGGCGCGTCGCTTCGTTGCGCTTGTCGCGTGTCCGCCGGCCAACTCCACCTCCTCCTCGCCGCCTGTCGACGATTAGCCAGCCCTGCGCGTTCACAACCCCGTTGCGCTAGGCCCTATGTCGTCAACCTACATAGGTGTTAGGTATTTAAAATAAAACTCTACAGAATATTGGTTGCGAAATGTGATTGAGTGGCAAATAGCGGGTTATTCGTTGTTCACATATCTTTATATCATAGAAAATGACAGTCTAATGTGATGTCTGGAGGGAGCGTCTCCGATGCTTTACACAGTTTTAAAATTATTTTCGTAGTTCTTCAATTGGGGATTTTTAATTTAATTAGAAGGGTTTATAATATGATAAAAATACCCAGTTCCATCAGCAGACCAACACGCGTAAAATGACTCCCCGCTTGCTCCAAGTGCTGGCCCGGAAGGGGTGACCGAACCCACCATCGGAGGATTGGACGGACATACGCAGGTTACCCTATTACTTTCACTAGCTTAGTATGTACTACCATTACACAATATTTGGATTGATTGATTATGTCGTGCTTTCGGGCGCGTCAACTGCTATGGTCACTAGACCCTCAAGTGCATTGTATTCTTCTTATAATGGAAGTTGGCAGTGACCCCCCGCTGGTTGGAGAGATCGTGCACCGACGGACATGCCAGTTTGGTGGTTTTTTTCCCAACGAGAATCTCCCATCAGTGGGGCGCCGCCACAGCGGGGACAAGATGTAAGCCCCCGACTGGTCTCCTGACATTTGTGATTCATGCATGTAAGTGTAAGGGGCCAAATTAAGTTAAAGATGAGGAAGGGAAGATCGCGCGCGGTTCGTGGTCCATGTTTTAAGGTACTGCTCTGATATTCGAGTGGTGTTGATCGGCGACTGGCCGCTTGATCTCTTCTCGAGACAGAGGTTGAATTCCACCTAGCTGCATAGCTAGTGCGGAAAATCCTACCACTAAACAAAACTCGAACCCTAGGACTTCTCGGTCAGAGATACCGCAGTGACATCATTTGATGCCCGGATCCACCTATGTCAGTAAATATGCGGAAAAACCTATCATTTCGTTCACACCTTACAGGCAACACAAGAAATAGCCGAGTTAAAAATTGTTTAATTACAAATGCCTATTGCAGTTTAACATTATTTTTAATGTAATTCTGCTTCACTTTAAACATGTAGAGAAGGAAAGGGTTGCCTCACACACAATAGTTTATTTTCTACTTCCATTTTGTTTATATTTTCCTCTTTTACTTGCGTAAGTAATACTTTTTTTTACATCAAGCGTAGTATTTACTTGCTTGTGCCAAACTCTCCTTGGATCGTATTGGCCCTCTTAAAGTCTTTTTCTCTTTTTGTAGTTCTTCATTCAAAATGTTCGAATAGAGCTTCAAATTTATCGTGAGACATCCTAAAGTATTGCAGAATGTTTCACCTTCAACCACATCTGAATACAACATGCGAAATTTCCCTTTCATCATTCTCGTTCTCCGTGCCTCTTCTTCCCCTCTGTGTCTCTTTTCCCGCTCTCTGTTTTCCCTCGCATTTTCCTCTATTTCCCCCCTCTCTCCATTTCCTCTCTTTATTTTCCTTTCTTCCACTATTTCCCTCTTTCTCTATTTCCCCCTTTATTTCCTTCACTCTCTATTTTCCCTCTCTCTATTTTCCATCTCTCTTAGTTTCCCTCTCTCTATTTTCCGTCTCTCTATTTTCCCTCTCTCTATTTTCCCTCTCTCTAGTGCCTCTATTTTCCCTCTCTATATTCCCCCTCTCTATTTCCCCTCTCTATTTTCCCTCTCTCTATTTCCCCTCTCTCTTTGTCCCTGTCTCTTTTTCCCTCTCCTCTCATTAACTTGCGCCGCCTGTACCTCGTGTTCTCCTCGACCACGCCCCACGGCACATGACACAGCAACAATGAAGCTCACGTGAATTGCATTTAACTGAAGCGCTCTCACGTGCTCTGACGCCATCTAGTGGAGTTACAATAATTCCACTATGCCTATGTTTTTCCCGGAAGTGAAAGCAATACGTTGACACATTTGTATCGCAATTTGACGCCTGGTACGGCAGCGCATTAAGCACAAACCAACATACATTGATTTTTATATATTAGATTAATTTTCTGTATAATTATTTTTCGTGAAATTGTCCGATATTTTAATAGTTATTCTGATATTGGGGCGGAGATGAATCCAACAAATCGGAGATAATTAAAATATTGGTCCAGTCGCACTTGAGTTATAAATGGTTTTATTAACTCGACTTTGTTTTATTTACTTAGATTCTGCTAGTCTTTGAGTAGATGGAGTAATATTGAGAAGCGGCGGACCAGCAAAAATGTAATAGAATGTTCAAAAATATCTCATCCTATAATATACGGTGTGAAGAATGTTTCTTTGAGAATGTTTCTTCTTCATGAAAATTTTAGTGTTTTAAAACCCTAAAACGTTTCGTTTAGGAGTTATTTAACGATATAGATTCGAAGTGTGTAGCGGGCTGCGTTTGCATAAATATCTAGTTACTTTTCCGTATACGCACGTATATGCGGGGTAATATACGTAGTATAGGGAAAGTTATGTAACGGTGCGCAAAAAAATAGCCAATTCTTGCCAGAAAAAATTCGTTGCAGGGCCGTGATAACGAAAAAGTGGATAAAACCAGTTGCTAAAGTAAGAAAAAAATCCCCTAACACGTGGCGTAGCCAGAAACCCTGTTTTCTAGGTCCTTGATGCCGAAAAACCAATTGAAAGGAAAACGTCCGTCTGTTCGTCCGTCTGTCCGTCTGTGAACACTGCTAGCGTCTAAACCATTCGTACCATTTCGTACAAAATGAATATTCCCCGGTCGATCTGGTTCGAGTCAAAGCTTTGAGATTTTGAAAAAGATTCTTCAAAATTTGGGGGTACTTTACATGAAGCTGCCCGGACATCTTCAAAATATTTTCAAAAACGGCTCCAAATTTTTTCTTTAAATTTCTTGTATAAATAGAGTAAAATACACTTATTAATAGAGACCGGAAAAATATATAGTATGAAACGTCAAAATATGTACATAAATATGTAATGAAAACAGAATATGTAATAAATATGTAAAATCCGATATTATATCTAATATTAAATTCTCTAAACACCATTTACTTAGCAAGAAATTACATTTAGAAAAACTGTTCAATATACATCATACAACATTCTCGTCCTTAGTAGAAGCTTCATCTATTGTAATCTTGGACCGTAGTTTAGCAGCCGGACTAATCGCAATAGAAGCCATCACACAAACTGCTGAGATCTACGACCAGCAAACATACACTGTAGCATCTTCATCGAAGTGTTACACGTCGGCGATCGCAAATTTTTCTAGGAAATTAAGGTTACAGATCACAAAACTCGGTGTCAATGATATTTTGAACATATTTCTCCAATAATGTAGGGAAAATGATAATTTAAAAAATACATCTTTTCACAAAAAATTTGGAATTAAATTGAAGAAAATTGACAAAATAAGAAAATATATTGTGAAAACAGCAAAATATGTAAAATATGAAATATAGTACTAAATATGTAAAAATATGTAAGGAAAAAATTCGATATTGTGTTAGGAGGGCTATGATTCGCCAAGATTACGATTTTGAAAACGGTAAGTAGAAAGACAAAAAATATGTAATTACATAAAAATCCGATCTCTACTTATTAAGACGGCATAGCTCCGATTTTCATGGATAACTCTGAATTTTCGATAATTGTAAAAGTTTGGATTTTTTCGGCGTCTTTCTACAACTACAAAATTGAAGATAGAGATTTTTCCTTCAAATAAAATGTGTTCTCTAAAGTGAGTTCTTTGTTTAAGGTAAGATACATTGTGTTAAAAATTTTTGTTTTTGCGCAATATTGCGTGCAATATATGAAATTTTAAAAAATTACAAAAACTAGATTTTCTCAGAAATGACTCCAAATTTTTTCTTTACTCTTTTGGTACGGATAGTGGTAAATGTACACTATCAGATGACATAAAAGCCATATTGCTGTATTCTTTTGTTTTTTCCAAAAATTGCAAAAATTTAATTTTTTTGACTTCTCTCATGTCGATAATATTTACATTAGCGGCGCTCTGTTCACAATAATATATTTATTAGTACATGTGCTTTAAATAATTTCGAGTAATGTTTCTGGAAAACAACCGTTTTCTGTGAAAACTAGCTCAAAATTCCACATTTTCATAAACGGTCAAACGCCATTTTCTCGTAAATGGCTCCAAATGTTTTCTTCAAACTTTTCGATCGGATAGTGCTAATTGCACTAATTAATGTGACGTAAGGTTTATTTTGAAGTATTTTTTATTTTTCCAAAAATTACACAACTGTAATTTTTTTTGAAAGATATCTCACATCTTTAATATGCACATTACCAGCAATGTGTAAACATTATTATATTTGTGAGTGTAAGTGCTTCAAATAACTTCAAATAAAGTATTTTGAAAACTCAAAAATTATCTGTAAAAATGAGCTTCAAATTTCGCATTTTTAGTAGCGCTAAAACGCCATATTCTTTAAAACGGCACAAAATTTTTAAAAGAAAATCGCCTATTGGGGACTAGGTTTTTGTGTTCTTTAACATTCTAAAATTAATATTTCCGTTCTACCATTAGGAATCCGAAAAATTAAGAAAATGTCAAAAAAATGTACTTTGGGTGGCCATAGATGGCAGCTGGCAAGAGTATATTGCAATTTCGATTAGCTAGCCCAGACCCATGGAAATATAAAACTAATAGGGGAAAGTCTGTGCCATTCTGTAGCACCACTAGTTTCGTTTAGTGAACTAAATATGCTCATTAATTCCATGAAAAATCGTTGATTATCGTTATGTTAGTAGCTTGCGTGCAATTATCTTCACAACTACCAATCAGAATTCAGAAAAGAATTAAAATAATTTAATTAAGACATCACAACCCAGACGTGACCACAATATTCCAATCAGGCATGAAACATGAACAGAAATGTACTACATCACAGATTATGCACCTACATCAACTGCATACAAACAATGAATGAATATAACTAAATTGAAGTCTGAACACCAGTAGCGCCTAAACTTTGCGAGGGATTTTTTCTAAACTGAATTAACACCTGTCGACTTGGCCCGAGTCGAAGCTCTGCGATTTTGAAAATCATTAATTGTTGGGGGTACTTCATAAGAAGTCCCAGGACATTTTCAACATTTTCTCAAAAATGGCAACCGCGAGAGGTGGTTCAGTGCATCAACTGATGTCATTGCGGTGCCTCTAACCGAGAGGTTTTACGTTCGAGTCCCGATAGCGGCAGGATTTTCGACACTAGCTTGTCACCTAGATCAAATTCAGCCGCTCTCTGGAGAATTCTGGCGGCCGGCTGCTCTGATGGGTAGTTTCTCCGATCAACACCAGGCGAATGCCGGAGAAGTACCCTAACGGGGGCCACAGACAGCGCACAATTTTTCCTTCCTCTTCTTCGTCCTATCCTCACCCCTTACACTAACATGCACAACGCTACTATTCATGCCGGGAGACCAGTGAGAAGTAACTTGTCCCGGCTGTGGACGGTGCCCCGCTGGTTGGGGAAAACCACGCTAGTCGACGGAAGGTCAGCGTTGGATCTCTCCATCCGGGATGGGGAAGATCACCGCCACCTCAAGATGAAAATGATGCACTACACTTATGGGACTCAGTAGTTGACGCGCCCGGAATCACTAACAATCAGTTAATCACAAATGGCTCCAAATTTTTTTCCTTAAACTCCTTGTAAAAATAAAGTAAAATACGCTTATAAAGGTGGCATAGATTCTAGTTTCACTCTAAATTTTGGAAAATTCCAAAAGTTCTAATTTTGTTTGGCGGTTTCCTACAACTACAAAATTGAAAATAAGAGGTATTTCCTTAAAATGATATATGTTCTCCATGTTTACTTCTTTCAATAAGGTCCTGTACATTTTTTGGAAACTTTAATAGTTTTCGGGCAATGGTGCGTAAAATATATGCAGATTTTCTCGAAAACTACTCCAATTTTTTCTTTAAACTTTTGGTAGGGATAGTGCTAAATGTACGCTACGAGAAGACGTAAACTCCATATTGTTGTATTCTTTTGTTTTTTCAAAACTTACAAAAATGTTGTTTTTTTTTTACTTGTCTCTCGTGTCGGTAATATTTACTTTAGTTTCGTTTTGTTCAC
Source organism: Acheta domesticus (assembly GCA_031308135.1). Classification (NCBI taxonomy): domain Eukaryota; kingdom Metazoa; phylum Arthropoda; class Insecta; order Orthoptera; family Gryllidae; genus Acheta; species Acheta domesticus. The sequence goes on from JAHLJT010004567.1 coordinate 54,640,160, forward strand.
ATTATTTTATTTACGTGTACATGTGCTTTAAATTATGTCATATAAAGTTTCTCGACAACTCAAATTTTTCTATGAAAAGTAACTGAAAATTTCGTATTTTCACAAATGTTCAAACGTCATGTTCTCAAACACGACTCCAAATTATTTCTTCAAACTTTTCGAACGGATGGTGCTAAATGCGCTGTTTAAGTTGACATAAAATTAATATTGCTGTATTCTTCCGTGTTACACTAATGTTTTTTTGTTTTTTTTTCAAATATCTCTAACGCCGTTTAAATGCACATTTCGAGCATTTTTTTCACATTATAACATTTGTGAGTGGAAGTGTTTTAAATGACTCCAAATGAAGTTTTTGGAAAACTCGAAGCATTTCTGTGAAAAAAGAGCTTCAATTTTCGCATTTACAATAACGCTTACACGCCATTTTCGTAACAGCGGCCCCAAATTTATTAATGACGAGGTTTTACTCTTCATTAATATTCTTAAAGAAGTATTTCGAATGGACCATTAGGAAACCTAAAAATTCGAAAACGTCAAAAAATGTATTTTGGGTGGCGATAGAGGATGGGGCCAAACGGTAAAGCTGGCACAGACCAAGGAAATTAGAATACTTTACTGCGAGAAAGTCTGTGCAATTCTGTTGCACTAATATTTCTAATTTGTTCGAAAATACGAAAACATTTTAAAAATTAGCTCCAACTACTTTACTTGGGAAAAGGGATTAACCAGGAGAATTCTATCAAGGAGACAAACGCCGTTTTGAGATCAAAAACCGAGTCGTAGAATAAAAGAGCTCGTGCGTAATCGCTGCTCATTATTTCCGGTAGTAGAATGATAACGGAAGATCTTAGAAGTAAAATATATCAATAATAATATGTGAGGGGTTGGAATATTAGTGACATTTACACAATTACTTCAATTTTATGTTTGAAATCGGTTCCAAACGGGAATCGATATTTTGATTAATTCCTCGAGCAATTTGTGATGGTATTCGGGAATATGTAAACAAGATAGTTTTATACTACTATTAAATATGATACGAAACCGTTTGCCTCTGTTACAGCATCACTAGTTTCATGTGTGGGGAAAAAATATATTGAGACGAAAAATTACGTAAGCATAAACGGACTGCCTGGCTTGCCTGCCCCTAAGTTCGGTCTCCTCGCGCCGCAGGCCACTGGGACTGGCCGTGCCGCCGCGTTGAGGGAGTGCCCACCACGGACGGATGACGCGATGGTGTGGAAGGGAGAGGGCTGCGAGGTGTTTTTCCAAATTTGACTTTACGACTCTCCTACTCATCCGATTTGCATAATTGACACGGCGTTGGATTCTGGAAACATGTCGCCATCTCGCTGTAAGTCCACATTTTTGAAATTGTTCCCGGAAGTACGAGAAAAAATTACAAAACGAGTTTCTGCTTTTTTGGGAAAAGGACTTCGTAGCGTAAATTCTATTTTAAAAAGGATTCAAATGCGGCTTACAGATTGAAAATCGGATCATTTGTTCAGACGTTATCGGTAAAGTAAATTCTCTATGATAGTGCTGCGATCTATTGAATTTTCCTACAAGTATTTTTCGGTACTTTTAGCCTTAGGGACTTACATTTTGACAAAATACAGAAGATATTTGTGTTCGTTTCCACGTTGGATATGTTCCGCATTATACAATGAGATACTGTAGAAGTTGGTTATAAGTTCGCCAGGACCTCGGTTTTTGTTCACGTTGGACAGATTGGCGCATTATACAAGTTCCGCATTAAGCAAGCTTTACTGTACATTTCAACAATTTGAAGGACAAAAGGAATTTCAAGAAAAATAAATACTTATTCAAATTGTCTAATGTCTATTAACCAGAATTCATTGTAGTAATGAAATTAAAATAATTATATTTAACCTTTTAAAACGTAAAAACATTCAATATTTGAAATTTAAAAAATAATGACTTCATTGAAAGGGGAATGAGAGAGAGGGAGTGTTTATGTGTTCTGAGACGTTCATGTGCGTTTTATATCTTGTTTAAAGGAAAGCGCGCTCTTTTGAATAGTTTTTCCAGCAGTCCTGAACTCTGATGGCGGCCGAGCATATCATGATAATTTGATGATCAATGGGAAGAATGTTAAATTACTTATCCCAGAAAACAGTGATCAAAATTTTACCCTCTTTTGTATACTTCTTTAAAGGGCGAGAAATCGAAAATAATTTCAAATTCGTAATTTGTATTTTTATGTGAGTCATCCGTGGCATTTCGTTGAAATGTAAGTTTTCTTAATCCTTAAATAGTATTGAGAGTTTAAACTCTTAACTCTTCGCACTATCTACCACTGATCAAAGTGATAAAAGAATTTATGTCGCGAATGTTATATTTCGTCGAAAGCTTTGCAAAGGTCCTGCTCGTTCACCCCACATTTCTAGAGTGAAATAACTCTAAACCCAGATTATCGAGTGGATTTTATTTTAGGCATATAATTTAATTCAATTACTAGTGGAAACGTGAGGCTACGCCCCCGGAGCTCAGCTGATGCTGTCTACGAGGGCGCGGAACGATCCATTGAGAAACGGACTTCTTTCCCTCTGATCCCATCGGACTTCTTTCCCTCTGCGGAGCGATCGCCGTCCTCAACAGCCTTTTGGTTTGACCCAGATGTATTAAAGTGGAGGTATTTTAGTTCTATAATTCCAAACCATTGCAATATCGTAAGAGATTACGAATTGCCGTTCTTTCAACCAAATGACAATCTCCGAATCTTGTTTTCGTCAGTGTAGACTTGTGAATTTGTTCGCGAGGAAGAAAAAAAATGCAAGCTGTTAGATACGCATAGTAGGCAAAATAGAAAAATTTTCTCTGGTACTATGAGCGCACTCTAATCCGTAGGTTATTTTTTTCTTTCCCTTTATGCTGTGATGCACTTATCTCCTCAACGATACGATAATATTGGTTTTGATTTGAACTACTCCCTCGGCCTTGATAAGACGATGTTGTTAATATTTAGCTGTAAAATGATTCTTTCAAGTCATTTGATATTTTCATCAAAATAAGCACTTCTGATCTAATTGTTAATTGAAATAGTTGCAGCCTTCATACAAGTGTACTATTTTACGACAATAAATAATTAAATTATAGATTGCGAATATTCTTGTTCATATATACTTGTAGGGTGGATTTTTATATAATTTATATGAATAATTTTTTAAAATAAAAGTTAACCAACAAATTTTTTTGTAGAAATGGTTGTGCAGTGCCTGAACAAAATGCATAAAGGAAACTTTGTATAAATGGATATGCAATGCCTGTATATTTGAACAAAATTAATAAAGAAATTGGTGAGCGGAATCTTAAGAACGTTTGTTCTTTCTTAAAGTATTCAACAAACTGAACACCAAATTCAAAATTTGTTATGTTGACCATCCAAAATACAGAAGGTGGAATGGAACGGGATAATTAAATTGATTAGACATATTTCTAAACAACTTTATTGTTAATCACTACATCATACAGGAATATACCATCTAGGGTTAAGAATTCCATATTTGTACTTTGTTACTATCTACAAAGTAAATATACGAGTAAATAAATAAATGTCTAAAGAAGGGAAAATCAAAAAGTACCACAAAATGATATCGAAAAGTAATTCTTCGTTTAAGAAATATATTTCCTCCAAACTTCATGAATTCTGAAAATAAGCTCTAGTGCTTACCCAACGTATCGTAAGGCCAACGTAGAAGGGCGTATGGGCCAGATATCAAATTCAAGTTTAGCTGTGGGCCGCATCGTAATTTAAAGATTGTTTTACTCTAACTACTGAGATAGTACTGAAACAAATTGTGTGTGTGTGTATATATAAAAGATACAACTTTTATTCAACATACTTAATGATTAATGCACATACAACGAGAAAATTAATATATCATTAAATAAAAATAAGATGAATTGTGCAATTTTATTGCATTTGGTTGGTATAATAAAAATCTTCAAAGCAGTCGCGGGTCGCACAAAAAGATCCGATGGTCCGTATGCGGCCCGCAGGCCGGCAGTTGGAAAGCCCTGCTCTAGAGGGTTGATTGATTGATTGATTGTTTCCCGGCACGTCAACTGCTGTGGTCATTAGGCTCGCTAGTGTAGTGAATTTTCTATCTTGGGAAGTGTCAGTGTTCCTATCTCGTTGGATTGTGAGATCTAGCATCGACGCTCACATGAGCTTGCGGGCTTTCCCTTCCAGGTATGCTTCCCAGTGGGGCACTGCCCCAGCCGGCACAATCTCTATGTTCCGGACTGACCTTCCGACATATGCGATAGTACATTGCCTGTGTGTGTATGTGTGTAAGGGAAAATGATCGCGCGCGTCCCTTGGCCCGTTTGTTAAGGTAGTACACCGGCATCCACCTGATATTAATCGGAGAAACCATGGAAAACTACCGATGAAAGCAGCGGGCCACTATAATTCTCCACTAGGCAGCGGCAGAAATCGACCTCGTCTATTGCTGAAAATATGCCACAGTCGGAATTCAAACTTTGGACTTCCCGCTTAGAGTTGCTGCAGAGACAACGGTAAAGATGTATCTGCGATTCCTCAGCCGGTTTCTCTTGAGGAGTATGAGTCATTGTAGGGTGAAAATGTTAAAATATTATTCAAATACGATGCATGTGACGAAACATATTTTCTCTGTGCTTTTATGTTGAACATTTAAAATGTTTTATTGAGCTCCCAGGATGGACTCGTACATGAGAATTGCCATTTTCGGCGAAGGTATTCATTGAGTAATAATATATAAGGTACTAACGACATGATTGTACTGATCATCTAGAAAGATTCTATATACGATTTAACTACTCTGTCGACGAAGACCACATCACGCTGCTGCACCGTAGAGTGCGCATGTTCAAATGCTGATTTTGGAGGCGAGCCCTGGAAGCAGGCAGTCCGCGACAAGAGTAAAAATCGCTCACCTGTTGTTTTGAGCGCTCTCCGCTCCAATGTGATGATTAACAACTGTATCTGGAGTACGACAGCACAACCTAGGATGTTAGAAGGAGTCTCTCATACCGTAGGCATAGACTTTTTTTTCATTTTCGCATGTCGTCTGGGGACTTTGGCATAGTTTGGCCATACCTTGGATAATATTTCCTTTGGTAGATAGAAGAAACATTAATTTTCAATCAGTATGTGAAAGCTGTTTAATGCATAGGCAGAGCTTGTACGTAGGTAGAGATTTAAAATACCGCTCCATTTACAAATCGTGGTTTAGTAAATTTTTACAGAACTTGAAAAAAGGAACGTACTGCAGTAAGATAAATAGTCGTGTTTTTTCTGGCCCCATGTTGACAACTGATAGTTACGACGCGCCTTTTTACTTTCCCATATGCATACGTATCTACGAAGTAATATACGTAGTATAGGGAAAGTTATCTAATGCTGAGCGAGAAAACGACAGATTTTCGGCAGAAAAAATTCATTGCCGAAAAGCGAAACGGGCCGTCTATCCGTCCGTCCGTCTGTGAACACCACTGGCGCCTAAACCATACGTTAGGAGTTTTTTGAAATTGAAGAAACCCCTGTCGATCTGACTCCAGTCGAAGATTTGAGATTTTGAAAAACTTTCTTCAAACTTAGGGGGTACTTTACATGAAGTCCCCGGACATTTTTAAAACGTTCTTAAAAAGGCTACTCATTTTTTCTTTAAATTTATTGTCAGAATAGAGTAAACTACATTTATGAAGATGGCGTAGGTCCGATTTTCACGGTTAACTCTGAATATTCGAAAATTACAAAAGTTCGATTTTTTGCGGCGTCCTCCTACAACTACAACATTGAAGATAGAGATATTTCCTTCAAATGAAATTTGTTCTCCATAGTGAGTTCTTTCATTAAAGTCATGTACATGTTTTTGAAACTCTTAGTAGTTTTCGCGCAATATTGAGTGCAGTATGTGCAATTTTGTTTTAAAATTACGGCTCGAAATTTTTTTTTAACATTTCGTAAGGTTAGTGACTATGGTACTCTATGAGATGACTCCATATTGCTCTTTTTTTCTTTTCTTTTCCTTTTTTTTTTTGTTTTTTCAAAAATTATAAAAAAAATTTTTTTACTTGTCTCTCATGTCAATATTTACATTAGCACCGATTTGTTCACATTATATTTATGAGTACACGTGCGTTAAATAATGTCGGAAATGTTTCTCGTAAAACTCAACCGTTTTCTGTGAAAACTAGCAAAAATTTTCATTTTTTCAGAAACGCTCAAACGCCACTATCTCGTAAATGACTGCAATTTGTTTCTTCAAACTTTTTGAACGAATAGTACAAATTGCACTTTTTAATATGACGTAAAGTTAATTTTGGGGTATTGTTTTGTTGTTTCAAAAATTACAGAAACGTGTAATTTTGTTTAAATTACACAAATGTAATTTTTTTGAATGATTACTCACTCCATTAATATGCACATTTCTAGCAATGTGTAAACACTGTTTTATTTGTGAGTTAAAGTGCTTCATTTGACTTCTAATGAAGTTTTTCGAAAACAAAAGATTCCTGTGAAAAAGAGCCTCAAATTTCGCACCTATAGTAGCGACGAAACACCATGCTCTTAAAAACGTCTCTACATTACATTTAAATTATAATAAAGAAAGCAAATTCAGAACATATATGAATAATAAAAATTGAATGTGCAAAGAATATCGCAGTAAAATCATTAGGAAGACAATAATAGCGCATAAGTAATAGTAGAAAACTACGAGTTATCGTAGATAATTCACATCTAAAATTCTATTTAAGTGCCAAACTATAGGTTTTACATATTTTTCAACAAAATATTGGAGTAAAGCATATCGTACAAAAATATTTATCAGTAGCATTTAATTAACACTAGCAACTGTAGTTCATAACTATTTTCTAGACAGGGATTTTAAAATCAGAAATTAGTAGTAACAAAATCATGAAGGATAGAAAAAATTGGTTGTCTGCCATTACCAAACATCCATCCGGTGACAGGAAGTGCGGAGCCAAATAAAAGGATGAAGTAAATAATGATTTGGAATAACGCAGACTGTTGCTGCTGCTTTGAGATATTTTATAGATGTTTAGAATTCTCGTATAGTTCCAACGAAGTAGTAAACCATAAACTTCTGAATGCGCCACGGGCATTCATTTGCCCCTCGAAAGAATTCCAACTCCTCGGACCATAAGCACGGGGGCTTTGCAGTTGCGCTAGGGGTAAAACATCCACTTAACGCCCTAGATGCGTAAATGAGTAATTTATGCCGCCCATACGTGCCACCTGCCTTTTCCCTACCCCCGAAACGTATACTTCGGGTTTTTCTTGGCGCGTGCGATCTTGTCTTCCCGATGGAATATCTCATGGTATTTGCGTCGTTCTCGATCGTGCCGGTAGGAGTCGCATGATCGCCAGCAGTACGATCATGCGACTCCTGGCGACGTGATGGAGAACGACGCGAAATACCGTGAGATATTCCATCCTGAAGGCAAGACCCCATGCGCCAAGAAATAAAAACCCAAGTAAAGGCGGTGTCGCTGTCTGCCGCCTGCCGTGAGAGCGAGGCCTAATCGTACGCGGCAGATCGCTTCATCAGCAGCTGCGCGGACAGCGATCTCTAGCGCCGCCGCTGCGCACCGCCCAGTACCAATTTGCGACAGGGCGCGTGGCTCCGTGGGCACTGGGCGCGAGCGCGATCGCGATCGCGGGGCGCTGAGCCGGTTGTTCTTGGCGTCTGCTGGGCACTGCGACGGGCAGCACCCGTCTTAAATCATTTACTTAAAATGTTATGTATTAATCAAGACTATCTGATTTTGCTCTATTGTAAAAGGAAATGGCATTGCAATAAGCATAATTGTAATGAAATATACAGGGTGTCCTGGGAGGAAACGTCGAAACTTCGAAAATAAGCTCTTAAGACAATTCTAAGCAAATTTTGTCTAATAAACTACGTAGATATTCCGAATGGTTGAGCCGCAATGAGCACTCAAAAGTTGGTTTCAAAATTGATTGTTAGGCAAAAATTTGCATTATAGAAGCATAGAAACGCTCCAAAAATACGTAAATTGTTTATTATTTACAAAAGAAATGAATATATTTGTTCAGAAAGAAAAATTAAGCGAGAAATAAAAAAGCACCCAATTTACACAATTCGACTGCTTTTTTATTTCTCACTTAATTTTTCTGTCTAAGCAAATAAACTAATTTCTTTGGTAAATAATAAACAATTTACATGTTTCTGGAGTGTTTTTATACTTCCGTAATGCAAATTCTTGCCTAGAAATCACTTTTTCAAACCAACTTTAACCAACCAACCAACCAATAAACACCCAACAGTTGGTTTCCGCATTCCGCACTAGTTTAACCAGTCACCGGATGGATGTTTGGTAATGGCAGACAACCAATTTTTTCTATCCTTCATGATTATGTTACTCCTAATTTCTGATTTTAAAATCCCTATCTTGAAAATAGTTATGAACTACTGTTGCTACAGTGTTAATTAAATGCTACTGATAAATATTTTTGTACGATATGCTTTACTCCAAAATTGTGTTAAAAATATGTAAAACCTTTAGTTTGGCACTTAAATAGAATTTTAGATGTGAATTATCTACGATAACTCGTAGTTTTCTACTATTACTTATGCGCTATTATTGGCTTCCTACTGATTTTACTGCGATATTCTTTGCACATTTAAATTTTATTATTCATACATGTTCTGAATTTGCTTTGTTTATTATAATTTAAATGTAATGTAGAGACGTTTTTAAGAGCATGACTTTTCATCCCTACTGTAAATTTGAGGCTCTTTTTCACAGGAATCTTTTGTATTTTCGAAAAACTTCATTAGAATTCAATTGAAGCACTTTAACTCACCAATACAACGGTGTTTACATATTGCTAAAAATGTGCATATTAACGGAGTGAGAAATCATTCAAAAGAATTATATTTGTGTAATTTTTGAAAAAACAAAATAATATCCCAAAATGAACTTTACGTCATATTAAAGAGTGCAATTTGTACTATTGAAAGTGACTAGTGAAAAGTTTGAAGAAACAAATTGCAGCCATTTACGAGATAGTGGCGTTTGAGCGTTTCTGAAAAAATGGAAATTTTAGCTAGTTTTCACAGAAAACGGTTGAGTTTTACGAGAAACATTTTCCGACATTATTTAAAGCACGTGTACTCATAAATATAATGTGAACAAATCGGTGCTAAAGTGAATATTGACTTGAGAGACAAATAAAAAAAACATATTTTTATAATTTTTGAAAAACCAAAAGAAAAGAGCAATATGGAGTCATCTCATAGAGTACCATAGCCACTAACCTTACGAAATGTTAAAAAAAAAATTTCGAGCCATTTTTGAGAAAAAATTTCGAGCCGTAATTTTTTTTAATTGCACATATTGCACACAATGTTGGGCGAAAATTACTAAAAGTTTCAAAAACATGTACATTATGTTATTACATGTACATTATGCTATTACTACTACGACTACTGCAATTACTACTACGACTTCTGCAATTACTACTACGACTACTGCAATTACTACTACGACTACTGCAATTACTACTACGACTACTGCAATTACTACTACGACTACTGCAATTACTACTACGACTACTGCAATTACTACTACGACTACTGCTATTACTACTACGACTACTGCTATTACAACTACGACTACTGCTATTACTACTACGACTACTGCTATTACAACTACGACTACTGCTATTACTACTACGACTACTGCTATTACTACTACGACTACTGCTATTACTACTACGACTACTGCTATTACTACGACTACTACTACTACCACCAACACGATTACCATCCCAAGAATATCACCACCACCACCATCACCGCTGCTTGCTACTATTATGTATCCAAGTAAGAAAAGACACAAACCTAGTGGTGCTACAGAATGGCACAGTCTTTCCCGTAGTAATTTTCTATTTCCTTTGATCTCGGCTTGCTATTCAGACATGACACACACTCTTGCCAGCTGCCATCTATCGCCGCCCAAATTACTTTTTTTAAAAAGATTTTCTTAATTTTTCGGTTTCTAATAGTAGAACGGAAATATTATTTTAATAATACTAAAGAACATATAAACCCCGTGCTAAATGGCAATTTTATTTGAAAAATATAGACATTTTTAAGTTATGGCGTTTCGTCGCTACTGTAAATGCGAAATTTGAGGCTCTTTTTCACAGGAATCTTTTGTGTTTTCGAGTAACTTTATTTGAAGTCATTTAAAGAACTTTAACTCACAAATTGAATAGTGTTTACAAATTGTAGAAAATGTACATATTAACGTCGTAAGAAATCTTTCAAAAAAATTACATTAGTATAATTTTTGAAAAAACAAAAAAATTCCCAAAATGAACTTTGTCATATTCAAGAGTGCAATTCGCACTATCCGTTCGAAAAATTTGAAGAGAAAGTTTGGAGAAATGTTTGCGAAAAGGGCATTTGTAAAAATGAAAATGTGGAATTTTGAGCTAGTTTTCATAGAAAACGATTCAGTTTTGGAAAAACTTTAGTTGACATTACATAAAGTAAATATACTCATAAATATAATAATGTGGACAAATCGCCACTAATCTAAATATTGATGAGACAAATAATGAGAGACAAGTCAAAAAAATTGCATATTTGTAATTTATTAAAAAACAAAAGAAAAGAGGAATATGGCAATTATTTCATTTCATAGAGTACATTTAGCACTATCCCTACCAAAAGCTTGAAGAAAACAATTGGTGCCTTTTTCGAGAAAATCTTAGTTTTGTAATTTTTTTAAAATTGGGCATTGCACGCAATATTGCGCGATAACTACTAAAATATTCAAACAAATGTACATGACCTTAATGAAAGAACTCACTTTCGAGAACAAATTTTATTTCAAGGAAAAATCTCCTATCTTCAATTTTGTAAGTGTAGGAAGACGCCGAAGAAAATTCAAACTTTAGTAATTTTCGAAAATTCAGAGTTAATTGTGAAAATCGGGCCTATGCCACCTTAAAATATGTAATTTACTCTATTCTTACATGAATTTCAAAGACAAAATTTGGAGACGTTTTTGAGAAAATTTTGAAAATGTCCGAGGGGCGTCATGTAAAGTACCCCCAAATTTTGAAGAAAGTTTTTCAAAATCGCAGCGCCTTGAGTGGATCCAGATCCACCGGGGAGTATTCATTTTGGAAGAAATTGTGCGTTAGGTTTAGGCGCTAGTGTTGTTCAGACGGACGGACGTTTTGAAAAAAAAAAACAACTCTTTTTCGGTATCAGGGGACCCCGAAACGTGTATTTCCGTTGAAATCTCGAAATTGATTTTCCGCAGCATTACATAGTTATGTATCTAATGTAGGTATCATCAAATTTAGATATCATTGAGAGGAATGTTTGTTATTGGAATGTTGAGGTGTATGAATGTGTATTGTGTTTGTATGGATTGTTGAGATGTATCATTTGTAACTTACCCAATTTATTAAAGGAGCTGGAAATGTATATTTAAGCGATTTTAGATGCCAGGATACTTTCAAATTTATATATTGGTGTATCTATTGTACTTAATTTTGATAGCATTATGTTTTAATTGAAACATTTTGTTATTCATTTATCATGGTAAATTTTCAGTTTTTGCCAACACTGGATTTGATTTTTAAAAACGTTAATTAATTTTATGCAACATTTTTGTGATACCTATGTAAACATTTCCATGTGACTAATTTAATGGTTTTTGGTCCTATTCTTACCTTATGTATTTCTTTAAATGAGTGTCAACTATTAATTTCATGTTTGTAGTTTTAATAGTAAGAAAATGTGGTAATTGGGCATTTGCGTGTAGAAGCATAATTACCAATAAAATATTCAGTTTTAATATTAACATTATAATTTAATCAAGGCCATACAATTTCTTTTCGTTTTTGGACACATTACGTACTCATTTTATCTTTCTTTGAGTATACAAAATAAAAGTATTTGATTGAATGTTTTGTAAATATGATCTCCTACTTATGTATAATTGTAACATTTTTGGAAATATTTCAAATGGGTTTCATTAATTTTTTTGAATCATGTACTTAATTACCGTTGCTTGTAGAAATATTCCTCCTTAGTTCTTTTATTTTAATATAAGTTCATTTGCTTTTCAATATTAATATTCTCAAGTCTCTTTCCTATTAATTATAACTTAATAATTAGAAGGTACTTTTCCTTTTTTAATAGCATTGGTGTTTGTCGTATAATTTGCAACCAACTCTGGTTTAGCAAGATTTGGACACTGACTCGTTTGCATGAAAGTAATTTGCCATTGAATAATTACCTCTTCACTGAAATAATTTCATTTTCTGTAGAAAAGGAGGACTGTCTTTTGTTCAATTCACTAATTTTATACTGTGTTTTTTAGTTAGTATATTTTTATTTGCCAAAGCTAGAATGTAGTATTTACAGTGCATGTCAATGTTTTACCATTTTTAACATTAGAACACATCATTTATATTGTTGGATCACATAATGTATTTAGTTTTTGAGTTGCATAATTAATAACAGTGATTGTTTAATTCATTCTATTGCTAGAATATGACATTTTACAATGTGCTAAATGAAGATTTCTGTCTTTCTCTATCTTTTCTACTTCTGTAGTGGAAAGTTGTCTATTTTCTCATTTCTGCCCTTAATTCCAGAGTGTCCGAGACCAAGTGACATGCTGTAGTCTGGCGGGTATCCTGCATGAGTGTGTATCCCCTAGAGCAGGTACTTCTGGAAAAAAGAAAGCTCAGAATCATGCAGGTGTATAAATATGTTCATAAAGTATGCCACAGCACCTTTGCACCTGAAAGTATTTTTTTCATCCACTTATGCACATGAATGTGAGAAATATGAATTTGACTACATGCAAGATTTGATTTATTGGAGAAAATAAATTATACTTTAATTTTTTTAAATTATATCTAAGGGTGCTATTATGGTTTAGCCTAGCTGGCTGACTAATGACTGAAATACATTGAATCCTAGTTTGAGCATGGCAGTTATTCTCATTCTTCATTATTCAGAATGACTTATAGACCCACTTAGTATGATATTTCAGGGTTTTCAGATAGCCATCCTTTTTTTGGCAAATACACAGGAATAGAATGTTTTAACTGGGCTGTCTTAAGCCCCAGAAGTCTGTTAATTAAATGGCTTCAGCATTCTTTTTCTGAATAATATTAATTTCTTAGTTGTTGTGATGTTATCTTTAAAATTTCACTAAATTTTTATGCTGAGCATCTTATTGGAATATCGAGTCAGATTTTGCCATCAGTGCAATAGGTGGAGAAAAAGTAGTGGCATTGATAGCATTTTTCTCTTTCATTATGTAGTGCTTAAAGTCTGTTTACCTTATGTGCAAAGATGAAGTATATTGAATTATGTACTTGTACACAAGTGGTCAGTCAATTTACCTTTGGTATATTAATAATAACATTTTCTTATAAATATGTTTCAAATGAAAGTTATGTAAATATGTAGTCGTGTAAATATGTAGTCATGCCATATGTAAAATCACTCAATTGCAAAGTGTATTTCAATATTTTATTATATTTTGACCACTTCTGACTATTATGCTAATTATGTTGCTTCATGCTTCCAGTGTTCCCTTTTGTAGGCTTGGAAATTTATTTTTAATGGTAGAAAATATATTTTTTCATTTCTATTTACAGTTGTTGAATTATGCAAATACAATATTTAAGAGAATAACTTGTATGAATTGCAGTAGACTTTTTTTCTAGTTTCTTATTAAGAAGCAGGTAGAAAGCAAATTAAAATAAATTTCTTTTATTGTAGTAAAGTATCGAAGTCCTGCTCTTAGTCAACTGACATCACTAAATGCCACACAGTTGATTATTAAATTGCTCATGCAATTGAACGGAAAAGAGAGTCAAATCTCTGACATGTTACTGTATGAACTAGTGTGGATAATAGCTCAGCTCTCACAAAAAGGTAAAAGAATCAGTTGATTGCCTTATCTATGTAATTGAAGAATGCAGAATGCTGACACATTTTTCTTATTATTTACTAAGCTGATTTCTTATTACTGTTTCAGATTCAAAATTTTCTGTGAAAGTAAGATTGATGGGCAGTGCTCGAACATTCCATAACATATTAAGGCTTCATTATAACAACCCTAAATTGTTATATCCTCTATTGATAGTGTTCAAATCCCTGTCAAGAAATGGTAAGTATGTAATTACAAATAATAATAACAATAATAATAATATTTATTGAGTCACATATATAATTTCAATTGTATGTGACAAGTCATATACGATAAATGCAGGTGCACATGCCTTCCTGAGCTCCAGATTCCCTTCTTTCTCTTACTACACACTATAATGAGTAAAGGTAAAAGCAGCATTTTAATTTAAGAAATTGGAAATATTCTCTTCTATGTGAAAGAACTGCAAGCGATATTCAATTTTGATTGTAAAAACACTGCTCACAAATAATTAACCTCCAGTGAAATTGCATTTACTGTCCAGAATCAAAGCAAGGGGACCATCTCAGCATTTGCCCAAAGGACCAAGGGAAACTGGACATAAACCCTGATCGAGTTGGTGTCATTAATCTTACAGCTGAATTACAATACTTGTTAATAATGGTAGTAATTGTATATATTTATATACATATATACACGCACGCACGCACGCACACACACACACGCGCACGCACACGCACGCGCACACGCACACACACACACACACACACACACACACACACACACACACACACACACACACACAAAATAAACTCTGACACCGTTGAACCGATCTCCAAGAAAGTTGGCATATGTACGCGTTTTTTCACCCAGAAGGTTTATATGTTGTTAATTTTGTTGTAACTCCACCTCCAGTACATAGCGCTGTAGAACAAAACTAAATATTTACGTCAAATGCAACCCGCAACACATTCGGTAGGATTTTCAATCTATATCGTTAAATAACTCATAAACAAGACATTCTAGGGCCTAAAAATCGGGACCGAAGGCCTCAAAGAAACAATTCTCACACCGTAATCTACAGAATGAGCTCTTGTCGAACGTTCTATTACATTTTTGCTGGTCCGGCGCTTCCCGCTATTACCTCGCCTCCTCAGAGATGTGCAGAAACTGCAAGTAAATGTGAATGAGAGGGCCAGAGAGCTGCAGAGACAGACTAGGACAGGGCGAGGGAGGGAGGGAGAGACAGTGATAAAGGGTGATGAGAGGGGAAAGAGGGAGATGAAGGGCAGAACAACGTCTCCGAACGAGTACCTCTCAGTCTCGCTGCCACGTTCCTGTGGCGGCCCTTTCAAGTGTGAGCGGGGACCACCACATGGGCGGTGATAGATGGCAGCTGGGACGAGTATGTGGCAATTCCGAATAGCTAGCCCAGACCCAAGGAAATAGGAATCTAATACGGGAAACTCTATGCCATTATGTAGCACCACTAGTTTCTTTAAATTTATTGTAGAGATAGGGCCTAATGTAAGCCATGAGGTCATAAACGCCACATACCTCTATTTCTTTTGTTTTTTCAAAAATTGCAGAAATGTTTTTTTTTACTTGTCTCTCACGTCGTTAATATTTACATTAGCGGCGATTTGTCCACAATATTATATTTGTAAGTACACATGCTTTAAATAATGTGATATAAAGTTTCTCGGAAGTTCAATACTTTTCTGTGAAAACTAGCTCAAAATTCCGCATTTTCAGAAACGCTCAAACGCCATTTTCTTAAAATGGCTCTAAATTTTTTCTTCAAACTTTTCAAGTAGATAGTGCAAATTGCACTCTTTAGTATGACATGTAGTTCATTTTGGAGTATTTTTTTTCAAAAATTACACAAATGATTTTTTTTTAAGATCTCTTACACTGTTAATATGCATATTTCCAACGTTTTGTAAAGACTATTGTATTTGTGAGTTAATGTGCTTCAAATGACTTTGAATGAAGGTAATTGAAATCACAAAAGGTTCCTATGAAAAAGGGCTTCAATTTTCGCATTTACAGTAGTGCTTAAACGCCATGCAATTAAAAACAACTCCAAATTTATAAATAAATTTGGCATTTAGGAAGATTATTTACTGTTCTTTAATATTCCTAAAATAATATTTTTGTTCAACTATTGAGAAACCAAAAAATTAAGAAAATGTCTCTACTTTAGGCGGCAATAGACGACAGCTGGCAAGAGTATATTTCAAGTCCAAATAACTAGCTGGGACAAAAGGAAATTGAAAACTAATACCTGAAAGTTTGTGGCATTCTGTAGCTCCACTAGTTGTTAAATATTCCTCTGTATCAAAGTGACTGCCAGAGTTTATGTCATTCTACCCACCAATAATTAGTACTGTGTCCTGTGTTGTAAAAGATCTAGTATGAGTGTGTAAGTTCTAAATTACATGTCCCATCTTGGCACTAGGCTTAAAAATATCTGTAACTGAGAATTTTCACAAATGATATGTTTAGAATTCTTGAAATGTATGCATTTATTTATTTTGTTACAGTTACCACATCTACTGTTTTGGTAAAGGATGGCATAGTTTCTACAATGGAGAAAGTTTTAGTTAGTATTGGATATTCCCCCAGTCCAAAATTGCGACTGTCACTGAACGTAATGCATTCCCTCACTCGAAGTAGTATGTTTCTTTACAAATTGCCAATATTAAACTTTTTTTTCATATGTACTTATTTATGTGAAATTTTATATTGATCTATTTTATAGAGCTGTGCTGTACAAAAATGGCCAAAGAGGATTTTGTTCCATTATTACTGAGGATTTTTGAACGTTGGGAACGTTATAATGGCAAGATGAGATTGAGGATACTTACATACACTATAATAACATTGAAACATCTATCTAACACCAGTTAGTATTTAGCATTGTTCTGTAATAGTGATATTTTGCAATTATATTTTTCAAAACATTATTGTAATATATATTAATTCAAATTTTTAGAAATTGGGCGGAAAGCCATAAAAAGTAGCAATGGCTTAAATCTTTTATACAAATTCTGTGTGTTGTGTCCTAACGACAGAACATATGACTCTCTTTTGCCAAGAGTTGCTTCAATTATTGGAACATGTATGGATAAGAAAGTTTTGCCAATAGATACAACAGGACCTGTGCTGTTTAGTCTTCCAGTTTTGAAGACTGAAAATAGTGATACAAGTGACAATACAACAGGTGCATCATTCACATCATTATTATACTTTTTTGAAGAATTTTATCTGGCATCATTACATCAGTACCTTACTTTTAGGTTCAGGAATGAGGACATCTTCTTCAAGAGAAACCACTCCATCAGCTGATGGTAGTGTAGCTGAATCATTTGATAATAATGATGATGATGATGATGATGCCTCAGATAAAACTCAAGAGTCAGATGCTGGGCATGGACCCTATGCAATACCACCTCCAATTTTAAGGGATATGGATGACTTGTGCCAGTGAGTAGCTAATTAGTTGGAAATTAAATCTCTGAAATCTTGTTTTATCTTTTGAAGTAAGTTTGTAATGTGTACTTTTAATTACCTAAGATTGTTGCAGATCTTCTCTTTTCCACTTGTTGATATCCAATTTTTCCCAAAAAGTTTATTTTCAAATTCTTTCATTTTCTTGATGTGTTATTATTATAATTATTGTTTTTGAAAGATAGATATTAGTAGTTTTGAATTGTTTATTTGACATTCTGTAACTGTAAATAACTCCAGGGAACTTAAACAATTTGATAGGTTCTTCAAAACTCAGCGGTCTCAAATAAGCCTAAGATACATGTCACCAATGTATTTAGAAATGCAGATGTGAGATAGAAATATCATTTTTCAGCTCTTTTCTTTTAAAGGGTGTAAGATATTACATAACTGACTTGTTAAAGATTGCTGCAAATTAAAGTATTTTCTGAAACACTCTCATACATTTATTTTGTGTTCCTTCAACAGTAATCATACCTTTCTTTTCGCCTTGTTTTTTATTTCTTCAATAAAATTTAGAAGAGGTAATCTGTAGTTAATTTTCACTTGTATGTTATTGTAGTTGTGGCCAATTTTTCATTGTTCACCTTTACATAATAATTCATGTAATTTTTTGACTTTTGACAATTTTTAAATTTTTTGGAGGGAAATGTATCTTTTAAAACTGATTTAGTATTATTTTGGTGCTATTCTATTGCTTTATTGAAATCTTTTCCAGATATGCTGCTTTTTTTCAAGAAAATGCAGTCACAAGCAACCAAGAAGCAAGAACATTTGAAGAGAAGTGCATTCCTCGGGCTAAGTCTTACCAAGAGTTTGGTACCCATGGATGTGACTCTCTTGGTGAACAAAGAGATTATTGGTTAATAAATGACCGTGATGGCTTAAGAACTGATTCTTATTTAGGATCCTGTCACCTCCAAGAATCCAATAATGATGAAAATTCATTTTGGCAGAAAGAAGTTGAAAGGAGATTGAATAATTATATGCGTACTGTAAGAAGCCACTCTAGTTGTTCCTGTTATGATGTTTATAAAAGAGAGATGACATGGAAAGCCAGTTCAGATCCAGCCATGAATAGGTAATTCACGCTAAGTACAGCTATTTGCCCTAAATATTTTTGAGTTATATATAGGACTTTCTAAAACTGCACAAAACTCCGGGGAAGTTTACCAATTTGAAATGTTCTTCAAAATTCAGATGAACTTGTGAGATAATGCTTCAAGAACTCAAATTCTATAAAATCAACTGCTTATATAGGCAGAAATATTTATCTACAAACCAAGAGTTGGTATTGTCTAAGTATTTAATACTTTTTTTGAAGAGGGGGGGGGAAACAACTATTTTTCTAAAATTAAAATATGGACTTGAAGAGATTAAACTTGTGCAACATATACCATGTCAGGATGTATAACATTTGCGCTTTTACTTTTATTTTTTCTTTACACTAAATGTTCATTGTGGGCAAGGATTCTGAATTACAGTGATGTTTCTCTGTCATGAAATGGTTAAGCATTGTAAACATTTAAAACTTAGAATTCAGCTAAATGATTTTTTTTTAATGTTTTTATCATATTTTTGAAGAATTTGCTAATAAAAGAACAAGAACACTGTTTCCCAATCTTCGGATGTTGATGGGAAAAACATTGTAACAGTTTTAAATGATAATTCCTCTTTTTACAAGTGATCACTAGGGAGAGTATTTTTATGCCCTAAAAAATCTTGACATATGCACTTATATGCATTTATGAACTAAAAATTCTGAAATATGCACTCTAATATGCAATTAAAATTAACAATATTTCATTTCCTTTATGAACTTCTCTTGATAAAATTCAAGAGAAGCATGCTTGGAATGAAAGATATATTTTTGTGCAACATAATATAACCTAGCTTACTTCTCGGGAGAAATAACTGAAGCAAATATGCACCTTAGTGAAGTACATTGTATGTCGTGTTGTGCGTTTAAAAAAATATGATATCAAGAAATATCCTACGTTTGTACATGTATTTTATCATCTATGGAAAAGAAGAGATAATGCAAATTGTGACAAGCTCTTTCTAATCAATGGACAGTCACAAAAGAATAGATTCTATGAAAACATTAAACATTTTAGAAATAAGTCTCTATTTTAACAAAATATGCAAAATATGCTCATATAATTACATGAATATCCACCAACCGGAAAAATTGGCCAAATATGCACCAACATATTAATCTACATAGCATCCGATTTTAACCAAATATCAAGAAATTTCACTTAGCTATGCTCTGAAATGGCTATGCTCTCTACAAAAATATATAAAATCATAGAAATCCACTCCCATGTGATCACATTTCATATCACATATGTCGTATTGCATATGTCAGTGTAGTAGATTGCTGTAGTGTGCTGTAGATTAAATCATTTGAAAATTGTTCTTAATGCATTATGTCATGATTAGTAAACTAATAATTTTACTCCAATACAAACTTATTTTCATGAATTTCTCATTTATCTTAAATTTTTTTAATACAGAAATTTGAAACTGAACACTATACAGTATTAATTTTTTTGTGTTAATATTATGTACTGTGATCAGTATGATTTTGAATTAGAAAAAAGGGTATTCTTTTTAACAAATTTATAATATGGATTTGTTTATTGTGAAAAGCTGTCAATGTTACAAAACAAAGATACTTCTTTTAATTTTTATCTTGAATTATTATGTTCTTTTTTTACAGTAATCTTCAGAATAGCTTACACATGATGGGACTGACTATTTTATCCGACATACCAAAACATTCTAGTGTACATTATGCATATTGTGCAATTGCTTCAAAAGTGAATACTGTTTACCCTGTTGTTAAAGTGGCTTATCCAGATATGGTTGGAGGTGATGGCTCTGGTCAGCTTTATCCTTTACATATTAAAGACAGGAAAGTGTGCAGGTGAGTGTGGCATTGACTTCAAAATTTGCTGTTAATCTTTGCATTTAACTTTATAAAACCCTAGTAAGAGTTGAAACTGATCAAATACATTTAGTCACTTTTGCTGTAGTAGTGCAGTTACGAGAAGTTTAAATGATCTGTTTTCTTCCATAAACTTTCTGCTTACATTGTGCTTTTAATTTTTGAATTACTTTTTTGATAAAGAGCTAATAATAATTTTTTTCTTTGAGGGCTAAGCTTATGACATCTGTGGAACGTGCTGTTCATCCTCATCTTTTATTAGACAGAGTTGTTTATGATTTGGATGGACTTATTCAACAAGATGCAATTGCAAAAGGAAATGACTCAGGAGAAAAGTATGTTTTGGGTGTATATTCTCCAAATTGAAGGCATTTTTAGAACAAGTAGGAGACAAAATTTATGAAAAATTACATTTGTTATTTTGCAGACATTTGTATAATATTGATGAAAGACGTGTGGGGCACAGAGATCTCCTAAAACATCATCTTCTTTTTGAATCTCGATTCGAAAGTGGTAATTTAAGAAAAGTTGTTCAGGTATGTATTGGGTTTGTTGGCATTTCCAAAAGATTTTTGACCTCTAGTTTTGTGTTAAAGATTTCATTTTTCCTTTTTTTGTAGATTGGTCTCCATGAATATGAACTGATACTTTGCCCGATGTGAATTCAGTAAAGCACCATCAGTGGTTTTATTTTGAAGTTAGTAATATGGAGGCTAATGTGACCTACACTTTTAATATTGTAAACTGTGAAAAGCAAACAGTCAATTTAATTACGGTGAGTTTGTGTGAACTGTGAATGAAATTCACAACTTTTTACGCCCATATTTGCATTATATTTGGGTTGAAACGTGTGTACTACAATAAGAGTAATAGGCATATATTTCTTTTCCAAAATGTTTAAAACATTTAAAATGTTTAATGTAAAACACTTATAATTGAAGATTTAGAGGTTGTTTTTTCCTGTGCAATTGTGCTAAGCGTGTACTTCTTGGGAATTATGATGATAATCTAGCATTCCATATAAAATACCTGGAAAACAATAGTACCACTTTCTATACTATAGTGAAGATAGTAAATATGTTCTGTGTACTCTCCTATATTGCTTCTCATGTGTCTTTGTTGTTCTTATTAGGAATGAAACCTATCATGTACTCTGTAATTGAAGCAAAGGAAGGGCGTCCAGGGTGGGTGAGAACTGGATCAGACATATGTTACTATCGCAACAATTACCAGAACCTGCATGGTCGATCTCGTTCATGGTACCTCACCACATCCTTTTCAATGACTTTTCCTCATGACAATGATGTATGCTATATAGCATATCATTTCCCTTATCCTTATTCTCTGTTAATGGTAAGTAGTAATTTCTTTGCATTGGCTCTTCCTCCATTTTACACTTTTGTAGAAGAATGTATTAAACAGCTTCTAGTATCACTACTTGTAAGAATTGTTATGTTGCTTTATTATTTGATCTTGCAATGTTGGTTTGAAACTCATAGTTAACCTTTCTGGTCAGTTTGTTTTGTTTGCGGTGTAAAAATTGTAATTAATTTAATTTCTGTAACTTTTCTCAACCCACACCACCAATATTTATTATCATAATTTTCACATTTCTTTCCATAGGCTTTCATTTTTATGAGATGAATTAGCTTGAAAACCACTTTGATGCATGACATATGATGAAAGTAAAAAGATAATTAACCAATCTGTTATGTTGTGTTCATGCAGACTCAAATTTGGAAGTGGTCATTGTCCGTTGATCCAAGTTTAATTTACTTTCGAACTGACTGCCTTTGCTACTCTCTTAATAACAATGAAACTCCACTCTTGACCATCACATCTCCTGATATGGAATCCAATCGAATCAAGGTGAGTATAAGAATTTACTGCCATTCTTCCTAATTTCTTATTGTAATATGATATTTCCAAACATATTTCATGATTATTAACTATCAATTATTTATTTATTTTTTTTAATTTTTATACTAATAAAATAAAATATTGCAATAATTAAATAAATACAAGTACTACATTAATTATATTTAATTTTTTCACTTTATATTTCTCACATTAATAAACTTTAATTGATTTGGTCAAACATACAGCAACAAATGCCCATACAGCAAAAAATGATTACTTTTTCTTACATAATTGTTATACATAATTATGTGACATATTGAATACGTCAAATGATAAAACTGAACTTGAAATGCAATATATGTGTAAATTGGTCACAAGTTAGTTGTTATTTATAATTTTACTTTAACATTCTAGGATCGTGAAGTTGTATTTTTAACTGCCCGTGTACATCCTGGAGAGAGCAATGCATCTTGGGTCATGCATGGAACTATCCAGTATTTGCTGAGCAATGCACCTGCTGCTATCATGGTTCGAAACAAGTTTGTCTTCAAAATTGTTCCTATGTTGAACATGGAAGGTGTCATTAATGGATGGTAAGTTTATCATTTCAAGTCATTAAAATAGTAGTTATATTTGTATTTGAAGGCATTTAAGAGTGCAGTTTATTGTTGTTGTTATTATTATTATTATTATTATTATTGCTTTTATTTTTATATTTATCAATTTCTTGAGGAGCTTTGTGCATTAAGGAACTTCTTTGACATAGTTGTTTCATTTATTTTCTCATAAGTTTGAAATTTTCTAAATCCTTTATCTTGTAACGATTATGTAAATATTAAATTTTTTAGTTGTCTTATGAATAATCAGTTTCAATTGTATTTCTGATGATCATTTTTTAATTTTTTTTGTACTTATTTGATGTATGAATTAAGAAGTAATTTGTTTTCTTACTGAAACAGATATTTATGATTACTTTTGTATTTTACTTACCTTAATTCTTGCTAATCTTAGTGGTAGGAAATGAAAAGAACTATGGGTAGAAAATGCTTAGGAAACTAATAAGCCATTATTTCTAGATGTGAAAATCTAGAAACTCCTCTTTTTTCACATTGAGAGTTGCTTACCGGTGGTGCTGACTACCCCCACTAAAAAGCATTATCACTACAAAGGCAGGCTTTGGGTAAAACAGAATCAGAACTTACATATGAGAAGGATAAGGAAGTTCTAATAATTATATATTGAAATTAATGCATTCATTTATATTTATTTTAAGATTGTTTTATTTCAGATGCTTTTTTATAAAAAAGTCTTTGACAATTGTATAAAAGTATTGCCAAGCATGTGGTTAGCTGGCACCTATGCCTAAGGTTTAAAAACATAAGCTGTGAATCAGTGATGCTCATTGTGAAGGTTCAGATGAAAGGTGATGTTTCAACCTACATCTGTTTAAACAGCAAGCACTATAGATTCACTGGTTGTCCCCTTCTATAATACGCACTAGAATGCCCTTTTGAAGTTGCTTTTCACAGTTGTTTCACAGGTTTTCATGAAATGGAATATTTTCGTGGAAGCTGGACTTTCCGAGGAAAAGTTTACACTTCAGTGATTTAAAAATTGATTCTGTCGTTTTTCTAGAATGTGCAATGCATTTAGGGTCTATTGTAATTTGTGACCTAAGACTATTGCACTGAACCTCAACGTTTTCTCAGTTGAGCGAAAGACAGTTTTACGAGTTAGTTGGATTGAATTAAAGCTGTAGAAAAACTGTAAAGCTGTAAAGAGTGTCTAAAAGGGAGATAGCAGGGAATGTTACTAAAAGAACACACCTGATTTGTTTCGTGTAAATACTGTTGGACGGTGAGAGGCTTTCCCCATAGCAGAGGGAGCCGTCTACTTGTAGTCGGGGTAGGCGGTGTCGAAGTTGATGGGGTCGACGCGGCCGCGGCTGAAGGTGATGGGCCGCTCGGGCGCCGCCGCCACCGCGGCCGCCGCCGCCGCCGACAGTAGCGCTGGCGTCGCCACCTCTGCTACGGGGGGCGCGTCGTCGACGGCGGCGGTGGTGGGGGCCACAGCGCCCTCGGCGGCCGCCGCCGTCGCCGTCGTCCCCGTCCCCGCCCCCGCCACCGCTGCCGCTGCCGCAGCGCCGTCGCTCTCCGCAACGTACTGGCCCGACGCGTTGAGCGCGTCCGCGCCCACCGCCGTCACGTACACCACGTTGGCCACCGCGTCCTTCTCGGGGAAGCTGCGCGACGCGAAGTTGATGCTGTCGTCCTGGGGCTCGCTTTGCGCCTCGTCACCGTCCTCCTGCGGCGGCTCGCCCTCGTCGGAGGCAGTGGCGGGGCCGGGGGCGGTCGGGGAGTCCGTGGCGTAGGGGGCGGGGTCGGGCTGGCCCGGGGCGGAGGGCGCGGGCGCGGGCGCGGGCGCGGGCGCGTGCGCGTCGTCGTTCACCTGCGGCCTCACGGTGATGCGCCGGTTGACGGTCTCTTCGGGCTGCGGCTGCGAGGCGGAGGCGTTGCTGTGGGCGGAGGCCCCCACGTACAGGGGCGGTTGCGTGGAGGTGGAGGTGTGCTGAGGAGCGTATGTCGGCCGGGTTCGTTTGTCCCTGCGGTGTGAAAGCGTCCCTCGCAGTGAGCCATTGTGGGCAACAATATGTACATAAATTGTTTGTATAGTTGCGTGTTGTACCTTCACCAAGCTTAGGACGGGGCTCGGAACACCTTATCCAGATCAAAAACCTTTTGGGGTGTAAGCACTGCGCGTGAACATTAGTAATTTTTAAGAAATTTATGTCGCAAATGCATGTTTAATCATCCGTTATTATATTTCTCCATAACCAAGTGATTTAATAAACTGTTAGGTACACTTAATTTTCTGCAATTTCTGGAATGAAAATAAGTTTTAAAAGCATCTTTATTAATTATTAGATTTTTCAGGTGTATTATTTCACCCTTTCCCAGGTAACATTTAGAAAGCGAACCAAAGACATTTGTGTATGTGCCAGAAATGTTAGTGCTGAGGATCTTATGTACAGCTTCCACTTGCTCGAGGAGTATGTACAAGAGGCTAGTGGGATGGGACTCCCCCTGCGGTGCGAAAGCAGTGCAGCGGTCGCGCGGTCGTTTCTGACGTGGATAAGCGTTCCGGGGCTGGCCTCACCTGCTTACCCCTGTGACGTGGAGACAGGGATGGAGCCGTAGTTGTAGTAGTAACAACGCGTCTGCTCGCAGATGAAGTCCTTCAGCTGCAGGCAGTCGTCGGTATCCCATTCCAGAGAAGGAGATTTGAGGGCTATGCAGCCCGTCGCCACCTCCTCAATGCTGCAACGCACGTCACACCAATTAGAGTTCGCGCCTGAGAGTTGTCAGGAAGGATGGCGTTTATCGCGGAAGGTGCTTTTGAATCGGGTAGTTTGGAAGGATGGTAATTTTTGCTGTGATGGGCAGGGGTCTTCAAACTAAACGTCTCGAATGATATGGCATTTCTGTGAAAGTTCAATTTTTAATTTTTTTAATTTAAAAAAATAATTTTTAGGTGCAAGTATAATGACACATTTTGTACTGTGGGTTTCCTGTTTCTTAGAGGGAGTTTTGTATTTTTTCTCTAAATGCATTATTTAATTTTGATTAATAAAGATCGAATTGACAGAAGCACAAGAATCATAGTTTTCGTTTTCACCATATTTGGCATTTTGAGCTCTACTTGCATTGCATTAATGTGTACAATGTAGTGAATCTTGGTCGTGTGTCGATAAATGCAGCCAATATTTGTGTGATATTCAAAATATGTTAATTTTGCGGAGAGAAAGAAGTAAGCTCTTCAAAAGAATTATTGATACGATTTACTCTCGCCGCAAAACGCAATTACATCAGATTTTCCATTTATTTAATGGTCGTGTCAAAACGGGTGCTTTTAAGGAATCTTGTGAACGTTTAAGCTCACACTAAAATTTGGAACTCGTAAGAATCAAGAACCGGAAATTGAAAGTTTACAAAAGAAGCTAATAGCGACAAATTAGGTGTTGGGCACGTAAGTTACGAAACAGGATTGACAACATTTAAACATACATTTTTCACTGGGGCAAACTTGTTTTTTCAAACTGAGCAGTAATTAAATAAATTTTATTTCGATAAAATAGTCATGCTTCGTGATTCTATGACTTACATTGTGAAAAACAAATATTTAGTTCCATAGTAAGAACGGATTTAATTGGGCAGTAAGAGTTGAACTCATAATTGATCAGTTTTCACCGTAAGCGTGATCTACGGCCAGTAAAGAATTCATAATTATTCAGACTAGAGTGTAAGCGACTGCAATAATTACCCGTCGTTAGATAATGAAAACCTTGTAACCTAAATTTTTACAGTATAAACAAAAAACATGAATAAAGTACATAAAGTTATGGAAAGATAGCTCCTTAAGTTTTAACTGTGTAGAACAATCCTAATATTCGTAGATGAAAGTCACTTAATAATCGTGACCCTCTAAATTTGAAGATCAAAAGTTTTAAAATATTTTTTGCTAAACATTTTGATTGTACGAGGTTTTTTATTGCATAATGTCGTACCGCTCCGCGAGTTTTCAATTCGGAGGTTTGGCTTGTCGCTGTTCTCTGTCTCCGTGGTGTCGTACATCTCCATCAGTTAATGCCAAAGCCAAGAAATGGGAGCCAGCGTTGTGTGTTACGAGCACGATGTAAGATATACAGGTGTGTTCACTCCCAGTCTAAAACTGAAGCTTATGTGAGACTAGTTCTCACAGTTCTCGCATATAAGCGCTGCGATCTTTGGGTCTCATTTGGGCAAAGTCGTGATTGGTCATGATCCATTCGATAGCTCTGTGGCCAGCTGATTTCTTATTTCAAGTCAGTGATTAGTCGTTTCGCGGTGGAATTGGTAAAGTCTAGAGCGAACAGTTACGAAAATAGGTAGGACATGTTTTGTAAAACTGCATAATAGCCACCGTTTAAGATGTCATCTTCAGATGTATGTCTTACATCGTGACCCAAACCGATCTTGCGGACAAGCGAGGAACTTGCCTCAAACTGGCTTCAGAATATTTGCCCCAAACGCGGCTGGTTGACACAGCTTTTTATGTATCTTACACCGTGGTTACGAGAAAGGCGTGCACGGGCCGGGGAGGGCGTGGGCGACTGACCTCTGGCGGCCGGGGCGGCGGCTGCGCGCGCGGCCCAGGCCGGCGCGCGTGGCGGGGATGCCGGCAGAGTTGGCGGTGACGACGGGCAGCGGCGCGGGGACGGCGTTGCTCGGGGGCAGGGCGCCGCCCTCCGCCTCCTCCTCCACTGCGTCCGGCCGCGACCGCCGCATGTAGTCGAAGGTGGTGTTGAAAGGGGAGCCCGTGCTCATCCACAGCAACATGTCAGTGCCCAGCCTGTTGCCCGACGTCCAGTAGTCGAACTTGTTGTACCCTGGACAAACACGTGCGCGTGTTCAGGGTTTGAAATAAAATTTACTCTTTTCCTTGCGACGCACATTTAAGGTTGGAAGGAAGAGAGGGGGGAGAAAGTGTCACTTTCTTTTAATTAATCAAGCGTACAGAGTTTGAAAATAGTAGAATTTGGGCTGTGGGAAATATAAATCATGAATTACCATCCATTTTATGTGAATGTAAACAATTTAAACAAGATATAATTATTGTTTAGGAAACAAGGAAGAAAGGTAGTAGTGTGGAAGCACTTGATTCATATTTACATTTTTTAGTGGAATATCGAAAGCTCAACAAGCAAAACAAGGCATATCTATTATGATAAAAAACATAAAAAGTACATAACTTATTGGGAATCCGTAAGTGAATAACTTCAAATGTAGATATTTTTGGTATAAAACTTGTTATTGTGAGAGATTATGGTGTTAATGAAGATGAGACAATGATATTCGAGGATAAGTTTTATGAAACGTTAAAAATACTTTAGACACAATAGGAAACAATAGAGAGAAGGATTGATAGGAGATTGAAATGGAAGAATAGGAAAGAAAAAAGGTGGTAATAAGAGATGGATATTTCGGAAAAAATATAATCAATGATAAAAGTGAAAGAATAATCGATATCCAAGGTACAGTTTAAGTACCTTCGGTATTGCAAGATACTTAAATTATTTTTTTAGAAGAGGATTTTAAGAAAACTGAATGTGAATATCAGATGGGGATTTCGAATAGGCAGATCTGCAAGTGACAATGTATTTGTAGTGAAACAAGTTTTAGAAAAATATAATGCTATTGGAAAACAAACACACTTTGTGTTAGTAGATTTAGAAAAAGCTTATGTTAGTGTTCCATTGGATAAAATATGGTAGCCTAAGTCTTAAAGGAAACAAATATTAATATAATAAGTGCTTTAAGAAATATATATCATGGAGCAATATCCCAAGCTAAATTAGGTACGCGTATACGAGTATATACAGGGTGAGTCACGTAACTTTAGCACCTCTTGTAATTTTTGAACGGTTGAAGTTATTGCAAATAGTTTTCACAGAAGTGCATGAGGGAATGGGGCTAATTGATACATAAATTCATTTCTGTTTTATCACTTGTATTTTACGAGATATTCGAAGTAACTTTGTTTTTTCAGATGTAACTATACATATTTTTTCAGTCCATCATGACGAGCGTAAAAAGACAAATCCAATGATATGATAAACGTAACAATTTTCGGCCTTTCCGAAACTTTTCAGAAAATAAGAATAAATATAATTGCTATCCGTCCTATCCGCATTGTCCGTTCGAAAAGTTTGAAGAAAACATTTGGAGCCATTTATGAGAAAATGGCGTTTGAGCGTTTCTGAAAATGCGGAATTTTGAAGTAGTTTTCACAGAAACGGTTGAGTTTTCGAGAAACTTTATATGACATTATTTAAAGCACTTGCACTCATAAATGTAATAATGTGAACAAATCGCCACTAATGTAAAAATTAACGACGCGAGAGAAAGTAAAAAAAATCATTATTGTAATTTTTGAGAAAACAAAAAGATAGACCAATATGGCATTTAAAGAAAGTTCAAAGAAACAATTTGAAGCCTTTTTGAGACCATCTTGTTTTTGTAATTATTTAAAATAGTGCACACAATATATCGCGAAAACTACTCAAATTTTCAAAAAAATGTACATGACATTAATGAAAGAACTCAGTATGGAGAACAAATTTAATTTGAAGGAAAAATATCTATCTTCAATTTTGTAGTTGTAGGAAGACGCCGAAAAAAATCAAACTTTTGCATTTTCGAAAATTCAGAGTTAACCGGGAAAATCGGACATAAGCCACCTTCATAAGTGTATTTTACTCTGTTCTGACAAGAAATTTAAAGAAAAACTTCGGAGCCGCTTTTGAGAAAATTTTGAAAATATCCGTGGGGCTTCTAATAAAGTGCCCCCAAATTTTGAAGAATCTTTTTCAAAATCTCAAAGCTTCGACTAAAACCAGATGGACAAAGGTTTATTCAGTTTGGGAAAATCCTAATCATGGTTTAGGCGCTTGTGGTGTTCAGACAGACGGACGGACGGACGTTTGCTTTCAATTGGTTTTTCGGTATCAGGGACACAAAACAGGGATTGTGGCTACACCACGTGTTAGAAGATTTTTTTCTTAATTCAACAACTGGCTTTATCCATTTTTTCGTTATCAGGACCCGGCAATGAATTTTTTTTCTGCCGAAAATTCGCCGTTTTTTTCACGCAGCATTACATATCTTTCCCTATACTATGTATATTATGGGAAAGTAATACCTATTTGTCAAATGCAACCCGCTACACTCGGTAAGAGTTTTGAATCTGCATCGTTAAATAACTCCTAAACGAAGCGTTCTAGGACATTAAAAGCTAAAATTTTGGAGCCGAAGGACTCGAAGAAACGTTTCTCACACCGTAATCTACAGGATGAGATCGTCTTGAACAATGTGTAACATTGCTGGTGGTCCGGCGTTTCTCAATATTACTCCACCTGCCCAAAGTCTTAGTTAGTTGCAGAATCTGCAACTAAATGTGAAAGAGAGGGAGAGAGAAAGACACACAAATACAGAGTCAGACAGACTGAGACGGACAGAGAGGGAGAGAGAAGAAGAGAGAAAGGCCTGTCAAGTACGTGGTACTTCCTCAACATTATTTAAGATATACACTCATCGTCATAAAAATAGCTGCACCCCGAAGGATGAGGCGGATTGCG
Organism: Acheta domesticus; assembly: GCA_031308135.1. Lineage (NCBI taxonomy): Eukaryota > Metazoa > Arthropoda > Insecta > Orthoptera > Gryllidae > Acheta > Acheta domesticus. Next base: position 54,670,633 of record JAHLJT010004567.1, read on the forward strand.
ATCATTGTTGGCAAGCAGGTAGAGGGTACCACGCATACGAAATGATTACATTTTTACGTTTGTATGACCAATATTTACTGCGCTACACGCCCACAGACTGTACATGTTAGTTTGGCGTGAGGTCGCCATATTGGCAAACACACTCGTCCAGACGTCGTGGCATGGAGTTGTACAAGTCTCTAATGGATTCCTGTGCTAGTCCATGTCATGCAGCCTGCACCTGAGCGCGCGGTTCTTGCAGATTGGTGGGTAGGGGTAGGGTCCTGTTCGCACGCTCCGTAGCACCCCCAACATTCTCGATCGGGGAAAGGCCTGGTAATGCGGCTGGCCATGGCAGAGTATCCACGACTGCAAGACATGCTCGAGAGATGGCTGTGGTATGCGGACGCGCATTTTCCTGTTGAAATAGGGCATGGGCGTGGACGTTCACGACCGGCAGCGCCACCGGTTGAAGAATCTCTTGAATGTACTGTGCGGCTGTCACGGTACCTCCGAGGAACACTAACGGTGAACGGGCACCATAGGATATCGCCCCACACGATCACACCGAACTGGAAGGACGTGTGATGGGACATCACAAATCGCTCGTCGTGGCGCTCCCCATTGCGCCTCCAGACACGGATCCGGTGGTCGTCGCCATCAAGGCAGAAGCAGGACTCGTCGCTGATGATGACCCACTGCAAGTCTGCATGGTCCCAGGTCCGTCGTTCCCGACACCAGGCGAGTCTGTAGCAACGTTGCTGGGGTGTGAGGGGCAGGCGTCATAACGGTCAGCGTACGGCGAGCCCTGCGTTGTGCAACCGACTGCCAGTGGTACTGGCACTTACAGGATGTGACAGTGCAGGCTGCACAGCCCGCTGAAGGACCTATAGTTGCCGTTGGATCTGTTTCACCCGTTGCGGACCATCCGTCGGTCCTCCCTCCTCGTGGTGCGTGGCGGACGCCCAGATTTCGCATGTGTGTGCGTGCCTTCCTCAATCCGTTGCCGCCAGAAGCGGGCGATGGTGGTGTCTGTACGACCGGTGTGGCGCGCAATACGGCGACAGGACCAACCAGCCTCCCGCACACCCATGGTGCGGCCCCTCTTGAAAGCTTCTATCTGGACAACCGGCTGTCGAACACGTCGTCTAGGCGTAGTGTACGTGCAGGTGACGCTCTGGCGACGATACCCGATGTTGCAATGGCCGGCGCGGCCGTTTGAGACCCTCTTTTCTCGGCTGGTGAGCACGACATCAATCTCTTACCCCCGACCCGCCAGTGCGCCGCCGACCGTGAAAACGAAATTATTGGCTTAGTGAATGGAGTGCAAAATACCCACCAAGTTTACAGCGGATCAGTAGGGTCCTTCGGGGAGCAGCTTTTTTTTATGAAGATGAGTGTATTTGCAGCATGAAATGGAAAATTGAAAAAAGTGTACTGAAATGACAATACCTATTGGTAATAATTGTTACATTTTTACATGCTTACATTACTCATTGCTAATGATCTAATTGTTAATTGGGCAGGATGAGGAAGACGTGAATTATATGTTTAAAATATTGAAAGATGAATACAATAAAAAAAGAATTGAAAATAAATTTTGAGAAAACATTTTATAAGAAAATTACAACAAATTTAATATTCAGAGATAGAAGAGGAATTATTCAGGGTTGTCAAGAATTTCAATGTTTAGGAATGAAAATTACCGAAGAGGGTAGTGAAGAAGAAAATATTAGAGAGAAAATTAATAAAGATAGAATAATTAGTTCTATGTTGAATGGTATTTCAAGGGACAAATATATTTCAAATAAAATTAAAATATGAATACGGAAAAAAATAATACAAAACAATAGTTAAAGTATAGTGATGTGTGGAGCAGAAACCTGGAAATTAAATCAAAATTTAATGGCAATAATGATTTTTTTAAGAAAAGCTGCTCGATTAACAATAAAGGACAAAATTGAAAACGTAAAAATAGAAGAAAAATGAATAAAAATATACCATTTGAGAATCAACTATATACTCTTATAAGCAATTAACCTGGTTTGTACATAATAAAAGAATGCAAGATGACAGGCAGTAAAAAGAACGTTTTTCAGTGATGTCCAGATGGTAGACGAAAGAGAGGATGACCAAAACACACCTTGAAGGAAGTGCATTTTAATCACAATTACCTGTGAATAAATAAAAATTACCATCCAATGAAAGTTTGGTTGAATAGAAGGAACTACATATTTTGGAAAATTGTAAAGAAACAGGCTATGTTGCCTAATTATTGGATTTTGTATCCTTAAAGGGCATTTTTTCATTCGAAATTAATAGGCTTGTTTGTTTGCCACATTTGCGTAGGCTAAAGATATGAGGTCCATATAACCTTTCGTTATTTTTAGAATGGCATAATACTTCTCGAGTTCTCACCTGCATTGCGAAGGTACTGCATGAGCGAGTCTGCCTTCTCGCGAGACTCGAACGAGGCGAGCTGCAGACCCAACGAGCGGCAGTACTGGTAGGCCAGGAAGTAGTTGAGTTCCGGCGAGTAGGGGTTCATGCGGCTCACGAAGTACTGCGTGCCGTCCAGTTGGATGGTGGTGATGCGTTGCCCTGCGAGATAAAAAATAGGTGGTTTATTTGCAGTTTACAGATAAGAAAAAGTAGCTTTTCCACTAACATCACTATGGACGCAGAAAAGTTCCCTCATGGTAATATTTTGCTGAAGTCTTAAAAGGAAGGGCACCATAATGTTTCAGTATAATTCTGTAAGGAAAATGGAATAAAGCTGATTGAAAGTTTTCAGTAATCTCGAACGTGGAAAATGGAGTATGTAATTGTCTCATTAGTAGCTTTAAAAACAAGAACGGTTCAGTAGGAGAAACCAAATTGGTATCAGTGTGGTGTAGGTAGTAAAAATGACATAACGCTAGTATTTTTAAAAAGAGGGATGGAAGAAGGAAATTTATTTCGCCAATGTCTTGCTCTCGTCAAGGGAGTCATCAAGCCCTTTTCCTGTATCCTGGCAGGAACCAATTCTTCAGAGAATTACAACTCGAGATTGTAAAGAGGAACGAAGTTAATAAAATTCAAAGCGTTATAAACAGTTTGTTTACAACGGGAATTAATGTTTATTAAAACACTTATCTTGACGCTACATTATGAACATAAGGACTTAAATAATGATGATTTTCTAGCCATATTTCAAACCACTCGATGAGTCTCGTTAGCAAAGTACTCATTCGATATATCGGCTGTGCAAGTAAAAAGTTGTGGGTGGGCGAAGAACGTGTGCGTCACCAACTGACAATTAAGACCACCTGTTGCACGGAGGAAGTTTGTGTTGGGGGGGGGAGTTCCGAGCGAGGGACCGTCGAGACCCTCCAGACAAAGCCGTCTGGAAGCGCAGACGGCTGCGGCGGGAAGTGGTGCTGGCCCTGGGGTCGTCTTCGCGCCCGCCACCACCATCACCACCGCCACCACCACCGCCACCGCCGCCCATAAACGGACTCTCGACGGCCGTAAACTACTCGCGAGCTCTATAACAATACGGGGAATGAGAGAGCTCGCGGCGGGGTGCAGAGGTTAATGCATCGAGCGGAGTCGGGAGCACGCCTCCGCTGCGCCGTTGTGCTCTTCTGCGCGTCCGTCGGCCCACTCGTTTTGCTCTCAATCTCAACAAGCGAGTGCATGAATGGTGTTTGCTTTAAGAACTCGATAGTTAGGCTACAAATGGTATTACATTTTTATTTCACTTATTTTCTGTCTTTATTCTTATAAATCAATACATTTTCTTCTTTTTCTTTGCATGTATGTAAACGGTACTAAAAATTCTAGGCTAAATATTGAAAAGAAATGGCTAGTCTTCCAAACATTTGAATTCGGATGTTCAACAATTGCAGAAGGCGATGAATAGGCCATTTTCATTATAAAATCGTTTAATTAGGTGCAAGGAAAAGGTTGTTCAGATGATGTTCATTGTGTGTCGCGACTCCCTTGGAACGTTTCTCTATATTCCATCCAAGAGAAAAGTGTTTCAGTTTTAAAATGTTTTCTACTTCATGTAATTGAAATGTATGCTTGAGGTGAGAATTTTCCAATTCTCCCGCTATTCTAATTTTATGTGTAATTATTCGTTCACGATTTCAGCAACTATTGGCTATTCTCATTGCCCCAAAGTCGAGTCAGCAAATTCTATAGATAAAACGTTCATTGTTGAAATACTTAAACCTCTCCACGTGTTCCTTAAGTGAACACTCCGTAACGCAGTTGACGTTTTGTCTTGCACTCGAAAACTCCCGCGCCCCCACCTGCTATGAGCACTCTACCGTCGCGCTTGCTCCGTGCTCCCCCGCCCCCGCCCCCACGCTACCCCCTCTGCCCCTGACGTCCGGTCGTGGTTCGGCGCTCTCCGCCCCCGGAGCACTGGCCGCTAGCGAGCTCTGGAGCGGATGTCGGCCCCGCCGCCCACCTCCTCCTCCGCCTCCGCCTCCACCCTCCCCCTTCCTTGGAGCGCTCGCTGAATTTGTGGGAGTGGATGTGTACTCACGCTTGCGGGATGTCGAGGCCTCGCGTTTTGTTTTTTTTTTGTTTTTTGTCCTGTAACCGCCCTCCCGCCGCACCTAGGAGCACGACCGCCGTTGCGAGGCCTGCCTTTGTGTGCGATCGTGGCGCCGATGTTTGCGCTCGCCCCTATCTCCTCTCCTAATTTGTTTCTGCGCTCGCGGTCGCGTTCGCCGAACGATGTAATGCGCGTTACATGAAAATGGCGCAGGGGGCATGGGAGAGAAGCGCCGCAACGCTCCTGCGCTCGAGGAGAGCTTTCGCTCTTGGAGTTGCTTGTTTCAGGCGAGTTCGGTAGGAGTGAACTTTTTATGGCGACGTTAAGAACGTGTGTTCTTCGCGCTCACGTTTAGTTTTAAGAGTTTCGGGTTAATTGGCTTCCTTAATAGACAGCCGTATTTACCAGGCAATAATCACTATTTTGTTGATTTTTTACGTTTGCGACTAACATTTGTCTTGTTTAATGTTATGTCATATATTGTAATATTATGCCGTACCTAAAATTTGAAACGTTTGAGAATTAATCCACAGTAATAAACATGTATCAGCATTCTTTATTTTTGTACGAGTTTGCGTTCATAGAGGAAACAAAAGTGCTAGAAAGTTGCTCTAACGACTCTTTAGTTCTATTCGGTGATTTGATAATCGGTTTCCACTACTTAATACCCACAAGTAATTGCCATTAAAATAAACATTTATGATAATGATTTTAAAGGATTTTTGAAACTTTCAATTGTCGTGGTATTAAAGGGGTTGCTGATTAGCCGTTGGTTACAAAGTGTATACTCTCATTAATATATTTCACACATTTATATAAAATTTCAATGTTTCGGAACTTGACTTCCTGCCTTTTCTTGTATCCTCTTTGCATAAGTAAAAATCACGATTTTTTATTAAACAGTGCAATGCAAACAGACAAATTTATGAACCAAAAGAAAGTAGATACTGTCAGAAGAACAGTAAAAATTGAAGAATAATGTAGATATAAAAAAATTCAAATTATTGAGATGAGATGAGATGAGAAGATTATAATAAATATCTTTAACCTTGAAGGATTGCATGGCAAGGAAATGTGTAAGAAATGGGAGAGGAAATGCGTGTGGTGCGTGAAATCTGCAGGGATATTGAAAGAAGACTTTAATTGCAGTGAATGCCCCAAAATGATGGCGTGAAGACTTGGAAGTCAAAGTGAGCGGCCGACTTGAGGACGAGGGCGTCGACTAGAAGACGCGGGGTGGTTATTGTTCAGTCCCTGTCGGGGCGTTAAAGCCAGGGAAGGAAGGGTAAAGAAGTTGGGGGGGGGGGGCGTCGAATCGTGTGTGCGGTTTTCCTTGCCCGCACGTGCCCGCCGGGGTGGAGAGGCGTCCGCAGCGTGCGGACGCGACCAGGCCGAGGCCCCCTCGAAGCGCAGCCGGGGGGGAGGAGGGCACCCGCCAATTCCGGGCGTTATCCTCTTGCCTCCGGGGCTCAGCGCCCGCGTCGGAGATCGCGCTGGCGATTGCTGCGGAGCGGAGGATCCTGCAGCTGCGCGTTCGTCCCCGCCCCGCCCCAATCCTTCTCCGCCTCCTCTCCCGCCCGCGGACCTTTCGACGCACCTGCGCGGCTGAACACCGTGCCCGACTGCATCCACCTCGGAATCTCTCAGGCTCAGATACGGGAAGGTGCTCGTTGTCTGTGTACTTGGGCGGTTATGGTCCGGCGCGTATCTGCCGGCGTTCCTCGAGATGAATCTAGCTGCAGCCATTTTCCGGAGTTTGGAGAGATGGATCGCCGAGTTCCTCTTGAAGGCGCTAAACTCGACGAAGGAAGGTGAATGCACTCAGGATGCGTTTGTTAAAAGGAAACCCTAGCGAGCTATCTGTTCGACGTTAGGAGGCGATTTACAATTCGCCTTAGCGTGGCGGCGGGAGGTCGTTGCGCAGGCGCAAACCGAGGCGCATGCTCGTTGCCCGCCCTCCCTGCCTCGCCCTCGGGCGACGCGCGAGTGAAGGAACGCGGCGTGCGACGGGTGGCGTCGCATCGGGGCGCAGCGTCACGCCCGTCACGACGCGCGGCGAAGCTCGGTGGCCGCAGGTTCAACGCCTCCCTCGACCCCGCCCCCGCCCCCGCCTCCGCCCCCGCCAACGCCCTCGCTACCACTGACGGCCCCGCCCTGCGAGCGCACGCCCTCGCCTCCGGAAGGCGCGCCCTGCACTGTGCACTCTCCTCCCACACGCGAGGCGGTCGCCTACACAGTACACACGAGATGGCGCGCTAAACGCTCGGGCTTTCTGTTATTTTATTTTTTCTTTGTAATACTCTTCTCTTGGTTATTTTTGTATTTACTTTCTCCCTAAGGAGTGCCTTTTGACTTTAACTGTGGACGGTGGACTTGAAATGGACTGTAGTAATGAACGTATTCAGTAATGAAATTGAATATAACAGAGTATCATCAATATGTAATGACACGATGGCATTCAGACAAGTCCTTCAAGCTGCTATTATGCATTTACTGATGTATGACTTGTAGGCCTTACGTTGCTTTCGTAATAGAATGCAATCCCGCATTTAGTTTTTCTCATAATCTCTTTAAACGAGACGTTTTCCTGTCGTAGAAATTTTGGAATATTGGAGTCTAGATGAGATGTAAAGATCGCCATTGAAAGTTATCGTATGATCTCCAAACGAATCTCTATGGCTTAAGTATCGTGCAACGGCATTGAGCGGATCGTATCGCTAGAACTTTAGGTGGCAGATGAATCTCCTCACGTGGGATACGAGGCAATTGCAGAAGTGCGCCTGATTGCTAGGAACTGAAATACTCTTTGTGATGAAAGAATCATTTATGAGATTGAATATTGCAAGTGGTGTTAGAGAAGGATATTGAGAGGTCAAGGCGGTAATGGGAAGTGCGAATAATACGGGAGTGCGGAGCATCTGAAGTCAGTCCCCTATGACCGCCTCTCATCGATTGGGAAAGGTGATTGTGAATTCCTAAGGAGGCAATGAAGAGTTGTGCACGGCTTTTTGTTCCCTTTCTTTACGATTGCAGCCGCTCGTTCTTGGGATACACTGGCCTCAGCTTCTCTCTAAATATGGACATCTATTTTTTTTCTTTTGAATACTTGTACTTGTTGTAGTGTTTTTCGTCGGGGATTATTCAAGGCGTATTGTTTCGGTGCATGGTATATTTGGGAACTCACCATTTGTGGGCGTTTTCCCTTTACCTTAATTGTGTCCCGCTTAAAGACCGTTTAAAGGGCTTTTTAAAGGATTGTTATTCGGAGTTTGTGTCTTGAGGAAAACGTACTTCTAAAAAATAAGTGCGCCTTACAAGGCAGTAAATTTAAATGTATGTAAAATCCAAAAGTTAGAGCAAGAACACCTCCCTTCCTATGCTTCCCATTCCCATTCCCTTTACCTTTGTGCAGCCGGTGTTAGAGAATATGTATTTACGTGAATACCAATTAAGAAGGTGCGTTTGCGAAACGTGTATTAAAAAACACGATGTTGCTGTAGTGCTTCTAACTGACTGAAAGAAGACAAAGAAAATACATTTCTTATTATAAGGTCTAATATTTTCTGTTTGGGGGAAGACGCTATTCTCATCTAAATGAAGGTTTGTCAATTGCGCGGTAGAAAAACTAACAATGTGGAGTAGAGACCAAAAGTGTAGTAAATACCGAACCAGGGATTACTAAACGTAAACAGAACGAGAGCGTTTAGGAAATTGAACGAAATGAATAACAAAATCAGTATTCAACCTTTAAGTGAGGATAATAATATATTATTCCATTTATGATGGATTCCTGTCTTCTCTTCGATCACCGTAAACGACTCACATTAAGTTCTTTAGAGCGGACATTTAGGTAAATCATGACTGCCCTAGTATTTCAGTAATGCCTAAGACTACGAATAAACAATGAATTTCTCTGCTCAACTTCCAGGGGCTGAATCTCGGGGTCCCTTAATTCCGCATCGAATTAAAAGATGTTTTTATCATTTCGTATATTGAACCGAACAACGGTGGCTTCCACAATGATTGTCAAATTTGCAACAAATTACCAGCCATTTAGTAGAGGACGGGGTTTAGAAGTCAGGGCACCCTAACGACGTTCCACTGCGTAAGGAAATGTGCTTCTGATGGCACTGCGACACGCACACGTAAAAACCGGGGTCGTCGTACCATCTCGGTTGCACGCACTGCATCTCGGGAAGTCCACACAAATTGTTGGTGTGAATGTAATGATGCCATAGGCTCAGATGTTTACAATCTGATAATGTTTGAAAATGCTCCTCATAAATACACAGCAAAACACAGCACAACATAATTCATTTGGCTAAAAAAGAGAAGTCGAAATGTCTATTTTCAGATTAAAATTATATATATATATATATATATATATATATATATATATATATATATATATATATACAAAAATGATATCTGTACATTTATGACTATTATTACATCTTTATTAATGCGCATTTTTAGAGAACTCAAATTGCTAAATCGATCACATATTGAGTTTTCTCAACTCGAAAATATATGAAAATATTTAATGCATTAAAATTGATTCAAAATGAAGGTAAAATCCAAAAAATAAAAAAGAATTAATTATTAAGATTTAAATAACTTGAAGTTTTAAAAATTTAATGAAAATAACGTAAATTGTTTTTTTAGAGTAATAACGAATTAATTTATTTTAAATAGTTTTGTTTTTCGTCACAAAATTTGGGCAAAATATGATTTATCTAAATATGAAAAAATAAATAAATCAATTATTACCAATGAATTGACAAATATTGAGTTGTAAGCTTCCGCTATTTTATATGCAAATTGCAGTGATTTTAATTGTTTTTTGTTAGTATAAACTCAGAAAATTATACTGGAAATTGTGAGCATTCAATTCTCAGTTTTGTATTATGGGGAAAAATCCGGAAGGTATTTATTTCCGTAATTGGTATTGTGCAAATTAAAGAAAAAATATTTTTATGAAGGAGCGCCTGCCTGGTAAAAACTACACGTGATGAATGGAGTTGCAATATCAAATCCGTTGCTAGAAACGTTAAAGTGTGGCGTGAAAATAACAAGAAAGTTCAATTTAGCACGAAAGTTGGGAAAACTGCTCTGTGATACGTTTTTTGCCTTAATGAGTTCGTGAGCTTCCTGTTGATGGGAATAATAATCGTTTCATTTCACGAAACGTCCTTCGAACGGCAGACCTGTTTGACCGCGCAGGATTGCATTGTGACAGGTGTTGTAAAACAGCGTGTTTAAAAGACGGGTTCTGTGTGTGTATACCTCGACTTCCACCTAACGGCATTTAGATGCCGAGCGATAAGCTCGCCTCCACCGACGCTAACGCCAGCGCTCGAATGCAACGCGCGCGGCGGTGGCGGCTTTCGTGCCGCCGAGCCACTACGCGTGTCGCGAATTAGCCTCGGCGCAAGAACTCTAATGCCGCCGCTCCGGCCGCCGTGTACAACACGAACGCGAGTAGTCGGTGTGTTCCGCGCACATCTGTTCCTCCACTTGTTTACGACGCTACGCGTGATCTTCATCCCGTCGCCGGTGGGTTGAGGAACACGCCGTGAGGCGTGTCGAAAGAAATATCTCGCAGGAAACGGCAATGAAGACAGCGGAGGCTGCTGCAAAGGAAGGCGGTCGCGTGAGTGGTGATTAAGAGGGGAATTCGACGGCGTGGCGGAGGCAATGATTTAGGCGATGCTGACGGAAGTTGCGATGGTGAGTTCGTGGAGGAGGCGGGGACGGGTGATGGTTATAACTGCGGCGATGAGGAGGTTCGGGGAAGGCAGTGGCGGAAACTGCATTGGCTGGGGCTTTGGCTGTGGGGGAACGGCGCTGGTCCGTGACTCCGGACGAAGAATGCCGCCTCCAGAAGCTGGAATTCAGGAGCATTAGCATTCCATTTGTAAAGCTTGCTTATTTTGTTTTTGGGCGCTTCGAATGTTGTACTCTGAATCGAAACCTTTGATCAGTCCGTACAATTTGAGTTGAATATAATTTAGATGTCGAGACGAAATATACATAGAATACATGTGTGTTGACGCGTAATTTATTTTTGATGTATTTTAAGGTTTAAGATAGTCATAATCAGACTTCTTTTCAAATGCACCACCAGCCAATCAGCACTGAGATATTTTATATTTTTTAAATGAAAATCTAGGACATTGTATTGTTACGAGTTCTTTTCGATGAATTCCGTGGTGAACATTAATAATAAGAACGGAGAAGACAGATTCAAAAGTGATGCGCATGATATCATGGTTAGATTGAAGCGCTGAGGGTTAGCGAACGAGAGGGAATGTAAAAAAAACAGTGATTGATCATGTATAATAATGGAATGTAAGTGTCTGTATACTAGTAAGCAATATTGAATGCAATTGCTGAGTATGTATATGCTTTGAGTTGAATTTAACGCACGAAAACATGAGTTCGTTTGCTACGCTTTTAAGAATTGGAAGCTCTGAACCTCTTGCCTGTTACCACATTCACAACCCCCTTCATCCATAAATGGATTTCGTAAACATGTTGATATATGAATGTGTGGAAGTTGTATCTGAAAATGTTAGTGCAATTATTCTTCTGCTGTTTCGTTACGATTTCCACTTCCTTCTTAAACGTCAATAGTAACATGATCACGCGAGATGAAAAGGACGTTTTTTTCAGAATCCGGTACTTAGAAAACGCTTGTTAAAGAACGTTGAATCTGAATAAATATGTCTAGTGACTTGCATGTTCTTGCTTGGATACATCCCTTTATGATGTACCAGGAAACTGTGCATTTAACTATTTCTTCCGCGACGCGACGTGCCGTTGCCGATTTTTCAAAGGCATCCGCCCGGCCCGCCGCGCCGCGCCTTCGCTTGTCGGCCGGAGGCGCGAGGCCCGGCGACCGCCGCTGCGAGTGAACGGCCTCAACCTTCGCCCAGTTCCGCCGCCGCTCTGATGGCGCCTTCGCGTGTCGCGGCGGGCTTCGAACCCGGCGCCGCGCCGCACGTAGCCCCGTTAGGCTGCCGCCGTCGGCTAGTAGCACTTGAGTGCTTCCGCGAGGAAGCGAAGAGCGTGCACTGTTCCCAACGCTGACATCGCTACCGGTTGCCGCGAGTGTATCACAGGCGCCCTGCTCCCACAACGAGCTTCCGCCGGTGTCGCCGTTACTTTTCGGTGTTCCTGACGCGCTTTCTGCCTCGGTTCTGTGTCGCTCCGTGTCTCTGCTGGATTCCCACTCTCACAAACTTTGCTCTCGTTGTGACCGAACTTGCCCTGCTTTGTATCCGCCATACCGGAGTTCTCACAATACTAATCGAAACTCCTAAAACTTCCCGCTCTCTGGTTCGTTGTCGTTTCTTTCAGTGTTTCGGCTTTATTTTGATTGGCGAGATCTCCTTCTTGCATCTACCTTGCGTTAATTTTTTTGTCAGTCCCGCTTTCTTCCTACTTCTTATCATTTTCCTAAAAAACCCCTTTCTCGAAATCGTCTCCGCCTCTCCTTTTATGCCTTATTAATTTACGACCCTTGCTTGGTCATATTCATTCCTCCTGCTTATTTGTACGTTGCTTATTTTCGTGTCGACTGTATCTCATGTTCATTTGTCTCTTCAGCACCTTGTTTCAAATTCGTAGGCTTCCCAATTCATTTATGAACGTTAGCATCATCTGTTACAACGATCCATCGACATTTTACATCATCATTTCGGGACGTTCCTGACGGTGGTAGCACTCTCACTATTACATCGGGCGCCGTTATTTACTTTCGCGCGGAACAATTACGGCGGTCGTCGCTCTACTCTCGAGTCCGTGGGCGCCCGGGCGCTGCGGTGTGGACGCGGCGCGCACCGCCGGCTTCCGCGGGGATTGACCGCGCGACACCTTCCGGCGCCACCGCCGCCGCCGGCGCACCCGCCGCGCCGTAACAGCGCTCGCGGCTCCCTTGGCTCCCTCGGAACTGGTTGTGTGAGAACGAGACCTTTTGTTTCCCCGGACGCGGCGAGGGGGACTCGGCCCGCTCCTGCTGCTGCGGCGAGGTTTTTGTGAGTTCGATACCGCCTCGTCGTGTTTGTTTTGGGCGGGCTGCTGTCGGTGGGATCGTGGACCCGTCCGTCGGTGAAACGAAAAAGGCAGGGTAAATGTTGGAGCAGGCAAAGTGTGTTGGCGATGAATAATGAAGTTCTCAAATTACCGCAAACAACTTGTTTTCTTAGAAATGACTTCTTTTGTTGGGAATAGACGTGTTCTCTATTAATACGCGCGGGAAGCAAGAAGGGTATTTAATATTTTTCTTCACGTAGAAGTTTTTGGGGAAAATGCGATTCTCAATGCGATTTGTATAGAAAATTTGGGAAAGTTTCGGGATCATTGATATGGGGAGTTTTCTAGTTTTGAAATAAAGATTACGTGTCACAATTGCCTTTGTATTCTTAATAAAAAAATAAATAGCGAGGTTGTAGTAATAATAAAAGTGCTGGAAAACACTTTTGAATGTTGTCAATACAACTTACGTGATAATTTCTTATAAACAGTTCTTGATGATTGCTTTCGAAACTATTATTATAATATTTCATATATTTATAGAATACTCAAGAAAATCCAAGATATGCATCTTTGATTTGAGAGAGGTAGTTTTCTCTCTAAAAATAACGAAAGTCGATCTTTGAACAAGACGTTAGTTTGGTGGGTGCGAGGCGGAGGCAGCCGGCGGCAACGACTTCTGGAGCACGTCTCAAGGGCAAGCGCCCTCCCCCGTTGCGTGGCGAGCCGACCTTCATCCCCCACCCAACCCACCCCTAAGGCTGATCCTCCGCCCCCGCTCCGCCCCCGCTCCGCTCCCGCGCCCGGCCGGATTCCAGCGCCCTTCGCTTTCGTTCCCCACCGCCGGCGACGCATAAATCTGCCCGTCGAGGCTTAATAAATGCCTTTCCCGTTCCGACGCGCGCTTCTCCGCCCTGGCTGCCTTTCAACCCTTCTCCGACGCGACGGCGCGGCTTCTCGCTGCCAAGAGTCCGGAGCGCTTCGCCGTCTCCGCCTTCCCGGCTTTCTATCAGGTGCCGTCGCTCAGGGCTCAAAAGACTTCTCTTGGCAGTTCACGGATACGACTCTTCTGCACACGTTGCGTCGCACATTGGGAAGAATTCCAAAATTCGAAAAAAAAAATTCAGGTTGAGAATTTTTAACTCTTAGGTTGGCTACCGTATTGGTGGAACTATCAAATCCCGTGCATACGAACGATCAGAACTTATAAGTGAAAGCTGTATCCCGGGTTGAACATAGGGCTCTATTTTGTTTACCGCGTCAGCCAAGCCGGACGAAAATTTTAGTGTGTGAAGTTAAAGGCAAATACTTTTGTTCTCTGGAAATAATAATTGAAATTTTTTTAAATGGAACATGTTACAGAAGTTATGTACTTAATTATAAGCCCTGGGTTGAATTATTTTTTCGTGTTAAACATGTTTTATTAAAATGAATGTTCGAGCCGGTAAATAAGAAAATTTATTGAAAAAAGGTATGAAAAAATAGTGATAAGTTACAAATCCCACAATATCCCACGTTCTTTCAAACTTCTGATTTTTTTAAAATGATTTTTTTTAAATATACATTTATTAATGAATGGATGTTCAGTATTATATATACTACATCATATGTATTTTTCCGACTTATATTTAACTTAAATGCTAATCTTAAAATTATATCTAACTACACATGAATAGGAAACTCACAGAGCACCTATGGGATTAATTCAGGTCTGAAAATGTGCTGAGGAATGAATCTAATGGGTATCTATTTTTTATTCTGGTTGGGAGCTGGTAGGTTGTGGCTAAGTCGTAATGGGTTGCTTGGGTTACGGAGTTTATTTTGGAGAAGAAATTGGTTGATAGGAGCGCAATATGGTAACCTATAGGGGGTAAATTCAATTCTTTGTGCAATTGAGAGTTTGAGATAAACCAGGGTGCATGAGTGGCAAGTCTGAGGAAGTGGTTTTGGATGATCTGTAATTTGTTGATGTTGGTTTTAGAGGCATTGATCCAGATGGGGTATGCATAAAGCATTAAAGGACGGATTATTGATTTATAGAGGGTGATCGCGTTGTTTAATGATAAGCTTACTATTGCGATTTAAGTGTCTTCAGTTGAATTAGTTTAGTTTTGGCTTGCTGTGTTTTTACTGTTATATGATTTTTCCAATTGAGTCTGGTGTCAAGTTTCAGCCCTAGGTATTTGACAGATTGATTGTGTGGAGTCCATGGAATTGGGTGATTGTTTATTTGGAGTGGAGTTGGTGTTGAAAATGTTCTTAATGAGAATATTTTGGCGGATGATTTTGAAGGATTGAGTTTGATTTTCCACTTGACTGACCAGTCATCAATTTTATTTAGATGTGTTTGAAGTTCTTTACAGATTAAATCATTTGAACGGTTGGACATGAAAATGGCGGTGTGGTCGGCGAATTGGGCGATGTGCGTATGTGATGTTATGGGAATGTCGGCCGTGTATATATTGAAAAGCGTGGGGGACAGTGGTGAACCTTGAGACAATCCAGCTGTAATTTCGCGGGGGTTGGATGTGTGTTTGTCAACTGTGACTGAAAATGTTCTATCTTGGAGGAAGCTATTAATGATATTGATTAAATAGTTGGGAGTACCTATTTCTTTAAGTTTGAATGTTAAGCCGGGATGCCACACTTTGTCAAAAGCTTTCGAAATGACTAAAAAGATAACTATTGTATGAGGCTTATGGGTCTGTAGTTATCAGTGCTGGAGAGATTCTTAAATGGCTTGGAGATGGGTATTACATTCGAATTTTTCCAAATAAGGGGAAAATAGCCAGTTCTAATTATTGAATTGTAAATATTGATAATATACGCGACTGTAGAATTTGGTAAGTTTTTTTAAAATTGTGTTACTTATTTTGTCGTGTCCTGGGGCTTTTTTTAATGGCAAATTCTTAATTAAATTGATGACTTCATTTGGGGAAATGTAGTTGATTTTGTGTGGTACATTATAGTTGGGGGCTGCTGCTATTTCGAGAATGTTTGAATGCAAGGGGTGGGGTGGGGTGGTATTCGGAGTGATTTGGCGAAGTGATCGGCTAATGCTTCAGTCTTCTCATAAGAAGCGAATTTCTTGCCCGTTGGAGTTCTTAGTGTGGGTATTATTACTTTCTTTTTTAAGATATTTTTCGTGAATTGCCACAACATGTTGTTATTTGTGCTTAGAGATTGGATTAAATCATTGTAATCTGTTTGTTTATGTTCCCTTAATGATTTTTTTACTATTTTGGATCAAATTTCTTGATGATATTTATAGTATTTACTTCACGGCCATTCTATAAAATCGTACGAATAGGCACGAATCCGATAATGAGACATGTTTGTAGCGGTAGCTGCAAAATCCTGTTTTTCTAATTTTATTAATCTTAATTTAAAAGTATAACGGGCATGCCTATAAAAATTTATAAATCCATTAAGAGCATATAAAGGATAACATACTAAAAAGTATAGAGGGAATACAACTTTCTCTTCCTACGCTTAACTTAGAAAACAGTAGACAATATCGCAGCAAAAAGCCAGTGCAGTCTGTTGTAATCTAGGAAGCACTTAGACGAAGTCATTTTGTTTTCTTTGTTGCATTCACAGATAATTTGAACATTAAAATAGCACTGTTTCCAAAAATTGAACTTTCGGCATTCTACGCATACCCTCAATAAAAATTACTCTTGGCTGTCCAAAATTATTTATGGTACGAGTAGTGAAAATTGCATTTTATTTGCAGGAAAGAAATTACATTTTATTTCGAGACATGAGGCCAACAGGCCGAGTAGTGCAATCCTACTAGAAAAATAAAACCATTTTTACCATGTGTGACATACAATATTTTTTTGTCAGCATTACTGACTTTTATTTGATTTTAATGTAAATATCACTAATTGGATACCGTGTTACATTAACCGTAGATTACAAAGGCGCCCTGTACCAAGCGTTAATACAAAGGCGCAGTCTGGCGGACTACTTTGGGTAAAAATAAAGAAAAACTCATTTTTACAATGAAACACAATGAAACACATATGATAAGGAGTTATAAATTGCATTTTAAAGGGGTTTATAGATGCACCTAAATGACATGACTCTCACAGCAGACACTTGTTTGGTGTGTACACACATGGCTTTTGAGAAGCGTCCGCAGAAGTACTTCGTCACGCGACCTCTGTTATGATCGCCATCGTCCCATTATGATTGTTAAATGTTCAGAACAAAACTTAAATGGTATAGTACAAAGATGGGCTCAACGATATATATATATATATATATATATATATATATATATATATATGGCTAGTCACAGAATAAAGCTACACAGATTTGGAAAACAGGGAGTGAGGGGAAGGATGTGGGGTAAGCTTTCGGCACCAGCTGCATCTTCTGACAGACGACGCCATTGTAATCTAGGGTTAAGAAGAGTTGCACGCTATCAGACGAAAGTATTTCGTTATATTTACATTCTTCCAAATGTCATCCCCCATTTTGAAATATTCGTAATCAGTGAGCTCGAAAACCCCAATCTCATATTTCCATATCTCAATCCCATACTCATATTTGTTGCATTCTCCAGTTTTTCCAAATTTCATCTGCACTATTGAATCCGCCATTTTGAATTTTTCATTTTTGATATATTCGCAATCAGTAAGCTCGAAAACCCCATTATACTAATTTTTGTTGCATTCTTCCACGTTTTTTCTAATGCCATCCGGCATATTGAATCCGCCATTTTGATGTTTTTTTTATTTTTGATCTATTCTTATTTAGTGAGGTCGAAAACCCCAATATATTCATTATTTTGCATTTTGCAAGAGATATTGAATTTTAACCACGTTTTAGGCAGTTCATCCCACTGTGCGTCTGCCGCGAGGAAGAAAGGAAGCTTTACTCGGAAGGGTTCTCATTGAAGATGAGAGCTTTCTGCCTCTATGGGGTAAAAAGTAAATGAGAATGTTGAGTCACGAAGTCTTGTTGATCTAAATTACCAGAGTTGACCACGAATAACCACGAATAACTTCATTTCTAAAATCAATATATCGCATATAACTTAGTAATGTTTAAGCTTATTAAAAATTATTTTCATGTAAAAAATTATTTGAAATTAGAGACAAAACTCATTCTAAATGAATATTCAAAATATTTAAAATTAATATGATTTTCACAGAATTCTGGGGTAGAAAAGTTTTACGTGCATTGGTTCGGAGTTTTTCTCATTTTGAAATTTTCTTTGCCTTTCGCTCAACACGGGTAGATTTTCTTTTTGTCCAAGTATATTTTTTAGTTTCATCTTGTATTGTTTTTTGCGTCTTTGTTCTTACGTTATTCTCTTTTTGCTGAGAACACCACTAAGTTGTAAATCTCTAGCCCATACTAATCCACTGACTGTCCATCAAGCGACTGCGCAGAGCGCTCGTAAACTTGTTTCATTGCAGTGAGGAAATTGCTGCTGACGACTATTGAAAGTCAGCTTATGACAACCAACGACAAAAGCAATAAAAGCAGAAAGACAAACAGATCCAATAATGTTGGAACGAAAAACTCTTCATGAAAGGACAAAAAACCTGAACGTTGAAGTGCAGATGATGGAGAGGACTTGTGATAATTCATCTGGAAGAAAACTAAACGCCAAATTGAAAAGATGTTCTACATGCAAAGTTTTAGAGGTACCGAAGTACGACATTTATTTCATGGACAAAAAATACCTTGTAATATGATTTCTTCTATTAAAGTTTTGAAGTTGAACAATTATGTTCTCTTCTTACGTGAATTACACTGAAAAGTGACGCGCTGTTAGAGTTATTGCGCTGTTTAGAGTGTATCCTTTCTAGGTCTACAATATATAATGATTTTCCTATAACACAACAGACCGCATCATCTTGTGGGGTATTATTAAAGTCGGGTCACAGAGTCAGTAACGCGCGACATAAGTTGGTGTGCAGTGAAAGTAAAATGAAAGAGGCGATGGGTGCTGGGAAACGCGAAAGCAAAAACGGACAGGAAGAGGAGATGAGTAAGAGGAGGGGGCGTGGAGGATGCGACGCTCGCGGGCGAGGCAGGCGCCCACGCGGCGCGGCCCGCGGCCCCGGCCCCGGCCCCGGCCCCGGCCCCGGCCCTGGCCCTGGCCCCGGCCCGCGCCGCGGCCTCACGGTCAGGGAGAACTGGTTCTTGCGGCGGAGGCAGCGGCAGCGGCAAATTGCATAGAGGCTCCTCGTCCATCAGCTGGTCACAGACCTCACGATCGGGAGACGCTCGCGGCCCGCCGGCCGGCCAGTCGGCTCGCGCGGAGCGGGTGGGGCGAAGCGGGGCGGCGCGGCGCGGGGCGGGGCGGCTGGGGCGGAGCGCGGCGGCGCCCGGTGGCGGCGGAGGCGGACGCGGCGCCGCCGGGGCTCCCGGACGTGCCCACGCGGCTAATGGCCTCCCGCGCGCGCCGTGCCCGCAGCCGCCGCCGCCACCGCCGCCGCTACCCTCTGGCTGCGCTCAGTGCGATTTGCTCCCACGGCTCGCTCTGCCCGACGCAACCCTCCGAGCTCTATCAGCGCGTCTCGGCTATGCGGGGGCTTCATTCATTATAGTCACTCGCTGCGGTAAACAGTGATTGATGAGCTACTGGAAATATGAGAACCAATGAGGGTCTCTCTCTTTTTTTGCCGGTAATTGCTAAAACGATAGGCTAATTGAACTTATGTTGGGTATTATTCCGTATTCTCTCAGCTCTTCACAGAATTCTGAACAGCCTTTACTTAAGCAGGATCAAAGGATTCAGTCGTCCGAGATGTTCAGACATTTTTTGTCCTTCCCAATGTATGAACTTGTAATTCAATGACGTCTTATTCAAGTGCAAATAGTCACAAGTTTATTTTGCATTACAATATTATTTATTTTTCCACATATCAACCTAACGGTGTCGTGTTAATATAAACATCTTTAGATTACGACCCTCGCATTGTAGGATCCTAACGGGCCGTACGTTTAGTACATCGTAGTGCCTGAAGACGACTGTCCATATTAAGGAACTCTGTCATTGTCTTCCGGATTTGGTTAGCGAAGAGTTTTATCACGGCGAAAGAAGGGATAGAGGTTAGAAGCAAATTAACGACCGAACAGCCCTTCGTTTTGCACATTTCTTCCGTCACAGCCTTCCCATGCGTACATTTCTAATCTTGGATTGTAAGGTTTGAGAAGAAATATTTGGAGTGATTTCAGAAAGAAAGAAAAAAAAAACGAAAAAAAAACTTCTTAAGTGATTCCTTATTGTTTAATTATCAGGCAATTAATGAAGGAATTCTGTCAACTCTGATTTAAAAAAAATATCATTTTGTCATATTTCTCCGTGACAAACAATTGGAATGAAAAATCTATTTAGAGGAATCAAATAGTTAGAGAAGTATGCGTCGTTTTGATTTGTGAAGAGTAGAATTCCAAAAGCGTTGGTCTCCAATATTTGTGCCCCGGCACCCATTGTTCTCGGCCACCCTCCGCAATTAAAACCCCATCTCGGGCGGGGGCAGGGTCGTTAGCGCGTTCTCCATGTGACGCGGCGCGAGGGTGGCGCGGCGGGGCCGTTCGTGGCCGGCGGGCGGGCGGGAGGGCGGGGCCGTGAAACAAAGGAAGCTGAGGCGTCGCCGGCCACCCCGACGCCGCGGCACGTGTGCGGCGCATCTCCGTGCATACTAAACTCCTCCATTGCCGCCGCCGCCACCGCCCGTCTGGTGGCGTGAGTGCGTGCGTGCTTTCGTGCCCGCGGCGCAGGGAGGAAGAGAGAGAAAGAGGGAGGCTTACTTAATAAGGTACACGCGGCCGAGGCGGGGGCGTGCGTCGCGTCGCGTCTCATCGGCGGGGACAACGGGCCGCGGGGCCGCTTATGGCAGCGCCCTAACGGTTGGTCGCCGCTGACAGTCCCCGCCACGACAATAAGTGGCCGAAGGAGAAGTCTCCCTCCGGCGATTTGTGCTAATGAACGACGAGTCTCGCTGCTTATACTAAACTGTAAAATTATAAATGAATATGGACTAATATAATTCTTCAAAAATGTGTACATGTATTCAGACGCGTTTTTATTTTCGGTTATTATTTTCATTCGTATGTTTTATATTATTTTTATTTAAATAAATAACCAGAAAGACTGCTTCCTCTAAGCTGCAAAAGGCAAATAAATGAAGTCTAAAACATGCAGGAAGTGTCCATTCGTTTTGTCAGACCGTCATACAATTGTTCAAAAATGTAGGCATTTATTCAAATATGTATACCTTTTGTTTATTATTCGGATTTGATATATATATATATATATATATATATATATATATATATATATTTGTATTATATTTGTTTGAATAAATATTTTTGAATAATTGTATGATTGTCCCAGAAAAAGAATGGATATTTTCCTCATACTGTTCATAATACATTAAATTAACTACGTCGTTTAAAATTTCACAAAATACAACCAGAATATTGTCTAAGAGTATTAGAAAACTTTCGTATCTCTTTACACGACAAGCTTTTATGCATCAATAACTAGAGCAATTGAATACAATACTTTCGAGAAAGTTTTAAAACAGTTTACAAGTAATTTACATTATTAATAAAAATATTGCAGGATAGAATTTTTTCATTTAAAATAATAAGCAATATGTAGGGAGGTGAGTGGCAAAAGCCGTGTTCATTGAGGCTGGTGTAACAACCCTACAAAGTTTGAAAGTTACTTATGGTGGGATGAACGTATCAATAAGTGTTTAACTAAAAAGTGGAGTTGGCTCAACGGTGGCTTCATGAGACGTTTTTGTGCGTCTTCCGCGCGGTCTGGACAGTCGTGCCCACATCGCCGGATGTGGCACGCACCCGCGCGGACGTCGTCCTGGCCGCATGTTTGGGAATCCCACGCTTCTTGGGCTCGTGCCAAGAGGTTCATACACTTCAAGAGCTATCCCGAGAGTTTGTTGTGATACGCGTTATGGCAAGTTCGTCAATTCGAAATATTTGATTTGCGGAAGCGCATTTTGAACCCTGTAACGTGTATAGAATTTGAAAGAGAATCCCTTAACCACATCTGGTATAAAAATAAAAAACATTCATCTTCTCTCTGGCTCTATGGGGCCTTGTCCTTGAGATATGGTTTCAAAAACATTAGTGTTATGGTATAAACTATCGTATAAATAATAAACTACTGTATCTACGAGGTACTTCAAACTTACAAATTCGTACCTACAACTTATTACGAATAATGGAACTATTTCAATTCAAATATTAATTTATAACTTTTGATAGTTTAACTTATATTAAGAAATGTCTTTGAAAAATACAACACACAACGTTTCCGTTTTAAGAAGATGTTAAAAAATTTTCCCACTTACAAACTACAAAATTGCAAATTTGTACAAAAAATCAAACAAACAAGAAAAATACTGATGCAGTTTGGACTAAGGAAAGGGAAGATAAACTTTGAGTAATAACAAAATAGTTGCAGGACTGATAGAGCAGGAGGTAAGAAGTAATTAAAAGAAATCTTGTGCATGGTAGCCCTTACGAAATAATATAGGTGTTTTTATTCTCGTGCGTTTTAAAAATTTGAAGACTTTACTTGACAAATACTGTTGATGTAAGACAACTGAATTGCAGTAATAAAATTCTGCACGATTTTGGACGATTTTGAGTCTGACCTTTGTGTTCGTTTTATATTCTGGAATTATGAGTATGCCTCCGGGTGGTCATGGCGGAGCGAGATCGCTCCGATTGTTGGGACTAATTTTCCACGGATTGCTGTAGTGAGATATTTCTGATAGCCTGTGGAGAACTGTTTTACTTTCTTCCGCGATCTCATCACCAGGTAGTTAAGAATTCTTTGGCTTGGACGTTAAAAGGGCGTTACTATAGGATTGCTAATGATATGCTTTTATATTTAAATCGCACCGCACTATACTTATACAGACAAACAGGCAAAACTGTGCCATTAAGAAGAGATAATTGTTTTGTGAATAGGCATGCTGGTTTTCTAGTTCGATTTAAATACCATTTCCCGGATGCATTGATTCATAGGAAATCATTGAACTATTTTAACAATTTTGAAATATTTAAGAAAATGTTAGTGAATAACTCGTGTTGAAAAAGAGCACATTTTGCAACCGTTATCTAAATGGAAATGAACGTACAAAATACTAAAGGTTAAAAGAAATTGGTCTTAAGACTTAATTGATATGGGAGTAGAATATTTATCGCTGCTAATTTTGGAATAAAATATTTTGAACATTTGAACACGTTATCAAAGACTCCCAACTCAAGAATAATAAAAGATAGCTCAAGGAGGCGCACTCACCGGAGACGAAGGCAGCGGCCGACAGCAGCAGGACGGCGACGAGCGCGGGCGCCGGCGGCAGAAGACTTCGGGGCGAGAGGGTGGCGGCGGCCATGGCTGCGCGGCGCGAGGCGGAGACGGAGGGTTCGCTGCCTGTTCGCTGGTTGCAGTCTCTGTGAACGCGCGCCCGCCGCACCGCTGCCTTTTGAGCCTTCGGGCGGCGGGAGCAGCGGGGAGGAGGCGGGGTGCTCGGCAGGCCCTACGGCGACGGCGGCGGCGGCAGGCCGGTGGTGGTGGCGGCGGCGGCGGTGGAGGGGAGGCGAGCCACCAGCACACACACCATCCTTCTCCGCCATCGTCACCACCACCGTCTGCGCCTTGGCGGGTCCATAACTTTGAGATTTATCTCCTTCCTTTTGCGCCTCCCCGCACGTCTCGCGCGCATTTTATTTTATTATTCCATTTTCGTCTTGTTTCGCTCGGCCCGGAGCGGGTGCGGTGCAGCGCGCGCTTCGCAGAAGATCCCTCAGGCGCCAGTGGCGCCGCGGGTACCGTTCCTAACTGTAGAACGCGAGGCTTCTGGAAATTCGGATGCGAGTGCACTTGCTCGACTTTTCGAGAAACGAACCTGTAACTGATTTACTTGTTTTGTAAGTCTTCTTTGCGGATGAAACGAATTTCACGTGAATCTGGGCATTGGTGATTGCTCTACTTCAGAGACCGACATATGGTTCTTTTCTAGTCGAATGTAATTTGAAAGTGAATAAATTTCGGAGAAAATTCGGTGTAACTACATAAGTATTATGGGAGACGCATCTTGAGATTTCTTCGATCTTATTAAAAACTTCAATTTTGTATAATAAAATGATTGTGTTCTGAAATTATTTATTGAAGAAGAATCTGAACACTAAAAGTCCATTAATCATAATGAACTTTTGCAAGTGTTGGTAGTTCCAATCTCAGCCAGTCTGAATAACTCGAATGGTGCCTGTAAGTGAACGACTTCGCCTAAACTTTCATACATTGTGCACATTCGTTATGATAGATTTTCGAATACAATTTTAAGAGTTCAATTCTCGCGGGAGTTCAAATTCTACATTTCTTCTTGTTTGTTTCTTTTATTTTCCTGTTCGCAATCTGCGCATCCCCCACAATTTCCTCACTATTTGCGACTTCTTAGTAGGATTACTGAAGCGATCACAACTGCTCTCTCGTTTGTTCTGGTAGCCCTTCTGTAGAGTGTGAAATGATGACTTCTGGTACCCTGTCCTTTTCTACACGGCGTTCAATTTGACACATCTAAAGCATGTATCTCAAAACATGTCCTTCGTGAAGTTCATGGCTGTCTGGTCTCCATGAGTGACTCATGCTGACCAACGGACCTCATAGTAAAGCCTTTCCTACTATTCTTCTTAAAGGCGAAGGTGCCAAAGATAGGCCACCCACCCATCTGGCGAGAAAGCAGAGTAGACCACGTCGCAGAAGCTTGTGACGAATGGACCTTTCTTCCAGAAGAGTCGTGTCTGAAGAATGCATACATTTCGTCTCCAGCCTTTGACTCACTGCTCATCCTAAGCATACCTGAGGTTCCGTCCCCTTCTTCTCCCTTATCTCTCCTGCCATCTCCTCCTTGTTTCCTGCGTGAAGGGGCTGGAGGTAGCAGGTGGCTTGAGTATGGTGGAGGGTCAGGTTGTACGCTTCGCCTGCTCTCGTGCGGCATCTAATTGTCATTTGACAATGGAGGAGGGCGCGGTGCGGAGGCGGGTCTCAGTACACTCGCAAATACGAAGACATTGCGTGCGCTGGGTCCCTCCAAAAAGAAGTTTACAGTATCATTAAAAATTTTCATGCACGATGTCCTACAGCGGTCTAAGAAGCTGTTCTTATGGCCTTCAAAAAGGTGCACATACGTCTGAATATATTTTTCTTGGGGAAAATTAGATGCAAGACTATTTTCGAATAGAAACATTACTACTATTTATAATATTTAATTTTTGAAATTAATTTTCTGTTTAATTGGACGGATGAGTTTTGAACGGAAGGTTGGATAACACTATTTCGCTATAAATAAAATACTGTAATGCTGGAAGTAAGATTCGTCTTGCCGTCCTTCACATTGTAAAATATTTTGAAATGTACTTTGTATTAAAATTAGGTTCTTTTTTGTTCTCTTTTAGGTTCTTATTTGTATTGGAAATCAGTCTTCATTTATTCGTCTTTAGTTATATGGGTAAAGACATTCGAGCTTAAAAATATAGAATTACAAAATACAAAAAAAAATATTGCAATGTTTTTTACACCAGACCAACGGTTGCACGGAAGTTATTCGAATATTTCCGTCCATGAAAGTGGGTTCTCTCGTACTCTTTAAATTATGTCGCCGTCTTAATTAAATCGAAAAATAATTAATATGAACTTTTACGTTTAAAATGATATCTTACCTTAGCATACTTCGGAATTATTGAATATCGTAATAGGAAAATTTCTTTCAGAGAACAAATGGAAAGTTGTAGAGATAAATATATTTGTATGTTGCTAATTTGAACCTTGTTTGTGTGCGTTTTCGGATAATGTAATGGTCAAGATGATCACAATTTTACTTACTGTCGTCGTACAATTTTACTTACTGCATTGTTTGTACATACTGTCGTACTTACTTACTGTACTTATTTTTTCTTCATTTAAATTGTTTGATAAACTCGCAAATTTCACTTGATGCCTCTTACGTCTTTAAGAATCTTTCCGTTGCTTAAATTGAGAATCTACCGTTTAGTTTAGCATGAACCTTCATTTTCTTTACCCGGGTTAAGTTTACGCCCAGCACGTGAAATAACCCGGCGTCGCCCGTGGTTCCGGCCCCACATGGAAATCGTGAGCATGCGCACGCGTGCGGTTGCGGGGCGCGCTTGCAGGCGCTGCTCTTCCTGGATGGGCGTCGCCCCGAGGCGCCTGCCCCGCCCACCCGACATAGCCCAACCCAACATGGCGCCGACCAGCTCCCTATCCGTTCCCAGCTCCTGTCTCAGCCCTACAACCAGACATGGACTAACAGCCTCAGACAGAGACACAGCCCCAGACTTATACCAACATCCCCAGACACCAAACTTCGCAGACATTCACCAACATCCCCAGATACATACCTACATACCCAGACACATATCAATATCCCCAAACACATACCAACAGCCAGAGACATATACCAACCTCCCCAGATACATATCAACATCCGCAGACACGTACCAACATCCCCAGACGCATTCCAGCATCTCCAGACAGCGAATTCCCCAGAAGCAGAGCGTAAGTCCCAGACACAGAGCGCAAGTCGTAGACACTGCGCATCAGCTCCAGTCACCCACTACTTCCTAACAAAAGTAGTGATGCTACAGAGTGGCACAGACTTTCCCGTATTACTTTTCTATTTCCTTTTGTCTCGGCTAGCTATTCGGAGTTACCACATACTCTTGCCAGCTGCCATCTATGGCATCCTACACTACATTTTTTTGACATTTTTTTAATTTTTCGGTTTCCCAATAGTAGAATGGAAATATTAATTTTAAACTATTATAGAGCAGTAAAACCTCCTCCAAAATGGCAATTTTCTTTGAAAAATTTGGAGCCGTTTTTAAGAAAATGGCGTATAAGTGCGACTGTAAATGCGAAAATCGAAGCTCTTTTTCACAGGAATCTTTTGTGAATTCGAAAAACTTCATTTAAAGTCATTTGAAGCACATTAACTCACAAATACAATTGCGTTTACAAATCGCTGGTAATGTGCATATTAAAGGTTTGAGAGATCTTCCAAAAAAACTAAATTTGTTTAATATTTGAAAAAACAAAACAATGTTGAAAAACAAAATTTTGAAAATGTTCGGGGGGCTTCATATAAAGTACTCCTAAATTGTAAAGAGAGTTTTTCAAAATCTCAAAGCTTCGACTGGAGGCAGATCGACAGGAGTTTCTTCAATTTGAAAAAATCGTGCGTATGGTTTAGGCGCTAGTGGTATTCACAGACGGACGGACAGACGGGCGTTTTACTTTCTATTGGTTTTTCGGTATCAAGGACCCACAAAACAGGGATCCAGACTCCACCATGTGTTAGGGGATTTTTCCCATTAATTTAACCAATGGTTTTATCCGTTTTTTGTTATCAGGGCCCGGCAATGAATTTTTTTTCTGCCCAAAATTCGCCGTTTTATCAATCAGCATTACATAACTTTCCCTATACTACTTGTATTACTCCGTATATACGTATTTATACCGGAAAGTAAAAAATTGGCGCCGTTTTTGAGAAAATCTAGTTTTTGCGTTTTTACTTTAATATATGTAGTATAAGGAATGTTATGTAATACTGCGCGATAAAACGGCGAATTTTCGAGAGAAAAAAATCATTGCCAGGCCCTGATCACAAAAAAGTGGATAAAATCAGTTTCTAAATTAAGAAAAAAAAATCCCTTAGCATGTGGTGTAGCCAGAATCCCTGTTTTCTGGGTTCTTGATATCGAAACATCAATTGAAAGCAAAACGTCTGCCCGTCCGTCTGCCCGTCCGTCTGCCCGTCCGTCTGCCCGTCCGTCTGCTCGTCCGTCTGCTCGTCCGTCTGCCCGTCCGTCTGCTCGTCCGTCTGCTCGTCCGTCTGCTCGTCCGTCTGCCCGTCCGTCTGCCCGTCCGTCTGCCCGTCCGTCTGCCCGTCCGTCTGCTCGTCCGTCTGCCCGTCCGTCTGCTCGTCCGTCTGCCCGTCCGTCTGCTCGTCCGTCTGCCCGTCCGTCTGCTCGTCCGTCTGCCCGTCCGTCTGCCCGTCCGTCTGCCCGTCCGTCTGCCCGTCCGTCTGCCCGTCCGTCTGCCCGTCCGTCTGCCCGTCCGTCTGCTCGTCCGTCTGCTCGTCCGTCTGCCCGTCCGTCTGCTCGTCCGTCTGCTCGTCCGTCTGCCCGTCCGTCTGCCCGTCCGTCTGCCCGTCCGTCTGCTCGTCCGTCTGCTCGTCCGTCTGTCCGTCTGTCCGTCCGTGAACACTAGCGCCTAAACCACTCGTACGATTTTTTCAAAATTGAAGAAACCCTTGTCCATCTGTCTCTAGTTGGAGCTTTGAGATTTTGAAAAACTTTCTTGAAAATTTGGGGGTACTTTACATGAAGCCCCCCCCCGGACATTTTCAAAATTTTCTCAAAAATGGCTCCATTTTTTTCTTTAAATTTCTTGTAAGAATAGAGTAAAATACATTTAAGGTGGTATCTCATGAATGAATTTCTTTCTCAGGATCAGGATCCCTTTGCAATATAATGTAATTAGAAAGATATATCAAAGAGCGTTAGTTATGTAGCAACTGATCTACGTCAAGTTCGATGTTGGAGACATTTTCCAGTGATATTACCCTGTATCTTTCATTACAAGTACACCTAGTATTTTTAACTATTAAGCTTTCGTCTGTCTAGTCTTACACATAAGCACTCATTCATGTATCGTTCAATGGCTCAACATAAAAGATGCAATAAAATGTACTTCTGTTAACACCGATTAACGGATACCAAAAGTAGCGTTTATTTACTTCACTAGTTCTTTTCAGCCTACGCAGTGTTACTACGTAACTGTTCACTGTTATCGGGCTGCACGATTGCTATGGTGTTTTAGTAGTAATCTTCAATATTGCGATGAAACAGTATATAAATAAAATGTCCCCTGTTAGGCCTTTGTTCTATTATTGAGAAAAAATAGGAGCTTGCGCCCAGTGTGAGATCCCCATCCACTGTGCGTCGCACAGCTCGGCGCGCGCCAGCGTCGGTGACCGCGCGGGTCCCTCCCTCCGCCCCCCGGCCCGCATCAGCCACCCGCTGCCGCGAGGCAGGTTCGAGTCCGAGGAAAGGCGCGCCCGCCGCCGCCGCCGCTACTTGTTTCTTCCTTCTCCGCGGCGTCCCCGTGCGTCCGTCCCTCTGCCGTCTTCCCTGTCTCTGTCGCTGGCGCTTGCCGCCGATTGTCGTCGGTGATGAAGTCGATAATTGCGGATGATGATGGTTAAGCCCCTGTGGTTAGTCGCGGTAAAATTAGAATCGGACTTGCTTGCAAAATCTGTGATCGCTGTTGGTAATTGCAGCCCAGGAATTACAGACCTTATTGATAGATTTTAATTGCATGACAGGAAATTTACGATGTAAGATACATCTGTTTTCATCTGCCTCGTTGTCTCACTGGACATTTTTGTATTCCTTTTCCTGCCTTACACTTTTTTAGAGAAACTATTTCTGTTTTATGAAAAATCGGTGATATTACTCAATGAAAAATACTTTTTAGCATTTGACATTTTAATATCTCAGTATTTAACATTTTGAAGCTATTTTTAATTGAGGGGAATTAATGCCAGAAATAATTATTATTGTGATTTTTACTTTCCCGTATACGTACGTATGTACGAGTAATATACGTGGTTAGGGAAAGCTGTGTAATGCTGCGCGAAAGAAAGGCGAATTTTCGGCAGAAAAAAAGTCCGAATGGCTATCCGAGACCAAAGGAAATAGAAAACTAATACGGGAAAGTCTGTACCATGCTGTATCACATTAGCTTTAACATTTTGTTGCTTTATTTTTCAACAGCGAATTAATTGGTGTGTTAAGTTTATAATAATGTATACAGCAGAATGCATGCTAGTTGTAACAGTGGTATCGTTCGGAATAATATGATTTATGAATTAAATTTATTTCGTAACTTCCAAGTTGTTCATCATAGAAGTGTGATATTAGTAATGTATATTTAATTTTACCGCGCAGAGTATTACATTTCACTAGATTTTGTATTCACGTAGAATATTTATCGTTAAACCATTCCGTTCGTTCCTCTAAACAGCGCGCCGTTGCTCGGTCAACCCTGTTGGAGTAGGTCAGGCCGAGACCTACATCCACGCCCATAACACCCCGACGATTTACAGTCTGCCGGAAGCCTTCGCCAACTCACTTGTTGCTAGCATACTGCGCGCTCAGCGCAGCTTCTTTCCTTTCAGCAGCAATCGCCTCTTGTCGCCGCCTCGGCCGCGATTGATTTCTATCGCGCGCTAGACATTGATTTCTATCCTGCACCTGCTCTTGGATCGCGACCACTATTGTATTCGCCGGTGCTCACTTGCTTCTTCACCAACACTCGTCCCATGATGATGCCGGCTCTGATGACTCTTGACTCTTGAATGACTCTTGAACTTTGTGTTCGAAACTGTACATTGGCCTACCATTCTCTTTTCGGAAAAGAATTCTGAGATTCGCCTTCCTCAAAACCTTTAAGAGAACAAGGAAAGGAATGAAGCTGTAGCAAAATATATTTTCGACCGTTTAACTATTAAAATACTACAATTTTATTGTCACGCCCAAGCTATTAAAAGATAATTTATAATAATCTACTTAAAAGTTATTGTGATTTTGGGAAAATAAAGTAAAAATGACAAAATGCTTGCGTACAATTTACCAAACAAAAGATTCAGGTAAATACTCATTCAACTTTTATTTTTCGCTGTTTGCTTATTTGCATATGTATTATGTACCCGTCCTTGAATTTCACCTCAAGCTTTTAGTACCTTTTGATCGCCACACGGGAGGGGAGAGGGCCCGGGCTCTTAGTTTATAAACATGTGCTTTGCTCCATACTTTCTCGATTTCACCTGTGTCAAAGCTAAACTCCTGCAGCCACACTACTTTTCAGTTCATTGTCCTTTCTTTTTGTTGATCGTTTTCGTACCAAATTGTGCTCTAAGCCTCTTCAGCATTTGTCTTTCTTTAAAGCGCAATAATAGAATCCTAAAAGTGCGTGGAAGAAGAGACCAAAGAGCAAAATTATGCTACGACCTTAAATACTTGGAGCAGAACAGCAAAGAAAAGATAAAAGGGAAACCGTATCAACAATATAATTAGTAAATTAGTAAAGGACACAATTACGAATAGAGAGAGATGTTGCAGATTATTATTTGATCATTTCATTACCTGCCCAATTAGAAAATAGGTACATACAAGTGTAAACACTTCTGCTGGTATATTCGTCAACACCATATTATAAGTTCTTGCCTCCGACTTAATGTCATGCCTCTAAAATTCAGAGCTGGCACTGCTTATCTTTCACATTGCCGGTCCTCGCGGATCGGGGCTGCCGCATCCCGGACACGAAGCTGGCTCCTTTCCTTTGGACCAGCGGCTGCCGTCACGGCTCGAAATAGCAGCGCCGGACTTGCAGGTCGCCAGCGTGGCTCCCAGGTGATGGAACTGCCGGCCGACGGCGTAACACATCACTCGTTTTGAGAACGCACATTTTGCCGCTCCGGGAACCGCGACATCGAAGTCGTGGTAAAGGCCGCGCCGGACAGATGTTCTGAAATTTGTCATGAGACGTCCTGCTGCGAGGAAGATGGCTGGGACGGCCCCAAGGCTGTTGGTCGTGTCAGATTAGGTTCGGTAATGATCCTCACTCAGCAAGTTTTACATTATCGAAGAGTATTAGGTTTCTTCAAACGGATTTTTTTGGGATTATTTCCCTTTATTTTCTCGGGCGTCTATTTATTCTGTTTTGCATTGTGTGAGCTGAATTAAGCGAGATTTTATTGTTCGCTTTGTGGGCGACGATCCTTCTGTAGCCACAAAGTTTCTTCTTTTACTTTGAGATGAATATTTTCGTTGTTTGTTTTATAAGTCGTAATGTTTTCCCGCAATTTAATGTATCTAGCTTCATATCATGTTTACTTGTTCGAATTATTTCAATACCAAAGCGTTGCTTTTTAAGAATCTTTTTGGAGCGGGAGCTAAAAGCTGATTAAAGTTATAAACTTCATATTTCTTTTATCCCCGCTGAAATGGAGGTGAACATAGCGGGCGGTTTGCGGGCGCCGGATCAAGGGCGAAGGAAGTGTGCTAACGAGCGGCAGGTATGCAAATGGATTAGGGATTAATCGTGCCCTGGACGGATGCGCTCCTCCACCGCCGCATTTCACCTCCGCCCCCGCTTCGTGTCCATCTCTTATCCAGTTCCTCGGCCTTACTCGCGCCCTCGATCCAATAGCCGTCCTCGGCCCCTGCCACGCCCCGCCCTCTCGCCACCCACCCCGCTCCTTCCCCGCTCCCGTCCCGCCACGCGCTGAACCTGCCCTCACGTTCGCGACTGCACGCCGTCGCTCAGCCCGACCCTCCGTGTAGGCTCTGCCCTAGTCTCGATGTGGGTCGTTTTTTAATTCCGAGCTCATTGCAGGGTACTGGAATCAGTTCTAGGACGAGGTTCCTTATTCTGTTTCTTATGCTCTGACCGCAGATGGACTTCCCGTCATGGAGGTTACGCAGCGATTACTGCGAATATTGAGACATAATAGCTCAGGTCCAGAAAGTGAAACATGCAAAAACGGATGTATTTCTGGGAGTGGACTGTAAACTGGTGCCTTTTTATACAATTACTTCATTCTCTATTTAAAGAATGTTTGTGCAACTTTGTAATTGAATGTAGTCAAGACTACTTGGCTTCGCTGGCGTGCATGTTTGGGTTTAACACGCTGCTAAGGTGATTGCAGAGTCCTGCATTGTAATTTAACCATACGCGCCCATGACAAATACATTAATTTTGTGAATATCTCATATATTACCTATTCTATTGTTACTCTTTTTTTATTTTGTAAAAGTGGTCAGTTTACTGGACATTATAATCCAACAATCGATCTTGAGTCCTCTAAGTAAGTGGCTACAGGACGTTTTTCTGTATTAAAGAAAAGACGTTGAAGGATTCACGTAATTACTGAGGTAACACCCATGTTCTCTTTTACCAAAGGACCTAGAAAAGGAGGAAAGGTTAGTTTGTATTCTGAAGACGAATAATATATCTTTTGATCATAGTGTAAATCGTAGTAAATTTAATTTTGATTTGATAAAATTCGTATCAGTGAAGTCACCTCCCTTAATTATTTGAGAAGAGACTCCCAGCAGAAATTTTTCGCTTTCTGATATTATCTTACTTGTCCCTGAAAATACAATGTAGCTTACATCAAACCTTTAGAAATGTCTTGTCTTCCTAAGAAACGTTTGTCTTCGATTATCCAGTGCTCTTGGGGAAAGCCCTTTCGCTTTCCGGAGGGGGCCATTAAAGAGCGTGCAGCTATCGCGTCGGCGGGCTGCGGGGCGCCGTTCCCACGCCGCGCCGCGGCCGCGCGCATCGCGGCGCTAACGAGCGCTTGTTCTTCGAACGCCCGGCCACGGCGCCGCGCGGGGATTCGCGCCCCGGGACGCCGGCGGAGGAGCGGGCCCCGCCTCTTTCGGATGGAACCCTGTCCCCGCCCCGCCCCGCCCCACCTCTCCCTTCCACCCCACCCCACATCCAACACCCGCATCGTCTTAACGCATCGCCACCAAACCTCCCCACCGCAAAACTCATAGTCCCCAAACCTATCCATTCTTACCGCCACACCCCTTTTTGCCATGCGTTATTTTCACCCACCGCCAGATCGTGCCGCCCGGGCGAGAGTAGGATCTTCCTGGATGCGAACAGACAGGTGATTGCCTACGTTCCTCTCCCAGCACGGTTGGGTATATCACGCGTATTCGTCCTTCCTGGAAATGTGGTCAAGTCTGAGGAGATCTCGTGTTTTGGAGTGGGCGGTCAGCTATGAGAACGGTGTTCGCTGGTGTTGTTTTATCTACAGATTCACTCTGGATAAGTACCCTTCCCACAGCGGCGTAAGTTCCATAGGGACTGACAGGACAATGTCCGGGGACTCCGAGGATCTGGAGGCCCCTGAATAAAAGTAAATTTCAGCTTTAAATAAGGAATTCTTGCTTACAAAAAATTTCGCGATAAAATAAAAAAAATATCTGCTGAGAATTAATTAAACAAGTTAATGTATATATGCCTAGTTACTATGGCTTAACGCAACCCCTTGCGGCAGTCGCTGGCAATAATTTGAATGAAGGTTATGCCTTTCTTGAGCCTTCGTCGAAATTTCACACATATGTTTAAAAATAAATGAGAAAAAGGAAAAGATGAATATTAAATTAAAAGGAAGTGTTGCGGCGTTCCGTCTTATATAAATTCGCAGTCTAAGAAGACTCCATAAATAAAACTTCATTTTTCCAAACTATGCATCAGAAACAGAAAGACAAGAGTTTGGTCGAATTCACTCCAACAGTTATTTTAATTCTTTCATATTCCGCACTCTGAACATTTTCGGAAATTATTACGAAGGTTTTCCTTAAATATTTTTGCTCGAATACAAAAGAGTGCGTTAATGAATATGGTATGTTCCATTTTCTTTGAGACACGTCAAATTTAGAAAAATTGCAAAAATTAAAATTTTGTCGAACCTTCCGTTCACCTTCAATATTGAAGCAGTTTTTTGAAATCTCAAAGAGTTTGTGCGTGTAAATAATCAATTTTATTTTTGCTTTGAAAACATGAGTAGTACTGAATATTGTTTTGCTGGTAGCAGTAATGGTAACGTATTGATCTGCTAATAGCATGGATGACGATATAAGAACAGGACGCGAAAGACTTTCTCATGTTTATTTTTATCATAATATAAGAATTGGGAGAGGAAAAAGGTAGCGGAAGATAATTGCTGCATTTGTTTGTTGAATATGTGATTTTTCCTCGTGCAGATCTTTCAAACCCCCAGTTCATGAAGCCAAGAACGGGTACTGAATGTACAGAATCGTTACAAATAATACGAGAAATGTGTTTTGTAGCACCACCAATTAAAATATTTTATGCATTTTCTGTCATTTCCAAGAAATTTTATCGTGCTGTTCAAAAAAATACCGTAATCTTACAGTTTGATTTTGGACTACGATATACGTGCATTTCATTGATATTTAAATATTAACTTTCGTTTTATGTTTCGCCAATCCAATAACTCTTATGACATTATTTTCACCCAAATACACTGGAAACTGTCGTTTTGACAACGTAGGCCGATGCACCTGTCTTACCTGGCCGAAGTTTTTCCAGTGTGCTCACTGTATCGCCTAGGTTGACCTATTTCGAAGTGGTCATTGGACTTAGTCATATCATACATATTTCAGACAAACCACCGCGACAAGACAAACGAAGTAAATTCGTCATAACTTACCTCTTTGAATTTGTATTGGCATAAGAGATGCGGATGAAGTAAAAGAAGAAAAGAAGTACTTGAAGAAAAGTAAGTTTCAAAAATCGTATTTTGTGTTAAGGTGAGATATGTGTTTAGAAAATAGTTAATTTTCGCTAGTTCATAAAACTTGTCTAATTTTACCTGGCACCTGTTGTATAGAGTAAAAGCCGCCAAATACACACGTCTGCTCAAATTCAAACCGTTTCTCTGAAAATGACAGTTCGAATTCCCTCACTTTTCTTGTGCACCAACGATAATTATGTGGTTTCATGCTAAAGAAGATTTTCTAAATAAAATTCCTTTATGTTGAGGGAAGGAACGTTGATAAGCATTTATTTCAGCTTTGCATCAGTCAAATGGTGCAGCTGGTTTTAAACACATTCCACCAAGCAAATGACATTCGTATATGGCTTTACGATGTTCGAATTCAGTAGCTTTTGCTATTTGAAAAGTAGCAGACTCAAAAAAAAGCAAAGGGAGGAAATGCGTAGTTCATATATTTTAACTTTTTACGATAAACTTCATTTACGCACGTATGATTCATATATGAATGTGTGTGTGTGTGTGTGTGTGTGTGTGTGTGTGTGTGTTTGTGTGTGAATGAGATGAACGGAGCGTTACAGCAGAACATTACAGCTCTGTGAACTTTTTTAAGTTCATCGCGAAAACCTCTTCCGTGATCCAGTGGGACGGTAATCTTGCGCTCACCTGGCTCTGCGGTGGAGGTGCTAACTGCTGGGGCAACCCAGCTGGCGACCGCACGTGCGCGCAACCTGAAGTGTCGGAGGCCTGCGCGGCAGGGCGCCGACCCCACTGCGCGGCTCGCATATCGTTGACCTCCCTTATCTGTCGGCTACCTCTTGCAAACTAACGGAACCTCATTCTCTCGGAAGGTGCCAAATTAATCAAGTATTAATGCGAGACCTGCTTCACAGATATCCCACTGTTCGCAGGTATCCCGCTACGCTTGATAGTTGAGGTAGCTGCAGGAAAAGCTTTTTTGTACTAAAAGTAGCGACAAATTAGGGAAACAAAGTTCAACGAAGTTATATTTCAACGGCCTTGAAGGAATACAAAATGTCAGATTTTTCATGTAAAATATGTAATTGTGTTCGTTTTTGTATTTTTTAGTTGTACAATTGTATTGAATGGTTCTTAGAATGTGGTATACTTACACATTTGTTTCCGTTCGGAAGACGGGAAAGATTATGACCAGAAGGGATTTTAGGAAGAAATTCTGGATAGTCTGTATATACTATAGAATGTGTGAAAATATTGCTAATGTTTCATATTTCACGAAGAACAAGAAAGCGATTCATCAACAATCTGATGTTTAGTGAGCTATTACATTGGAAACATGGATAGTAGAAGAGCGGAAAGAAAATTCCTAATGTCTTTGAACAGTGGTGTTCGACGCAGATACTTTTGACAAGGGGCGTTTGTGTTTCAGCTGTGAGAAACCGCTCGATAGTGCTCTGTGCACTGCAGCTAGCGTAGCATGCCCTCTCCGGAACCAAGAGGGCCGAATGTTATGTTTTGAGATCAACTTTATCATTCAGTAAACATACATTTGCTACGTGTGTGAAAATTATGAATGCGCATGCAGAAAATAAATGAATATATACTTTTGTCTGAATGACAAATAAAATAAAGTATCAACTGTCACACAAAATCAAATAATTACTGAACTGTGAAAAAACAAAACTTGAGAAATGAAAATCCTCTCGGTATCTCGGACGACTCGGACGCGCTCTCGACAAATTACACAAGTTCTACGATATTGAAGACGTAAGCGACGAATACAACCACAGTTTATGAACGGCATAATAGTCAAAAGACTTCTCGTAGGAAAAATGCTAGGAAGCCAAACTATGGGTTGAGGCGAACAATAAGTAAATATCCCATTTTCATTATCTACAGAAAATATTACTTTTATATGAAATATATTAATTATGAAAAATCTTAATTTGATATTAAACATTTAATTTTGCTCAAATATTGTCGGGAATAAAATTACAAAAATTTAATTGGCATTGCTGGTGTGTCAGGTAACATAGACATTTCCATCATGCAGCAGATGTGTGAATAAGTAGTGAGTTTGCTATTAATCTTCAATGCCGAATTTGCGCAAAGGCTTCCAAAACTTAAAATACTACACAACCCATTAATCGAGCTCCTTTTCTTCTATACGATACGGAACTTAACGGGATTTGATCATAATCATGTAATCCTGATGAACATCCAAACACTTCCGTGTTTAATCCGCTAATGTGGGGTGCCAGTGTGCATTTATAAGTTATATCTGTACGTATGTGTGCATACAGGAATAGTAATCAGTGTGGAATTACAATTCGCTGCAAGTAAATCATTTGATACAATATTCGAGTGATACATATGTTGGACAACAATAAAAAGTCATGACTCGGATAAAATTATGTATTATTTATTAATAATAACAATAATAATGATGAAAACACATCTTCATAGGCGGAATGAAGTGCAAGCAATCAATACTTTTTGCTGTCTCTGTTTTGGCTTACACTCCCGGAGGGGTGAAATGGTCCTAGACAGAATTGTAAAAAGTTGAAAGACAAATTAGAGTAAAGAGAACCAAACCCAGAATGAGGCATCCCAAATCAGCAATTCAAAGGATAAATCTACCTCCATGTAGGGGAGGCATGGGAATCGCAAGTGCCGTTCAATTAGATTATTGCAAGTAGATTCAAAATCTAAGGGAATACTTCCATTCTAGGCAGGATAAACACGAGTACAAGAGTTCCACAGACGTAAATACAACACCAATGAAACTGAAAAACCAATATCTAAAAAATACCGGCCAGTCTATAGAAGCAAAAAGACTTGTCATGTAAGCAGAAATCTTGGCGCGGTTCTTATCCCATTCAGGTTGAGGATATAAATATTGACATCATTTCTTCTCCTCTTTGGTTTACTTCATGTAACTTGTAGGGAGAGAGAATTGGATTCTAGCCATTCAGGTCAGAATCGTTAGCAGGCAAAATTACAGTAAATACATATTAAAATAATTTTTTTGCGTCTTAATTATTACTTATATCGGCGCAACGCTTCTCTTAGGCCCTGATAGAGCGTTGAGCGCTAGTTTCGGAGTAATCCTCCATTATTACTTAGGCCCGTTAATTACAGAGGGCACTGCACGTCTCGTCAGTACAGAGGGTCGCTAGGTAGCATCTCCGCGTACGCGCCTCACACCGCGCGCTCCTGCATCACTACCCAGCGGCCAGAATTGGGAAGGAATGAGGATGTGGAAAGGGTTTAGGGCACTTCACAGGGGTTGGACTAGCCCTGGTGAAGCAGGTAGACTCGTTTTATTGGAACAAATTTCACATGAGATCGACGGGAATCGACCCCGGACCTCCTTGGTGAAAGGCGAGCGACTTCGCTCCTGAGCCACGAGACCCATGTAGGTTATGCTCAACGGAGACAGAAACAATAGAGCACATAACAGTGGCATGTAAAATTCTTGCTGACACGGAATAGAAGCGACGACAGAATAACTTTGAAAAGATAGTTTGCAAAGCTGTGGCTGTTAAAGAACTCTTAGTGCAGAAAACTTGCCATTCTGTCAGTACTAAACAATATTGTATGACCAACAAATTCAAACTGATCGCACGATAGCGGAAAACAAACCGGATACGGATATCCGAGATTTGGAGAAAAAATCGTGTCTACTTGTCGATGTTCCTGTACCTTGTGATCAAAATCGTTACCAAGGAGGCAGAGAAACGTCTTAAATACAAGAGTTTGGAAATTGAGACCAGCCGAATGAGGGGCGTAAAAGCACAGGT
The DNA here is from genome assembly GCA_031308135.1 of Acheta domesticus. Lineage (NCBI taxonomy): Eukaryota > Metazoa > Arthropoda > Insecta > Orthoptera > Gryllidae > Acheta > Acheta domesticus. The sequence continues at coordinate 54,709,389 of JAHLJT010004567.1, forward strand.
CGTTCCGATTGTTATCGGAGCTCTGGGATTTGTTCCGCGAAATTTGTGTAATCAAAGAACTGGGAAGTGCAAGAAATTGCTTTATTTGGAACAGCCCACATTAGGTAGCTGGTTGCAACGTGGAACAGATTTTATTTTAGACACGATTGGATTTTGAAGACCGTGGAGATCGATCGATTTCATCCTAGACTTGTTGAGTTTTGCAAGGCTAGTATGAAGTTGTGGAGTATCAGGTTACTAATACACAGCGCAAAGGGAGTAGTAGAAACAAGAAGTATTCAGATAAACAGGGGAATTTCCCAAGGAGATTCGCTATCCCCGCTGTTGTTTGCATTAGTTTTATCCCACTATCTAGACAGTTGTCGCACTCTGACTTTGATTACAAGCTCCATAGTGATGAAAGACCAGTATCACATTTGTTTTACATGGATGATCTTAAAGTATTTGCAAGGAATGAAGCGATTCTCTCCCAAATGCTGTCCGTCATCAGTGATTTTTAGCAGTGACATATGTATGAAGTTTAGTCTTGACAAGTGTGCAAAAATCAACTTAAAAAGAGGCAAAGTGACAGAGTCAGAGAACATTGACGTTGATACGCACACTGTGATTCAAGATCTTGAGCCAGATAAAACATACAAGTAGCTGGGCATTGATGTATGTGAGACCATCTCGAACGACACAATGAAAGAGAGAATTCACAGGGAGTATTACAGAAGAGTGAGGCTGATCGTGCAGTCTGCTCTGAACTCCAGGAGTAAAATATCAGCAATAGGTAGTTTGGCGGTCCCTGTAGCCGAATACAGTTTCGGACTAGTGAACTGGACTGAAATTCGTATCATGGATCGAAAAACCAGAAAACTGCTTACAATGCATCATGTTGCCCAACCTCGAGCTGATGTGACTGACTTTGTGTCACGTAAGGAAGGAGGAAGAGGCCTCAGACAAATTGAGGCCTCCTGGCACAATGTAATAGTCGGGATGGGAATATATGTAGTTAGCCATCAAGATGACCCTCTAATGAGGCAGGTCATAAAATCTGACCGAAAAATGGGAAACAGAGGCATTATAAGTGTAGCAAGAAGCATTGCGAACAAGACTATGCAAGACACGCAGAATAACAGGGACACTGAACTTTCTGATGCTACTTAACATGAAATGTGAGACACAAAAAGTGTTAAAGAAATCGTGGAGAGACAAACCACTCCACGGACAATATTTGAAACGAATAGACAGGGTACAGATCAATGAAGATCAATCATTTATGTGGCTTCATAAGGGAAGAATGAAGCCAGAATCGGAAGCACTTGTAATAGCTGCCCAAGATCAGGCCTTGAGAACACGACATTACGTTAAAGCGGTTCTCAAAATTTCCCAAGATGATAAATGCCGCATTTGCCAGGAACACGTAGGAACCATTGATCATATTGTCGCAGCTTGTCCAATCCTAGCAAAGACAGAATACTTGAAAAGACATGACAGGGTATGTAGTTACCTCCACTGGCAGATCTGTACCGCCCTCGAAGTTCCAAACACATGCCCCAAGTGGTACGAACACTCACCAAAGCCGGTGACGTCTGTTGGATTGTGTACAATATTGTACGACCAACAAATCCAAACTGATCGCACGATAGCGGCAAACAAACCGGAAATAGTTATCCGGGATTTGGAGAAAAAATCGTGTCTACTTGTCGATGTTGCTGTACCTTGCCATCAAAACGTTGTAACCAAGGATGCAGAGAAACGTCTTAAATACAAGAGTTTGGAAATCGAGATCAGCCAAATATGGGGCGTGAAAGCACATGTACCGATAGTTATCGGAGCTCTGGGATTTATTCTGCAAAATTTGTGTAAGAACTTGGCTAAACTCCCAGGTAAATCAAAAGACTGGGAAGTGCAAGAAATTGCGCAAAATGTGGGCTGTTCCAAATAAAGCAAAGTATTGTAGAGGCACCGACAGTCCCTAGATCTGCTCCTGAGGTAGCTGGTTGCAACCTGGAGAAGATTTTATTTTGAGCCGACTCATAACATGTTTAGTCGTGACGTAGTGGAATAATAATAATAACAATAATAATAATAATAATAATAATAATAATATAATCTATTAGTGTACATATGTACATTGTAAGGTGATCTCTGAGGTGTTATTGAAAAGATGAATAAATTATCATCATAAAATGTAACGAGATTTTTGGAGTACATATTTGCTAGAAAATTCTCTGCTGGATATTGGCATGGGAAGAAGGCTGATATTTTTTCATTTAGATTTTAATGAATTAAGTACGCCTTTTCAACATGTTATCATTGATCCATTGTTTGGTGTTTCCGTGCGCGTCAACTTCTATAGTCATTAGTCCCGTAAGTGTAGATCCTTTTTTGCAAGTAAAGATATATTTTTCCGCGGGTGATGATGGTGCTCTTTCCCGCTGGATGGTAAGGACCAGCGCCGACGGCGTGCGGGATTTCCCCATACAGGTATCTCCCACTAGCGGGGACACCCTCCAGCCGGACAAGCATTAAGCTCTCGACTGCAATCCTAGGTGTGGTAGTGTGTATGTAAGTAAGGGGTAAGATAGGACAAGGAGGAAAGAAAGATCGCGCGCGGTCCCTGGCCCGTTTGTTAAGGTACTACTTAGGTTGTCATGAAGGAAACGCCTTAACGGACTGCATGTAATACCATTGAGTCACGAAGTGGAACAACTGTGGGTTCTGGCTGGCGTCGTGGTCGAACCGAGAACCACAAATAGAGGAGGTTATCGGGCCGTGCGCCAGAAAGGTGCCAATCCGACCGGGCACGCGCTGCATGCTAATTCGTGTGGACCCGTGTCGGTGCGGTACTTCGTCCCCGGAGGCGTGCTAATCGTTGCGGCGAACACAAGAGGCCCTTGGCGCGTCGGGAGGGGCGGGCGGGAGTTCGGGGACGCCACGGGCATCGAGGCGGCGCGGCGACGACGGCGGTCAGTGCTTCGACCCGCGCGCGCTCTGCTGCACACGGATGAGGGAGGGGGAGGCGCAAGTGGCAGGGTCAGTAGGCCGCGTGGTCGCCAGCTGAGGCGCCGGAGATCGAACCCTGTGCCGATGCACAGCAATTTTTGTCGACGGCATAAAAGAGCGCATACTCAATAGCGATACTTATCCATCATTGCGGTGTAGGCCAAACCCAATGAGACTGAATGATAGCTTACTTTTTTGTTCTGTTATGAAAGTATTTTATTAATGTGTTTGAGAATCGTCCAATAGTACATTATGAAACGATGATGTAATGATGGGTAGTAATACACGAGTGGGATATTACGATGCGAGCAAGGAACGAGTATCGTAAATTTCAGACGAGTGTATTAATACCCTTTACATCGAGTTTCATACGGTACTTTTTCTGCGACTTTTATAAGTTAAACTTTTACATTGAATCGTTTCGTGGCCGTTGATATAAAGTATTCACCCAAGGTCACTTAGCGGACGCTCCCTAACCCTAACCGCAGGTGGCTTTGGCCACCAGTCCGCCTGCGAGGGAGTACAGCGCTAGTCAAATAGGATCAAAGTAAAATTACGATCGAATTTGTTTTAAATAATAATCCAATAAAAATTATTACTAATAAAATAAATTAAACCTGACAAGCATAATATAATATCAAATGTAATTTAAATGTACACCATCGAACGAAACATTGACTAGAACGATTCTCAATTATCAGTTGTCAATACTTGGTTTGTAAACTTCTTTGTGATTGGTCAAGAACCTCTATCATAATGAAAACTGTATCAAAATGAGTATCATTATGCAACTGGTTGCAGCCATCAAATGACAGCATTATAAAATGGGAATAGCCAAATAGGATTTTAATGCTCGATTGGTCACGAAAACTAACGTATGGCTGTTTATTAATAGTCTATAGATATAAAACTGGATGTTGGTATGTATACATGAGCTAAACTCAGACACCGTTGGACCGACCTCTATGAAAGTTGGAACTTCCACTTGTTTTTTCACCCAGAAGTTTTATGTGCCGTTAATTCGGTCGCAATTCTACTACATAGCGCTGTAAAACAAAATTAAATATTCATGTCAAAAGCAACCTTCAACACACTCGGCAGTATTTTGTATCTTTATCGTTCACTAACTTCTAAATGAGGCGTTCTAGGGCCTTGAAAACTAAAATTTTGGGCCCGAGGCCTCAAAGAAACGTTTTTTCACACTGTAATCTACAAAATAACAGTTAATAAGCTCTTCTCGAACATTCTATTACAATTTTTGCTGGTCCGGCCCGCAATATTGCACGAAAAGTACTAACATTTTCAAAAAATGTACAGGATCTTAATGAAAGAACTCACTTTGGAGAACAAATTTTATTTGAAGGAAAAATCTTCATCTTTCCTTTTGTAGCTGGAGGAAGAGGCCAAAAAAAATTCAAAAATTTGAAATTTTTGAAAATTTAACCGTGGAAATCGGAAGTATGACCCTTAATAAGTGTATTTTACTCTATTCTTGCAAGAAATTTAAGACAAAATATGGAGCCGTTCTAGAGAAAACTTGGAAAATTTCCGAGGAGCTTCATGGCAAGTACCCCCAAATTTTATCGAATCTTTTTCAAAATCTGTAAGCTTCGACTGGAGCCAGATCGACAGTCCTTTTTCCAATTTAAAAAAAATCCTACGTATAGTTTAGGCGCTAGTGGTGTTCACAGACGGAGAGACTGACGGACAGACAGACGGACGTTTTGCTTTTAATTGGTTTTTCGGTATCAAGGACCGTCAAAATAGGGATTCTGGCTTTGGAAAAAATCAGTGTTGAATAAAACCTCTTTATACAAACAGAAAAACTATTATAATCGTTAATATTGAGATGTAGCCTTTAAGTTACATAAACATGCAATGAAAGTTTTACATGTGAGAACGTAACATAAGACAAAGTTACTATTTACAAGTGATGACAAGAAACTTAAGAAAATTTTGGATCAAGCCCTTAGGATACATAACCATAAAGTGATTTTTTTTTGTGATAAGAAATTAACATATTATTTGAAACTATTATTTACAATTATATACAAATTATAAAGTGATTCTACGTGTGTGACTGTATGCTGTGTGAGGGGCGTAGCATTGCGAGCAAATCTTCGTCTCCAACGCTGCTGTTATGGCACCCTAGGTGATCATCCCTGACGACCGTTCAACAACTTGCCCATCTTTTTACTGCTCGGCCCCGCAAGTTGCCCTCACGCATGTTGTGATCCCACTGCTTGGCCGTGACAGCGCCCTGTTTGAGCATATAGTCGGGACACTGCACGTTACGGCCCCCCTGGCGCAAGGAGCCCAATGGGATTCTGCCATCTAAAGGAAGATGGTGATAAATCATACTTAAGTGAGAGTTGTGTCTGAATAATTGTTTTGGCAAAATTCTGTATTGATTGGTAAAATCATGGTATTATAATCAAAGTTGGGAGGGGTCTTTCGAAGGACCTGCACGCAATGCGTAGTTTCCACCATATGGCGAGAATACCACCATTGGGGACAGTACAGAGCAGATGAATTGCGGTTTGGTTGTCTCCGCAGCTGCATGTGGGTGAGTCCGCGAGGTGAAATTTTTAGAATTTGGCTTTAAAGGGGCCATGCCCAGTCATGAGTTGTGCTAAATAAGGTGTAGGCCTTAAATGTTTGCACTGTCTTATGCCATTGACATTAGGCAAGAATGTGTAAGTTGCTCTGCCTGTCGTTTCCTCATCCCACCTGCGTTGCCAGATTTCATTTAACTTAATTCTGTTGTATGTGGAGTTTCTAAATCATTTACTTGCATAATTTTGCCATCCATCCAAAAATTACGAATGTTACGTTTGATGTGATACCTATACTGCTTTTCACGTTGTGAAGGCACAATGGGTCTAATGGAGAATCCGCGCTATGTTGCCGAAGCGACATGTTCGCTTGCCCGCTAGCTCCAGAATCGTCAAAATCACAGCTACTTTTTTCAGTGTATGCATCTACTAAAAACATTGTTTATTCGCACATTTATTATTATTATTACTATAGTCGTGATATTTTTATTAGCGTAAATATCTAATACAAAGAGACCCTTTATTTATGTATTGTTTTAAAATGAAAAAAAGATCGTAAATTGTTGATTCTACCGTCAAATATTGATTAATTAACTTAAGCAATAAACGAAAAACTATAACCAATATTATTCAACTTTCATCGTAGTAAATTATGTTCCTTTTCTCATTTCTAAACTATCGCATTTCTCTTAGTTATGAATATCGGCACATTATTGTATCATTTCTTTCTATCGTTTGCGTCTTTATTTCTCGCTTTTCGCATTCGAATCCCATTTCTATAAATAAGCGATAAAATATAGAATATTTGAAATTTGGAAAATGTTTATCATTAATCTCTTTCATTACATACACGACTGTTGTAGGAACACTTTAAAATAGATACGTATGGAAATTGAGACGTACCATTCGTACAAAATCGTCGAACTTCATTTTCCTACTGATTTTATACTTCAATTCAGTTAACTTCATTTTTCTCGGGGTCGGTATTTCTTCATTTTCATTTTCCGTTTTTCATTCTAAAGAAGGAATATCTGCTTATGCTCTGTAAAATTCATTCAAATGATTGACTTCGTTTTGAATGTTTTCTTTTTAAGTCCTCAAATATGTTGAAAATATTTTTACCTAATTATTATTTGACCCTTTTCCCTGCGATCTATTTAGATCTCTTAAAATTAATCCAGTACACGATTCAGTAAATTACGTATCTACTTTTCTTTATTAATGCATATCCTCCATCTTCACTCACATCAACCAGCAAAAATCGACAGACCAGAATATCCATCAATATGAAATTCTCCAAAGGGTTTCTGGTATTCATTAAAGTATTGATTTGGAAGGATCCTTCCGCTGATGACATTTAAACAAATACTTCCATTCAGCTTTACGGGTGACACATCCTGCATATCTGCCGTCTTTCCGTCGAGCCTCACGTCGTCGTCTCATGTCGCGCGCGGCTAAACTTCAAAACAAATGCACAGAAGTAATGCATTCGGATGATAATAGAAAATAATTTCATCATTTTACCCAAAACTTTGTTGCTGGAAGTTTTTGATTTAACTTTATGAATGAAAATTTCCCAGCGACGATATATATTTTAAAGCACAAATTAAAAATTCACACATTTTCGTTGACAGTTCATTTTTTAAATTGACACATTTTAACATATTGATAAAATGAAAGCATCTCTCCTAGCTGAAGTTACTGAAATATTGTATCGATTTTTTCCAAAATAATTCCACCAATTTTTGGATATGTTTTAACGTTGTGAATAAAATGGGGTTTAAAAAGTCAGTTCCTTAGAAATCCAGCGTTTTTATTGTTTTACTTAAAAAGCAAATGAATGACACATTTTTCATGATTACCATCGTATTCCTCATCATTTTTTTTCTACAAGACTGTGCTTTTTCTTCGTACTTTTGTAACAACACGATTTGGCAACAGTGCACTAGATTCTTCTGTAAGAATAACGTTGTCCGTAAGAGCCCATTGTGCCTTCACGACGTGAAAATGAGTGTAACTGCTCCGTACTGCACCACCAAGTCAAGTGGTATTCTTCCTGAGGTAGTCTGCAATGAAGCAGTGGATGTTGTTCTATAAGCGCTAGTGAGAGCTAAGAGCGCGGCCCTCTGGGTTTTGAATAACTCACGTTTTATTAACGTCTTGTTAAAAACGCAGGCCCACGCAGAAGCGCAGTAAGGTATGAAAGGCAAAAAGACGCCTTTAAATATCGTATATAGAGCGTGCTGATCGACTTCTTGTCGGGAGCCAGCAATGTGCCGCAACTGCATAAAAAGTGCCTTGTTGCAGGCCTTGTTGACATGAGTATTAAATTTTAGTTGAGGAAAAAGTGTGATCCCTAAATAGTCTTGACAATGTGTTGCCTTGAGTCTTCCTCCTTAACAGAAAATGCTGGGTGGCCTGTTCCTTGATGGGAGCTTCCTCCCTGGGGCAGTTTTGATACGGTTAGTCATGACCATGAATGTGATTTTCTCAGCCTAGATTCGATGTTTAGCATCATCGCACGAAGCCGCCACGCAGTTTAGAGCCTCTTGAGCTTTGTTTTCTACTTCGATGCGCGAGGCACTTCGGACGACGAGGGCCAAGTCATCAGCATAAGCAACTGCATCGTGACCTTCAGCTGTGAGAGTTCGAAGTAATTTGTCTATTATCAGGTTCTAGAAAACAGGATCTGAGTTAGATCCTTGCAGGCACCCCTTGGTGAGATGATGCCTCACCTACGAATCGGCTTCGTCATAAAACACCTGACTGTTTTCGAAAAAGCTGCGGTAGAATAACAGCAATTTTTCAGGAACTTTCCAGTATTCTTTCATCTCCCGCCAAAGAAAAGGCCACCAAGCATTGTCGAAGCACCCTGAATATCTACGAACAAAACGAGGACATGTTTTGTAACTTCATCTGTGATTAGTGCCAGTAAGCTATTCACTGCGTCCTCCGTGGACCTTTGGTTCCTATAACCAAATTGTGTAGGAGACAAGCCCCCCTGGCTCTCACATGATCTTGTAGTCTTTGTATTACGATTTTGTCCAATACCTTCCCGGGGATTGGTAAGAGAACAAATCGGGCGATATGTTTTAAGATTTGTGGATGGCGTATCAGTCTTCTTCTTTAATAGTGCGACTTTCGCTTCATTCCAACAGTCTGGAAAGTAATTAATCTTAATGCAGTCGTTATATAATTTAATTAAAATTGTTCTGATACTAGACAGTGCAGCTCGGGTCATTTCCATGTTTATATTATCCGGGCCTGGAGCTTTTCTACTTTTGAATATGATGATTGCAGTGTTTCACGTGAGTCTTCCCACGTGACCGTTTGTTGTCCTAATATAATCGCTGATAGTGCTTGTTTCACATGTACTTTATCAGAGGCTATTCTATACGGAAACCCCGAAGTATTTTTTTCTGTAATTTGTTGGATATATTGACGCCACGATTCTCTTTTGCATAGTCTTATCTTCTTTTGAAGTTGGTTCCTTTCTCTCTTGAATATCAGCAATACGTCTTCTCAGGCCTCCGGATTTCTTGATCGAAACTTCTGGAATCTTGTATCATTTGTATTAATTGTCTCTTCCCTAACTTAACAATCTATCAATTCTCATTGGAAACTGCAAAACTGCTCCGTGGAGTATACTTCGAATACGTTTTCTTCTATGAAGGAGATATAAGCCATCTGAAAATTGATTTTGTCGGAAGTTCCTAGTCTCCTACGGCAATCTTACAAAAGGATTGATTCTTTTAATTTTTTTACGTTTCAGTGTTTGCAACTCCTTTCCGTGACTTTTGTTTAATTTTTTTCTTTTGATTCACGTGTTTTATATAAAACATTGCATATATGGTCGAAAACTACTAAACACGCTCTTAAAATACTACTTGTGAGATTTATTTTCTTTCTTGACGGTCAATTTGTTTCTAATATTTTCTGCGCGTCGCTGATCGGCATCCGATGCCAGGGAGCGGAATGAACCCAAAATACCTTTCGTTTTTCCGTCGCGCGCGTGAGTTTTTAGAACGCCAGGTGCGGGCCCCGGGAACCCTTTAGATGCCTATCGGGAGGGCGGTGGCCACTTCCTCTTCGATGGGAGATAGCTGGCCACTGGTGACTACCGCTCACGCCCTCCCTCGACTCCACCCTCGACACCTCAGGCGACTACTCGGCCCTCCCCTTCTTTCCTCTTGTTCTTTTGCTTCTTCGGATTACTTTTTACTTTTTGCCTTGACTCACGTCTCCATATCCTATTTTCTCCTTTCCATTTGCTGAAAAACATCGTAATGTCTCGCATCATTTTTTAGTTTCAGTCAATACATTCCTCTTTGCTTTTGTTACTATAGTTTCATTGGATAATAATATGTGCTGTTTTGATTTTATTTGTTCATACTAGACACCCACAGAATGGTGGCAATGATTCTGTGTTCGTGCCTACTTTAATAAATTTAAGAAAGAATCTTCAATGTTCAATGAGTTTGAATATTTTGTGTTGGCGAATCAAAATGTGTTGACCTTCTCGTGTTTGACAATTAAATAAGCAGAGAAGTTAATGGCGTGGTAAAAAAAAGCTTCTGAGATTTACGGTACAAAACTTATATTTCGTCAGTGAAGATGGCATGATTCTCTGCACCCTGAATATATTAATAGAGATCAGTTTCAGTAAATTGATTTATTTCTAATAGACGATCCAACATAATATCCAATGTTCAGCTTCTAAATAAAAAAACGAAAAGAATGGGCCTTCATTTTCTGATCGCCTGCGGGCTCCAGAAAACTATAAATCTTCATCTATGTGTTAATCCATTCAGTTCCCTTCCTAAGGTTGCGTCATTTCTACCCAGTAACTCTATAAATCTTACATAGTCATTAAACTTTCAACCTCCGAACCTTCCAGCCCCTAATTCAATTAGTCAAATAAGACTAAGAAGTATGAATTGGCTGGTGGTTTGGTCAATGTCATCATTCGGTTCACGTCGAGAACTAGCTCCTGATTCTGGAACTCTTCCTCTGATTAAGAGTATATAAAAAACACGTTCTTTCACCAGATTAAGCAGTCAGAATAACTTCTTTTTTGTCATTAAAAAGATACCAAGACCTTGAAAGCAACCCCCATCTCGATCAGGTTTTTGTCCAGTTTCCCTGATCCATTGAGCAAATGCTGAGATGGCCCCTTGTTTTGCTTCTGGACGCAAATGTAGCTTCACTGTGCGCACGTTTTGTTGAGCACTCCTTTTGCTTGTAGTTCATTTACAGTTGAAATTGATTTTCTATAACTCGGGAACAAACATTTTTCAAATGTCTTTATTTTCTAAAATAATTATTTTCTAAATTAATTTTTTCGGTTTTTTTTTTTTTTTTTTTTTTTTTTATTCTGGCCCTCAAGAAAATGTGCGCAGATAAATTTCTTTCCCCACAGGTCATATACAGTTTTTACTGTTTTTTTGACAAATATATATATATATATATATATATATATATATATATATATATATATATATATTAAACCATCAAATGAAGTGAAGTATAGTCTGTGAGTCATTCTGGAACATTCTTGGGCGATTGCCTTGTAGAACAGGAGGAGCCACCGGACTGAGTTCGTCTCAGGAATCTTGTATTCGATCATGATATCTTAGACATTGACCATACTTCCTCCGACATGAATCTCGTGTTGGTTTGGCACAGCTATTATGTTTATTATTCATTAACGATTACAGGCAAAACCACTAATATATAATTACCTTATAAATTGGATCCTTACTTGTCTAATTCTTTGCCCTTTTGTAAGTACATGAATCAACTTTATAACCGCGATATTGGGATACTGGTTTGCAAAGCTAAATACATACTACATTTGCCAAATTTTTCTCTTGGGTAGTAATTGACTTTTGACAGTTGAAAAGAAATTTCTGTTCAATATTACGCTCCATAAGGCTACCAAACAGGACTCTCAATTTTACATATATGACATAAGGTGAAGAAAATAATACGTATGTGACAAAAATGTAGTTGACTTAGAGTAGTAATGTAGTAATGATGTAGTAATTTTTAAAGAAATCTTTTTTCGACGGAACTATTTTATCTCCGTGTCGAATAAGACTGGCAAAGGTGGCTCAGGGCATCAACTGATGTTACTGCAGTACTCTGACCGGGAGGTCCTGGGGTTCGAATCCTGACAGTGATACTGTCGCACACAATTCGACACATAGACAGCTAGGTCAAAATCCGCCGCTGTCTGGAGGAGACTTCTGGGGGCCGGCTGCTCTGATCAGTAGTTTTCCGTAATTTCTCTGATCATTTCCAGGCAAACGCCGGAACAGTACCCTAACAAACGGGCCACGGACCGCGCATGACCTTTTTGTATTCTTGTCCTATCCTCACCCCTTACGTACACACATACATGCACTAGAGTGTCACATACACCACCGGGAGACCTGTCGAGAGCTTACAGCTTGGGGTGGTGCAACGTTAGTGGGAGATACCTAGTGAGGGAAATCCCCAAAGCCTATGTAGGTTGGCGCCGGATCTCGCCATCCGGTGGGGGGGAGATCACCGCCACCTCCCGCGATAAAACATGACTTTCACTTACGGGAACAATGACCTTAGAACCGGCATCCGGCTGGTGTCACCAATCAATCGCAGCTTTGCCTAGGTCATGATTCGGTATTCCAAAATTATTCATCCGTGAACGAAACCCTAATAAAGTATATGACAAAAGCGTACAAAATTACTCTTGTATATACATTGAAAGATGTAAATGTATTTAAACTAACAGCGGTTCATAGTGCTACATTAATTTTGATGGATATTATTATGAATTTTTCTGCGATAAGAAATGATTGGACTATTTCATGCCTCTATACTGAAAGTCAAGGATGAACTTATTACAGGTTGTAAATTATTATTAATCTTTGTGAGTTTATTATTTTAATTCGTAGAAATTAAGGTGAAAAGTTGGCAAGTCGTCGTGAGCAAGTTTCACTGGACAAACTGTTATAATAAAGTAATAATTTGTAGTATAAGTGTGTTATAAGATATTATTCAAGAGAGAAAACAATTAGTGGCCTAAATGACAATAAGAGCCTCGGGGGCTTTTTCTCACTAAGAATGCACTAGAGTACTTTAAATTATTTTATCCATTATCATTGAAGGAAAGCTATAGGGTTTTAATGAAATCTGAACTGATGTACGTGTGCTCAAAAGAAATTCGTCTTTATATTTTTATGACATTGATGTCTAGGAGGAATAAATAAATTTACTGAGATATATATCATGGTTTTAATAGTAATTAATTATACGCCTTGAATTAATAAGTGTGTTCCACTGGTGAAAATTAACTGTTGCTTATATTATCAAGTACAAATATATCGATGATGGTTTACCATCTGTAGTAAATATAATGTAATATGTGTGTAGTAAATATGCAATAAATAATATTATACAATATGTCAATCATCAAAAATGTATCGCCAACTCTCACACACTTTATTTAGTATTTGTGATCCTCAGTGATCATTTTATGCTTTTGACTCTTATCATGAGCCTTTGGGAAAGTTGTCTGAGATAAATTAAATTGAATCGCAATCGGACCAGATTGATGTGACGAGAAACTATGTGCTCACTATCGTCGCTTGCCATCAGGGAAATGCACATGCGCACTGAACTTTGTAATGAGCGCCAGGTTGTATTGCGGGGGCGCCCTCCCGAGGCGCATTCCCGCCGCATGACGTGCGTGCGGTGCGCTGGGAGGGGGCGGGGCGGAGCGGGGCGACCACCGCCAGCGGAGGTGCATCCTCCGGCCGCGCCTCGCGCTGCACGCGGGGTGTAGAGTATGTCGGGAGGCGCGGCAAAAAGAAGGAAGCCTTTACGAGGAGGCGGGGCCCGCTCCTTTGTCCTCTGCTATTTCGATTCGCTTGACCCCTCATCGGATATGCATGAGGCGCGGCCGGGCGAACGCTGGGGCTCGTTGGCCCGTTAAAACGTCCCGCCGGCCGGCTTTGCGTGTGGAGACTGGGAGAATCGCTTTTTTCTGGGATTGTTCTCCGTGCCCTAGAGAGTCTTTGGAGATTTCGAAAAGGTTATCCTCAATGAATGTCTTATACGAGTATATTGGTGATAGTGGTGCCAGAAGTAGAGAAGAAAAATATTTTCACTTCTCGTGTTGCATAAATCGTCCTCACTCTAATAGTTTGTAATAGATATTTTAAATATTCTGGAATGATTTCATGCTAATAGTACATGAAAATAATGCACTATTCAAGGGAATCTTCTCATTCTGCGTTGTCCAGACTCAACAAATTTGATATGCAAAAAGATTGTTATATTCAAAGTTAGACGGAAATTTGTCTCTGCTTTAAACTTTACAATCAAATAATTTCTTGTATTTTTGCTCTTTTTTCCAGTCATAATTTTCTTTTAAAGTTCTATCTGTGTATAGTCGATTCGTTTTACTTAAGAAACTCCTTACACCTGGCAGAAAACTATGTACTTGGATAATGAAGTACTGGAGATAAATTTTAAAGCTGCGTGTATTCTCAGGAAAGAATTCCTGAACCATGCACACATTCATGAACCATGATTGTGTTCCCGGAATCGCTTTTGAAAAATACAAATGAATGTGCTGAAGATTGAATCTTGCAACGTTGCTCTTGTTGGGTTGGTAAGATAAATGACTTTGTAATTCTTAAAGAGTAATTCGAACATAGTGTGAAGATAATGGTATCCAAAACTGTGTAATTGTCTTTACATCAATCTAATAAATGCTGAATGGATATCTGTAGAAATATCACACTTGTAGGGCGCCAAATTCATATGATTGGTCTCTCGGAAAGGAGATTTGAACCTGGGAGAGAATGTGTAATATCAGGCCAAAGCTCCAAAGCAAGGTGTGAAAAGAAACGCAAGAAAAAAACATGACGTAGAACGGCTTTTCGAAAAGGCTCGTTTCGACCCTTTGTCGCCGCCCAAGAGGGCCTGGCAAAACCACGCTCGTGGAGCGCGAACGCTTGCCGGCAGTTCGCGAGCCTGAAGAGTGAAAGGGAAGTAGCGCAGGGGCATGGCCAGCGCCCTTGGAGGAAGTTGCCGTGAAGGTGCTGGCAGGGGTGGTTGGAGTCGACTACGCTCGCCTGGTAACCACGAAATGCTGCTTTATTACTGTTTTCTGTGGGTTGGTTCTACATACATTTGTGAGCTGTTTTCCGTAATGAACCTTTATCAAAACAGACACAGAACATGTCTGATGATTCATTAAAATTAAACGAACAACTTGAAACCACTTTTAGATGTTCCATAAAATGTAAGAATGTGTAAAGTAATTGGGTATTAGTGTATTTGGTAGTAAATTTACCGAATAAAAATTAGATAATGTTCAAAGTAGATTATGTATAATTAAGTCGCTATGGAGACATAGATTTAATTACATATTTTCATTATTCATTAATTAACCTGAGTTTGTCAACAATTGAAGGATATTCACTTCACAAATATTCGTACTTGCTTTTGTAGCCATACAATACGCGTTTTACGTCTTCCGAAACCCATTTCCCCGTGTTAAATATTTCCCTTCGCGTTCTCAAAGGGTCACGGAACGTATTGCGCTCATGATCTGCGAATTGGTTTGGCGATCGCGAACATTTGAAAGGCCTGGCGGGGGTTAACTTCGTTAGGTATATTGAAGACACAAGGAAAGATGGTTCTCTCTCGGATCCGGGTGATGTGCGCCGCAGGGTAGCGATGGCGAGCGATCGGCGGTGGAGGGCGCCTGCGTCCGCATCGCGGCGTCCGTTTGTTGAGGTGGCCGCGCGCCCGCTATCGCCTCCGCCGGCGCTCCGCTCGCGCTCCGCCCGCGCTCCGCCCGCACTCGCAGCGTAATGGTCGGCGATGGCCCGATAGGCTGTGCGCCCGCCGCAGATGGGCTGGCACGGCGCTCGCGCTCGGCTCCTCTTCCCTTTGAGCTATCAGCGTCTATCTCTCAACATAAATAACTGTTGCTTTCTTTTTAAAACTAAGTGCGCCCAGAGAGCATTTAGTTTTAGGACTAAGGAGTTTATTTAAGATAATGTACCTCCATTTATTCCATAAGCATCAACGGCTGGAATTATTATGCAAGTCCCGAAAAATGAATAAGTTCCCGCCTCTCCAGGGCAACTGGAGAGGGGAAAATTGAAACCCTCTTCCCCCTTCCTCCTATTCCAGGATAGCTGGGAGAGCCATATGGCGAATTTGTTCACTATCCGCCCCCCCTAAGAGCCATTCATCCGCAATTGGTCTTTTACGTGCGTCTTGAGCGATTATTTTGTGTTTCCGGGCTCGTCAACTGCTAAGGTAATTAGTACCGTAAGGGCAGTGCATTTTTTTTGTATCTGGAAGTGGCTGTGTTTTTCCTTCGTTAGAGCGGGCACCGACCTATATGTCAGCTTGCGGAGTTTTCTCCGCTCAGGTATCTCCCACCAGCGGGGCACCGCTCCATCCAAGGGAAGATCTAATCTCCCGACTTGTGTGTTAATGTAGTGCATGTAAATGTGTGTGTGTGTGTGTGTGTGTATGAGAGAGAGAGAAAGTAAGGAGTCAAAGTTGGGAAACGGAAGAGGAAGAAAAGATCGCTTGTGGTCCATGGTTAGTTTGTTAGGGTGCAGCACAAGCATTCGCCTGGTGTTGATAGGAGAAACCACGGAAAACTACCGATCAGAACAGTCCGTCGTTGTAATTCTCCTCGAGACAGCTGCTGAATTCGACCTAGATATGTAGTTAGGGTCGAAAATCCTGCCAACGACGGGAATCGAAACGAAGGATCTCCCGTTCAGAGGCACTGCGGTGAAAGTTGATGCTTTGAGCCACCTCAGCCAGTACTTTTCTCTTGATATGGTTTTATTTTATGAAGTGAAACTGTCTTCACTGTTCGGTTGTTATGGATAATGTATCTTTCTTGAAGATGTGGTATTCTTCTGAAATTTGTTTCTAATGATGGACTTCGTCTCAGCGAGATTTTCCTGCCTACGCCTTTTGTTAGATTTTATTTCGAATTTAAATGTGAGAATGAGTATGAACCGTAACATTAGAGACTGAATAGATACATCCGTGAACTGTGGGCAGACGACAAGGATTAGGGAGGAGCCTGATGATGTCTAATGATGAGCTATTTTTCAGTGATTTTTTTTACGCGTCAATGAGCTAATAATTTCTCAAGACTGATAAAAAACGACGAATTTTCCATTTACCAAATCGGAAACCAGCTTCACTATTTACCGCACTGTTTAACACGACGATGATGTGTAATACTTTATCGATGGGAAACGTATGTGAGTATTGCTTCGCATTTGCTCTTCAGAACGTAAATGTTGCTTAGCATGTTAGAACGAATAGAAACTTTGGATGGAGGCAGGTTCGTCCTTCTTAGAACGGCAACCAAGAAGAATCATTAATTTAGTTTCTTTGTTGGCGATTTGACTTCAGGTGATTTCGTGTTCCTATTGCACTTTTTGAGTTCTGGTGATCACAACTGTGATATAATTCTCGTGTCAAGGATTTAACATTTTCATTTCTTTAAGATCATATCGTCTGATTCCTTTTTGTGGCTAGAGGGAACCTTTTGTGGAACAGTCTTCAGTTTATTTTTACTACCGCCGTTGTACTTCCAGTTTCTTTTTGCAGAACTGCATCTCTTACAATGTGTCCATCATTCTAAGAATTTTTATAGGTCAATCATTTTCATTCTGAGGGTCTATATAGGGCAATCATTTTCAATAAATTGAATAACATTACAAGAATTGACCTGAGCGAGTGGCATTTCTTCCCTTGGATCGCCACTGATGTAGCACACGTCCATTCCTGTCAAGTTGGGACGCGCTCGCTGGCGCCGCGTGCCCCCGCTCCCTCCCGCGCAGCTGCTTCCCCGCGACTCCTGCGCGCGCCCCGACGCGCCGCCCTCGCCGCTGCGGATAATGCACCGCGTAGCCTTGGAAAAGGTCATTGCGTCTCGGCGCACTCGCCGCCTCCGAACGCCGCGGCCGGCGCCGCGCCGGCAGGCGCCCGCTGGCTGCGGAATCGAACTTCGAACTCGCGGCCCTCGAAGCGCACACGCTCGGCCGCTTCCTCACCGAATGTCATCATCTCACTTTACTGGTGATTTATCTTTACTAACCAGTTGGCTGCGTGACTGTTTTTCAACATCTGCTGGGCGTGTTGACAAAGCATTTTGGATATCGGTGTTTTGTTGCTTTTCGCTAACTTATGTTTTGACGCAAGTCTTATTTAGCTGCTCCATCCCTTCTCGCAAAGGAACTGTTGATAGTGCCGAAATTATTTACAATGATTCGGGTGGTTTTATTTAATGATCCGTGTGAGACATCTCTCAACAGGTCAGTTAGATCTTAATCTATTTTGCATTTTAATCAGTTTTAAATGCAGTAGCATCAACAAAAATAAATTATTGAAAGGAAAAAAACCTCTAAAGCTGGCTTTACACTAGCAAGAAAATGGCGAGCAATGTTATTTCGCAAGAAAAGTTGCCAATGTAAATATTGCGGCAATAAATATTTCTGATGTTGGCAATATTTGTTGCCAGATATTTCGGCCGTATGTAAACTCCTGTGTTTCCGTCCTTGGAAAGATATTGCCGGCTGTTGCTGGGACTAGAATTGGATTGAAGTTTGAGCAAGATATTGCTGGAAAAAGCCAGTGATGACCACGGTCACTTTCGCAAGAAGTACGGTTAAGGTAGTACATAGACGTATTATTTCGCATTGTAATATTCTTTTTTCCAAAAAGGGATATGTGGAAAAGGTTTAATACATTAAAAGGTGTAGTAATAAATATTCTAAACCCTTTATTGATTTTCGAATAGTTCAAATTTTGGTTCAGATAAAGATACCCCCTTATTATTATTTTTTTACGTAAAAAATTAATAAGGTATTACTCTAATTTAAATAAATTTTAAGTGTAATCTATAATATATCAATTGTAGGTAATACTATTTTTAAAAAATTATATAATTAATAACTGAACTTTTTATAAAAAGAAAATTACTTTGCTCCCACGTTAATCTAAGTCCACGAAAACATTTTGTTTTATGAAAACTATTGAGACTTCTGTACCGAAATTCCACAAACTCCCTTCTCCTTTCTTCTTAAAATCCAGTCATACGTCCTCACTAATCGCAGGCGTTTCTTTGTTTCTTCATTTGACACAGTAAGTGCGACCGCAACTCGCATCTTCTGCTTTCTACTTGCCATGTCGGAAAGTGAGGTATAACCTCAAAGTTCTCGCGCCATTTTCCTCGAGAGGTCACCAAACACGGCAACAGAAGGTTCTAATGTAAAACTATCGGCAATTTCTTGCCGGAAAGATCTTGCTCAGATCTTTGTGGCAATATATTGCTCCTCCTTGCTATTGCTAGTATAAAGGTGACCGCAAGAAGCAGAAACAAATTGCTGAAAGATATTGCGGAAACGTATTGCTAATGTAAGGCCAGCATAACATCCACTTACTATAATAATTTTATGTGTTTACTGACTGCATACTTTATATTTTAAGATTTAATTCGAAAATGTTCAAATGTGGGCCTTTTGGTAAGGTCAATGTGTAGTAAAATTAATTCGTTAACGAATATTATTCTCATGTTAGTATATTTTTTCAGGTTTTCTTTAGAGGTTATTCCTATTGTATGAAGTGAGCACAGATCAAGGAATTCCCTGTTTCTGAGGTTCGAGAAAGAAACCTCCTTCACAGGCCACCGACTCGCGCTGCAAGCGGCTTCCAACGAATCCGCCGGGAACTTCTGTTTGTGTCAGTCATGGTTCTGGACAGCAGATCCTGCGGTGGCGTCTTCCTGCTCGTTTCACGCGCCTGCTTTGCTTTGCTTCCTACTCGCGTTTTGCCGTGCGTGTCGCCGGTAATTGCGTAGCTGGTCGTCTTGCTCTTTTGCTGAGTGTCACGACCTGTTTTACCCCCTCAGAGGGACGAGCCGGAATTTTGAGCTTTTACGTGTCGGCCTTCCGGAGTTTCGCAGCTCTGCCGAGTCACCGGCCAGCTGCATCCACGGAGGGCCTGCGGCGCCGTGCGCAACTCAGGCGAGCCGCTGAGCGAGCTGAGCTCCTCAATTAGCGGGTGGCGGAAACGAAATAATTTTACCGTATTCTGCCAGTATTTCAGGCGGAATGCTATGCGTTCAGAAATCTCCACCAAACTACCTCGAGATATCTGGGGGGAAAATCTGCTCTGTTAGCGCAGATGTTCCTGGAACTTCAAAAAAGAGTAGCCTGCTACTGAAGGCGGTGGTTTTGCAAACTTCTTAGGACATTCGCCTTTCTCGTGAGCTCACGGTTTCCTGGGCTTGCAGCTCAAATCTGTACTGATGATTCTGCAAAATCTGTTATGTCTCTTTGGAAAATTGATTTGCAAATCTCTCCCGAGTTAAGTCTGAATCCCCTTAACCTTTTCAAAAATAACATAGGGAAACACTTTCTTCGAATATCTTTCATACAGTCCAGTCTTTTCTCGAGAGCCATCCATCAAACGTTTCTTTGGAGTGCTGGATAACCATGAAAGAATGCGCTTAATGTTTGTATTAAAATTACATTATCATCCATTGAAGTAGTTAAGCTTGATGACCTTCGATCAGTGTGTTCCGTTTAGTCAAGATCCTTCCACTTCACCAAAAGCAAATATTGGAAAAACACGCTGCCCAGCCGAAGTCGTATACTCTCTCTTGAGACCAACTTCTCTTCGCCCGAGTAGCGGTTGGCATACGTGACATCATCGGTCGGAGAAGCAGCCTCACGCCCCCCTCCCTTTTCTCGTTCTTGTCTTCACGCGGGAGGGGAAGCGCCAGTGGAGCGGGGGAGGGGACATTCCGGCTGACGGCCTGTTCGCCGTGCAACGCCACCCGGCGGCTCTCCACCTCCGCCCGTGGCGGTGGCGGCGGCGGCGGCGCGGGAGGAATGCGCTGCCCGATGACGTCACCCCACTGTCCAGCGAGCGCGATAAAAAGCGCACGCGGACACGCGAGCACGCGCCACGCCGCGCGGGGCCGCCTGCGTCAGGTGGAAAGCTCTCGTCGCGGAGATCGTGCCCTCCCCCGTCGCTTCGACGGACAATACCCAGCCCGCGCTGGCCGCTGTACCTGCATGCCCGTCGCCGCCATCGTCGTGCCGACTGCCCTCCCAATGCACGATTGTTCTCCATCCGCCCACTCGCGCCCACTCCGCCGATACCGCCGCCAACAACTGTTGCCATTGCCGTCTCTGATCGGGAGGTCATAGGTTTCGAGTTCTGATTGTGGTAGATTTTTGGATATTCGATATACAGCGTCAGACAGTGGCTGAATTCAATCAGTGTCTGGGAGAAAATTCTGACGTCAAGCTCTCTGATGTGTAGTTTTCCGTGATTTCTCCGTTCAGTACCAGGTGAATACCAGAGAAGTACCTAAACATATGGGCCATGCACCGTGCTCTATCTTCCCTTTTTCAATCTTGACATAGCCTTACTCCTTACACACTATCACTGACTTCACTTCCACACATTTAGGAAGGAAACCAGTCGGGAGCTTAGAGCTTGACTCTTCTAAGGCGGTGCCCCGCTGGCGGAGATACCTGGATGGGGAATCCCCCGCAAGACGACATGCAGGTTAGCACCAGACCTACATTCTAGGGGGGAGGAACTCCTTCACTTCCCGAGATATAATACGCACTTACAGAACTAATAGCCACAGCAGCTAATGTGCCTCGAAACATGAAATGATCAGTCATTGGCACCCACTCCGCCTGCCTCCTTCGCACGCGGTCGTCTCCCCGCCGCACTCCGCTTTCCAGCCCGCGCTCGACCCTGGATGGATCTCGCCTTGCGTATCGGATACCCGGCATCATGCTGCGTCGCGCTGACGGTGCACGCGGTCCACATGTTGTTTCGGCGACCCCATCGGCGTGAACCCGCTTTGCTCACGTCACTGCAGCTTTTGCCTTTGCCAGGCTGTCTTGTCCGTTCCCGCCCACTAGTCTGCTAAAGTACTCACTACATTCTTCCACTTACAGTTTCAAGTTGTTTTTTTACCTTTTGCCTCCTGTCACCAGCTTGATCTTGCTTTTCTTTTTTATTGCAATGGTACCTTGGCATTTCTGCGTGAAAACACAGTAGCTGTTGTAGTCCAATTCATATAGTGTTAGCCACTAGCAAGTTGCATACCTGTCCTCAAAACTACTTTGTATTGCCTGTAGTGATAGGTCGATACCTGAATTTCTCGATACTCGATATACCGTTTCTTGTCTGAGAGCTTCCATACTCGATACCATACTACTTTAAAGACTCAACAAGATAAATGGCTCATTCAGGATTGGAAGAAAACATTTTGTTCTTCATACAAACATGCATTTACTATTTTAATATTTAAGAATTATTGAGACAGACGAACATTTTGAAGTTTTTAAAGATTCTTGTTATGAAAAACTAGCATTCTAACTCTTTGTGGGCCCTTTCTTTCTCTTTTTTTGTCACATATCAATCCACGTTTTTGGGTTCCCTGAACTGAAAGAGTGGTTCTTTTCAAAACGTCTGTCCGTCCGTTCGTCCATCTCCGTCCGTCCGTCCGTCCGTTCTGCATGAAACAGGAAACACGAAAACTTTTAGAAAGTAGAAGAATTTTTAATCATCTGCCTCTCATCTGTGCTCATTCCTTTTCATAAATTAATGTAGGTACAAAAGCCATGACGTTTTTAACTGAAGACAAAGAGAGATTTTTTATTAAATTGATATTATTTATCTTTGTGAGCTGCGTTCTTAGATATTAAAGTTTTTACTTGAGTGTTATTGTATATTCCAATGATAGACAAGTAAATGAATTATTTCTTCGTATCATTTACGAAACAGTGTTGGACTTCATTTCGATCCTTATGTTGGGATCTTTTCAAGTTAGTAGTAGTGGATATAAGAAGGAAAATAAATGTTAAGACTTTCAAAAGTTTCAAATAAAATTGGAATTTTAAATTTGTCTTTTTGTTAACATTGATGTGACTCAACGTGTCTTCGCCTCACCCGACCTTTTATCGCTTCTCCGGCGCTCTCCGCTCCAGGCCTATCCGATCCCGCCCCATACAAACCTACACATCCCAATACCACCCTTTTGATACGCTCATCCCTCTGGATCACACTTCGCCTAGTCCCGTCTTCCCCTCAGTCTTATTGCTCAACGGGAGCAAAAAACTGCTCCACCCTACTTCATCCCACCCTGCTGTTCCTCACTTCGCTCCAAACCAACCCGTCCCTTCCCGTCCCGTCCCTTCCTTCTCCGCCCCGCCCCGCCGCTGCGCCCCTGGAGCAGGAAGCGCTCCCGAAATGAGCGCGTCGCAACGGGTATTGGCCGCCCCGGTGCGCGCTCGCGCTCGCGGCCACGTAGTCGTGCGCTTAGGCTGCAAAGCTGATTTTTGAGGCTGTCGGTGCGCGTGGCAACTCGTAATTATTTCGTGCCTTGGAGATTGGTTCTTCGGCGCTGATGCTGTTTATCCTCGAGGGGCGGAGGGAAGAAAGGGGCGGTATCCAAATTGTGTTCCACCGAAGGAATGCGTGGAGAGCTGTTGGCGTGCTTTCGAGACTCTCGTAGAATGCACTTTTTCTTCTCTAGGAGATGTCTGTGGGCGCTAAAAAACTCTTGCTTCAAAATTCGTAAGCGTATACATTTCTCCGACACTTTGCTGCATCTTAAGCGTTACCAATAAAATAAGAAACGTGGATCCGCCTTTGTTGGGTGGCGGTGTGGGTCCCCACCCCTTAATGGGATACAGTTTACATCCTATGTTTTGCCATGGTAGTTGCTAGCTGGCGCAAATGACTTGCAATTTGCATGAAGTGAGGGACGCAAGCATTCAAGAGGAATACAGGTAGTTATCTCGAAAAGGTGGTCCTACTAGACTTGGTCTCCTGTAGACGGAATGGAGGTTTTGTACGATGGGGGAGAGGAGAATTGTGTACAGAAAAGTAAGATTAGATGATTGAGGGATGTAGTGAACGTTCTCACTTTATTCGTGGTTATTAGGTATGGAGACTTCAGCGAGATAATTTTTTCTTCATCTCCTTTTGGAATTTCCTATCTTTCAAATAAAATGGACGTTTAGTGCAATTCAAATATGTAGTTTTGTTTCTGAAATCTTCCTTACATTTGTAAAATTAAAATATACTGTGATACAACACATAATAAAGCGTAAATCTAGAGAATCATTTTTCAAAACTATTGCCCAGTTTCTGTGCCTGTTATCTTGAAGTCACTTATTGTCAGTTCTTTGTTTTATGATTATGGTATATGTTATATATTGTAGAGAATAATATTAGATTGTCAATTAAGCAAAACCATTATTTTAAAAGATGCCGATGTAATAAAACGGAATATATGATCTACAGGAACATTTAGAAATGAACAATTATTGTATTTTGACTTATTCATATTTTTATTTTATCCAATAATGACTATTTTTCTGAAGATCATTTTGGTACCAATGGATTTGTGTCAAAGTACCGACTATGTGCACATTAAGGAATATGTTTTTGTGTTAATTTGTTTGATCATAGAGACACATTAAAATAATTGGGCAGAGCGAACATCTCTCATGTACATTTATCTTCATTCCTTTATCTTAATTTAACTTGGAAATAGCCTAGTTAAAATTATAAAAATTCGTTAAATCCCCTATATTCAGTCAAAATGACACAAAATCACGTGTGTTGTCTCTTATGTTTTACACTCAAAACTTGTTTTTCCACTGAGAATCGATAGTTCTGACAACACGAACGCGTATCTTCAACTTCTCAAGCCGCCTCCAACGCTGCCTCTCGATGCGCCGTTTTGAGAATACAAAGTGTACGAGATTGTAAGTCCAAGCAGGAAAAGCGCGACTATATCGGATATGTTGGACGTGCGGAAAATGTGCCAAGGAGATAAATGTTACCCTCACAGTTTTGTCCTTGAGCTTAGGTAACACGACGAATGCTAAACCCGAAAAGTGTAGAGGGTGCTATTGCTCGGGCCGAGACACTGTTGCAAAACTTTCTTTTTATTTTAGTAATTTTATATGTTCGTAGGTACTTGCCGTCATACACATTACTAGCAGAATGTGACATTGCCAACGCTTTAAACTACCTTCGGTTGTTTGACTTCATTTTTCTTTCTTTCTTCGGTTCAGAGTCCGTTCCCCATCCTTGTTCAGTTTAGAGGTTTTGTCAGCGTTGCGAACTAACCACTTAAATTTTGCAATTATTTTGAATATTCAGCACGATTTCTACCTTTGGCTTTCCTGAACTTAGGTAATGTAGTAGTTTCATAAAATTTACTTCGTCAAAAGTTATTTCGGAATGTTTTTCTTTCAATTTGTCGTAGTACATATTTTTAAAATCAAGTTGAAAACCATATGTCCGCAAAACGCATGTATCTATTGCACCTCCGGATCAGTTGGCTTATCTTGATTTCTCATATAAAAATTATCTTCTCGATATTCTTTGAAGACATAACCCTTATCTCTGCAGCCCAGACGCAGCAACCGGCTCGATGACAAAGCTATGCTCTTCTCTTCTTCTTAGCTTCCTTCGTCTTCTTCGTCGTCGTCTTTTTAGTCTGGTCGTTGTCTTCATCATCTTCGTCGTCGTCATGTCCCTCTCTCTTTTTCTCTTTCTCTTCATCGGCATTGGTATTGGAGTTTAATCAACGCCACCTACGTCTAATTAGGTGGCAATGATTTAGTTCCTGGCATACTCACCGAGATCGCAGCGCCAAAACAGAAAAAAAAGCACGTTTTAGGAAATTTCTTAGAATTTTCTGTCCGAATCTGGAAACAAACTATCAATTCCTCATCAGAAGACCGAGACGCGTCGAATGACACCTCGTTTGTCTCGATTGGTGCACGGGAAGTTGTCTAACCGTGAGAGACGGAACCGAGACATCCACACTCAACGCACACGAGGAGTTTACTAGAATACTACATAGGGATTGGCACTGGCATCCTTTCAGTCATATAACATTTATTCAAAGACCTTATCTTTTAGAATCACAATTTCATTAAAACATGAGTGAACTGCTTCATACTATGTGTGTACAAGTTGATGATGATTTGACGTACAATCAGCACAACATTGACAATAAGTAGATAATATAAGATGAAAAAATTTAGAATTGCATTCCCTCATAGTCTACGTTTTGGTTGTTAACTATTTGCCATCTTCATATTATTCTCAGAGTTAAAGAACTACTTCTACGATGCAGTGAGTACTTACCAAAAGTATGTTCGAGTACTCATATAATGTTAAAGAATATTTAATATCTCGTAATCCGTACATTCTTAACCTATACGACATCTATAAAATCGTTAAAGGTTATATCCTTAAATGGCCGTCAGGAGAACTGGCATGTTATGCTTAAGGTTTATTGAGAGGGCTGATGAAATATTTAAGATTTTTCAAAGAAAGATCGTAAGCCGTTTATGTATTACGTAAAAATGTCGCGTCTGCTTGTGTGGGTTCAGCGCTTTGTCACTTATGAGTCACACATGAATGGTCTTTCTTTTGTCTGTTGTCACTCCACTCCGTGAATCCCCAAACTCAGACGCAAACAACTTCTGTGAGTCCTTTATCTCTGATGTCGTACTGGAAGGTTCTCCGAATTTTTAACACCACAATGAAGAGCATTAATGTCTTGTTACATTTCTCTGCTTGAGCTTATTGTAGATATGGCCGAAATGTCTAAATGAATAAACCACATTGATGGTTTATGCGTATCCTATAGTTTCCTTCGAAACTGCATTATAAATGTTTCTGTCCGTCCGTGTGGATTGTCCGTCCTTCTGCCTGTTTCTGTCCGTCCGTCGGTCTGTCTGTCCGCCATTCTGTCTGCCCGTCATTCTGTCTGCTTGTCTCTCTGACCGTCCGTCTGTCTGCCAGTCGTCCTTCCGTTCGTATATCTGTTCGTCACGTATTCTTCTTGTGATCTGACAAATGTGAGTCTTGAATTGCTGACAAAATCTCACGTTTGTTGGAGAATTCCTCAAATAAATCGGCGCAAGTCAGAAATGCTTCTTTTAACAATTCACCATCCTGGAAAGGTTTTTTTCTTCTTTGCGAGCATGTAACAAATTTTCAAAGAAGCAACAGTGGAATTTTTAGATTTTACAGCAGACCTAGTAAAACAGATTATTCGGCAGACAGATTCAATTTTAGTTGAGCTATTTCCTTCTTTCTTAATTGAGATTGAAGTGGATAATTGATATTAAAAGTGGCATGGTTTGTCTTGAAGCGACGTTGCACATTGTGTTTCTTTTTGGCCACTCCAATACTACAACTGCTCAACAAACAAACAAACATTTATTCTTAACATTCACGAAACAATACGATTCCTGCCAATCAGTATTAAAATTATAGGTTCGGTTTCTTTTACTTGAACCACTCATTTTGGGGTTAAAATAACAAAGTATTTAAAAACAACGACGTAGAAGACACCAAATATAGTATGTATCTAGGAATAAATGATGAACTAGGTACTTTGATTTGCACGTTCAATATACCCAACACAAACTAGCACCCTCTATTCACACCGCTACCCCCACTTCTCATGTCGAGACCGAAACGCAAAAGCCGTACAATCGCACAACGCTGCGGCGGCTTTTATGAGCAGCAGGCACATCTAAAACGGTTTGCGCGCGCCATGGTGCCCGTGGGCATAGGGTTGGAACTCCTGGGTTAGGCTTACGCCTGTTCCGTCTCTACTGTATCTTTCCATCTTTTATTGGGTCTTTCAATATCTCTTTTCCCTCTCGGTTTGTAAGTATAGGCTAATCTTGGCAGACTTGTTTCTTCCATTCTTTCTACGTGCTGCAGCGACTTTTCCCTGTCTGTTTTCATTATATCATTTGTTCTATTTACATTCAATTCTCGCCTGATTTCTTCATTTCTTATCTTTCTTCTAAGATGCAGCCTTTTGTTCTGCGAAGGAACCTCATGTCGGAACTCTGAATTTTGCTTACTCTTTTCTGCGTTAGAACCCAGAACTCACTGCCATAAAGCAGTATCGGGACAGCCAATGTTTTATAAAATTTTGTCCTAGTATCTTTTCGGGACTTGTTTTTAAGAGTTGTGTATGGTCCTACAGTTGATTGAAATCGTGCTAATTTTTTATCAGTGTCTTTTTGTCCTGTGTCATGTCCTAAGTAATTAAAATTAGAACTTGTTCTAAGCTTACATTGCCTAGATGTATTTTTAAACGAATAATATCTTTTCCCCAAAACGCTAATATTTTAGTTTTGTCTTTTGAAATGATGAGGTTTTAAGAGCTGCATAGCTGATTTAAGTGGTGCAGGGCATGTTGTAGATCATTTACTGTTTTTTGAATTATGACAGCATCATTTACATAAAGAAGAAGGTTTAAAATATGTTTCCTTGTTAATTTTATTCCTGTTCTAATGTTTTGTTTCCATCTCAAAAATATGTCATTTACATATATGTTGAAAAGTGTCGGCGACATTGAACAGCATTGTAGAGCGCCTTTGTTAATTAAAATTTCTTCTGTCTTTATGCAATCTGTCTTAATAATTATTTTTGAATTATTATACATGCTTTTAATTGTTTCTATGAGATGCCTAGGGTAGCCATAATTTTCCACAATGTCCCAAAGTTCCCTTCTATCAACATTATTAAAGGCTTTATATCAATAAATGCCACATGCGTTTGTAGATTGAATTCTCTTCGTTCCTTAATGGTTTGCTGTAGAACAAATACATTGTCAGAAGTTGAAAGTCTTCCTTTTCGAAAACCACTTTGTTCTTCGTGCATTAGCAAGTTTGCTGTTTTCAGGAGTCTTTTGTTTATAATTCTAACATATATCTTGTATGTTGAATTAAGCAAGCTATTACCTCTGTAGTTCTCTGAGTTTTTACGATTTCCTTTCTTAAATATTGATTCAACTTCAGCCGTTTTCCATTCTTCTGGTATCTGTTTGGATTGCCAGCATCGGTTCATTTAATGTTGTAATCTCCAATACAGGAGTGGATCGACATATTTTATAAGTTCAGCATTAATTTTGTCAGTTCCAGTAGCCTTTCTATTCTTTGGTTCTTTTAAATATTCTTGTAGTTCTTTTCTCCTTCTTTACATTCCGATCTTTCATCATATTTTTGTCCATCGTGCCAACGTTCTTTGTAATGTTCGATCCACTCTTCTTTCTTCACAACATCGATCCTTATTGTATCCCTTTCTGTCTTGTTGAGATACTTCATTATCTTACACGCGGCATTTTGTCTCCCATGTACGTCATTTTGAATTTTACTTATAAATTTATCCTAGGATTTCTTGTGAGCTTCTTTGACTATACACATTGCTCTGTTCCGTGCTATTTTATAGTTTTCTCGAGTTAGTTCGTTGTTCTGTTGAAGCCATTTGTTATATTTTTCCTGTTTGTCTTTGATTGCTTCTGCAATTTCTTTGTTCCAAATACTTAAATCTTTCTTGTTTCTAATCTTTTTCTTTATATCAAGTGCTTCCGTTTCTGCTTTTTGTATTAATCTTTATATTTTCCCATTCTTTCTCGAGATCATCCTCTGTTGGGACGTTCATTAAATATTGTCGTAGTCTCTTCTGGTTCAAGCTTCTTATGCTCTCTTCTTGCAGAAGATGTACTTTGAATACTTCTTTTAGGAATTGTGCTTTCTTTTTTGTTGATGTTTTCCACCTTTTCCAAAGTGAGAATTTTGCTGTCACTATGTAATGGTCAGTGTATAGATCGCATCCTCGGTAAGCTTGTACATCCTTCAGCTGTGCCCGTATTTTATTATTTATTAATATATAATCAGTTATTGATCTGCATCCTCGGGCACACCACGAGTATTTGTTTATGTCTCTTTTTCGAAAGAAAGTATTTGTAATTTTTAAATTGTTGGTGGATGCAAATGTTCTTAGCTTTTTACCATTTTGCTCAGCAAATGTTGAGCAAAATGAAATTTTATGAGTTTGATTAAGTCTCAACAATTACGCGGATAATTCCAAATTGTTATATCAAAATAAATTATTTATTATTTTGCAGAATTGTCGTTCATAAGGTGACCAGCTTTTCACCATGAAAAGGTCGAACAAATTTAAGAAAAAAAGTACAACGTAAACAAATGAAATATTTAATTCAATCAAAAATACACTGATTACACGAACATCTCTTTTAATTATTTAATTTAATTATTAATTATTTAATTTAATTGTTTAATTAAAAGAGTACGTATTTTCCCTATGAATATTTTTTGTCAATATATCGTTTTCTAACAATAGATTGGAAATTTCGGAGCAAGAAATATCCTTCTTACTGGATTTTATTGTAAGTGCTGCAGCTAGAGTATCTACATGCAATTGTGATTTGTCACTTTATCAATTAGATTAACACATTAACACTAAATTAGCACATTTTTAAAATATCGAAAAGGAGGACAAGTAAGAGAACTCTTTTCGAGGAAGTACAGAACCTACATATGAAGGACTGTTCTCCCTAAAGGAGGACGATTGGTCACCTCATCATTCAAGAGTTTTACATCGTGGATATTCCTTAGTAGTTTACTTTAATTTAGGAGTGGAGTATTATTATTATTTATACTTTTGGCGCTGTTCATTCATGTTCAAGTTCTTCACCCACGAATTTTCTCACTAAATGACGTGTCCAGAATCACGGTCTTCTGCATCAATATTAATGTTTCTGTTGCACCTAGCATTCACTTCCAATTGAGATTTGGAAGATTGTGGTGTTATTCCTGTAGCTGGGATTATTGTGGGTCGGATAGTGACTTTTTTTATTTTTCAGTTGTTGTTTTTTATTATTATTATTTATTTCGTCAGATAGGTCTTTGTATTTTCTTTTTATACTGTACTGCCAATAATGTTAGCCACCAACTGTACTGTGCTGCCAATAATGTTAGTAAGTGGTTACGTGAGCTTGTTCTTTCCTTTTGTCCAACAGCAGAATATCGGGACGATTTGCTGGTACAGTGACATCAGTTCTAATTTCACAGTCGCAATGTAGTTTTATATGGCTGCTTTCAATGACAGTCGGAGATTCATATTTGTAGTACGGGACTGGCAATTGCACGAACAAAACTGTAATAGTAGTGCTACAACAGCATGTACTTTCTCGCATTATTCATAATTTTCGAAAATTCATAAAGTTCAAGGAGGTGATATCTGCGCCATTTTTAAGCGTTCTTTGCCCTAACCGGGGAAAATTTTAAAGAAAAAATTTGGAATCTTTTTAAGAAAAATATACTTTGGAGTGACGAACTGACTGAACGGAGGTTGAGTCATTTTGAAACAAACGGCACATTTTTTTAAATATTCAGTACACGTTTAGGTACATTAAAGAATTATTTAACAAGCTTTAAAATGATCTTGTTAAAAACATCCTCCAACGTTTCAATAAGTTCCGCATTTTTTAAATAATTTTGTTTATGGTATCTTTTTCAAATGATTTTGTACGTGGTAGTATCGCTAAACTGCATTTTAAACCTTATCGATATAGAATATTGATTAAAAATTAAGATAACAGTGTTTTTCACGCAGAATATACATCAAACTAATATTTATTATATATCACATTAGATCTAGACATTTTACTTCGATCATTTATGAATGGACGTGAATAAACGGAAGAATACCAAAATACAGAGTCATTTTTATTTCCCTCTTTACATTCCATACACTTTTAAAAATTTTATTTATACTTGACCAAACAATAAAATATAACTCATTTAAGTTCTATAATTAAAATGTAAATAGGATAGGAAAATACCACCTGTTTCATCATATTTAAAACATCAATGTTTTTGTCGATGTTTTCATTGTCATCGAAAATATTTTGGCGATGTATCGAAATATCGATGTATCGATGATTGGGTAACGTTCGCCCTCATTACTTGCACAATACTACCGCACAAGCCGAGAGACCTTTCGGAAGCTTAATGCTTTTCCCTGCCGGGGTAAATACCTGAAACGAGAATCCGCTATAAACCAACCGTGCGTAGTTCGCCACCGGATCTCACCATCTGCTGGTGTGAACACTGCCTTATCTGGGAATAAAACTTTCACTACACAAACGGGAGTAATAACAGTAGTAGTTGATGTGCCCAGAAATATCTATCAATTCAGAGATCTTAAGAACAGAGAAGGGAGCTTAGAAATAATCGAAAATTATAAGTTTCGACTTGACATTATTGGTAAAAATTGATCGAAGATTCCATTATTCGGAGATCGTGTTCCTAACATGATTTAATTATCCTTGTTGTCTTCGTAACTGATTTCACAATTGTTAATTAAAATTAATATATTATTTTGAGTACCGAGTGGTTCTGATCGTTGGTTAAAATGATTCCGGTCCACAGCCGTCTTTTTGCCGCCTGGAAGGCGACGGCGGCTCGCGGTGCGGGGCTGCGTTCGATGCCCGTAACGGGTCGTTCGCCGATGGCCACGCGGGCACCGGACCCGCGGCCCGGGCGACACGCAAGGCCCAGCCCAGCCCAGCCCAGCCCAGCCCAGCGCGGCGCGGCGCCGAGCGATAGGAGGCAATAACCCCCACAACGCGACGTGCGCCGCGGAGTGACGGCTCCGCCGCGATGCGACGCCTCCGGCGTAGTCAGCGCCGCCGTGTCGCCTCTGTCGACATATTCGTCTCAGTCGCTCTCTCCTTCTCTCTACTTCCCCTCATCCTTCATCATCACTACATTTCTGCCTCATCAAGCACTGCTGACGCGTATCTTCTCGTCTCTTTGCCCGCGCTTGGTTCGCCCCCGCCACCTCCGCGTGGCCGTGACTTCTGACGTCGCCCCCTCCGCCACACCATCACCATTTGCTACTTCGGTCACCTTGTGACCGAACTGTCCTTGGCCCTCCCGTCGGCTCCAACGGCGCGGCGCCGCATCGTCATCGCAACCCCTGCCGAGGGAGTTCATGCGACGACGGCGGCGGCGGCTAGCCGCTCCGCCCGGAAGTCCGCGGCGCGCGCCGCCGCCGTGCGTGGAGGGTTGCCGCGCCACCCAGCCGCACCTCGACACGCACATCCTCGCGGCAGGCCGTGTTTGTACAGCTCGACGAAGCAGAGCAGATACTACTGGCGGAGTAGAGAGTATTATTTGGTGTAAAGTGACTTAAGAGGGTTAAACGGGTAAAGTTTCTC
This sequence comes from Acheta domesticus, assembly GCA_031308135.1. Classification (NCBI taxonomy): domain Eukaryota; kingdom Metazoa; phylum Arthropoda; class Insecta; order Orthoptera; family Gryllidae; genus Acheta; species Acheta domesticus. Next base: position 54,742,092 of record JAHLJT010004567.1, read on the forward strand.
TCCATTTGTCTCTGCAGTTCACTTTGTCGAAAGACCTGCCAATGACGTGTGTACGCGCGAACTAGTCGAAACCACAACGGGAAAATCGCGATGTCGTCGCCTCTTCTCTGTGAAATCACACTGCTCCCATTCGTCCTCAATATTGCAATTGTTACGTGTTTTTATTTATATCTAAACTAGTTACCCTCAACATGGAATGCTCTGATGGTTCTTATTTGGATATTTTGTAGGTTGCCAGATTTACTTTTAAATGTTAACTGTCAAGTTTTCTTGTAGAGATCGATTCAGTTGCATATATCATATTTGGCTGAGCTAATTAAAATGTGGTCAAACGACGGGGGAATTGTCATTAGATAGGAAGTTTGTTGGTCATTTTCCAGCGATATTTTCCATATCCGGAATACGTCCAGATAACTGTGGATGTTCTACCTTTAAAAAATTCACTCACATAGGCCAGCACGCTCTTTGGCTTGAACATCCAGAAAGCCAACCGTTCATCGAAGGTGTGCGTCTCAGCAACGTAATGCGCGATAGATCTTTCTGGAACGATACTAGGAAATAATCTTTGGACGCACGGGGCTGGTCCAAAGCCTCTTCAGAGGAACGGCTGCCTGCGGCGGCGGAAGGGGTGGCGGTGGCGACGGCGATGCATTATGCACAGCGGCGACTTCCGGCGTGCCGGCCGGCCGCCGCCAGGGCATTGTCTCCGCGGCGCACCGCTTCCGGGCCCCCGGCCGGAAGGCGCCGTGACTAACGCCGCCTCCGGACGCCACCTGCGCTCCGCGTCTCGCGCCCAAGAAGGGAGACTTCGGAAGAGCCCCGCGCAGGGCCTTGCGACCACCCTCGCAGGGCAGATGTTCCGCCGGGGCTCCGCATTCTTCACTCCCCCGCGCTCTGTACAGTCTGTTTCAATGACCATTCTCTTTATTTAAAGCGCTGCCTTTCTGAGGTGGTAAACAACTCGTGATTTTCGTGTTGAGATAATCTTGAGTGTATTATCCACCGTCGTTCTTCCTTTGGCAAATGCATACCAGTGCACTGAAGCTTTTCCTGTTATTTGAACTCTGCCTATTTCTCTTCATTTTTTAATTGGAGTATTCTTTCATGTGTTTAATGAAGAATAGTTAACGAGCTGTTTTCACATGTAAAGGACTTGGTAATTAAATCAGTGAAGTTACTTTGCCGTGAACCATGTGAAAAAATTTCAATTCCAAATTTGAAATATATGAGAGTACTAGGCCCAACGTAAATTTTGCTGAGTTGTCGACTCTTACGGAGGTAAAAGATCACGAAAGGTAATTTGGGACTTTCGGAAACTTTTGTTCTCAGAAAAATGCTGACAATATTAAGGTAATCCACTTTTTTATCATGCTAGAAACAATGAGAAGAGGTTTTTCTGAACGAAGAAGTGCATTTATGCTTTATTCATAATACAAAAAATTTTGCGCTGTTAAAAAATAAATTGACCTATCTGAAATTTAATGAGCTCTGATGTTATTTATTCAAGCGCTATTAATTCTAATAGTACAGACGCCAAGGAAACTAGTTTAGTATCTGCGATATGTACAAACGTATTTGAATAGTAGTTTTGCTTCTCTCCATGTAATGATGTACTGTATCTCATTTCGGTGCATTCTGAAAATGACCTTTATATATATTTTTAATTTAATCTGCCCCACGCTGGGCATGCCGTTGAAACGAACCTTAATATTTCTTTCAGATTATTTAACATTTTAATTTGACCTGCTCATATATTCGCGATTATGTAATGCCAAGATTTATGTTCACTCTTTATATAGTTTCAGTTGCCCTGCTCTGCTAAAGACTCCATTTTATTATTAATGATTTCAATAACGTTCCCTTTTAATATTTTGTCACCTGTGGGTATCGACTACGACGGACTGTAACTTTCCTGGTCTTATGCAGACGGGCTGTTCGCATAGATCAGTGATTTCTGAAAGTTTCTGTGTGACTAAGAAATTCTTTGATTGTAATTAAATATAAATTATCAGCCACTTTTTAAAATAAACAAAATGTTGGCTGGAATTCAGTTACTATCATTCTCTAATGAACTCATTTTATATTAAACATCGTTCTCGATTATAATACTTCCTCGTACACATTCAAATATTCGTTGCCTAATTCGTGTCTTCGCGCGCATTCAGAACCCTCTTGAACGAATTCCGGATGAAGAAACGTCCAATGTCCAATCTTTTTTCAGTCACCGCTGTGATTTATCTTGTTTCTCCCCGCTCAACGCGATATTACTAGGTGTCAGTTGCTCAAGAAATATGTCAAACCGCGACTCCCCAAATTATTACCTCGTCGGATATCAGTCATTAATTGATACGCATACCCATGCTTCCCTATCCTTCGCCTCGGGCGGGCGCCTTACCGCGTCAGAGCCTAGTAGACACAAGTAGAAATGTTCAAGGAATGAAATAGTTACGATTTGTTCCCCAAGTGCAAAAGTTCACATTTTTCAGAGGCTTCTGAAAGAGAGAGATTTTTTATCTTAATGAAATGTGTTCCTTAAAGACAGAGTTTGAAATAAGGTCATGTACAATTTTTCGAAAATTTGATTACTTTTCGCGTAATTTTGCGTAAAAATACGGTCGAGAAGGGACGTGCTGCTTTAGCACCACTAGTTTTCGCGCAGCACTACATAACTTTTTCTCTATTCCGTAGCGAAAAAGTAAAAATTGAACATTTTTGATAATATTTTGAAAATATCTGCTTCATGTATGTTAAGGTACCCCCCAAATACAAAGAAATCTTATCAAGATCGTAGGGTTTCGGAGTCAGATCAGAACGATTGCGGATTATTCGTTTTGGCAAAGCTCTATGAAAAGTTGGGCGCTAGTGTTATTCACACGCGGACTGACGTTTTGAAAAACTATTTCGGTATCAGGAGACGCTAAACCGTGTATTTCCGTTTAAAAGTCGTATCCATTTGCCGCAGAATTACCTACATACCTTTCTGTATGTCACGTCTATTACGCATATGAGAAAGCAAAAAGGTGTTGTTCCGTAACGCAACATGTGAATAGCAAATATTTAATGGCGGGCGGCTTCTTTCTTGGAACCCCGCTTTTGCTTGACTTTTGCTTTCATCTGTGTGGTAAGCAGTGACACCCTACGTGAGAATTCAGTCGGTACGTGCGGTATCAGACTAGGACGAAAAGCACAATCAAATATTTACTTTTTCTATCAAAATCGAAACTCTTTTATTGTTTTTGGATATTTCCCGAGCTTCTGGGTATGTAATGAATAACAAATCCATAAACGTCTCATAGAGTTTTCTTTCAATTTCCGCGCGTATTAGAAATTAGTAGTGTAGATGGAACTTGAAATACTTTGTTAAGGTGTTTTAAAACTTATATCGTGAACTATTATGATCTAGTTTTAAATGCCATTCTCTTGCTCTTTTCAGTCACCGCTGCGGTCTCTCTGATGAAGACCTAAATCGCCGGTGGAGCAGACCTAACCAGTATTTGCATCCTGTCATCTATCATTCTAAGGTATGGTAGAATTTAATTAATCGTACCAAAGGAAAAGGAGAAAACTCGCTGATAGAATCTTTAAGAGGCTAAGCGATGATGTGTAGTACCGACATTTTACAGCTTATGCGGTCAGTCGTAAATTCTTTCGCCATAGTTTCTTGCTTCTTCATCCATTTTTCTCGTTTTCGTGGATTCAAATAGTATCTGATCTTTCCAGTGTACTCGTAGTCTCCTTTTTCTTCTTCTTTTTGTTGCAATCAATTTCCAAACTTTCAGAGATAGTCTTTCAATGCGTCGTCTCCAAAAGCTACTTGCTAACGCATTTATTCTGCTTTTCATGTGTTTGCTGAAAGTTCATGAGCGATGATCACTTGTAAGATTCCACACGATACAATATACCATACACACACCATACAATATATTACATTACAAATTAATACCAATCTTTTTTGTATTTATTTGAAAACGACTATCCCTAAGGCGTAAGGTTGTGAGAAATATCAGAATGAACGTGCGCTTCGGATATTTTTAACAATTTCTTTTCGTGCAGAAAATGTGTGGTAGAATGTAGGCAACCTATTAATTAATTTTTGATATCTTAACAATTTTAAAAAGTTGTATGTGAAAGTGGAAAAAATTATGGGAAAAGTGACGACAAAATATCGATAAATACTTTTTTTATCATATTCCGTGCAGTGCGGAAGTGAACTTGGTGAATTTTTTCGATTACTGTTATTAATTACTGTACCGAGAAAAGCTATTATTTATTAGGATGTATATCAAGGTCCAATAATTAATTGAGAAAAGCTTATTAATGGGTCTCCATTTAAGCTTTTCATCTCACAGTAATGTTTCTCATTTCTCTTCTCTTTTTCTCTCCGAGTAGTCTTTCGTGTCCTTACATTTACGAGCTATTATGGCTCGTGGAGGACTTGGACGGTTAGATCATTGAAGTTTCTTTGGAATGAATCACATGAAAAAGTTACTGCATGTAAGTCAGTACAAAGTTTAATAGGTCGGACGTACTTTTTTCCTGAGCAGACTTTTGGCATCGGAATTACCAGAAAATGTAATTGGGGTCTGTCGGAACCTTTTACTCTCGGAGAAATGTTCACAGTATCACGAGGAAAGAGTAGTTGAGTGTTTGTAATTTTTATGATGCATTGAATAAAAGAAAACAAGAAAATTTCTTTGGTGGGTTAATGTGAAAAAGAATTGATTGGGTTTATAGAATCTCTATAAGATGTGATGTTTGTGCTAATAGTTCTTAAAAAATTAGTTGAAGTAGTAATAAAAGCCCTGAGGAAAGCTGAGTAAAGGGCCGAAAAGTTGGCTTTTAGGCTGTAAATTGAGGAAATCCAGAAGAAATAACATTTGTAATTTATTGAAAAATGACCTGGAGGCGGAGCTCTCTATTATTTTGGAACTAGGAACCATTTTGGAACGGACAGTAACACAAAATGCACATGAACATTTAATACATAAATATTTTTTCCATGTTTGGTTGTCATCTAACACTCTCGTTTGATTTGTGATTTGCAGGGGCTCATTGAGTACTGTGCACGAATAATGAATAAAACACCTTTCATGTTTTGTGATTACCATGGCCATTCAAGACGCAAAAATGTCTTTTTATACGGATGCTGTAATGCTGGCAGTTGGAATCAAGTAGACAGATCTAATTCGGATGATCCCGTTGATTATTTGGTAAGTTATAGTGCACATTATTGTATCAAGTAGGTAGGTGCAAAAATATTTTTTCTTTTAGTATTAAAGATCAACAGCGACTTAAATTTTGTAACTTTATACATTTGGCCGGATTATATTTTCTTTTCCTGGTGGTGGACATGTGCGTTATTGATGTTTTCGCAAGACTCACATTCTACTGTGGTTTCGTTGCCATAATTCTGTGCAGATTTAGAGGCACGATTTAAACCGTGAGTATCGAATTAGAAATATCAGAATAAACGATAAAAAGATTTTTAATTAACTCCCTTTGATTACAAGCCCTGACTTCACTATTATCATGTATCACTTATGATTTCTATCTCACACGATAGTATAGAAAATACCTCAATGTACACAGTGGTGTTATGAATTTCTGTAAATGCATATAAAGAAGTTACGTCCATTTTCTCAACTTTCATCCTTTGAATTAGAATCTCCCAACCAAGGTTATGCGTCTTCAAGGTCAGCGTAAACAACATTAGTTAATTCTAAACAAAGAACTAATATATTTACAGACCAACAAAAATTATAATACAAAAAAAGTAAATCTTGACCAAACTGACAAATCACAAAAGTTTCAATAACGCAAGTTGCAAATTATTGCTAGTAAAAATCATATTAAAATCTTTAAAAAATGTATCAGTTCTTACAACTAGAATTTCTGAACAGATTGATTAATAACGTTACAAGCAACTTAATAACGATGTAAAAATACTAATCTTAAATTATTAGACAAATGTAATGAGAATTCTAAAAAAGTCAAAATAATTACTTCAAACTACAACTGCAAATCTCATATATATGTCCTACAATATTACAAATAAAAATTCAATAAAAATTCTCAACGATTAAAAATACGTCATAAGAAAACCGTATGTATTTATTTGTAAAAGACATTACAAATCAGCATTCAAACAATATTTTCATTCATATTAAAAAAGTATGTGGCTCAAACGCACAGCCGTGGGAAAAACTCTTCTAAACAACATTCACGCCCGGTAAATCGTAACGGGTTCCTGTGCACCGCCACATCGGACTGTAGAGACTTACATCGGACTTATTAATGTAGTCCTCAGGCCTGCTTCTCCTTACCCACCGAAAAAAAAAAAAAAAAAAAAAAAAAAAAAGATTCTTTGACCAAATCCGTGGCGCAATCTTGAGTGCATAGGACGAAACACATCAGGGTATCAGCTCTCTTACAACTTCCGGTTTCCTGGATAATAATATTCCTTATCCCTGGTAAGCAGCTTCTCGGATTCGTAGAGCAAGCAAATATTGCAGCTCAAATCAGAACCTCTGAGCTCTCCCCAAAACCCTGGTGATTGCAGAATGATAATTCTCATGTGCAGCTCTTCCACCTGGCTTCCTAGTATGTGCAAAGTATAAACACCATGAGAATACTTGTTGGGCCATCCCACAACAGTGGTCACACAGAGCATAATATTTCTAGTACGTAGTATCTCAAAGACGCTTTGTAGTGAGTACAACGCATGAAGCTCACCAGCATGGGTGATCATTTCTACCACAACCCCCCGTATTCCGGAGAATATTTTTAGTACGCAGATCACCAGTGAAGCAACGCACGGCCTCCAAAATAAAAACCACATCAGCGCACCCGCTTGGCTCTTCAAGAACCTCTGGATATTCGGAGAAAAAAAACTTTTATGTGTCTCTACAAACTAGCTTCGTAGTGTGGGCAGAACATCACCAGAAAAGCAACTCTACCACAATCACCGGTTTCCCGGAGAAACATTATCTTGTGTGTAGCTCCTCCACGTAGATTTTAGAACGTAGGACGAAGCCCACCAGCATTGCCGCTGGCCAATGTCAAATCCCTCAGTTTCCCGGAGAAACACTATCTCGTGTGTAGCTCCTCCACGTAGATTTGTAGTCTTTGCAAAGGACGGAGCCCACCAGCATTGCCGCTGGGCACTGCCACAACCCCGGTTTCCCGGAGAAACGTTATCTTGTGTGTAGCTCCTCCACGTAGATTTAGAGTATTTGCAAAGGAGGAAGCCCATTAGCAATCCGGTGGGCACTGCCACAACCCCCGGTTTCCCGGAGAACAATTATCTTGTGTGTAGTTCCTTTACGTAGATTTTTGGTTTTTGCAAAGGACGAAGCCCACCAGCATTGCCGCTGGGCACTGCCACAACCCTCTGTTTCCCGGAGAAACATTGTCTTGTGTGTAGCTCTTGCGCGTAATTTGTAGTATTTGCAAAGGACGAAGCCCACCAGCAATCCGGTGGGCACTGCCACAACCCCCGGTTTCCCGGAGAACAATTATCTTGTGTGTAGCTCCTATACGTAGATTTTTGGTGTTTGCAAAGGACGAAGCCCACCAGCATTGCCGCTGGGCACTGCCACAACCCTCTGTTTCCCGGAGAAACATTGTCTTGTGTGTAGCTCCTGCATGTAATTTGTAGTATTTGCAAAGGACGAAGCCCACCAGCAATCCGGTGGGCACTGCCACAACCCCCGGTTTCCCGGAGAACAATTATCTTGTGTGTAGCTCCTATACGTAGATTTTTGGTGTTTGCAAAGGACGAAGCCCACCAGCATTGCGGCTGAGCACTGCCTCAACTCCCTGCCCTTCTGAGAATATTTTTGTCAATATGTATCTCCTTCCTGTAGCATTGTGCTGCTTGCAAACATGAAGTTTCCAGCCGTGTCATTTTTGTCATCCTAAAACTTTTGATGAGTAAGGAATAGCGTTTCTTGTGCGTAGCTTCTCTGGCGCATGAAATTCGGAGTCGTGGCAGCTAGACATGTAAAGAGTAAACATTAGGAACATTAGAAAAAGATTGCTACTTATGCAGAACTAAGGGGTTATCAACAACCGGACATATCCATTGACTTTTGAATTAAATTTTTATAAACGATAGTTAATAAAGTTATATAATACTTCGGTAACAAGTTTCAATTACTCTAAAATGACAAAGTTCTGTAGTAGCACAAATTATAAAACAAACAACATGCTTAGCAATTATTTTATATATTATACGGACCAAAATAAAGGGATACGGTAAAGCTCATAGTATATAATATTGTATTAATGACTGTCTTATCAGTGTATTGTGATGTGTGAATAACGTTTCATAAATTGAATATATTGTTTTATTATGTCATAATTATGTCTGAATCTCTCCCCGAACATTTTTAAAAATTTAAAGTAAATATTCCGACAGTGTATTATGAAGAGCTGAGTGCGGAAGCCAAGAAAACGCATTATCCATGATCAGTGTGGAATTTGTTGATATGTAATTATAGTTTCATTTGCCATTTATATCAATTTCTTTCAAATTTTAATTTGCGTCGAATGTTTCCCGTACAATATACGAAGCAGATGAGTTCATATTTTGTGCCAGCCTATTCCCCTACTTAGATATTTTCTAACTTTATTTCATTTCTATTCACAAATATTTGGAAGAATATTTTATGAACAAATGCAAATATTCGAAAACAAGGCAACAAAGAATTTCGAAAGCAAAAAACCAAGTTTGAAATACCTTGGTGTTCTTGAGAGTTGTCTGAAGAAGGAACGTTCTTCTGACCCCGAGGTTTCCGAAGGCCTATCATCATTCAATTAGCCCATCGTTACCCGGCAATGAGTGCTTCCCTTTCCAAGAATACTTGGTGCACGGAATTGTTACAAACGTCCCATTGACATCGCGATCCTTGTTGCATTTCCCATTTTAATTAATTTCATTCAGTTTTGGCAATCAATTAAGAAATTCATATAATTTGGCCGGATGTTTAATTTGTAGTTTAACTATTATTTTCAGTGTGTAATGGAAAAAGATTTCAGTTTCTCAAACTTCTTTTTTAAGTGACCGATGCGGTTGAAATATGTTGCTGTAGAATCTCATCAGACCAACAGCATATTCCCTAATTATTGGTTTCAGAGTAAAGCCACTGTTCACTTCTCTATCATTACCTATAAATTAACACCCTCTACAAAATTTCTAAAGGATGTGAACGTATTTGTAACTGTATTCCACAAGACTTTATTGTGATTATTTCGTTTTTTTAACGTAAATAATGTTTCATGTTTTATGACTTTTCATAATCTTTCTTTACTTTTCATAACGGGTTGAATATATTTTCGCGTGAAGAGGCGAAATTGAGTGATTTGATTTTATATTCATATGTTATGATATGTCATAAGATATTTTATTCCTTCATTTTCTTCAGGTATTGTTTTTCGTGATATGGTAAATATTTATAATTTTGACATGAAGAAAGGATAATAGTGAAATGAAAGCATTGAAAATTATGAATTTTATGGGTCGTTTTTAACAACAGCTTTATATAGGAGCCTGAAATAGAACTCGTAAACACAGCTTTTTAAGTCATTCACCAACGGTTTGCCTCAACGCCCCACAATTATAAACTAGTGATGCTACAGAATGTCACAAACTTTGCTGTGCTCGTTTGATTTCTCAATACTTTGATCTAGGCTAGCTTTTACGTTTTGTCTCACCCTCTTCCCAGCTGCCAACTATCGCAATCCAAAGGATATTTTTACTTTCCCGTATGCGTACGTATATACGGAGTAATATACGCACTCTAGGGAAAGTTATGTAATGCTGGGGAAAATTGATTTCGAGATTTCAACGGAAATATATGTTTTGGGGTTCCCTGATACCGAAAAAGTGGTTATTTTCAAAACGTCCGTCCGTCAGTCTGTGAACAACCATAGCACCAAAACCATATGTACCATTTCTTCCAAAATGGATATTCCCCTGTCGATCTGGTTCCACTCGAAGCGCCGCAATTTTTGAAAAACTTTCTTCAAAATTTGGGGATACTTTTCAAAATTTGGGGATACTTGACATGAAGCACCCCGGAAATTTTCAAAATTTTCCCAAAGGGGTTCCAAATTCTTTCTTTAAATTTCTTGTAAGAATAGAGTAAAATACACTTATAAAGGTGATGTAGGTCCGATTTTCACGGTTAACTCTGAATTTTCGAAAATTGCAAAAGTTTAACTTTTTTAGTCATCTTCCTGCAACTACAAAATTGAAGATTTCTCCTTCAAATAAAATTTGTCCTACAAAGTGAGTTCTTTCGTAAAAGTCATGTTCATTTTTACTTTTCCGTATACGTACGTATATATGGAGTAAATATACGTAGTATAGGGAAAGTAATTTGTCATGCTGCGCGAAAAAACGGCGAATTTTCGGCAGAAAAAAATTCATTGCCGGGCAGTGATCACGTAAAAGTGGATAAATCCAGTTGCTAAATTAAGAAAACAAAATCCTCTAACACGTGGTGTAGCCAGAATCCCTGATTTGTGCGTCCTTCATACCGAAAAACCCGTTGAAAGCCAAATGTCCGTCCGTCTGACCGTGTCTGTGAACAACACTAGCTCCTAAATCATAAGTACGATTTCTTCCAAAATGAATATTCCCCGGTCGATCTGATTCCACTTGATCGCGCCACGATTTTGAAATACTTTCTTCAAAATGTAGGGGTACTTTACATGAAGCACCCCGGACATTTTCAAAATTTTCTGAAAAACGGCTCCAAATTTTGTCTAAATTTCTCGTAAGATTAGAGTAAAATACACTTATAAAGGAGGCATAGGTTCGATTTTCATGGTTAACTCTGAATTTTCGTAAATTGCAAAAGTTTGAATTTTTTTCGGGACTATCTACTACTGTAAAATGGAAGATAGATTTTTTCTTCAAATAAAATTTATCCATTATTGGTTCTTTCATTAAGTTCCTGCACTTTTTTTGAGAAGTTTAGTAATTTTTGCGCAATATTGCATGCAATATGTGCAATTTTAAAAAATTACAAAAAAGAGAAACCTAGGGTACTACAACAGCACATAATTTCTCGGAATATTACAATGTTATCGTTATGTACGACGGAACGCCTGTATATGTTTCATTAATTTCAAACGTGACATTTGACGTGAGGAGGAATTACGCGATATCTACTAACTTTAAAAAAAATGTACATAACCTTTTCTAAAGAGCTGATTCTGTACAATAGACTTTGAGGCAAAAATTTCTATCTTCAGTTTTATAGTTTTCAGTTTTTTTTTTTTTTTTTTTTTTTTGCAATTTTCGAAAAGAAAGAGCAATACCCAATAATGGGATAGCGTCATATTTTTTACCGTCTCTTATTACATAAGTGCAGAAAATTTCAAGAAAATTTTGATGCGGTTTAAAAAAAACAAATGCGTAAATTCCAAACGCAAATTACGCAAAAACTACTCATTTTTTTCAAATTATTGTATATGACCTTATTTAAAGGGCTAATTTTGTACAACAGGCTTTGAGAAAAAATCTCTATCTTTGATTTTGTAGTTTTTTGCAAATTTCGAAAAATCAGGGATTTAAACGAAAATGATACCTGCATACAGGTATCATTAAACGTCCTTCGCACTATTCAGGAACAAAATTTAATCAAACATTTTGGAGCCATTTTTTTGAAAATGTATAAAATGTCCGAGAGGCTTCATGTATAGTATTCCCGAAAATTAAAATATCGGTTTCAAATTCCAAGAGCCGCGACATGAGCCAGAACGATTGGAAAATAGCAATTTTGGAGAAAATGGGCTGAACGGTTTAGGCGGCAGCGTTGATCAGGCTCGGACAGGCAGTAATTGACACTTTGCCGTCAATCGATTTTTCGGTATCAAGAACCAACAAAACATGGATTATGGCTATACCATGTGTTAAAGGATTTTTTTCTAAATTTAGCAACAGGATATATCCATTCTTCGTTATCAGAGCCCAGCTAAAAGAGTTTTTCTGGCGCCCGATTACTTCACTTTCTCTTCTTACGAAGAATTCGTAAGATGACAAGGTAAAAATCCTCTAACACGTGGCCAGAATCCCTGTTTTGTGGGTTCTTGATACCAAAAAACCACCCGTCGAGGTGGGTTGGTCCACGTCCTGACGGGGGGATGCAGAGAAGGCTCTCAAGTGTTCCTTTCTCCATTTTTTTCATCGTCTTGCTTTTCATTTCATGTCACGTATATTCTTTTCACTCCTTTTTCTTCCTCACTGGCCTTCTCTGTATGCTGAACGCCCACCCATGTGTTTGCCGTGCATGGCGACCCGTGTCGGAGGGAATGTGTGTCCTGGCAGTTGAGAGACCTGTTTGTTTCCCAACTAGTCCTGGTGCTATGTTTTTTTGGCTTGCACTAAGGGGTACGTCTACGTATTTTTGGGGAACATTCCTTGTAGGTGTCAATACACTCGCTTTGGCCTCGGACTCTTCTAGACGGGCGGTCGGGAGCTAACCCACTCCCGATCAATCGGCTCGGACTAGGTCTTGCACTGAACTCCAGGGTGAGCGGGGGGATCCACGGCGGTGCAGCGCTGTGACATTCCCCTACTATATCTTCGTGTCAGCCCTGGCACCCCAGTGGGGTGTCCCCTTGTTGGACTCCATGGTGGGTGGGGAGCACGGAGATGAATTTATATCCATCTCATGGATACTCAACAACCCCCCCTGCCCTCTTCTGCAAGGAAGAGGAGATGTGACAGAACAGTTGATCTAAATAGCTTCTTCCTCCGGGAAGAAGATAAACCAAGAAAGCCTCGGTTTCTGTTGATGTCTTGCTCGGAAACTGAAAAAACTTTCAAAAGTGTTAGTGCGGTCCGCCTTGCGCGAGCAATTGAGGAGAGTTTTGGAAAGCTTCAAGCGGTCGTGCGACAAAGAAATGGTACAATTCTCTTTGAAGCACGCACCGACGAACAAATAGAAAAGATTTTAAAAACTGAACAGATTGCCGGCCTCCAAGTGGAAGTGACCACTCACCCTACACTTAACCTATGTAAGGGAGTGGTCAACCATGAAGACTTTGCGACTGAAAACGAGGATGAACTTCTTTCCTTTTTCAAGAGCTACGGTGTAACGGAGGTGTACAGGATCAGGAGGAAGGAGAATGGGAAAGAGATCCCCACTTCTACCTTGATCCTGACGTTTAATCTCCCTTCTCTCCCAGAGTATGTTAGCTGTGGTTATTATAACCTTCGCGTGCGGCAGTATGTGCCGAACCCCCTGCGCTGCTTTAAGTGTCAGAGGTTCGGTCATACACAACAAAGGTGCATGGCCGTAAGCCCTGCTTGCGCAAAGTGCGGTAATTCCGCGCACGATCCCAACCCTTGTTCATCACCAGCCCGCTGTGTAAATTGTGAAGGAGACCATGCGGCCAACTCTAACAAGTGCCCCACATATCTGAGAGAGAGGGAGATTCAAAGGATTAGGGTGACGGAGAAGGTATCTTTTCCGGAAGCGAAACGCCGATACCTGGTGAAGAACCCTGTGGATCTCAGGCGTTCTTTTTCTAGCACTCTAGCGAACACTGTCAAAGCGACGAGCATTCAGTCCTCTCGTGCTACTCCCCCAGTAGCGAACTTTTGTTGCCAGGTATCCCCAGTGGACTTCCCTGAGGAGACATCGCCTCTGCAAGGTGGGAAAATAATAATCCCCACAAAATTCAAGACACCACCCAAGAAGACAACAAAGACAAAGACAGAACAAGAATCCACTTCTCAGCCGCGCAAGAAGGCTGATGTCACACGGCCTGCTGGCCTGGACAAGAAAAACGATAGATCCTCCAAACTCCGACCACCTACCCCGACTCCTGAAACTCGCTCTGAGCGATCTCTCAGCCTGTCTAGCAGTGGTCAGGATGAGTCTGCCTCGGAGGAAACTTCAGCCGGGGTGGACACTCGCTCCTTCGGGCGGCAGAGGCGAAAAAAGGAAAAGAAGAAATCCTCTTAACTTTTTAAACAACGGCTCTCCTATCCTGGAATCTGAACGGATTTTCTCTCCGACGGGACGAATTAAAACTCTTATTGTCCCGTTATACACCATCAATTTTCTGCTTACAGGAAACGCATCTTTCTCCATCACGGTCCATACATTTTCGCGGTTTCACTCCTTATAGGGTTGATGTCGATGACGGCCTTCGCGCTCACGGCGGAGTTACTACTTTGGTCCAGGATTCGCTGCATTCTGCGGAAATCCCTGTTCACACTGACCTTCAAACAGTTTGTGTGCGGGTATATCTGCCGTCCCTCTTACTCACCGTATGTAATGTCTATATTCCCCCAAGACAAACGGTGTCGGCTGATGACCTTCTAAGTCTAATAAACCAATTGCCCACACCTTTCTTGGTTGTGGGTGATGTAAACGCCCACAGCCCTCTTTGGGGTTCCTCTCGTACGTGTCAAAGAGGTGCTATTTTGGAATCAGTAATCGACACCATGAATTTGGCTATTCTCAACACTGGGGAACCAACTCATTTTGCCGTAGCTACGAATTCTAGCACGGCTATTGATGTAGCCCTTTGCAGCTCCTCACTTGCTACTGCTATGCGGTGGACCATATTAGAAGATCTTTATGGAAGCGACCATTACCCCACGATTGTCCACATTGACCATCTTCGCCGTAGTTGTGCACGGCCCCCTCAATGGATCGTGCGACGAGCTGACTGGTCGACATTCCAGAATAATGTTAACCTATCAGACGGTCCCTTCGGAAATGTGGATGAAATGACAGAACATTTTAATAGCGCTGTACTCGCTGCCGCTTCCATCGCAGTTCCGAAGGCAAGTGCTAAACCGCGACATCCTTTCGTTCCGTGGTGGAATGAGAACTGCTCGAGAGCGGTCAGTGCTCGAAAAAAGGCACTGGCACGCCTCAGACACTATCCAACAGTGGATAACTTAATCGAGTATAAAAGATGCAGGGCGAAGGCTAGAAGAACTATCTTAGAGAGCAAAAATGCATCATGGAGAGCGTACGTTTCGTCTCTCAATTGTCACACGCCACCACGCCTGGTATGGAGAAAAATTCGACAGATAAGAGGACACTCTTTACCAAATACGGTGCCAGGTCTCCTGAAAAACGGAGAAATTATTACATCCCCAGATATGATTGTAGAGGAACTCGCCGCGCACTATGAAGCCATGTCAAGTTCGGCGAACTACGCTCCTGACTTTCTTTTGATCAAAGAAAGGATGGAGAGCCGTCCGTTGGATTTCTTCTGCAGAGCGTGTGAAGATTACAACACACCTTTCTCCATATCGGAATTGCGCTCTGCTCTTGCATTGGCCAGACGAACTGCCCCAGGTCCTGATGAAATACACAACCTAATGTTACAACATCTTCCTGATGTGGCGATGCAATTTCTCCTCCGCCTTTATAATCGCATCTGGGAAGAGCACACCATCCCTGCTGTATGGCGAGAAGCCATAGTTATCCCAGCTCTGAAGGAGGGAAAGGATCGGTCGCTGTCATCGAGCTACCGACCTCTCTCTCTCACCAGCTGCGTTTGCAAAGTGCTGGAACGGATGGTAAACCAGCGCTTGGTCTGGACCTTGGAGTGCAGAAACCTACTGGCACCAATTCAGTGCGGTTTCAGGAAACACCGGTCTACCCTTGACCATCTCGTCGCTTTTGCAACGGAAATTTCAACCTCGTTCGTTCTGAGACAACACCTTGTCGCCGTACTATTCGATATAGAAAAGGCGTATGACACCACTTGGAGGTATGGCATTCTGCGAACCTTGCACTCGTGGGGATTCAGGGGGAAGCTCCCCTTATTCCTCCAAAATTTCTTATCGGACAGATCTTTCAGAGTTCGCATCGGTGACAAACTGTCTAACAGTCACCCCCTTGAAAACGGCATCCCCCAAGGCTCGGTACTAAGTGTCACTCTGTTTGCCATAGCCATCAATAGTATAGCGTCGGTCGTGAGGGAACCTGTGAAGGCATCGCTGTTTGTAGATGATTTTGCCATTTTTTGTTCATCCAGCAGCATAAGTGTGATCCAGAGGCAACTCCAACTGGTGCTCAACAAGCTGCATGAATGGAGCATGTCGACAGGTTTCAAGTTCTCACCTACTAAATGCACTGGACTGCACTTCTGCAGAATATACCACTTGCATAGCGATCCAATCCTGTACTTGGGAGGAAATCAGCTTCCATTCACTGACTCTGCCAGGTTTCTGGGGCTGACTTTTGACAAGTCCCTCACGTGGCGCTCTCATATCCGCACATTGCAAACCAGATGCGTCTCCCCCCTCAATCTTCTTCGAATGCTTAGTGGCACTTCATGGGGAGCCGACCGCATTACCCTACTGCGGTTATACAGAGCACTCATTCGCTCAGCATTGGATTACGGTAGTGAAGTGTATGGTTCTGCAGCTCCTTCCACCCTTCGACCTATCAACAGCATACACCACGCAGGTATTCGCCTCTCAACAGGCGCGTATCGCACCAGCCGAATCGAGTGCATTCTAGCTGACGCTGGGGAGCCATCCTTAAAAATAAGGCGAGATATTCTATTAGCGTCTTATGGTGCTAAAGTGTCAGGTCTCTTTAATCATCCTTGTCGCCGAATAATCACTCGCCCAAAATATGAATCTTCTTATATTCTTCGAACATCGCTACCCCAGCCCCCAGGCATTCGATTGCGAAATCTTTTGCGGGGACTTAATGTCGATCTTCCCACTCCTGTGAAACCCCCAAATGACCTGATTCCCCCCTGGAAACTCCTTCCCCCCAATATTGACCTCAGACTCTCCAATCTTCCCAAACAAAATACTAGTCCTCTGGTTTACCAGAAGCAGTTTCAGGATATGAGGGAAGCCTATCCGGATCATCTATTCTTGTACACGGACGGGTCATCGCACAATGACGCAGTGGCGTGTAGTTTTCATTGCATCTGGGCCACCAAATCATATCGTCTTCATTCACAGTGCAGTACATTCACAGCTGAAATGTATGCAATACTCAAAGCCCTAATGTACATCGAGTCAACGACGCTGCAGCGAGTAGTTCTCTGTTCTGATTCTCTCAGTTCTCTTCAGGCTGTCTCCCGGCCTTCGTCAGACTACCTGACAAAATCAGTTCAAAACCTGATTCATAGTCTCATGTCCCGCAACTATGACCTGGTTCTTAGTTGGGTTCCAGGCCATGTGGGAATCACAGGGAATGAGCTGGCCGACCTGGCGGCGAAGTCTGCTACTCGTAATACTCGTATCGACGTTCCTGCTGTGCCATTGTCCGATGTTAAGGCTTACTTGAAACGATCTCTGTTTAGAGCGTGGCAAACAGAGTGGCACAATACCAATTTTAAACTAAGTGGGATAAAGAATTCTGTAATTCCCTGGCGTTCCTCATCTCGCTCCTCTAGGCGTGAGGAAGTAATTTTAACTCGTCTTCGAATTGGACACTGCCATTTTTCCCACGGTTTCCTCCTTCGAGGAGAAACTCCTCCCGTATGTGACTCATGCGGGACGGCTCTGTCTGTGGAACACGTCCTCCTGAACTGCAGGAAATATTTAGGCAACCGACGAAGACATGGCCTGGGCAACTCGCTAAGGGAGGTGCTCGGGGATGACGATTCCGCGCTCTCAAAAGTTTTTTGCTTCTTGAGGGAAAGCGGAATATATAATCTTATTTGAGAGAATAGAATAGTGTTTTACTTTTTGTTGTTTTATTTTTGGCCCCTTTACAGCCAACTTTTAGTTCTACTATGAATTTTACGTGTTTGTTATATATTCTTTCTGTCCTACTACTTGAATACTCGATGTAGAATTCAAGTCTCTCCTTATGTATATGATTTTAATTAGAGGGTAGGCTCCATCTGTAACACATACTGAACCTATTCCCTTTTTTAAAATACTTCGACATGGGCGCCAATGACCTTGGCAGTTGAAGCGCCCTCTAAACCTTAATCAATCAATCAATCAATCAACCAAAAAACCAATTGGCATCAACCGTCTGCGTGTGTGTGACCGACACTAGCGACTACATTGTGCGTACGATTTTTCCAAACTGAAAAAACCCTGTCGATCTGCCGTGAGTTGGAGCTCTGTAATTTTGAAAAATATTGATAAATTTTTGGAGGTACTTTACATAAACCCCCACTAACGAAATTTTTACTGACGAAAAAATCTCAATGTTCAATATTGTAATTGTAGGAAAATGCCCCAAACATCTTTTCAAAACTGCACTTTTTTAATTTTGAAAAAATCTGTGATATCAACGAACATTAGGTCACCACTATTCTCTTAAGAGTTCTTTATGAGAATTTTGCCCTCAAAAATCAAAATTGCCGTTTGAAACTGCCAAAGCCACGGTTTCATATAGATCGATTGGCGAATATCAATTTTCAAGAAAATCGGCTGAACGGTTAAGGCACTTGCGTTGACAGACGGACGGACGTTTTACCTCAATCGATTTTTCGGTATCTAGAACCAACAAAACTTTCTGGCTACTCCAGGACCTATGGTTCTGACTACACCTATGATTTCTTTTTCTAAATTTAGCAACAGGATATATCTATTCTTCGTTATCAGAGTCCGACAATAAGAGTTTTTCTAGCGAAAATTCGCCATTTTCTGGCGCACGATTACATAACTTTCTTTTCTTACGATGTTCCTTGGTAAGGTGAGAATGTAACAACTGAAACTTTCTAAACTAGTGGTGCTACTACTGCATTATTTCTAACTACTCTGCCATGTTATACTACTACATGAACATGCAAAAGTGTTTTCAACCAGAAAAAAAAATAAACAAAATAAAATGTTAAAAAATGTCCGCATCGAGACTCGAACTCAAGTCTTCTGCTCCTCGGGGTTCTGCGATCCGGATCTCCAAGATTTATCCACTTTTTCGTTACCAGGGCCCGATAATAAGAGTTTTCTGGCGAAAATTCACCGTTTTCCGGCGCACGATTACAATACTTTCTCGTCTTACTTTCGTAAGGGCGAGAAAGTACGTTCTTTAACACCACAGAATCACTCAGTTTGAAATTCTGAAAATTAGTTTTCACTGTTGGCAGATGCTCGTGGCTATGTAAAACGCGGTCTTTATTGTTGAATTTGTGTTGATATTAGATTTAAAACAATTAGTTCTCGCATCTAATGTTCTTCGATTTATAATGAGTTTCACAAGTGATGACCGAAAGGTAAAATAGACAGTATTGTTTTTTTTAAACTTTATTTTATCCTTGTTCGTCTTATTTAGTCTATCAAGTTTTTTTTAATTACATAATTGTTTTCCATACAAAATTTGTACTTATGGAAATTACATACCTGATTTGCATTGTACAATTTCACAGTAACATTTTGGAAGTTAGACCATTTAGGCACCTCTAACATACATGAAATAATTTATCTATTTTATATATATTTAACAGTTTGATACATAATTAGAATTTGAATAATTATCAATACAGTTTGTAATTAATGTCAGCAAATTATGGAGGATGTAACAAGTCTTTAGCATGACGGGTTTTAATTATTGGCTGTGGGTAGGCTGATTTTTCCGACTGAAAATGTTTTAGTTGCAGGACATAAAAGGTAAGTTAGTATAGAATTTTGATGCTAATTTTGTTACCCAAGTTTTTAATGATACAACAGAGAGTTCTTGATGTATCTGTTTATTACTAATGAACCAGGGAGCTTTTAATGCCCACCGAAGAAATTTATTTTGGGTCACTTGTATTCTATTGAAATTGATAGAGGCTGTACCTCCCCATATTTGACAGGTATATGTAAGAGAGGGCCGAATGATGTATCTAAAGATGGATAATGTTTCTATGTTAATTTTAGAATTTTTATTAATCAGAGGATATAATTTTAGCATTGTAATAAATGCGTTGCTAGCTATTTTTGAAACATGATCTTTCCATATTAATCTTTTATCAATTAGTAGTCCTAAATATTTGGCCGGGGTTGTAGATGGAAGTCCTTGAATTGCTTTATTGTTAAAAACGGGTATATTGGTTTTAGTCTTTTTAGTGAAAATACTTTTTCTTGGCATTTATTAGAATTAATAGTCATGTTCCATTTTTGAAGCCATTTAGAAAGTATGTTTAAGTCAGCTAGTAATTTGTCTCGACCTATTGGTAGGCCTTTGTGTGAAGTAAAAACTGCAGTATCATCCGCAAAGAAGGCTATTTCAGAGTTATTAAGAGTTGGGACATCAGACATAGATATATTAAATAAGGTTGGTGAAAGTGTGGACCCCTGAGGGACTCCAGCAAGTATTGGATGATTTGTAGGTATTTCTTTATTAACTTGAACTCTAAAACTTCTAGATGTGAGGAAACTTTTAATAATTTGTTGTAGATAGTGAGGAAAGCCAATTTGTCGCATTTTATAACGAATACCAGTATGCCAGACACTGTCGAATGCGTTTTCTATATCATGAAATAATGTGAGAGTATGATTTGACTTTTGAAAATTTGATGCTACGTAATCTGTTAGTCTTAATAGTTGGTGTGTTGATGTGGAATGATTGTTGCGGAAACCAAACTGTGCATGAGGAACTGTGCATGTTATTTTGATTAATACATTTATTTAATCTGGTTAAGATTGCTTTTTCAAAAATTTTTGATAAAGTAGGAAGGAGACTTATTGGTCTCTAATTTTCAGTTTTATTATGATTTTTTTTGCTTTTGGAATGGGTACTACTAATGCAATTTTCCAGGATATAAGGAAGTAGTTCACTCGTAAGCAAGAATTGTACATTGCAGTGAGTGAACTTATTACTTTTGGGGGTAGTGTTTTTAATATAATATTAGAGATCTTATCAATTCCTGGGGATTTTTTATTTTTAAGTTTCTTAATAAGAAATTTAATTTCCGATGATGAAATAAATTTTATTCTTTCTGGCACTGTATAAAAGGGTCTGTTTAATTCTTGTGAAATATAATTAGAAAATGCGGAATTTAAAGAAGAGATATTAGAGAAGGTCATTTCAAAGAGTGTGGCTAAGACTTCTGCTTTTTCTTCATCAGTAGTAGCTACTGTGTTTTCTGTTTTTAATGCTAAAATTTGTTGTTTATCATTAGTTATTACTCTTATAGCTGACCACAATGAAGAAGAGTTAGGCTGTAATTGAGATGTAAAATTATTAAATTGTGTAAGTGTGAATTTTCAATTTATTTTTAACTTTTCTTGTTAGAATGTTCAGAGTATATTTAATAGTGTTACTTGCCATATTCTTCTTATTCTATGTTTATATGTAATTAAGTTCAGTAAACTTTTAGGTACTGGATTTGTTAATAATTTTTTGTGATAATGTTGTTTTGAGGTAGTGTTAAATAGCTGTGTATATGTTATTTTGATTTGTAACTGCAAGGTCCTCAGGTGTATATAGTATATGTGGATACGAGTCTAAATTTATTATGTTTGACTGAAAATGATCCCAATTGATGGGTCCGCAAATAAGGGAGTTGTGAGAATAGAAGGCAGGAAAAAGTTTTTGAAAAGTTATCAAAATCGGATCTTGATCCGAATTTAAGACTGGAATTGGGTATTGAAGTATTGGTATATTTATATTTTGCGACAGTATTATGTCGAGTATGTCTGGATTTAAATTTGTGTTACAAGGATAATAAGTGGGTTGCACTGGAGCATGAATTGTCGAACACTTTTGTGGAAATGTTAAATAGCACTTTTCAAAGAGGGGTGGTAGTTCTGCATCCCCATGCTCTATGTTTTGCATTTAGATCACCCATTAAAATTATTGTGTCATTATTGGTAAAAATTGTTTTTAGAATGTTAAATGGAAGTAGTTTGTTTGGAGGTTTATAGACAGAAATTATTGTTATCTTACCAATGGAAAGAGTTATTTGTATGGCGACCATTTCTAGGTCTTTTGAAGTTGGTACTGATGTATTAGCATGAATAAGCCTTCTTTTTATAATAATAGCTACTCCCCCTCCATCATGGGTTGAGAGTCTGTCTTCTCTGTAAATTTTGTATCGTAGTATATTAATTTTTAAATCGTTATTTAGGTGTGTTTCTGTCACACAAGCAATGTCTGTCTTTTGATCACGAAGAAATTGCTTAAATTCTGAAAGTTGTCTGAATAATCCATTGGCATTCCAATTAACTAATATAAGTTCAGAATTGTTGTTCATTATTTAATATTGTAGGTAATTTTTGTTGAATTAATTTTTGTATTTGTGGAACTAATATATTTATTACTTGAGATGTTACAATTGGAATTATGGAATTTTAATTTGTTGGCTGAGCTGATGAAATGGAATATCTATTCCTGAGTACATTTTGTGATTCTAATGGTACAGTTGGTAAATTTGGAAAATTTCTTGTATTATTTATGTTAGTGGGGATATTTGAAAAACCTATGTTTTGAGGATTTGACTTGGGTTGAAGATTAAATTGCATAGACATTTTTGCTGGGGAGGATTTTGAAGAATCATAAGATTTGGTACTTAAAGTTTTAAAATAATCACATCCTCTATAATTCGCAGTGTGATTTTTATGACAATTAACACATTTAGGAGTTCGAGTCTTTGGTTTATTACATTTTGTATAGTGATGATTATCTACACGTCTTGCACATCTAGGTTCTAACTTACAATTAGCTTAGGTGTGATTTATTCTCTGACAATTTTTGCATTGAATTGCGAAGTTGATTTTATTTCTTATTTTAACTTTAACTATACTATTAAATAACCTGTTTAATTTAACTATTTCTCTGCCTTGATCGTGGTTTACAAGTTCAATTGAATAAATTTCTAATTGTTCCCTTTTTTCCCACAGAGTCTATAGACAGGGTTAATTGGGAAATATTGATTATTTAGTTCTGCTTTAATTTCTTCATTGCTATAAGACACTGGTACATCATCCAAAAGAACCGAAAGTGTTTTTTTAGTTGGGTCTCTATATGAGAAACGGTATGTTTTTCGAATCACAGAAACGATATTTTAGAAAATCTTCAATTGAAGTAAATAATATTGATATGTGGTTTTGAGTAATTTTGGTTGAAAAGTCAGTAGCAACTATGTTTTTAACTTCCGATACAAATGCAGAAAAATGGTGAATAATTTCTGGGGTTTTTGAGACATTGGTGGGACTTTGATATTGGCAGAATTTAAGTTTTCACTTTCATTTAAGTCTGAATTTACGCTTTCCCCTTCGTCAGACTTCTGTGGTAAATGTTCAAATCTGTTTCCCGTTGGTTTATTATAATTTAGCTCCCCTTGTTCATTGGAACCCGTTGATAACGGTCGCTTCCTTTTCGTGCCACTGCACTCTCCTTGTAGTGAAGAATTTTCATGTTGCACTTTAACGGATTGGTTTAAATAGTTACCTCGATTTAACTATTGGGAATATAATAAATCATGTTGTGCCTGCTGAAGTTGAAGTTGCTATGACTGTTGCTGAAGTAGTAGTATTTGTTACTCTAATTCACAAGTTTTTGCACTTTGCACTTGCGATAAGTTTTCATATGTTGCTTGAACTGGGATGGATTGCACTTGTTCGCCGTTGCACGATGTTCCGTTCCCATTTTGAACATAAGTGGCGTCCACTGCGCTTCGAATCAGTTGCCCCGTAGTGGAGCAACTACCTGTGGCCATTAACTATAGTAATTTAATTAGTTAACTTTTCTACAACTAAAAGAAAACACACAGTTTTCAAAATTTGGCACTGTTCACACCGCTCACGCGAACGGCACAAGCACTAGCGTTGGACTGTATTATAAAATTGCGCAACCGTGACTGAGGCGAGAAAGTACGTACTTTAACGCCACAGAATCACTCGCTTTTATAACACCTAGTTTATATCTGTCAGTACCTTTAAAGGAAAATGCGCCAAAATTATATTGTGTTAATAAAGGAGAACCTTTCCAAAACCAAATCCTCCGTATTTTTTCATTTTATTTTGTGCTAGGTAGCATTAAACAAATTTAATTTTCATTTCCTTTATTTTTCAGATGCTTCCGTACCTGATGCAGCATTTTTCGAAAGCCTTCAATTTGCAGGCTTGCAACTTCCGTGTTGAACGTATGCGTGAAGCTACTGCGCGCGTCACAATTTGGCGTGAGTTTGGAGTCAAGCGTAGCTACACAATGGAGAGCAGCTTTTGTGGTTGCGACCAAGGCTTCTACCAAGTATGCATTGTTTTGGCATATGCGAGCAAAAAGATAAATATGATGCTATATTAAACATTTTTAGGAAATGTAAAAATGTATTTTTAGAGAGCACCGAGTAGAAAGCTGTTATTTCTAGATAATGCAAGGCGTGCTAAAAGTTCAGTTTTTAATACTAATGCTTAAAGTGAGATGATGGTCAAACTGTGAATACAGCAAAGAGATAAAAATCGTTCTTCTGATTGCATCAACTGCTACCGACCTTAATGTACTTGGCACAACAGCAGTTTACGAGCTAAGGCATATTGGCAGCGTCCAGGCCTTGCAGCCATAGGTTAAAGGAGTACATGTTTTAGCACATAGCCATCCCTAAGCCGTATCTCTGGTCTTATCAACCTGAGATCTGAGATGAGAAGTGAGCTTTCTCGTCGTCTCACAGCAACAGATTTTGTAGTCTAGTGTTATTGTCCTAAAATGTGAAAACTTTCTTTTCCAAAAATTATATCTAATAGAAGAATGGAAGTGGAATTACAGTACTGGTTATGATAAAAGAGTTGGATATTGCTTTAACTTGTGTAATAATGTATGTTCTATTACACAATTCTTCATATTGTTATTGAATTACTAACATTATAAATAATAATTACCAGTTAAGAAACGTAATTATCGATTTACGTAGCGAACGTTTCCCCCCACTTGCATAACATTGGAACACTGTGTGCCCGCCGCCGCGTGCACTACCTTTGCTCCGCCGCTCGGCTCGGAGCAAGAGAGCAAATTTCTGTGACGTCACGGAGCATTGAGTTGGCAACCACTGGCTTAAACCGTTCAAACTTTCTCGAAACTGATATTCCTTTATCCACCTGGCCGAAGTAGAGACTCTGCGGATATGAAACTGATATTTTAATTTTTGGAGGCCCCAACGACATTTTCAAAATTTTCTCAAAAAGGCCCCAATTTTTTCTTAAACTTTTTGGAAGCATGTTCGTAGTATTAGGTACGTAATAGGTAGGGGGCTGAGAAAGACAGGAATGAGGCTTTTGGAAAAAGGCGAAAAAAATTATGACAGTGGAAGGGGTATAAAGGGGTTGTGGAAATACGGAAGGATAGAGGTTTTTATAGTTTGTGTATGGTACGTAGAAAACTTTGGATAGAAGTATTTCCGGAGTGGGTTCTCAATTGTGTCGTTGAAAATTTAGAGGTCTGCGGTGCCGAAGAGACTGGTTGGAGGGATGGAGATGGCTGCGGGCGTTAAGAGAAACGGGGCATGTCAAAAATGCGCTAAGAAATTGCTATTTCTAATGATCCAAGATATTATTCTTCTTAAAACAAGATTCTGTTATTTTGTACCGCTTGTATTCTTTCTAAATTATCCAGTCTTTCTCTTTTCTAAATAGGGTTATCATCTGGATACAATCCACTTAAAAGAAATTGGTGCTAATTTTTGTGAGGCAATGGCCTGCTTGAAGGATGAAGGAGGTTGGAAAGCTGATATAACTCCAGAAGAGGCTGCAAGGTATGTGTTCTATTTTGTTAAATTGTTTTTATGGCATTATACAGAATACACACAGATTAGTGATCATAAAGATTTTGTTTTAGTTTTAGAAATAAATGTAGTTTTAATAAGATTGTATATTTTTTAAATCCAGTACTGTAAAATATATTATTAGTTAAAATACATTTTTATCCTCTCCCTAGAAAATTTAATTATATTTCTGAATCCTTTTATCATACAAAATAAATTCCTTGGACAAGTTTTTATTTTGATAATCTGATTATTTTTTTATTTCGTCAACTTGAAAATTTCCAGTTGTATAGATTTTTGTGATCTTTATTATTATTATTATTATTATTATTATTATTATTATTATTATTATTATTGCTAGTTGTTATTACTGTTATTATTGTTATTGTACATACATTTTGAGAGAGAGAAATAATTCCCAGATATCTCTTTTATGCTCTAAATATGTTGTGATAGATGTACTGGATGCGCTTTTAAACCATATTTCACGAAATTCAATGAAATGTGCTTTAAAAGATTTGAAAATAGTTTTCTATTGTGAACTCCAGGGAAATATGTGATTTTTAATAAAATTCAAAACTCAGAGCAAATCCATTCGTGAGGCAATTTTCTTGACACATTTCACAAAAAACGAGTTCTTCTTTGGTATATCTTTGAAAATCTTATGAATCTTCTCTTTTGTTCGGTTAGCCTTATTTCTGAGTTCGTCTTCTCTTACAACCCCAAATCCAAAAGTAATTCTTCTGTCAAAAAACCCTCAGCAAAAAAAGGATTCCATCCTGTATTGGAAGGCAAGTAAATCAGTGATGTGTTTCAATTTTAGAAGTGGCGAGTGCTTTTGTGCTTTGTGATGTTGCATGTTTTCATTGAACCCTTTCTTGTTTGATATTGTGTTGTTTCTTCCTTAATCACACAAAATTATTACCGTACAGTTTGTTTGTTAAAAATTCGCTTGTAGATATTTTCTTTGTTTAGATGATTTACCGTTTGTGTGTGTTGTTTGCATCGATTTTCCTCTGAATATAAATAATAGCTTCTCTCATTTGTTGTCTACGGCCATGTTAGAAGTAACAGGTGATATTTATTCTAAAGATACAGGCTAAATATATATCTAAAATCTTGTATTTTAATGCAATTGATATGAGAGTTCATTACAAGGTCTCCAAGAACTTTTAAGAAAACTTTGCTTGTTGTGATATGAATAGTATGTATCCATGAGCATTGATTGGGTCAAGAAACGGCAACATGGGAGTTAACTGGCAGGTGGGAGTAGGTGGTTATGAGGAGGGGTAGTGTGCGTGATGAGTGTTATGAATGCGAACCAAAAGCTTCCAGAACATGCGATCTGGTTGCAATGGTTGGTTGGGTGGAATGCGGCTTGGCCGGGACTTCCCAGGCCGCACGTGTGGGAGGTCAACGCTCATGGCCCACCTTCCTGCCTCTGTTTTCGCAGCGCAGAAAGTGTTCGATTCCGGCTCCGTTAGATAAGACAGCCATTAATTAAAACGCTTGTACAAAGCATGAAATATGCATTGAGGTGCCCTCGCGGGGAGCTCAGATATAATCGTCTCTGCAGTATGTACGTATGTGACACTTTTTTCTTCCCTGGGAATCGAACAAATAGTGCAGGCAAGAAATGACACTGCCTCATCAGCAAAACCCAAGACGTTCCGGACCCAGACATCAGCAAGGAAGATATACCTCCTTCCTTCTGGAATCAACAAGCCTTAGCCCTATGCACAGGACCAACACTCACCAATGCATCATTTTCAGATCTCCTGAAGAATCATCTTCAGGAGTAAAGTGATTGACAACTCTTGTTTTAATTCTTGATCACAACATGACAAAATAATTCTTAAATCTCAGTACTTTATATGCAGGATTTTTGTGAAAGGGATGTTGCAGGGGGGAACTCAACCCGGGGGAGTTATTGTCCGCGTAAGTTTTCTTGAGCCCTCATTTCGCTAGATGCGAAAGGAGTGTGAGGGTTGGGTATGTCGACGAGAGGACTATTATATCAAATCTGTGGATAGTTTTGTCAAAGCAAAATAATTTCTGTTACACGAGAGCAAACATTTCTGGTTATCAGATTTTGTCAACAACCCTCGTTGCTATTGTTTATGCATAATTCAACTACAGTCAGTAAAGGAGTTGGGGAAGGTATTCCGGGGCTCAAAAAAACGTGCGGGTATAATACAAGAGAAGTGACTAAATCACGTGTACATTTTCAATAATGTCACCCAAGTTAATCTTTAGTAAACAATTGAAATACCATGAATATAAAAGTGTAATAAACGATTGAAATGTAATGTAACAATCGATGCAATTAAATCTTATTTATCTTTCTAATGTACAATAATTATGGTATAATAAATTTAGGTGAGCACTTTGAATCGACGTTTTGCTTGACGCAGCCGGCTTGACGTTTATGCATAAAAAATGCATCATGTTGCAGCGACCTTTGCAATTGTGATGCCAATTTAATATCAATAGACGAGGAAGAGAAGAAATGGAAGGAAAATAAGAAAGAAGGAAGTTGGAGGCGAAATAATGAGAATAAGAAATAATAGGAAGGCGGAAGTGAAGCAGAAGCGAAGGGGAAGAAAGAGAAAAATCAAACTTAACATAGACTATGGATCGCCAAACTGTGGCGCATGCGCCAACCGGCTCGCTTTGGATGATTACAAACGTAGGAACAGTGGCGGCTGGTGTCCCAACATACTGGAGGTTGCACCTCCATCGAATGACAGAAATGTAATTTCCAAAATTCAAAATACGAATATGTAATAAAATGTCAGCAGTAAAACTTAATTAAAATTAAGTTAAATAAAAGTCTACATTGAAACGTTACTTACATAATTTTTGTGCGTCGTCTTCGTATCATGTATGTGCACCTCTCACGCACGTGGTTCTGGCTTTGTTTTCCACTGAGCACTTAATTTCGACTCCTGCACGTTGTAGCAAGCACTATTGCTTCGACACGTTTCTGACAAATAAAATTATTTTATTTTGAAAATTTTACTTCCCTGGTATATTTTGAAATAAAGATCCCTCTACACACACGCTCGTATTCCCACCAGCGTTCTCCCCGACTGTAATTGCCAGTACACACTTTCTCGCAGTATTGTTGATGGTTAAGGAATATTATGGGGCAATTTCTGTCTTGTACTTCAGCTGCAATTTGAAAAATTCTTAAACAAAGGAAACGCGGAAAATACCTTTATTTTTTATAATTCAAACGTTTAAACGAAATCAGGTTTCTGCCAATGAATTCAGCGTATTCACGTTCTCCCTAATGAATCAACGATGCGTATTTTGCCTAAATGAAATTATTAGTTTATAAAAACGCGAACCAGCTGCGGCCGGCATTATTGTATCTATCAATATATACTATACACATGTATTTGGCCTTTTGGTTCGATTGTCTGTCTTTGCCGGTTAGATAATGGTTTCCCCATGCCTGTTTTCCTAGAGTAACCCCACGCTTGGCGGGGGGGGGTAAGTGAGACATATGGCGAACATGACATATTCCCTTCACCGTAACTAGCAAACTCCGCCTGCTTTTCTTCGTCAAACAGCTACAGAAACTGAGACGATTTTAAAGGAAAGCGGCACCTCTATTCATGCCTCGACCGGGAATCAAACCCCGGATCACACCACAAGAAGCTAGTACGCTGCCCATGAGCCATCGTAGAGGCATATACTATAAATAATACTGGGTCATTTTTCTCATATTCGACCAACAAAATTCCCGACGATCTCTAAATTACCTAAAAGCACATTTTCAAGTTTTGTTTTGTAGCAAAACTGTGAAAAAGTAGTCTTATATTTTTCTTTTAGATATTTTTATTTTAGATAGTTTGGATGCAGTCATTAAAAAATTTCACCTTCCTCAGCAGACGACATGAACAAGGTAAAAAGTAATGTTAAGATTCTTTACGTACATTTTGTTTGCATATTTTTCAGATTCCTTGGAGTTCATTTAAGTGCAAAAGAATACAAATTGCACATTTCATTACGCGACAGGAACATTTTTTAACGTCATAATTGTAGAAAATATGAAAAATTTTCAAAATTTGTTTTCCAAAATACACCATCTTTGATTTTCAAGTTCTGTAGCTTAAAATGCGTGAAATACATGCAAGTTATCAGAGGGGGGAATGCAGCCATGGTTATTAATAATTAACGAAGATATGACTGTTTAAACTTGAAAATTCAATTTTTAATTTTTGAAATTTTTTTATTGATGCACATAATTTATAATAATTAAAAACTTATTCATTAATTGTGTGATATATTAACAGTTTTAGTATAATTTAAGATCTATAAATGTAAAGATAACCTACATTATCCGTTTCAAGCATTCAAAACAATGGTTAATACAATTATTTATTTACTAAGTAATATTATTTTAAATTAAACGTTCTATTACACAATTAATATTTAATGTAAATTGTTTGAGATTCATTTAACTGAATGAACAGTCAGCAATCACATTTCTCTTGTTCATCACATTGAATTGAAGAGAGAGAAAAATGCCTACATCAGTGCTGGTCGTGTCCAAATGCTGCGCAGTCGAATTAAATTGATCGAAATATCGACATTAGCGTTTACAACACTAGTTAACCTACATGTACTAGATGGGTTAGATGTTTTGTTCTTCGAAAGTTTAAACTGGATAATACATTTAAAACTGTTTTGGAATAATATTTATTATGGAGCATACCGAAAAATCTTGTTCGCTAAACAATTTGGTAATGAAATGTTCTGAAGAAGAACAGTTTAAAACTGTGAATGTTTTCCGTGAAAGAATGGGACCTGAGTCAGCGAAGATCTGGAATGAATGTACAAACTATATGTTTGAATCACGAGAAAAAATTCTTGCTATTTTATGAGCAGCTTCAAAATTGCTGTGGTGATCCATTAAAAAAGCACAAGACGTTAATTAAAGACATTGTGGATCATTAACTCAGAATTTGACACGAAGTGTCATGCTGTTTTGCCAGAAATTTCGGAAGGAGAAAAACTTAGTAGACAATGCCGTCAAATAATTATGGATACATACGATGTTCAAGTACTTCAGATGACCCGATGCAAGTGTTATCAAGTCAAGCATCTATAGAATCGAATCCTATAACAACAGGTAACAATTTTTTATTTTAGAAAAGTTAAAAAGTTCTCGCTTTAATTATTTCGATTTTAAATTTTAGGTTCTTCGCAGACCAGTGATTTTGAGATGCCACTTAGGGCCAGTTTCACCAACCAGGATCATATTCGTAGTTGATCCGAGTTTCGTGATCCTGATCCGCAGAATCAATGCCGACTTGATCCCTGTGCGTTTCACCAACATTTTGAGTCCGTGAAGTTGATCTGGATCACATGATCCCCGAGCAGACGTGAAAATGCGCGGTTGGCAACAATTTTGCGATGCATTGTGGGTAATCGCGCGATCAGCTGTAGGAACCGATTTGTTTTGATTTCATTTCTTTTCGTAGTTGTGTGGTGTTCGGTTGCGTGTGACAGATTTCTTGTTCGATAATGAATTCAACAGAGGTTGAAAAGAATGCGAAGTGAGCGGTAAATTCTTTTCCGGGGGGAAGAGAATTTCTTGTAACTATAATGTGCAAATACAAAGAAATGTTTAATGATCGTTCCGAGAATTCAAAACAATCGCTTATTTCGCGAATTACTCGTGATTTCTATACGTATGTCTCCCCACAATAAATATTCAATTTTCGAAAACAAACTCCATTCTTACGAAGAAAATTAACCTAACACGAATAAAAAATTCAAAGTATCACTGCACTAAAAAAGTATTCAATAAAATTATCACCATCTAATTGCATTCCATATATCACAAAAATCAGCTAGATTTAGGAAAAATATCGCTTTCAATAGACTAAAACTAACCAAAGGCTATTTTAGTAATGTCATTTATAATCCACACTAATTTCAAGCAAAAATATATTTAAATTTTACTCCCCAATACCGAATATTCTAACCTACAATTGTGATAACTCTACTTTTATTCACACATTTAAAAAAACACATTTTCCGAACAAACAATTATGCACAACCCTACTAGTTAGCAAATAATTATAAATTGAATATAAGTCCAACTAATGGCATTTATTTAAAAAAAAACACGAGAAACTGAAATAGTGGGACGAGAATTTGGTGCGGCCAAGCTGAGAAATAACTCCTGATCTGGTCGTGATCCGCCGGTCGGCGACGGATCAATTTGCGAGTCAAATTTGATCCGAGAGAGAGACGTTGATTCGTTTCAAGTGCGTGGTGAAACGTACAACGGGATCAACTGGAGTTGACTCGGATCAACTCAGGATCATCTTCTTGACTCCGGTTGGTGAAACCGGCCCTTAATGTTTTAATGGAACAAATCAATAACAGTCAACGTTTTCTTCCGGGCTAGGGGGCCGTGATCTATTGGAAAATATACTTCCAAACGTTTGGAAGTATATTTTCCAGTAGACCACGCCCCCTAGCCCGGAAGAAAACGTTGAGTACAACTCCGACCGTGAAAGCCTACATTGTTATATAAATCAATAATAGTTTAAAACGTTTGAATATTCGAAGTGTTGAGATGAAAAATACGCACAAGTTATACTAAAATGGTTAATATATCACACAATTAATGAATAAGTTTCTAATTATTATGAATTATGTGCATCAATAAAAAACGTCAAAAATTAAAAATTGAATATTCAAGGTTAAACAGCCATGTCTTGGTTATTAATAACCATGGCCGAAATGATTTTCCTGATACCTGGCACATATTTCATGCATTTTAAGCTAGAGAAATTGAAAATCGAAGATGGTATATTTTGGAAAATAAATTTTGAAACTTTTTCATAATTTTTACGATTATGACGTTAAAAATATAGCTCAAGCGCAATAAACTATGTAATTTCTATTATTTTACACTTAAATAAACTCCGAAGAATCTGAAAAATATGCAAACAAAATGTATGTAAAAAATCTTAACATTACTTTTTACCTAGTTCATGTCGTCTGCAGAGGAAGATCTTATTTTCACGAAAAATTGTTTTTTTAATGACTGCACACAAAATATCGAAAAGAAAAATATAAAATTGTATTTTTTCATAGTTTTATCACAAAACAAACGTAAAAAAGGGTTTTTAGGTAATTTTGAGATTGTCGGGAATTTTGTTGGTCGAATATGAAAAGGTGTGTCAAGTTGGAACAGCCATGTCAGCACACCAAAATGAAACATGTCAAATGATTTATTGCATATTAATTACCACGTATGTTCGGGTGAAAACGGGTGTGAGCTGGCTTGACGCGACCCCAGCACACACATAAGTTGAATTCGGGTTGTAGCTCGACGGAAACCCTCAAATGATTAATTGCTCATTAATTGTCTTTCATGTGTAAGTTATAAATGTTTGTGGGGCTTTATATAAAGTACCCCCAATTAGCGAATTTAACTTATGTGAGTCGCGTCAAGCCAGCTCGCGCCCATTTTCGCCCCGAAGATACGTGGCAATTGATTCCAAATTGTGGCAATTAATTAGCAATAAACCATCTGAGGGTTTTCGTCGAGCTACGACACGAATTTAACTTGTGTGTGCTGGCATCGCGTCAAGCTAGCTCACACCCGTTTTCGCCCTGAAGATACGTGGCAATTAATTACCAATAAATCATTTTACATGTTTCATTCCGGTGTGCTGATATGGCTGTTCCAGCTTGACGCACCTATAAAAAGAATTACCCTAATATGAGTATGTATGACCTAATTTATTTGTGTTTTATTAATTTATTGTTCCTCTGATTATCCCACCCCTTTTTTGTACCCCCTTTTTTGTACTGACCATGTTCTGACCCCACGGATTACTCTTAGGACGGATTCTACGTAAGTTATCGATCAAGAAATTCGATTTAGTAATACATATTCTAAGATTTTTTAATCAACAATAAACACATTAATAAATTCATTTTGAACATCAATAAAGTATATAAAGTGCTAAATTCTTAGAATCAATGTTTCGCTATAGACGAAAAATAATACCATTTATACTGCCATTTTTCTGACTTTGCCTCTCAAGGCCCGTCTTCACAATGGAATGTGTCATGGTATTTCGCATCTTTCTCAGTCGTGCCGCAAGGTATCGCATGATGGGGACTATGTCAAGCAGTGCTGGCGATCATGCGACTCCTAGCAGCCGTGTGATATTCTGTCGTGGCCTCGAGATGCTATGTTAGAAAAATAGCACTATAGTTATGTTTCCAAATCTTTATCAGTTGTAAATTATGTATAACTGCACTCCGATTTAAGGCTAAATGTACCGACACTAGTTCAATTTGTCGCCACCACGTGGCAGCACCAAGTTTAGTGAATTTTACTTTACCGATTACGTCTGAACAAATGGTCCGATTTTCGATCTGTAAACGGCATTTGACTCCTGTTTATAATAGAATTTACGCTACGAAGCCCTTTTTCCAAAAAAACTAGCAGAAACTCGAGTTTTAAAATTTTTCTCGTACTTCCGGGAACAATTTCAAAAATGTGGGCTTATAGCGCGATGGCGACACGCTTCCAGAATCCAACGCCGTGTCAAACATGCAAATCGGATAAATAGGAGCGACGGTAAGTGAAATTTCGAAAAACACCTCACCCCACTCCCCCTTCCCCTTCCACGCCGCCGGGACATTGTTGGCCGGCGGCGCGGTCAAGCCGGCACGGGCGAGCCGGGCGGCGGCCGCCGCGGCGCGGCGACGGGCAAGAAGGCTGAACTTTCGGGGGCAGCAAGCCAGACACCCCGTCACTTCGTTGATGCTTCCGTCACTTCGCATCTCAAGATATTTTTTCCCCACATATGAAACTAGTGATGCTGTAATAGGGGTAAACGGTCTCGTATCATCTTTAATAGTAGTAAAAAACTATTACCTTATTCACATATTCCATCTTCCTTCGAATACCATCATAAGAATGTCTGAGGTATCACTCAAAACACCGATCCCGCTTTGGTGCTGATTTCAAAAAGAAAAAATCGAACTAATTGCGTAAATATCACCCATATTCCATCTCCTCACATCGTATTTTAGATATATTGTACTTCTAAGATCTTCCATTACCATTTCACTACCGGAAAAAACAAGCGGAGATAACGCAAGAGCTCTTTTATCCTACGATTCGATTTATCATTTCAAAACGGCGTTTGTCACCTTGATAGAATTCACCTGGTTAATCCTTTTCCCAGTAAAATAGCCGAATCGAATTTTTAAAATGTTTTTATACTTGCGGACATATTTGAAAAAGTGGTAAAATAGCGCGCTGGCGAGATGCACCCTGAATCTAACGCCATATCATACACTGAAATCGGATAAATAGACTTCTCTAGTCATGTAAAAAAATGATCTTCAGTAACGTCAAAATTCTGTTTCGCGGTACTGCTTGTCGATCTCATGGCTAAAGTCCGGGTCTAATGTAATTACATATGTTTTGTCTACTGTTCTCATTTTGTAATTTAGGCGAACTGTTGCAATCCTAACAAAATATTTAAATTTTTCGTTACAAATTTTGTACTGTATTACGTATTTTACATATTTTGCTGATCATTTAATATAGTATATTTATTATTTGCTAATTATTAAGGTATTTTCACAAATTACCAAATTTTCTTGAAATTATTTCCGGAAATATATTTAATTAATTTTGAAAAATAGTTTTTATTTAAATGTGTTTATATTTTTGCAGTGAGCATATTTTGTCTAATACTAATTCAGAATTGCTGACATTCCTATGTGCTGCACGTAAAGATTTCGAACAGAGTGCTTCAAAGATTCTCTGTTCGTGTCTGCGTTTTCTACGTGCATCTCTTTGTTTTCATTGCTGATAGAAAGAAATAAAAAAACAGTAGGCAGAAAAAGTAGTTACTTTTAAATTCGATATAATTAATATTTTATTAATGGAATTTCAAATTGTGAACATTTATTTTACTTTATCTCTCTTCTCAATCTTCATACGAAGAGAAAGTTATATCGTGCGCAGGAAAACTCTCAAAGCCGAGTCCTGATAATGAAACTGTGGATAAATCGTGTCGTTGTAAAGTAAATTACTTCCTGTAACTCGTGGTGTAGCCAGAATCCATGTTTTGTGGGTCCTTAATACCGAAAAATTGATTGACGGAAAAACGTCCATCAGTGTCTCTGGTGTATGTGAACAACACTAGCGTTTACACTGCGTACAAATTTTTCCAAACTGGAAAAAAAACAACAAAAAACAGCTGTCGATCTACTGTCATTCGAAGCTCTGCAATTTTCAAAAACGTGCATTACTTTTTGGAGATACATTACACGACCCCCCCCCCCGGATATTTTAAAAATTTGCTCAAATATGGCTCCAAATTTTTTCTTTATATTTCTCGTAAAAATTGAATAAAATACACATGGCTTAGGTCCGATTTCACTGATAACTGAATTTTCAAAAATTGCAAAAGATTGAATTTTTTCGGCGTTTCCTACAACTACAATATTGACGATAGAGACTTTTCCTTTCTAAGAAATTTGTTGTACATAATTAGTTCTTTCATTAAGATCATCAATTTTTTTTAAAACAATTTTTGTAGTTATGGCGCAATCTTGTGTGCAATATATGCAACTTTAAAAGATAACAAAGCAAGATTTTTTCAAAATCGGCTCCATTTTTTCCCTTTAAACTATTGGTAGGGATATTGCGAAATGTACTTTAAGAGATGACATAAACGCTATTTTGCTCTATTCTTTTGTTTTTGCGAAAATATCACAAATGAAACTTTTTGAATAGCCTGTCACGTCGTTTATATTTACATTATCGGCGATTTGTTCACATTATTAGATTTATGAGCACACGTACTTTAAATTATATCATTTAAAGTTTTTCGAAAACTAAAAATTTTTTTTGGAAATGAACTCGAAATTTCGCATTTTCAGAAACGCTCAAACGCCAATTTTTTCTGAAAAGGTTCCAAATTTTTTGTTCAAAGTTTTTGTACGTATAGTGCGAAATGCACTGTCTAAGGAAACAAAAAAGTTTTGTTGTATTATTTTGTTGTTTTTCTTCAAAATTTACACAAATGTATTTTTTAAATATTTTGCATGCCTTGTATGCACATTTGCAGCGATTTGTAAACATTATTGCATTTGTGAATGGAAGAGCTTAAAATATCTTAAAATAAATTTTAAAAAAAACTCTCAAGATTCCTGTGAAAAAGGGCTTCATATTTCACATTGCCACAGACGCTTAAACACCCTTTTCTTAAAAACGGTATCAAGTTTATGAATGAAAATTGTCGTAAAGGACAAGGTTTCAGTCTTCTCTAAAAGCAATATTTTGAATCTACCATTAGGAAACCGAATAATTGAGAAAACCTAAAAAATAAGTTGGGTGCATTAAATGGCAGGTGGCAAGATGGGGCAAGGCCATAAATCTAGCCCATGCCAACAAAATAGTAAATTTTACTACGACAAAGTCCGAATAGCTGGCTGAGACTATAGGAAATTGAAAACTAATACGGGAAAGTCTGTGCCATTCTGTAGCACCACCAGTTACTTTCTCGTGTTAGTTACTCAAAGTTATGTAATGCTGCGGAAAATCTATTTCGAGATATTAACGGAAGTACTCGTTTTGGGGTCCCCTGAGTGATACCGAAAGGGTGTATGTGTGTTTTGACTTTTTAACGTCCGTTCGTCCGTCCATCTGTCTGTGTCTGCCTGTCTGGGCGTATGTGAACACCACTAGTGCCTAAACTATGTGTAGAATTTTTGTTCAACTGAATAAACCCCTGTCGATCTGGTCTGAGTCGAAGTTCTGCGATTTTTAAAAACATTCATTAATTTTTGGAGATACTTTTTATTAAGCCCCAGGGACATTTTCAACATTTTCTCAAAAATGTCAACCAGGATAGGTGGCTCAGTGCATACACTGATGTCACTGCAATGCCTCTGACCGAGAGGTGCTAGGTTCGAGTCCCGACGGTGGCAGGACTTTTCAACACTAGCTTGTCAGTTAGATGTAGAATTCAACCGATGTCTGGAGGAAAATTCTAGCGACCGGCTGCTCTGATTGGAAGTTTTCCGTAGTTTCTCCGATCAACATCAAACGAATGCCGGAGCAATACCCTAACAAACGGACCTCGCGCGATATTTCCTTCCTCTTCCTTGTCCTATCTTCACACACACACACACACACACACACTAACTTGCACAACACTACCATATATGCTGGGAGACCAGTGGGAGGATTGGAACTTGTCCCGGCTGTGGGCCGTGCACTGCTGGTGGGAGATACCTTGTTAAGAAAGAACCCGGCAAGCCGACAGGTAAATCGGTCGGTGATTTAGAGCTTGTCCAGGCTGGGGTGGTGCCCCGCTGGTGGCAGATACCTGGTTGGGAAGCCCCGCTAGTGGACGGAAGGTCAGCGCCGGATCTCGCCATCGGCATAGCGGGCAACATCTCTTCCACCTCACGATGAAATAAACATGCATTGCACTTACGGGACTAATGACCAAAGCAGTTGACGCGCCCAAAATCACTAACAATCAATCAAAAATTACTCCAAATACTTTCCTTAAATTAATTGTAAGAATAAAGTAAAATACACTCAAGGTGGCATAGCTCTTATTTTCATTGCTGACTGATTTTGGGAAAATTGCAAAAGTTCGAATTTTTTTTCGGCGTCTTCCTACAACTACAAAATTGAAGATAGAGATTTTCCCTTAAAATTATATTTGTTCTCCATACTTAGTTCTTTCAATAAGATCATGCATATTTTTTTGAAATTTTTAGTAGTTTTCGCGCAATATTGAGGGCAATTTGTGCAATTTTTAAAAATTACAAGAACAAGATTTTCTCAAAATCGACTTCAACTTTTTTCCTTAAACTTTTGGAAAGGATAGTACCTAATGTACTCTGAGATGACATAAACGCCATATTGCTCTATTCCTTTGTTTTTTCAAAACTTACAAAAATGTAATTCTTTGATTAGCCTTTCATTTAGTAAATATTTTCTTTAACGGCGATTTGTTCATATTAGGGAACTTTTGCCACCTCGAACGTTAAGTACTATCGATCTTTTGCGCATGCGCAGATGCACCAAAGTGATGCGAAACTTGCACTGCGAATGAGCAGAAGATCGATAGTACGTAACGTTCGAGGGTGCAAAAACTCCCTACTATTACATTTACGAGTACATGTGCTTTACATTATGTCTTAAAAGTTCCTCGACAACTCAGATGTTTTCTGTGAAAATGAACTGAAACTTCCGAATTTGCACAAATGTTCAAACGCCATTTTCTCAAATTGCTTCTTCAAACTTTTCGTACGAATGCTATTTGCATTCTTTAAGTTAACATAAAATTAATTTGGCTGTATTTTTTTGATTTTTCAAAAAATAAATAAATGTATTTTTAAGTGTCTCTCACGCCATTAATATTCACTTTTCCAGAAATTTTATACATTATTACATTTGTGAGTAGAAGTGCTTTAAATGTCACCAAATGAAGTTGTTCGAAAACTCGAAAGATTCTTGTGAAAATTCCGAAGCTTCCATTTTCGCATTTACAGTAACGCTTAAACGCCATTTTCTTAAGAGCGGCTCCAAATTTATCAATGAAAATTCCTATATAGGACGAAGTTTTACTCTTCTTTAATATCCTAAAAGTAATATTTCGCATCTACCATTAAGAAGCTGAAAAATGAGAAAAGTTCAAAAAATGTATTTTGGGCGGCGATAGATGTCAGCAAGATGTCAGAAGATGGGGAAAGATGGTAAAACTGGCTCAGACCAAAGATATTAGATTACTATGAGAAAGTATGTGCAATTTGTCCTAAAGTACGAAAACGTTTTAAAAATTCGATTCGGTTATTTTACTGGAAAAAGGATTAACCAGGTGAATTCTATCAAGGTGACAAACGCCGTTTTGAAATGATAAATCGAATCGTAGGATAAAAGAGCTCTTGCGTTATCTCCGATTGTTTTTTCCGGTAGTGAAATGGTAATGGAAGATCTTAGAAGTACAATATATCTAAAATACGATGTGAGGAGATGGAATATGGGTGATATTTACGCAATTAGTTCGATTTTTTCTTTTTGAAATCAGCACCAAAGCGGGATCGGTGTTTTGAGTGATACCTCAGACATTCTTATGATGGTATTCGAAGGAAGATGGAATATGTGAATAAGGTAATAGTTTTTTACTACTATTAAAGATGATACGAGACCGTTTACCCCTATTACAGCATCACTAGTTTCATATGTGGGGAAAAAATATCTTGAGATGCGAAGTGACGGAAGCATCAACGAAGTGACGGGGTGTCTGGCTTGCTGCCCCCGAAAGTTCAGCCTTCTTGCCCGTCGCCGCGCCGCGGCGGCCGCCGCCCGGCTCGCCCGTGCCGGCTTGACCGCGCCGCCGGCCAACAATGTCCCGGCGGCGTGGAAGGGGAAGGGGGAGTGGGGTGAGGTGTTTTTCGAAATTTCACTTACCGTCGCTCCTATTTATCCGATTTGCATGTTTGACACGGCGTTGGATTCTGGAAGCGTGTCGCCATCGCGCTATAAGCCCACATTTTTGAAATTGTTCCCGGAAGTACGAGAAAAATTTTAAAAATCGAGTTTCTGCTAGTTTTTTTGGAAAAAGGGCTTCGTAGCGTAAATTCTATTATAAACAGGAGTCAAATGCCGTTTACAGATCGAAAATCGGACCATTTGTTCAGACGTTATCAGTAAAGTAAATTCCTGCTGATGGTGCTGCGATCTATTGAATTTTCCTACAAGTTTTTTTTCGGTACATTTAGCCTTAAACATGGTACGTCAAGGTCACGAGCTGGTAGGGAAGGGAGACATTGTGATCCAATAAGGAGCGCCAATACAAAAAGATTTAAGTCGTTACGAAGCTCCTGATTAGACGACATAATCCAACTCTCCGTCCAGCTCGCCTTTAAAGTGTCACTATGTTTAAATTGAAGTTTAGGAATACGTTTCAAATTACTAGTACATTTTCTAAACTTGCGTGTGTGCACGCACTCGTGCTGTTGTATAGTTTTCTTTTAAGAACAGAGAGTAAATTGAACCTTAAGAGCTGAAGTTGGATAAAAATTTTACGATGTAAATTATGAGAACAGAGTTTATTATTTTGATGAATTCTCGGGAGGGAAGGGGAGTATTATTTTTGCATAATTAACAATAGTTCTTTCTTCGTTTTTCAGACTGGCAGGACTCACCTCCAAGGAACAACTAGATGAATCTCCACCAATGAGTGAGATATCTGACAATAGTGATTTTAGCAGTGATGAAGATTTTCACTAGCGGGTTTGTCAACAATGTAACCAATACCCACCTTGTTTCATTCACGAGTGGATGTTTTATATAAATAATATTGTCCACATTTTTCGTATTTATGTACTGTGTGGTCTGATATCATTTTCATGTTTAATGAAATATATATAATTTATATGTATAAATCAGCAAGTTTGTAATTTTGTCTCTATAGCTCTGAAATTTTTTACAAGCACATATAGACGATTTTGTTGTACACAACAAAGTGCACGAGACTGTGAGAAATTTAACTACATTACCTCTGTTGTATTGTTTGTTACAATAATGGATTAATGGAATAGACTTTGTACTGTGATGTTTGTATAATCAATACGTTCTGTATTGGGGTACAGCCTTCCATAGGTATAGCATGCTGGTTTACTTAATGTTTACATATACTAGCCCTGGGTTCCAAAAGCAATTAAAGATATTCATTAATTAATTTTAGTCATTGATCTATTAAGATGTTTTCTACTGCCTATATTTAATTTCAATATATAATGCTTTTGTAGGAATTTCTTAAATGTTCTCCAATTTCTATTTCACACCTAAAAGAAAATTCTTTGTTAAATGTAATGAAAAAAGCTTAAAAAGTAAATTTTTACTGAGGAAAAATTGTGAGCC
The DNA here is from genome assembly GCA_031308135.1 of Acheta domesticus. Classification (NCBI taxonomy): domain Eukaryota; kingdom Metazoa; phylum Arthropoda; class Insecta; order Orthoptera; family Gryllidae; genus Acheta; species Acheta domesticus. Next base: position 54,783,694 of record JAHLJT010004567.1, read on the forward strand.
TTAACATGAGAGCCCTGTGTATTTAATAAAACAACAAAGTACAATACCAATTCAGCAATACTGGTTATCACTTAATTGACACTTTCCTACTGAAGAAAATAAATGGCCAGTGACCCAACCATTAGATTCTATAATTCAATTGTATAGGAATTTATAACCTTGCAGCTTTGAAACAGTGTCATTTTTTATTTCACAAAAATTAATCAGGGAAGCACTTCATATATTTTGCATAATGCATTATCTTCTGAATTGTACATTTATGGAAGTATTCCTATTGTAAAATGTCAATGACATTTAACAAATATACACTGTCACCCCTTGTTATGTAAATCCTAAGTAGATTAATAAGCTTGTTCCAGTTCATGAATTTTCAGAAGGCTAAAGGAATAATATTACTAGAATGACAAATACACCAATGTGCCAGTGTAGTACATTTCAAGTGATTTCCAGTACCTCGTGACTTTTGGAACAATTACAAATAAATATACAGTATTTACCTGAATATAAGGCAACCCCCTAATTTTGAAGAGGCCTCCTGAGAATTTTTTAAATTTTGTATTAATTCATACAATTTAGTCAAAATAAAATTGCAAATTGTCTTATTGATTAGAAAATTGCCTTAAAGATGAGAAAGTTTAGACTTATTGCTGAACTACCACTTTCCTTAAATTATCGTAATCATGGTTTTCGTCACTACCCTTATCACCTTCCCTTGAATCAATGTTTCTCTTTTTGATCCTGCTGCCATGCTGCGTCATCTAAGTTTTCAGGCCCCTCTGAAAATTTGCATATTGAATTTGAGTTGTTCTTGGTCTTTCAACAGACGTCACCTACACTTGAGTTTTTATTTCTTGGCGCCTGGGGGCTTGTCTTCACGATGGAATATCTCACGGTATTTCGAGTCGTTTTCGGTTGTGCCGTTGGGAGTCGCATGATCGCCAGCACTGCTCGATGCAGTTGCGATAATGAGACTCCTAGCAGCACAACCGAAAACGACGCTTAATACCGTGAGATCTTCCATCGTAAAGACAAGCCTCCACGCGCCAAGAAATAAAAACACGAGTATAAGAACAATTCCTTCTGTCACCAGATTTTCTATCTCTCCTGCACTTGTTGATGGCCCCTTTTCTTCAACTTTTCAAAACACATTCGCAAACACCGGACGTCGCGCAGCACCTCATCGTAACAAACACATTCGCAAGCACCGGACCAAGATCTCACGCAACATCGTCGAACCCGCATTGTGTTACAAATCCTCTGCATTCATTGCATTCATTTTCACGTTACGTTTCAGTTGTTACAATGCTAATCGTTTGAGATTCTCTCTTTACCGGACCATTAAAAAATAACGGTCTGAATTGCCGGCAAATTCGCGGTGGATGCCGAGAATACGACCGCGAATACAATTACGTATTGGTCAATACATTTTAAATAGTCCAGAATTTAATAAATTGGTCTCTCGACAATCTCGAAAAAATTCATATTTTGTGCATGCATTTCTTTATGTTTTAGCTGTTCAAAAACATCTTTACTTTTTTATTGTATCTGGTATACAAATGGCGACCATTTTTGTTTTACCCCGTGCGTAATTTTTCGCGTTTGTAGACCTTTATTCTTTTCTAAATTACTCAGCTCTGGCTTATTTTATATTCTAGAATAAAAACTATTGGATTCAGTATGCTCTGGACTTATGAATCGAAATATTATGTACATACCTTGTATGTTTTTATTTGGGAAATATTTGCAATCAAATCTATTAAATGCGAATGTATGAAATTAGATTTTCAGAGTCATTTCTCAAAGAAGGAATACAATCACAACCTTAATTTCTTCTGTAATTTAAACAGTGTAGTTACTTTTTTTAAAACATCATTAGTAAATAACGTATCACTTAAAAATTGTAATTTTGGATTTTCTTTCCAAATTTTCAACTGTAATATCTGTTAGGGGACCAGAGAAATATCTGAGGATTGGTATCACAGCGCTCTAGCATGTGAGCAGACTTAAGTAAAAATTTCAACTTTTAGACTTAATTCGAAGTATTTTTTTAAACTGTAAACTTAACGCAAAACGCAAAAAAGGATTCATATTCACATTAAGGATACGTTGTGCCAAGTAGTAATCATATTATTTTGAAGCTATTTTAAACTAAAATCTACATTGATTTAAAATAATTAATAATTTATTATTAATGAACATAAAAGTGGCCTAATATATAATTGTATAAGTTATATATATATATATATATATACACATATATATATACACACATATATATATATATATATATATATATATATATATATATATATACACGGAAATATTATTTTAAGAATATGGAAGAACAGTAAAAATTTGTCCTAATGGCAATTTTCGTTGAAAAATTAGAAGTTCTTTTTTACAAAAAAAATTGAGTTTTCGAAATAAAAGTCATTTTAAGCACTTTAACTCATAAATACAATAGTGTTTACAAATTGCTGGAAATGTGCATATTAACGATGTGACAGATCTTTCAAAAAAATTAATTTGTGTAATTTTTGAAAAACAAAATATTGCCCCCAAATGATCTTATTAAAGGGTGCAATTTGCACTATCTGTTCGAAAAGTTTGAAGAAAATATTTGGAGCCATTTATGAGAAAATGGCGTTTGGGCGGTTTTCAAAATGCGGAATTTTTAGCTAGTTTTCACAGTAAATGGTTGAGTTTTCGGGAAACTTTATACATTATTTAAAACACATGCTCTCATAAATATAGCCAGCTAAAGTACCCCGCGTTGCTAGGGTATTTATTACAATAATTTATTAGGCAGGAAGAGGCATTCCATCCTTTCTCACCTTGCCGCGGAACCTACCTGTATCCATTCTATTTTATCCCCTTACCGTCTTGTCCAACCTCTCTCTGTCTTGCTCCCACCTGTAAATACTCTCTCTTCCTCGCTTTTTCACTAAAAGTGTTTATATATTTTTAAATTGGGGTTCCAGCCCCCAAACTTCACTCACTTTATAACTAAAAATAATCAAATTTATCAAAAAATTAAATACAATCGCTCACATATTATTTTTGTGGAATTTTAAGTATTATTCCCAAACTTTCTATCAGTTGCCACATCGTAAAACATATTTTTTTCTTATTTTGTTATAATCAGCGTTTATAAAGAAAACTTGAAAATTATTCGTTGACCCCACGCTGAGGCAATTGAAATACAAATAACGTGCTTTTAATTGAACTTGAGTATGCGTTTTAGGGTCCTTGTGGCTCACGTAAATGTGCCATTAACCACTTAGACAATTATAATATCTACAAAAATTCGTTAACATATAATGTATCCCGGATAACCAAAGTTTTTCTGTTACCTAAAATAAAGCCTCTTTTGTTCCATTTTCAACAACCTTAAAAAACAGTGTTTGACACACATTCAATTCCTTCCATTTCTTACTACTCTTTTCTCTTTTACTTCAATTAAACCGAACCTAACTTACCGAACTCACTCTCATCATTTTAAATCATCATTTCTTCATCAACCAAAGGTTTGTTTTCTACACTGCAATAAAATACTTCCCTACAAAAATTCATCTGTCAACAGTTCCAACCTAAAACGTAAATCATTCACAATAAGTTTCATTTGACTCGTTGAACTCGCAAATACGTAATAATTACATTTAATGTACTACAACTAATCCAATAAATATTTCATATAGAATACATCGGTGCATTCATACCATTTTACAATATGAAACAGAAATGAAACATCCATCAGCAAAATGTCGTTTTCCAAACATTTCATATACGACTTTTGAGTAGAGCGAGTATACTTCTCTCTTGTTCACTTAATACATTTACGCCTAGACGCAATTAACATGAATATCCAAGTTACACTTATAGAGCGAAGAAAATCTGAATCATTCTTAAATATAAACATTTCGCATTAAACAATTAACGGTGAAATCAACAGTCTTCACCTATCCTAGAGATATACACAATTCTGTACACTGAAGAACTCAATCGTAGACTTCAGTTGTAATCCTCAGGTGGCGCGTAGCTTAACTATGGACATTGATGCACTCCTGAATCTATGATGTAATGCTAGCCGAAAAATGTCCTGCAAAGTAATTATTTTGTAAATACATCAAGGTTTATGATTGTAAATCACAGCCTATAGCACTCCAGACATTTAAAGGAAGCTATCACAAAAGTTTCACCGGTATTGGTTCGGTAGATTCAGAGATTATCGCGCGCATATATATATATATATATATATATATATATATATATATATATATATAAAATAGATAATAGGAACAATTTGCGCTAATATAAATATTAACGACACGAGATACAAGTAAAAAATTTTTTTTTCTAATCTTTTGAAAAAAGAAAAGGATAGAGCAATTAGACGTTTATGACAACTCATAGAGTACATAAGGCACTATCCCTACCAGAAGTTTAAAGAAAAAAATTGAAGTCGTTTTTGAGAAAGCCTTGTTTGTCATTTTTTAAAATTTGACATATTGCACGCAACATTCCGCGAAAACTACTAACATTTTCAAAAAAATTTACACGACTTTAGTGAAAGAAATAATTATGGATCACAAATTTAATTTGAAGGGAAAATCTCAGGACCAGGTAACCTTAGAATGGAACTTTTAAAATACGGAGGTTATAATGTAACTGAATATCTCAAAAATCTTTTTAACAAAATTGAAGTTAGTGGCGATATTCCTCAGGAATGGAATATGTCATATATCAGCTCTATACACAAGAAAGGTGACAAAACCCTTTGTGAAAACTACAGAGGAATTAGTGTCATCCCATCAATAGCTAGGCTATTCGCTAGTATTCTAAAGGAAAAAATACAGAAGGGAATAACATTTAGTGAAGAACAAAGTGGGTTTAGAAGTGGGAGGTCATGTTTAGATAACATCCATTGCTTACGCCAAATAATTGAGAAAAATGGAATATACAATATAGACACACATATGACATTTATTGACCTGGAAAAGGCCTATGACAGTGTTCCTAGATGCAAAATATGGTCGGCAATGAGAAGACTGAATGTTCCAGAAAAATGGATTAATTTGGTTAAAAAAATGTACCAGAATACTGAAGCGTGTATTAAAATGGGGAGGAAAATTACCCAAAGTATTAAAACTAACAAAGGGTTAAAACAAGGATGTAGTTTATCGCCACTTCTCTTTAATATATATATGGAACAAGTTTTGGAAACTTGGTACAAGAAATGCTCGCAAATGGGAGTTCTCATAAATGATAGGTGCTTACATTCTCTACTTTTTGCAGATGATCAGGTCATTTTGGCATCAGATCGGGAAGATATGGAGTTTATGCTTAGGAAATTAAAAGAAGAATACGAAAAGTGGGGACCTAAAATTAACCTTAAAAAGACCGAATATTTATGCATTGGAGGAGATACCTCTAATATAAAAATTGATGACGAAATAACTAACTGTTCAAAATTTAAATATCTGGGGACTATAATTACTGACGATGGGAAAGTTGATGAAGATATTACCACTAGACTTGCAATGGGCAGAAATGCAATCAAAGCTCTACATAGCCTTATATGGAATAATGTGCTACGACAAGACACAAAGAGAAGAATATTCCACAGTGTAGTGGAAAATATTATATTATATGGTGCAGAAATGTGGCCTTTAACAAAACGCCGTAGAGACAGAATACGGTCAGTAGAGCTCGACTTCATGAGAAGATCTTTACAGATAACAAAGCTGGACAAGATAAGAAACGAAGTGGTATGGGAAAGAGCTGGGGTTCAAACAACCATAACCAGAAGACTAGAAAATAAAGCTCTTCAATGGTACGGACATGTCCAGAGGATGCAAAATGAGAGATGGCCAATTCAAATTTTAAACTGGATACCTGAAAGGAGGCGTAGAAGAGGTAGACCTGTTTTGGCCTGGAAGACGTATATACAGGAAGTAATGAATGAGAAAGGACTAGAAGAAGGTCAATGGAATGACCGAAAAATATGGAAATCGAAAACGGCAAACTCTTAGGGGTAGAACCGACGAAGAAGAAGAAGGGAAAATCTCTATCTTCAATTTTGTAGGTGTAGGAAGTCGCTGTTGTAAATTCAAACTTTCGCAATTATCGAAAATACGGAGTTAACGGTGAAAATCGGACCTGTACCGCCTTAATAAGTGTATTTTATTCTATTCTTACAAGAAATTTAAAGAAAAGTTTGCAGCAGGTTTTGAAAACAAAAATGTAAATTCGCCTTTACTTCAAGCATCACTTCAAACATTATTTCAAGCATTACGTGAACCATTACTTCAAGTACTTTGAAACAGGGAGAGCAATAACTAGACGAAACAAAATATTTTAACTACAAACGATTCAAAAAGAATGAACGCAAATTATAGTTTCATCATTCACTGTCAAATTTCACATACGTTTCTCAAATACTTACGTACCTTTTAGCGTTTTCACTTTCGGGAATTTAAATTGCTATAAGATACACAGGAGTAATGGAAATTTTCGCAACCACAAATAACATTCGAACGATTTAAGTAATAAAATGATTTCAAAAGATGCACATGAAATAAAATAACATCATAAGTAATACAATACGATATCACTAAAACCACAACACTAATATGTATTATGACTGACACACACACTTATACGTAATATTTTTTCAATATTCCAGTGATGAATTGCCATCTTGTTATTTCCTAGTGAACGGAAACATACACATTCTTTGATAACGTTCTTGTCGTGGTAACCAATTTAATTCCCAAACCACTTTGTATTCCCTAAGTGACCGAATTAAAAAAAAATCATATTTGCTGTAACACGAGCAATAACTCGAGAAAATGTTATACAACAAAATATTTAGAGAACTTTTCAACTGACGCGATGGTTTACTTTTCGTTTCGGTGCAATAGATACTTTTCATTCTGTGTGTGATTAAAAAACACTTACATTTTTCAGCATTATTTTGATTTTTGGGCCCCAAACATCTTGGTCGAATTCAAGCTCTTGGAATATAGGAGAGAATTGAACTATTTTCCATTGTTGGGAATTTCGGCGAAAAATTTTCCATAGATTTTGAGAAAATTTGGTTCGAACATTTTAAAAAATTTGTCAATTCTCTTCCTTTTTATTCAACGATTATGGACCACTTATGGACATTCCAAAAACCATCATTAGTGACACTTAAGTGTTAAGAAACGCACTGAATAATAAAATACATCTATAAAGTAAATTTTAACGATATTGGAGACAAGTCAAAAAATTTACATTTTTGTAATATTTTAAAAATTAACTTACAGAGCCATATGACGTTTATATTGAAGTACTTTAGAAAAATTCCGACATGTTCGTGTACTTCATAAATAAACACTGACGAGGAAATTAATAAAGAGGCGGCATTATGTAACGTGTTTGTAGAAGAATAGGACAAATATTATTTAATTAATATTGTATTAGAACAATGCACGTACAAAGATACATTGTTATAAAAAGAAATGACATTCGTTGACTTGTTTTGACAAGTAACAAGGGAAGATTGAATATTCAGAGAGAACAAACCAAGAATGAAAACAAAAGAGAGGTAGATTTATAAATATTATTGGTAGAAGGGGTTTGATCGTGACAAGGTGTGGATCATGAGCTGTAGGCCGAGACGCAAGATTTTCTTAAAGTTGTTGGCAGAAGTGAGATGCTAGTGTGATGCGATTGAAAGTGAAAATATTCAGACGCGACACGAACGATTAGTGGAATATATAAATTACGTAATTTTTGTGGGTGGATTGAGCAGAGATGGACTTTGCAGCTTTAACGAGAATGGTAACTTATGGTGAATGGTCGCAGCAGACGACCGTCAAGAGTGCAGTACAGCCTGTCAACAGGGAAGTACAATCGTGAGGAAATAACTAAATTCGTCAAAGATATCATTGTTCAAGGCCCAAGAATGTCTTTAAATTTAAAGTTACAGAAATTGTTTTTCAAGTTAGTTGATGGCCATCTAAAAGGAATTATTAAAATCTGAATTTTGGAAAAAAGTAAATGAAACAATTTTGGAAAAGAGAGTATTAAATAAAAGAACGCGGTCGACACTTCATGTCGCCGATGTTACACAGAAATACCATTGTTGTCATTAATTGGAATAGAAACAGTTCATAAAACCATTCTTTTCATTTTTTTATTTGCTCGTAAATATAAGAATTACCAACCGGAATCTTGTACAAGCGGTATTTTTCAGCCCACGGTACCAGAAAGAGAACACTGAGCGTAAGTATGGTAACGTCATGAGAACGTTTGTGGACGCTTTACTGAGCTAGCCACCCAAATTATTGCGTCCATAATTCGGGGTGAATTTCAAGTATTATATAAATAATTGACAGAGGAGGAGGAAACATTACAATATCATCTGATAGAGTATATTTAGCACTATCCCTGCCAAAGTTTGAAGAAAACATTTGGAGCCGTTTTTGAGAAAACGTTGTTTTCGTAATTTTTTAAAATAGCAAATATTGCACGCAATATTGCGCGAAAACTTGTATTTTTTAAATAGAATGTACATGACCGTAATGAAATAACTCACTTTGGAGAACATATTTTATTTGAAGGAAAAATAGCTTCAATTTTGTAGTTGTAGGATGACGCCGAAAAAAATCCAAACTTTCTTGATTTTAGAACATTTAGACTTATCCTTAAAAACCAGACCTATGGGGTCAATCCATTTTAAGTGGTCCAGAATTTAATAAATTGGTCGCTCGACCATCTCGAAAAAAATTCATATTTTGTACATAAATTGCCTTATGTTTTGGCTGTTCAAAACCATCTTCAACTTTTTTTATTGTACCTGGTTTACAAATGGCGGCCAGTTTTGTTTCGCGCCGTGCGCCATTTTTCGCGTTCGCAGACATTTACTCTTTCCTAATTTACTCAGCTCTAGGTGGTTCTAGCATTCTAGAATAAAAAGCATTCGATTCAGCATACTCTGGCCTGCAAATCTAAATATTATTTACCTATTTTGTATGTTTGTATTTGGGAAATATTTGCAACCAAATATATGGAACGCGAATGAACAAAATTCGATTTTCAGAGAGTAATTTTTCAAAGAAGGGATAGAATCTAAGCCTTAATTTTTTCTGTGCTTTTACGCACAACAGTATAGTTACTTTTTGTAAAATATCATTGGTATACAACGCACCCCTTGAAAATTACATCCTCTTGAAAATTGGAATTTTGGATTTTTTCCCAATTTTGAACTGTTATATCTATGTTGGGGGACCAGATAAAAATCTGACAACTGCACACATGTTAGACCACTATCATACCAAACTTCAGTAAAAATTACAACTTTTAGATTTAACTCTAAGTATTTTTTAAAAAATTGTAAACTTACGAAAAAAAGGGCTTCATTTTCCCATTGAGGATACTTTGTGCCAAGTAGTAATCACATTATTTTGAAGCTATTTTAAACTAAAATCTACATTGATTTAAAATAATTAATTATACTTAATAATTAATGTACCTAAAAGTGGCCAAATATATAATTTTCAATATTACGTATACTTTACTCTTTCACAGACTTACAATTTGACATCTACGTCCGTAATTGAAGAATTGTTATCTTGATTTTGGAAGCTGAACCGCTTAAAACAAAAATTGTTTATAAAATACAACAAATAAATCAATTTAGCGTTTTCGTTATGTTTTCGCGTTTAAATTTGCCACTCTGCTTACTATTTCTGAATGTTTCTACAGAAATACGGACGGTCGCACCGTATTTCTTGGTGCAAATAACGTGACTGAATTAACAGAAAATCCATGAGAGAAGAATGGCAAATTTAAACGCGAAAACATAACGAAAACGCTGAATTGATTTATTTGTTGTATTTTATATACAATTTTTGTTTTAAGCGGTTCAGCTTCCAAAATCAAGATAACAATTCTTCAATTACGGACGTAGATGTCAAATTGTAAGTCTGTGAAAGAGTAAAGTATACGTAATATTGAAAATTATATATTTGGCCACTTTTAGGTACATTAATTATTAAGTATAATTAATTATTTTAAATCAATGTAGATTTTAGTTTAAAATAGCTTCAAAATAATGTGATTACTACTTGGCACAAAGTATCCTCAATGGGAAAATGAAGCCCTTTTTTTCGTAAGTTTTCAATTTTTTAAAAAATACTTAGAGTTAAATCTAAAAGTTGTAATTTTTACTGAAGTTTGGTATGATAGCGGTCTAACATGTGTGCAATTGTCAGATTTTTATCTGGTCCCCCAACATAGATATAACAGTTCAAAATTGGGAAAAAATCCAAAATTCCAATTTTCAAGAGGATGTAATTTTCAAGGGGTGCGTTGTATACCAATGATATTTTACAAAAAGTAACTATACTGTTGTGCGTAAAAGCACAGAAAAAATTAAGGCTTAGATTCTATCCCTTCTTTGAAAAATTACTCTCTGAAAATCGAATTTTGTTCATTCGCGTTCCATATATTTGGTTGCAAATATTTCCCAAATACAAACATACAAAATAGGTAAATAATATTTAGATTTGCAGGCCAGAGTATGCTGAATCGAATGCTTTTTATTCTAGAATGCTAGAACCACCTAGAGCTGAGTAAATTAGGAAAGAGTAAATGTCTGCGAACGCGAAAAATGGCGCATGGCGCGAAACAAAACTGGCCGCCATTTGTAAACCAGGTACAATAAAAAAAGTTGAAGATGGTTTTGAACAGCCAAAACATAAGGCAATTTATGTACAAAATATGAAATTTTTTCGAGATGGTCGAGCGACCAGTGCTGGACCACTTAAAATGGATTGACCCTATGCCACATTAATAAGTGTATTTTTCTCTATTCTGACAAGAAATTTAAAGAAAAAGTTTGGTGCCGTTTTTGAGAAAATTTTGAAAATGTCCGGGGAGCTTCATGTAAAGTACCCCCAAAAATTAATGTTTTTCAAAATCTCAGACCTTCGACTCAGGCCAGATCGACAGGTGTTTCTTCAATTTGAAAAAAAATCGTACGCATAGTTTAGGTGCTACTATTCTTCATTTACACCTGTCGGACGTTTTGCTTTCAATTGTTTTTTCGGTATTAAGGACCCACAAAAGAGGGATTCTGGCTGCATCACGAGTTAGGGAATTTTTTTTCTTAATTTAGCAACTGGAGTTATCCACTTTTTCGTTATCACGGCCCGGCAACGAATTTTTTCTGCCGAAAATTCGCCATTTTTTCGCGCAGCATTATCTAACTTTCTCTATACTACGTATATTATTCCGTATAATATACGTACGTATGCGGAAAAGTAACAAGCAGATGATAAGTAGATGTCATACCGATTGGCAGTGGTTTGTAGTCTGGTGGATTGGACGGATGTACGCAATATCAAGTGCAGAGTATCTCTTCGAATACGAGGAGCTGAATATTAAAATTGAAAATACGGAGTAAACACAATGGAGATATTGAGAGGTTCGGAATACAGATGAATAAACGATTTTTGGATATGAACGAGATGTTCTTGTATGCGGAGATGTGAATGAACTGTAATATGGAGAACTGTTAAGTATGAGTTACTTTTCTAGTTGTGAATTCTACAAAGCTTTTCTCTTTATTTTAATTTTACCTATTGTTTTGATGTTATAAATAAATGTTTTTGTTGTATTTTGAAACTTGTAAATGTTTTATAAATTTAATTAACTGTAAGTTTTCCTTATTCAGGTCTACGATGTATGCCGTATAATCATCGGCCCTAACAAATAAATGGATATTTCTATTTTTTTATTAATGAATTTGATTCACTTAAAACAAAAAATTAGAATCTTAAAAATATTACGTATACTTTTTACTTTCCCATATATTATACGTACGTATAGTACAGGAAAAGTTATGTAATGGACGAAAAAACAGCGGATTTTCGGTAGAAAAACTCTTATTACAGGGCCCTGGTAACAAAAAAGTAGATAAATCCAGTTACTAAATTAAGAAAACAAATCTCCTGACACGTGGTACAGCCAGAATCCCTGTTTTGTGGATCCTTCATACCGAAAAACCAATTGAAAGTAAAACGTCTGTCCGTCTGTGAACAACGCTAGCGAGTAAACCATTCAGCCGATTTTCTCCAAAATTGATATTCCCCGATCGATCTGACTGATGTCGCGGCCTCTTGAATTTGAAACCGATATTTTAATTTTGGAGGGTACTTTACAAGAAGCCCCTGGGACATTTTCAAAATTTTCGAAAAAATGGCGCCAACAGTTTTGATTAAATTTTGTTCTTGGAGGTCTGAAGGTCATTGAAGAGAATGTCGTAAAAGTCTCATGTTGGTTGAAAACTCTTATTTCGAAAATTGAAAAAATTCAATTTTTTTTGGCATCTTCCTACAACTACAATTATGAAGATACTATTTTTTTGTTAATGAAGTGTGTTAATAAAAAGCAGGTTTTCAAATGAGGTCATGTTCAATTTTTCAAAAACAAGTATTTTTTCAAAAATTGAATAGGTTGAAATGGACGTTTTCAAATAATAGCCAAGATGACTAGCCCAGAAAGAGCAATATTTCAGTACTACGTAGCTGTTTCCAATAACACGGGAATGTGATTACAAATATTATTTATAATATATGACAAATAATTTCAGTGTTTTGTATTTTTAGCGTTTAAATTTGTCATTCTGCTTAGTATTTCTGAACCTTTCTGCTGAGATACGGACGGTCGTACAGTACTTCTTAGGTACAAATAAAGTGACAGTCTACAATGCCAGAGAATCTGTCAGCGGATATTGAGTCAGTGCAGTTTAAGAAGGTTCAGTAAAAGCTACTGCTAAACTTGACCCCGCACCTCTTATCATTTCTTAGAATATCAACAACCTAAGGTTCGTATACCTGACCATAGTCTATGCATATTAGCGGGCTATGATCTGACAGAACCAGCGCGATGGGCCGAGGATTTAACAAGTTTTCGAGATCGCACAGGCTTTTGAATCGTCCATGAGTTTGTGGCTTCATTTTTTTGTTGTCTTCTCTTTCCGACAAAACGTGTTTCTATGTTCTTTGCGCACAGTTGTGTGACCCTTTATCAAAATGGGTGCGTTGTTGTAGGTGATTTTACTAACGGTGTTTGCCATAAAACTGTTTATTAAGTTTTTCTTAAGTCAATTGAAGGCTTTGGTGCATGGATTCCTAGCGTGGGCTACAATTTTACAACCTAATCTTGTTCTACCGGGGGAACAAGTTCCCGGGGTGGGCACCTAGGCGTTAGCCTTTATCCGCACCTCCCCGCCGACGCACAAGTACTCCGACAGGCCGATAACCGGATCCGGCGGTACCCAGTTAGCCCTCCCCATACAATGCCTAGGTACACGGTGTGATGTTTCGTACACCCTGCTGGGTAATAGTCCGCCCTGCCAGCTCAGCTATCCAGGCTAGTACCAGTCAAAACAACGCGCCGGGAACATTTCCCTCCTCTTTGCCCAGAGTACCGGGCCACTGCCACGACGAAGCCAAGAGCCCAACTGGGGGCCACCCGAACTCGGGGCCCACATCCCTTATCCCAGCTGCCAACACCTAAAGGCTATCGACGTGGGCATCACCGGAACCAAGGCAAACTGACGGTAGGTATCAGTATCCCGCCGGACTTCTGTATGTGGATTCGATAAGTCTCCTTCACCCGATCCTGCCTTCAGGTTGACGCGCCAGGGGTCTAACTGGTGGATTGCAGGGTTAAACCGATAACCAGGAGTTTAACGTCGCCTACTCACTGCCTCCACTTTGAGACTGACGGCGTAAGTGCCACCGTGAAACTTGTGATCGTCTACAACTCTTCACCAGAGGCCGTGCCCACCTACGCAAACACGACTGCGGGGACTTTGGTGCAGTATGGACCCAGCGCGGCCTACAACTCCACACCACTTTCTTGTTCTACCGGGGAGACGAATTCCCTGGGTGGGCTCCTGAGCTTCCGCTCGTATCCTCACCCCCGCCGGCATATGCAGACGGACCGGTAACCGGATCCGGCCGGTACCCAGTTTGCCCCCACGGTAACCTCCCCATTCAATGCCTGGGTAGGGCCGCTCTGCTAGCTCAGAGCTACTGGCTTTCCAGGCTAGTGCCGGAGTCAATATCACTTATATAATAACTCGCCACTCACGTGCGTTGGGACACCGCGTCCCTCCTCTTTTCCCAGAGAATCGGGCCACTGCCACGACGAAGCCAAGTGCCCAACTGGGAACCGCCCGGGCCGAAGCCCGGGGGTGGGTGGCAGGGTCCCCCAACCCGCCTACCCACTGCCAACATGTTAGGCTACCGACCTGGGTGGGTCCGTGACCAAGGCAACCTGGCGGATGGTCGTGTAACCACCGGACTTTTATTTGTGGAATCCAGAGCTCCCCGAGGGGTGTCCTTCACCCAATCCTGCCCCGAGGTCGGACGGACTCTAGGTCAACGCGCCAGGGGCCCGACTGGTGGGTTGCCGGGTTGAACCGACAACCCGGAGCTTAGCTTTCCTGCTCACTGCCCACACATTAGGCTAACGACCTGAGTTGGGCCACGAGACTCGAGGTACGGGTGGTCGTCTACGATCCCCCCCTGCGGGGGGACTTTGGTGCAGAGGAAAAAGCTATAGGAATAACTCTGGTGTCAAAGCTAAAGGAATAACTGTGATGTCACGCGTACCATGAGATAAAATACTTTCAAAAATTTCATCTCTTTGGCCAGTTTTTCTCCGAACCTTACACAAATCACAAAAAGCCTATATTAAAACGATTGTGAGAGATAACAATGGCTCATCATTACAAGAATAATTATTTTCGGACAATCTTATAGCAGGGAAATTACTGTGTCCAACGTGTTACTCTAACATTCAGTTGCAATCACTGCATCTAAGAAGTAGTACTGTGCGACTGCATCTCTGCAGAAACGTTCCAAAATAAAAAGCAGAAAGCCAAATTTAAATGTGGAAAAAAAGCTGAATTTTCTGTTATATTTTATAAAAAAAAATTTTGTATAAGTCGGTTCAGCATTTAAAATCAAGACCATATTTTCAATTACAAAAGTAGAGGTCAAGTTGTAAGTTTTAAAGTAAAGTATACATAATCTTGAAAATTATACTTTAGGCTACTTTTAGGTTTTATTTAATGTAGCTTCAAAATAATATTATTACCACTTGGCACACCGTATCCTTAATGTGGATTTTTTTTTTTGGCGTAAGCTTACAATCAAGTTCAATCTAAAAATTGAATGTTTTACTTAAATTTGGTATCACAGTGATCTAGCATGTGAGCAATTATAAGATTTTTATCTGGTCCCCAACAGGGATATTACAGTTAAAAATTGGAATTTTGGATTTTTTCCTAACTTTCACGAGGAAGTAATTTTTAAGCGGTACGTAATTTACCAATGACATTTTACAAAAAGGAACTATACTGTTATGAGAAAACGTGCAGAAAAAAATAAGGCTATGATTGTATTCCTTTGTGAAATCATTCTCTGAAAATCTAATTTCTTTCATTCGCGTTCCATAGATTTGGTTGCAAATATTTTCCCAATAAAAATATACAAGGTAGGTACATAATATTTTGATTTGTAAGCCAGAGTATGATGAATCCAATGCTTTTTCTTCTAGAATGCTAGAACAGCCCACAGCTGAGTAATTTAGAAAAGAATAAATGTCTACAAACGCGAAAAATGGCATATGGCATAAAAAAAAAGTTTCAATTCGTAAACTAGGTACAATAAAAAAATTGAACATGTTTTTGAACATTCACAACATAAGGGAATTTATGTACAAAATGTGACTCTTTTTTCCCAGGATGGTCAATCGACCACTTAAATTGGATAGACCAGTGTTGTAGATATGCGCGATATTTTTAGTCTTCACAGTTTGTTAAGCAAACATTTGCATGTTTCATGTCATAAAAACTTAAACCATAACCAACTATTATAGGCTTAATCTACAAATACAAGGCAATCCTGCATTTTGTCGACTGAGTGGGAAAAAGCTTCGTCTTGTATTCAGGTAAATACGGTTCTATAGGCACAGGTTCCGTAAACTAAAAAATGTAATCAGCACAAATTTGTTTTTATGGTACTGTTTAATTAGTTAAGCAACTATTCTACCATATGACTGCAGTTCCATTTGTAACTTAATAAGTATCACTCTATAATTTTCCAGGAGAAATTCTCTAATTTGCATTATTCTTTAAGCTTATATTACTTTCTGTACGATATTTTCCTGATTTTGTGAGAAGTATAGTTTGTACTGTGGGAGATGGAACTTAAGTGATTACTATAGGTGGCATTGTGTTTTCCATGAAAGCAGGCGCTGGGGCAATAGAGTACATATGAGTTATCACAACCCCCACTAATCTTCATTGCCTACGAAATGTAAACATCACAACATACTCCACTAGAAGGCATGAATGGGTTCTGGGCATGAGACATGCTCCCTGTCTCGGACATCAATGAAACATATGCATGTGATAGGTCATAAACAGCAATTAAGATTTTTTGAAGAAGGTATCAATCTTCCAGAGCTGAAAGCTTGTGCATTTGCCAACACTGCTGATGTGCTTGCTAGCTGTCAGTACCAAGGAAAGATCTCCTGAAGTACAACATGAGTCCTAACCTGAAGTCCTGATTTGTTCATACAGCTACAACATATACTGTGTTATATGTATTGATTAGTAAGGTCATAAATTTGAATGCTGCCCAGAGTAGACCTGTTAATTCCTGTATGCATTATGTCACAGGGTCTCATGATGTGCTAACAAATTAAACGTTAATCGAATGTACGCTAGTCGTATAGTATGAGGAAACTTTTTAGGAACTACAGTAGTAATCGTCAGCATCAGTTGCAAAAGGTTAATAAAAATATTATAGCCATTTTATTTTGACAAGCTAGCTATTCTTTGATGTTAAAACAAAAAAATGCACTATGTAAGCCTAAGCCCACAATTATTTTCATAGACTTCATTAATTTTATAAATGATACTACACATTTGACTGTGTAAACATTCTCTTCTTGGGCAAATTAGTTCCTTTGGGAGAAGTAGGTTTCTGTGGTATTAGTAAAAATCCAAAAACAAAACACAAACATGTAATAGTAAATTTTATTTATTTCTATATACAACAATTTCAACGCTTTTTACCTCTCTTTTGCTTTCCACCTCCTTTGCTTCCTTTACCACCCATTTTCACTTTTCCTAATCCTTTTCCTTTGCGATTGCCTTTTCCTTTACTTCGTGCTTTTTCTCGCCCTTTGCCTTTTGGTTTCTGTGATTTTTCTTCTGCCCTCCTAATAAAACAAATACAAAAATGTAAAATTCCAATAGCACAAATAAACTTAATATAATTGAATGTCAACTTACTGTTTCTCTTCTTGATTTATATGCCTATTAACAGCTTTCTCCAAATCCAACTTTGGCCTCTTCTTTAGGATACTATCGATAATATCTAGATTTGCTTTTCTCTCCTCCTCTGGTTTTAAAAATGGTGCTCTTCGCTTTTTGGCAATAGGCAGTAATGCACCAACACTCCGTTCTTTTTCTTTGGGTAATCGTGATTGAAATTTTCCAACTGAGGCCGTTGAAAATTTGCTTACAGCCACTGCTTGTTTTAGCTGTTTAAACAGACATCATCAAAGGTTACAATTTAAAAGAAATCTAAATATCATTAACTCATATAAATAATACAAGATACCAAACAATTCTAAGTGGATTTGTCTTGCCAACATTCAGATTTTGCTAGAATGATGCCCACTGTAATGATTCTTTGCACTTATGAAAAAAACAATATGAAACTACTTTCCATCCATACAGTCAAATGAAGCTAGTTTTCAAAAATAAGGATAAATCTGATAAATTTTGAATTGCCTTCAGAATACTGTACATACATTTATCTACTTACTGTTATACTACTCTAAATTATTTGTTTATGAGTATGTTTTTTCTTCTGTATTAACATACAGAACAGATAACATACAGATACTACTAACTGAATTATTTGGGGATCACAAATAATTACCTCATAAGAGATATCCCGGGGACATTTTACTTTTAGAGGCAGAAATTTTCAAACAGCACATGCTAATAAAATTCATCATCTAAGATTGTCTTACATACATAGAAACATCAAATTGCAAGATCAACGAAGATTAAACCAATCTGTGCCAAATATCTGTAAAATTTTTTGGTCACATTTCGACTAGTGATGGTTTACGACCTGACCCAGATAAAAAGAATTTGGTTATAAAAATGCCTTCCACAAAGAACAAGACAGAGCTCCTTCGTTCTTTAGGTATGGTGACATACTTAGCCATTGTATTAAGAATCTGACCATGGAAACAAGCATCCTGAGAAGACATACAAAGGTCAATGTAGACTGCACTTCGACCAGCGAGGAAGAAAAGGCCTTCGAGAAGATAAAGAATCTGGTAGCAAATATAGAGCCTCAGCAATATTTTGATGTTAACCAACCAGTGACTTTAGAATGCGATGCCAGTTCTACAGGTTTGGAGGTACAGGCTATTGGAAGGATAAAGTTGTTGAATATGCTTCTAGCACTCACAAAAATAGAATAAAATTTAGGCTCAGATTCAAAAGAAGCTTTTAGCTATACTTTTTGGATACACAAGATTTGATCAACTATTGGCTGATAATAAATTATAATAAAAACATATCACAAGCCCTTTATTACAATTTTCAAGAAACCCTTGTGGAAAGCTCCTAAAAGACTACAACTAATGTTGATGACATTACAAAGATACTGCTTGGTAGTACAATTTGTGAAAGGAAAAGAGAACAAGGTCGCACATGCTTTATCAAGGGCATTTGTTGGAAATGATAATGTAAAAGAAAAACTGAAGTATAAAATATTTATGAGCTAAAAAGGGATTCACCAATCTTTCAAGCATTAGAGAAGATAGATATGGAGAAATTGTTGCAGATATCATCTCAGGGAGTTGAGGCAATTAAATCATGCTTGCAAAATGATTTAACAATGCAGAAACTAGTAGATTATACCCAAAATGGTTTGCCAAGATATTATTCTGAAGTAGAGCATTCATGTAAACCATTTTATAAATACAAGGATGAACTGATGCGACAGAAAGATATCATCTGAATGACAGGATATTAATTCCCCTTTCATTACGAAAGAAGATTTTGGAGAAATTACACATCGCTCATTCTGACATAGAAGCAACTCAAACTGGCAAGGGATAAAATTTATATCATATATACACATATCAGCATAAATGAGCTCCTAAAAGATTTGGTGCTGTCTCCAAAACAAACCAACTTAATAAAAATTAACAACAGGGCAAAAAATGGCATTTCATGAGAATACATTAATGAACATTCGTGTTTTTCTTGAATTTTAATCAATAAAACTGTAGTTGATGTATATATGTACTATACATTTTTTTCAAAACTTACTAACCTTACAGAAGAATAAAGAGGGGAAAGAATGATGATAAATTTTTTGGGGGGTTTATCTTTACTTACCTTCAACAGAAATATTAAGTATTGTGTTTTTATAAATTAATGAGATGACTTAATTGCCGAACACAGAAGTTTTAACAGAAGTGAAGAGACTGTATTTTCACTATGCAATTAGCACAATATATACATGTTAATGGTATTTAACCCAATCTGCTTCAGTCCACATTCTATTTAGTTTAATATGAGTGTATTGAAGACATAAAATGCTCAGTAAAGTATTATCAGGGAGATGAGATACATCAATGAATGCATTAAAAGACACTTCCAAAATATGAACATTGAGACAAAAATTAGATTACATAATATGTTGCAAAACCCACATTATTACATGGTAGAGAAACATGGATTCTGAAACCAAGAGACTAAACAAGAACTGACAACATGCTTGTTAACGAAGATTAAAAAAATCTAACAACAAACTCATACAGCATCTGAGAGACACACATATCATGTAACTAAATCTGGACATTCTCTCAGAGACCCTATTCACCCAGCATGGTCTCCATCTGAGACAAGCTAGTAAACATACTCTAGGATGTAGGTCAGACACACATCTTAGAAGCCCCCTCACCCCTCGCCTTCCCCTTCTCCCAACACACCAGCCCCTTCTCCAACTCCCTGAATTTCAATCTCATTCTTGTTCCTGTGATTCCCACTCCTACCTACGCTGTCATAGCAGCAAACCCTCTAAACTTCCATAACTTGCCCCGAAAACCCTCTCGATCGGTGTCCTACAATCTACGAACTGTTCCAAAACCTATCCAGCCCTGGAACGTATAGCAATCAACTACTTCTATACTAGTCACCACTGAAAAAAAACAGCACCTTTAAAATTGTACACCAGAACATAGAACATTGAACATCGACATAAAATAGATGAAATAAAAAATATGTTAAAATACCACATAAAACACACATCTGCACTCTGTATAACTGAGCACTAGCACTCCACATAACTAAATACATGACACAAATTCAGGCTTCTACTGAACTGGTTACTTCTGCCATAAGGCCAAACACCAACAGCAGTCATACATACTGATGCACATGCACTTTCCTGCCCAACAAAGACTAAAGAAGTAACTGAATTTAAACATATAACATGAGACCCAGACATACCAGGCCTTTAATCTAACTCGCAACCCATATCTGAGAACACAACCATTTGTTTTGGCATTTTGGCAATGCATGAAATACCTTTGGCTTCCCTCTCACTTTTAACGACCCACCCCCAGTCATAAATTTTGGGGTGAGAGAATGGGGCTATTTTAGTTGGAAGAAAGAGCAAGCACTTATTCTGCCTTGGGCAGTCATTCATTCACCTTTCATTCATTATTGTAGGAACTCACATTTAGGAAAGAAGAATCGCTTTGAAAATGTTGATGAAGGATCATCATGTATTTTTGGTGGAAATTTACTTTGGCACTAAATCTTTCTTAAAAAGTTGGGAAATGTTTCACGTAAAGTTTCTGGAAATGCCAGTTCCTAACATGTCAACAATTTGTAGTTAATTCAGTACTTCAGGGACACGGGGAACATTATGGACAGGAAGCGGAGTCGCAATGCAAATGCCTGTTTTAAAGGAGGAGAAATTATTAGAAAATTCAGGAGATTTATCTTATTAATATTTTTATTAATTTTATTACGTTTTTTCCAATTCGTTTAATTTCCACGTTCTATCAAAGTAATTAATTATTGTTATAAATAATGAAGAGTTTGGTGGTGATGTTTCATGAGATATCTTTTTGATTTCTGAGCCACCTTTCATTAAATAATAATTATTGTTATGTTGCTGTTAATAAATAAAAAAATCAATCACAACTTCCCTCCACATCTTATTACATTTTGTTTCTTAAGCATACTGGACAGAATCGTCTAGAGATGTCTTGTTGGCTGGCTCATGCCTCTGCCCACCCAAACTACCCTGCGCAGCGTGAAAAGATTCTGGTGTGTGAGCCCTGTACCTGCCTGCCTAAGCTCTTGAATGGGAAAACACAGAAGGAGGAAAGTTGCTACAGAAGATGACGCACAGCTCACTTCCTTCTCTGCTGCCTCAACATGCCATCCAAGGCAGTATTGAAAGGAGACAAAGACATGTGGCTACCAAAAAATCCAAAACAAGATGTCTTGTATGAACAGAAATGTATAACTAACACAGTGGCACTCAAAACCACACCCTTTCTTAGAAACTTTCAATCAGCAGTGTGATAACGGTTTATTGCTTATACGCTACTCTTTGTCCTTTTAACTTACATCACCTATCCAAGTGACTTTGAGTCAGCTAGTGTCAACTGCAAAAGTGTAATATGTGCGTCAAATCTACTACCCACCACATCAGATTTTATCCATAAACATTTTGGATAATGTGAATATTAACCAGCTAATTTTGGGAGTAATTCAGATTACAACCATATAACATTGTCTGATGCCAAAGCAAATGGACAACATATTAATGATTCCATACTGATGATTCGGAGTGGAAAATAAAAAATAAAATAACAATTAACGAGTGTTTTAGAACAATTGGCAGAATGCTTTTCATTTATACATTTATTTAGATTTGACCCATTACAAAAAATACAAAATAATTTATAAGTACGTTCTTCACAAACAATTCTAACTACAAAATGAAACTGACTAATTTGTAAAAAAATGATCATTTTTCTTACCTGGGAACTATTCATCTTGTCAGGCGTAAGTAAAACCCATTCTTGGCACAGGTTCCCCTTTCTTGTTCACTTTTGGTTGTCCTTTCTTATTTTTTCCTTTCTTCCCTTCACCCAATGTATCTTCCCTTGGAATTTTCACATTATTAGCCCTTGCCAAATTTCGCATTCTTTGAAGTTCATTTTTCGCTACTCTCTCTTGCTTTGCTTCTGCTCTTTTTGCAAAGGGATCTTCCATTGGGTCTTCATTTTGCTTGGCTTCAATCACCCAATTCTTCTCCCGTTCAGCTTTTGTTCTTTTGTACCCCCACCAAGGAATCCATTTCTGATATCAAAATTCATAAATTAAATGATAATACATAATATTTCTTTCCAAGATTATATGAATGAATATTAACAAAACATGCTAACATAACACTATATGATGATTCAGTATATGAATCAGGAGGAATTAAATATTATACACAAAATTGCAAATTACCTACTGGAGACCAGTCTACAGCAGTTAATTTCAATTATAAGCTCTTTACAGTTTATATAGTCATGTAACCAATTATTTTGACTCCTATTTATGCCAATTCATATGGGAGGGTGTTGTCAGTTTACAAATTGACAAAATGATTTGCCCTTGTTGCAAACTTTATCTGGGGCTGTGATAATCCCGTTGTCATTCTGACAATAGAGAAAGTTCCATGAAATTTTTTTTTTTTCCAATAATAGAATATTGTTGAAAATTACTACTAAACATAGTTATACGTGCGAAATTTATTAAGTTAAAAGTTGGAAAGAACTGTACACAACAGCTAGATAAGACGCCTCCACCAGTCCCATGTTTAGTAGCCAGAATTCAGCAACCGGTTGTGACGCAAGGCCTAGGAAACACCTATCATGAAAAGTATCATTTTTTTTATTTTATAACAATTCATATTTTCATTTGCTTTTTGAAATGATTTAAATTTATTCTCACGACAGCTCATCTGGCAGAAGAATATATTTTGCAGAGTGATGTGATTTTCAGGAATGTAATTTTAGAACCGATCAAAAACACTGGAAACTGGCTTCAAAGGACTACAATTTATTGTCAGGGTATCCATGTGCAGGATATACAAGCCTGCACATTCTATAATTTCCAGGTAAAATCTATATTTGCTTATTTGCTACACAATTTGTGTAATGAGGACAATTAAAGAAATTTTTAAATAAGTATGAATTACCTGCAGAGTTTCATCCCATTGTACCTTTGGTCTCTTCTTCTTCTGGATACCTTTTTCAAGAGCAAACTGCTGCCACTTTGTCAAAGGTTTAGGTTTTGGAACTGGTTTTTCTCTTGGCAATCTGAATGATGGAGGAGGAAGTTTCGCAACTATTTCATTTTCCTTTCTTGTAATTGGCAATTCCCATATGTGATTGACAAGTAACTGAGTATTATCTCTGGCAAGATTCTTTAAATACTCTTCAGTCGAGTCTCTGCAAACAGAACATATACTTTTAAAAATTAGATGCACATTTTTAGATTTAAAAAAAATCAATTTTCTCAAATTCCCAGAAATTGCAAGGTATCTGTACAATCCAATGCTCAGAAGTACAAAATTTAAGTAATACCATTAATTCTTAAGGCGTGCAAAAACTGTCTCCATGCCATTACTTCCCGACTTCGTGGAAAAACCTGCCTCCGATTCTAAAATAAAGTAAATGGATTTCCGCATAAGAAAAGTGATCTTGACCGATTCAAGTCATTCATTATCTCTTGAACACTTGAAGAAAGTATTATTAATTTATTACTAATACCATTACTAATTTATTACTACAATTAAACTTTTTTATAAATAGTGCAATCACAAAATAAACAATACTGATTTTATATAACATTGATTTATGTTTTTATCCTTGCGAAATACTTATAATAAAAATATGTGATGTTTTGTATGTTTCCTATTTTATTTACACATATTCTACTATTTAAAAAGCCTAACTGAGATGATGAAAGAACCTATTTTAGGCACCTAAAATGCATATTTTAAACCCTAAAAAACTGCGGTCTAATTATAACCATTTAACTGATGATGTGCTCTCTCCAAGACCAGGGAAATTTTAGATAATTTTTAGCACTTCATTTCATGTTGACTTAACAATTTTTTCTCTCATTAATAGTGTTAAAATAAAGAAGAAAATACAAAGAGTACATAATTTATGAACAGAAAATAACCAAAATTATCAATTACTTCCAAAGTACTCTTCGAGGTACAATTTGTTTTATGTTCCTTTTATTCACATTTGATTATCTAAATAGGAATAGAAGGAATTTAAAACTTAACTCACTTTTTAATAAGAAACAATACTGTCGTTAAACGAAAACATCTAATGTATTGTTCAGGTTTTCCTGATAGCTCTCCCCCTTGTAATGCAACTGTAACATGTTCTTCAATCCCCCTGTAATAATTACGTAATGTTTGCAGCAAGGCCCCCCTCACCAATTACAATACCTAAAACCCAAATATAAAGCAAAACCGTAGTATTATTTGTACGTGTTATATATAAAAACTTAAGCTAATTAAAGTTAGAAATAGTTGGTGGTGCGGACTGCACATAACAATAAGATTGAGGACAATTTGTGAATGAAAGATGTGTAGGCAAGAAAATTTCAGTAAGCCGTGTACACCTGTCTTGGATAATGCATGGGCCCCAAATCCATTGCACTGATTTATTTGTATTCTAAAAAAATACTGAAGATCAGTTTTGAATATTTTCTCCGTATTCTAACAGATTCAATCAATATATCATTGCTGAAAAATAGTTACCTTTAACGTAACAATTTATACATTTTTTTTATTATATTCATAATTTAATTTATTAATAATTTGTTTTAGTATAAGACTGGATAAAAGGAATTTTTTCAGCAAATGTTGAAAAATTTTGAAAAGAAATATCAGCATTATGTAACACTCAAAAATCACCACCCCCTACCCCTATGTAACACAGCATAACACTGCCTCACACCTCCTCCCCACTCTTTTGCTTTAGGTAATTTATGGATGACCTCTTATACAAGTAAATAGTGGGTCATTATTTATTAGATTATATTTTATTAAATTATACATTTATTATATTTGGAAGTAATTGTGTTAAAATAAAGAAGGAAATACAAGGGCTTTAGATCTACTCATTTCCCGTCAAAAATTGCTATACTTCTCTCACTTTCCCTTTCTTCCTCCTCTAATACTATTTCTTCTAGTTCTCTTTCCACCTCATCTTCTAGTATGTTATGCACTTTATCATCACTCTCCATAGTGTTCACTTTAAAGGGTAAAAATCACTGTTTCCATCACTATCGATACCACTAGCAATCCCTCCTACCCTGATTAACTGTACTATCAAAAGATTTATCCTCAACAAACCCACTATGCGAATGTTCAGCTCATCCAAAAATCTTTGCTGAGGCAAGGCCCTGTTGAAAAGTTCTAATTGTAACATGCATTCTGCAAGACCAATGACACACTTCAACCAATTTTAAACAGCAAATATTTGCAACTCCAGTGTGTATCCCAAGTGTTAGTGCTGTTCAGAATGAGATTAGAAGGTACTAGAAGCTTAAAACCCACAAGCAACAAGAGTCCCAAATCTATTTTTCATCACTGGTCTCAGAGACTGCATTTCACCAGATAGGGATGAGATTTTTTTTCAATATTCTCATAACTGTAAGGTAAACAATTTCATTTTTATCAGAGTACTTGAAACATACCTCAATAAATCACTATCCATTTCGTTTGTGTCTACAGCCAATAATGTACCAAGATCATACTCCAAATCCAAAGGTTTAGCCACTGCTATTGATTCGTTTTTTTCTGCTTCTTTAGCGGCTCTTTCCAAGACATTTTTAACAATATCCATTCCTGTGGGTTTAATTTGTTCACTTTCTTCATTATCACTGTAATAACTATCGTCGTCACCATTTTCTTCCTCTGCATCTTCATCACTGGGGTCTATTTCGTCAGATGAGTCCTCAACACCATCATCATCATCATCGTCGTCGTCGTCGTCGTCGTCGTCTACATTATCGTCATCGTTATTCACTGGAGAAACCTCGAGAGCAACACTTCCCATTTCCTTATCCATTTTTTCTTTTGACGCACAAGAGTTTTCAAATACCTTCAATTCGGTATTCAAAGGTTTCACATCTTCTTCCTCCTGAACTTCTGATATCCTAACCATATTTAAATAACTGGTTTAAATTTATCGGTTCCGGTAATTACCTTTCATTCACTGACAAACTTGTAACAGCAACCCCAACTTTCATTAAAACGTTTCTTTTACCACATCAGCACCACATGGACGAACGCTCGCACATGGACAGAAATCAAGAGGGGGAAGAGAGAGAAAACAGGACCACGCCACAGAGATTACACGTCACAGAGAATGCAATATCAAAATCAAAAAGACAGGTACGAAACGAGGAATACGATGACAAAGAGCGTCTAAAATGCGTATTTCAACCGCGCGATCAGTGAATAACTCATCAGTGGCTAGTGAATCTTAAATTTACGTTTCTGCGTGACAGTGTGAAGGAGCCAGCCTGGTCCGTGGGCCAACTAATGGACTTTCTCAAAAACGAGTGATTTTGAACATTCAATGTCTGTTAATGGTTTGTATTTCGGCAAAAGCTAATCAAGTTAACTTTCGTTCCTGTTTTCATTACAATGAGTTTCTCTCGACAGAAATGGCTCAACAAGGTGCAATATTACAAACTTATAATCAGGAACTTGTCAAATGTATGTAATATATGTTAAATGCCATTTTAAAATATTATAGTATTGTGGACATGTCTTTTTATATAATGCAATTCTTTTTGTGTTCCCTAATCGGTTAATACTGGAAAAGAATGCTAGGACTTCCAAATGTTTTATATTTATTAATACGGCATTAGCATGAAATAACTTTTTAGTTATCATAAAAACTATATGCAATTTCTCCATCGTAGGCATTGAAGAACTGAAAAGAAAAAGGCGGTCCCTTGAAGAAATAATATCTACTCAGCAAGAAGAAAAAATAGAAGCAGAAAAGGAGCTGGAGAGATTGTCAGCGAAATTAAATTCAATTGTTGAGTCACTGAGCAAAAATATAGCTGTGAAACAAGATTATGACCGTACAATTGAGGAAGCAGAGGCTGCTTACACCAAAGTAATTTAATATAAAAAGTATTAAAATATTTATGTGATGTTGTAAACGTCATTTTTGTGAATATTTGTTTCAGATATTAGAAAGCTCCCAAGTTCTTTTGACAATGGTGAAACGTGAATCAGCATGTTTGGAGTCGACAACTGAATAATGCAGATCTTTTAATGGCTCTTTGTTATCATGCCTTTATATTCTGTGATTCAAAATTTTCAATTGCAATGACTCTTAGTTTTAAGAACTGTAGTTTTAACTTCAAATATATTTATGCATTTTTTAATATTGCTATGCATTTCAACGAAAACTTGTCTCTTCTCTGCCTCCAAGAAAATAAAACACACACCCACACAACAACCAAATCCTAAAATTGTATGGTTAACAAGCTGAAATGGGTACTATTAGTTGAGATTGCTGAGATGGACGTACCTTTGATGCCTCAACTCAAAGGGCTGGCCTGCTGGCAGGTTTAAATTCCACCTTGGACATGGATGTAGCTTTCATATAGTCCCATAGTCAGGCCTTTTCCTTACTATAATGTATCACTTTAAAAAAATAAATTTCCTTCCCATTCCTCCCTCTGGTTAGAAGTAGGTGGACTGCCTGCAGTCAGTAGGCATGAAGTGCTGTCAATGGCTCCACAAACCACGATATCCTATCTGTTCAGTGTTCACCACCATTCCTCCCCAAATCTAAAAGTTATAAATGTTGCTATTATTTTGAGGGTCACTGGCAGCTGCCTATGCTACTAAGAATCTATGGACCTCAGTAGGAGTGGGAGGCTGACACTGCATCAGGATCCCAAAAGGGCAGTGACAAATATTAAGCGTGGAGGATGCCAGTGAATTCTCAATGGAAATATATCTATCTTCAATCCCAATCATGATGGTATGATAAACAAAATCCGTTAAGAAATAGGAAGGACATCATATAATTAAAGAACACAAGATATAACACATTTTCTATTCAACAAAAAGTATGAAAAATTTATTTACTTAAGCCTCTTCTTAAAGGATAGTTTTTAATACCAGCTCCCCTCCCCAATAAATCTTATTTTGACCTGCCACTGACCCACTTCTGGAGTAAAACAAAAGATACTTCTTTGAAAAGTGTTTAAAATTTCATTTATATATGTGAATTTGATTTTTCAAATTTATACAAGATTGCAGTTATGGAGCCTCTTGTAACCAAATGGTTTCATGTCAATTCTCTTTCACTTTCGTTAGAAGCTCTAGAGGTCTTTTGTGGTCTTTGTCCAGGTGAACAATACTTTTCTCCAGTTTCCCCAGTTTTAATTTCAATTAAGAATTAGTACCTATCTTTGATATTCCTTTTCAATATGAACAGTAGCACTAAAAGAGAATTTTTCCTTTAGATAAGTGTGCGTTAGATTCCATGTATCAATCACAAAAACTGAAAATGGAGTGTAAATACTTTGTCAAAAGCTGCTTTTCTAAGGAAGATTGCTGTATTTTCTTTAGATTAATGAAATAACCAATAAAGATTCATTAGTGCAAATTACTTATTATGTAAGATTAAGTCAAAGTTAGACAATGGAGTGTATTTCTTTTGCACCACATGAAACGGTTCAAATTCTTTAAAATTTGGATTAAAAAAGGAAAATAATTCACTGATTGAATTTAGTCTAGAAATATGTTGGTATTAAAATTATGACTTAGTCATCTGAATAAAGGTTATACATTTTTAACATAAAAATTAATACATTTTCTTAAAATATAAGAATCTGTGAAGCAGTTGTTCTTATCTGAAAAATCGTCATGGAAAAACATGAACAATGTGCAACTCTTCTTAGGTCAAAAATTTAAAAATTTATAGATAGCAGAAAGGTTATATAAACAATTGTTTAAAAAAATCAACAAATTCTAAACAATTAAAATTTAAATGAAATACTAAGACAGATGAGAAGTACATGGTTTTTGGCTCTTTTTTAGTGTGTACTTCGTATTGTTTACTAAATATATATGTTTATATACTGTAAAGTATTACATTGGAGTACAATTTGGGCTGTACATCAATGTATTATGTTTAATATAGGTTTTATATTTTTCTACTTTTGACTGTTAGTTTTCTACTCTGAAGACGCTTTTTTTTTTTCATCCATAGGAGAGTTGTTAAAAAAGGAGACAATTATTAGGTGGCTTATTTATAACTGAATTGAATTAATTAATGGTTGATTACACAGAATTTTCCATTTTATTCTCCTTGTGAGAACATCATGTTAATCATCACGTGAGATTTTAACTGAGAGAATTGCACTTCTACATCTTGTATCTCATGAGCTAGTTTTGTCACATTTCTATCGATCATATATTGGTAAACAAGGGTAGAATAATGAACAATAGCTTAATTAACAATACAAAATTTATTTCAGTGCATATTAAGAATACTGACATTATAGAAAGTGAACAAAATTGGTCCTTCCTTACTGACTAAAAAAGACTGCCTGAC
Organism: Acheta domesticus; assembly: GCA_031308135.1. Lineage (NCBI taxonomy): Eukaryota > Metazoa > Arthropoda > Insecta > Orthoptera > Gryllidae > Acheta > Acheta domesticus. The sequence continues at coordinate 54,813,496 of JAHLJT010004567.1, forward strand.
GGTTTTTTTGGTTTATGCATAGCCAGCACTCTTCATTTCGTTCCATACATGGATAAGTTCTTCTGGTTCATGATATCCATGAGATGCTATCACATAGCGGTACTGATAAATTTTATATTCCTTTTTATAAAAGTAAAATTCATTGCAATGATAAGGTTCAATGCCCATTTTCTTTGCAAGTATACCTAGATATATATCATCAAACCTGAAGTGTTTAGTAAAATAACTAGCATAATACATGTTTTCCAAAGCATTGGATGAAAGAATGTAAGCACCAGCCGTAACATATGGAGGCCACATATGGTAAGGATATTCTGACAGAGAAATATACCATTTACTACTATAATGTCTATGAGGTGCCGAGAAAAATACAAATCCTGTAAATAATTCTACATCATCTGGTAATTCAAAATCCATAAAGTTAGGAATGTTTCTTTTATTAAGTATAGGAGTTTTGGTATAGCTTGTGATAGTTACGTGTTGGGCAACCAGCCTGTCTGGTATTCGTGGATCATGTATTAAATTAGGATCTATCATATATTGTGGATAGTGAGTGGGATTACGAACAAATCGTAATACATTTTTAGTAGAAACATACATATCATCATCACTGAACATATAAAATTTAGAATTCGCACAATATAACATTGCCCACTTAAAACCTATCATTGTTTTAATAGTATTATTGAAATAAGTATCAACAAAGTCAGCTTGCACAATATCTCCATAATGCTTTTGCTCTACTTCAATTCTCCTTTGTAGTTCAATATCATCATTCTTTCCTAATATAAAAACAGTTCTCATTGGAACATCAGAGAAACGTTTTTCATAACCCCACGTATTCCTTATGGCACTCCTCCTGTCAAAGTGATTTGTTGCTGATTTAACAATGTATACTAAACGCAATTTCTCACCATGTCCCAGCTTACATTTTTCCTCACAAGAAGACAAAAATGGATAATTGTATTCATTAATTGGTTGTACACTAGGCTTTTCATGATTTTTCATTTGTTCTACATATACACGAATATCGCCTTCCAAAGGATATTGAAAGTTTTTGAAGAAGTCTTCTTCGAAAATATGAGTAAATGCTCCAAAGAAATGCAGAATAACAAACAGAATAAGAAAAAGAATTATGTGCTTCTTTCGAATTGCAGGAAAGAAGTATCTCATTTGTAAGGCAGTCATTCTAAAGTTGCGCTTAACACATCTCTGACACAGCTTTATCCAATCTGACATGATTATTACATCGTTGTATCAATCATCTGTGGCTGAAAGACGAATGCCGGTACCTGGAAAATAAAACACTTTCGTTTAGTCTTCGTGGGGTTGTGTAGCTATCAAAGAAGAAATTTTGTCTCGAGGAACTGGGCGATTGATTTTTCCAACAATCTTTATACTCGTAAGTAATATCATAAATGTGAGGTCGAACCTAACCTAGTTAAAGATGTCATCTGCAGATATTCATTCCTTAGAATTAGATAATTAAAAGAAGTTATTATGTGAATGGATGATGGACTGAACGTCACCTATCTGAAAAAGAAACCAAAAAAAATTATTGGAAATATTTCTTTCGGCAAAACATAACCTCAATTCACACGCATTCATAATATGATTACATTCACCTGGGTTCTAAAGCCTTCTACCTACCGCAGAAAAATGTCAAGTACTAATTCAAAATTATATAAGTTTTTATATTGCATATGTCGGTATGTTAAGTTCCATTGTATTATTGTAATTACAATTCTGTTCAAAACCCAGCCCTAACCATTACTGCCCATCACAAACAATAATTCTTTACTCTTACAATAGAGGTCATTGCTTGTTACTGGTATATTGTTTGACAACAAAATATTTGCAGCTGACATTCTGGATGTGAAAATATGTATGCCTTTAAAATGTACTAGAAATGATGACCTCGGCGAGAATTGGAATCTGGTGTGGTGTTAGTGATGAAACAAATTTGTTCCCATGTCTCAAATGTGAATGATCCCCAGTTCAATGAACATTAACCTCTTCACCTTATTTTTTGTATCCAAGAAAGAAATTTGTATTTATGATATTTATGTCATAATGAGCATGCCATAGTTTAAAAATTTCAATTTCATGCACCTTGCGCCTTTCGATAGTAATGTAGGTCTACCCCGGGTCTACCCTTGAAATTGGAGATAAACTAATACTTGTAAATGTATTAGAACCTATTCGGCAGATGTCAATTAGAAAATTACATGAAAAACAACATTTCTAATGATCAGATGTGGTAGACATTTACACATCCCACATTTGAACATTTTAGTGTCTTCATCATGCACCATAGTTTGAATCAAATCAAGTTGAATATAGTCATGGAGGATATATAAAGAAACTCTCCACTGAACCACTGAAGTCACAAATAAAATGAGTTAAAAGTATTGTGATTAATACAGTTCTGGTTATTTTAATAGTGCTATATAATAAAATTAAATCTTGTTTTTAGAATTACTATTATTGATTTTCATTCGTTATGTTAATAATAGGTGCAGTTCAACGACCCCGTGGTATTATGATTGAGATCCGGCCATGTTTGCTAGAAAGAAAGTGGGTTGAAATATGTACAATTAGTATTATTGTGTGAATTTCGCCTTTGATCTGACTTCTATTTGTAAATTTGGAAGATCAACAGTGCAATGGAAGGAGGCGACAGGGGTGAGTATTCTGTTAATTCATTTTTTATAAAAGATTTGTAAGTTTGACACTACTGTTGGGGGCAATGGCAGTGTCAGGGTCGTAGACAAATCTAGTTCAGTGACCGCGTTTACTTACGACGAATGTGTCTCGTGATTTTATTGTATCGTCTTTCTTCCTGTATAAAACATTGTGTTATTTTATTTACAAGTGAGAATATCTGCATTCTTCTTAGAAATACTTCTAAATCTCCCGTTTTTTGGTTTTATACTCTGCTTTGCTCTGCAACCTTTAGGAAGACGATATTGCTTTTGTTAACGAAACCAATACGTCGCTATTGATGTTAAAATATGCAGTTGAGGAAAACGTGAGCTTAGCAGTTCGTGGAGGTCTCGAGAACGTGCGTTGAGGAGTACTGTTTTGGTTGTCCCTGTGTGTCCAGGATAGGTTATCTGAGTGTTTCTCATTGTGTATCAGGCCTCCATATGGGCCATCTGCTTTAGCTTTCAACTAATATAATTATCAGTATTTTATCTACAAAGGCACACAATTTTATTTCTTTAGAATTCTTTACATTTGCTACTTGATATGTAAGAAAACTCGATGGTGAACGTAAAGCATGTGATGTACACATATGGATCGGGTTTGTAATATTTATAAGTTACTTGAATGTATTTTTTTTACGGTTAATGTCGCTAACTCTGCTATTAAATGTATTTATTAGTTCTTATTTCGAGAAAAAACGGGGAGTAAACTTTTGCTCTATGCCCTTTTGTGTCCTTGAACCACAAATCACTTTATCCCAAAACCCGATGTCGACAAATAATCGTGAAAAGCCGTGTTAGCTTGTTTTTGGTGTAAACATATTCCGCGACAAATGGCAATGAAAATGAGATGGCTGATAGCAATTAAAATGAGAGTATGCCCCTCTGTTGCTATTACTTTTAGGAATATTGTTAACAGCTAACTTCACCTTGAAGAAAAAACCTTCAGTTGCCATCTGGGTATTTGCCGAAGAAAAGAGGGAAAGAGAGAGAAACGTGGAACGTAAATGAAGGTGCGTTGAATGACATTTGAGGTCTGGTGGCGTGGTGCGAAGCGGAGGGGGCGTTGCCATCGTATCTGTTGACATCAGGCAGCGCGAAACGCGCACCGCCGACGGCGCGCGTGGGCCCAATGCCGCGTTGCGTATTGATCATGGCTATCGCGGCGACGCGAGCACGAGCGCGCGCGTGTAGTGCGTCCGCATCCGGGCTGGGCCTGGCCTGGCCGGGCCCGGCCGGGCCTGCCAAGGCAGGGCAGGGCGGCGCCGCGCCGGGGGGCTGGCCGGCCCGCTTCCTGAAACAAAGGCCCCGCACCGCCACCCCGGGAAGGAGTTGCCACGACTCCGCCCCTCCCGTGCTGGTTCCCTTGCTCTTCCCGGTTCTTTGGCTCTTCGCCCTTTCTCCTCGTCTCTTCGCCTTCCTGCTCGCGTCGCTTCACCGCGTTCATTTCTTCCTCTTTCTTCTCTTCGTTAGTTTCTTTAACTGTAGAGGAAATACTGTGTTATCTTTCCTTTATGGTTTAAAGTGGGATAATTTAATTTTGACCCCGGGTGTGAAGAAAATTTGCAAACTGTCAGATGAGAAATTGCAGTCTGGTTGGTGAATGTCGTCTGTCATTACCTTCAACTTCTATCTCATTTAACAATAACTCCCACATCTGAAAGTTCTTTGGTAATGCAGTATGCTTATTTTTAAATAATCGTGTTGCCAGCGACAAATCTTCGTAAACATTTATTAGTGAGAACTTCAACTAGTCATTTATCATGTTAGCACTTACAACTGTGTCATGTGAGCACGAGCCAACAAAAGGTAACTGATGTATAGAACTTCAATGTGCTCATGTAGCTTGATTCATGTACGGTTTACACTACACATGTACTATTACATGGTGTCTGAAGATTTAGAGAGAGCTATTAGCAAGTATTAAAGACATTTTCTGTATATTATTAGACATTTTTCATCAAAGAAAAAAAGGGTAGTATAATCTTGACGATAAATTGAATCTTCTCTTCCATTACGGATTCCACTACAGAAATCTTGTTCTTTATGTGTTTTGTTAAGTGTAGCTGGCAAGAGCAAGTCCAAAGCAGAAATCCAATGGTCACTATTCTATTTTACTTAATGCAAGTCCTTTTCTTCTGAAATGCATAAACTAGGTTCATCGAAGTATCATTTCTTTTCTGTATTTAAATAAAGAGCAATTACGTTCCACAGGATGCTCTGTACTGCCTGTGAAAATAGTGTAGTAATTGTGGCGCTAGTATTTGTGTAGTCTGGCAATGAAGCCCAAGGAGAATACAGCTAATTTTACGCCATGTGGTGAAAGAAGAATGAGGAAGTGAAGGTCGCGCCAAGCTACTTGTTTGTTTGCTATTCTCTTAAAATCCCCCACATGGTTCATTAAATGCTCAATGAATGCCAAATATAATATATCTGAGAAGATCAGTATATGGTTTTTATAACCAGAAGTGGTCAGAATTCGTCACTAGATTACAACTTGGCGTATCGCATTGAAACATTATTTGCACGATAGTGTTTCTAAGCGTTTATTGGTTTACAGGTTTTCAAGTGAGAAAAACGAGAGGCAGGTGTACAGAACGTATTATTGCGAAAGCAAATAAAATATTGGTTCATTAAAAGGGCATTGAAATAATCTTAAATGGTTTAACTGATGACTGGTGTCCAATGATGGCAAGGTCTTGCTTGTTAAAAATGTTGAAGTGATTTCATAAGTTTCATTATGTTACATTTTTATCGTGACGCACCTCTTAGTGTTTTTAAATTTGCAATTATTGTAAACTTCAGAGTTTCAATAATTTTTAAATGTACATTTCACCAGACATGATGTGGGGAGAGCCAATTTGATCAGGAGGTAGCGCGAGGGCGTTGGTGCTGCATGGAGCGGCCTGGAGCGCCCCTGGGTGTGGGAGAGGGAGCCTGCCACCTGGCGGTTAGCTTTCCAAGGGGACAGGGGCTCTTGTCGGAAGCACATGGGGGAGCCATGCGCTCGCGCTCTTCTGTCCCTCATTAACTCTCGTGTCTTGTTCTCTTGAGTTCCATTGCAAACTCCGTGATCTTGATACATGTGTACAACCACGCCACGAAGAAAATTGAAAAGAAAACGAAATAGAAATGGAACTTGTTTAAAAAGTTTCTTTTGAAAGAAATGTGGCATGTCTAAACCGAATTCTAACAGGGTGGACAGCAAACCTGGAATTCTTGGAAACCGAAAAAAACGGGAATTTGAAAAAGCCTGGAAGAACAGAAGAAAACGTAATTTAATTTGAAACCCGGGATTTTTCGGTATTTTCAGATTTATCTCTAACTTGTAACACATTTACTTACGCTATATTCTTTTGTGAATGGCATGATTCAACTCTATACTTGATAACGGTGATTGGTAAAATTGAAATACGTGCGAAAAATGCGACGTGTACGCTTGAGGATTGCAACGTCCTTGGCTCGCGCGTCACACGACTTCAGTCACTGTCGCGGGTGTAGGTGCAACATGTATAGAGTAGCTAGCACCGCAGTGCACGTATATGGTTGTCTGCGTATAGCACGCGTACGGTCGAGGAACAAACGTTTAATCGGGAACTCAGTAACTGAGTTTCGTTTAGTGTCGCTTCTCTTATTTAAGGACATTGGCGGTACCACTGCTATTTTTCCGATTGAAACCACCACGTTATCACGTCCATGATACTCTGGAAATTTTTCCTTATTTGGTAGAAGAGCGCAGTTGAAGCTATCTTAGCGTACAGCCTTCCCGGAGATTGAGTGAGTGTCCGAATTGACAGGGAGCACGAAAAAAACCTAACGGGCCGAGATTTTGACGGCGTTGCGTCCCAGGAAATACGAGTACACCCTATTCTGACTCCGATTTGGCAGATATGTGATACGTAGGTTTCACTTTTAAGGAAAACTATGGCAGAAGTAGCTTCCGTAAAGTACGGTATACTGAAAATAATGTTCAGGATTCGTCACTACTCCTAATACCTCAAAATGGATAAGTATCCTAAAAAAAAAGTATTACCTTTTTTTAGTTAAAGGAATGAAATAAGCGTATAGGGAAAAATGCAGTTAAATTATAACGTTAATGTTGCTGATCTTTGGGAAAGTAATTTCTCACTCGTTTGTTATCATTCTTCGGTAAACATTGGTAAATTTTAACTGTCAAGACTTCGGTTCAATTACTTGGTAAGACTCCATATATTTAAGTATTCTGTACAAGAAATTGGAAGTTAGTAGAAACATTCTAGAGACTTTGGATGACGATGTATTTTTCACGTATGATAAAATTTGTTTTGTTGTATCTCTTCCTAACAATCGAATTGAGCGATCTTTCTGGTCTTCCCCAGTAGGAAGGAAAATGGTAAAATAATTGCTTATGAAAACTGTGATGGAATTATCATTTAAAAAGAGGTTAAAATTGAGAAATTGCGAAAGACGGTAATACTTGTAATTGTGAATCAGTACTGATTCAGGATGCGTTAACTACCTGTGACATTAGTCCAGTATGTATATTATCAGTTATATCATGGGAGTTGGAGACGTTCTTCCCCCGTTGGAACGTCCGATCCGGCGCCGACCTTCAGGGAAAGCGTTATTGCTGTTTGGAGTTGCGGGGCGAAGCGGAGCGTGTTTGATGGGAGGGAGGCGGACGGTGAAGTTTAATAATAATGCCTTTATTGATATGGCGAGGCTCGGGCCATCAGGCCCGGTCTTCCGCCTTACCACATATCACATGTTAACAATTTAGTTCATACAATGCAATCTACAAAAGTACAAGTATGATAGTTTATATTAGGTAAGTTATATTATAATAGGTAAGTAGTTGGTTGAGTAGAAGTATCATTTGAAGCAACTTATAAACAATATCACAGGTTAAACAGATACAAAGTTTAATAGATGATGGTAAATAACGGTCTGGCAACGCCACGTAATCAGCAGCAAATGCGATAGAAAAAAGCGGTAATGAAGAGTTCCACCTGAAAAGTTGCTGCGAATTTGATTTTTGTTCACAAATGCCATGGGGATGAGCTGCGTTTTCACGTCCGATCCCTTAGGAGATTGTCGTGGCGCTCCGCAACCCATTGCCCGTGGGATTCATACCAAGATGCATACACAGTAGTCATATTCTTTGGATAAGGATTCATTAAAGGTGTGTATATGTAATTCATTAAATCGTAGTTTCAATCGTAAATCAAGATGAATTCGACAGTTTTTACTTTCCTGCGTTGGGTTGTATATTTTTTTCATGGCCGTTGTGTGCATCTTTGTTGTCGCCAGTCCATCGGAATGTCGATAGAGTTCGCGTCTGTCCTGTCCCTTCGATCTATGCTTCTACTAATCTTGATTGAGCTGACAGGACGGACAAAGGACATTTCCTGGAGTTAGAGTCGTTTATTCTCATCGTATGAACACAAGTAGTCGATTTGCCACTGTGGCTACACGTATGGATACTGATCTTTGTAATAAGAATTTTCGACAGAAAAATCTCGTTTTTCTGCAGCAGGGCCTGATATCGAAAAAGTGGGTAAGTCTTGTTTTATATATTTAAGTTCTAACATCCCGACACATGTGGTAGTTAACAGGAAGTGTGTAAGTAAGTAAGTAAAGGGTGAGTACAGAACAAGGAGGAGGCAGGAAAGATCGCACCCCGCCCGTGGCCCTTTTGTTAGGGCTCCGCCATTCGCCTTATGTTGATCGGAGAAACGACGGAAAACCACGAATCAGCTCAGCCGCCCGCCAGAATTCTCCTCCAGACAGCGACTGATTTCGACTCAGCTTTCTATCTAGTGTCGAAAATCCTGCCACCGTCGCCGTACGCATCGAGTTCTGCTCTAATATAAATAGCACAAAAAGATCCTAAGAAACGGGAAACGTTCACACGAAGCGATAACTATTTTTCGTAATATATTCAAGGAAGACGCGAGTACAGTAATCCCTCAACATTCACGAGAGGGAGGTTCCCAATAAACCTCGCGAATGGTAAATCCGCGAATGTTGAGTCTATCTTACAATGAAGAAAGTTGGGTTAGGTTCCTGGGTGTCGAAAAGCTCCTTAAAAAAGAAAGGAAAATATATGTGACAAACAATTGTAGTAGAACTGAGTAGGAGGTACTACAAACAGACGTCCCAACGTAACGTCCCAAAGATACGAAATTAAACAATATTTGTGAGTTTTCAAAGTTGAAAGTGATTGGATATAGGATTTTTTTTGGTTCATCACCCTCCTCGTTGTTCTAATATCCAAACATGGAAAAGTTGGTGCTTCTATTTCTCTCTTAAATTTCGAAGTTATTTCCATGTTCGGATCACATTCGATTGCCCTTTCCACCAGAGGTTGTTGAAGTTTTAGAACGCCATTAACAGCTTTGACATTGAAATTGGTCCAGGAGGCAGTGTCGCTTCTATTACTTCATTACGTTCCAGGAGGCTTTCTTCGCTGATTTCCCGAAGCTGCTATTCACTGGCGTCGTTATAATGAGAGTTGCGCAGATCCTGAATGGCTTTTTTGGTCACTGAATTCAACTGAATTGAATTATTTTACAGTTGTATTATTATTAATGTGCATTGACATTTCAACTTTGATATTTTTGCAAAACGTGATACTTTGAGCTTCGGTGTCTGCCGAGTTCGTTTCCCAGATAAAACTGGTAAAGGAAATAAAATGTCCTGGTTTTAAAAAAGTACGATCAAAGGCGCACTCGCGAATGTTAAAACCGGTAACATTTCTCTAATCGCGAATATTCGGAACTCGCGAGTATCGAGGAATTACTGTATAAGCATTTTCTTTGAGACTTGTGGGCCTTCAAGTGCGAAGGAGCTCCATCGTGGTGTAAATGTCGGCTTCATGGCGAAGGCTGTGACGGTCTCATCTTGTCTCACGCGTGGCGTCCCGTGGCCCATGTGCTGGGGCGGCGTCCTTTTAAACGTCCCGCTGGAGGCCACTCACCTGGAGCGGCGGCGGGCGCGGGCTCCGCTCCCGGCCTCGTCCTCCGCCCTGCGGGGCTTCCTGCTTCCCTTGAGCGGCAGCGGCTGCGCCCGTGCGGCCTTGACCCGGGGGCAACCACCGTCTGGAGAAGGAAATTTAGTGTTTTTTTTTACCTGATCGTAATTCAGTCTCTTGGAAGGGAGTCCTAGTTCTAGTGGTGCTGCAACAGCACATACAAGTATTTGTATATTTAATACAACGCTTATCTGTTGTATAACAAAGCATTATTTGTAACTGCTCCGCATTTATTATATTACATAGTTTTGAAATATTAACTTATTGCAATTTTTCGAAAAATGAGGGATTTCAATGAAAATACGCCCTGCACCGTTTCTCTTAAGCGTCCTTTACGGTATTCGAGGAGAAAGTTTAATCCAAAAATTTGGAGTCATTTTTGTGAAAATTTTAAAAATGTGTTTGAAAATTTATTTAATTGACCCTCAAAAATAGAAATATCCGTTTGAAAGACCCAAAGCCTTGAGTTCGTTCAGATCGACCGGGAATTTCAATTTTGAAGAAAATTGGCTGAACTGTTTAGGCGCTAGCGTTGACCCGAGACAAACTGATGATAACTGAGATAAACCGGCGAACATACACACAAACGGAGCGACATATCAACTGACAGACCGACGAACAGTCGGGCAGATAGACGAACAGACGGACACACAGACGAACAGAGATCCTTTTTGCCGGTAAGTGATTTTTCGGTATGTAGAAGCCACAAATCATGGTTTCTGACCGCACAGTTTTCTATATGCTGTATTAAATAACATACACTTCCCACTTAAAGTCGTGATAACTAATTCCTAGGTATTTTAGGATCCCCTGGGTTCGCTAGACTTTCCCACGAGACCAAGACGTTCCTTTTCTGCACTTACTACCAGCAATGCTAAATTTACAAATTGTGTAGAGCTTAATAGAGCTTCTGAGGGCAATTAACGAGATAGTCAGTAGATCGTCTCGAGACGTGATCCCCAACGACTTGAGGGCACTGACTATGGATCTTGGCATAGCCCCTGAGGTTCCAACCACCGCTGGCAGGATTCTGGCATTGGGCACTCTATGATGTTGGGCTGTTAGGGGAATGACAGGTTGGTATTTTACGACATTGTCCTCTCCTGCTTTTAGAAGGCTAGACTCATCCTCGTGGTGGACAGTCACATCGACCACGTGGACCCCTTCCCGGCTTTTTATTACTAGATCAGGTTTGAGTGTAACCCCTTCGGCAACAGAGAAAGTGGCTTCCGTGGATACCACAGTGTCCGATTTCCGGAGCATTTTGCCCTCATGAAATTCTTGATCTCGTCATGGCGCTTTTTTCTTGCTGGCTTCGTAAAAATGCACTGACCGAAAATGCGATTCATGGTTTCTACCCCTATATTGCATTTCCTGCAGTATACATCCTCCCTGGACCTTCCTCTACTAAGAGTAGTTTTATTAGCAGCGGTATTTGTTCTCAGTTGGAGTGCAGTTATAAAAAGACCAGGTTTCAGAAGATTATAATCTTTCAAAAAGGCATTTCCAATCGGATCGTTTACATGCCCCTTAACCGCTCTCCTTTGGCATCCCAGCTTCTTCCAAGTAGCTACCTCGTTATCGGCGCATTTCTTCTTATAAGCCATCTATCTTGTTCATATAGGGCCAGTTGAGTGTCAGTGCTAGCGGTTTTTAATGTCCGTTGGTAGAAACTCGGACAGGAGCTCAGCCATCTGCAAATAGGATCTGCAGATTTTTGTAATCGTAATCCTAGGTTCAGCGCTACTTTAAGAACATGTTGGGCGAGCCGCAGCAATCCCAGTCCATCATCTCTCTTAACCAGGTAGAATAAGCCATCGGCAATACTCATATGCAGATGTTAAAACTCTTTGACTGCCACTCTGATTTGACCGTCCGCTTCCCTGAGCATCGACATAGATGGCATCGATAAAACCAATTGGTAAAGGTAATGTGGCGTGTAAGTATTAATCGCGCAACTTTTCTTGACTGATGACCTTGCTTCCCCCTCTTTGGCACAATAAACAGTTGGCGGCAAAAGCTCGCAGCGAGCTCTGATGACATTCCAAACACATCTTTACTGACGCGAAGTAGAAACTATTTTCTGTTGACGAGAACTTCTGTCCGTGATTTTCTCCAAAAAATTTAAAGAAATGACCGAAGCAGGTGAAAATCCATCATACGAGATACCTCGAACTCCTGAGAAAGTTAGAACGCAAATTATTGAGAAAGCTGCGAAAACATGATTGATTCTCCAGACATTGGCACTGGTTCATAAAATCTAGTGGCCGATTTCGTAACTAATACCCCCACTCCACCCGCATTTCTTCAATCCATCGGTCAAGAAAAGTTGCGCGAGTAATATGAAGTAGTATGTAAGTATGAAGTAATGCCAACTTGTGAGTGGGCTTTAAATGCGCCTTCTGAAACTTCGTCATTGCTTCCATCAAATTCGATGTAGATGCTGTACATGGGAAGCCATTCCAAATAGAGTAGTTCACTCCCAGGTATGTGAGGGTATGATCATTACTGACCAGAGGAATTCTCTCCCCCAACCTTTCCAGACAGGGGGGCCTCAGTGAACGAGAATCTTTCAAAGGTAATTTGAAATGATGAACACTTCTAGGCAGAGGGCCCCTATGTATTCTACCACAATATCAACCAATTCTTGAGCTCCTGGGGCATCTTTTGTTGACAGCACCAGATCGTCAGCAAATGCTAACACACTCCTTTCTAATAGCATGTATCCCGACATGTCTTCCAATTTCTCAAGCAGGCACTCCATAATGAGATTAAAAAGGAGTGGTGACAAGGGGTCCCCCTCTTTTACTCCTGGACGAATTAGCACCTCAATTCCTTTTGAGGGATGCTGAATGATGGTGGAAACGTCTTCGTAAGAGTACATTGCCAAATTGGTAAAGGCGTCAGGAATCCCTTTCCTGGACAGAGCCTACCGAATCGCTTCACGAGGAACACTGTCAAAAGCTTTGGATATATCTAACACAGCGCCGATACCACCGTCAGTTTTTTTCACGTCACAGACTGCTTCTTGAAGAATTTGAACGTTAGCGAAAGAGCCAGGTTCAGTGATAAACCCTTTCTGTCGTGGCTTGAACTTCACCATGGATTGAATGCATTTGTCCATAATGCTTCAAAAGATTCTGCACAGCAGGGAACTAATTGTGATGGGGCGATAGTTAGTGGCAACTTATTATCCTTACCCTCTTTTAGTATCAGGGTGGGGCGATTGTCTTCCCACCCGGAAGGCACAAAACCACTGTATAAAGTTTGGGTGTACAATAGGGACAATATTTCAGTATTTGCTCCTGAAGATATGTGGCTCACTTGCATTTGGTGCTGGAGCCGTGGCATTTTTCATTCCAGCCAGACGACTTTTAATTTCGGCAACTTGTACCATGTATAGAATTTTGTCTGGGTCCATTTCATGTGTCGACAATTTATCACCCTCTCATAATTTGGAAAGCCGAATCGGAGGCGTGTTACCCCAAATGGATTTGTACAGATCATTAATCTCATCCCTATTAAGGGTCTGTTGATCGCTACTAGTACAGTCAGTGCCCGTTCGAATGTACTTTGCCAAAAGCGCTGAATAATTCTTGAAAAGGTCCTGCGCCCTAGCGTAAGAGTAGCGCTTCCTAGCGCGTTTGCCTCAAAGTCTACGGGGCCTTTTAGGGTTGGTGGTGGTGGGTACAGAGGAGCCGCCCAAAATCTCCACTTAGTTGGCATAGATCTCGTTCAATTGGTCCTGGGATTGAATATTTCTTTTGAGTTCATTTCCCATCTCAACGAGTTCTTGATCTTCATTAGTGTGAGAAGTACCCCAGGTTCCTATCCAAGTTGAAATGTTTTCCTTCCAAATAGGCTTGGCAACTAGTGCGGCCCTGTTGAGACAAATTTCAGTCATTAGTCTTTGGGCGTCATAGCAGCCGGGGACTCGATAAAAGTTTGGTCCTGTCGTAACCGACCAGCGTTCTCGGAACGGACCGTGTCAATAGCAGGTAAAACAGAATCAAAGATGACGGGCACAGCCGAAAGCTCCTGATTCGTCTTTGAAACTATAGCGGCCTCCTCATTAGGGGATCGCACCCTATCTGCTTCCAAGGAGGCAATGTCTACCATTGCAAGTTCCTCAGGGCTTTTGCCTGTGAGCCGAGTTATTGGAAGGGAATCGGTACAAGGCTGTTTGCTTATCTCTACCTGTAAAGACGTTTCCGCTCCCTTTGGACAAGTGTCGGAGCAGGGGATCACCGGCCTTCTTCCTGCCTTAAGATTAGGCTTTCGATACAGGGGAGAAGAAGAAATCAGCTGCTACCCGAATTTAACTTATGTGTGTGTTGACATCCAACTCACACCCTTTTCATCACCAAAATTCGTTGCAATTAATTAGCAATAAATCATTTGAGGGTTTCCGTCGAGCTACGACCCGAATTTAACTTATGTGTATGCTGACACTCAGCTCACACCCGTTTCTCCACGAAAATAGTAATTTAATAAGGTTTATTCCATCATTAATTTTGTTTGCAAAAAGTAGGACCCTTAATTAATAAATGTATTGGACGCGCGATAATTCTAAACCTTTGGATTTCAAGTGCAAGAGACAAGAATAGAAGATTCTTGGATGACTTCGAACATTCTACAAGCTGCAACATCTCTACGAATTGTAAGCGCCGCAAAAAAATGTGAATCAAAATTACGAAACCTTTGTAAAGAACTGTTATCCAGATATTCAAAGGCCTTAAAAAATTAAAGAAATTGTTGGGTTGATTTAATTGCTACGTTAAGAATTCTTTTAATGAGCTATAAATCATGTAAATTCAATATCAAAGTTAAAATTGACATAATATTTGAGTCTTATAAATGTTATGAATATTTTATTGGAAAAGGCTGATTTATTTAATAATTGAATCCCACTAACCTTACTTTTATAGAAAGAATAATTTTTTAGAGTATACCCCAATCTGTACAAGACAGGTGTGTCAAGTTGGAACAGCCGTATCAGCACACCGGAATGAAAAATGTCAAATTATTTATTGTTATTTAAATGCTAATTAATGGCCACGTATTTTTGGGGCGAAACTTCTGTGAGCTGGCTTGACGCGACACCAGCACACACATAACTTAAATTCGGATCGTAACTCGACAGAAACCCTCAAATGATTTGCTAATTAATTGCCACAATTTTGATGTACGATGATTTTGATGTACGCAAGTCAGTTACTTTGAAAATGAAATGTCATAATTCACAAGTCTAAACAAGTGAGGTTGCTTCATTTGAAAACACATATGTGCATTATCATTTACAAATCGACAAGATCTTCATTTTGAAATGTACATTAGATAAAAAAGAACAACTTTTTTTGCTTATCGGCCATAACGACTTTGGACCAGTATGATCTAAGGAACAACTTACTAAATTTTCAGACAATTTAACCGAAACCTCATTTCCGTAAGATTTGTGCGGGGCTCTTTCGAGCCTCTGTGGCTTTTTCCTGTTGGTGGATTAAATAAGATGTGATGTATTCTTTCGATTAGCTTCACAATGTGGTCAAGAATTATTGTAAACACCTGTACCATCATTGTGTGTGAGTGTGAGAAATGCTATTAAAAAATGCTGACGACTTAGTACTAGTCTCCCTTGGGTCAATGCTCATACCTCTTTGAAGATGGGAAGCAATAATAATGACAATAATAATAATAATAATAATAATAATAATAATAATAATAATAATAATAATAACGTTAAAGGAAAATGTTAAAGAAATCGTAGAGAGACAAATCACTTCATGGGCAACATGTGAAAAGAATGGACAAGGTGCAGATCACTAAAGATAAATCGTTTATGTGGCTCAAAAGGGGGAGAATGAAGCTCGGAAGCACATGTGATAGCTGCCCAAGATCATACCTTGAGAACACGACATTATGATAAAGCGGTTCTCAAAATTTCCGAAGATGATAAATGCCGCATTTGCCAGGAACACGTAGAAACCATTGATCATGTTGTCTCATCTTTAGAATGATGGAGAAAAAATATGTAATTCCATTTAAAAAATGAAAGTTGTGTCAATATCTCTCAAGTTACATACATTACAAACAAGAAAACGAAATATGTTATTTGCCCCATCATGTGCAACAACATGACGCAAATACAACATGGCGCAAATCTCAATACTTCGAACCGTTTTCAAGATATTTGCTGTGGACAACGTACGTGCTCTATCCTGTATACAGGTGTCTAGAAGCATAAGTACATTTAAAATATTGAACAGAACATACAAAAATTTTATACTATTAACGTATTCGGGTGTAAGCCAAGTAAAAACTAAACACTTTAAGGAAACGTTTCTCACTATAATCTACAGAATGAACTCTTCCTGAATATTACATTTTTGCTGGTCCGGCACTTCCCGATATTACCTCAGCTGCTCAGGGAAGTGCAGAAACTGCAAGTAAATGTGAATAGAGGGACAGAGAGCGGCAGAGACAGACAGACAGACAGGGCCAGGGTGAGGGAGGGAGAGACAGTGAGAAAGGGTGAAGGGAGGGGAAAGAGGGAATGAAGAGCAGAACAATGTCTGCCGGGTTTTCGTAGTCGAATATAATGCGAAGAATGTTCCTTTCCCCAAGTTGATACAAATTTTAATTGAAGAGTAACCCTGTTAATATCAATGTCGCATTTTGTTTGCTATTAATTTTCTTTTGAAGCTTTCGAAAATAAATCAAATATAAGGTGCGGAATGAAATATATGAACGAACATTTGAAAATGATCGTAAAACGACAGTTTTATGAATGTCTCCGCAGTGGCGTATCAAGCTGTACCTGTGTCTCTTAAGTCTCATTATTTTATAAGAATTCATATTTCTTGTGAGTTATCGAACTTAAGTATTTCAAACCAATTTATAAAGCCTGATTTTCTCAGGATATGTTCGATTCTGCTCCCACAAGAAGCTACCTACTTCGTGTACCGGTCACCTCCAGCCTGTTGCTCCTTTATGAAAATGCGGTGAAAGTGAACGTGACCTTGTATCCGGAGAAGAGCGAGGCTGGCGCGGCGGTGGTGCGGGGGCGGCGGTGGGGGGGGGAGCATAGTTTTCCGTCCGTCCGCCACGCCGCGTCGGCTGCGCGTTTTTCTGGGCCCTCTTCCGCCAGCCGCACTGTGGATGTCACTTGCTGTAGTTCGGGACAAAGTTGACTGGATTATATGGGGATGCGAAAGTGCACAAACATTTTTTCTTCAGTAGCGGTTGTGAATCGAAGTGTGTTGATATCTAGAATGTCCAAGAGATATTTGCCGGCGTATTCCTTCTATTCGCTAGGGCAGGGCTGTCTAACGTGGAAGGGCTTATGGGTCACATATCAAATTCTGGTTAACCCGCGGGCCGCTTGATGGTGAGTGTTTTTTACCCTAACTACTGAGTTTATACCGAAACAAATTATATTAAATACAACTTTTATTCAACTTAATTAATGATTAATGTACTTACGAGAAAATTAATATATCATTAAATAAAATTAGATGAATTGTGAAATTGTACTGTATTTGGTTGCTATAATATTTTTCAAAGCACTCGCACACAAAGCATGCGGCCTGCGGCCCGTTGGATAGCTTTGCGCTAGAGCGTCTGGAGTGTCTGCTTCATGATTTCCGGCCCCAATCAGCGTTCTGTTTCGGAAGTATGTCAATCCTGTAGTCGTTACTCGCACTGGCCTTTCAGAAGTCGAAACATATAACTAGGTAATATATATCTTAGTGAATCTCATGATCTAAATTTCGAATTGGAGAAGTTGGTTTGGGAAGCTGAAAAAACCCGTCTGTTAGTACTTCCGGTACACGGAAGCAGTCAGTATTTTCGAACATTTGCCTCGAATAAAACACGTGTATTACTGCATTGGACCTAAATTTACTTGAACTAAATGTACTTCGAATATCACGAGTCATAGTTTCTAATTCCCTGAATATTTTGTGGGATTTGTGTTCTTGAAAAGAGCGTATTGCGCTCATCTTTCTCGACCGAATCAATGAGATGCGAGGTTGATTAGAAACTGCAAAAGAGATTCCACTCTAGACTTCCACGCTAGACGAAAATTGATATTGGAGTTCGAGACTATGATACATTTATAGCTGTTGCGGGTGACCATTAATCGTGTTAAACTGGGATTTGGTCGAAATAGCACTCAAACGCATTTCCACCCGTTATCTATGTACACTTTTAACACGGTTTGAGTCTCTGTGGTTGCGGGTGTTACGGTGTAGTTAATTTTTCCATAATCGTCATGATTGACATCTTTGCAGCAAAATGTAAGATGTCACATCTTCGCGTTAAATTATACTTCCGGTTTATGCTGTAAGAAATAAGAGACAGCAGCATTTGAAGTGAGTTTGGCGCCGATGCGATTGCAGGCTTGGAAGGGCCCGGGCGGGCGCGCAGCCCACTGTGGCGGCACCGGCGCGAGGCAGCCGCCCGCCACGGCGCTGGCGCGACCAGCAGAGCGTGACGGCTCCGCGGCGGCGACGGCGGCCGCGGCCGCGAGCGCTGCATTCCATGGCCGTCACGTGGCGCCGCCGCCGCGCCGCCTAGCGCGCCGCCTGCCGCTTACAGTGCTGCCTCCTCCTCCCTCCCGTCCTCCGTGTCCTCCTCCCCTTCTCCTCCCCACCTCCTCCTCCTCCCCCTCCTCACCTTTGATCTCCCCTGAGGCTGCGCCCCGGGCGCCCCTTCTCCGGGCCCAGTTGGGCCACGTAATGATCTTTTGCTGCCTTGAGAGTGAGGATAGGCAATTAACAATACTTAGGTTTTTCTAGGGTGCCCGATGACATTAGGTCATTGTTACATCTCCTGCCTTATAAAATGAATCATTTTAATTCGCGAACCCCTTTCTCAATATCTTTGCCTCTTTTGCTCTTGGCCTCCGAAATGTGCCTAGCACGATTAAAAATATTAATTTTGTAAGGCAGAAGGTGTAACAGTGACCTAATGTCATCGGTCAGTATAGAAAAATTGAATTATAATCAACAATCCTCCGATAACAACTGACATCTTCCTTTTCAAGATAGTATTCGTTTCTTCATTAACGGGCGTTGTGAGTTAATCTAGTCTTCTACGTGGTGGATGTCAAACCTCTTGAATTAGAATAATTTCTGGTTTTCTGATACAAAAGGGAAAATGAGTGAAAGTGAAAATTAGAAAATATCAAGTTGATTTGAACTTTTGCGGCAAAGTCTCAGCTTTAATTTAAAAATTTACGAACGAAATATATACACCCATACAATTGTTGAAATCACGAATACAAGCAATTCTCATTTAAATCCTAACAATATTAAAAAATGTAGAGGAACTGAGTGAGTGTCGTGTAGGGATGGGGATGTCACTTTTATTTGTACGATCTGCCTCAAGGTAGTTTACAAATACATTTATTTTTCTTTCCCGTGATGTCAAAAAGTTCGAGAAATTTATAACATCTACAGAGTCAAGAAATTTGCAAAAAACCTTCATCATTTCTACGCATATTATTTTGTTTTCATTGTGCGTAATTTGCTTTGGAACTCCCAACAAAAGAATTTTGGGACCCAGAGAGAGAGAGAGAAAATACAAATGCATTCTTACGAAAACGTTATTTCCAAGATCAATTGAGATTTCCTCACAGAAATGAATAAGAAATACATGGAATTCGTTTTAGTCATGATATTCCATTTTTCCATGATTTATTGGTTAGCATTTATTATCACCTTAGAGTCATGCATAACTGTTGGTATTTAGTAAGTCATTAAGTAGCTTACTCTGGGTAATATGGTGAGCGTCTTCGAGTAGCGAGGAGAATAATAATTGGGTGAAGCGTCTGCGTAATTGGAGTGTTAATGCACAGTTTATACAGCCAAATACATTTCACTTTTAACCGGGAAAAATGGGAGGCTCATGTAAAAATCAAAACAATAGCATTCCATCACTGGTTCCCCGGGATAGATCCCGACCATTCCATGTGGAATTTGTGGTGGACAAAGCTAGCTATCGATAGGGGTGGTTGTTGTTGGAATGGTATTTTTACTGTATACGTACGTATATACAAAGCAATATACGTTGTATAGGGAAAGTTATTTAATATTGCGGAAAATCGATTTCTAGATTTCAACGGAAATACGCGTTTTGGAGTCCCCTGATTCCAAAAAGTAGTTATTTTCAAAACGTCCGTCTGTCAGTCTGTGAACAACCATAGCGCCTAAATCATCAGTACGATTTCTTCCAAAATGAATATTCCCCGGTCGATTTGGTTCCCCTCGAGGCGCCGCGATTTTGAAAACATTCTTTCTTCAAAATTTGGGGGCACTTTACAAGAAGCCCCCCCGAACATTTTCAATTTTTTTTCAGAAACTTCTCCAAATTTTTTCTTTAAATTTCTAGTAAGAATAGTGTAAAATATACTTATTAAGGTGGCATAGGTCTGATTTTAACGAATTTTCGAAAATTTCAAACGTTTTAACTCTGAATTTTTGAAAATTGCAAACGTTCGAATTTTTTTCGGCGTCTTCGTACAGCTACAAAATTGAAGATACATATTTTTCCTCCAAATAAAATTTGTTCTCCAAATTAATTTCTTTTATTAAGATCATGTAATTTTTTTTTGAAAATTTTAGTAGTATTCGCGCAATATGTGCAATTTTAAAAAATTACAAAAACTGTTTTTCTCAAAAATGGTTCCAAATTTTTTCTTTGAACTTTTGGTAGGGATAGTACTAAATGTACTCTGAGATGACATAATGCTATTTTCTTTTGTTTTTTCAAAAATTACAAAAATGTGGTTCTTTACTTGTATCTCACGTTTTTAATATTTACAATAGCGGCGATTTGTTCACACTATTGTATTTATGAGTGCTTTAAATTATATCCTACAAAGTTTCTCGAGAACTCTACAGTTTTCTATGAAAACTAGCTAAAAATTCTGCCTTTTCAGAAACGCGGAAACACCATATTCTCAAAAAGATTACAAATTTTTTCTTAAAACTTTTTCGAACAGTTAGTGCTAATTGCACTCTTTAATATGACGCAAAGTTCAATTTGGGGTATTTTTTGTTTTCTCAAAAATTACACAAATGTAATTTTTTTAAAAGATCTCTCACACCTTTAATATTCACACATTACCACCAATGTGTTAACAGTATTGTATTTGTGAGTGTAAGTGCTTCAAATGACTTCAAATTAATTTTTTTGAAAACTCAAAAATTGTGTGTGAATAAGAGCTTGAAATTTCGCATTTTTAGTTGCGCTTAAACGCCATTTTCTTAAAAACGTCCCCAAATGTTTCAAAGAAAATTGCCATTTAGGGCCAGGTTTTTGTGTTGTTTAATATTCTAAAATTGATAATTCCGTTCTACCATTAGGAAACCCCCAAAAAGTTAAGAAAATGTACTTTGGGCGGCGATAGGTGGCAGCTGGCAAGAGTATGTGGCAATTCCGAATGGCTAGCCCAGACTGAAGGAAATGAAAACTACGAGAAAGTCTGTGCCATTCTGTAATACCACTCGTTTCCTCTCTCTCATTCCACTATTGTCCATCCTTACTATCCTCTATTCATATAATCATATCTTATACTAATGCGTTCACTCATGGGCCTCAATGACAAACGAGAAGTTGAAGGGCTCCTAATAGTTTTTTCAAGGTATTCAAAGTCAGTAAATAAAAATTCAATTTCACAAAATATGTGTGAATGGCGGTGTTTGCACCTTTTTGCCCAAATTTTAAATAAATAATGCAGTTTTTTTATCGGAATTTGAAAGTTGACAGCGCAACGAAATGAAATCTATCGTTTTGTTTCTCGGAACCAAGTCCCTATATCTCGCAAGAAATCTGAAACGAGAGCATGAGATGTGAACCGTCCGCCAGATGCAAATGCAACCTGCGTGACGGGCGTGTCTCACGTACAACGGGGTGCCTATCGTACCCCTTTGCCAGGATTACCAATCATGTTTTAAATTAGTTGGTCCAGACGTTGCATTTTACTATATCTTATATCTCCACAAAGTTAATTAAATGATTTTTAGGAAAATTTAAAATATATAAAATATATTAATACTATCCTACATAGTACCTACTATCCTCCTAATTACATATTGTAATATACAAAATATTACAAGAAAACAAACACCGCGCTTTACCCTGGACGGTGCGAAGCTGTTGCTAGGTGAGGAATGTTTGCTGACAGGCATCGTTGTGGTAGCTGCGCGAAGGTGGTCTGATTAAAGTGGGACATTACCGTGGGAGCAAGTGGAAAAATTCTTGTAAGGAATTAAATTCAAACATCAAGAGAGAAGCAGATGACTTCGGCGACGACTGGCGCGAAGAGGGATTTTCGGCGCGGAAGCCAACACTGAAAAAAAGGATTGCTTGTCGCACATTAAAATTCGGTTCTCCCAACCAAATTTAATAGTAAAATATGGCCCAGCTATTTGTGTGGTTGACGCAACCTCGGCGCCATGTGTGAACCTCCGTGGTGCTCTCAACCACCGCTGGGTCTTGTGATTCCCATGTCGACGTAGGGTCTTGAACCACAAAATGTTTGCAGTGCGTGGTTGACTGACTCGGAACTTCGGTGGGTGGTTGAACAAACCAAAATTTAGTGCTAGTTCCTAGATAAATGTTTACACCAAAAATGGAAAATTTTGCATCAACCCTTGTTTGCATGTATGCTTACCTTCTTTTGTACTCGTACCTGTAGCATTAAATTGTTGGTTATGTAGTTAAGAAATTATAAAATTTTTCAGAATTGCATAAATTTGTGCGTATGCAAGACACTTCAAAACCACAAGTAGAGACAATGTCAAAATTCAAATTTTCAATTAAATTCAGTGTAAATTAATTGGATAAATGAATTAAATTTTGTATAATTTTGTAAAATTATGTAACAATGTCTGGAATCAAATTTTATATAAACATGATTCTAAAAATTGTTACATTTTAAAAATTCAACTGAAAAAGAAGTAAGAAGTCAATTTGAAGAATTTTTTTAACAAAGATTTTTGCCAACTTGACACTAAAAGTACTTGCTGAATAGAATTAAGATATATAAAAATTAATTCTGAAATAATTTCATTCATAATATTTTGCCAAATATTTTCACTCTTAACATTTAATAGCAACAAGTAAACACTCTTAAGATCCCTAACCAACACAAAAAAAATTAAGCAAAACTCAATACAGTATTTGTAAAATCAATTAACCAACTCAAAAATATAGAGTATTTCTTAGTTCATTTCTTCAGTCCTTTGTTTCACCAAGTCATTTGCAACTTGTGGCACACAACTATCACTTAATAAAAGTTTAAATTTCTTACATTCCATGAAACTAATTTATTAGTTTTAACCGTCACATAATCTCTTTTAAGACCAAGTTGCAAATGACTCCACTGAAACAAGGGTCAGAATAAATTAACACACAAACTCAATCACATTAAACTGATAACAGTTTTGCAGGCATGAAAATCACAAACAGGAATATGAACAAATGTGAAAGCAATTGAAATAGATATATTTGGGAAATTGATATGAGAAAAACACTTGATGGATACTTATAAATGCTTCATTATATTTTAAATAATTATTTACATTATCTTTTTATACATTTAAAATGAACATTTCACAGCAACAAGTTTTAGCTAGTAAGTGCCCTAGGCGCCACAAAAAATAAAACTTTACAATGAAGCCAAGTACTGAAAAGTAAGATACTAGTTTTGCATCTGAGAACAATGCAAGTTTTCTTATGTAGTAAAAACCACACAAGAACATTTTGGAAACAGCCCATAGCCTTGTATAACACAAAAATTGCATGCAGCGCTTACTCCTTTAGAATAAGAAATATGATAAAGAGATGAAAATCCATTTTATTTATGCACATTATTAATGTTATTTTATTGAACTTCTAATTAGTACTTGCAGGCCTCTCAGTGTTTAATGAGGTTCAAATTAGTCTAATCAAATAAGTTTCGTTGTCCAAAAATAGTGAGTCAGGAAACAATGTAAACATTGTTTATGAAGAAATAATAATTACAAGAGGAAATAGCTTCTATAAATGCATTAATCATGACCATTTCTTTGCATCAATCCCAAACTATAATAAGTGTTCCCAAATCACAAAGTTTTATTAACAAAAGCACAGTGTAATTAAATTTTCACATGAGAGGGCTAGTTCCAATTTCCAAGTCTTCTTTCTAATAAAAATTTAGTTATTGCATAGTAGATTAATGTTGGACATTAGAATTGCATGTTCCCTGAAACTAGACAAAAATATTTATGATTTTTTCACAATAGAAATCGAAGACAAAATAAATGCCAGCAGTCTTTAAAAATTGATTGTTCCAAATTGTATATAATACTTTTTATAGAAACAAAATTCTCACCTCTCAGTATGAAGTTAGCATTGTTACATGAGATACCAATTATTACAAAGTTACATTACAAAGTTTGCCAATATAAACATTGTTAATCCCTAGTAATTTCTGAAAGTGACAGTATTCCGAATGTATAAAATAAGAACAATCAAAATTGTTCTGTAAATTAAAACTCAAATCCATAGAGTAAAACCATTAAAGAAAGAAAGTTTCATATTTTCTTAGACCAAGGTCAAAATCCAACTATGCAATTCTAAATTTTGTTTTCTGAAGTGAGAATAATTGTGTATTTACATACTCATCTAAATAATCATGTACACTAGTAACAAATCGTCAATAAAGATTGAATTAAAAAATTAAATTAATAATTCAATATTTGTTAAAAAAAGTGAGAATAATGAGGGAACATGATGGCAGTATGAAAATAGTTTTAAAAAGTGTTTCGCTAAGGGATCTGTCCTAGCAAATAATTAAAATATGTAAATAAAACTTAATTGAAAGGATCAGAAATAGTGTATGCATCCCCTGTCTGCACACTCCTAACATAAAAACTCAAATTCTACAATGTAGAGTCCATGAAATTTGCATGTCTCTGACAATTGAAACTTTACAATAAAAAAATAAAAACCACACACATTGAGAAAAATTTACTTAATACATCTTCCAATTGTTTTTTTTTTATATTTTGATGTAAGTTTTCAAATTAAATTGGGTATAACGTTAATTTTTTTTACTTTAGTGATTTTTATGTTCTTCCTTAATTTAACAAATATTGTAAACACTAATTTGGCTTCTTCTTCGGAAACTAATTTTGTAGTTTGTTACACTTGATGAGGGAAATAGAATTTCAAATGTAAACCCTTCATTGAACAAAATAGAAAATAAATTTGGATTTTTTAAAATGTGGTTGTCCTACATGAAAAAGGGACTGAAAAATATTAGAAAATATAATTTCAATAGTGACAACCAAATCAAAACTTTTCTTTCAACTTTTCAAAAGTTTTCAGTCCTCAAGAAGCGCTATCACACAGTACTGCCTCCTGTTTTGAAAAAAATTTTTTGACATCATGTGTTGGGCACACATTTGTATTTTAACAAGTTTATCCTAACTACATAAACACAACTAATAGTCCCAAAATTCTGGAATACACAAAATATGCATTACATAAAATATGCATACATATGCATTTTACATTGCATTACATTCAAGTTTCTGAGAGAGATTGGCATAAAAAAATGTGCAATTACATGAGCATTCATAGCTTTACAAATAACAAGTAAGTACAGAATGTAGAGATACAATTCTAAACCTGAGATATTCTAAGCCTGTTCGTTGTCATTTTGTTTAAAAATTGACTAATTTTGTCTAGGAATGTAAGGTTTGAGAAATTATGCTTTTTAACATGGATTTGTTCAACACTTTTGCTGTTTTTTTTTCATTAGCACAATGATACAATGACTTTCAACAATATTCTTAAAATTCTTATACTGAAATTCAAAATAAGTTAATTAATTATTTTGGGCGTCAGGTTATACACCTGAAGTATTTAAATTATTAATAATTTAAAAATGATGGGGAACGGATGTGACCAAATGTAATTGAATAAATTTTGCCTTGCCACGTGGAACAAGTTTTAGATATAATTAGTTTTAATTATAAGATCATCACAATTGGTATGTCGCAGCCTGTGTTCAAATTTTAAAATATATACCTTACTGATATTCAATGAGAAATGAAGCGATTATCAAATATCTGATATTACTGATTTGATGCAAGTATGAAAAGAGCAAAAATAAATCCCACAACATTTGAAAACTAGAAATGAACCCTTCCTATAAAGAAGGACTTGAGTAATTGATTCTTTTAATATACTATTGTACACTGAAACCACTTCCCTCTATTCGCAGAGGATGCTATTAATTTATATTTAAAGATGAAAATAAACAAATAAAATTAAAATCAATAAGTTAATTGATTAATTTTGATACAAAGAGATGATATGAATTAATGAATTTTTTAAAGAGACAATTACCAACAATGCATGCAATCTTCAGAATCACAAGAATACTTTTAACAAATGTTGGACCCCAAAAACAATTCATTCAGTTTACTGACATACCTGCCATCTCGTATACAGAGGCTTGTAGTCAAGCTTCACTTTGTATAATCTTTAAGATTCATAGATACCATTTGAAACCAACAATAAAAAAGCATGGACATGGGCAGAATATTAGTTTAGATTTTACTTACATATATTTGAATCCTGAAAGATATCGTTTTCTCATTTGACAAATATAAATTTAAGCAATAAAATAATACGGAACTCATCTGATTACTCAAAACATTACATTAATTTATTAAAGGAAACAGAGAAGGGACAATGGAATTTAATATCTCTGAAGAACATTAGATTGCTTGCAGTTCCACAATTTTCTTCAGTTATAAAATAAAATGGTAGCAATTTTCTTAATTAAATTGCTGAACCATAGCAAACATAAATATTTGATGAACTACAAATGCATCAAAACATTCCAGTACATGACAGTGCAAATAAATCAGTTGTCAACTTTTTCACTTATGTACACTACATTTCAATGTGAATGATGGTATGTAACACAGCATGGAACAAAAGAACACTGCAAGAATTCAAAAGCACAGCACTACAGGATGTCACCAAAAGCTGACATCAAATAGGGTCTATTGAGGTTTTCATGTCTGCGATGTCCAATTCAAATCACATGCATCTTAACTTGATTGTTTAAAAACTGCCTTTATTTTACTCATCCTTCAAGAAACACACATTCAATGACATCAAGTTGCACATCATTTTGCAGTGCCCATTGTGTAAACGTTCTGCATGTGTAGTTTTCTGGTCTTAATCAACAACTTCTCTGACACATTTCAACACTTTTTATAAACATATATACTGCGTATTTTCATCAACAACGAAATACCATGATCAACATAACCAAGTTTCAACAGAATTTTAGAAATTCGAAAATTTTCTTCTTATAAAGATTCGGCACAATTGCTAACTACTCTCACAACAGAATACACTCATTTTCCAAATTAAGTACTGGATTCCCCTCCACATACACACACACACACATCTTCGTGTACCGCCAAACGATAAACCTGCAATGAATCATAAATTATACGTTAAAAATACTTGTTACTCGATGAGAGTAATGTGGCCGTAACCTCACATGAAAAATGTTTCACTTACCATTGAGTGACAATGAGCATTCTCTTGATCGATTCAGCAGATATTCATCTTAATATTTCGTCTTTTAGAAACTTAAGTGAACACTCTCTCCAGAGTCCTTATTAATCACACTCTGAAACTCGTCCGTATTTCCAGCCGTCAAATTCATCCTCAGGCCGCGCTGGTCTCCCGCCAAAGGTTGGTCAACTCAACCATGTCCGAAGCGTTGAGGAGGCGTTGAGAACCCCGTGGTTGCGGGAACCAATTAGAACGTTATATGAAGTCAACTGATGGTTATAAGAATCGCGTATTTCCCAACCTTCGTTGGTTGGTTAGCTTGACAATCAACTACCAGCACGTCATCTATGGCGATTATTGCCATATACTCTCTGATTATTGCCACAATGTATAAATCGATCGTCACAACTGGAAGACACTTAACCATGGGTTTGTGGTTGAGAGTCAATGGCCCTTTTTTTTTTTTCAGTGAAGGGTGATATGAACTGCGTGGCCTCATTTAACAACGCCTAGACCATTCGGCACCGTTATTAACTAGATGCTGGCAATTGCATGCAATCAATCACATCACATGATACTGTTAAACAAAATTCAAGTCATTTCAATAAATGAAATTATTGTTGTGCCAAATCTTACGCAATTCTTCGTAATAGTAGAAATAATTTCAGACTTCAGGCTTCTCTGTACAGAGGGCAACCCGGTGACAACCAGCCTGCAGGAAGCGTGGTGTCATCGTATGGAACCCAAAACTGAGCTAGCAAAATTAAAGTAAATAATTCATCATATTTTATATATATTACATTAATACTATCCTAATAGATGAGCCTGCCCGAAGATCTCAACATCTCAGATACGATACATATGTGCATTTATAAATATATGTTCCTGGAATCGACTTTGTGAAACAAAGAAATGTAACACTGCGTTCCTATGACCTCTGTACCTTCGCTGTGAATAGTTAAACTCTGACCTCCTGTTTCTCGGAATTCACGTACTCTGATTCAAGTAGTTGAAGGTGTCAAAAAAGGAAACGGGATTCAAGTAGTAATAATTACAACCATGCGTAACTCGATCGAAATCTGACAAACACTTCTGACACCATTGTCTTATCGTACTTGATTGATTCCGTACAAAAACTTTTGTACGGCTTAGATGGTTCGGGGCCTCAATGCAGATCACTAGTTTCCCTGACTTGGAGGTCCTATGGGTTTGAGTCTCTACGGTGGTAGGATTTTGAAGACTATCTAAATTGCTCGGACGAATGTAGCTGCTGTCTGGAGGAGAATCGTTGTGGCCGGCTGCTCTGATCAGTAGTTTCCTCGACCCGTGGTTTCTTCGATCAACACCAGTCGAATGCCGGAGCAGTATCGTAACAAACGGGGCACGGACGCCGCGCGATCTTTCCTTTCTCTTCCTTGTCCCCCACACCTTACATTCACTTACATGCTCTACCATAGGATTCAAGACGACACATGTCTGGAGACCAGTCGGGAGCTCAGAGCTTGTGTGGCGGTGCCCCACTGGTAAGAGATACCTTGTTGAGGAAAATCCCGCAAGCCGACGTGTAATTCGGCGCCGGACGTCGCCAGTCAGTGGGGGGCAAGATCACCGCCACCTCGCGTGACAAGAAAATGCACTAAATCTACGGGACTAATGACCGCGCCCGGAAACAAAATAATTAGTCAATAAATCAATCATATTCTTTTGTGTCAGGGGTGGAGAATTCGGTCTCTGTTAATGAAGTCCTGCCCTCTCGTGCCTAATGAAAGTCCTCCTTTGGCCTGTGATACGATCGATATGTGGTACTTGTTTTTAGTCAGTTTAGTTCAATTAAAAGCAATATTGGATTTAGGATCGCATAGTCCCCTTATCCCCTTACCTCCCTGGCTCGTAAACAAATTGCTTATATCACGTTCGTATTTTATATTTCTCACACAACTCTTGTGTGGTGAAGTGTTTAATTGTGTATGTAAAGGTAGAACTTTCATTGAGCCATTAGGACCTGATCTACGATTATTTGTGTTCGAAAATGTGTCAATTCTTTCAGAGCAATTTTCAGCAACTACATGCATTTTTTCTTTTATACATTTTCAATTTTTTATCAGATATTTTTGACAAGAAAATCAGTGTGCATGTATTTCAAGTACAGTGATAAGAAAGGAACATGGTTGCTTCTGTTCTTGGCAGGGACAAGGCAGCTATTTAATGTGGCTTCATGATCGAAATAAGTGCTTAATACTGGCGGTCCGACCCACGGTGGCAATTAAATTTTGGAATTGTATTACCTGTTAGTAAACTTGTGATTTTTGTATTGAGTAAAACAAAACTTGAAAAAAACTCACAAAGGTTACTAAGAACTCGTGAGTGATAGTTGGATTCATCTTATTGGATTATCAGGTGATTAGTGGGTGCAGTTAACTTGATATACAAAATAATGTAATGTACCATTTCTTTAGAAACGACAAAGGTACTCAGATATTTTGAAAAACAAGCACCTTAGGCTACCCTTGTTTATTGTAATGAATCGTGTAAAGATAGAGCGAACCTGTCACTCTTCACAGTAGTTCGAACCTGCTACTTTTCTTATTGAAGTGTGGATTTGTTCGAAACTTCCACTTACATGTGAAATTGGCACGTGGGAACATCATAGAGTAAATTGCAATCCATGGTGGTGAATTGGTTGCCTTGCTATTTTTTTCTAAAATAATTGGGTTTATAAACAATCGACCCAATTAGTAGCTAACAGTACTCTTACTTCAAGTTCTACCATTCCTGGTGAAACGTCGCGAGAAAGATGCGAAATGGCTACGTAGTTAACTTCTAAGGTTATTTTAATGATGTAACTTGAAGAGAAGTACTTTTGTGGACATCTCTTTGTTCACTGGTTTCTGTCTATTCAAAACTTCTTTATGAAATCGGATAATTAATCGATTTCTTATTGGCCTACAGTAAGGAGTTGTAATAGTTTGTGAAATCTGGTTGCTAATGTTATTTTGCCGTATTATCACATCAACTAAAAAAATTGACATTTCTGTCGAAAGTGGCTTGTTGTTTACAATATTTTTAATGACCAAACTCGCAAAGTAGTGAATTTATTGTCACTTTCGTTCATTGATCTCAAATCATCGTGACGTCTGAAAATTGTTGTAGACGCAGTTGTACTACCAGTGCCCTAGGCTCTGAACACCAATACAAACAAAACTTTTCAGTAACGAACCCATTTGTGAATAAACAGTGGAAGGATAGTGTGACAAAAGGGGGAAATGTATATTCCAAGGTGTGAAATTGTGCCTGAAAAAAATTTGAAGATAGCTGTGGACGAATAAACAGAGAGAGCCTCGAGATTCTGCCCTTTTATGTCCTTTTATGACCTGATACGCAGTGGGTATATCCAGAAGAGCTCTACTTTCAAAGGCGTATCAGATGAACCATAAAGGTTTCATTTTATTGATTACGGCCTAAGAATCCGGATTTTAAGTGCCTAGAATGCAGGTTTATAAATTTGTTCTTCCGAGCCGATGGGAGAGGGGTCATCTACAATACAGTTACTGGGTTTTTGACAGTGACATATTATAAATGGTACAAAACCATTATTTTGTAGCATATTAAGCATAGCAGGGACTATAAGGAATCCACACAAAAAAGTATATAGGTTAAATTTCCACCGGACATTCTTCGGCCGTGAGCCTTCGCCGGGGGCGTATTTCCGGCCTGTGTCCCTCGGGCTCGGCTCGTGAGGGACGTGCGGCACACTTGCGGTCCGCCGCCGCTTCGCCTGCGGTCGCCGGCGCAGTGGCGGGCCTCGATTCGGCGTGTCCGCCTAAGCTCATCGCTCCGGACCCCCTCACCCCGGGCGGGCGCAAGCGTGTGCATGGAGGGCAGGTCAGGAGCTGCGGCTCATCTCTACACGCTTGCAATATGGGAGGCGCCGCGGTAGAGATAATGCCACCAACTACCAAAACATTTACAAGCGCTTATCACATATGTCGGGAGGTCGGTTGGGATTTTAGAGCAGGTTTCGGCTGGCGCGGTGTCCCAGTGGGAAAGAGATTTGGAGGGGGAACTCTCGCAAGCTGACGTGTACGTCGGTGCCGGATTTGCGTTTCAGCGGCGCGGGGGAATGTTCCGCCGTCACATTTCAGCCGTAATATGTAAAATGCATTACAGGTACGGGATTAATAACCAGAGTAGTTAATGCTCCCGGATATACTACTCACTCACGATTTACGATTTTTATGATGCTGAAAATTTTAAAATGCAGAAGAAATGAAGTGTGTGCATCTGCTTCGCTATTATGCCCTGACTGGTCAACAAGTGTTTTGGTAATTAGTAGTTGCAGCTAAAACAATAAAAAAAATTCTTGTGTTTTATTTAAAAAGAACACGGAAAAAATTAGACGGAACATAATACCCTTCATTACTATATTGTTAATAGAGTTAACAGGATTAACTGAATAGAATAGATATAAATGAGCAGGAAAGTCAACATTCTATTCTAAAACCAACAGTTAATTCTAAAACGAATGCTCCCCTGTTGCATATTCATTTTCATAGAAAAAGTACGAAAAGAAAATGTGTGGGTTCATGTGTTTTGTTTTTTGTAGCGACGTGTACTTTGTCAAATGTGAACATTAGCCATCGTGTCAGTTGGCCGCGTCCGGTTGCTAACGAAACGCCAACCTTCCGTGCAGCGATAACGCGGCTCGACCCTGCCCCAGCTTTGGGCCCGCCCCCGCCCAGCCGCGTCCCATCAGGGCGCGCGGATTCTGCAAACAAGCGCCCCGCCTCTGCGCCTCGCCTTGCCCCGCCCCCGCGTGCTCCGTCATTTGCCAGGCGGCGGCGGGGCGCTCCGTGGGGCCTGCCGCCGCCGCCGGGCCTCGGGCAAGTTCGTGCGCACTCGGCCGGTCGCACCGCCCCGCCGCCGCTGCCGCGCCCGCCGCTCCGCGCGCCGTCGTCGCCGCCCGCCGCCGCCGCCGCCGGCACACGCGAGGTCGGGAAAGTGTGTCAGGCGTGCATAGGTCGGACCAGCCCGGTGTCGGTGTCGGTCGGTCGGGGAGCCCTCGCTCGCGACGAGACCAGCGTTGGCGGAGGCGAGTGCGGCCCACTGCGCGCCAGTGAAAGTGGAGAAGGCGTGGCGGGCGGCGCCGGTCGGGCCCTGGCATTGAGGTCTCGCCACCGGAAGGAAGCGCCCGCGTCGACGCCGCCGCCGGCGGAGGCGCAGGCGACGAACGCACGCTGCGCGTGCAGGTGGTGACGGACGATGTGCGTGTCGCTGGGTGCTGCGTGGCGGCGGCGCGCGGACGCACGGGGGCCAGCAGGCGGCGGCGTGGTGGTGTTTGGTGGTGGTGGTGGTTGCGCGGGTGCGCTCGTCTTGACAAGTCGCTTCGTGAGGTGGATGCCCCCCCCTTCCCTCCCCCAGGGCGTTCGCGGCTGTCGTTGCAAGTATGTTCTTTGAACGAGTGCTCGCGGGTGGAGTAGTTGGCGGGCGTTCCTCCCATTTAAAGAAGGTGGAGTTGCGTGCTGTTTGCTACCCGTGTGTGGCTAGATGCCGTTGTGCGTAATGTCTACGTTGCTTACAATTGTATAAAGAAAATACTTGGAAGCCGTTACATGGTAGTGAATGGAAAATGTCACTCATTTAATACACTGTGCGTGTAATGTAGTAACTGATTACAGTGCTTTGAACATTGGATATGCTTCAACTCCAAAGAGTCGGTTACTGCAAAGAGTACTTCCATATTTCCGGTGTGTTCTCACTCGTTCCTAAAGAAGATGATTGAATATAACAAAAATTATGGATATTTTCCTTCTAAATAATAATTGCTTGTTGCATTCTTTCAATGCATGATCATTCCACTGTTGATTATCCGGTCAATTTATTAACATATTGAGCACTAACCAATGAGTAGTACTCATTGGTTCTGTTATTTTTTTATTCTTTAAAGGCATTAATTTTTTTGTACAGTTTATTGCTTGACAAAGTTACAAATGCTGATAAAATCTACCGTTTTAATATTTTGTGCATATTTCACCACTTCTGATTGTGAGATTCCTTTTAGTTTTTCGTGATTACTGTTTGTTGCAAAGTATACAATTGTGGTAATGCTACAACTCTGGAAACAAATCTTTCTGCTATTCCGGGCAGTGTTATATCATTCCCATGCAAGTCCTTTTTTGTTTGGAAGTGCTACATTGACCTTGAAATCCGCTGCATTAATTCTATGATCAAAATTTTTACTGTATGTTGGATTGCTTCTCATACTTTTATAAATAATTATCATTAAAGGAAAAGAAAGGCTTTAAATACTGAACATTTTCTCACTTAAAAATGCCAGTGTTCACTTTGTGTTTATATTATCGTTTCTTTTGCCAATTCCATAAATTAATAATTACAGATTTGGGAATAATGTGTCAGTTACGTAAGTTACGGAAAGGTTCCTTTAATCTTAGAATGACAGGGTTACCTCTCGGTCTGGAAGAACATGTGGCGTACACCTGGCGATAAATGAATATCTTGTGGTCAAAATCCATGTGAAAGGCGTTTTCTTAGCTTTTACGGCGAAAAGCAGTCCGCGAACGGGCAGTGGGGCGACTAAGGAAGCGAAGACAAGAGGCGGGGGAGAGGCGGCAGTCCCGCCAATTAAACCGATCCGGGCGAGGAAGCGGGCCCCGCCGGCAAAAAGCCACCTTGAACGGCGGCGAGGCCCCGGCCTGCGCCTCCCCCACTCCCTCCCCCACTCTCACCCCACCCCCTCTTCTTCCTCGCAAAAAGCACCGCCCACTCGCCCGTCCGCTCGCGACGTCAAGGTCGCCTGTTTTACGTCGCTGCGGTGGCGACCGCTCACAGTAATCGAAAGTACTCCGTACAATTCGGGTTGCTAATTCTAGTATTCTGGTCGTCATGTCCCGAAGTTTAAAAGGACGAGTCCTTCTATTGTACGTGGTACTTTAATTGATTATTTTAGAATGAATCCGATATCAGTGAGTGAAAATAAACAAACTCGGGATTCCGTCTATCCGGATTTTCTTCCTCTGTGATTCGAATTTAAATTTTTTTTAAATGCCTAGCATTTCGGGAAAATATCCGTAAAATTTCAGTTGCTCTCGGTTGTTAACACTTTCTATCAAAAGAATTAAGTCACTGTTGTGCCATTAGAAAGAATAAAATCTTCTCTGTGGGTTTTGCTTTATTACTCGAAAAGTCATTATTTTGTTGTCTTATTTGTGTGCAGAATAACTTGATTCTATGAAAAAGTTGGCTGGCAGCTAGAGCGTAAGGGTAGGGAAGATTTTAAATTTTATTTATTTATTGGATGACAAGATGCATAGATCAATACATACCCTTTAACGTATATAATTGTTGATGATTTAGCATCAACCTTATTTTATACTATAACTTCATACTAATTATAACTAGGTTAAGGAAACTCATAAAGCCCCTTACTTATTCTGCAACTCGGACTGGATGTTTAAAAATTCGTATAACGGGAACTTTTATTTAATTCTTGTCCTGGAATCTGATGTTTGGGCAACAAATTGGTATAGATTTTTGGTTTGATTGATGCTGTTTAGGTACGGGATATTTAATTCTTGATGCAACTCTAAAATCGATACAAACCGCAGAGCCTTTATTATTGTTTTGAGGTATTGGTCTTGGATGGGTTTGATATTGTGTAGTATAGTTCTCGAAGCATTTAAGTATGCAGGGCACGCATGAATAATAATGTGTGAGTGCTGTGGAGTCGCGCTTGCGCCTACTGTGCGGCAGCGGCGTGCGCGGAGGCATGGGGCTGCGGGCGCCGCCAGCGCGGACGTTTCGCGTGAACGCCAGCCCGCGGCCCAGTGACTGCCCCCGCTCCGTTGGCCCACTGCCGGCGGAGCGAAGCGGTCGTTTCCATTAACGCGGGCGGCGAAAGGGATTTCGCGACCGCTCGCTAGCGGGAATATTTGGCGCGGATGACCGCCGTCCGGAGGTTGCGGGGTTTTGCGCGCGGTTGTTACACGGCGCACCGCATTGGGATTGCGCTGTTGCTGGTTGTGTATTGGGGTGAAATAGATCTCGCCTAATGATCCACTGTTTTTGAGTTCTGAGTTATATGTAGAAAAAATCTGCATACGCTTTGGTAACATTCAAATTATGATTTTTGTCGAATACTCGTGCATCCAAAATGCATTCGTACAAGGTTTTGCACATTTATATGAAATATTTCTTCCAATCTCTTACATGATTTATTCCCAATCGTAATCACAAAAACATTCCGAATCGGAAACTAAAGAGAAGAGGGAATGTACTTTTTACTGATTGTTTTCTCCACAGGCCCCGAATAACACGTCTGTGGTTTGCAGTCCCTTGATCTCCGGTTGATTAAATTATTACCCAATATCCTCTTCAGGGCCAATAAGGGGATTTGGTGTAAAGAAACACACTTAAGCTTATTTTAGATGAATGATTTTTAAGTATATAAAAATCTGTATGGTGAGCCAAGAACGCTTTTTTCTAATAGAGGAAAATGCGTAATAAAATGCCCAAAGTCACAGTTCGGTGTTAATTGTTGCCGTTGGTGAGGGAAATGAGCCAAATAAGGAAAGGGAGACGAAGATGCAATTGAAAAATGATATCGGAGGATAGGGAGAGGGAAAAGAGGAAAAATATGTGAGGAAAAGGAGTCGAAAGAAGAAAGAAAGTTACGAACATCTGGGTTGAGATAGGAGCTTAGAAATGAATTATTTGTGCTAACTATTTTGCCTCTGTAAAAAGCGTAAATAAACTCGAAATGCAACTGTACGAGGCTCTATCGCCGTCAAGAGCCTGTAAGATGGGTGAGGAGGCGTTCGTTGGCACGTTGGCGTGCGGCGAGTGCTTCCTCCTCGGGTGGGCAGCGGCGGCGTCCGCGAGCGGGCTTTCGTTCCGCAGTGCGCCGCGCTGCAAGTGCAAGGTGAACCGGTGGCCGCCGCTTGCACCGCGCGCGGGAGCTCCTCCTTTCAGAAAACGTCGGCCCCGCGCGGCGGCCGTCTTCCGCCGACGCGGCGATGGACGTTCCTCGCGCCGCGCCGCGCTGCGCCGCCCCGAGGACCCGCTCGGCGGAGGGCGCCTGCGAACGGGATGCCTTGCGGTGCTTTTTGCTCATCGAACCACTAGTCCTTATGGGTGCGGTTAAGGAATTTGGACGCTCCAAATATAAACATTTGAAGTAAAATTAAGTATCTAATATTTTGTAACTTTTTACGGTTATATTAATTTTAAACCGATTTTCGACATTTTTGAGGTATCGAAAATAAGTAGTGTTTTTTTGAAGTCGTTTTATTTTATATTTCATGCTGAAATGTTGCATTGCTTATTATTACTTTGCGATAAAAATGGCCCGTTCCATGCAACCTGTTACAAAACTCCAGAAATGACATTTTTATACAGTTTTACATTCTAAAGAATTCCTTTGACTGTTTCGTTTCTTTGAGAGCTGTGATATTTTCTGGAGCAATATTTTTTATTAACGAGAGGTCGCGCGTAGAGAATATTTCTTTGGAAGAAGCCCTTTCTTAATTACCCGTCGACGTGAGAGAAACCAAATTCTCGACGCTTCCATTTGCACATCGAGTCGCGAAAAATATCGTGTTTTCGTCGCTCTTTTGTCGTTCTCTCTCTCTCATTTTTATTTGACGAAATGTCGATTCGCGCGAAACGCGCTCTCAGCAGTCTGCGCGAACTCGCTGGGCTTCATAACTCACAGCGGCCATTGTGCGCGATTGACACGACGTTGGTGATGTGGGAGGGACAGGGAATAGGAACTCACTCGACAGGGGGAGAAGAAGACGGGCGATCTAGGGCCAAGGGGGGTGGGTAGAAGAAGGTGAATGGATACAGGAAAGGATACAGAAGTGATGGTAGTTGCGAAAGCTTGAGGTAGCGACAGTGGGAGGGAGAAGGGTGCGAGAGTAACAGAGTATTAAAATGCCGTGGAATAAAGAATCTGGTGGGTTTGGAGGAGCGGAAGAGATCAGACGGGTTATCATGAAATGAAGGAATAGAGAGAAACAGTGATGTGATGTGAGGTATGAGAAAAAGAAGAGGAAGGAAGGAGCGTATTGAACAGAATTGGGTAAGAGCGAAACGGGATAACATGGGTTTGGGGTAGGGGAGTGGAAGACGAAACGTTGCTTGTGTGTAGCGGGTGGGGAGGACTCCCTCGGGACGTATCCATCAACGTGCGTGTGAAGTGGAGGGGATTCCGAGCATCGTCCACCTCCAGCCCCGTTGGCCGGGTGGCCGCTCGCCTGAAGGCGGGGCAGAGGTGAGGCGTTATAGCGACGTGAGGATCCTCGTTATTGCGGGACGTCCACCGGCGTGGGCTGCTGGGGCTTATATACGACGCGAGGGCGGCCTGCGTCGCAGAAACAGCAGGCACCGGGGACGCATCCATGATGCAGGCCGTGGACCTCGTTAGCCTCCCATGATTGTTAGCTTTATACTGCCGAGATTCTAGTTTACTTATTGTTTGGAAACACTATCGGGGTTGGTTAGAGTTTATTTGTTCTTTTATATTTTAAACCGTCACATTGCGATTTGTCTTTGATAATATTTATCTATTTAGTATCTTATCAATTTGCAATAAAACCAATAAATGGATTGCTTTGGGATTTTGTGAAATATACCGTCAGTATTTGTGTGTAAATTTCCAAATTTAGTTTATATGCAGTTAAACATTGGTCGTAATTTTCTCATGCGAATTAAAATGAAACAGTGGTAGTTTTCAGGTTGCTTTTATTCTTATGTAATGTAAACGGAAAACTTGTAATGGTCTTCTCAAAAGTGAGATTCAAATCAAAGCATCGTTTTATCATAAATTACGAACTGTACTTCCTGAAAGGTTAGAACATCGAATGTGCTGCCTACATCTAGACGTCGTATTTCATCATATGGCAGCTCTATTTATCGCGCTACATTGACGGTCAAGCAATGGGCCGACGTTATTGGCGACAGTGCTTGCAAATAATGGCACAGTACGTAGGTGGAAAGAATGCAATACAAAGTGCAAAAAGAATTCGCTGGCTTATGAAATGCATGTACGTACGTTTCTGGGAAATGAAACATCACGATCGATATTCGATTCGAATTTACGTGTCTTGAAAAGGGTTTTGGAATAGTAGATATTTTATATGAAGCGAAAAGAAAGTTGGCTTACACAATCATGGCTAACGGTTGTTCCTTATTTGGATAATTAGTCATTTATCATTTTATGTGGCAGACGCCTTTTTCGTACATCGTTGTGTGTTGTTTGTGAGCGGCGCCCTGGCGCTCACCGCGTGCTCGAAGAAAGCGAATCTGACGCGGCGCCGACGTGCGCGAAACGCGAGCGCTGGAGGGGACGGCAGTGAAGTCGGGCAGTGCGGTGTTGGCGGCGGTGGCGGAGGCAGCGCGCACCTGCCTGTCGGACCGCGCTGCGGCGTCGTGCATGCGTTGAACCCGCCAAGCGGCAGCGCGAGCGAGCACCATCAGCAGCGGCAGTGGCCAGCTGTTTTTTTGCGAAACTGGTAGTAGCGAGGCGGTGGCGACTTGTCAAGGCGAGCGGGAGAAGGAGCGAGCGGATAAGAAACCAAGCGCGCGTGCCGCGGAGCGGGCCGGGCCGGGCCCCCGTCCGTCCGCGCGTTCGTCCGTCCATCCGTCCGTCGCCTGTTGAGGCGAGAGCAGCAGCGGCAAGGTGGCTTTTCCCCCCGCAGCAGCGGCGGTGTCCGACGCGGCAGCGGCAGCGGCGGTGGTAGCGCGTCCTCGCGGAGGAGGAGCGGCGGCGGCGGCGGTGGGCGGAGACAGCGGCGGGGGAAGAGGAGGAGGAGGAGTGCGCGAGGAGGAGGAGGCGAGGAGAGGAAGACGGAAGGCCGCGGCGGGGCGGCGCCGTGCCATGCGCTGCGTCGCGCCGCGCCGCCGTCAGCGTCAGCGTCCGCGTCCGATCCCGCGCCCGCGCTCGCGCTCGCGCCCGCACCCGCGCCGGCGACCGCCCCAGCGCCGGGCCGCGTGAGCCGCGCCACGCTCGTCGCGGTGAGCGCGCGCGCGCGCGAAGTGCGTCGCGCCTTCTTCCTGTGCGTGGCCGCGTCCACCGACGCGCCCACCACGCCGCCGGCGGCATGCTGAAGAAGGAGAAGCCCATGATGTCGGTGGCCGCCATCATCCAGGGCGCGCAGGCCCAGCACTGGGGCAGAGGTAGGCACGTGCGACCTGCGCTCGCCGGCGCTCCGGCAAATTGCGCCCCGGCCGGCTGATGGCCCGTTGTGGGGCCAATGTGTGGTGGGTGTTCAGTTAGAAGGTCCTTTGCGTCGTGTGTGTGTTTTTTGTCTTTGTCTTTCTTCTAGTCGGACAGATGCTATTGCCCGTGGTTCTGCGGCCCTTGCTTTTAGGAATACACGTTGTTGATATTTTGTCGGATAGAAATGTTTCACATGTTTGATTGCCGTGAACTTTGCCTGTATAATTGAAATTTTTCACCATGTGTTGTCAAAGTTGAAGATTTTGTTAAAATTTTATTTCGTATTTTTTGCTATTTAGACGTTAGTATTCTTAATTCTACTCTTGTACGATATCTCATACAGCAAGGTGTAGTAAGTTTGGTTTGTGTTTGTTCGAACTGATATGAGTGTTATTATCAAATTTGCTGAATTAAAGAAATGAACGCATTATTTTGTATTAGATGCTGCGTATGTTACCAATCGTTTAGATCTATGTACCTTGTTTTGAAATACCAAACTCCAAATTTCCAAATTCCAATTCAGAATTTGCTTAAGAAGTTTGCTGCGTTTTTTCTATATTCAGACAATTGAGCCAGCATCCTCTCCACTATTCTGTATGAAATAATCGATATATAGGAACATTTTTGTAAAATCAATAGTCAGCATATTTGAGTTGAAGAAGCTGTCTGATCTATTGTGAGTGAACCATAACGACTGTTTTTCAGCG
This sequence comes from Acheta domesticus, assembly GCA_031308135.1. NCBI lineage: Eukaryota > Metazoa > Arthropoda > Insecta > Orthoptera > Gryllidae > Acheta > Acheta domesticus. Next base: position 54,853,753 of record JAHLJT010004567.1, read on the forward strand.
TATAGTGGAATTACGATTTTTATTAAATCGTGTGAGAAAAACGTGTTAAAGAAGAAAAGGGATTTTTGTTCTTCTGTTCTTTTTGTACTTGTAATTATTTTGGTAAAATATTTCTATTAACGTATCGAATGGTCATTGCTTTGTGTACGAACGTAGATATTCTTGAAAATGTTGTCATCATATAACATACTGTAGTGTAGCATATGTTCAGTGGTCTTATACTGCCGTCTATTTCCTATTGAATGTGGGGAAAGAAATGTTTGCTGTCAGATGTTTACGTCTAACTGCCTGTGTGTTTTGTTGTACATTGTTCAAAGGTGGACAATTACTCATTCAGTTTCCACTTGTCGAAAGCGATAATGTTATACGATTGCATACAATTTTAAAGTATATTATCATTTTGCATTTTAACGAAGAACGATAGTTACCTTTACGATACAATAACGTTTTGATTACATACAAGTGTTTGTGAATATGAAATTCCTTTTACGAGATACGATTAATGTGGTAAAAATTACTCGGACCGAATTTAAATGTCTCTTCCCCCAGACATTCTTTAGAATACGATGTGTCGTTTGATTTTTCTTACCCTTTGGAGTAGTTTACAAGAGTATTGACATATTACACTTGCACATTGAATTCCTTTTAAGGTTCCTGTTTCAATCACTAGTATATAGTAATAATAATTTTGTTCGTGAAATGAAAATATTTATGTGCGTCTACTTCCATTGAAAAGACTTTGGTTGTGGTTTCATGTAGACAATTAACATAAGTTGGCATTTTACTCTGATCTTGAGCTATGATGAAACTTGGTTCACCTTGCTTCTTTGAGCCATTTTTTGAAAAGAATCCATAACTCCGTTCGTGCGGCATATATTAAGCGCCCTTTGCATTGCTGACCTCTAAACTGGCATTTAAAGTCGCTGACTCTTTGTCTGCCGTTTTCCGGTCCCACAATAGGACTCGTTGGCATTGCCGGCATTATCCTGGCATGTTAAACGAGCAGATAATGGCAGGTGAGTGTCGCCCTTAACATCGCGCCCCTGGCACGACGTGTGCAGCTCTTTCCGACCCACTTCACGAAACGATTGTCACGACGGTGATTGTCTCTTCCTCGTCTTCGTCATAATAGTTTTATGCAATATTCTGGTGATCTATCCACCATGTTACTTATTATTATGTACAAGTTTATTTACCGACATCCTATAAATGAGTTAATTCCGAGATCCTATAAATGAGTTCTCCCTGCCGCCAGATGCAGACCCCCCAAAACGTAACATGTCTGTCTTCTCCTACATTTGTCTTGAACCATATTTCTTTCACAATTCGTTGCCTCCGTCTGTGTGGAACTCCCATTGAGGCGGGTGGCGCTGCGCTGCGCTGACGGCGCGTCCCCTTTGTTCGGCCGGCCTTGCGGCCGCCATCCGCGGGCGGGTGGAAGAGGGCGGCACGGCGTGGCGAGCCGGACGGCGCTGCCAACGTTCGCGTGTCGCGAACGTGGCCAGCTACTTACAAAGGAGCGTGCGTCGACGCAGACTTCCTTTTTTTCTGCAAGTCGCTGCTTTTGACTATTGCAATGGGGTTTGATGTGTGCCGACGTGGAGTTATTTTGGGGCGCGTAGCGGTTGCGAAGGGGAAGATCATCCATTCGCTTGGAATCGCGTTGAGAATTATAATATGGAATATTGCGAAATCGCCTCCGGAATTATATTGCTTATTTATATTTTGGTACTGAGGCAGATAAAGAGGCTGTACTGCTCTATAGTGCAGATTATATATTAGAAGAAGTAGAACAAATATAAAAACCTAACAGTCTGTTAATAAATAAATAAAATATGTTAACATTTTGTAATCCGTGATTTACATTATTTTTGGCGTAGAATTAGAATTTAGTGTAATTAGAAGTTGAATATGTAAAAGTAATAATTTTAATTAATACTAGACATCGTCTTTTGTGTATGACGTGGGTCATCCGTAAGTTCTCCAGAATGAATCAGTTTTGTCAGAGAACACCGGTTACCTTGGCTCATATCTACAAAAGTAAGTAGAGCAGAGAAAGTTGACGTCACACCGGTTGCGTTTGTAAAGAGCGAAAGTATTTTAAGACTTTCCTGGACTGTGAGTGGTTAGAGGCTCTTAACGAGTTGTTGAGGTTTGCTAATGTCTCTTGACATTGGAAACATACTCATGGATTACCACTTTAGGCTTACTCTTTATTCTTCACTGTCTAATTTGAACTTTGTGCATTATTTAATCTAAAGTAGACAATTTCAATACTTTAGTGTGGAGCAATTTGAAGTATTTTTATTTAAAACTTCTTCCTAGCAAATGATTTCACTTGTTTTCTGCCGATGGTTTAGTGAACGTCTGACTCGGGAGTAATGATTATTATAATTATCACAAACAGAAAAATGGTTTTGGGTAAAGAAGACAAAACATTATTTTATTTGCGTAGTTCCTTTATTTTTCTATGTTAATAGAACTGGTGCCTGTAGAATTTGTAATAATTATTTTGTTTACAAGCTTTTGCGCCCAACAAGCTGGCATGCTGGCCTTTGAAAATTTTTATTCCGAGCTTGCCTGCTCCGTATTTTTCTTATTTTATTTTTGTATCTCCTCATGCTTTATTTGTGAGAAGTGAGATATTCCTTCGGTTTGTCTAGGCTTCGTAAATTCATCTGAAGATGAATATTCACATTCTTCTATTGCATTCGTTCTAATCTGCCAATTCGTTCACTGTTTTCTTACTTATTTCAGTAGTATGCATTCCCTTTGTGGATCTCACAGGAAATCAATATTTATAAATGAGGTCTGTAAAGAAAGAGCATTTCACGAAAACGTGACGAATTGCATTTTGATTTTAAAAATTTGAAGGATTAGTTTAAAAAACGCACGTAAATATTCATGTAAAATGCAACCCGCAACGTACGTCAGAATATCGTTAAATAACTCCTAAACTAAGGCGTTCTAAGGCCTTAAAAACTTACATTTTGAGGCCTCAAAGAAACGTTCCTCACACAGTTATCTACGAAATGATCTTGGCCGTTTTATTATATTTTTGCTGGTTCGACGCTTCTGATTCTACCCCACCTGTTCAGAGCCTGTAGAATCTGCAACTGTATGTGAAATTACTAATTACTTGATAATCTATTCGATTGAATTACACGGGTGTACGTCTTTGCTCGATAATAAAGTTAAAAATAGTTTGTATGGACAAGGGTGTTTGTTATGTTATCAATTACAAGAGGACGTATAGAACAAGTGAGGGAGGATAAGAGGGTCTTGACGAAAAAATATTTATTACAGGCTTAATATAGCAATGGAAAAATAGAGGTGCTATAGAATGGCCCAGACTTTTCTCGGCTAGCTTTTCTCTGGTCTCGGCTAGCTTTTCTGACTTGCCACATTCTTGCCAGCTGTCGTCTATCGCCGCCCAAAGTACATTTTTTTGATATTTTCTTAATTGTTTGGTTTTCTAATAGTAGAACGGAAATATTATTTTAAGAATATTAAAGAACTGTAAAACTGCGTTCTAAATGACAATTTTCTTTGAAACATGTGGAGCCGTTTTTAATAAAATGGCGACTCAGCGCTTCTAAAAATACGAAATTTGAAGCTCTTTTTCATAGAAAATTTTTGAGGTTTCAAACCACTTCATTTCAAGTCATTTGAAGCACTTTAACTTACACATACAATAGTGTTTGTAAGTTGGAGAGATTTGTAACAGGGATTCTGGCTAAACCACGTGTTAGATTTTCCCCCCTTAATTTTGCAATTGGATTTATCCACATTTTCGTTTTCACGGCCCAGGAATCAATTTTTTTTTCTGCCGAAAATCTGCCGTTTTTTCGCGCCTGTACTCCGTATATACGTACGTATACTGGAAAGTAATAAGTAAGGAGCGGATTTCTATGATTTTGCATGTTTTTGTCTGTTGCTTCAGGGCATAGCTAAATGAAATTTCTTGACATATGGTTAGAATTGGATGCTATGTAGATTAATATGTTAGGGTATATTTGTGCATATTTGGCCGATTTTTCTTGTTGGTGCATATTCGTGTAAATATGGGGGCATATTTTGCTTATTTTGTTAAAATAGAGAAAATGTTTCGTGTTTTCATAGAACCTATTTATCATTATTGTGAGTGATAACTGATTAGAAAAGGTTGTCAAAATTGATTTTTTCTGTAGGTGATAATATACTTGTGCAAATGTAGAATATTTCTTGATATCATATTTTTTAAACTAGGCAGACAAAGTGAAAGAAGACCTACAATGTACCTCACTAAGGTGCATATTTCCTTTAATTATTTCTCCCGAGAAGTAAGCTAGGTTATATTATGTTTGCACTTTTTTTATTCCAAGCATGCTTCTCTTGAATTTTATTAAGAAAGTAAATAACATAAGGAAAATACAGGGAATTAAATATTGTCGATTTTAATTGCATATTGAAGGGCATATTTCAAAATTTTTAGGCCATAAATGATTATTAAAGTGTATATTTGAGAACTTTTATGGCATAAATGCATATTTTAAAAAGCATATTTCAAGATTTCTCAGGGCATAAAAATCCGCTCCCTAGTAATAAGGAAGTGCGTGGGTTATAGCATGCGAGAGTTCTCGCACGGGTACGCTAGTGTTGCTTTATTTACGAGTTACTAAATACTGAAGATTCATTCGATCGTGCCCACATTCTTTCAGTAGATTCTTTTTATATTTAATTCAGATGCATCAATTTAGCTTGATTGTATTTAGAATAATTTTTGAAATGTGTTCCGTTTTGTAATTGTGAAACGTATATCGCATTATAATTAAAAATTTATTGTGTTCTGTTTTGTAATGGTACCAGTTGTTTACGTAATTTGTTTTAAAATGTGGGTGTTTGGAAACGTACTGTAAGAGATGTACAGCCAGTTGCATAACCATTGCTCTGCAGACTGTTGTCTTAAGTTCTTCGAACCTGTCATTTTCTGTAACATTCTGCAAATGCTTGGTCACGGTTTTAAGGAATAAAGGAAACAAAATGACTTAACATAGCGACAATGGACTTTCAGTATTATTTTACGTACCGTGGGTATTGGAAGAAAGTTCTTCGACGATTGTTATAATCGCCATTTCCTGTTAGATTTGAATTGTTTTCAGTATGCATTGTACATACGCCTCATATCAAGTGTCATTAACCCATCCTATCCAACTTCAAGTATAAGCATTCTTGCTTAGCCCATTGTTACGATTGTGCATATATACTCTTGTCTGCTCTAGAACTTCTTTTCTTAAATCTCATGGTATTCATTTGTCGGAATTCTTTCCCGCAATGCTTGTCTTTGCTTTGATGCTGATTTATGTAAAAACATTGAGTATATTTGCACGCGACATGGGAAATTACATAATGTATTACAATGAGTTATAATGAAACGAAACACTTAATTTTTAAATAGATATTGAAAATGAATCATGTAGGGCCAAGGCATCAAACCACAACTGTAATCGTAAACCGAACCTTTAAAACTGTTTCAATGACAAGAGCAAGGCCGAAGTAGAAACATTTATTCTTTGTTAAATGTATTGCTGGAACCGAAACCGAATGAAAGTGTTTCGTTCCGATTTTGGTTTTTAAATACCTTCAGAATTTCGTGTAACTTGTTACTCTGGATTGGGTTTTGAGAAAACGATCGTAATGAAAACCGAGATAAGATTTTTTTCTCTTTTCAGAGACATTACGTTTTTATTTATTTTGAATTATATTTTTGCCCTGCGCAGTAAAAGATTTTTTCAAAAGCTTTCATATCGACCTTCTAAAGCAACATCATCATTTTCGAAGTTATTTTATAAGCATAGGGAAAGGTTTGTTGCCTTCCCGGGAACTATTTGAATCGTCAATTGATCGCATTAAAATCCCGAAGAGGAAATCGTTTGCGAACACAGGATGTTTGACAGTAACATATAGTGAGAAATTAAGGAAGCAAGTCAGGCATTATGTAACGCCCATTATGTTTCGTTATTAATTTTTACAGATAAGTGAACTTCCGTGATTGCAAGAGGAAAATGTATAGTACCTCGTAAGCGGAAAATAGCACCAAAACATATTGTTATACCCAAAGGGCGTGAGGAAGGAAATTTAAAATAAATAAATAAATGGTGAGATAAAAATTTATTTGTAAAATTGAAATGAGGCCTGATGAATGATTGCAGTGTAATAAATTCCACCTGATAATTAACCACGATCCCTATTAGTCTTCCAGAAGGAACGATCACAAGTATTTGAATTTCGGGATAGGGAGTGGCATTGGCGGCCTCTTAAAACATTAGCGAGGAGTCTTCTCACGTGGTTCCGCGGCCCGCACCACCCCTGCGCACCTTCGGCTCCGGGGGCAGCCGGGCGCGCACGCTTCGCTTCCACACTCGAGCTGCTCCTGGGAGGCGACCGCTTATTAAGCCCAGCCAGATCTCCTTTCCTAACGAGTGCACGTGATTCATGCGCTTAATTACCGCTTTCCGCTTTGATTTATGTGATAGCCACCCGGCGGCCCCAGGGGGCGTCGCGAAGGACGCTGCCGCTGCGGCGCGGCGCGGCGTTCGGCGGAATGGCCCTCCCCAAGAATATAGACGTCGCAGGCAACAGGTAGCGTTTGCCGAGGGGTTGTGCTAAATCGTAGGAGTAAATCTCGTTCAAACCTCAACAGGCATTAATGTGGTGTGAAACGTGAAATTGCTGAACCCAAGGAAGCTGTGGTAAGCTTTTCAAATGAATCACGTTTGGTGTTTCGCGTGTGGTGTTTTAGTGTTCTTGTTTTACGACAATCCTTTGCAGGATCGTGCTTGTGGCCACGAGGATTGCTTCGAAGTTCCTAATTCCCACTATGTGGTGTAAGATATTTATAAATTGTTTGTGCGTAATGGCACTTAGAAGGGCTCCAATTTATATGACATCATGTAGTACAATTGTATAATATAATAAGTATCAATAGAAAAATATTTAAATTTCGATTTCGAAGTGTCAATCATACCCTTATTCAGTTACGCTTTGTTTGTTCGTGTGCACCGCCCGATGGATTTTTTCCATGCCATTCTTGTCACCACCTATTCTAGCTATGCAAGAAAGTACAACGCATGATATTGTAACTGAGGGAAGCCTTTTTAATTGAGCAGATGATATTGACAGGAGGATCAACCGTTCTTTTCTTTTTGTACTTGTATCCGGTTCAAAATTGTTTGGTGTGATCCACGTTACTTGGGCAGTAAGTAATTTGTAATTTATATTTTATTTTATTTATCTATTATTTATCTCATTTACTTTGTATTCTTATTTTTGCTTCTTCATGTTGATCTCTCATTTTTCCGTTTGTTGCTAGAGACCCACTGAAGATGGGAAATTTTGATCCCGATAGTTCACCTTGAGCATATGTGATATTAATAAATATTATATACTTATTGTGGTTGATTATGCCTTACCTCCCATTACCATTATCTAAGGATATTTCATATCTTGAATTGACGTGAAGAAAATCGTAAAAATATTTGAGAAGATTTCGGAGACATGCTTACAACTTACGGCTTACCGACCTTACCTCGACTCACGCGACTTGATTATGTTTCCCACGAGCGTCTGGACGCGCCTACTGGGATTTCCTTGTCTTGCGAGCGCGGCTCCGGCATTCTGCACACTTGGCAAGTTCTCCGCCCGCGCCGCGCCGCGCCGCGCCGCGCCGCGCCGCATCGCGACCCATTCATCACGCATTCATGCGGGCGTCGGTGCGGCCGAGGACGACATCCCGCGCCTGCGCGTGCCGCCCGCGTGGGCAGCCGTGCGTGGCTGCGTGCGTGCATGCGTGCAGCCGAGTCCACGCCGCGAGTTGCGTCGCCGTCGACACGACCATCATTGTACCGCAAACGCGTCCGGTTATTTTCAGACCGCCGTCGTCGGCTTCCTCTGCGTACACATTGTGTACGTAGGAGGTACGTTGTATTGTATCTGGCGCCGTGCGTCTCTTGTCGAGTGGTGCGGAAGGATTCCCGTTGTCGTGCCGATTAGCTCTGCGTGTCGACTAAATGCCGGACTAGTGAATAACCGGTTCCTCGAATTTGCTACTTGGTTTCATACGATTTCTGTAATTACTTGATGTTGTTAATCTTTCCTATATTACACTCGTTCTGTAATGTTAATGTGGGAGCATTTCCATTTAAAGCAGTATTCCAACTTCAACTGGCATTTACGCCTCGAAGTCTTTGAATCATTACTTGTATTTTTGGCGCTTGTGAAGTAATTTTAATTGGTCTCTCCTGCGTGGACTTCCTTAATTTGTTATGAAACGAAATATTAATTTTAATGAAATTGTTGTTCTTGATTGTTGAGGTCTTGTAAAGTAGTTCTTACCAAGTTTCTTTTCTATACGCCCAAATTTTATTTTCCTTGCACGATTACTGAAATAATGGCATGAGCTTGGCCCTCTTTCTTTAAGCAGGTACATACGAAACGTATATTTATGGTATAGAAATGATGTGTTTGGAAGCGAGAAAGTAATCTAATCTTCTTGGGCTGGAAGATTTTTTTATTTTGATAAAATTATACTGGGGTTATCAATACGATAATTGAGGAGTTGCGCTAGTAAAGTAGATACTTCGTTGCCACAAAGCTACGTAAATGGCTAATGATTATTATAAACTACTGTGTAGTAACTTCTCTTAAGCCTCATAAATTGCGGAAACCTTGAAACAACTGTTTTCTTTTACTGATAACATAAAAATGTATAGATAATAGCCATTTTTGCGTAACACCTGGGAAAGACACTGTGCTTTCCGAATCGTTTAAAATAGATTTTTCTTTCACAAAGAGCCATTTTTTAACGTTCAATATACATTGAAAACAATCGTCAAGATTGTGGTGATTATAAGTAATTGTGGATTTCGTGTGAAAAGTTCTGAAGAAATGTAACCCTGACAGTTTCAGTGCACGCGAAGGTTGTGCTAGTGGTGGTTTTGTGTAAAACGTGTGAAACAAATTAGTTACCATTTAAGAGGAGTTGGAGATAAATTGAGATACTATTGCTCTCTACGACCTTGCACCGAACTATTATTTAAATTTAATCGGATCAACTATTCTCACTTGTGAGAATTTCTTCTCTACTGTATAATACTTTAGATTTTAACAATTATTATTTTCAGTGTTACAAAACACACTTGCTCTTCTTAATATATTATAAAAATTATTCTTTTGTATAAAATATATGATCGAAGTATCTGATTGATGTAAAAATAAAAACTCTTTTACCCATATCTCCCCAGATCATGATACTGTCGGGACTGGGATGTCACTCACTTTTAGCCGCAGACATTTCTCAAGCGGAGAAAATATTATGATAATCTTTTATTTGCAGTTGCCAGTCATGTATTAATTACTTTGCCCGTAAGTGTCTTTGACGCCAACATTAGCAGTAAGTAATGAAGAATCAAAACAGGGGCAGTCTTCTCTGTGACAAAAGATGCGGTTCTCGTGTCTGCGTTGCCATTCGTTCCCTCGCGCGATTTTCTCCGCCCACGTTCGCGCGCTCTGATGTGCTCGCAGATGCGTCGCGCCCGCCTGGTACGTGCCGCCGCAACAAAGGGGCGAATTACAGGCGCAGACGCAAATAGCTCGGCGGCGGAAGGGGAGGGTCTCCCGCCTGCGGCTCCCATCTCCGACGGGGCACGCGGGCGCTGCTGCCCTTGACGACCTTGGCCCGCTTACTTTTCTTTAAGCAGACGACTCGCATTCGCCTAAGGAAATCTCAAACGCGATGCTGTTAACGAAGATCAAGGTGTCGATAGTTTAGAAAAAAGGTGCATAAAGCTGCCGCTGGTATCATTCTGGTGTTTTGAGTGTTACTTGCAGTCCGTACTCTCGCTTGATAAATGCATTTCGAACATCAGGATTATTCTGATCAATAGTCTCAGTTGACCCATCTACTTATTTGATCCAAAGTACACTACAATTAAAGTAAATATTTTGTTTTCGAAAGGTGTAAATTTGCTTATGGTTGATTGGAGCTGAGTCGTCAGCGACCGAGACAAGTCGACCAGGCTCATGCTGCCCAGCTCCTGCCTCTTCGATATTTTCTGCTGCTTCCATTGTTAATTACAACCCCCGGCCCTGCCACCAATCCAATCGATACTATCATTTTCATCACCATCAGGATTTCTTGTTATTTATAGTCTTTGCTAACATTACTTCTATCATTATTATTATCATGTTCATCATTATCATCACTATTGCCAACTGTCACTGAAAAATTACTACAGCCGCAGTTACCTTCCGTAACACCTCTATCTCATATAACACCGTCACAGTCTGTGTGTATGCCACAACCACCGTCATTTACGATTGCTACGCCCCATTTCTTGCCACCGCATTGCCTTCGCCTGCCACTTCTTCGCCCAGCCCTCCGCCCGGGCCGGATGCGCAGCGGCCGAGGCGTCGTTAAGCGCGCGCGGCGGCTGCGGGCGCGGCTGCAAGGGCACCGGCGCGGCGCGACGCGGCGCGGCGAGGCGGTATCCGCTTCCGCTACCCCCATGCCCAACACGACGCGGCCTGCGTCTCGCGCGCCGTTTCCTCTGCGAACACCTGCGCGCTAGGCAACTGCACCCAGCTGCCGTGGCTCCCCTGCGACCAAGCGAACTGTTGCGAATGGTACCTTACGGCTGAATTTAGACGGCAAGTTTAAATACCGAGCCCTCCCATGTTTTCTTTAATCATTCGATGTTATCCTGTTACGTCTTTTTTCTCTTTCCGGTACAGACTTCTCTTCGCATTCGGACGTTCTGCATCACTCGCGATCCGTTTCCGTGAACTCACTTATGCAATGTGTGTAAAATGTTGAGTACAACCTGTTAAGAAACACTCGTTTTTTTGCTCGTTAAGGATGCAGGTGAAAAGAATAGTAAAGAGTAGCAGAATGGCAAGAATCTGTTAAAGAAATGTTTGTTTTGATTTCTTGGAATGGTTGTGTGCATTTGATTCAGGACAAAAATGCCAACGGTATTGGAGCCATTATATTTGAAAACCTATTGATGGCAGTAGTAGGTTTTTTGCTGGTCACGGCAGGAACTTTTCAGCATACAGAGGGGGTTGAATTAGGTTTGTTTCTTTTTCTTTCTTGTTTTTCTTTTATATATTCTTTTTTACATCTTTCCATTCAAATGATGTAAACTGTTTTAGTTTGACCATACCCTCCTTTCTACGAAAACACTTAGGTTCTCTGTCTTGAGTGCCCTGCTGATTGCGGCGATCCCGCCTCCTGAGCGTCGTGAGTCCACCGTGCCGGAGTCGCGCGAGCCTAACCTGTCCCATTCTAAGCGGGCGATTTGGGGAAACGCCCAAAGAGGCGAGGGCGTGAGCTGCGGACTGGGCTGCGAGGCGGCAGCCTCTCCGCCCGTGGTTTCGTGTCCGCGGTCACGGCCGTGCATGACGGCACGGGCGGCGGAATCGCGTTCCGCCACGTCGCGATACGCGATCTGCGCGCCTCCGCCGCTCCGCTCGCCCACGGGGCTCGCCCGGCCAGGGGGCCTTTCCTCGCCCAAGCGCGGGTTTTGCGCGTTTCTGCCTGACCTTTTGAAGTCGGTGAACTGCCTTTCTCTGACATTGTCCATGTATTGATGGAATCTACCATTACTTTGCAAGTAATGATTCATGGATAAAAAAGGTATGCTTTAGTTCAATGGTCGTTACATATTTCAATGTGTTTGTAAGAGAATTAAGGTATTATCGCCAGACAGATTTGAATGATATTGATTGTGAATAGATCTTTAGAAAACTGAATTAATGATGCGACACTTTATACTAATTTCTAGAAAAATGCTATTTCGAGGTGTATTATATTATATCACTGGTGAACTGGCGGAAATATTTTTCCGACGTTCTTCCGTGCGAATCGAAAGCGATTTTTTCGAATGAATGTCCGAGAAGTGCGCCAGCAGATCGTGGCGTGACCGCTGGATTTAGTCCGGGGCGAGCCCAGGCGGGTCGTTATCCCTCGCGGGGCAGAGGCGATGGCGGGTGGGCGGTGGGCGGTGGCGCCTCGCGCAGAAATAGCGCGCGAGAGGCGCCGCGAAGCAGGTGGCGCCGCGCCGCCGTATTTACAATTGCAGGCGCAGACTAAACAGGTTGCGCTGCTCGTCCGCGCTTCTCTGCGTGGAACAATGGAAAGTGGCTCGGACTACACTGCGAAACGCCTCGAGGAGAAAGAATGCTGATTGCGACGGTTCTTTTGGAAGGAAAATAAATTACTATGATATTTCACCTTAATACCAATAACCAAAATAAAAGATTTTAGTTATGAATTGCCCGAAAGATATTTCGGAACAGTGCATCTTACGGGAAAGGGCAAGAATCACTGAATCTTTTTTGTGATTTTACTATAAAATAGTAGTATGCTCATGGATTGCTCTAGGATCCACATTTCATATCATTAGTTATTGACTGTATTTTTAAATTTTGTTTCAAACCATTTAAAACTTGTTTTGAAACCAAAGCTTCGTGTATGAAAGTGAAGTGTAAATTAATGAACTGGCAGTCTTTAGTACCCCATATTTTATACAGCCATCGCCCTTGATACTTTGCAAAGCATCTGTCGAACAAAATTAGCGAAGCTCGGCGACGTCGCATTCCTTGTTAGCAGATCCGTAGTCTTCTGTTGCGAGGCTTTTAGCGAGTTGAAGATGAGTAGGGAGTAAACCGCTTTCCTGTTGGGCGTTCCCTGAGAACCTTGGCGTATTTGTCTCGCAAAAGAACAGAGTTCATGTCCCGATCTTCAAGGTTCGCTGCTGTTTCTCGCGCTAATACCGGTTAACACGCGTGTCCCGTTTTAGTTGTCTGAACTAGAACATCCAGGTTTCGTCTTTCTCGAAAGATGAAGATCGATTACTTACTATAATGTTTTTGAAGAACTTGCCAGAGAGAGTGCGGACTATTTCTTCAAAATCAGAAAGTTCATTTTTGAAATTTGCATTTCTTATCGCAATCCTTTATACTGTGCAGATTAGGGTAATGACGTTTTCATTTTTTCTCAAGAAATGTCTCCTGTAGCACAAATGAATGAACTTTTGCATATTCATGACTAAAATGAAGTGTATTCCATTAAAATATCAAAAAAGTTCATCCACTAACCATTTTAAAATTGTATATACTAATATAACTTGGTATCAACATTACTATTTATTAATTTGTTACGTATTTAATATATACGTTAAAGCCTTTTCTATTTTAGTTGATGAGCAAAAGACAACATGTCGTTCAAGAAGAGCTCTTTTAATATGGAGAAGAACAAGGAAACCTGAACAATCCTTATCAAGGAGAACCTCCCATTGAGATTCATCCTGCCCAATGATATTATCATGAATAATTGACTTCATGTGTGTTTGATGACCCTATATAATGTTGTAAATGTGACTCTGAAGCTTGTGTTCAATTTTATATCTGATTATAGTGACTTCAAAAAAAGGCAAAGAAACTGATAAATACAATTTAAAAAAATCATTTTGTGCTTGGTTTTTTTAATCAAATCACCTTGAAAGAAAGATTTTATCTAATCTTTAATGAAAGTTCATCAAATTATGATACAGGGAAATGAGGTCGGTATCGTTATCGATGGTGGTAAGGGCTGGCAAAAATCCCTATAATTCACACAACGTGCGTATATGATGCAGCGTATCTTATTGCGATTGTGTTGAAGCAATATTTAATAGACAGTGCTTCTTTGAATATATTTTATAATTGCCTTAATTTATTTTGAAACATTTGTACATTTAATTATGTTTTTTTCTGTCGGCATGCTTATTTATTTTTTCCAAACAATTAAAAAAAATTCATGTGCGGGGTGTAGTTAGAAAAAGTTGGCAGATTTGACGAACGGAATCGACGCACTCATTCTCGTTTTCGTTCGCTGTACAGACAGCATGGCGTCATTCCGTAGAGGTTGTGCCCGCGTGCGGGGCTGATGGGAGGCTGCTCGCTCCGGTGCTGGCGGCGGAGCCATTACGGCAGGCGTCGAGTGGCTCGAACGTTGCGCCTCCACTCCATATTTGTCTTCGAACGAGTTGAATTTATGTGTATTAACATGTGGCAAATACGTTTCGTGTTTGCTCACGACCTTGTTCGAACTGTGTGTCATTGGAGAGACAGACCAGCATGACCACATGCATTCCGAGTACGCAGATACGTTCAAAGGACGTGTCGTCTCTCGATACGACGCCCGTCGTGTTGGTCAAGTTCAAAGTAATCGCGATATCTTCTAGCGATATTTTCTTAATGCTCTGAAAGTAATTTTGAGCTAATACAGCTAAATGTTATTCCATTAATAAGTCATAATTGGTTATCATTTACAGTGTAGAAGAAACTTTGTTACTATAGTACTATAGTAAGGATAGAGTATACAATCACTTCTGATTTTCATATTTCCTTATTTCGCTTAGAATTATTCATGTTTCAGAGGCTTTCGAGACTCAAGTTTTCAGAATTACTGTTGCACCTATTTCGCATATTTTAACCCGAACGAGTTCGAAGTATCCTGTTTTGTTTGTTAATGGAATAGATATGAATTGTGAAGTTCGTAAATAACATTTGGAAAGTTAGCCCTAGCTACTCCTCAAGTAATTCTCAACGTTGGCAGTCTGAGACGTGGCAGTCAATTTGAAGAATGACGTATTAAAGTACTTTGGCATACAAGTAGTAAAATTCTCATTGTTTTTATTTTTCTTGTAATTAAAATTGTATTCGTTAATCATAGCCGAATCTACATAACTGGTTCTTAATTTACATGTAGATTCACAAGTGTTTGTGCTTTACGAACCCAATCAAATGTGAAAGTGTAAAGCAAGAAGCGGTGCTAATTTGTTATATAGTAAGGAGTGCTTCTCTTGTTAAAGTAACGATGCATTCTTTCTCGCCAATGTTTTCAAAAATCTGCGTGATGTGATGAACGATTTTGTGTGTCCAGATGAACCCAATTTACTAGTAACTAGTTAGTTACGTTATGCTGTCATTCAAAACGTTTTGTATTCAGTAGATTGCTGCTGACAGAACACCTGGCCTCAATCAACGCAGATCAAAACATTAGTGAATTCGCTTTCATCTCATTTATACAGCCGTGAAATGACTAACTTATCAGTCGTTTGGCGCTGTTTCGTCATGACTGCGTGAATTGATTTGATGAGAAGAGATAGGTCATTTGCATTTGGAACATTGGGAGGGAGGTCTATTTAGTGACTGAGTGAAATAGCGCTATTAGTATTAACAAATTCCCGTCAGTTCGTTATTTATTACTGACAGCTGTGAGCACTATGAGCTTCGGACTCATAGCGGATTGACAATGATTTTTGAAACGATTTTATTTAACTTGCACTGTATATGTCAAATTTTTATACGCCAAATTTATTTATTTCTCCGTTAGACCTACGAATCTTTGCGTTCTAGTGTAACTTCAATAATGATGTAGGATTAAGTGGTTTTAAATCATATAATTATAATTATATAGAATAATAATTAAGTGGTTTTACAGGTTGTCATTCACCCACCTCCCACGCATATTGTTTTTTACGCATATTTAGATATAAAAGTCCAAAATTAATACCCTTCTAAAGACGTTGGATTCGTGAAACTTGGATGACGATGCATGGTTAAGTTAATTTTGCGATTAACCTCTCATACAAACGAAGTGAAACAATTGTTTAAAATTCGCAAAATTGTGACAGTTACAGCTTCCCTAATATTGAACGCTAACAATTTCTACGAGATTTTTTTGGGAGAAAAATTGTTAAAAGCGTTTCTTTAAAATTAATTTTTAATTGTAAATATTTGTTATTGCAATTGAATTTTGTAGCCTATTACTGTGTTTATTTTATGTATGATTGTATTGGTTTTAACCTAATTTTTATTTGTTTTTGTTTTTTCGATGCTACGAGAAAATATATGTGGCAGGGGTTTCTGCTTTTCTAGCTTAAATTTTAACATATAGAATATTCCGTGTGGTTAAGGGTTAAAATGCCAAAATCATTCTCTGGCTTATATTTATTGTATGATAATGATGATGAAACCATTCTTACTAATTGTTTATTTGAAATGCAATTTCGTATTTTGTCTTAGCATTTTCAATGTTAAATCTTTGCTTTCAGCTGGCAGGGAGATTTAGTGGAGTGACTTTTAAGAGACGGTAGTGGAAGTGAGGGTCCGCCAACGATGTATCTAAATCTTACGATCAAAACAAGTATGACATTCCCGACGATCCAAGTATTATATCATTATTTTTAATCCAGCATTTGCCTAATTGAAGGACAATTAGAAGCTGCTGCCGTGAGGGGCAAAACAATTTTAAATATAAAGCCAAGAAAAAAGACGCATCATTTTCTGTTTTAAAAAAAGTTGAGTACCCTGTGTACGACGAGGGTGAACGCACATGAAAACATTTCTGTTTTACTTAGCAAACTTTGTCGACTCTACCTGGTCTTGTGGAAATGTTTACTGGACGATATGCAACATTTGTGAGTTTGGCTAGCGTAAGTTCCGCTTTATCGAGGAACTGTGCTGGGCAACAAGATGAGTGCCGTGCTCGTCGCATATCTGTGGTCTAACGCTTTGCGCCAACGGCTGGAAAGGAAGAACCATCCCAAGTGTAGAAGCAATTTCAAGGCCGTCTACCAATTACGAAACTCACCAATAAGTGCAGAATGTTACTTTACGGATGTGAATTCAGCATTAAAAGACTTTACGAGGTAAAAACGCCGTTCCTAAAAATTCTTTGCTCTGGGAAGATGGTTTCCGCACGCGTCTAAGCTAAACCTTCGGTACAGGGCGATCGTGGCGGATCTGCGGGATGTGCCTTGTGCACATGGGAAGGTGAAGAATTGCACTTGAAACTTTGAGGAGTAATTAACTTATATACAACAGTATTTATGAGAAATTTAAAGAAAACAGAAGTATCTCGATTTTATTCGTCCGGTAATCACTCTAGAATGACACTATTCCCTCTGATTTCGTTTAATAATACACTCGATTGCCAACATGAATCATGTTCAAAATGTTATATGCAAAAGCATTAGATGGTAGGTTAATAGGACCAATGGATTACGTATCCCCCTTTTCAATGCATGTTCGTGAATGATTCACTTTCAGTTTTACACCATGTTCTTCGGACGCCAGGCAGCGCGGCGTCGAGTCGGAGGCCCTGTTGGCTGGCGAAGGCTTGCGGTGACGTCACGGCCGTGGGCGGAGCGGGCGCGGGCGCGAGCGCTGCACGGGGCTTGGCAGAAGCCGCGGTTTAAATTTCTCGCGCGGTATAATTGGCACCCATTATGACTTTTTTCTCGTTAGCATAATGCCCCCGGCCGCGGCCATTAGCGCGCATAAGGCGCGACGCGCGGCTACCGCGCGGCTGCAGCAAGTCCCGCGGCTCGCTTTCCGCGCGCCCCGCCAGGCCCCGCGCGAGCCGCGGACCGCGCCCTGCCTCTGATGAGCATACGCTGCGGGACGCGCAGCTCCTTTCTTCTCGCTTCTCCGAAAGGCGAGCGTTCAGCTTCCCGTTTCCCGCGAGCTCGTCACTTTTAGCGTCTTCAGCATCCTGAGGCGCGAATGATTCCTTTTGGTTTATTCCTTTTAAACTCTGCTTTTGTGCTTGGTTCATTTATATTGGTTTATTCACCATCGTAAATGTCGGATCGAGAAAAATATTATGTTTGTATTTATTGAAATATCGTACGTGATCTCATTCAGAGGCGCATCCCCAAGAAGTTTTCTCCGGAGGCTACAGGAATAGAGTCCAACCGACTTGATATTTTTCTTCTAAATAATTTTTCCTTTATGCTGAATATAAATTGTATTTTCATTTTTGGTCTTATAGTTAATATTTGATACGTTGATATCTTGAATGACTTTCTTTAGTACAGAAAATTAGTAAAAAGCTAGATTTTTAAATATGTATAACTGACTTCTAAGGAGAGGCTGAAGCCCCTATATGCTGTCCCCCATGAGTGTGCAACTAATCTTATTTAGATATCCATAGTCGTCATCAATTAGAAATGTTTCACTGTAAAATGGTTCCGACTTGAGTCAAACGTCTGCGTAAAGTCTCACAACGGTTACCCTTTTTGTCTGCGGACGGTCCTGCTCTTTCCCGATCCGCCTGTTTCTGGCTTGTGAGGGAGCCAAAAGTGTGCGTTTGAATGCGCGCGTCGCATGGGGCTGCACCGGACGCCTGCTGGTTCCGAAATCCTGCCAGGAGCCATTGACATTCACCTTGGAGGGGCGGCGCGGCGGTTGCGCGTGCTCGGCGCGTTTTCGTTGTCGCGGGCGTAAATCGCGCCACGTGGCGGTCCGCGCAAAGTGCAGGACGTCGCGCCGGGCCGCGCCGCGCCGCGCCGCGCCGCCCCCGAGTGCAGCGGTTATTTACGACAGCCCCGCTGGCGGGCGGCCGCGGCGTTTCGCGCTCTGCGCGCGTCGCCCGCGTCAGATCGGACGGGCGGTGATTTACCCCGTGCCGCGCTGCTGATTCACTCGCCCGCTCTCGCTCGCGCTCGCGCTTCGGTTTTCCACGCCTCCTCATCGCGAGGGCACGCAACAAGTGCTGACTGTCTTCAGGCTGTCTGTCATCTCCAGAGCTTGTACAAATACTTCTACCTGTGCTCTGTAATGTTTGTGAAATGGGTTAGCTGATTTTCAGGTGGGTTGCGTGAATCAACGCTGTTAGATTTTGTTCCTTATTTCTACCCCCCTTTTTAGGTAATCCCACTTGTCTGCCGATCGCCTTTAATTTCACTGTCATATTACTTGCATACAGTGTGAAGAAAATGAAGATGGAAGAAGAGACTTAAACAGCTGAAACGGGAAATACGACTTTAAGCACGAGAAGAAATATTAAAAATTCAGAAAAGAGAAATAGAGAAACTGCAAATTGCTCACGACACTCTTAGAATGGTAAATTAACATTTTTAAAATGCCACTGCTTCCAACAGTTTCTGTTACGGAATAGCTCAAGCAACGTTGTCCGTTTCAGTTGCAATAAAGATCAAACGAAATGAGAAAGTTTAATCGCCTACAATCTTATTCTGTAGTTAAAATAAAGTAAATCAGTTTTGGAGCTAAAACATTCGGGGCATTATTTTGTGATGGCTATTGTACTGACAATCCTGTCTGTGACAGTCCAGAACATAAAATACATGTCATTGACATGTATTTCATGTTCTCTTTATAATAAGAAATACATTAACAATATATCTTTAAGCTATATATCTATAGAAGCTGTCGAACGAGAGAGAAATACGACTTTTTATTCTTGGGATGAAATTTCTGTATTAAAGTATGTTCGATCTATTACTGTTATTTCTTAGTACGAATGTGAAATTCATGGGCATGTTTTCTTTGTTTCAGGTGAGTCGTTTTTTCCGCATTCCTTCTGGCTATATTTTTGCTGACTATGAGTGGATATTGCAAATGGTGAGTAAAATGCCTTTGAAATAGTCTTATTTTTTACCAGCGATGTTGATATTTATTGAGATTATTTCTGTTAAGTTAGTATCTCAAACATGTTTTCTAGAAGTTTTGAAGTAGTATTAGTCATGCCAGATGAAATCAGTGGCATTTGTAGGAGAGTATTGTGAGGCTAAAAACAGCATTTCCTTTCTACATGGAATATTAATTTGTGTATACTGTGTGATCGTACATAATTAAGTACTGGTTAAAAAAAACACACATAGTTATTAAGATGACATAGTAATGAGGGTAGGGAAAACTTAAGTTATCTTAAAAGCTTGGTTTGAAATTGCCATAGGAAGTTTTAATCTCGGCCATTAGGTACGGTGTGCTTGATTTCACGCCAATTATCGTAATCCCTGATATCTGCTCCGGGAGAAGAACTCGCTTTCACCCTCCCGCAATTTGGAGCGCCCCGCCCCGCCCCCTCGCGGCATGCGCCTCACCCGCGCCCGCCCGCGTCGCACAGTGCTCCCACATGACAGCATTTTTCCAATCAAGCATTTCAGGCATCCGCCGCATTTTTCTAATCTTTTCAAATTTTGTGATAACTTTCAGCTTCAATTTTCGTGTTGATAGAAATCCGTAATATCCGTAATCCGTAATAAGTACGTATTTCCAATGTACAAACGGAGTGATGTTATTCAATAAGCCCGATTCCACAACGTAGAGCCCGCGTGTATATATTTTTTAATGAAAAAATGCTGGTTATTTTTGTACGATTGATCTCGACGATTCTTGAATAACAACGGGCTGCTGTTGGTATTTTACGTTTTCTAATTCGTAATTCGTTTTCTAATTCGTTAATTTTCAGATAACGCATTGATTATTTTATTCTCTTCAGAAAAGTTGCGCCTTTTTTTAGGAACTGGCGTGTACGCTCGTTTCTCTTGGTTTTGCGTGCGCTGTCTGTGTCCGCTTCGGGCCAAGGCGTGGGCCGGGGCGACGCGGGCGGTCCGTCGCCCTCTGGCGCGGGGGCGGCGCAGGCGAAGCGCTGGCGGTGATGTCAGCCCCTCCCGCGCCGACGTGATGCAACCGTTGTGTTTGCTCGCCGTGCGGGCGCGTCGCCCGCGCCACCCGCGTGCCCCACACTCGTCCTCGCCGCTCCCCTGTGAGGCAGGCAGGGCGCTCGGGCTGTTGCGCCAAGGGAAGAATGAATTAACATTGTAGACTGGGCACAAAAAATCATCATACAAAATTAAGATTTCAATGGTCGATTATTAACTTTAAAAAAATCCGCTTGAATATAGATTCTCGAACAGTGGGTTTTTGTCCAGTTGTCCGATGACAATTTTGTAGTGGAAAATTAAACCACCGAACTTTGCTATTGAGAAACTAAATGTGCGTTTTTCTCGGTTTATCATTTGTTTGTTTTTTCCCAGATCCTCTTAAACCAAGAATCTCAAATCAGAAAGTATTGCATACGTTTCTAAAGCAATTCAAACAAAATATCTCGTGGCTCAAATATGTGAAAAGTGCTGAGATAATAGTATATGTATAATGAATATTATTGATATAGAACTCGATGTGTGCAATTTTTGTAAAACAATACATCTCTATAAATGAAAAAAATTCTCTAATATGTCACAATGGTGTCATCCCAAAATTATATACTTTACCTAAGATCCATAAGCAACCTTTATCTATGAGACCTATTGTAGCAGGAATCAATAGCCATACTTACAGATTAGCCAAATTCTACCATCAAATTTTAAGCCACATTACAGGAAAAAAGTCGAGTCATGTTAGTAATGCTCTGCAATTAAAAAAAATGCATTGAATCTATATCCATTCCACCTGGATATATCCTCTGCTCTTTGGATGTTAAGACTTTATATACCAACATCCCAATTGAATTATTTGATAATATTATTAAAGAACATTGGTCTGACATTAGTAAATACACCCTCATCTCCTTAGATCAGTTCTTAATAGGTTTAAGAGCCATTTTAAATAACAACGCATTTTCTTTCAACAAAAAAATTTACCTTCAAACTTTTGGATTAGCAATGGGGTCTCCTGTTTCCTCTGTACTTGCCAATCTAATCATGGAACAAATAGAGGTCTTCTGCTTCTCCCAAATTCAATTCCATGTCTTATTTTATTACAGGTACATGGATGACTTGATTACTTGTTTACATCAATCCAATGTCGACCCTTTGGTCTATATACATAACAAATTCCACCCCAGGTTAATCTTTACCACAGAATTTGAGAACGAAAAAAGAGAAATTAGTTTTTTAAATCTTAAATTAATTGTTAAACAAAATAAAATTATAACAGACTGGTATCAAAAGCCAACCTTTTCAGGAAGAGTTTTAAATTATCTATCCAAGCATTCTAAGAATCAAAAAATAGCCATGGTTTACAATCTTGTAGATTCCGCACTAAATTTAGCTAATCATGAATTTCACAACAAAAATCTAAAGATAGTCGAAAATATCATGAAAAACAATCTCTACCCATCATTCTTTATTAATAAATTTATTCAAAAAAGATTAACGCACAAATCCAAAGCAATTACCAGCAATAAAAATTTACGAATATTTTTACCATTTAATGAACCTGTCAATGATAAAATAAAAGCCTATTTCAGAAAATACAATTTAGACATTGTATTTTACAATCTAAATAAAACTTGTCATCTTTATGACAAGCAGAAGGATAAACCTAGACTAGGAGATAAATCTAATGTTGTATACTCCATTCCTTGCAATGATTGTCAGCAGGTGTACATGGGGAGACTAAACAATATATTAGCAGACGGATATACCAGCATAAATATGACATCAACAAAGACGCGGATTTGCATACCTCTTTAACCAAGCATAGGACGGAACTTAACCACTCCATTGCATTTGACAAAGTCAAAATTTTACATAATGAAAAACAAACATCAAAAAGGCTAATTGCCGAAATGTTGTATATAATAATGAATGATACGATGAACACAAAAAGTGACATACAGAAGCTGAACCAAATTTATAAAATGTTAATGCTGCACCAACTTCCATAATTGTATACTTTTTTGCCAATCCTACATGTTCGAAATGTTTATTCCTTAACATATTTAAATGTGCTGCTCTCATAAATTGCATAATGTAACTATTTGTTTTGACAAGCCTTCAAGGTTTTGTGGATGTAACAGCAATGTAAATATTTAACTAAAAAATTGTAAATTCTATTGTTTTATGTTAATTTATATAACATTGTTAACCGTTGCCATAATTGCTCTTGACAAGGCATGTACAAAACGTGCGAAACGTTGAGCCATTAATAAATGTTTTTTAAAGTTTAATTCCTGAAATCAATTTTGATTGATCCTGTATGGTCAAATATATATATTTATTCGTACCATCAACACCTCCAATTATACCAGGATCAACAGGAAGAATTTACATCAATTTCAATTTTTATAAAAAACATGAAAATCAAGTTATATGGGAATTTATGGGGGTAGATACTGGTGAATTATCACTGACTACTGTAATGGCATTGTCCATGCATTGCCTTTACTGCGAAAGATTTAAAAATTCAAAATCATTTATTTTTGCAACAGAAAATGAACGAATTATAAAAAATTCGAAACATAAAATAAAGAAACCAACATTAAAAGTAATTAACAGCAAACAAAAATCCATAATTAAACTTTCAGGTAGTAGTGTCTTCATTTATCTTGATTTGTTTCGTACCTCCGCGAAGTTCAAAATACGTCCTTTGTTTAATAATAAACTTTCTAGAATCTAATAGGACCCTCTAATACGACTTTACTACTTCACCTAGTTCATTTATTTACTCGCTCAATCCTCATAACTACTCCCTGTCATCTCTTTATTTTCTTCATTCATTCCCAGGCGACGAGCATAACAGTGAAGACGCTGTGTTGCTGCCGATGAGACGAGACGCAAGCCAAATATATTTACAATATGGTATTATATTCCTAGAATTAAAGCTGAAAGCAGCTGTTATAGAATGAAATCTTTTAACAATCGAATCTCTAGGCCTACTGAAACTTCTAGTAACGAAGTCAAATCTGAGAAATGTTTTTTTTTAATTAAGGGAACAATCCTGAAAATATGTATTTCATAAACACGGATGGAAAATTGTGGTTGATTTGAAGATTATTTATATCTAGCGCACTAGAATAACGATTTCTTTCTGGTTGAGAAGTGTTATGCCATTTGCCTCGGCGCTTTTGAAACTCAATACAGAAAAACACTCATAATTCCTTGAAAATTTGCACATTTAATGTTGTGTAGTTAATAAAGTATAGTTAACCATCCAGGTCTAGGGAAAGGTACATCCTTCTTTAGCAGTGGCGCACCCAAGGAGGCTGGGGAGGCTCATAGGGATTCAATCCCCTGCCACAGAAGCCAATGATACATATTCAAAAAAGCTTTTACCACTTTTTTACGAACAAAAGTGACTCAGTAAATGTTATCGTTATCGTTACAATTGTTAACTAAATGGCAACAAACAAAAATACATTTTATATTCAGCATAAATGAAAAGTATTTATTAGGAAACATGGATACTATACCTGTACCTACCCCCCTCCTCCTCAGAGAAAAATCTTGGGTGCGCCTCTGTTTATTAGTATACCAATTTCGAATTTTTATATCTCATGTAGTCTGTTCATTACTCTTTGTTGTTGTGTTTTGTAAAATTAGTTCCAAAATTAGAATCTAGAGTGTCTGCCATTTCCGCTTGTTAGCGGATTTGTTGCAATTGCTTTGAAGGGCGCGCGTGACTGAATGTTGCTGCAGATTGTTTGTCCTGACGACATCCAGAAAGGAGCGATGAATCCGAAGCATGTTGGACACCAAGCGACCGCTATTTATAGGACGTAAACTTTGTTCTAAATCCATTTGAGCAGCACTGCTTGAGAACATGATGCCCGCATGTGTACCAGGCGCGCTTTGCGTGTGTGCCAAGCGCTACCCTTTGAGTTAGCGCGCAGGAAGTGAAATATTTCCTTGAGTGAATGGCGACGACACGCATTTTTATGAGACACGGATATAAATGCGAAGTTCATTGCGAAAGATTTGCAACTTAGGGTGCTTCAAGGTTACGGTGATTTTGTTGCTGTGCAGAGTCAGGTGATAATGTAACATGTTTTATATCATATGTCCAGATTTTTGCTGAAATTCGTTTTCATAGTTTACAGTAATATATTTGTTACACTTTTGCGGTGTTAAACACGTCATCCGAGCTGAAAAGTGTAACGAGTCAGGTATTCATCGTTCTCTGTAACATTGACATATTTTCAGAAGAGAAGAGTTGAGGACTGTAGGTGTTTTGATAAAAGCTGTAAATTACGAAAAAGAAGGCTCGGTGGTAACGTATCTTTTCTTTGACATTAACAAGTTGCGGAGACGTGGGAGAGACTAATGAACCATTGGAGTTGCTCGCCCTACTTTCGTGGCACCTTGTTACGGAACCGTGCATTCATATTGTACAGTCGTTATAATAAGTTCGTTAGGGGTTTCACAGTAAAGGAGTTGAAAACAGTAGAGTTGACGAGAAAGACTAATATTACCGCCGTTGTTCATGTCCATTCAACAGATGTAGTCTCCGTCGATGATGTAACATTTGTGACTGAAAAGTAGTGGTGTATATACGTATACGTGACCCTGCTCCTCTCCCACTAACACCGTCTGGTCTTCGTTCCAGCCATGAGTCATGGTTTATGAAATCAGAAGTTATAGCTGAGTGTACGTACCGCATCTATCCCGCATATTCTACTTTATTATCTGAGTGAGAAGGCTCTTGTCATTGGAAGGTACGCCCGCATAACGAAGATACGAAAGGGCATGCGCAAGTTTTGTTTGTTGCTCAAGTATGGAACTTGTATCTGGATATTAGAATTGATATTAAATCCTGCGTTTTAGTACTTTTAATATTCTATTATCGTTATATATTTGAGCAAGGGATGAAATTGCTGTGCTTCTAAATTGAAATCCGACTGCTCACAAGAAGCCCCGCCCCTTTCTCATGTTTGACATGGCTCTGTCATTGAATTACCGGGAGCACAGGCTGTCCGTTGTGTTCTCCCGAGCGAGCGCGGTTATTTCGATCCGATCCGCGCCCCAGCTGGGCCCCCCACCGTCTCGTAGCGTGCCTCCCGCAGCACCTCAGCCCTAGCCGCGTTCTGCCCCTCGGCCGTCCCTTCCGTCGCTCTGGGCGCCGCCTTTGCATCCGCCAGCCGGCCACAAGGCAGCACTCACTGCATATGAAAGTTCAGAATAAGGCGTATTGAAATGCGGCTGATTAAGATGAGCAGTCATAACTAACGTCTAGGAAATTTGAATATAGTCAGAGGGGACGTTTGAAGCATGTTTTATTTATGGCATTTGTGCCGCCCGCTGCGGTATGTGGGTCACGCGTCATCTGCATAAACGAACCCCCGAAGGAGTGCGTGGCGCCCAGGCGGCAGGGTGGTTCGCCTAGCGACCACGTCCCACCGCCCGGGCTGTGAGCTTTGCCGGCAGCAGCTGGGGCATTTGCCATGGACAATTCCAACTTACATTGTTCAGAGCTTTCGAAAATACGTTTTGCCAGCTACTTTAATAAGTGCCCAGGTTATCGATTAGGTTTCCATTGCTAAAGGGAAAGAATAATATCTGACACAGTGTTAGAAAAGTGAAGTCTACATCTCATACGCTTTCCTGATCCGAAGACGAGTTTTAGTTACAAAAAAGATTTGTCCATGCATGATTTTTTTGAATAGCAATTATGCTGTTACTTTGAGTTAAAAAAGATTGAAGAATCGTAATTTCTGATTGATGAAGTGGAAATTCGTTGTTAATGAATGTATCTGTACGAAATTTCTCCGTGATAGAGATTGAAATGGCAAATTGCTACTTTCATGGAGACAACTGTTACTGTATTGTGCATGACTTTCTTTTACTGAGAACAACACGATCTTCGAAATGAGCTGATTAGAAATGCTCCGTAATTGGAGATGGGTTAATACTGATAAAATTTAATGTATGTTTATAATTTTGTTGATTTTGATTATTATGGTGAAATATTTCTTCAGTGCATGGAGTTCTATATCTAGCTGAAAAATAATTATTGTGACTATTCCTTTCATGAAATTAAAAACTAATAGTGATTAACTATACATACAAAAATCCCCAATCAGGGCGGTGTATCTAAAAAAGTGTATCGCTTTTTCTATCCGATTTTTCTTACCGCTTCTCCCTACTGGCCAATCATAAACTGTGTCTCATCTATCTTAGGAGGCGGTATACATCGATCGCTACGTAGATGTCCAATAAATCGCGTATGTACTGTAACATAACTTCTTTGATTTTAACATAGCTTTCAGTTATTTCCCATATTTGGGCAATTTTGGAACTGTTGGACGTAATTTCATTCGTGGAATAGTCCTATTAAATATCACTCGTGCTTTGGAAATTCTCAGATAAATCCCCTTCTCAGTTTGCGATTCGGGGGATCGACAATTTTCGACGCACTCGTGGTATTGCCTATAAATGGGAAATGTGGATCGCCATCGGGAGGTCCGAGTTTGATCCTCGGGCCGGCCATCGTGACCGGGATTTTTCGTATTTCCCTTCGTCATAAGGCGAATGCTGGGATGGTTCTAAAAGCCCACGAACACCTCCCAACTCCCACTACCCCACCTAATACCTCCCACCATCGTCTAGTCCTTTCACCCCTCTTCCTCATCACTCTATTCAATAACAATAATAATAATAATAATAATAATAATAATAATAATAATAATAATATCCTATCACCTCCTAATTGATTTTTCAAGGCCAACAACTTTGTCTTAACCAAGGAATAAGGTCGAAAGGCTGATACCCATAATTACACACGTTGATCTCTCCAGGATAGAATACGACTGGTCCTCGGAAGAGAGGAACATGTTGCGTGGTCATTTGTGGCCCAGACGCAAATAATAATAATAATAATAATAATAATAATAATAATAATAATAATAATAATAATAATAATAATTTGATAAAATTAGTAATTCTCACATAAACTATCGCCAATTTCCACAACTCTTAGGGTATTACGTATTATACAGTTAAATAGCGTGCCCAGTTTGATGAACGAAATTCAGTGCTAGGCACTCATTCCTGGAGATCTCGTTGAATTTCGTGTCATTTCATAACGCAGAGAGGGAGCCCTGTTCGGAAGCGTTTTTCCTTCGCAGAGGGCGTTCGCTCTTCGGCTGCCAGACGCGATTGCCGTCGATGCATTTATGCACCTACGCCTCTCTCTCTCTCTCCCTCTCTCTCTTCCTCTCTCGTCCTCCCTCTTCCTCTCTCTCTCTTCCTCTCTCTCCTTCTCTCTCTCCCTCCCTCCCTCTCTACCTCCCTCTGTCCCTCCCTTCCTTCCTCCCTCTGTCCCTCCCTCCCTGCCTTCCTCCCTTCCACCCTTCCTCCCTCTGTCTCTCTCTCTCTCGCTCTCTCAACCGATCTCGAATGCTGCTTCGGTCACGGCAGTCACGACGCCCAGCTCGCCCTTCCCCGCGCTGTCGCTGGGCTGCCATGCCCCAACAGTAGCAGCATCTTTTACGTCGCCACCACTGCCACAAGTGCAGGGATGTCCTCACAAAACGTTTTGGGTCTGAAAATTTGAGGAAAGATTGCTTCTTTTAACTCATTGTTGACCTTATTTTCCGTTACTTTGAATTATTTTGGGTTGTTTTCCATCATATTAGTGATATTTATAATTAAAACATATTATAACGATATTATTGCATAATTGCATTATCGGTGTCAATGACAAATCAACACACAATTTTCGTACTCGTTATAAAGCGAAAAACAAACACATTTATCTGCCTGTTATTACATTTGTCAGCAAACATCCTTGGCTGGCTATAAAGAACTTTGGATTGATTTTAAAAAGCGAAAGTAATGATTTCGTGTCTAATCCTTGCAAGAACCCAAGTATTAATAAATGGATTTTGCCAAACTGTCCTCTCATAGTTTCTGGGCATTGCCTTATCTCTTAATTCATAACATTGAAGATTCATGTCGTCCAGTCGTAAATCACAAGTATGGTGTTTAAAGATGTACTAAGTTGGAATTAAGATTTGTTTCTATGAAATAAATAAATAAATAACCACTAACAGTAATGAAAGAAAGTTAATGGAGAGTGAATGTATACACTTTTAGGTCTCATGTTAATTTAAAACTATTAAGAAATGCATAAAGACTCATCAAACCTTTTCCTCGATTCACATCGTTGGAAATGTAATTGTCTCTGGACACTTATTTCTATGTTAACCGGGTGTAAATTGGCAATTTCCTCCTGGGAGGATTTGTTCCAAATACTCAGTGCAACAGGGTCAATAACCAGGTCCCTATCTACCAACCCAAAGTTTCTTTTACAATTTTCTAAATTAAGTATCTTTATTTAAGCATTTCAAAGTGTGAAAGTCATAATGAGACACATAGAAATACTCGTAGATTAATTGAATTAGTTTATCTCGCAGGGACAAATTAATATGCATCAAAGTCTATAAGGGAGCGAGTTCCGGCATACTCTCTCCCGACAATTTGTTATCTTTATTTTCATTTCTGATCAGCTATTCTCTGTGTTATATAAAGAAGACTATTGTTGAACTGGCCGCACATATTAATTAATGATCTTTTATCAATTATATTGGTGGATCTTGGCGATATTGAGTGCAGAAAAGCAGAATGCGCGGGATTCTTTCCATTTCCTCATTCTAATCACGACTATGGACCGAACTACTTTTGAGCTGCAATAGTTGCTACGTAGGAAATTCCGTGTCTGTAGAAAGATCAGAGCATTGCGGAAGATCCTCGTCATTTTTTTAAAGGTATTTCTATACGTTTCTCAAAAATGTATTTGATCCTTGAATTTAATTCATTACACAATGATCTAAGGTGATTCCATTAGTATTATAATTATCATCGTCGTCGTCAATAATATCCGCGTCCCGGTGTTATCAGAGGAGAGGAGCCGCTGAGGCTTGGGCGGCAGAAGTGGCGGCAGCACGCTGTGCTTTGCCGTCCGACCTTGGCGAAGACGGCTGCGGTGGCGGCGCTGTGTTGCCAATTTCTGCAAAGTCGGACGTTGAGGCCATGGAGGCGCGTCGCCACCACGCTGCACGCGAAGCAGCAGCAGCAGCAGCAGCCGGCGCCGTCGCAGCTGAAAAACGCGGCTTCCGCTCCGCCCGGATCTGTTCTGCCCCTGTCGCTCTGCTGTGGACAGCGCGGCTGTGCCGGGGCCACGAGGAAGTCGAGAGGAGAGAGTGCAACGGCGGGGTTGGTGCGAAAACGTGCGAACAGTCTGCGAGAGTCGTGCAGATGATGCGTTAAAGGATTGAAGACAGCGTCCTTTGCGGGCGCTCAATAGGGTTTACAGAGATTATTGCAGAAAACATTTAAGATCGTTCTTTGCAGTGGTGACTAGTGCCCGAGCAAAATGGTGGCTGCAGCTCCATCGAATGACGTAAATGCAATTTTTAAAATTCAGAACACTAAAGCAATTCATATAAATTAATAAAAACTGAATTTAATAAAAATCTGTATTGAAATATTTTTATGCATTGTGTCCGTGTCAGGTACATTCATCTCCCACGCTCGAAGTTCTGGATTTGAAAAGAGAGAGAAAAAAAAAAAACAACACCCTGACTGATGTTGTTTCTGAAATAAACCAATTAGTACCTACTTTCGTAGCAGATATTCTGGATTCATTTCCCCCTAAAAGGGGTCATAATTTCGAAATATAGAGGCACAGGAAAGTGCAAGCATCAGTACATGCGAGGGAAATGGATTAGTGACAGTTTCATCTTATAATTAGAATGAATGTTTTTCGGAATGTTTACTCCCCTCTTACTGCCTTTCGAAACTGGACTCTTTTGAAGCAACTTATCAAGATGACAAAACTAGATGCAATTCTTTGAGCCAGGTTGGAAGAAATGGAACAGTATGGTTTCTATGATGTTCACCTTTCACTTTTGTGAAATATATTCTAAGTAAGTAATGTGAAATCAAACTAATGATAATCGGATGGGTATGAGTATACTGAGTACCTTCGCCCCAGAACGGGGAAATCCATGAAACTTCGTGTCGGAATATACAGTTTTTTTGACTGATAGTTTTCGCAACAAAGAAGATAGTAGCTGTCTGCCCAATGAAAAGTATGTCTTAAAAAATGCTCTGGGTGTTGTTCATTAAAACGTTGAGGTTAGCAATGTTTCCTCGTATACTATTTCACAGATATTTTAAATACTAAGCAACCATTCAAGTTTCTAGAAAACTCCACTCACAGTTTTGAGAAATGCTGGTATTATTTTTCAGCCTGTTGTACCTGTATTCTGACCCTATCCTTGAAGGTGTGGCCCTCGGTTCCGCCAACATTTAGAGTCCTTCCATGAAAATGAAGAGTACCCTGTTAACGGCGTCCGACAGTGGTCAACCCGGATGAGCTTTTGTGCTGGCTCACCTTGACCGCGATCAGGTTGTCCTCAGTTCGCATTTCTTTGGGGGAGGGTGCGCCTTGGTAATCTTTCAGCCAGCGATAGTAATTCGCACGGCTTTTTCTGTAGATAACTCCATTTATTAAAATTAATCAGAAGTATCCTCGGTGCACAAGATGTCATTGTCATTTTGCTGGAGAATGGTTTTATTGGGAGCAAAACCGGTTATTTCTCACCCACATGCAAAATATTTTCTCATTTGTCGATATTCCGACTGTCTTTTAAAATATCTTGTAATGAATTTTCTTGATAAAATATTTTCTAAAATATGTATCGAGATTTTGGATATATATCTTGTTCATCGACAAAGTGTGGGAAAGCTCAGAGCAATGATTGGGTAAAGCTCAGATAGATCAGCTTAAACAGACGTCAGGCACACAGAAAATATTTGAATTCATAAGTTTTTTTAGTTCAAATATTTTTATACAGAGCGTGAATTTACATCGTTAATCCGTTTGGCTCTTACATATGATAGTTGAAAAATACAAAATACATTACACAACAATTACATAAAGACAAGACAAACCATGAAGATTGACATCATGCAGAAATATTTCTAAAAAAATTCAGATTTTTATTAAAGTACATTAATTTACATTAAAAAGAAAGAACAAATTAAATTATCGGTGAAGATCCTTAAGGATAACGATAGTACGCTTTCCAACATTGTTATTATATACATACATTTTTTCGGCTTAAACTTTCATTTCTTCCCCCAACATTGTTTCGGATAGTTGGGCATTTGAATTTGAAGAAAGTTTATTAGCTTGTGAACTACTGTGAGTTTGGGCTGATTTTAAAGTTAACGCGCGACAATGTGAAGTGGCTATTTTTAATCATCGCTTCATGAAAAGGGTATAATTTTTTTAATATAATATTCAATCAATTGGGTAAGACACCTTAATTTTGAAGAAGTCTCAGCTGACACCATGATATATATGCAGTTAAATGAATGGTCGAACCGCCTCTTGTTTGATAATTTATTTTCCTTTACGTAGTCATTTAATTAATAGTGGGTATCTCAAACAGCGTACACGATAAATTAACGTTTTGGTCGCTTGATCATGTATTATTTTCGTTCTACTAGGAGTAGGTCCTAAGCTTTTTCTGAATTTACAGATGGTGTCTTCTTTCAGTACAAAGAGTTCCCATTTTGCAAACACTGATGTGCCTCTGTGTCTGTTGAAACGCTCTGTCGCTTTTGCGAAACCCATTTGTTCGCACAACGCACGAGACCAAACACACACACACACACACACACACACACACACACACACACACACAGGTTCACTCTTGTTTGCGCCGCTCCTCTTTTCGGGGGGCGGGGTGGGGTGGGGCCGAGGCGCGGTAGCGGGCGCATATGGCGGCCACTGTGTGCGCCTGACAGACTGTTCGTGAGGCGCCCACTCCCGCCTCGTTCACAGATTCTCGCAGAACGCCGCCGCCGCCGCCAGGAAGCGGGTCAAGGCCTCGGGGCCGGGGCCGGCCGCCCAAATGCGAATTCGCGCCCGCCCTCGAATTCGCTTGCGGACGCCGCCGCCGCCGCCGCCGCCGCTGCCGAGCGCGAAAAAAACGCACGTCCGTGGCGAAAGCGGCCAGCGCGGCGCGCTAATGGCCCCTGGCGCGCGTCCCCCGCGCCGCGCTCACGTGCGCACGGCTTAGCAAACAGAGGGATTAGCCATTGTTATGACTTATACGGCGGTACTATTGCAGTGGTATGTGTGTGGAATCCGTTTCCTTCGGCCGAGGTGGCTCAGGGCATCAACCCATGCCACTGCAGGGCCTCTGACTGGGAGGTCGTAGGGTTCGAGTCCCGTCGATGACAGGATATTCGACACTGGCTAGGTCGAATTCAGATAACATCTGGAGGAGAATTCTAGTGGCCGGCTGCTCTGATAGTTTTCTGTAGTTTCTCCGAAAATCAGGCGAATGCCGGAGCAGTACCCTAACACACGGGCCACGGACAGCACTGTAATTCCTTCCTCTTTTTTGTCCTCTCCTTATCCTTTACTTACACACACACACACACACACACAAACGTGCACTACACTACCACACATGCCGGGAGGTCTCCACACAGGTCGGGAGCTTAGAGCTTGTGCCGGCTGGGGCGGTGCCCTGAGGGTCAGAATACGTCGAGGTTGGGGAAACCCCCCGTAAGCCGACGTGTAAGGCGGCGCCGGATCTCGCTATCCAGCGGGGGAAGAACACCGCGCCTTCCCGTTATAAAATATGCACTACACTTACAAGAGTAGTAACCATAGTAGTTGACGCGACCGAAAAAAAGAAATAATCAATCGGTTACTTCCCTCGTCTTCTTTCCTTGGTTGTGTGAACGTGTGTTTGATGGAAATTTGTTGAAGAAGTAATAACATACCCCTTACTCAATTATTTCGAACCTGATCATGAATTGTGGTCCTTCTATAATCGGAGAAACCTTCCGTTCGTGAGTGCAGACTTACTTCTGAAGTGGTTGCATTTTGCATTTCTGTCTTAAGAGCATGAGAAACGCTTCGCAAGAACTTTGCCTTGAATCTCAACCATTTTGGAAGAATTATATTTGAGAAAAAATATTTTTATCATCTTCGAACGCTCGGAGTTCAGAGAGGAAAGTGGGGCAATTGTGCAACTATGTCTCCTAACTAGTTCACGTTGCGAATAGGTGGAGGAAGGGCATCGCCAGGTCTGTGAAAACATGAGTGGGCTTCTTGGTTGAATTATTTTGTTGTCATTTATAGAAGATTTTGTGCTATTGAAGAAATGGTTCCCGGAAATCCTTTTGACTGTGAGAGTTTACTTTGCTCCGGAACGAGAATTCACAATGACTCTTCATTATGATAAAGCGCATCATCAGGATCGTATGTGAATACTTATTGCAGCTTCTAGAGAGCATATTTATTAGTCACTAATTATTAATTTTGATATTTTAATTAAATGTGTGGAAAGTGTACGATTTCTGGTGGAAACATGGAATGTAGTGCTTAGGACATTTTATTCTTAACCTGGGATTTATTTTTCTGCCTTTCTTTTAGGATTAGTTTACCCGTTCGGTTCCACTTTTGAGACCGTTCACTGTAAAGGAAGTCTCTCGTATCCAGTGGTTTGGAACTTCCTCTCGCGAAAGGCGGCATGAGGTCCTTGCTGCGTATCCTTGTGGAACGGTGATGGAATGGACCCGGGGCGCAGGAGAGAGGCCGTGCCCCGTGAGTCAAGGCTGCGTGCGGTACTCTGGACAGACGCCGCTTGGCGTCGCGTCGCGGAGGGCGCGACCGGTCCAGGCAGCGGCCCCGCGTCCTCCCCTGTGATGAATGGGCTCGCCGCCTTCGCTTCCTTTCCTTTCGCTTCGGTTCCGGAGCGGAGCGTCTCGTGCAGGTTCCGCGAGCGGATGCACTGTCAGAGCGCCAGCAAGAGGTGTTGGAAAGGGATGGCAGAGGCGAGCGTAGGGAGGTTTCGCATACCTACGGGTATGGAGTCTAGTGATTACTCTTGCGACAACTTGAATGACTAATGCTGGTTGTGGTGGGCGGCGACAGCAACTCCAGGAAAGACGTGGGGAAGCATGGGGTCAATAGACTTAACCGGCACATGCCCTGAAAGAAAGCTTGGGAAATGACATTTAACGCGTCTTTAAGATCGGTGGGTCGGGAAACATTCGGTAACATTAAACCATTAAATTCACGAAGTTCTCGATGACAGTCTCATGTTTTCAATTTCTGCTTTGTACGCGTAACCCAGTGTCAATATTGAATTAATTTTAAAACGTTTTTAGGGTTATAAAGCTCTCTGCTGATATCATATTAGCTTGTTTCCGAGAATGTCTCACTATATACTTCTGAATCACTGAGGCGCAAAATTAACTCTTCGTTTGCTTTTTGGCTGCGCGGTTTTCAGTATCGCTGTTTATGTACTTATTTTAATTCAATATATTGTTCTTGATGTCATAATGAACTCCCTAAGCATTCTCGAAAGAAACAGGTGTTTGTGGACATTGCGCGTGTTAGGTAACATTAAAATGATTCACCGTCTGTGGCGTGAGGGAGTTTCCCATATTCTCCGTGAAAAGTGCCCGTGTTGTGTTTGCTCTGTTGCGCGGTGGCAACGGCTGCTGCGTGCGAGTGCGAGGACAATAACTCCATTGTGGTGGCGCGGCGCCTTTCCCAGCCGAGGCGTCGCGACGCGGTGGCTTTGCGCCTCGTGGCCCGGTGGCCCCGCGCCCGCGCGCCCGCCCTCTCGCCTCTCGGACGCCTCACATCTGGGAGCGCGGTCGCCGCCGCCGCCGCCGCCGCCGCCGCCGCCGCCGCCGCCGCCGCCGCATGAACGGGACGTCGCGTTTAGGGCCGGGTCCAGGGAGTGCTCTGCCTAATGGCGGTCCTAGTGATAGTTACTTGATTCAAATAATACGTAACGTTGGATACGATAATGATTGATTGGTGATTTCGGGCACGTCAACTGATGTTATTAGTCCCGTAAGTGTAGTGCATAGTTTTATCGCGGGGGTGGCGCCGATTTTCCCCTGCCGGATAACGAGATCCGGCGCTGACCTACGGAGATTTTCCCCACCATGTATCTCCCACCAGCACCCCCCTCAGCCGGACAAGTTCTAACAAGCACCTGACTGGTCTCCCGACATTATGGTAGTGTAGTGGCCGACATGTTAGTGTAAGTAAAGAGTGAGGTGAGGACCAGCAAGAGAAACGTGAGAGCAGCCGGCTGCTAGAATTCTCCTCCAGACAGCGCCTGAATTCGACCAGCTATGAAGCTGGTATCGAAAATACAACCACCTTCGAACCCTAGGATATCCCGGTTAGAGGCACTGCAGTGATATCGTGCAGGTGATGTGCTGAACGAAAAAGAACATGTTATTTGCAATGTTATTTCGTGTTATTTGAATAATATCGAGATACGATTGCTTTTGAATTTAACGAGAGAAAAAATTATGCTTCTGATTGGAGTGACTCATTCAATCTTTACTTCTTTGGACTGATTGCACTGTGAAAAACATTTATGAACGTTGCGAATAATATTAAAACATCAGGGCGGGTTGTGATGGTACTAAATTCCATTCTACAAATTTTCAGTGCACCTTGCGATGACGGCTAGGGATTCAAAAGTTCTGAAATAAAATAACCGCTCTTAATACGAGTATAGCGCTATAAATTCGTGGTCAAGTTTTTGGCAGTTTCAGCTGTGTTGCCGGAAATAAATAAACTAACTTTATTTTTCAGTGTCACACCAACGTAAATTAAGGAATTTCTCATCCTGTTGTGTTAAAAATGTGCAGTTTTCGTGAAGTTGTTTTACAAAATGTCAGTTTGTGTCAGTAAAGTGTCAGTTTAGTCTTCAACATTTTTATGTCGAATGTGTCTGTTGCGTGTACACGGAGAAACAAACTTGGCTTTAATCAATTCCGTATATAGAAAGTTTAAACAATTACGTAGACGGAATTTTTTACTTCTATGTGTAGTACTGTTTGCTAACGAAAATCGTAACGAGGCCAAATTTACTCGCTTTGAAATGGTCGTGTACTACCAGTTTATAGTTATTCGGAATGTTTGACTTTTTCCTTAGAAATTATACATCTGTGTACAATGCCAGTTTAAATGGCCAACGTTTTACTTGCGCTGTGGAACCTTAAACTAGTTACAGAGAACGAGTTGCGGACAGAGAATCAACAACAGAGCGATAGGCAGATTCCGCTGCTCCGTGACCTCGCCTGGGGTTCCCATCCCGGCGACTATCGCGTAAAGGTCACGTCGTGCAGGGTAAGAGGATTTCGCGCCCTCGCGCTTTCTCGAACAAGCGCTGATTTATAACAATGCCGCGGAGGACGCTCGTTTCCGTCATGGTTCGTCCAAGAGTTCGCGGAGCTCATGAATCATTGCCGCACTAACGCTTTCGCGGCAGTGTTTGCAATCCCAGTGAATATATCGAATCGGCTGGACTCCGGGCCTGTGCGAGAACACGGTGCAAGAGAAGAAGAAAATTAGTGTTTCGCTTTCGTCCTTCGAAGGGAGGCCATTGGTCATGAACTAAAATGATTGTGTTGACGGTTTTTGTGGGCATAATGAAATGGAAGAGAGTGGTTTCCACATAAATTTCTGCGGAATGGAACTCCAAGAAATCCTGTTAGTGGCGGAAAGAGCTATACGTTATTTTACGCAATGCATATAATTAATTGTCGTGGAACTGGAGAGATAGTAGGTATGTTGGTTTGCTTTCTATGTTCATGAAACAAAGGTTTTTGCAATTTTCTCGATATTATATAGTCATCATCTATTTGTAGGGTAAAATCAGTAATATTTTCCTGATTATAAAAAGTTAGTCGGAGCATTTTTTAATCGTATACGATAAAATTATTATATATATATATATATATATATATATATATATATATATATATATATATATATATTAGGGTGTCCCTTATATTGCCCTAAAAAAATTTTTTGCCAATTTTTTTGGGCTCACCCCCTAAATATTTTCCATTGGGTCAAATTTACTCAAATATAAAATTTCAACTCAATAGGTCGATATTAACCCGTGCCGACTTGAGCGCGAAATTTGAATGTTGATGATTTTTGGTTTGGTTGGGTTAAGCCAGTGGAAAACTATTGACACATTTTTAATATATAATTTTATATTTATATATATAATTGTCACCATTCCCGTCACCTTGTTGAGCGATAGTGCGCTCGTGAAAACTGTTCAAAGGGTTGGTTGACTCGGTAGCTTAGTGGTCAGAGCAGCTGGGCGTAAACCAGAAGGCCCGGGTTCGAATCCCGGTCGGGCCGACCAATTCTTTGAACAAATTTAATTAATTTTATATAACACTTTACTTCATTTTCACTCTTTAGACTGTGTTATAGTTTTAACTTTTCTAGTGGGTACTTTTTTTTCAGTATTTCTTTCTTACAATATGCGTACAATGAACAATGTTCTTGAACAACACAACAAAAATTGATTTCGCTCCTCATCTACATACAGTAGTCCATGAAAATCTTGCTTTAATTCAACAGGCCTTTCAGCGTAGTCATTCACACATTTCAACTTTATAAATAACCTTTAGCTTCTGAATATGAAGAGTGGCTTTTCCTGATCAAAGGACAGTTTTGAATAAAACAAGTACCCAACTTCAGGCAAGAGAATAGGTATCTGCTTTTGACTGACACAAAGTCGGCAATTTGTGTCATTCAAATGAAGATTAAATTGAATTAGGAGATGTATTGTAAATTTACGAATTAACAATTAAAGAACGGTCATCGGTATGTAATTGCGCTTATCATATTATTCTTCATCCAATTCTTTACAAAAAGGAAAACAACACACTAGCACGTGCAGATTTTCTCAGACTAAACTTGCTACCATTTTTGTTTCGATTTGTGGATCTGCTTCATCAGGGAGTACAACAGACAACTCTTCTAATAAATACTACATACGGTATCTACATTGTTTTAAAGTTGCTTTTGAAATTGTGGAATCTATCCTTTCATGCAATTTTAGAAATTTTATTAAGCATCTTGATAAGGAGCTTTTACAGCTGCACTGCCCTAAAGCCATTGGTTGACATTATCAGTTACAATCAACAGAGAGACATTATTTAAGGAATTTTTAATTACGCAAGATAGTTTAGATTTTATCTGAGAAGAAACATTTTAAATATTAAATATCTCTTGCTATCTATCGAGATCGGTACATTGCCCCGGAAAGATGTATCTATCTTTTGTTACTTTCATAAAATTCCAACATTTCTTTAATTTTGGACTCATTAAAGAACCACTTTCCAAGTTTTCTTTGCCTCTTTGAAAATTAATGGCATTAAAACTCTCCCAGTTTTCCTTAAAATGATAAAAAAAGGATTGCTTGCTGCATTACGTATTTTACATTCAAACAAACATTGTAAAATAAAATTTTATTTATGTGATGACGGCGCGGAAAAAACAACCTCTGTCCAAATTTTCTTCAAGAAAGACGTATAGTCCTTCAAAACTTCAAGTGTTTGATGCAGTTGTATCATATAAAAGAATTTGTAAGCTTTTTCTTCTTGTAATGATCTTTGTCTCGCCCTTTCTTCTTTATCCGCGAGATGTTCGTCTAGTCCTGCAAGATTGCTTTTACATTCTGGCTCTCTCTGCCGAAATAAAAACATTCTTCTTCCAACGTAATTGTTAGTGAAGCATTCGGATATCAAATAGATTCTTCAAATTGTTTCTAAACTCCTCTTCACGATGTTTAAAAATATCTTCTCACTTGTATGCGGTTTTTGTAATTTTCCTCACTCCGAATAGTACAAGTTAATAAGTTCGTGCATACAATGGTGATTAGCTCTTGTCGGGATTCTTGCTTTCTCCCAAAATATCATTCTCTCAGGAACCACAAGTTTAGCGCTTGCACGAACTGTTTATTTTACTTCCCTTGTGTTATAAAATAAAACTTCAAGCACTTGTTTGATAGTAAATTGTGTCCAGTTATTTGGTGTTTTATATTAATAATTAATATTATGTCCTATTAAAACATACGTTCTTCGGCACTGCATATATGACACTTAACATATAATATTATGTTAGATTAGCAACCTGTACACACGAGTGACACGATCGATTAAAATTCATGTATTGTGCTCGGGCCTCACTCAGCGGTGGGTGATAGTTCTGGAGATGTTTGACATGCGAATTTTGCACTCAAGTCGGCACGGGTTAGAATGCTCCGATTACAACAAAATTTTGTGTATGCATGTTTTTAGGTCATTCGAACAAAATTGGAGGGTGAGCGGTCAAAAATTTGAAAGTCGGAAAATAAGGGACACCCTATATATATATATATATATATATATATATATATATATATATATATATAATAAGTTGACAGTGCGTACTTTATACCTTCAAAAAATTAACAGTTTCATGTTGTTCTTAAATACATCTCATTTTGAAAGTTGACAATCAGTCCGATAATCAAAAGCGGTAGAGGCAAAACGACGCCTGTATCGTGAGTGTAATAATTGCCTACTATTTGGCTATAAATATAAAGATCACGTTCTTATCTTTGTTTTCAATTCTCAAACGTCCAAAAGAAGCTTTAGCGTAAGCAAGTGGGTGCGCCGCCTAACGTAACCGACGCACGGCGCACTTTTCTTGAGCACGACCTTGCGCCCCGCGTTGGGGCGGAGCTCCGTCCGTCCGCGCGCCCATTCGCCGTGCGCGAAGCGACGGCCCTCGCGCGTCCTGCCGGAAGGCCATCTCGTCTTGACGTACATTTCCCCCCTCCCCCAAAAATAGCACGCGGGTGCTACGCTACGCGGTGCTTGCGGCGGGAGGTGGAGAGCTCCGG
This sequence comes from Acheta domesticus, assembly GCA_031308135.1. Taxonomy (NCBI): domain Eukaryota; kingdom Metazoa; phylum Arthropoda; class Insecta; order Orthoptera; family Gryllidae; genus Acheta; species Acheta domesticus. The sequence goes on from JAHLJT010004567.1 coordinate 54,894,065, forward strand.
GCTTTTCCTGACGCCATTTTCGTGCGAGCGGACGCCCGCCCCGGCCGGGCGGAATTGCGTCACTGGCCGCCGCGCCGCGGCCCGGGTCATTAGCGTGTTGGAGTGCGCGCTCCGCGGCCCGCCAGGAGGACGCGCCGCGCCGGTCCAGGAGGCCCGGTTCATCCTCAGGACCAACCATGTGATGGAAGACTTAGAGAATTATGATAAAGCCGGGAAATTAGTTTTTTAATTTTTTTATTTTATTTATTTATTTATTTATTTATTTATTTTTTAATAGAAATGTCAAAGAATTCGGCAGTTCATGTATCTGCAGTGTTTGTAGTTGAAATACTGTTAGGTGCATTGGACCGGTAAAGAACAGGAGTGCAAACTGGAAGCCTCAGTATTTTGTATGTGTTGCATGTATCAATATTTTGTTTGCCCCACTTGCTCTTATGAAAAGGTTTTGTAGTAAAAATACTAAATTTTAATATCTCAAAAATGAATAGAACGAATGCTAATCTGCCACCATTGGCTGACATTACGCCGTGGTCTATCGAAAGCAGTCGACCCTTCGTGAGGTTAGAGTTAGCGAAGCTATGAAAATAGATGGTTTTAACTTCCAATAATATGTAATTTGTTTCAAATGTCAAAATTAGCAAGTCCAAGATTATTAGTAAACATGATGTCTAGCAATCATTTGACACAAGTGTTCCGTTACAAAACATGTGCAGTGTTTATAATTTTGTGTTGCATTACGTTTTCAAGATAAGGTTTATGGCAGAATATCCTGCAATAGTCTTTTGCACAATACTTTATACATACTAGTAATTTTTTTAAAAAATCAGTTACATTTTGAGAAACGTGTTTAATTCTGTGATTGTATTGTTCGCGTAGTTCTAAACCTCCGCCTTTTGATTAATCCTGGAAAATGGGTAATGAACATACCGAGATATTTTTATAGGTTTTTGATTTTCCATGTAGTACTATGTTGTAACTTTTCTACTGTTCTTCTGTGCGATGTAATTGCAGGGCTTCAGTTAAAATTGCTGTCTACAATTCCGTCTGCGCTAAACGCGTAGAAAGTAAACAAACACTCGTATCTCACGCCAAATATGAATCACCTGCCTTCGGTTCAGACCAGTACATGTGCTGTTGCAAGTTACTCATTTCGGCATTACCCTAGGTCGTCGGTTATGAGATGCAAAATAGTGGTTGCTTCGATTTTGAAATCACCACTGTACGAAGTGATAAAGTTGTACGAACTTTTTGAGTTAGCGGAAGGATGGGCAACTTTTTTTTTCTGCTTATATCAATTTGTTATCGAATTTACTCACTTATACTTAATTCAAGTGACCCAGACATAGAAAACAAATCACTCATTGCTCAGCTGTTTTTATAGTTTAGTTTGCAGGATTCCTTCGAACAATGCAACACTATTATTTTATTTGAAACTTGCGCCCACGTGATTTTCTGAAGTGTCCTTGGAGAATCCCTGCTTGTTGCGAAGGAATCGGTAGTTCAAGTTGGACACGACGGAATGACCACGCCCACAAAGGTCAAACAGATTAAGGCGGTGGAACGGAGTCTCGATCACTGATATTCAATCGTTTGCATTCCTCTGATACCATTCGTTGCATAAACCACGCCCATTGAAACCACAGAATGAAGTTCCAGCTTCTACGGAAGCGTTACACGCATTATAATTTTCCTGTATAGATCAGAATGGTAACTTAATCTCTTTGAAATGGTATCTTTTTTGTTTATGGGTGTTAATTTCTTAATGCTTTCCGTTGTGGTGGCGGTGATATTCATCGCAAAGAATTGACTTTAATTAAAAATTACTGGAAGATCTTATTTTTCAATAAAAGTTTCGGATTCAATTTTTAGACCATCAGTTTCGTTATTTTCGTTTTATTTGATAATAAAAGTTTCCAATTCAACTTTTAGACAGTCAGTTTCGTTATTTATTCTTCACTTCATAGTACTAATTAAACGTGCAATATTTCCTGTAGCAGCCTTCGTGCTTTTGAGGAAAGTACTTTGCGGCATCTCCCCTCTCCCTACATTAGTGCCCGCGCTGCGAATGCCACCTTCCCCAAAGACGACATTAGTAAGGATTGCTACAAGAAATATTGCACATTTATTTAAAATCAAATGCCAGAAATTATAATTTTATACTCAAAACATTAACATACGAGTATGTTACATCATTGAATTCCTCTTTTTACTATGTAACTATCACTAGTGAGAAAGATGCACGATTCCGTTGAAAAATAAAAAAATGATTAACTTCTCAAAAACTAAAAATATTTCATACAATATGTCTACGGCATATTACTTTCCCCATGATTCCGCCTTGTTGAGGAAAAACTGCAATTCGATATCGTGAACTGTTTAGGAATTATGGGGATACCCCATAGTTGGTGGGACTTCTGTGTATGCATCCTCAAATGCAGTGTCTTTCGAACTTGCTACTGTCAACCGTCAGCAACATTATGCCCCGAGTGGTGAACTTTTCTCTCTCTTTTTTTCTCTCTTTCTTTCTCTATCTCTATTTCTTTCTCTTTCTTTCTTTTTTCTCTCTTTCTCTTTTTCTCTCTCTCCATTTACCTCTGTCTCTAAACAAAATCAAACTAGACAATTGCATAATTATTTAAAGCAATAGGTAATAGTTTCTGGATGTAATATATTTTACCGTGGTAAATTGGGAAATACATGGAAAAACGTTTCGGTAGCTTCTCAGAAAGCCTTCATAATTTTAAAAAAGTTAGATGTTATACAATTCCTCAATGAATGTATAACATTTTTTACTTTCACCCATTTCCGGATAATATTCTAAATTTTATGTTTGAAAGCACTTCACAAGTGAGCTTATCACGACCGCTCGTTGTCTGATGTTAAGCGTTCTAGAACACATGGGGATACGCAAATTCGCTCGATTTTCATTACTACTTTCTCATATAGTTGCAGTTACGGTAGAATAATGCATCACGCTTTCTAAATCATTAAAAAAATATATATTTTAACTATTTGAATTTTCATTGAATACGATCGTCGACCTGCCAATGTATGAGCGGTGTAGGCGAGCGGGCAGCTGAGTGGGGTAGGAGCGGCAGTTCGCGTCCCCGCCTGGGCCTCCGCGCAGCGCGGCTGCACCGCGTGGCCTTCGTTGCTGCCGCTGGCGCTGCAGCCTTGAGTTTGGGTCACGGGAGGCGGTGCGGCGGGCGCAAGGCGCGGGGGCATGCGGGAAGAACGCGGTAGGCGGAGGAGGGGCGCCCAGGGGGCGGCGCGACGCCTCCTTCCCTTCCCACAGCCAGGCGCCATCTTCCCCCGCCACCCCGCCGCCCTGCCAGATTGCAAGCGGCGCGGCGTGGCGTGGCGTGGCGTGGCGTGCCGATGCGGACCCCCTCTGTCCCGCATGGCGATGTGTTGCCACCCCGCCCTGCGCCGCGCTGGACCCCCCCGTTCTGTTGGAATTCGTTAAAGGCAACCATTTCTTTCGCATGGTAGGAGTTAACGGAGGCGCCATGCTATTGGTGGTTAGAAAATTCAGTATAATTTATTCGCATAATTTTGTAAACGAGGCGCCTTGTGATGTAACGAGTTGCACGCTGGCTTTCCACCTCTGGCTACCGATGCCTGGATCCCGGATGCTCTTATGGAAGTCGATAGTGGTTGTTAGGGTTGTAGTTTTAACGGGTGCTCTTCTTCGTTGTGCCAATTGTTTCTATGCTTATTAGTCAGATCCATGTGTAGTGTCCATACGTATCATTACGAACAATTACTCTTAAGCGTGACTAAAAATGTAGTGTCAAAATTAATTATTAATACATATTTTTTTTTAAAATATGGCATTCATATCATTTTCAGTAATTGAATGGAGTAGGCGCAAGGATAATTTTATTTGCAAGAAATTTAAGAGCAATAATGAAATTGAATAAAAAAGGATCAGCTCATATAAAGGGTTCGTAATAGGATGTCAGTAGGGAAGGACAAGAATGAACTTTCCTATTCTCTATTCCTGCAGAACATATTACATTTTCTTCTAATGTGAAATTTATGTTAATTTCTCAACCTACGATTCCATAACAGTATGTAATGTAAAATAGCATGTGAACATTTTATAAACAGAGAAAATAGGATTAAAAGTTAATACACGTACGGTAAATTACGGCGGTAACTTAATTAACCCATCTGCCGTTTCGACGTGTGACGAGTCATGCCGGACTCGCCTCGAGGCATGCACCGTGACTTGAGTTCTAGGTTCTTTATTCATGTGAAGGAGATGTATGTGGAGTCGAACGCGAGACTCTTAGGGAACGTCAACAAAAAATAATATTATAACAAATAAGAGAATTTAACTAGCTCTTTGAAATACTTTATCTAGTATTTGTATACACATGAAATACCACATGATTACGGATCATCTCAATGCATTTCCACTTTGTATTTTTTTCTGTAAGTCGGCGTTAATATTCTACCATTGTATTCGCGCCCATGTACTTGCTTCAATAATAAACAAAATAACGTTCTGTCGGCAGATTTGTTGAGTGTATGAGTTGGAGCGCGGCAGAGACGACACCAACCGCCTGGGAAGCCGGAGAGGCTCCGGGCGTTGGTCGGAGGAACATGACAATGGAGGCGTCCGTCGGCGCATCGACTGAATGCCATGTAGGTGGAAGTCAGGCACAAAGGGAGCCGACTAATCACGACATCGTCCTTGTGAGTCGGCGACTGCGGCGCTGTTGTTGACAGCCGCTCTGTGCTTACACACGGGATACAAGAACAATGATGTTGTGCGCGCACACCCTGCCTTTCGCGGAGTTCGGAGCCGCGGATGTCGGGTCCGTCGTCGGAGCAATCGTAACAATCACTAATAACACGCACCAGCAATGTGCCGAGAAGCGCAGTCGTTCATTGTGATGAAGTCCGTGAGTCAGGTGCCACGCTTACGCCCCATTTCTACCACGTCAGTCGCACAGAAGAATAGTTATTTACGAAATAAGCATCTTATTACAATACCAGATTCGAGAATTGATAACCAATCAAGAATTGTAATAGCTTACGAATATCGTATGTTTGATCTACTTTGTGGATTATTTTATTATGTAATTAATTATTGTTGAAAATAATTGATCATGGATTGTTAAGAGTACCAGCTTTATTTACTTTAGGTAAAAGTGAATAAATGCACCAAGGAATACACACTCATGTTTCTTACGTTTTCATGTCGATTAGTTGTAATTCTTATTAATAAACCCACGTGCTCATCAGTGTTGACATTTTCTTTGTAATTACAATATGAAACCTACCATTCTTGATCAATGCATTCCAGTCAGATATCCTAATATTCCGTGATCCCAAATGCCTCATACGATTTGTTTGTGAAAGTAAGGCCGCCCTAAGAAATGATCCCAAGACGAAGAACGAAAAAACAGTTTCACTGCGTCGTGAGGGGAAGGGGAGTGACAGCTCTTGAGCATAATATCTACTGCACGACGAGGATCTTCCCCGCCGCAGGCGATGCTCCTGAGAGGGAAGTTGAGCGGCCTTGTTTACTGGCGGGGGGCGGTTGGGTTGCGTTTGAGCACAGTTCACCTGTTGGACGCGCGGGCGAGTGGGCGAATCGCCGCCGCCGCCCAGCTGCGTCGGTGACCTTTCCGCCTCCGCCTCCGCCTCCCCCTCTCCCTTCCCTATCTCCCACTCCAGCTGCGCGCAGGTTATCATTAGGTCCCCACAGGCCGCTCAATCGGCGACCTCTTCCGGCAATGTACTCTATATTTACTCTTATTATATATATGACATTTCAGTTTCATTGATGGGGGCTAATGAACTGATACCTTTTGGATTCAGTACCGGACGTCAGTAATAAAGTTGATGGAATCTAGATATTTTGACTTCAAAATCTGGAGATTTTCTAATGTAAAACATTTCCCAGAAATTTCATTGAAAACGCGCGGGATATTATTTCGAGATTCATCGTGTCCAGAAGTTTCCCATGTTATATATCATTATTTTTTCTTTTTAAAAGATGACTCTAGATCGAGTCTGCCGACACGAATCTCTACTGTAATTATTGCAATGCAATTTCAATATCACCTTAAGTTTATAAGGAGTTGAATGTCTCGAAATGAGCCTCCATTGAAGCAACAAACAATCTAGGAGTTGAGCTGCGTATACTTTGTATTAAATAATATGCTTTGCATTAAATTAAACGCGATATTAACCTTTCCCCTGCTGCAACAGTACTGCACTGGGGCAAAAATACTCATACTTAGAGAGCAGAAAGAGGGAAAGAGCCGGTTACGCTTGAATGTGGTTCGCGCCTGGTGGTCTTTCGTTGAAGTGTAATCTGCCGGTTTACAAACCACGCAATTCCTTTAATCTCCTTGCCTATTATGGAGGCTTACTCTTGGGCGACCTGTACAAATGCTGTGCAGTGATGGAAGTAAACGATTATGCTTCCCGCAGGAATGCTGTAATTAGTGGAGAGAAAAAAAAAAGATGCAGATCAATCGATATGAGATACGTAGGTTGGGGGGCTTTGTTCTAAATTGTTGCAGCGTCTGATGAAAAGTTATTATTTTGTTGCACGAACTGTCATTTTAAGGTTTAGTTTTATTTTATGTCATTTCGGTATTATCCTACGTGTTTTTGTGTTTCTAAATACTTTCTGAATGAAAGGGTATGAGTACTTGTTTCCTAATGGCCCAATTATTCAAGTCGTTTGCCCGTACGTGTAGAGACGAGCACGCTATATTCCGGGAGATTGCGGTGTTCTTCCCCCTCTGGAAGTGAGATCCGGGCCCGACCTACATGGTTTGCGACTTTCCCCTCCAGGATAAGGGGGCGTCTATAAAATGTTTCAACATTTGCTGAAATAATTCCTTTTTTAAGCCCAGTACTAAAACATTAAAATATTAACTAATTAATTTGTTTTAAATACATAAATAAAGTAAAGTTATTGATTGCAAATTGTTACAATAAATAGATATATTTTTTAATCTGTAGGATTACGAAGAAAATATTGAAAACTGATATGAAGTATATTCTAGAAATCATTTAGATTGGCGCTCTCGACTTTCGTTTTGCATCATCCACGACAGCGTGTGCATAGCTTGTGATCAACCATTTCTCGCTCATGTATTCTCCTTCACTCACTGATTTCTACTTTAATTAATATTAATTTTAATATACAACATAAGAAAAATAAATACAAAATTGTTTTACTGTGCCAAAATGTTTCACTTCTTGCATTTACAAGGTGGGGGGTCCCAAGCGTTACGTAATTATTGAGGTGTGGGTCAAGTGCGCGTTACGGGTGCATTACAAGGGGGAGATGAGGTATTGAAAGTACTACAGATTTGCGTTACGTAATTTATGGATAATTTACGTAATGTATGGCCCCTAAGGAATGAAAGGTCGCGCGTGGTCCTTAACCCTTTTGTTATGGTACTGCTTCGGCATCCGCCTCTTATTCGGAAAAACAGAAAAGTACGAATCACAGCATCTGTCTGGTGGAATTCTCCTCCAGCATTGAAATTCGATCCAGGTGCGTATCTAGTATTGAAAATCCGCTATCGGCGGGAACCGAACCGTACGAACTCCCTATCAACGCTGCAAGAGATTTTGCCACTGGACCATTGCAGCCTTAGATGGAAGGTATCTGACACGTCGATAACAGCAAATTCAGTAAATGGAACCTCTCAGATTAACTACCTCAAATTTGATGAGACCTTCATGTCAGTACGACATGCATAGATTAAATGTTCGTTAATTCCCCCTGCTAAAAATTAATAAAGACTCGATACTTTGGGAACAATACAAGTAATATTTGACATTAATTCACAAAGAGCATACGCACTATTGCTAAAAAGTAACTCGATACCTCCTGTCGTTGTACGTGCCCTTTTCGATGCCGCCGGAGAGCGCGGAGAATGGCGGTAGTCGTGCGCGCAAAGCGAAGGTCGGCCATGTGGACGCGGAGGAGCGGAGGCCTCGTTAGAAGAGGACGTGTTTGTCCGCTGGGGGGGGTTATTACGGCGACGGCGGTGGGGGTATCACCGGTGGCTCACGCGCTGCGAGTTTCCGGTCGGGGAGCGCCCCCGCCCACTCCGTCCGCCACCCCCTCACACCTCGCGTCGGACGTTGAATGAAACTTACGTCAGATTTCAAATTCAAGGTTTACATTTGACTGCCTCTGTACTTTTTTAAATTTATGTTCGTTATTAGGCTAATTTTTCGAAATGTACTTGCGAGACGTTATTGGAAACCGGCACTGCGTCAGATGTTCTACCAATAATGGTGTATTCTACTGAAACGTTATATTTAAATGTTCGTACTGTGTGCTGTCTTCTCAATGAGCCCGATAGTAAAAATGGGCATGTTGTGTTTATCGTAAAGAATTTATATTGTCAGTAAAGCCAGTGGCTTGTCAACTCTTATCGCAGCTTGTTCGTTATATGCAGCATTTTCATTATTTTACCTTTAAATGGAGGGTTTAAAATCATGCGCTCTTCACGATTAACATTTTTTAGCAGCGAAGTATTTTTAAAATATTTACTCGTTGTTTGTTCTTGATATTTGGGCGTACTTGTAATCGTACTTAAAGTGTTTGATTCTAATATATTCTCGCTGTTCGAACGAAATATTCCCCATTTCCTTGGATGAATTTAGAGATCATATGATATTGTGTGCTCAACTATACGAAAACAAATGTGAAATTTAATAGTCAGTCTTTAGCAATTCTACTTCAGCAGGTTGTGTTTCTTTTACTCATTTTACTAAACCCATTTTATCTACTAGGGCTTTTCTCTAGCCGACAGCTGGATACGCTTTACGTCCAGATGGGACACGTATTCGACCACACCAGATATCAACGCACTTGCGGGGTCCTCTGATCTGGGGTCAGCAGAACGCGAGGCCCTCCGCAACAACACATACATGAGAAACAAAGCAAAAAAAGAATATGCTCACAGTGGGAATCAAACCCGCGACCCTTCGCACCGAAGCGCTGAGTCGGTATACGCTCTTACCCACCTCGGCTATTCAGATCGGTATGAATATTTGTGAACTGAAAACTATTTTTTTGTATACCAGCATTATAAACCACTTTTTATGTTGCAAGAAATAGATCATAAAAGAGTATATTAGGGCACGAATAATGACGTACTATTAGCATTTACGTCGCGAATGATTACGTCCTCACACATTCAGCGAATCTCAGCGAGAGAATCGTGGGGAGGTAGCGCTAAACGGAACAGCCGACCTCTCGCACAAATGTCGAATACCCGAGACGTCACAAGACAGTTGTTTCGCAAAATGAAGTTTGATTCTCTTTACAATGTGTAATACCGTTATACAAAAAATAGCGCATGCTTCTAATGTCGTTCCTTTTCAAAATATGTACTCATGCAATTAAGCTTAACATTATAAACCAGTTGCATAAACTACTATTGTTCTCGTGTGACCTCCCACGAAGAAATATGTTGCTTTGAAAATTGCCCGCTGCAGATGCGTTATGTCAAAACATCCACCGGTGGAATTCCTTCTTTTGTTGGTTGTCATTCCCTTTGGACATTTAGTAAAATGTTAAAAATCTGGGTGTCCCTTCAAAAAAATGAACTCAAGAATTTTACGGAACCTGCATGCTTTCAGCAATATTTCTACAGTACTTAATCATTTCAAATTCTCTCTAATGAACAAAACGTTTTTGTTTTTTTTCCTGCGTAGAGTGAAACCTGTATACAGAAATGATGTCTACACGGCGTAACTCACACCTTTATAGAACTGAACTGAAATATGTGTACAACTGAAAATAAATGGAATCATTAAAGGAAATATTTAGAACTCAACTTTTGAGTCCAACCACATAATTTGACTTTCTTTGCGAAATGAAGTTTCTGCTTTCTGTATGAAACACCAAGTGTCCCACCACACTTGGTGTTTCGCACAGAAAACAAATTATATCTCAATTGTTCAAAGCTTCAGTCATCCCGGCCGGAAAACGAAACTGGATCTCCTTGTTTACATCCACTGATCTCTGTGCTCTGATCTCACTGTGCTCCCCGAACGACTTACGCTTCAAACTGGCTCTTGAGCTCGTATATTGCCCGTTCCAGTAAATAATTAAAAAATACAATACCGTAATTCGAATCCCGGTTATTCGCTATTCCCAGGTTCTCACAGAATTCTTAGTTTGCCTAAGCAACTCTGTTAATTGAAATCTCTTTAGAAAAGATGCAAACAAAATTCGTGCCATTCGGGCATAATTTATTGTCCTTCCTTGTGGTGAGACGTTCTCGATTCTGCTATCGAAGACCGGATTAAGTGCTCATTTCGCGATCTCCGGGCAATACCCACGCTACGTTTACCCGTGACCATTGTTACACTCCTCAACGTTTTCAAGTAGTATGTGTGGCTTGGAACGTTGCCAAGGGCAAGTTGTATGAGAATAAAAACTTGAGCTCGACTCTGCGTAAGAGGCAAAATACAGTCGTTTTATTTATTTATTTATTTATTTATTTACGTCAAAAACAGTTAAAAACTGCGTATGACGAGCTATGGGGAGAAGTGAATCGTTTGATCGTAAACTTTTTCCTTTTGCTTGTCCCTCCCGTCTTCTGGATGAAAGTGCTATTTAAAATAAATTGGTATGAAATGCGATTGGCTATAACTGGGTGGCTGTTAAAATTTTCAAAAAAGATATACATTCCCTTGCTGGTAAATTCAATAATGGTTGTGACAATAATAGTAAGATAAAATATTCTTAAGTAATTTTTAAAATTTTATTTCTTGCTCGACAATAGTCTTTCAAGGGTTTTCATAACAAATAAGATTAGTAAATGACATTTTTGGATTGGCCATCCGTAAGGCATGAGCGGTTTGTACTCTGACTTCATTGTTGATTAAATTTAATTGTTGAATAAAAAGAGGAAGGTAAGCGTTTATGTTAAGGAGCTGAGGTGGTTTGTATCTTTGGGAAATCTTGACTTTATGCGTGGATAGTCCGGCTTTTTCCTATATTAAAAATAATGGTACATGGCGAGGTACGCAGATTGTTCTAAAAATTGTTAGCTTGGCTATGATTTCTTCCAATTTTGGTATTTTTACTTTTCGATGAATTAGTTCATTTGTAATGAACCAAGAGGCATTTAGGGTATTTCTTTGAAATATATTTTGGATTACTTCAATTTTGTTAATATTGCTAGGAGATGCACCTCCCCAGATTGGGCATTCATTAGTTATGAAAGGATGATTGATTTGAATAGTAGCAGTTGGCATTCGATTTTCAGTGTAGAGCGCTGGTTTAGTATGGGAAATAATTTTGAAATGTTTGCTTTTGCTTTATTTGCTACTGCATTGATATGTGGTTTCCATGTTAACCTTTTATCAAATAAAATGCCTAGGTATTTTATTGGTGAGGTACGTAGTATTGTTAGGTCAGTTTTCATTGTCGTTCAGTTAGATTTCATTGTCTACATAGGGTGAAAAATGTTGCCTCTCATTTATCTGGGTTAATTTAACTCTCCAATTCTGTGTCCAATTTATGTACTCATCAAGATGATTTTGGATGTGATCTTTAGCTACTAAGATATCAGAATTTGTAGAAATAGGGGGGTGTCATCCGCGTATAATGCAATGTTAGAATTACTGTGGATGGGTATGTCATAGATATAAATATTGAATAATGTTAGAGAGAGTACTGATCCTTGTGGTAGTCCTGCAGGTATTGGATAGGATTCTAAAGTGGAGTTGTTGATTTTAACGATAAATATTTTAGATATGAAACTTTCAATAATTTTTAGATATTCAGTATTAAAAACAATATTACGTGCCATATTAAGATGCACCACCGCTCCACCGTACTAGAATTTCACTTCACCGCACTACCCTAAGAGTTTAGAATCCCCTTTCTTCTTTCTAGTTCTATAGCTTGAAGTGCTGAACGCACCGGGACTGCGCCTAGAGCCCGTTTTACACGGTCATTTTTTCATACTTTTTTCTGCACAGAAAATGGATGGAAAATGCACGTTCATTTCTGCGCGTTACTATTTCGGTATCGAAATTGGATGAACGAGAACGAACGTTTTACACTGTCATTTCGTTTTCTGCACGCAATCGTAATGAAAATATTTCCTCTGGACGTCACACAAAGCGCTGAAGATCAAACAGATGAACCTAGAATTTGTGGTAACAATTATGCCAGGTTATATTAGGGCTGAGCACGGAACGAGACATCAGAACATTGTGCATGTTTTATTTCTCACTGCATAATCACTTCACATAACAATTCAAGTTTTTCGAAATTCTCGAAACGTAAAAAATGACTACGATGTGCACAAAAGGAACAAACCGCATCACAAGCGTAGTAAAGCAGAGAAAGTTCCAAAAAGGGACGCCAAGAGCGCGGTAGTCAAACTGGATAAAATCTGTAAAATGAAGCATGCATCATCTTTTCGTTCAAATTACATCCTGTCTGGTTCGTCACTTTTCTGTACAGACGCAACATGATGAAAACATGGCCTATAAAACGGACTTCAGGCTGCTTTGAAGATTTTCTCATATATTTTTTTATTTATCTATCTTTTATTGAAAAAGTATTATCAAAAGATCTGGCTCAAGGGCAAGCAGACTATTGAAAAGTATAAATACGTGCTTGGTTCGAATTGTGGATCAATGTCTGAAAAACAGAATTCGTTTTAAAGAACGTAACTCATTAATTTGAGATGTATTGAAGCAGAAACCAACATCCACAGCGTTATACTCCAATTTAAATACTGTGATACTTCAAGGTCACGAGCTGGAAGGAGAGAGGGACATTGTCATCCAATTGCGAGCTCCAATACCAAAACTTAAAATCGTAACGAAGCTTCCGATTGGATGACTGTGGATCCCTCTCCGTCCATCTCATGGGCTTCAAGTACCACTGTGTTTAAATCGGAATATATGTGTTTGCCTTAGGGTGGAGCGTTCGATCTCGGACGAGTGCCAGGAGAGAAACAGCAAGTTTGCAGCGTCGGACAGAATCGAATTCCTAGGTCGTCTGTTCAGATCGGTGCGACCACTGACCACATCCAGGCGATTCCCGGACCACCACCATGTAGAGCAGAGGTTTCCAACAGGGTTGAAATCTATTCTTTGAGGGTCGATGGAATCTAAAGGGGGTTCAATGATGAAATAGTCGATTGGGGGTTTATAGTCGAACATTCACCGACCAATGATCGGTATAGTCTACAACAAGATTTCATTGGTGAAAAAATATTAGTTGAAGTTGATAATTATTTTTCATATGGTTTCAAAATATTCGAAATTAAGTTACAAATTTATATTTTTGAATTTCACATCATACTTATAAATGAAAATTGAAATATTTTGTAATTAGGATGTGATGTTGTTTTTGAAAAATTAATATGTATTTGTAAAATTATAAATGATAATAGTACAGAAATAGTAAAATATTATTCTAATAACATTTTTTCAATGTGTTAATTTTCTTTGTGTATTCGGTTTGTTATCTTGAAGTTAATTAGACGGAATTATTTGTGGCATGAATATGTTGTTCGCTCTGTATTATATAAAAATATTGAAAGGGATCAATGAAACGAATCATTCATTCAAAAAGGTCGATGCAAGAAAAAGATTGGGAATTTCTTATACAGAACCAAACAGAAACGAGCCACGGACCGCTTACGGGATCTAACTTTGCCCTTCTCTTTCACTCCATATCGCCCTATCGGGTCAGATGTGCTGTGTAGGAGAATGTGGCCCCATGCTTTCCTCCTCAACACATACGATGGCAGGGGAAGGATTAAGGTTGATAAATAATGAATAAAATAGAGAAAAGCTTATTTCCATGAACATGAATATTGCCTTCATATTTTATTCTACCTCCTTTTAGTATTGAAAATATCATTTTGAGAAACTAACTTCTTAATGCCAAAGATTGAGTTGAATAATTAACGATACAACTGTTTATCATGAAATAAGACGGGGATGATGTATGAGCATTTATGAATCTCGTAAGACACGAGGATCCCCTGAGAGTGAATATAGTCGTGAGTTCCGGAAGTGCGTTATCATGCGCACTGCGAAGAACACGTGTTTTTCCCTCAGTGTCTCCTTTGAAGCGTCACTGATGACGTTACCTTACCCCCTAGACGCCCACGAATCTTGGGAAATATTTTTCGCATACGCACGAATGAACTCGTTCCTTATCTTCCGCGAACCTTTGCAGTAAATTTTACCACCTAGTCTACCTTGATAAAACAAAGGAAGTGATGTCTTCCCGAATAATTTACATTTTACTACGACGTTTTCGATAATATGAATTATATTTCTCGGTTAGAGACAAAAATAGACGTACATGCAGAAATGTCCGTTGCCTGGAAGATTGCTGAGTAAAGAAAAATACCTGAGTTTTCTTTTAAGATCCTTGCTTGTACAAATACTATATTAAAGTGACAAAGAGAGGATCGTAATTAGTAGAGAAATGATTTTTAGGTGGAAATTATGGTCGTAAAAGGGGGGAAAAGGTTCTGAAAATACATACAAAAAAGGTGCAAAAAGAAAAGTGCTGCTGAAACAACTATATGAAGGTGTAAACCAGTTATATGAACTCAGTTTCTAGAATATACGCATCATTTTGCACCACATTTTTCTTCTTTATATAGTCCGTAAGAGGTGATTCGTAGTATTTTATCCAACACTGCAGTAGATAGAAAGCTGTTGAACAATTTCCAGCTGACTGAATTTATTTTTCCCGTGGATCGCTTAATAGAACGTACTTCGCAGGCGCGTCAAACTGCGACCGCATGAGCACTTATCCGCGGGGAACCTCCGTGCTCGTGTGGGCACAGGCAATTTCCCTTGACTCCTCTCTCCTTTCCCCTGCAAATATACAAGCGTTGCAAGTGCTCTTTTAATATTGACGTTGACACGATGGCAAGGGTAGACATTTTCCTCGAGTCACAGACAAGGGAATTTCTGCACACCCATTTGAATGCCTCGATTTGCCTGAGGCAGCACTTTAAATCCATTGGGAAAGGGTGAAACTGTTGCAGCAACACAGTGGAAATTTAAATTTGGCTTTACCGCTGCAGATTGACCATTGTTGCTGGGATATAAATTACTGATGGTTTACGTAAAAGATATTTTAATATTTACTATTATTGTCTTCTGATTAAATTAAATTTTTAAACAGCTGTCCAGGAAGAGAAAAAATACACTTCTTCCGCCCAATCGTTTAAAAACGCACAAGAAAGTGGGGAAAAAGGTGCGGAAAAGGTGGCAAAATGTAGTAGTCTCACGAAGAGGTGCAGCAAATTTTGTTTATTTCGTATCATTTCATCACCCCAAAATATATATTAAACTGTATGTATGACGACAACTACATTTTTGAAAAGGTGCCGCACCTTCAGATCCCTAGTAATAAGTACGAACATCATATTTTCTTTCCTTTGTTTATTTTTTCTCTCCTTTTCTATTTGTCCTTCAAAAAATGTAGAGGTAGTGAACTCAGGAGTGTTTATTTCAGCAATCCCATAATATTGAAATCGTGAGAAAGATAAAATTTATTTGGGTAAAAAAACGAGTAATCTACTGATACAATGGGAAAAGAAAATTATCTGATAAGTAACTGATGTACATTATTAAAATATTTGGTAAGTTCTTATATCTGTTCATTGATTTTTTTTTCTTTGGAACAATTCTGACTTCAGCAAATTACAGCTTGTTTGTCGAACGCGCTCCATGACGTTCTATTTTCGCGATGTTTTTTCTCCGGGTCTTTTTCGCGAGTCGCGAAGGCGGTGGAGCTCGTGCCCTCAGGTGGCCTCGGCGCTCGCCGGCGCGAAAGACGAAAATACGCGCGGCGCCGGCGGCAGCGGAGTCGCGTTGTCAATTATAATGTGGGGCAGGCCGGGGCCTCCCCTTCCAGGCGACCTCTTTTTTAAAGGACTCGCCTGCCTCAATGGTGGGACGGAGGAGGCGAGGCGGGGAAGAGCGCAGCAGAGCGGGCGCAAGAGAGAGAGAGAGAGCACGCGCGAGAGAGAAGAGGGCGGGACGCGAAGCAGCTGAGCGAGGGCGCGCAGGTGGGGGCGGCGAAAGGGAGCAGCGAGGCGCGTGGGCGAAGCCCAGGTGCGGGCGAATGGCTGGCACGGAACGACGGTGTGGGCGGAAGACACTCCATTTGCTCTGAATACAAAGTATAGGCACCCTGCTATAGCGGAAAAAAATAACTTCAGTTAGTACCGCAAACCAGGTTTTCCCCGATAATTTTTACTTTCTCTCGGGTGTACCCAGTGAAGAAGAAAACAGGCCAAAAATTTGAAGTTCCGATGTCAATTGTAAGTTGTTTTTATGCTACATGAGACAAAAAAAAAGGTTTTCGTTGTCCGAGACGAAAAGAGGTCGTGTATGTCTAGATACACGGATGAATGTTAGTGTGGTTGCAGACGTAGATGGATGTGACGATGGGTATGTGCACCGCTCACAACTTAGACAGATTGTAAGCTTTTGATTTCTAACATGCTATGCACGTCAACCGTAAGGTCTGCTAGTGCCGTTCCATAGGTCTATGAGAATGGCGTGTGAAATAGACAGGACGGGTACCAAGAAGCCGTCGGGAGAGAGATGATCCAATGAATGTTTAGCACCAATACCTGTCAAATAATGAATTTACTCTTTTCTTTTTACAAAGTAAATGTACGTTCTATAGTGCTCTGTTTTCATTTTTAAGGGAATCTCTGGCAATAAAGTAGAGATTTATTTAAATGGAAAATTAGTGGACCAGCATATAATAATCTAGAGGAAATGCAAATAATGTTATTTTCTCCATTTTGGTTGATTTTCTGCTAAATAATCTTCTACGTCTTCTCGCGAGTAAGAAGTGAATTAATACCCGCAAATGGAATTAGTGGTGCTACAGAATAGCACAGACTTTCCGGTATTAAATTTCTATTTCCTTTGGTCCTCTCCTTCTCGGCAAACAATTTGGACTTCACACATACTCTTGCCAGCTGCCATCTACCGCTACCCAAACTATTTTTTTTTGTTTGTTTGTTTGTTTTTGTTTGACATTTTCTTAATTTTTCTGTTTCAAATTAGTAGAAGGGAAATAATATTTTAATAATATGAACGAACAGTAAAACCTCGTCCCAAATGGCAATTTTCTTTCTAAAATTTGGGGCCTTTTTTAAGAAAATGGCGTTTAAACCCAACTGTAAATACGAAAAGTGAAGCTGTTTTTCACAGGAATCTTTTGCAATTTCAAAAAAACTTCTTTAGAAGTCATTTAAAACACATTAACTCACAAATACAATAGTGTTTACAAATTCCTGGAAATGTGGATGTTAACGGTGTGAGAAATCTTTGTAAAAAGAAATACATTGTGTAATTTTTGCAAAAACAAAAAAATCCCAAAATGTACTTTATCATATTAAAAAGTGCAATTTGCACTATCCGAAAAATGTGAAGCAAAAATGTTGTGTCATTAATGACAAAATGGCGTTTGAGCGTTTCTGAAAATGCGGAATTTTGACCTAGGTTTCACAGAAAACGTTTGAGATTTCGAGAAACTTTATATGACATTATTTAAAGAACATGTACTCATAAATATAATAATGTGAACCAATCGCCGCTAATGTAAATATTAACACGAGAGACAAGTCAAAAAATATGTTTCTGTAATTTTTTAAAAAACCAAAGAATAGAGCAATATGACATTTATGTCATCTAATAGAGTACATTTATCTCTATTCCTAAGAAAAATTTAAATAAAAAATTTGGAGCCGTTTTTGAGAAAATCTTATTTTTGTAATTTTTGAAAATTGCTCATATTGCACGCGATATTGTGCGAAAACTACTCAAATTTTCAACAACATATACATGACTTTAATGAAAGAACTCTCTATGGAGAATAAATTTTATTTGAAGGAAAAATCTCTATCTTTAATTTTGTTGTTCAATGATTCTTGACCCGTGGTAATATGATCTTATTGTTCATGTGTTTAGGTCAACTGGATAATAAAAAGTCTTACATTGCCGGCATTGGAGGCAATGTAAGACTTATTATCCAGTTGACTTAAACTCATGAACAACAAGATTTAATTTGGTTGTTGTAGGAAGACGCCGAATGAAATTCTAACTATTGCAATTTTCGAAAATTCAGAGTTAACCGTGAAAATCGGACCTATGCAATCTTTATAAGTGTATTTTATTCTATTCTTACAAGAAATTTAAAGAAAAAATTTGCAAAGAAGCAGTTTTTGAGAAAATTTTGAAAATATCCGAGGAGCTTCATGTAAAAGTACCCCCAAAAATTACTCTGGCCAGATGGACAGGGGTTTCTTCAATTTGTAAAAAAAAAATCGTATGCATGATTTAAGGGCTAGTGTTGTTCACATACACCTGACAGACGGACGGACGTTTGCTTTGAATTGGTTTTTCGGTATCAAGGACCCACAAAACGGGGATTCTGGCTACTCCACGTGTTAGGGGATTTTTTTTCTTAATTTAACAATTGGTTTTATCCACTTTTTCGTTAGCACGGCCCAGCAATGAATTTTTTCTGCCGAAAATTTGCCGTTTTTTTCGCGCAGCTTTACATAACGTTCCCTATACTGCGTATATTACTCCGTATATACGTATGTATACGGGAAAGTAAAAATAGAATCACATGTTGCAACTTTCCTTGATTTTTAGACAATCATATTAACATGTGAATGTGTGTGTATACACGCACACACATATGTATGTATGTATGTATATATATATATATATATATATATATATATATATATATATATAAAATCAAAGAGGTTATGTTATTGGGCATACGCGAATTATTGCTCAACACAGCGATTGATACATACTGTCTCCTAAGGTAGATGAGTCGCAGCTTATTATAATGGCCAGTAGGGCAAGCTGTAAGAAAAATCGTTTGGAAAAAGCGATGTATTTTTTCAGAACAGCGCCCGGATTGGGTAATTTTATTTGCATAGTGAAACACTATTGGTTTTAATTTCACGAGTAGAATAGTCACATAAATGTCAACCGGACGCACGTTTAAAGACAATTTGTAAAACAGATGGCCCAGTGGGTCTTATAGTATATCGAGAGTCTTATTACCGTCACTACTTTTACTCATACTAATATCTCATATCTCTTTACTCATACTCATATCTCATACTAATCATATTTTAAGACTTTCTAATCGTTAACCGCAACCGCAGATGAGATGGCACCTGTTCCTGTGTGTGAAGCGGATCATCCGGAAACGGAAGTCTGTTCCGGCCGTGTGACGCAGACGTCAAGGGCTACTTTGCGGTTAAGGAAATTCCGGAAACTATGTCTACGACAGCCGTATCAACTTACGTTAGAAATTTGAATGTTTACGCGATTATTTTGTAGACAAAGGAATCCCGCGAGAGAAATTTTCCGTGGGAGGAGGTGCGATAGTGCATTTCATTACACGAAGGAGGAGGAATCCCCGAATGTTGTATATATATCGCTGTCACCTTACGTTCACTATCATTCGCTCCGGTGCTTCAAGTGAGACAGGCGAAGGTGCTTGTTGGCTGAGACCGTCGAACCGAAGAGACTCTTCAATTTTGAAAATGTGCCGCATTCTGAAGCTGGTAAAAAGGGACATGAGAATGTTGTACAGCCGTTTTATTCAGCAAGACGAACTGTTGAAAGACGTGAAGGGAAAAGTGTTCGACATGTTTCTGGGACGCCTGGAACTGACGCCTTTGAAGTCGACAAGCCAGTTGACGCCTGAGATTTTCGCAAGTCGAACACGAGAGTTCACCGCTTTTCAGCCGGCTCCTCGGAGCTCTGGTGCAGCCTCACCTTTCCGGTCGTTGTTTCTGCAAAACAGAGGTAAATTGATGAACTTTTTCTATTATTTATTTTCTTTCCTTAATTTATTATAATCAGTGTGTTCCGATTGGTAAATTGAATCAGAAAAAAATGGCTTCTTGGGGAGATTAATATTTGTAGAATTTGCATTTTATCATGCTAATTTTTATTATCACGTTTTACTTTCAGACAGTCACATTTACATTCATTTCGCTCTATTAGAAATCCTATTTGATCATTCGTACATTACATTTGCAAACTATTTGCATTTTGAAAAACTAATCGACATTGTACTCCTTTGATTGGCATTATTAGCTTTGTGTATTCTAAATTTGGGAAATGCTCTACAGTTGAACTGGTTTGAACGTGTTTCTCAACTCTATTTACCGTTGGGGGCCGCCTCCATAAAAACGCATAATGAAGGCAGGCATCGGTGCGAGGTCTGCTTGGCTGAGCGCGAAAGGCGCCCACGCCCCGCCGTGTGGGGGCTGCGGCGGCCTCTGGAAGCCCCAAACGTGCGCGGGGGCGGCGCCGGGCGGGCGGTGGCCTCGCCCCGCTTCTGGGAATGGGACGCGCCGTGAATAGCAGCCTACGCGCGCCCTACCGACAAGGGCGGGGCGGCGCGTCGCGGACGGGCAGAGGCGGCGTTTCGCGGCGAACGACCCCCGGTCGCTCGCAGCGCCCGCCATGGCTGCGAACGCCTCAGAATTTCTCGGAAAAAGTCTGTAAAATTGTCGCTTTTTTGTTGGTAATTTGTTACGAAAAAAAGGCAGATTTTCGCTCCAATACCGGAAGCACAGAATAGATACTATTATGTATCTCTAGTGGGCCGGAAGTGTGCAATAGTACTCATTTGTGGCTAGCACGGATTGGAGCGCGTTTAAGACGTGTACACGGAGTCGACCTGGCAAGAACCAAAGCTGCGGGGCTAAGACATCTGACCGTTAGTTTGGAAACCATGTGTGTGGGTGAAGTAGTTAGCAATATTTCTTCTAGGCGAGCCGGTATGTGGCGTGCGCGGCTTGGGAGACTGGCATGGTGACGCCTCGAGATCGCTTCTGATGTAGCCGCTCATTCCATGCGCGAGGCATCACTACATTCATGTACTACATAATGGAAAGAATGTAGTTGCGTGATGCTTCCTGTATCGGCCTGTACGCACCTCAACACACGAGCAATATTTCACGTTTCCTGTTTGAGAGCTATGAATTTTCTTTTTTCACTACAACTTGGCGGTAATATTTGAGCAAGTTTTAGAGACATTTTGGGACCTTTTCTGTACTAACTATGAACCTTGCCGAGGGGTAAACGCACGCCAGGCGCCGCGACGCATCATTCGCTTTTCGGCCGCAGTCTGTGATTGCGTTCGGCGCGACGCGGGTGACGGGGCGGGTGATCGTTTCATGTCGAATGGAAATAGTATTCTTTGCCCAAAGAGACTTGTCGAATCTTTGTTAGCCTCTAAAGCGTAAGTTGCCGAGAGGTCGTGAATAAGCAGAAAAACGTTAGGGTTGTTAATGGGAAAGATAACCGTTAAGTATATTTTTATTTCGGGAATGCTGATATGCTGAATTATTTAATTTTTCGTCTCAATTTGGCCAACTATTGGCACAACCACATCTTCTCTCTCTTACGCACACACGTGCACGCACTCACACACACACACACACACACACACACACACATACACACACAGATATATATATATATATATATATATATATATATATATATATATATATATATATATATATCCCCTGCATTAGTGGCCTCGTTTTGTCTGTATGGGATTTATTTAAATTGTTTTTTAGAATCCTCTGGAGTCATATTTTCTTGAAATTTGATAATTTGGTAATTTCCCTTTTTAATTTGTAAAACATACTAATAATTGTGTATAATTGTTTGTGCAGCTGACTTTGTGAGAATGGTGCCTTTTTCTACGCGTGCTGGGATGGATATTCCCCGATCGCCTGCGCTGAAGAGCGTTTCTTGGAAGCAACACAGTCCTTCGTAATCAGCGATCATTAATTCTTGGAAACTTCTGGTCAATGTTCTTAAGTTACTTAATTATGTTTGAAACAAAAAGTCTGAAATTGTTAATGTTGTTTGACCTCTGAAGTTGATGTAACCAACAGCTTGTGATATTTGGTGTAATGTTCAGTATTATTTTAGACGAGATGACTGAGCAATATTTTCTTAGTTGACTGACTACAGTATTGTTGATCGTTGTATTTAGACTGAATTGGAATGTTAGTAATATGTGTTTAAGTTCAAGTTTTTTGTTTAGGAGAATAATTTATTTCCAGTAGTGTTATTTATTGTTATAATTTATTTATTATCTCCTTCATATTTATTTATTTATTTATTTATGTATTCATGGAATTGAAAAGCAAATTAAAAATATATGAGCATCAAATATAGCATGAATTTCATTTCATTATGGCTCGACTGTAACCTGAAATTCAAAAACATTTGAAGACGTTCCACATATGTCAAAACCGCATTTGCGTCTGAACTTGACGCTTGTTTGGTTCCTGCCGGTTTAAAACCCCCTGGCCAGACCAAAGTTAGTCAGGTTGTGGGGCGGAGACGCGACCGAAGGCGTCACTCGCGCTTTCGGCGACCTCCTTTCGGCCGCCCGCGCCCGCGCCCGTGACGTGAAGTGACGCGACGTGACGCGACGCGAAGCGACCGGACCCTGCAGCGCCGTCCCGGAGACGCAGGGGGCGCCCCCGCCCAGGCGGAGCCGCGACCGCAGACCTTCCTCACGGGGGGGGGGTCCCTAAAGGTGCTTTTCTTACCCTCGCATCCACGTCGACGGGACCGATGGCCCTTGAGGTCCTAATTTCATAAGTGCATAATTGCCTTGTAAAGTAAATCAAAGGACAATAAAGATGTGGAGTTAATAATACCGTAATATCGAATTCAATGAAACCTCCAATTTCTTGATTCTTTAATATTTTTTATTTACATTTGTATGTTTCTGTACCTGTAAAAATATCTAGCAATAATCTGAATGGTTTGCAGAAATGTGTTGAACTTGCAAATTGTTCAGAAAGAAAGAACTTCCAAATTGATCAGAAGGAACCTTTTTTTTTAAAAATGGCATTATTGTTTACAATAGGCTCTGAAATGTAAAACACCGTAAAAAGTGAGCATACACGAGCAGAAATTGTCAACGCCTCGAGTGCAGTGGCGATCCAGTGGGTGGAGGTCATGGGGGCCATGCCCACCCAAAAAAGGCCTAGTTTTAGTTTGTTACCTTTTATTTGTCAAAATTGATTCAATTATTTATGTTAGAATTATGAAATGATCTAAAAATAATATGCATGGTTTGATGTTCAATACAAAAATAATACACAACTAGCGCACCCGTGCGCGAACTCTCGCATGCTGTACCCCAGTCTATTCCTTATTTTTCCATTTCCATATTAAGCCCGTAATATATATTTTTCTTCAAGACCCACTTATCCTCCGTCACTTGTTCTATATGCCACCCTGTAATTGATAACTAAGCTGTGGATTTTTGTCTATTTCCCGATTTTTATCCTTTAATTAAAAACGCAGTATTTTAGGTTGCTTATTCATTTTGAGGCATTTTTAGTATTATATTTTAATACACCTAATGCTTCAAAATGAATAAGTAACCTAAAATACTGCGTTTTTAATTGAAGGATAAAAATCAGCAAATAGGCAAAAATCCGCAACTTATTGATAACAACGTAATATACCCTTGTCAATACAAATTATTATTTAACTTTATTATCAAGCGAAGAGGTACATCCGTGTAATTCAATCGAAAAGAATATCTAGTAATTAGTAATTTCACATACAGTTGCAGATTCTACAGGCTCTGAACAGAATCGAGAAGCGTCGAACGAGCAAAAATGTAATAGAATGGTCAAGAAGATCTCATCCTGTGTATCACGGTGTAAGGAACGATTCTTTGAGGCCGTTGGCCTCAAAATTTTGGTTTTTAGGCCCTCGAACGCTTCGTTTAGGAGTTATTTAACGATATAGATTTTAAAAATTCCTGACGTGCGTTGCAGGTTACATTTTCGATTAATATTTAGATGCATTTTTTAACAAACCATATTTTTGAAGTTAAAATGCAATTCGTTACGTCTCCGTGAAAGTCTCTTTCTTTAGAAACCTCATTTATAAAGATGGTTGCGTGTGAGAGTCGGAAAGGGAAGGTATACTACTGAAAAAATATAGGTGACAATATAATAACAAATGTTTATTATTTAACAATAATCTATGACGGCCCCCTCCAAAATGTTCGGCTCTATCCGCCTCTGCTCGAGTGGATTGTATCTAAGGAGTTACTGACTGTCCTAACTACAGATTTAACCGAATTTTGGTTAAATTTGTAGAAACTGATCAAAAATGCGATTTGTCTTCTAAAACTTGTAATTTATCATTGCATTCGTTAGAGAGGTCGATCAGCTGTAAGCTGATTGTGCAGTCCTTTCTTGCGTAGGGAATTATTAACTGAAATTTTGAATTGTAGTCGGGAATAATACTATTTTTTGTAAGGTCATTTATGCGCCATCCAATATATATTAAGGCAGAAAATAGTATATGAATAATCGCACAAAAACAAGACAATTGGGTTATCCTCCGTCCGCACCCACACGCCAAAAATTGGCTGATGTCAATATTTAGTTGTGATCAGAAAATGATTAGAGCTTTAGTACCATTGGTCTTAATAAACTATACGTGCGCTCTTATTGTAATTTTAACACAAACATGAAATTATCTGGAAAATGAAGTCTTAGGTAACACGTTGGAATTTGGGGTCAGGAACAGAGATGGCTTCGGTGTTGACTTTTACTCTGCTGACGGTACGCTGACGGTACGTCAGATGGAGAAGAAGCCACCGCCTGACTTCTGCACTTGGCGAGGGGGAAGCCAGTTCCGGCTTTTTCCAAAGAGGATGCGGACCTATCATGCGGAGCAATCGCTTCCCGTTTGCTGTCGTTTGTGATATCATTTTGACTCGTCACGTCAGTTGTGACCAAGATACAATGGAATTTTTTTCAGCTAATTGGAGGGTTCCTAAATAGAAACAAAGTTGATTATATATATTTCAAATTTATACTTTAAGGAAGTAGTATATACTGACACCAATATGTCTTTCCCATAAAGACCAACTTTATTTTAGTTGGTTTGATTTTATTTTTGCCATTGTTTTTCTGAATTCAAGAATTGATTTTGTTTCTGTTCTACGTTCAGCTTCGTCTTTTTTGCTGTATTTTCTCTTTGGATTATTTACAAATTATTTTCATTAAACCTAGATATATATTCTTAATTTCGTGTTAAGATGATATAATTTGTAAAACATTGTTCTGAGTCGGTTCCTTCCCAAGCTCCTTCACGTTATGAAGGAAGAAATTGAAATTGAAAGTGCATCGAAAAAAATAAATAAATAAATAAGAAGTAATTGATTCACAAAGCACACAAGTTCAACATAATTTAGATACATGGTACATATGAGGGGAATGAAGAGAAAAGTAAATGTACATTAGTTTAGTTGTGAATGTACATGTGTTGTTACAAATCGCAACGCTAACGTTGTCAGAAGGCGCCCTTTCCTTCCGCCATATTGCGTGTGGGAACGCCCCTGAGTGCCAGTGTTTAGGTCGCTCGGCTGAGCTGACAAGCGATGTAATGGAGAGCGGCTGGGCCGGAGGGCGCTCTATTATAACGGTAATCGGGAGTAACCTTTGGCGGCGCCCTTGCTGTCCCCGCCCTGCCCGGCCCCGCCCTCCCCGTCCCCGCCCCGTCCCGCCCCGCTCCGTCCCGTCCCCGTCCCTCCTATTCCGCCCAGCCACGCCACCCCCCGTCATGGCCCTGCCCGGTCCCGCCCCCCCTCCCCGCCGCCACGCATTGTGTCCAGCCGTGTCCTCTGCACCGCGCGTGCCGCACCCTGCTCGACGTGTCAAGCGACTTTCGCCTGCCCCCTTCTTTTCTCCCGTTGTGTCCCACCTCCTCTTCCTCCTCTGGGCTCCGGTTAGCAGGCCTTCGCGGAAGATATAGGGCTGGGCTGGTTTGGGCCGCTCTTGACCGCGCCGCGTCGAGGAACAAAGCGGAAGCTTTGTATGCGGCGCTTCTGGAAGCAATGGTCAGCGGGCGGAGGGAGTGAGGTTTATGGTGGTGGCGGCGATTGTTGCGGGAACAGCAATAGGGCAAAGCGGGCTGTGATTCTCCTGAGTTGACTTCACCTGAATAGATTTCTCTTTGAGTTTACAAGACGCGCGGTTCTTTTTCTTTGATAAACGCTCTAGTTTACTCTGATTAACAACTGATATCTCGTACTTGTGAGAAACGTGTGAAGTGGTTACACCAAAACAGCATCTTACTTTTTAATAAGGTAATTAAATGTCACTACTTTAAGAGAATGCAACCTTTCGTTTGCAGGCATTGTACGTGATTTTCCTATGGAAGAATTAAGTGCTGATATTTTCTCCTCACAAATTTTTTGTTGTGTCTTTGGAAATCCATTCCTATGTATTTAAAACTAAGCGTTTTCATTCAAAAATAAGTTTTTAGAGCTTGTACTCAGCCAAATTGTGTATGCCCTAAGTATGTTGTCACACTATCTTATCAATATATTTTATAATAAAAACATTAAATTTTAACAATATCGTAAAATCAATAGGATGACACCGATCTGCCGTTAATTGTTATTACGTTTTCCCGACCAACTGTAGTAGGTCTTGGTTGTTTCATTGTGCGAGTTGCAAGAGATCTATCAAAAGCAGCCGACGTTTCGTGAGGCTATCGTTTGCAAAATGAGGATAGAGATCTTTTTGAGTTCGAAGGTGTAAGGCTTTTAAATGCGAATACTAGTGAGGTATATAAACGTAATGTCCAATAATCCTTTGACACAAGTGTCCCTTTACAAAAAAATGTTTATGATTAAATGTGATGCTTTACGTTTTTAAATTAAGATAAATATTCCCTGCTAGAGTCTTCTACAACATAGTACATTCATGTACAGAAACACGTTTAAATCATTGTGAATCGTGGTTGTGTTCAATTTGTAAATCTCCTAATTTCATTCGTCGTGGAGAATTGCATAGAACGACAATCAAAATGTTGGGTTTTAATTTACCTAATTGTGGTCATGTTTTGCATTTATATGGTAACTTTTGTACATTTGTTTTATTCGTGTGATGTAACCGCAGGAGTTGAGCTATGGTCCGATTAAAATAAGTTGGTGATTGATAGTTGGGAATGGAAGGGAGCGACGTTGACAGTTTGCGTACCACTGAGCACGTGCTCCCGGGACAAGAGAATAAACACTTGAAATAAATACTTGTTGAAGTAACCAAATCAACACTCATATTGTAGGAAGTTGCAGCTTCAGAAGCACAACTGTCAATCACCAACTTCTTTTAATGGGACCACAGTACGCGCTTAGTTCCGGTGTGACAGTTTGCGGCGGTCGGCCGTGGGCTCCCCGAGGAAAGCGGGGCCGAGGGGCGGCGGGCGCTTTCTCCGGAGCAGCGGGACCTGTCGGCGCGCGCTTTTGTCCCCAGGGCCCCTCCGCCTCCCCCTTCGGCTACCTGCTACGCGGGCGCACACGCCCCGTGGCCAGTCTGTGGCCTCTGCTCAGTGGGGGAGGCGCTGGCGGTGGCGGATGGGCTGCTCTCTATGTTATTTTCAGTTTCTTCAGACGTTCCTTGATGTTTTAATAATTGAGGGGATCCGTGACAGTCTGTCACAAGCCAGTTTAGTTTTTCAAGTTGAACTTCCCAGGATGCTCTCTGAGCACCCTTGATCCCATTGTGCGGAGAGGTTTCCTAGCCATATTGCAGAATAACACACCCTTCATTGATGTGCGTATGTTCGTCAAACTTAAACGAGCTCTCTCAAAAACTGCATTAGTGTTGCTTATGCTTCTCTCTGAGCCCTTCAATTGTTCCATTCCGGAGATAATTTTCATTTTTGTAGTTTTAATGTCATTCTTAATTATCTAGCATTGTATACCACTTAAATAAATACAAGTATCTGTAACACTAATAAGCACGCGTGAAGCACAATTAAAATGTCCGTAAAAATTCTATTTCATTCTTTATAGAAAAAAATCTGAAGTTATAAAAATAATTTTACTTAGCGCTCAAAGCGAATTCGTAAATGTTATGAAATCTGTCAATTCAATTCAAATTATCGTAGTGCCCCTTACAAAATGAGGTCCAATGAATCTTCCTGTTTGAATTGATGCAAGTTTGCATTCTTGTGCTTGCAATGCCAACCACTCATTATTTTACCGAGAAAACAAGCCGCGGTAATTGAGACGTCGACGAGTGGCCATTTGGGCGCATTCCGTGCGGAAGCGGGTGGCTCGCGGGGCGCCGCCGCAGCGCCGAGCGCGAGCGGCTTCTTGCCGGCCTGCCGAAGAGCCTCGCGGCGGCGGCGGCGCGTCGTTATTCATTTGGAAATTGCTCCGTTTTGTGCTCGTGCGGAGGGTGGGCCTGGCCAGCATTTCTTTAGAGGCTTTCTGCGTCGCGGAATAATGGGCTGCGATACGCTAAAAAGTACACCAAAATACATAAATGACGGCTGTTAACATTCTGCCAAAAAGAATGTGGTCAAGCTGCCCGCCGAGTTTACTGCAACAGAAGAGGAGACCGCTTGCCTGCTGACCCGCGCTGGCGGTGCTTGGCGACTTCCCATCTGCTGCGATCACAGCAGTCGTCCGGCTGGGCATTGCTTCTGGAAACATGTTTATTGCGAATGCTTCTCGGTCTTCGTAGAACGAGTAAAAGAAAGTCTTTGTTTGAATGTAATCCACTCAGCAGCAAAGTTTAAGGTCGTGAGTTTTTCCTGGTCGTGTTCTCAGTCGTTTGTAAGTGGGGGTTATGTCAAAAATACAAAAGGAAGTTGGGCATTTATGCTTGTTTTAAGTATTGCTGCTCAGGTATGTTGAATTGAAGGGATAGGCTATATTATGCCACATTTTTGACAAAAGTAAGTTACTACTTCGTACGTACACGCCATATGGATTATTACTAGGGCCCGGATAATTATGTAATTACATATTTCCGTATGTTAACTCTATCAAGTCAACACCACAATATATTTACGTTTCATGTCGATTAGGGCCTAAAACCGATGACTTTTTAGTACATATATTTACATATTTTACCCGAAAGTACATATATTTACATATTTTTCACAAAAGTACATATTTTTAAATATTTCTTAATATTTTCGTTTTTCTGCATTCTTTTTGTATAATTCTTCATTTATCCTACATGTTTTTGATAAGTAATAACCAAGACAAACAATTCAGCATTGTCAAACAATTTTTCGGCAGCCTCCTCTCCAAATTGGCGCTATTGCATTGCGTAAAAATGTTGATATCGCAGCACGCAGAATCCTACAAAAGGGCAAGGTCTTGCACTCCAAAGCTTCCAGTGTGTAGATTTCAGCGCGAGTAAAGTAGAGAATAAAATACTACTCAGAAATAAATTTTGTGTATGAAAATGGTACGTCTAGCAAGCGATAACTCGCGCCCACAACGTATTTTTCAGAGGTCTCTCTTGTCCTTAATGCCCTTCGCCAAAAATTACACGCACCAACGCAGCTCAGAAAGCGCCATTGACAGTTTTCTTTCCCTATTTGTTGCACTGGAGCCTAAACCCATGTTTGTAAAGTATCTCTGTGAGGTGAAAATCTAAAGTAAAATCATGATGTGGCACTACAGCTTTTGGATAAGAAAAGGACAAAAAATAATTCACGGCGATTGGCTTAAACCTTGTGGTAACGCAGGCTGAGAATTTGCCATAGGGAAAGTTTGGTTTATCTTTTCAGAGAAGTCAAGCAATAGCGTCTTGGGTAAGAACATTATTAAAGAAAGCTGAATTTGTGCTAAGAGTCAATTGATTAAATATCAACCAGCATTGTTTTTATTCCCTAATCCGTGAATAGCATTGAACAGTGACTTGTTGGGACAAAGTTTGAATATACACCAGTAACTTCATGCGATGTGGAACACTTGGTCTGTTCAAGGCCTTCGAACAGATAATAGGAAAAATTTCATCCGTATAGTGTATTTTAGTAAACTCCTCGTGTGCATGCTTGCGGGTGAGCCGTTCCGTCTCTCACGGGTAGACTACTTCCCGTGCACTAGTGGAGACAAACGAGGTGTCATTCGACGCGTCTCAGCGTCCTAATGGGGAACTGATAATTTGTTTCCAGAAATGGCTATAAAATTCTAAGAAATTTCCAAAAACGTGTTTTTTCGTGTTTTGGCGCTGTGATCTTGGTAAGTATGCCGG
The DNA here is from genome assembly GCA_031308135.1 of Acheta domesticus. Lineage (NCBI taxonomy): Eukaryota > Metazoa > Arthropoda > Insecta > Orthoptera > Gryllidae > Acheta > Acheta domesticus. The sequence continues at coordinate 54,924,199 of JAHLJT010004567.1, forward strand.
AAACTAAATCAACGCCACCTAACTAGATGTAGGTGGTGTTGATTAAACTTCAGTACAATACCGACGAAGAGAAAGACTGAGAAACGAGGGCAACTAAGAAGAAGAAAACGAAGAAGACGAAGGAAACGACGACGAAGAAGGAGACGACGTAGAAAAAGGAGACGACGTAGAAGGAGGAGACGACGTCGAAAAAGGAGGAGACGACGACGAAAAAGGAGGAGACGACGACGAAAAAGGAGGAGACGACGACGAAAAAGGAGGAGGAGGAGAAGACGACGACGAAGGAGGAGATGAAGAAGAAGGAGGAGGAGACGACGAAGAAGAAAACGACGACGAAGAAGAAGACGACAAAGAAGATGAAGACGAGGAAGACGAAAAAAGTCGAAGAAAAAAAAACAAGTCAAAACAACCGAAAGTAATTTAAAGTATCGGTGACGTCACATTCAGCTATTTTTTAAGTATTTGAAACAAATATTTGTTTCACATTTTTTACGGAGACCATTGTAAATAACAGAATTGTGAGTAGAATTATGTTTTAATTTTGTTCTTTACGAGTATATTAAGTCTACACAGATCAACATTTAAGCAAAAGTATTTTATTAAAACGAATTGATATAATAATTGAAGTGTTACTTATTTCTTACTTTTTAGTACATATTTCTATACATTTTAGTACATATATATGTACTTATTTTCCTAATTTTTAGTACATAATTATCCGGGCCCTAATTATTACCTTTTATGCGAGTATTGTCGTGTTGGTATTGCAAAGGACGCCGTACTACAACGAAGTTTCTTCTTTACTCTTTGACGAGAAAGTCCGATTGAATCATGTGACTCATTGTTTACACGTAACATACAATTAGAAGTTTTTGAAGTGAAAATCATTTCGTGAGAGCAGAAATAAACATATTTTATGTTCTCTGTTAAACGTACTAGCAAGCTAAATAATAAGTACAATTAATTGACCGTTTTAGAGTGTTGTCCTCATAAAGTTACAAAGTACCGCCAGGATCTTTGCCCAGAGTCTATGATTACCGTAACAGCAAGAAGTATGTGCTCTTCTTCGTGACATCATCGGCGCGCAGCAACAATAGCCGAACAATGCTCTGTTCTTTTGTACTTGCCGGGTCTTGCGTAGCCACTGAGATATGCGAAACACGCTGTTCGCGCAACATGGCAGATGCGCCATGAGGCAACGAGAGGATGAACCCGACCCAAAATAGGAGCAATCGGTTTCGGAGAACCTTGAATAATATCATCTAAATTTGAAATACATCTTGGAATCTATTCAAACTTTATTTATAAATGTATATATAATTCTGTGGTGGTAAATCTATGTAACGAACGCATCCCTTTTATTATTTCATTGTGAAATGTGATGTATTGGAACTATCTTAACTATTATGTAATCTTATCTCTTATCTTTTCCTTGAGTTGCATTGTCTTGATGCCTAGATGTTCATGTTGAATGTGATGAATTTTTATTATGCATGCTAAAGAATGTTTAACATTGTTGTATAGTTTTGGAGGAGGAGAAATTACGAAACCATCGATTGAAAAACCTTAGTATTTTAGAATGCAGACAAATTATGAAGTCTCGGAAGAAGACATTTAGTAAATGAAAAAAACTTATTGTGATTATATAATGTAAAAAGTAAATGCTATTAAACGACCCTTACACGTTTTTCTTTGTGATGAGAGTGAAAATTATTCTGGAGCAGTACGCAATATATATTATCCGTAATGTGTTTATCTTAAATGTCTTTAATGTGTTCGCATTTGTAATGTCATTTTTCTTGATTGCCTTTGTTCTACATATTTATTCCCTCTTTTCGTGTTTTCTACGTTGATGTGTTATCATCTCGGTTGGGCCTTCATTTCAGGCTCGTTTTTTTAAAAATTGTTCGTCTGTCGTTGCCAGCTGTTGCTTGCGTTGCTCGCATAATTACCTTACGAACTTAATCATATTGCTACCCGGCGAGCCATAGTCGATCCTGCAGTGAGTTAAACGGTGGATGCCAATGGATTGTCGCCTGCGTCCTTTCCTATTCGGTGGGCACGCCGCGAACGCTTTTATCGAGCGGCCTACTTCACGAGACGCGGCCTTCGCGCGGGGGAGGGTAGACCCCGCCCCCTGCATGCAGGAGGCGGCGGCGGTGGCAGGGGAAGGTTGGGGCAGGTCGCGTCTCCAGCTGACGGCTTTGAACCGCGTCACCGTCGTCGCCCGCGGCGCGCGCGGCTCTGCCAAGCGTTTCCCATCATGTGGTGTCTGGCGGTTCGATCTCACCTGTTATGCGCTTTCACTATAGCTTTGGAATCATATTTCGAGACAAAGGCAGTTTGGCTTTCCATTATGTAGTAATGGAGCAGATTAACCGCATAGATTTCCAAATGATAGAAAAAAAGAAGGTAATCTCCAATTTTGTGAATAAAAACTTTTTTATCGTCTTAGGACATCGCAATTATGATAAGGTGTGTTTAAACGTTTAAATTTTATATGTTTACACTGTAAAATCAAATATGAAGTTATCATTAAGATTTCGTACGTCCTGCGAATTTGTAGGGCTATTTATTCATTAATCTTCATAATTTTTCGTATTTAATAAAGTGTGTAAAAGGACTCTTTGGTTGTGTGTCGGTTATCAATTTTAGATTTTATCGTATAGGTGTCTCAGAATAAATGTCAAACTTATACGTTATGTAGGGGAGTCGAAAAGGATTACTTTTTAGCAGTGAAAGTATAGTGAGAAATTTCATAAAACGGAGTTACACGTGTGACATGCGCCCCTGATTGTTAGTAACATCTTATGCACAAGTGTACAGCAGGGGTAGTGTTCTCACTGTGGGAGGGAGATATCATGAACATGGCGAACGTATACCGGGTTGCCTAACAGTCAGGAGCAAATGACATTTGTACCTCATGTATTAAATTTCCTAGTTTCCCATGTTCATTGGAAAATAGTGAACATTTTCGATCCGTGTGCATGCCCTTGAAGATAATAACATTTATTCTGAGACATTCTGATTTTATAATATCTATACTTCGTATGTTACGTGTTTCTGGAAGACAACCTGGATTACTCCGATGTCCGGGGCTGTCGTGCTGGGATCTAGCGTTTCTTGGGGAGCACCTGCTTTCCCGTGACCTTCCGCAAGCGGCGTCTGGGCGTCTGATGGGCGATGTCGCCGCCGCCGCATTTCCCCATAGGCTCGCGGGGGGCGGGGTGGGGACAGGAAGGGAGGAATCGGCGGTCGCGGGAGTATTGCCCGAGCGGCGCGGCGCGGCGCGGCGCGGCGTGGCGCGCATTGTTGCCAGGTCAGCGCGCGCGCGCCGCGTGCCCCACATGCCGCGCGCGCGCCCTTATGCAACGCGCCTCCGAGCCACGCGCCACGCCCGCCACGTAACACTTGGCAGCCGCCGCCGCCGCCGCCACCGCAGACTGCCCCGGCCTTCTTCGGTTTAATCCCCTTCATGACCCACCCTTTCGTCCTTGCGGAGCCCTAAAAATAATTGGGGACATAAGTAGAATCTTACTTTATTGTTCACCATTTTCAATAGTTTCCGGTAATTTAACACCGACAGAAAAAATGATCTTTTAGCCAACACTTGGGGGCTGCGTTAGAGTCGTAACTTTTCCCTTCCAACTTTCTCCAAACATTTCTCCAACTATTTGTATTCACTACGTTCCTTTTTGATGGTGAAATTTAGATGTTTGTATTACATTTTCTAAACATTGTTTTGTCCCGAAGATAATTAACTTTTTGCTGACAAGTAGCTGTAGAGTAGTGTTTCTTCATTAATGATCTTGTATTGCAAGCCGTGGCCCTGACAAACACGTCTTTTTTCCTCTAATTGGCACAGAAATATCTCATAGAATGATGTCATTGTGATGAAATGTGTGAAATAAGGTAATTGTTGAAAAGTGTTACTTTAAACGAAGCCTTATTCACTTCTTTCATTCATAACGTCGTCGTACATACATTTTGTTTTTAAAACCGTTAAATTAGTAACGTCTTTCAACCATAGAATTAAATTCCTTTCTCATCGTAAATATTAGATATGTTGCTCGTATCGTTTACGTCCACGCACCACCATTTACATACATGGTCAGAAGGTTGCGCGTTCCCTTCCTATGTTTATTTTCCCCCTCTTCCTTACGTCGCCTTGGACGAAGTCCACCATGCGTGGCTAGCACGGAAAGCCACTTGAGTTCCGTACCGAGGTGGTGATGCGGATTGTCATGCGCTTTTATGAGCGCCGCGGCGCCCGTGGGCGCGGGGCGGCGCCGGGAGCCAATAACCCATTGCGCGTCGCGCGGCCGGGCCCCCGTGCCTCCCGGGCGCCAAGGTCGAGGATGGGACGTCATTTCTCCTTTCGAACGCGCATCATTCACGTCTGGCTGCTTTCAACGTGCTCGGTTTCCCCACTTTTCACATTTCTTTGGTATTAGCTCTCTTTGCTTTACATCAGGCAATGTTTCTGTACTTCAACAAACGGCCAAAATTCGTAGTTTGGGTCGTTTAGTTTCATCAAACTAGCTTGAATAACACTGTTTAGCAAACTCGTTAAGTCTTTGTAGCGATATACACACGTGCCTGATAGACCTGATAATCACGGTAGCGATTAGCATTACTTTGTGTTCGGTAAAAGGGGATGTGAAAGCAAAAGGTCGGTCTTCAGTAAAGGGAAAATAAAAATTTTGTTCAGAAAATGAAAATAATTTCAAATGAAAATTATTTCGGGGAGACTTAGTTTGATGATATAACGAATATATTGGAGTTTGTTATGAAAGTTATGAAGGGAATATAAAAGGCCGACTCGCCTGTTAACTGAGGGTATGGATGGATTCTGAACGTTGTTGGAGGCACGCAGGACAGCGTAAGTGAAAACAATATTCTTGCAATGTGGTACATACGTAAAAAGTGGGAATATGTATATGTGTTTATGTCTTTACTTAATACACATATAATCCAGTTATTTTGTATTTAAAGCTATTGTTATGCTTTTGCGCATAATGGTTATAATGCTGATAGTTAAACGTTACACTGTTCTTAATGTCAATCCTGAAAATCAATCGGAAGTATTCCATTGAAAGCACTGATCACACATTTATTTAACGGTATATTTTCATATGATGACTTCCGAAACATTAACGCGAAGTGCTTTTGTGCTGCAATTCCTGGAATTAATGCAAATAAAGAAATGAAATAGATGCAAGTTACAGGGTGAAGCCGACTCTTAGGGACTGCGTCATATTTTATGCATTTGAAATTTTGCATGCCAAACTTAGCACGCCTTGTACAGTATAACCTTCCCGAATTGAATGGCTATTTTGGATGACTTTGCTGTGCAAGAGTTTCATTGTCTTGGCAGTCGTTATGCTCGGTTGGCATTTCTTTTTGTGTCGAGGCTAATGTGCACTAGACAATCCGGAGATCCACGAGATCTTAGATGATCTCTATCGTGAAGTAAATAAGTTCTTGACGCTGCGGATTTGTTCGTGATTTTTTCATGGATTCTGAGACAATGAGTGAAAATATACGACGGGGCCTGTTAATCCATCCATTTTTTCTGTTCTTTGGCATCTTTATTTTAGTTTATCTAGCAACTCATCTTACTTGCACAGAGTTTTGAAACAATTCCTGCGTTTCGTAATCCACGTCTCTTCTCTTGTGTTTCAACTTTTTTTTAACAATTTGGATTCCTAAATTTGTCCTTTTAGTAATGAAATATATTTTATTACGGATAAGATTTGTCGAATTCGCATTTACTTTATGGAATGTTGATGTGCGTGTATGTGTGATATTAACTATCAGTTTATTGATACCAAACAAGCACTCTGATGGAAAACTAGAAAAACCAGCGGCAACGCTCTTCTGTTCCTCCTCTATTTATATAAAGGCCTGCTGTTGACATTGGCGCCATTAAAGTGACCTTCCGTCGATGAATTATGCAAGAGGTAACAGTACAGCGCCCGCAAGAGCAAGAACCCCATTTGCGAGAGCGCGGCCGTGAAGATTGACGCGGTCGCGGGCTCGCGTCATTTGTCGCAAGGTGAAAACCTCCACGAGGGAAAGGGAGAGTCCCCTCCGGGAGTGGACTGTGGTAAGAAAATGTAGGTAGCGCGGTGAGTTGGCGAGACGCTTTGGGGAGTCAAGAGGTACGGAGGCAAATAAAGGAGAGGGCATAAAGCGATGGAGGGCACGAAATAAGCCAACAATATTGTGATGAAAATCATTTCGTTTAGCCTCCTTTACCTAATTCCTAGTGATCGTTAGAGTTCGTCACCTTTCGACTAGTTGCGCGGGAGAAACCTGTTTCTGTATTTGGAAGTGATTCTGTAAAAAATGACCAATCGTCTTGACTGCCAATGAGAAAGTGAGAAGAATAACTGAGCAAGAAGAGAAGAACTCGTGGACCGATAACTCGGAAGACCCCATTCTTCTGGATCGTGTCATTCACGAGAGATGGCTACAGGATTTTTTCTCCAGAAAAAGAAAACTTTTCCCCAACCTGATAATTACATATGGGTAGTTTATTAGAATCGGGAGAAGCATTATTAATGAGATCATTGTTACATAACTTGTGAAACTAGTTTGTTTAGCAAATTGTAGAACATTACTTCACTCTTGGGAGGATAAAATGAATGTTAGTCGTATTTAAAAAATGTGAATTGGACAAAACCTTGCACATATAAAAATCGTAAATGATTCCCATGGCAATGATGGATTGGGTTTTGAATATTTTTTTCTCGTGTTTTTCATGTTTTTTGTACGCTTTGTCATAGACCATATTTTGGGACTGAGTAATTTTGCCTCTCATTTTCTTCAAGATTGCCTGGCTTCTTGTGTATCTTTTTGTAGTTCTCCAGTAACGATTTTCCCACCGGGGATACTAACCGAGAGAAAGTACCTAGAATAAAAAAAAAAGAGACGTCTTCAGCGACCAGCGCTCCGCAGGAGCCAATCCGAGTGAAGAAAGAGGCAAATTGCGGCGCCGGTATTGCCGCCGACCGTCACCGTTTGTGAAGACGACGACGGGCGCCGGCGGCGCAACGGCCGCGGCGCGGCGCCCGCGGATTCTTTTGGAGGGGCGGCGCAGTTTCCATCGCGGCGCCGCGCCGCGCCGTCTGGCCGTAATTGCGTGCCTGCTTTGTGCGCGAACGAGGCTAATCCGGTCGTTGTCCCTCGCTGACGAGGTGAGCGCAACCGTCGCTCTGATGACCGATAACTGCCTGATAGACTGCGGTGGCTCTGGAGAGGAGCTGACGTAAAGCGGTGGCGTGGCGTGGTAAAGGAGGTACCTCTCGTTAGACTCGTAGAATTTTTACCCTACAGCTCTCCTTTGTTAGTAGTAAAGGTATTTTGTTAACGCCCTGTGTATTAAAATAGCGGCTGTGGTTAAAATAGTGAGTTTTCCCGTGTGAAATTTGAAGTAATCAGTCAGTTCTTTAAACTAGTTAGTCGTGAAAATAGTTTCAAATAACAAAGACTTATTAAATCACATCGTCACAGTGTACAAAAGTAGTTACTTCGACGAGTTTGCGTGTATTATCCCTTTAGTGTTTCTCCAATATTTCAATGTGCAGTGTCATCAGGCTTTTGAGTCGAACAGGGAATGTGAAAGTAGTGCCTCCATTGTAACTGATGTGGAACCAAGCAACAAGTTTCGTTTGTAAACCCAGGTTTGCGTAGTAATTGGAGGGTCTTCGCATTTGGGCGTCTGTGAATTTCCCCAAACCGGTTAGGGCTCGACGCTCGAGCGTCCGCGGGGGCGGAGAAAGGTGAGGCGGGGCGCCGACCCGTGACGCGCGGGGCGCCGCAATTGAGGCGGGCGGGGAGGGGCAGGGAGCGATGGGCGTCGATAGGCGCCTCCAGGGGATAATTAATTGAGTCCTTAGGCAAACTTCGCGAAACCCACGGCCCGAGATAGCGCACGCCCTGTTACGTCGATGGACGACGAGTGACTTTTACGAAGCTGACCCCAACTCGGAAACATCCAAATTCGACCATTCGACTACCACGTACCGCAGATCCATGTGTTTCGTTCAAAGGAAGGTATTCATATTTGACATCCGCTGGAGCGAACTGGATGTAATGGGAAAATTTATGCCAATTGATGATCAGCATGAACGTTGTTCTAATAGGCTTCTGTGTCTCTGTGAAGAAAAATCTTCTATCTTGTATGTTAAAACCTCATTTCCCAATTTGATTACGTTAAATAATTACGATTACGAAATATTTGTTATGCGATTTTAAATGATCCATTAGAAACCTTCACTCTACGAATCCAACGCGAGTCTCTGCTCTTTGATTAAATACATTCAGTTTCCGCACAAGTGAGCTTATTAACATATAACTGCCTCCTGTTTTCTTAAACTTTTCAGTTTTGGTGGTTAATAAAAAGGGAACTTGCTTGAAATTTGACCACTAAATGTAATTTCCGCTTCCCACAGATTATCTTGTGGACAACGCCGTTCTAATAACCATAAACCACTAAAAGCGTTTGCGATCAAAAGACGGAATCGCCTCTAGGCGCCGTTGCAATATCCATTATGTTGTTTATTGTTAATTGTAAGCTTTATTAACAATTGAGAAGAATAAATTGTGAAGCCATCAGACTACGTCACTGATTCTAAGCACAACGTGTATAACGACGAGGTGGACGAGCTTCTGAAGGGTCGCAGCTGCCCTCTTTGCAACGAGCCGACTTGATCCGTTTGAATGCGTCTCGTGGGCGTGCTGTTTCACCACAGGCAGTCATTATCCGCGCCTCCATTGCAGTCGAACGAGCGCCGTAAAACAGGAGATAAATCTCTCGCCTACCGAGACAGAGTTCAGAAATATGCGACATTTTCAATGCAGCCACCTTACCAGTAGTCGGCGCGCCACATTTGTCGCTACTTTCCGTATTTTGAGATGTAAATTGTTTGAAGTAATAAAAGAAGTCATCTCCATCAACGTAATATTAAGTTGTGATTATTAATATCTTCTGCTGCTGCAAGGATTAGAACTTTCGTTCCGTTGCGCCTCCTTTTATTGGTCCATCCATCGTCGGTCTTCCTGTGTTCCGTTTTCCTCTTGGCTTATATTTCAGAATCTGTTTTGATATTTGTGTGTCCTCCATTCTGTCAATGTGGTCTCTCGATGCTTTCCTGTATTCGTCAATTTTTCCATTTAGCTTATAAATTCCTAGGTAGTTACGTATCTCTTCATTACAAATCCTGTCTTGTGACAGCAACACAACGCCTTAAAAACTCTATTTCGACAGTCTGAATCCTTCGAATTTTTGTATCCATGGTCCAGATTTCACACGGAACACAAGGCCCACAAGGAACTGCTAAGGTTTTATAAATTTTCATGCTTGTATCTTTCCTGACTTTACTTTTTAGTGTCCTCCTAATAGTTCCACGCATTCTGTTAAATTTTTCAATTTTCTTATCTGCATCAATTTCTCCTTTGTAAGACAGATCACAACCCAGGAACTAAAATGAACTTACTTCTATATTTTTAAATTAGTTGTTAAATACTAATTTATATCTAATTGGATATTTCTCTTGGAATGCCATTGATTTAGTTTTTTGCACAGATATCTCTAAATTATATTCTTATAAGATCATCTGTAGTTCATATAGAGCTCTGTGTAGAGTGTCTTCATTATCAGATATCAAAACTTGGTCGTTCGCGAATAGAAGCGTCATTATACATTTTTTAATTAAAATTATCGGTAAAATTTAAAAACTTCATCTTCTGGTTCCATGTTCTGATAGAACCGTCAAGATATATATTAAAAAGTGTGGGTAACATTCAGCACCCTTGTCTCACTCCTTTATACATAAATTCTTTGAGGATTTTACCTGATTTTGTTTTTAAATTAATTTGGGTATCTTTGTACACGTTTCGAATAACTTCGATTAGATGTTTTGGTATGCCTCTTCTGTCCATAATTGACCATAATTTTCCTCTCAGAACCCTTCTGACCATAATTTTCCAATCAGTAGTTTTAACTCAAACATATTATCAGAACATGATATTCCTTTTCTAAATCCTGTTTGTTCTTCGAGAATTATTGCTCCCATTATTTTCTTCGTTCTATTATTAATGATTTTAGCATACACTTTATAAGTTGTATTCAGCAGATTTATACCTCTATAGTTTTCACATACTGTTCGCAATCCTTTTTTAAATATAGGAGTAACTAGAGCAGTCCATTGGTATTATGTTGTGTGTCCAGCAATTGTTAAATAGATTAACAGCTTGGATTTTGCTTCAGCTGGGAGATATTTAAGTAATTCTATGTTGATATTTTCGAGGCCTGGTATTTTCTTATTTTTAGTATTTCTTAGTGCTTCTTCTAATTCAATTATTAATATTAAGTTGTTTATAATTAAGTTGATAGAGATGACTTCTTTTATTACGTCATGTAATTACGTCAACAACACCGTATCAGAATTCCCACACTTCTTGTAAATTGTTTGTTGATCTGATTTGATATGAGTTTCTCTCGTTATCATAGGCGTGTGCACAAGGGGGGCAGTGGTTCCGTGCCCTCCCCTAAACATTTTGAAAGGAGCCCCGAAGCTCTACCTAAAATAAAAAAAATATTTTCGTAAATATGTATCATTAACGTTATATTTTGGTTCTCCTTGTATTATTTATTTCCTAGTAAAGTATGTCATATGCACATAAAAATTCAATGGTAAAAGGGGCCCAGAAATATAGTTCGCCTCCCTCTTGTTTTAGGCTACGTACACCTGTGCTTCTTATGAACCACTTGAAAGATAAAAGTCGTTCGTAATCGGGCATTTATTCATCTGGAATTAATTTTTGTTTTTGAAAATCTGCGGACTTTATTCCGGATCGATGCCACGAATTTTGAATTAGAAGCCCAGGAACTAACCATTTCATACGAACGGCATTAAAACTTGTCGGAGAGGCCAAATGTGTCTCGGGAGTTTAGCAGCGCCGGCAACATGTACTTTGCTACCAGGACAAGGCGTGGGCAAGTTTCAAATACGGCCTGAAGTACAGTCATTAACGGAGTTCCCTAGTTCCAAATTGTCCCACTGTGTATCTACCAAAGTAGTATTCTTACTGCTATGAATTTTTGATGTTTACATCGGAAGTGGGTATTGGATATTTTTCTGCATGTTTTTAAATGTAATTGATATTTAAAATTCAATGCATCAAACTGCAAAGGATTTAATTTTTCCCTTTCGTAGCAGTAACAATAATAATTATTATTGTTACAATAATATTTATTATTGTTATTCTTATGATAATAATAACTGCTTATTTTGTACAGTAGTTAGAAATTTAATAAACTTTATTTTTAAAGAACGTTGCTTAATAGTAATATTCTCTAATTGAAATAATTTTCTTTTGTTTCAGGTGAGTTCTCACTTGGAGACGGCGGTTAAGGTGTCTATGTAAGGTCTTTGGAGACGACGATGTCGCGGCAAGGATAAGGGTATGCTTGCATTGATTTAAATTGTTTTTGGTTGTGTTATAAAATAAATTGGTGATCGATCTCCCAGAGATATTGATTTTTCTACTGATTTTTTCGTTCTAATATTATATATTGGGTTTCAAAAGGTCACGTTATCTGTGGTATCATACATCGCATCATTCATTACAATTAACGTCGACAAAAGTTTTTTTAAAAAAATACTTCAATGCTGTTATGACTTTCTGGCAGAAGAGATAGACATACTTACTATATTTTTATGTGGTCTATCAGATAACTTATCCATTTCATGAGATTATTCATCTTGTACGACTGTCAAGAAGTAAGTGAACTCATTGAATAATTCAATCATTTGCGAAGGGGCCTTGTGTGTTGACACGGACATCTTATTCTCTAATGACATTTTCATATAATAATAGAAAAAATAAGTTTAAATAGACAAGGATAATGAGTTATACGATCGTACAATCTTTCTGTAAGTTCTAATGTCGTGTTTAGAACGTGTTGTAAATTAGACATGACGTAGGACATTCATCCTTGCTGATGTCTATGGCATCAGTAAGGACACTCGGAAGGAGGCGTTAGAAAATGCCATTCGAGAATGACACTTTTCATGCTAGTTGCAAGTGACTTGTTCAATGACATTTGATAATGTCCACCCTCTAGGATTTTCCTCCTCGGCTTTAGTGTGTGTAGACATTTGACATATGCCGAGGAATTTCAATAGGTACCCCAGTCGTGGCGTGCAACATTTTAGTTGGCCCCTTGAACGCGGAGATTGTTTATTTTCCTATGGATTCCTACGTACTTCAGTCAGAATATACTACCTCTCATCCCTTTCCTCACGCTAATCTGTCATCACTTCCTCTACCATATTTCCCCTTCGTTACCCAGTCGATTCGTGTTTACATGTTTTCCTCATAATTCCAACTCACTTGCTTCATTTGCTTTTCGAGTCTGTCTTCACTTCCTGTGTTCTACTGATTTGTGTTGTGCTGTTTCTCAAATGGACAGCCAGGATTGTTGCCATTGTGATAACGTAACAGAACGGACATAAACGATTGAAAAGCGTTTTAGAAGACTGTTCATTTGTGCCTACTTTTGTATACACGCTCGCGCGACTGTTGAAGGCGCGATACTTATTTCCTGTGAAACACTGAGTGCCCTGCCCGAAGGGTCACTTATTGCTTTTGCCTGTCTATTGTCTTCCGTGTGTTTTGACGTGCAACCCCGCGTGATGTGCCTATTATTTTCACATAAACAGTCGAGTTGTTGCATACGTTTTGCGCCTCGCTTACAGTGCTCTGAGAGGAAGTTAACATATACGTGTTAAACCTGAAAGAGGTCCTTTGAATGAAATGTACGCCATTGTACTGTGGGTTCTACAATATCAGCGTTGTTAACCAGAATTATAACTCGCGAATGTTTGCTCTAAAAAGAGAAGGGTTAGGCTCTAGGTCTGAGTTCTTCCCTCGTTTCTCTCAATTGGCTGCCTTCTGCAGGTAACGTTGACTGTGCGTGGGAGCGTCCTTCCGCGCGCGCGGTGAGCCGAGCGCGTGAGCAGATGCGCACCTGAGCCAGGCAAGAGCACCTGCGCGCCACGCCGCGCCGGTGTGGCGGCACCGCGTCGCGCGTTCATCGCCGATAACTCGCGTGGAAAAGAAGCCGTGACTAGATCCGCCCAATTAGGGGACCGCGTTCAAATGCCTCCTCGCTCTGTTGATTCTGCTGGGAGCGGTAACGTCATCTTCGCTCTCGTAAAATGCCTCCTTGAATGGTTGCTGCCACTACTTAATTTGCAGTGTGCGTAAAATATTACGTTAGTGGAGGGGAGAATTAATTTAAGGCCTACCTGTTTTTTCATGTTTTGTAGAGTATTGTAGGTTGCAACGTTTTAGAAATTAGCACTTTTCATTTCCATTTCTCAGGCCGCATGAAAGACCTACCGTGTCATAATATGCAAACGCTTATCAGAAGTAATTGAGAAAGAAATTGTTTTAATATGAAAAATTCTGTTTGCGCTGTAGCTACTGATCATTTGTTACCACTGCGAAAATGTGTGATAACAACGAGGAACTTGCCCAACACAAACGCTGTTAGTGTTCAGTTTCCTACAGGGCTTATCAGGAAGCTGTACAAAATGAGCATCTTGCTCATTGCTTCTTGCAATGCTTCTTGCACGTATGCGCGGCTCGAGCGATGACGCGACATTCAAGACGGAGGGGAGGGACTAATGTAAAAAGGGCTGGATGGGATTGCCCAATTTTCCCATCCCAATGTAATTTTTTTGACTTCTCTCACGTCGTTAATATTTACATTACCGGCGATTTGTTCACATGATTATATTTGAGTACATGTGCTTTAAATAATGTGAAATAAAGTTTCTCGAAAACTCAACAGTTTCCTGTGAAAACAGCTCAAAATTACGCATTTTCAGAATCGTTCAAACGCCTTTTTCTCATTAACCCTTTCGTGGGCAAAATATATCCAGATTTAATTTGGAAAAACTGATACGAAAAAATGATTAAATAATGTAGTGTCATTTGGAATTTACATTGAAGAAAGAAATCATATCATCTATGATTACATACAAGGAGGCGGGAAGTATTCTTCCCACAACCCTTTTTGGGTATGAAAAAAATTGACACGAACTATATAAAAATTTCAATTTTTTAACAAAATTCTTTTATTTTGCATTTATTTTCCATGAAAAATTCTAAAACATGGATCTAAACGGAGGGACCCAGAAAATGAACAAAAATAAACACGAAACTTTATAGTACGCAAAATGAATTCGCATATGATAACACGAATTTATATATTGGGGATTATCCTCGACTTTCAGGCATCGTCGTAATCAGCATCAAAAAGTTAAGTTTTTGTATTTATAGTACAAAGACTATCAATTTGCCCCTCAAAACTTGTTTGTATAAAATCATAAATGCCAAGAAAATAGCAAGGGAACTACTTTTCGCACTCATAAAATAATTATGAAACATACACAGATTACCGCGCAAAAATGTATAGAACACAAAGTTAACATTATCCAAACATCTAACTAAATGACAAAATAAACAAACACATTCTCACATACGTCAAAACATAAAAAAAGGACGATAATCCATAAAAACTGGTAGAAGTACGCTCACGACAATGCTAGATCATTCACACTTTACCTCACGCGGCCTCCAAACTCAACAATGAGGGAAATGGCGGGAAGTGCACTATGCAGAAACGTTTCCAATAGTCAAAGATAAATTACAGTACATGGCATGGGCAATAAGAACGCATCAGAAGGGAACTGGAGAGGTATTTGTGAAGTGGGAAGCATGCTTCCCACGGCCCACGATGGCTCCAATTTTTTTCTTCAAACATTTTAAACAGATCATGCAAATTGCACTCTTTAGTATGACGTAAAGTTCATTTTGGAGTTTTTTGTTTTTTTTTCCAAAATTACACAAATGTATTTTTTTTAAGGTCTCTCACATCTTTATTATGCACAATTCCAGCAATTTGTAAATATTATTGTATTTGTGAGTGTGTGTGCTTCAAATTACTTTAAATGAAGTGTTTTGAAAACTCAAAAATGCTCTGTGAAAAAGAGCTTCAAATTTCGAATTTTCAGTAGCGCTTAAACGCCATTTTCTTAAAAACGGCTCCAAATATTTCAAAGAAAAATGCCATTCAGGGCGAGATTTTACTGTTCTTTAATATTTTTAAAATATTATTTCTGTCCAACTATTGAGAATCCGAAAAATGTAGACGGCGATAAATGGCAGCTGGCGAGGGTATTTGTCAAGTCCGAATAGCTAGCCGAGACCAAAGGAAATAGAAAACTAATACGGAAAGTCTGTTCTGTAGCACCACTAGTTTTCTCTTTCGTTGCAGTAACTATCTGATTGTGTTCTGATAACAGGTAATTAACTAATCGTTATGTTTTATTTCTGCTGTTCTGTATCATCTGTGGTGAGCTCTTGAATTGTGGTTTTGTATAATTGAGACTTTTCATTTTATATTAACTTCGGAGGTTAGAAATTACCGCCTCATTTATCTTCACTTAGCTACGAAGGACACCTACTTCAAGTTTAACCACTCGTTTTTCGCTGACCTTCACGTGTATTCTATAGGACTAAAATGTTTTTGCAGACGGAATTAACTTTAGCTTCTCGGATTTGCAGGTTTCCAATTCAGATTCATCTACTGTAAATGTTGAATAAGTGACTAGAATTAAGTAGAATATGCTTTCCTTTTAAATATGTAATATGTCTTTAAACCCATGAAATCATCTCTCAAATAAGACCTACAGTTTTTACAGTGTGTTGTACGCTGTTGAGAAGTATTGGGAAATTATTTTGAAATAAAACAATTGCTAGCAAAATTTGCAAAAAAATTATTGTGAAATTAGTTATTTACAACACTTAAAGAGGTTTTCGTTTAGAAATAAGTTTACTTTTCTACTCAACTACATTTGATGTCTTTTTGCTTTGAAAGAAAGTTATTTTTTCAGCTGGAGATAATTTTTAGAAATTTCCCTTCAAATTCTGTGCGACACGGGCATTGTTTTCTGGATTTACAAATTATGCAGAGATCTTCAAACCATGGTTACGTAAAATGTATATCTGTTCGCATGTGTTTCACAAGAGTCAGTATATTCTAAAGTGAATAAATGTTTCTTTCCAGTGTGTGTGTGTGTGTATAATGTACGAATGGTACCGCAGACCGGATCCCAACGGTTCACCTATTGAGTTATCATAGCCCTATGTTAATACTGATTAGTCCAATCTCAATAATTCTGTCCACTTATAATTCTAACTAGTCGGTGCTGGAACAAATTACTTGTAGAATAATTGAGGATTTATTTACGAGTACTTTTATACTTTATGAATGGCTATTGAAATTTTAAAATCAGCCTTTTCATTATCAACTATGCATACAGTCATATGAGAGAATCACGGTGGGTTTTTTTCAGTTGAGAAATTTTTTCTATTAATGAAGGAAAATTAGCAGATATTGTATTATGTGTTCTATATTTAACCGAAGAACGAAGGGACTGGTTGAAAAAAGTCCTTATTCATGTGAACACCGCATAATCAACACACAGATTATAAGGTATGATTTGCAAGGCATGCAAAAACCACTAGTGACAGTATTACAATGCTAATACGTACATACATTTCAACCGTAGGCGACCAAAAATATTCCAGGACCGGGGCGAAATCCCGAAATGGAAGGATGTGTGGATATTGGCTTTAACGTTATGAAACTGAAGATGACAGTCATGATGTGGTAATGATAGGTGAAATGTGTGGTAATGATAGGGGGTGAAAGGGCGAACACCTACAACCATGCCCGAGACGGGACTCGAACCCGCGAGCCGGCGAGGGAAGACGCGCAGTGGGCTGAAAGAGGCCGAAAATCATGTTATTTCAATATGACATTAAGATTCACTTGGAAAGGCTTTAACGTTTCTGTGCAACGGTGTGCTAAGGTGCATTTTCAAGGAATAGCTGCGGAAGGAATTTAGCTTGCTAATAATAAACCTTTGCAGCTGCGATCACCTGCAACTGTGAAAATGTGAATAAATTTTGAAAAAAGTTCTGCAAAAAATAAAAAAATATGCACTATTTTACGTATTAGATTTTAAAACGTTCCCGCATCCGCATGCGCCACCTTCTGTAGATGTACAGTCATTTCAGTAAAGGGCATTCATTCAAGGTATGTATGAAATAAATTATAAAATAAAATTGTGGTATTTTTTAATAGGAAATTCCAGTCAACCACTGAAAATTGTAATGAAATTAATTTAATCGTGGCGCCATCTGTAATTTGTAAATTCTGACATACATTTTTTTTTATTTATATCTTAGTGTTAGATCAAATATCTGCATCTCACAACATTTTGTACCCGTCACTTAACAGAATCACACGCGAAACCCCTTTCGCACCAATGGTCTCTAAGCGGCGCTGGCCGGCGCGGGCGGGCCGTCGGGCGCGGGCGCGGGGTGGCGACGCCGGCAGGCCGGCTGGGGGGTGGGGGGAGCGGGAGCGCGAGCGGGCCGCTTGGCGCGCGGCGCGCGGTTCACCTTGATTCCCGCGGAATTCGACAGCTGCGCGGCGAGGGGCGCGCGTGGGTTGCTGCGCGCCGTCTTCCTGCTCGGGCAGTGCGCCCGGCCCGCGGGGTCAGGGCTCGAACCCCGCGCCAGCGCGCCCAGCCCCGCCAGGCCTCCGCCAGGCCTCCGCCCCCGAAACGCCCAAGGAGAAGTGAAGCGTCGGGTTTCCAGTGTGCACGAGGATTTTGGAGTCGTTATATTGCCTTCTAAAGGAAATCTGTTAGGAAATTACAGTTTGTAAACGCTTCGTAAACGTAAAACGTTTTAGTTATTTATTGAATTGTTGCGAGGATTGTCAAGTATTAATGCGTCCTACATAAGGGGCCATCCATAAATTACGTAACGCTAACGAGGGGGAGGGGGTTTGAAGCACCATTACGCTGCGTTACTTAGGGGTAGGGGGTTTAATGTTACGTTACATTACATCTTACGTTACATTCATTTTTTTTTTTTTTTTTTTTTACATTTTTCAATATTTGCTGAAATATTTTCTTTCTTTGAGCTTGCACTAAAATATTAAAATATTAACTAATTAGTTTTAAAAACATATAAAAATTAAAGTTTTGTAAATTGTTACAATAAATGCAAATATTTTTCATAAGTTTTTTATTGAATCTGTAAGATTACGAAGAAAATATTCAAAACTGACATTTAGTATATTCTAGAATTCATTTAAATTGGCACAGTGGACTCTTGCCAAGCGTCAACTACGCCGGCGCGTGTGCACTTCTTGTGATGAGAAATTTTCTCGCCTATTCGTCCTTCTTTTACTCACAACTTCTTCCAATCATATAGTTAGGGGCAGTCAGCATCTCCAACTAATTTGTACTTTAATTATCATTAATTTTAATATACATCACCAGTAAAATGAATAAAAATTGTTTTTATTCTGCTATAATTTATTTTCATTTCTTGCATTTAAAAGAAGGAGGTGTCGCAAGCGTTACGTAATTATTTAAGGGGGTTCAAGCGCGCTTTACGCGTGCTTTACTGGGGAAGAGGAGATATTGAAAATACTCCAAATTTGCATAACGTAATTTATGGACTGAAATATTGAATACCCATTAATATATTTTTTTAGAAGCAACTTCATTGTGAAGTCGTGAATGTAAAGGCATGACATTATAATAATAATAATAATAATAATAATAAAAATGTCTTTATTAATGGCGAGGCTCAGGCCATAGGGCCTGCTCTTCCGCCTAACCACTCAATCTACATTAATACAGAGAAATAATATTTTAAGAGAGGGAGGGCCAGCTGTACATTACATCTGGGAGAGCAAAACTAGGGACCACCCCGGCATACGCCTTAAGCGATTGAGTAAACCCAGAAAACCTCAATCAGGATGGCGGCTAAAGGCCGAACATTTTAAGAACAAAGAGAGAAGTGAAAGAGAGTGGAAATGCAGATGGAAATGAAGAAGAAACGTCGAAAGAGAAAGAAGAAAGGAGAGAGACTAAAAGGGGGGACAACTGTACATTTATGACTGGGGGTGCAATACAAGGGACCATCCCGGCGTACGCCTTAAGCGATTGAGTAAACCCAGAAAAATCTCAATCAGGATGGCGGCTTAGGGCCGAACATTAATAGAGCAGAATATATACACAGTAGAGAAAGAGAAGAGAAAGATGTTCGGAGGGGGGCGAGTCATAATGAAAAAATGGGGAAGTTTGTGAGCAAAGGGAAGGGAGAAGAAGCGAAGAAAAGGAGGAAGAAAAAGTAGGCGGAAGACGTGAAGTTATTCCAGAGACGTTACATCAAGGTACATTCGGTTTACATGAGCACTTTACATAAGTATAAAATCATTTTTAACACCAGAGGAGTACAATACATTATAGGCTAATAGTAACAATAATTTAAATACAATATTGACAGTATTCAGGAACAATATAAAAGTATAGTAGGATCTTAACATCAAATTGTATTTATACCAACATGTTGCAGTAAAGATTATGATGATAATACAAAAATAGCTACGAGTATAGGTACGTTTATCTGGAATGTCGCTAGTCACTTTATGTATATTTTATTTAACAATTCCATTAAGATACACTGAAAATTATATGATTGTATTAATAATTTAGAGGGTATAATGCAGAATGGAAAGTGAAGAGAATCATGAGATATGGGATGGAATTTTGAATTTATAGAGTGCGGAAAGTACAGCATTTAGAGGGTGCGGTGACCGGGTGCTTGGAAGTGGGAAAAGTCTGGAGATTGAAGGAGATGTTAACAGCCATTCTGCATGTCATTATTCCTTACCCATGTGGTTAATCCTTTTTTGAATTTACGGAAGGTATTTGAATGTTTTAGGCTTGCTGGTAGTTTATTCCAGGCTCGGATAACTGTAATGGTGAATGATCTACTGAACGAAGTAGTGTTGTGACGTGGTACACAAAGCAGTGCTGAATCACGAGCTCGATTTAATTTCAGAGGATTGAAGTTACTTATAAGGCGTGTTACATGTGTACCGTTTAAAATTTTATAAAGAAGAAGTAGAGAATGAAATAACCGCCTTTTGTCTAGAGTAAGCATTTGAAGTTTGTCGAAAAAATCTGATACATGGTCGTATTTCCTTAAATCAAAAATAAACCGTACGCATGCGTTCTGAGTTACTTGAAGTTTACGTTGTAATTAAATGCCATGTTGGTCAGAAGAAAGTCACAATAGTCGAAATGTGGCATAATAAGAGATTTGATGAGAGTCTCACGTGTGCTAATTGGTAAAAGTGTTCGTAGGCGTTTCAGGGAATGCATTGAGGCAAAAACTTTACGGCAGGTTGAATCTACATGCGAGTTCCAGCTGAGGGTGTTGTCGATAAGCACACCTAGGTTTTTGACTTCTGAACACCAAGGTAGAGCGGTGTCATTAATATAAATTTTAGGCAGAGCAACAGATGAGATTTTATTCATAGTGCTTTTCGAACTGATAATCATGCACTGTGACTTATTTGGGTTTAACTGTAAGCCTAGGGATGCTGCCCAGTTGCTCAGTGTCATCAAATCTTCATTAATTTTTGTGCGAGTGAGAAAAGGTGAGATGGGTGACCGCTTAGGTATATCTGAAGATCATCCGCATACATTTGATGACTGCAATATTTAAGCGCATTACCTACGTCATTTACATAGATTAAGAAGGCTAGTGGCCCTAACACAGTACCTTGAGCAACTCCGCGGTTTAGTACCAAGTCACTTGAGCTGCGGCTACCGGATACCACTCTTTGGGTTCTTGAAGTTAAGTAATTGAGAAACCATGTACGTGTCTGCTGTGCAAATCCCATGATTTTTAGTTTTGCGAGCAGGATGTCATGATCTACGGAATCGAACGCTTTGCTGAAATCCAAAAGTATCAAAATAGTTATCTTACTGTCATCTATTGCTTTTCTGGCGTCTTCAATAACGTTTAGTAGCGCGGTTCCAGTATTCCTGCCGGAACGGAAACCTGATTGCTGATCATTTAAAAGTGATTTGTTTTGGAGATACTGTTCAGTTTGCTTCCGGACGACTTTTTCGAGTACTTTAGAGATAGTTGGGAGTATGCTTATTGGGCGGTATTCAATAGTGTTTTTGTTTGATGTTGTTTTGGGAATAGGATGCACGAGTGCAGTCTTCCAAGATGAAGGGTATTGTCCGCTCATTAGTGAGAAATTTATTATTTCGGTAATGATTGGGTAAATCACATTTAGGCTATTTTTTAGCAGTTTGGCATTGATACCATCGGAACCTGAAGCATTTGATTTGAGACTTTGAACGATCTTGATTACATCCTCATGTTCAACGGACGAAAAGAAAAATTCGTCTTTGTATATTGTTTCCGAGTTTTGGAGAAACGCGAGAGATTGCTTTTTCAAATTACTGTCAAATGAAGGAACGTTATTTATAAAACTATGATTTAGTGATTCTAAGGAGATATACGTGTCAATTTGTGGATGAGATTTGCCTATTCCTAGACATTTCAGACTTTTCCAAATCGTTCTCGAGTCGCGGGTTCTGCCGAAAGTGGTGTGGTAATATTTAATTTTAGCGTTGCGACATTTCTGCGTGACTAAATTTCTGAGCATTTTGTATTGTTTTTTAAGTAGTTCGCATTTAGTTTTCCGGAAAATAGCATGCACTGCATCTCTATCTTTCATTAAATTTCGAATTTCATCGGTTAACCATGGTGCAGGTGGACGAGTTACGCGCGATATTTTTAAAGGCGCGTGCCGATCGTAGAGCTGTGTTACTAAGTTAGTGAAAATCGCAACTTTAGCATCCAGTGATTCTTCTTCGTGCACAAGGTACCAAGGAAGTGTCAATCCATCTATATTAAATTAAATTGACATTGTCAGTGTTCTCTATTTTATTGATCTCGTGTAACTTCAAGAATCTTCCTGAGGAAGAATACCAGGTTACTCGGGAAAGAACGAGAATAATGAACATGTAATAGAATAATGAATATGTAATGGAACGATCAATGCTCCGTTTTCTTTGTAACTGAAAAAGCTGATGAATGTACATTTTCTTCACCGCCTAAGGGAATGTGGGTGAGTAATTGCTCCAAATTGCTGTTTAAAAACAGATGTAGACCTCACCTGCCCATTTTCGACATTCTTTAGAGCAAAGTATTTGAGAAATTAATTCAAATGCCACTCTCATACTTCTTTTTGCCATTAAAATACAGAAGAATATTTGAACAAAATGACAGCTCTGTTTATACCTATTATGTGAAATTACTTACAACGGGAGGCATTTACCCTACAATTTATAAGCTGATTTATCATAATGGGAATACTCTTTTTTAAGCACGCAGAGAAACCTCTCCGTACACGATTCTGACTTCGGCCAAGCAATTCCGTCGTTTTTCACTGTTTATTGACGAAGGATTTTCATTTTCTTAAACTTGGAATTATTTTGAAGAAAAAAGATTAGCGTGTTGTAAGTAGTGCGTCTTAACAATTGTAATATTGTTTAAATGTACTTAAGCAACTAAATTGCTTCTTACAAGAAATTAGTGACGTATGATTTCGTGTTCTCGAATATGAAAATTTGCTTTAAAAGGTAATCAACTCTATTCTATTGAATTCGTTTTTGATGAAGATTCTATAAAACGTACTTGGAACGGTGTCAAAGCCCTTTGCTTTCTTCCTCACACAATTTATTCGCCCTTCTCTACCGGCACCTCCTGCCGGGCAGCGCCCAGGGAGGATTCGGATGTCGTGGCCAAGTCACGCGGCCCACGTCCCGCTACCTCCCAACCTCCACCCGCGCACGGCACGCTCACGCGGCGGGAACAAAGGCCTCCTGGGAAGGTCGGGGCCGCCCGCCCGCCCGCACGGCTAGTTGCGGAGCGGCGCGGAGCCGTCGCACAATGCGGAGGTAAATGTTTAGTTACGAAACCGCTCAGCCGGCCGCGCGCCTTCAAGGGCGACGGCGCGGCGGGCCTGCGCCCACGGGCGTTTCCTAGACCCCCCTCCCCGTCGCCTCCGCTACCCCGCGCACCGTCAGGGGCCCGCGCCGGGACGCCGGCCCCGCCGGCCCCGCCGGACGGCGCCGCAGGGCGCGTTTGCTGCCGGTGCAGATGGCGGTGGAGTGATGTCGCTGTGAATCTGACAGGTTGACTACCGGGGCGCCGAAACGCCTTTTTTATCACAAGTTTGCGTAGTTGTGTGCAGTAAATGGGCTTCAGTATATTCGGAGGAAGAAGAGACGTGATCACCAATCACCAATGATTAATGTCTTCCATATTACGCGCCCTTTATGGTCTGTTATCTTGTTTGAATTTTCATTTTGATGGAAATTAGTGTATGGTGGAGGTGAGGAGATGGTAAATATTTTGTGTGGATGTTCGTGCCTAGATATTTGTATCATGCTGTGAAACAAAAGGATTTCCTCAAACCGTTGGGTTGCTGTTGTTTAAGACTGCTATTATTATAAAGCTCGAACTATGCGGAATTTAGAAATATTGGGCTAAACTATTGTTAACATACGTTTTGAAGCTGAAGGTGTAACCTCTCATGAAGAGAAATTGCTTTATTTTTTCTAATGAAAAGTCTTAAATTTTCACCCATAACTGTGTTTAAAAGCGCTGTGGTAAAAAGGTCCAAAATTAAATCGGTAAACAGTTGTATGAATTTTTTTTGTTTAGATTCCTCAATGGAAGTTGTTTAATGGCGCTAGCAGAAGCCCGTTCAGTGTTGCGCAATATTCTAGTTTCTCCCCATAAGGCATTGAGTTGAGCAGCGACTGCGAGTGGGCTGGCCCCTCCTCTCCCGCCCCGCCCCCTGTCGCGGCGTGGCCGTGACCTCTCGGCTCTCCATGTAGCGCCGCCTCCGCGCGTCGCGTCGCATCTCGTCGCCACCCCCCAAACCCCGCTTCACGCAGCGCCGACGAGACGCAACCTCTTGTCTGGCCTCGGACGCCGCGCCACCTTCGCACTCCGCGCCTGCTCCTCTTCCTTGCACCCAGTCTCGGCGACGCCGCGTCCCCTCTCTCCCGACACCACCTCGTGTCGCACGTCGCAGCCGAGTTCTGTCCTTTGAACGCTGAACCACCGCGCCCCTTCTCTTCCACCCCGCTTCCACCCACTCGTGTGTCGTTTTCATCCCACCCCTGGATGCGGTGCTGGGACACCTATCGCGTTTCGTCTTGTCGCTCTCCGAACTCCCGCCCTATTGTGCCGAAGGGGCCCTTCTCCCTGCGAGCCGTGTTGCGCGCTGGGGCTGCCTATTACAGTCGCGTCCGTGCCGGTCAATTCAGGCGTTTCCTTTGAGCTGACTGTGGGGCATTTGTACTCAGAGCTAATTGCTCATGAAGGAATGATAATAGAGACATGTCTCTTCTCGCCCTAATTTGGGTCAAGGAGCAGGCAACCCTTCTGGCTTATGTTCCTGTACGTGATATTAAAATGTTCATAAAAATAAATTAATAATGAACATACACAGGTAGTAACAGTCTTGTTTGTACGGTCCATAATTTGCTCGAAAAACATTAATTTTAAGCGGAAAATTAATACTAATGAAAAATATATTACAAGATAATTGAATAATTCGAGTTAAATAAAATGTAACTTTATACAACTAGTCGAAACGGCCTTGAATTTGTAGTTCACCAACACATTTAGTCGCTCGGGAAATAGCCGCTAGGAAGATTTCCAAGCAACAAAATGTGCTGGTGAACTTCAAATTCAAGGCCGTTTCATCTAGGTGTACAAAGTTACATTTTATTTAACTGGAATTATTCAATTATGTTGTAATATATTGTTCATTAGTATTAATTTTCCACTTAAAATTAACGTTTTTCGAGCAAATTATGGACTGTACAAACAAGACTGTTACCAACTCTATATACAGGGTGGAACAACTAAGTGTTAACACTCCTTGTATCTCCTCAACCGCGCAAGATACGAAGATGCCGTTTGGACAGTCGATTGCATAAACAGAGGCTACTTGATTATAGCATACTTCGTCATCGCACTATTTTTTACTACAAAGATATAAGGTCAAGGTTTTTGTTTTTTTTTGTTGTTTGTTTTTTTTAGTGGAACGTTGTGCTAAATTTTAGTATATCGTAATGGCGTAAAAGGACGATTTCAAACATGTGTACATCTTCGTATTTAAGCGGATCCTTTTTTAGGAATTGATGTGATTTTGTAACGTATTTTCCCACTGAAGTGACAATTTTCAATTCGACTTTTCTTGTTAACTAAATGGCGAACTTCGCGAGTCCGCCCTTCAGACAAACGCGCTCATTTATTTGAGCACAGAAACAACTACTTTCTTTGATACTAAATTTGCTGAAAGATGACTTCGTCCAGGAAGACTCAAAGAAAATAATTGGGCCGTATTTTTCTCTTATTCATTAGGTGAAATGTGTTTCCATGTTTTGACTTAGTCCCGCCGCCTGACACGTTGAAACTCCGCGAATTCGTAATGCGACAACCCACGCCACCAAGGCTGCCCCTGCCTCGTGGGCAGGCGTCCATTTCACTGCTGATGCTGTAATCATTCCATCATTTAGCGCCGTTTTGGCGTTGATAAATTAAACAAGTGCCCTTAGCCCTAGTTCTGTCTTCCGGAGTAATTTGAACCGGAGAGATGTGGCATTTACAGTCTTCACTCTTCTTTAAGTTGTGAAACACCAAGCCTAACAATTATGTGATATATCTCCGGATGTGGCGAGATTGAAATCGCCGCATCAGAACGAGTTAATAACCTCTTATGGAACACCATTCTAGTGTGGCCTGCAGGCGTCCATTCTGGAGTGCTTCATGACTCGACACCTGTAAAAGAAATGTAATTTGTTAGTACATTCATGATTTGTGTGCCGTGTAGATGTCTACTATTCGATTTTTATCTGTGAGTCTGAAATATCCTCCATTCTTGTGATGATTTAGCGTATTCTAGTAATCATTGTTCATTAAGCACAGACAAAGTCGGCTCGGGAATGATGAAATTTTTCTTACAATTGATATCTTTTCTATTCATATCATTGCAAAGGTCTTAACTATTGCAATTCCAATCCATCTACCATTAGTGACATCCTAATCCAACTCTTCACCAGAGTTTGGTGAATATTGAAGTATATTTTCAATATGTAACTCTTTTGTCAAAAATTCTATACTCTATGAACGTGTCTCAATAAAAGAAGAGAGAAAAGTAAGAACGTAAAGAACGAATACTTTTATGCATAAAATACTTATATAATGTTTTTCATTCTAATTTATTTACGTACCGAATTTCGAAATGTGATTCAAGAACTCCCTTCATCACGAAATGATTATTCACATTTGGAAAGACGTATAGATATGTCTTTTTTTAATTACCGATGAATGCTCGTAATGAGCGACGGGTGCCGCCCGTCTTTCCTGTGCTGCTTTTTGTGGATTTTGCTGCCAGTTGTAATACCAAATCGAATGTTTCGGTACTGGAACATTCCCGAACGCGTCGCGCCGCCGCGAAGGACCTGTTCGCTGAGCGACCGCTGCCCACACCTTCCGCGCTGCCGAAGGGCTGGCCCGCTGCCGACGAGGGTCAGCTCGGTGGGGCTGCTGCTGGCGGCCGCTTCGCATTAGCGTCGCTTCGTGTCATGTCCCGTCACGTCGCGCGGCGTCACGCCCCGCGCCCCCGTGCGCGGCGGAGCGCGGCCCGCGGCGGCGTCACGGGCGCTTCGCTGCCTGGGCTCCGCACGGGTGGTGCGTGTTAAGTGGCGGTCGCCCCAACGCCACGGGATATCGGGTTTCTAATATGGGAAGGAAAAGTAAAATAATAAAAATATGAGTAAATAGCGTGATTTATTTACGAATCTCAGCTCTCTACTTACGTTTGAGACAGCTTTCGGAAAGAATTCACAGTAATATTTTTTTATGAATTATTCGTAATGAAAAAGGTTTTGTCTTGGGATGTTTGCGATTAATCAATCTACTATATAAAAAGCAATGTTTGCTGGTTCGTGCTTAATACGCTACCGTACTGTTCATCCGATAGCTATAAAACTTTGTCAACTTACTGCTTGCACTTGCGGAAAGAACATAGGCATGGTACAATTATTGTAACTCCACTAGATTGCTCTAAGCCACACGAGGCGCTTCAGTTAAGTGCAAAGTAAATGCAATTCCCAGTCCACTTGTGCTTCATTGTTGCTGGGCGTTGCCTATTCGACCTTTTTTTATTGTGTTCATTTTTGTAATGAAATAGCTTCAAATGCTTTGAAAACCCTACGCTACATCATACATAAGTATACATTGTGCTCTCTGTAAATTCTCGAACTGAGAAAATCAAAATCATAAGACTGATTACTTACTCAAATTAGGATCAATATGTTGCGAACTCGAATTTTGAATCTCATCAAGTCTTCATTCGTAATTTCGTGAGTTTGTCAGTGACAGTTTCCTGAATATTCTCAATCGAGTTGATTCTTAAACCATTTAGGTGCATTTTCAGTTTTGGAAGAGGAAATACTTCGGAGGTGACACGTTGGTGAAAAAGGCGGATGGGGCAACGTGATATTTTAACTAGCGAGGAATTGGTGATTCATTGCCGTAGATAGAGCTGGGGCGTTGTCGTAGAACAGGTAAAAATCGCGAGAATAAATGGTTCTGAATCAGTTCAAATGTCGTTGTCACTAAAAATCTGCTTTACAGAAAAAGGTTTTAATTGCCTTTTTCCTTAGATTTCTATTCAGCCTATTAGGATGATTTGCAGAATGTTGTTCTCTTCGGCATTTTCATGAGCGAGGCTCGGTTTCTTATGTCGGAAACTTTTGAAAATGACTTATGAAATGTCTTACAAATAAGAGGAAAACAACCTTTAAAATTACTTAAAAGTAAGGGGAAATTAGCTATTTTTTCCAAAATACTAAAAAACTGTATGAAAATGATTTTTTATTAAATACATTTTACAGTATTAAATAAAATGTATTAATATTTAATATAAAGACTAGACTTTAGAAGGAAATGTAATTCTTCGCTACGTTCCTCAAACCATTCTGAAATGTCGAGTTGACCGAATGCCCTTGTTATTTTTTGAGTTCGAAAAACAGAGTCCACTGCAGTAGTGGATTTCGTCATGAACTGATGATACTATAACAGTAGTTTATGCAATTAGTTCATAATGTTAAGCTTTATTGCATGACTACATGTTTTGAAAACGAGCGACGTTAGGATCATGTTTTCAAATTTGTACGAATGCAGTAAAGCAACATTATAAACGAGTTTTTTTTATGACAGCATTATAACTTTATAACAGAATCAAACTTAATTTTGCGAACCAACTTTCCTGTTATGTGTCGAGTACTTGACATCCGTGCGAGAAAACGGTGGTCGGCTATTCCGTTTACCTCTACCTCCCCCCGATTCTCTCGGTGCGATTAGCTGAATGTGTGGTGACGCT
This sequence comes from Acheta domesticus, assembly GCA_031308135.1. Taxonomy (NCBI): domain Eukaryota; kingdom Metazoa; phylum Arthropoda; class Insecta; order Orthoptera; family Gryllidae; genus Acheta; species Acheta domesticus. Next base: position 54,952,649 of record JAHLJT010004567.1, read on the forward strand.
ATCATGCCGTAAAATCTAATACGTCATCATTTGGGCTGTAAAACGTCTGATTATGAACGATTTCTAGCAACAGAAAAGGTCGTTGATAATGCTGGAGTACTAAAAAGGTTGTTTTAGTGCGTCCATGTAAAATCATGAAATAATCTAACAAAAACACGAAAGGAAACAAAATGCATAAAAATTACAAAAATGAAGACCCAAAAATGAAAAATGACAAAAAAAATTACCTAATAGCTATACATTTCTATCACGTATATTACGTGTTACAAACGCATTTAAAGTTAGCTACGTCTGAGAATGCATCAATGAAAAGATGACATGTCATCAGAATCAGAGCTCTGATCATGAGTGATAACGCCGCCAATCCTACAGCTGAAGGCGAAAAGCGCTGACGGTGCCCACAGTGCAGGAGCGGACGCGCGGAAAGAGCGCTCCACGCTGCGCCCCGCCCCCCTCCACGGCGCCGTCCCGTCGCGCGCCGCCGCCCACAGCCGCCGCGCTCTGAGTGCCTCCCCCCTGTTGCCCCGCCTCCCGGCGCCGCTCGCGGCTCCAGCCCCGCCCACCGGCCGCGCTAAGGTCAAGTTTGCCGGCGGTCACGGGTTGCATAAACCGTGCGGTGACACAACGGCCGGACGACGGCCGCAGGCGCGTGCCTCCGCTGCCGGCACGGAGGCTGGGGACGCGCGCCCACTGTCAACGTTCCAGGATGGGTTCAGGCGGGATATCAGACACCCAGTGCCCTCGCCGGAATGGGAGAGAAACTCATAATATTTCTCTTTGTTAGGACGTGGCCGTCCGATAGATCTCTCAACTCTGTTTAGATTATTGTACTTACGTAAAAGCCGGTCACTCATATTATGTATTATTTATGTACATATTATTTTATTTACTGGGTATACTTGAGAGAAATATTGGTGTCAGTTAACGTTTCGGCCGGAACGAATCTACTCCGCATACCGCAAGATCGGAGAACAAAGTATTTTAGCACAAAGCATTCGGAAGTATGTGTTTCACAGACGCAAGGTTGTTTTATGATCACAGCGGATCCCTAATATCGGAGCCTCTTCGTCAACTTGGACAGGCGGAACAAAGTGTTAAATGTTTTCTGTACGACTACCCCAGAATGTAAGCATTTCTGCGCTTTATCGGATCCAATAATGATGACGATTCCACAAGCCTTGCCAGAATATTATTCTCGCAAGGCTTTCGACCGATCAGATTAATCTTAGTTCATTATACACGACAGAGGGTTCTCGCAGCCGCCTACAGAGGGCAAGAGCTCTGCCGCGGCAGGTCGCATCTGTCATATAACATGTAAACCACGAAATAGAATGCGAGTTGGTGATTGTTAGGTTATGTGGATGATTCTATATCGAACAAAATGTCATCCGCACTCTACCGCAACCGGTAGAACATAATCCACCTATCATTCAAAATACTCGTATACAGGGAATATCTTGTTCTACTAGTAATTCTGTTTTATATGAAATGGGCCCAAATCAAGAGTCAACTCCCTCGATAATAAATATTACCAATTACTCTAATTTCACAATTCATTTCTCAATTTCACAATTCATTTCTCTTCTAGAATATTTATAGGCAATTTTTATTTTCTTTAAACCATTTTTTCTTAAAGCCGCTCAACATTTTTTAATTAAATTAGGACCTTGGATAGCATATAGGAAGCTTAAGATAATGGTGCAGGTTTCATGTTCATTGAAATGCCTGATTTTGCAAAACTTTTAAAAAACAATTAAAAAATGTCGGTCTCTTTCTACAACTTCAATTGTGAAGATACAATTGTTTTCCTTAATGAAATATGCTCATCAAAAACAGATCTTCAAATAAGGTCATGTTGAATTTTTCCAAAATATGCTTATATGTGAAGTAATTGGGCGTTGAAATTAGTCGCTCACTCCCTTAAGAGAACTTTAACCCATGAGAATTTTAAAACAGTAATAAAAAATTGTTTGGTAACCTGTGTTAGGATCCTGAAATGTAGAGAATAAATAACGAAAATGCATTATTTTAAATACATAAAATTTTATAAAATGTAAAATAACAGGCTGTCTTATCTTCAATATAAAGAAAGTTATTCTTTATATTTAAGACAATTATGAAGCAAATAGGATTCGACGAGATTAATATATGGAACAAAAATAGTAATAACACCGGTCTACAAAAATAAACTCTTTTTCTTTCACAAGAATGAAGATAACAGGATCTGTCAGTATTTTTCATAATGAATTCAAATGTCATTTCAATTTCCCCCCGTCAGGCAGGAGTTTTGTGTGATATGCATTTGAACGTTTTATAATTTTTAATAAAATCATTAACTAACTGTCCAACTCCTAACCGTATACTGCTAGTCCTGACTTATATTCTGACCACTCATTCTGTATCTAGAAAGTGGTAGTGTTGATTTTCGGGCATATTATGTACCTGGAACATCTCTCTTCTTGGTCCAACAGTAGTGAGTCAACATGTAAGTGTAGACCTACACTTACCTTACTACCAGTATTCCATTGTAGAAATTTACTGATGAAAACGCTCACCATGCTCATTGCTGACAGCCCCGAGATATTCCAGGAGGAAGTCTTAGGTCAGAGTCTGAGAAGGGAATTTTCAGAAATGTTACATCCCATGGCTTATAAGAATGCCGAAGATCAGTCACTATGTCCGATATATTTCTACTTTTTGGTGTCCAAGGAAATTGCAATATACATTTTTGAAAGACTGTCAAAACTTATTTTTCCAATGGATTTAATAGTCCTTCAAAATATTCATTAGCCATTAATGACCGCATTTGTAGTCCGAAAAATCCCTTTTTTCAATTTAGCTTCACTTACTTTGGGAAATTTCAAGTACAAGAATCCATAAGAAAGTTTATCCATAGCTTTTACGAAATTGTTCATTTCTCTTAATTTAATATGCAATGGAAACATATTTTTCGGGATTCAATAAATGGGCATGTGACAAATTTTTCTGATCAGAGATACGATATTTCTTTAATATTTGCCCAACAGAAATAACAATCACTTAGATGATCCTTCGATTCCCTCTTAATAATAGGAATTGCAAAAGGCATATGATGTGTACCGTTTTTCTATCAATACAACAGTCTTAACACACAAAACATATATTTGGGGCCCAGCTCTTTTGAAAATAACCAACTTTACAGCCAAGATAATGTTGATGACACTTTTTCCCAAGTAACGTTTAATTTCGCCTTTGAGACATTCAAGCCAGTTCACCACAAATTCAGCAGAAATTTTCTGCATGATTTACACACATTCTTGGCATGATGAAAATACAAAATAATAAAGCATAGCTTACACAGTACACTTCTAAACACTATGGAAGGAAATATATCACTAATGATATTCGTGCTATCATGCTCACAGATACCTCAATACTGACACATCACAATGCCAGATTAACTGGTCTGTGCATGCCAAAACATGAATGAACCTGCACATTATTGCCTGTTTCAGCATGGTATCATAATTTTCTTAAATATAGCTTGAATAAAATCGCTACGTGTAAGGTAAAAGTTCCTATGACAGGTCAAAGAGAATGTTAAAATCAGATTTTAAAAAGTAGCTGACACAAAAAAACTGCCTGTTGTGCCTGATGGAAAAGTTCTGAATGAATATATGTATATATGTGTGTGTATAACTATATATATATATATATAACTATATATATAGTTAACTTATAAATATATATATATATATATAACTATATATATATTATATATATATATATAATGAATTCAGTATGAAAAAACGCACTAGATTCACTGATCAAATTTCTTGTGAAGAAAACCTTGTCGAACATTGAATTATTATACGACGTACGTATTTCATGGGACTACAATGACACATTCTCTACGTAATTTTCTGTTGTTGACACTGCAGACTGGATATGCCAGACGTAATTATCCCTTGTACCTGGAGACTGAACTCCCAGGTTAGCGGGAGTGAGCTCTGCCCTGGCGACCCGCGCGCCTGCCGGTCACCGTCGCGTCCCGCGGCGCCGCCTCCGCCGCCATTGCCTCTGGCCCTCGGCCGTGTCGCTCTCCAGCGCAGGAATCCCTTTGTGCGGCTGCGCGTGGCGGCGCCGAAGGCCGCTGTGTCATTGTGATTAGCCGCATATTTCGGCCCGCGCCCAGCGGAACGCGTTTGATCGCCGCTTCACGCGTTTGCCGGTGCATTCGCGCGGAATGATCGCCACCGAGTCGAGGTTCACTGCTCCTCGCGGATTGTGCGTTTGAAGTGGCTGGCGTTATTGTGTCATCCGACGGGCGGGCGTGGATCGTCTCATCGGAACTGCGATTCGAATGCTGCGATGCGAAAAAGCATTTTTTGCAGTTGATTTTCACGCCGTATACACGAAGTCCCCTTACTTAGGTGTGTCTTCTTTGATATTCAGTCAATATCGTTGCGCCCCCGTTGATAATGTGATACTGATATTTTATTTTATGAAATTCATTAAGGAGTAAAAATATTGCAAACTTTTACGAGGCGTAAAGAATCGACATGTTCCAGAAAGTGTTCCTAACAGGCAAAATCTATACAAACGCTGAGCTGCGTATTTCTTTCGACAAGAAGCTGAACATCAAATGAAAATTCATCCAAGAAAATAAGGTACTTTGAACGATCTCAGCATTTCTCTGTGAAGCCTGAAGGGAATCGAAAATGTTTTATCCTTACATTTGAGAAGATCAGTTGAGAATGTAGGCTTTATGTTCATTACTTCTGCCGTTAAAGAGTCTTGACAGCAGCAACGTATTTCATTTCAACAGTATATCTTGTTGGTATGCGATTACATCTTTTTGTGTTTGCTCATCCGAGATTTTAATTGCGTATATAAGTGCATTGTAGGTACATCGCAGTGTTGCAGTGAGTCACCAAAGGAGGGTTTATGTGCTTATTCTCTTTGCCTGTGACTGCTTCGAGTGCACACACGATCCACAATTAGCGCAACGGTGCAGCAAGCTCTTTGCTCGCGTCCAGCTGCAGTGTAAAGAGTTTCAGGATCTCTTCATGTGATACTACGAATTGGGTGTGAGGTTTCTATAAATTTTAAGTAGATCTGGATCACGAAGACTGAACATAATAACAAATTTAACCCATATATGCCCAGAATTATTTTTCATTTCGGATTTGCCTGTTATCCATTGAATATGATTAATAGCATCCATTGAGCTACATAAAATCGTTTTTTTACTGATTCTTATTTTCTGTGATGAAATATTTAGTGTTGCGAAAACGCATCACCGGGCACATGCAGTGTCAAAATGTCTAACAAGACTTGATGACATCGTAAATCAAACTACGTGTCTGTACTAAGTTGACTTTATTGTCAAACAATACCACAATTAACAATAGTAGAAGCTTGTTTGTTTGAGAAAATGAAATTCTTTGAAGCATTTATCATGCAAAGCAATATTACATTTTTGACAACGTTTGGTTGTCTGAGATTTGCAGTGAGCACATCTCATTCTCTTTAAATGTGTAGTTATAATATGATTTTTTTTCATCAAAACGAACGTTTGATGGTACCCTGCTGTTGACAGAGGTCACTGTTAGTTCAGGTCTAGTCTTTGGTGTGCCGTACTGCCTCAAGTAACTCACTGCAATACTTCTCCGAAATGACAATAAATCCATCTCGTCCTTGTGAATAAGCCATGAATTTTGCACGGAGACATCCAATCCCCACCAGAAGAAAGGCCACCACCATTTTTTGGAACGTATATTTGTTCGATTTGTGCCAACGTTCTGGTCCATTCTATCTGTTCCTCCCATGTTTACATTATACTTAGTGATAATTTCAGGTTGAGAAATTATTACTTTCTTCTTCTGAGAGTTTGAATATCTTTGCACATTAGTCAGTGGTAGCACAGAGTCACAGTTTGACACAACAAGTGATGAGGCAAGAGATTTTCATCTTTGTCTCTTGGCAATGATTCAGTGAATTTTAGTAAAATTCCGCCACCCAAACCAAACTCCTCTTTGTACTTGTTTTGTGGCCCCTTAGCACCTTGATAGACATCAACGTTTACTAAATATCCCAACCGAAGATTATGGCATCAAACTTCGTAACCAAATCGTATTGGTTTCCCGCGTATAAATTGTTTGAGATTATGTCTCCCAAAGTAAGGAATCATGCATTCATCCACATTATGATTCCTTTTCCCAAAATGTGTACTTTAGGCAACTTTCTCGAAGGCTCTCTACGAAGGGTCTTATTTTAGACAACCTATCTTTCCTGTCAAGGTCCATATTGTCATTCAGATGAATGTTCCTCATGAATGTTCATCAAATCTGTTGTGACGCATTGCTTGGGATATAACTTCATTTCTGGTGTCATTGCTCTCTTCCCAGTATATTCTGCGTCGTGGAACTTCATTATATCCACTGACTAGAAGAATTCCAATAAATGTTTTGAAATCCCTTGGTGAAAAACAAAATTTATCTCTGCCTTTTTGCACTGCGTAAATTACACTTTGCTTGACAATATGAAGTACAAATTCAGGATGGAATTAAAAAATATCTACAGGTAATAGATTTTCCAAACTCGAGTCTAGTTCAAAACTTTGAATATTTTCATTTAGCTTCCTTTTCAATTCACAGTCGCTGGGTAAATCCTTCTTTTCCCATCTTATTATTTGACGTCTACCCCTGGGAGATTCTGTTGTTTCACGACAACTTGGCGTTTCTTCATCAATAAGAGTATCACCGTTCTCTTTTCTGAGAATGTACTCCCCTTCAGCACTTAGCTGCTGACAGTTTAAATTGTTTATACAATCACCCAAATCTTCATCACCGCTGTCTTCGTCGGTGTCACTTCTCGTATCAGGTGGGGCCATGAAAATATCAATAGAATCCGCGTCCACATTCTCTTATTCATCCAATAACAACATAATTTCATGTACATTTAGGCCTCTAGAACATGAAATGTAATGGAATGTTTTAGTTACTATCATTGTGTGAAAGAATGTTGGTATTCGGATGACTAACGTAAAAATCACAGTTTTGCTGTCCTATGTGCCCGGTGGTGCAAAAACGCAACACACATTTTCAATTGTGCCTTATACAAATATATTTCATGCAAGGGCAATCTATTTTCAACAGACGTATTCTTAAACTATTCCTAGTGTAATATGTTATAAAACATTCAACACTAAATTATAATAATTCATACAAATTACCTTTCTTTAAAATGGCACGCTGATATTTTTCCGTTACAAAAAGTAGCGTACTTTTCTCTCAACTACTCGTACAACAATGGATGAACGAATAAAAGTACTTGCTTAGGCAGGTCTACTAACGTGTGTTAAACATAAAAAACGTGGATTTGTTTAAATTTGTATAAAAAATATAGATATACACCCATTTAATTGCAACGGTGCAAAATGTTGCGAAAACGCATCACCGGGCATATATGGGTTAAGATAGAGAGTATATCAAATGTTTATATTTCTTAAATGTTCTTCCATTGATTAATATATTATCTCATTGTACTGTTGGAAGAATCAGTTTTATTAATGTCTCCATGAAAAGAGAACTTGTATCTGACCACTTTAATGATTCTGCATTTGCGATAAAGTAGATTATATTTCCGCGGTCTTGATTTTGAGTCGAATTCTGAACCACGCACAAGTCTGAAGAACGCCTGAACAAATTGGAGATTCATTGAGTGACCTTATTTCTTTGAACATGTTCAGGTTCAGTGAAATCGCGCATTAAAGTATTCTTTCGACAGCCTACTGGTTTTATGCAAGCTATCCTCGAACACAAGGGAATAGGACAAGCATTCACTTCCATGTCGGTATTCAGACCACTGGTCGTCAGATTGAGGCTCCTCTCCATAACTCCAACTGCAATTAGGCGATTGTTAATTCGCATAAATGACTTTGGAGTCGAACCTGACCCTAAATGTAAAATGCACGTACTATTCAATTTTATATTTTAAAACAAAGTAAAATTCAAATGTTAATAACAACTAATAAAAGAAAGAAAGAAGCGCATTACATTCTGAAGACTAGGGAACGAATTTCTGTGATTTTGCATATTTTTGTCTATTGAGCTAAGTGAAATTTCTTGGCACTTGGTTAAAATTGGATGCTGTGTAGATTAACTTATTGCATATTTGTACTTATTTGATCGATTTTTCCTCGTGGAGCATATTCGTTTAATGAAAGGCGCATATTTTGCATATTTCGTTAAAATAGAAACTTATATCTAAAGCGTTCAAATTTTTTCATAGAATAGATGTATTCGTGAGCGTTCATTGATTAGAAAGAGCTCGTCACAGATTGCGTTGTTTTTCTTTTCTATACATGATAAAATACTTGTACAAAAATGTAGGATATTTCTCGATATCACATTTTTTTTAACCAGACAGAAGAGATGCAAAAAGACATACAATATACGTCACTAAAGGAATATTCACTTCCTTTATTTCTCTCGCGAAATTAGGTAGATTATATTACATTTACACAAAAATATTCTTGTTCATTCCAAGCGTGCTTCTCCTCAATTTTGTCACAAAAGATTTATACAGGAAAGCAAATATTGAATTTTATTGCATATTTAAGGGTATGTTTAAGGATTTTCAGGTCATAAGTGTGTATTTTTAAAAGCATAGTTCAAGATTTTGTTTATGGCATCCTCTCCGTACTGGTGACATTCGGCCCCTAAGAATGCCCTGCATAAGCCTAGAGTCGCTTGCTGTCACTTGGAAGAGTTAGCACGGAGGGTTAAATTGATACCGAACCGTCCCAAATGCATTGCAGATAGTTTTGGCTAGGCCTGCAGGCGCGGGAGCACCCGCCCCCTTCGACGGTGGTGTTCCGCGGGGCAGAGCGGGGTGAGGGCGAGGGCGAGGGCGAGTCGCGCGCCGACGTGCGTGTGCGGGCGCGAGTGCGCGCGAAAAGAGCGGGTGACGCAAGGCGCGCCTGGCCGCGCGGGTATTTCGGGCGCGCCGCCGCCCTTCTAGAAACGCTCGGTAAATATTGTTGCTAGAGGTCATCGCTTCTGGCGCCCGCGCAGGGTCACTCGCCCGGCCGCCCGCGCGCCCGTCCGCGCGCCCACCCGCGTTTGCGGCTCCCTTGTGGCGCGCTGTCTTTCCTCTTGGCTCCCACGCCCCTGCTCTGGCTTTTTGCTTCGCGTTGTTTTGTTTAGCTGAATGACCAACGTTCAGCAGGACGTGTTTCATGCCTTTGGTCACTGCAAATATTCGCATGAGTCAAAGCTTGCGCAAGAAGCACTGCAGCCAATCGCTCAGTAGAATCACAGACATTTAGAATCCAAATAATATGTTTGATCGTTTCATTTAGTGTTCAAGTTTGCGTTTCGATGTTTCGAATATGCTTACGTTCCTTTGTTCCTTATTCTGTTTAGAGCACTTCGTAAATTTTTGATTCTAAAAACTGTGATTTGCAATTAATGGTGGTGAATGCAGCGAAGGATAATTGCAGGCGATTTTTTAAGGAAGTAGTCGTTACTGGTTGGCTTGCTTCCAAGGTCCCCGTCCATTTCCGAATTTTTGTTATCTCCTCAGGAGATGCTTGCTTTGCTATTGAGACGAGGCAAAGCCCTACATGAAATAGGGTGCTGTTTCGCTTGGGCGGAACTCTTCCTTTTCGTGCGAAGCCGTGGAGTGATGGAGCGAAGGAGCGCTGCGCGGCTGCGGCGGGCAGGAGCGCGCACCGGGCGGGAACGCGGCCCCGCGCCGCGCCGCGCCGCTCGACCTTCACGCTCCTCGGTGCTGGCGCGGGCTGCACACGGCTTCCCTGGCAGGCTGCCCTGGGGGCGACGGCGGCAGCGGCGTTGTCGCTGTTTATGTGGGAACGTTCGCGTTCCGCCCCCCTGCGCTCCCTCTCCCTCGCGCCGCGGCGCTGCTCTCCACCGCTCCCACCGCGGCCGCTGGCGCCCCTCCCACCCTCATCTGCGCAGCAGTCACTGCCTCTGGGCACTGCATTGTATTCTCCTGTCATAGACGCTGCCGTTTAATTCACTGCTTCCCTTGCCGTTTCCCTTTGCAGTATTGTGGGCTCTTCTTTCAGCCTCTGGCCTTTTCGCCGTCTGAAGATGATGTGTGCCCATTTACAGAGATTACTTATAACTTTTCTTTGCACATCAGTCCTTGTCATGATTTTTTGATTATTATTGTAGAAGGTTGACAACTAGTAACGTAATGTATTGTTTAAACGCTAATCGCGTAAAAGCTTTTTTGCCAATGAACTTATTACGAATACATCAAAATAAATTATGTTATTTTTGCCTCCCGATGGTGTGCCGCCCCGCGACCGCCTCCCCCAGCCCAGGGGCGCCAAACCCCCTGTTTCCACCTCCCGAGTGGCGGCTCAGGCCCGCGATCCGCCCGCGCCTTCCCGCCACTGCCGGCTGAATGAGAATGTAATATGCAAATGGCGCTGATAAAAGCCTACGCGGCAAGATTGAAAATAATGCGCGCCCCGCCGGAGCGCTTTGGTATTTATGCGTTTGCTTTTTCTCTCTAAAATCCGCCGCTTTTTCCTCCTATTTTTGTAACTCGGAATGGCGAGCCGAACTGGGCGTTTTGCAGTAAGCATTGTTATATTGCACAATGTGTGAAAGGAGGGTGGAATTCAGCCGCCAATGTTTACAATGAAATTTAACATTCTTCGTTGTTGGAATATATTTTAACGTTCTTATAGATAGCTTTGACACTGAATATATTCAGTCACTGCAACAACAAAACTTGGTGCACCTCATTTTGATCATTAAATATTACTACTGATTGCTGCGTCGTAATTCATACGTATAGTCAGAGGTATATTCATCATTATGAGTTATGTAATAATATGTAGGCTGTCGTATTTACCGAGGATGAGATACATGCGGTTGGCTTCGTCATTTTTCACATCACCTTGTGAATTTTGCGATTTCGCTTGATCATTGCATTTGAGATTCGATAGTGTTTAACTTAACATGTTCAGAAAGGCAATGAGGGTCCAATCGAATTTTTCTGAACCGCGTTTATGTTAATCGCAATTCTCTCGCATTTTTCCAAGAAAGTTGTATTCGTATTTCTTATCCCTCACAAAATTCACTTTCAGCTGCTTCGGAATTCAAATGATCTTTTTCTGCGTATTTGTTCGAAACCGCTCTTGCCTTAGGCCCGGAGCGATGAAATACACAATCAGGCGATTCCCTACTTGTGCTGGCGCTCTGCCACGGTCCTGGCGCAGCACGGCGAGGCGAGGGACTTCTCTTTCCTACTGCGGCCGAGGCCTTTGCTCCTCCCACGGCAGGCCTCTCCCAACGAGCTAGATGGTAGGGAATCGTTTTCCAGGTAATGCCTGCGCAGGGCTGGGTGTACGTACAAGCAAATTAAGCAGTTGCGACGAGGCCCCATGCACTTGGGGTTCATGCCACGGTATAAACAGTTTGAGTTGTACAAAAAATTATTCTATTTTAATTATCATTTTTAGTAAATATGCAGAACCCCCACCCCCACCCCGAGGGATTGGGCTGCACAATTGTGTGCTTTGGGGCCTTACTGTGCCTGAATAAGGCCCTTTTTAATGTTTAATTTTTCAGTTCTTTTTCAAATTGGAAATATATATGATTCTTTTGAAATTATTTATTAAGAAAGCAGAAAATAATTAAATAAAAATGTTTTCGTGTACTAGGTGAAGGGGAGAGGGGTAGCGACGTTTCGATTGAAGGAAATATATTTTTCTCTATCAAAAAATTCCAGACTCTTCGAAGTTTCGTTGATTTACATACGTTGCTACGTGTATGGGTTTGACTGTGTATTACAGTTCACGATGTGTTCGTGGCTAGAGCCAAGTGAGTGTTACAGCGCTTTTACGTTCTGTCGTTGCTAGCAGATGTACTCTGAACGCTCCTCGTCAGTGTTTACGACGCGTTCGCTTTGCATTTCTGTGGTGTGTTTTGAGCTGCCGCTTCCCGAGCGATCGCGTTGCGCCGACATGGCGTGCGGGTGGTCGAGATTGATGGCAGACAGCGTATCGGTCCTTACTTCTCGCCTTTCCTGCTGCGGTCTCACGAGCGTATATATGTTCGTGTTCACGCTTGCGGCTCTCCTCTTGGCGTTCTCGTGTATCAAGAGTTAATGCATGGGGTTAATCTCTTCTCGGGAATTGTCCTTCAGATTACATAATTATCAGATAAGTGGCTTTAGAAAGACAATAACTCTGAAAAAGATGCTTGAAAGTTTCTTTGTGTCTGAGGTTGTTGCCGCAGAATTTCTTTTTATTTACGTAATTCATTATTGTTTTTGTAGAGTAGGTGAAAATTTGAAGCCTGCATTCGAGGGATACGTATATGTCGCTAAAGGGATCAGATATTTTCCCTGGCTACTTCGAAATCTATCGATTCTGTAAATGCTTCTGTTTTTTTCCTGTATTTTTCTTTTCTGGGACCTTCCCGTTCAAACACCTGTTAATCTTGTCTCTCTCGTACATTTCTCGTTTTCTTCACTTCTTCGCGTACGTGCTTTTCTCCATTCACCATCTCCTCCCTCCCCTATCTGTCGTCCCATTTAATCCGTGTTGGTACTTTATGAACCAGAACGCTTATTTTAATCTCCTTCTCCCCTTGTAGTAACATGTTAATGCGCTGTAGGCATTTACATGTGATTTTCTACGAAAATAGTTCGTGGTGTGATGCTCTAATTATGGTAATGAAGATGATGAATTTTTAGGTCACATTGCTTGCGATTGTAGAGAGTTAACGAAGAAAATTGCTGCCTGGTATGAAGGTCCGTTTGACATCGCCATTTTGTGCTGTAATGTAAAAAATATTTTATGGGTCTATGTGGTTAATGCTCAGAAACTGTGTTATCTACCATTATGATGTGCGACGGGCCTGTTGCTTTCTCAACCACCGCCAAAGCAATTCCCAAAGAACACACATTTTTGTGGTGGAGCGGCCGCGGCGCATGAGTGTGGTGATACGGCCATCGCCTTGCAGCCGGGTGACCCAAGCTGTCGCGCGCAGACGTTTCGCTGGATCGGCGACCGCGAGGCAATTTTCCATGCCCGAAAGTAATTAGCGGAGCGCAGCGCGAGCGGGGGAAGGCGGGGACGGGCGCGTGGCAAGTGGAAGGATAAGCCAGCGCCCGCCGCCGCGCCGTCGGACGCGACAAGGTTATTACGAACAAAAAGGGCACGAAAGGGAGACGGCGTCTTGACGCTGTGCCATTAGATCTCAGAGACAGCTAACTGTACATGGGAATTCAGTATTGCGAAGGTATTTCTTCCCATTCTTCGTCCTCTTGTTCTTCGTGGTTTATATTCCCGATGCTTTTTTAGAGGAGATATTTCAGAGAAGCAGTTACAAAATGAATGTAAATTTGGATGATATTTGATAATAATAATTTGACATTGCCGTCCATAGCACCATGACCGCACCATGGCCACAGTGAAAATGTACTCGATATTCGCACAACACTAGTTACACTTTAGTGCAATTGTCGCGGTGCTATATTTTTCCAGACGATAATATTTAACAGAGGCATATAAGTTAGCAGGTTTTTTAAAGTTATTTTTGATTGAATTTATTTTTTCTCTTTAACAGTAATTTTAAATAACTGAATCTAAGTTTCTCCAGCAGTATTTTTTACATCCACTCGTGATTAATCGAAGCTTGTAATCTGAAGGGCTTGCGTGACTTCCTCCCATTATAGGTTCAGTTGAATGAGAATTTTTTCTTCTTTTTTGAACATATTTCACGAGCAAAGGGCGGGTCGTGCACTTTCTCACGAGGATTGCAATCTTGCTTTTTTCCCTTTCCCTTTCTGTTCAGCTCTCTTTTCCGTCGCTCTGTTTTGCCCTCGCCTTTCCCTCTTGTTCGCGTGGAGCCCCGCCCCCGCCAGCTCCCTTGCGCGGGGCGTCGCCAAACGCATAACTGTTCCGCGCGCGCAAGGCCGTTTCGATTCACAAGTGGCGGCCAAGGCTGCCTGCGCGCGTGCCGCGTTTGTTCGGTGGCCGCCGCCTTCACCGCTGCGTGCGCCTGGCGACGGCTAGGCAACCCGCCGCGCACGCAGTTGGTCGGGCCGGTTGCAAGCGGGGTGAGATCGAGAAATCGGATATCCAGGATAATGGAGCGGGAGGAGAACGTGACTGACTACGAATATTTAATTCACGGGAAGTCTTAAGTTCTCTATTAAATGTGCTTAATATAGTTATTATTTATACTTTCATCAGCATTTTATGAATCGGTATTAGGATTAATGAAATTAAAATACGCGTCGGCACCTGCTGCCCATTACATATTTTCTACTTATTTACATGGCGTCAATAGCTAACTCTTCTTCGACAGCAAAATATACGACGGTCATAATGAATTAAAGGTACGTTTGATCATTTGCCATTGCCTTTCTCATCACGCATCCAGGATGAAGTCACACTGACCTTGCGTCAGCTTTGGAGAGCCATTCGTTAATTGAATGAACTCGAGGCATGTGCATTCCTTTGGACTTGACGACGAGATATGAATTACACGTTCCCCAATATGTGAGCGAACGATGAGCTTATGAAACTCAATGATGTGTGTGTACAAAAATAGTGTGATGGAATTCACAGAGCTGTCTTATTTGCAACACGAAGCAGAGAATCAGGTAGGAACGATTCCTTATTTAAGAACCACATTAGTTTTCTCATCTTCTAAGTTTAAACGCGAAATTTCACATTATTAGAGGAGTACGCACCCAGTTGAATTGTATCTTTGGAATTGACTGAACTCTTGGAACTGTCCGCACTAAGGTGCGTAGTGCATTTAAATTCACGCACAAAACTTTTAGCATAATGTCGTCGTTGTATTTTTTTAAGTATGTGGACGTTAGATATTATGAAAAAATCCGCCGTTTTTTCGCGCAGCGTTACATAACTTTCTCTTGTACGTACGTATAGTATACGGGAAAGTAAGAAAGTTTATTCAACTTAGGATTCGAAATCTCAGAATATCTCTGACACAATACAAGGATGTTAACAGAAATTGGCTTGACTGGAACTAAACTGGTCTATGGTACAAATCACAATGTGACTTTTAGACCACTTAAGAATTGACTAACATTAAAACCATCTGCCAATACTAAAGCAGTACTTTTATTACGGGGCACCTCCAACGACAAATGACACATAGACCACTTTAGAATGTATAGATTCTCAGCTATTCAGATCAAATTTACCATAATCTGGATTTTAGCCAAAATGTTTTGTATACCACATTAGTTCCAGCCAATTGTTTTCTTACATTGTGTGAACGATTCTCCTCACTTCACTTTTACTTAAAATTCTAAGTTTGTCTTAAGAATATTAAGGTAGACTTAGGAGACGTTTCCGTTTCACCACATCCTTTAGGGTGAACTTAAAAGATAAGTTCGACTTAAATTTAAGCACACCCCTCAGCTGCACTTATTTTAAGTCGTGCTTTACGCCTCAAAAATAGTTCAAATAGCGAGGGTATTATGGAGTGTTGCTTTTGATAGTGATTGCTGCACATATGAAATCGAGACAACTGTGAAAATGAGAGCTTTGAGAAGCCTTTTCATAAACCGAGATGGATAGGGGAATGAAAGAAGTTTTGACATCCGATTTCGCCCA
Organism: Acheta domesticus; assembly: GCA_031308135.1. Lineage (NCBI taxonomy): Eukaryota > Metazoa > Arthropoda > Insecta > Orthoptera > Gryllidae > Acheta > Acheta domesticus. The sequence goes on from JAHLJT010004567.1 coordinate 54,968,274, forward strand.
TCAAAAATGACAACACTACATGTTTTGGAGTTAATTGAAGATTGGAATTTCCAAGTTCACTTCTTAGTTATTAACGAAATGAGGATTTCGATAATTTGATACATAACTTCCTTGCAAATAACAATTTTAGTATGACTTTACTAAGGCATACTTAAAAAGATTTTGGTGAAACCGACCGTTAGTTTAACCCATTAAGTCCCAAATTATTTTTACTGCAGTTTTTTTAGTGAAATTAAAAAATATCATCATAATTGAGTGCTGGTTATTTAATTTTATTGAAATTAATTCAAATTATTAATTTGGGTAGGTGTGGAGGACTGTCGTATGCGGACGCTGGGACTTGGTATGAAGTTTTCCGCAATAATAAAAATAAGTCTTCATTACAAATGTTTATTCCCACTGGATTCGAATTTTAGTAACTACTGTTTGAAGTTTAAAACAAAAATAAAATAAAATAATTAAACAACATAATTACATAAGTTATTGTAATGTATCAACAAAGCAAATACGAGTACACTAAAAGAATATTTTCAAATGAGAACTTGATGGTAATAATTGAACAGACTTCTACTACTAACATATTTGCGAAATTGATCTTGTACTCAGCTAAGATTATAGTACAAAAGTAATTTCAGAAAAATCTGCTTTACTTTCTGAAGTGGAAGAGACCAAAACATTCCATACAGAGAGTAATATTGCATGTAGCAAAATATTTGCGAGGGTTGCTTACGCATGATGACTGCTGATATTGTTCATAAGCAATCCTCGAGATAATGAGTCGTTTTCTGTCGAATCTTACGTTAGGCAGCACGCTCACTGGACAAGACAAAACTGATACTTTCTTTCTTACAGATTCTTAGAACTTTTGTAGTGCGATTTTTATAAAGCTGCCTCTCAAAGCCTGTCTTCACGATGAAAACTATCCCGGCATTTCGCGTCTTTCTCGGTCTTGCCGCTGATGTTGCATGATCAAGCAGTGCTTGATACGGTCGCGATCATGCGACATCTAGTCGAAAGGCCGAGAAAACCGCGAAATGCCGCGATGTATTCTATCGTGAAGACGGGCCTGGAGAGGCAGCTTTATAAAAATCACGTCTTTCTCGGTCGTGTCGGTAGATGTCGCATGACCAAGCAGTGCATGATCAAGTAGTCGCATGATCAATCATAGCATCTAGCGGCACGATCATTCCTGGAAAAAAAAGAAACATGAAATGAAATTCCACCTCTTTTACACGTTTTTCACTTCACGACAAAATTGTATAGCATAAAGTCCCAGCGTCCTCATATGAGGACGGCACTAAAATATCAACGTCTCCAAAACATTGAATCATATAACTGCACAATTTTATATTCTTCGTTAAGTATGAGCACAAACTAACACTACGTAGTGAGTTTAGCGACTCACCGAAATTTAGAAAAGTAGATATAATCAAATTTTTTATCAACACAAACCAAGTATAAAATGTACTAACTTAGGAAGCTAGAAAAACTACAAGAATGTAAATCTGAGCGATAACAAACGTTTATATCTGTTGAATGAACCTTTGTGGTGTTGCCAAACAACAATGTGATCGTGAACACAATTTATAATGTAATGAAATAATGAAAGAATTCACTGTCCTCAAATGATGACGCTGGGACTTAATGGGTTAATCAAATCTCAGTCCATTAAAAAGATGATTTCTGCGAAATTTGCGCATCAACCCTTTGAAACAACGTATTGCCTCAAGCCCCAAGACTTTCTTTCTACAGATTTCTCTTGTTTGAGTGTAGCTTACTATTCTTGGACAACAGAGGATATGTCGGTCATAATGAATTAATGGTATGTTTCATTATTAACTGTTGGCCTTCTCATCATTTACCAAAATGAAGTCGTACTGGCCTTGCACTAGCTTACGTTCCTGCACGTAATGAAGTGCGCGGAGTCGGTAGAAATATATCATCGAAATACTCGAATACCGTGTGATAAATGAGAAGTGTCAAACTGTGTTCAAAGAACGAGTATACCGTTATTGCTAATTGTCATTTATCCGAGGTAGATATTGCAGCGACTCTACTTCTTAATTCCAAACCTTTTTTGAAGTGTACCTGGGATTTAACGTTTCACTCATCAGTCACAGGTTAGTCATCGATCGCTTCTTCTTACGACAAATGACAGTCTGAACAGCAAAAATAACAATTTAATGACAAGACTTCCGTCTTACAAATTCACAACTTACTTCAAGTCCTTTTAACTTCTCCGAACACTAAGAAGTTATCACTGCTAACATCTTAAGCAAATCATGCATACTATTATCCAAAATCCATGGAACCGAGAAGCCCTCGATCTAGTCTCCGCGAGCTCAAGAAGCGGATTGCTTCTTTATCTTGGGTCTTTAACATGATGCCCCATTGCTAGGTAGATACATATAACAATATTCGGCTACGTTGTAAATTCCATCGGTAATATAGCCTGATACAGAGAAGTTACTGTAAAAAGGGACGAGGACTAGACACGAAACAAAAGAACATCATTTCGGACGATGACATTGTAAGAGGCAGTATCGAAGTTATTTACAAATGAGCCAACTGCAAACGAACACATGGACGAATTGAGTGCATGCACATAATCTGCAGTTTTGTTGTAAGCAGTAGCCAAATAGTAGCTGTGATAGCAGTCCCTTCTTACAACAATCACTGTATAGCAAATGTTTAGCTGCAGAATCCCTTCGTTCGTTCACTTAATTCGCCTTCTTTTTTAAGTTTAAAGACCTTTTAAAATTTTGATTATAAGTAGCACTATTTTTTGCGCTTTTGAATTCGATTAATCTCTATAAAATAGTGTCGTCAGAACTATATAATTTTGAGAAATGATGGCAAATTTAATTTCGTCATGGAGTACCATGAAAATATCTAGGAATCGCAACGTTTTGTATTGTTGAATACTCTGGAAATAGCGTTGCTTGGATCTTGTCTCATGTGGGCCGTGTCTCCGGTATCATGTGCGTTCCCATTCCTCCCCCCGTGCCCCTTCCTGGGCTCGGCCGTCAGTTGTGTCAGCGCCCGCGGGTCCAGGCACCGCGCCCTCGCCTTGCACTGCGCTGTTGACTCATGCCCGAGCACATAAACAGCGTCCGAAGCGCTGGCGCACGCGTCCCGTCACTCTCGCTCGCGTTGCGCCTTTGCCTTTGCCTTGTGCTCCGTACCATCTTGCTCGCCTCCCGCTAGGCTGCGGTTCGTTTACACCTGTCTTCGTCTCGTTGGAGTCGTTCCACGGATGTTGCAGGCAATACTTCCGCCGCGCGCCCTTAGTTTGTAATATACGTACTTCGTGTTCTGGCCTCCTAAGGCCTGGTCTGAAGGTGTCGCTTTTTTGCACTAGTTTCCACTCTCTTTCTGATACTTGTGCGCAGGACAGTTTTATATGTTTATTTGTATTCAATCACTGTAAATTTTATCTCCGTAGTGTAATGTCTATTTCAAAAGCATGGAGGCGTGCGTGAATACGTGATTACATTGATCTACCAACTAATATTATTGTTATCGGTTGTTCATTTTTTATTTTATGTTAGTTATTTTATGAATTCGACTTACATATTTGTAAGTCTGTCATTTCTCCCATTATCTTGTGTCTCCTGTCCTCCACCCAAAATTCCTGGATGGGATCCTAACTGATTTCGTTTACTGTTACCCTGGCCTATTCTATGGGTGTGCCAGCATTTCAAAACATTGTTTAAATGAACATGTGTGGCGTAACTTCCTGTTGAGAATTGTGCTGCTCCTTGTTTGCTGGTTCTTTAAAAATCTCGTGATCAAAATAGTATCAAACTGTGTTCAAACTACAAATATACCATTGCTGATAACGGTAATGATTCGAACCCGATGTTAGTAACTGCAGTCTCTAGTTCCAAACTCGTTCTGAGGTTTGTAACTTCTATAACTGCCATTTTTATTAATGTGCGAGAATATGATAGCAGACAGTATACTAGTCGAAAACAAATCTCCGATGGAGGAAGAAAACAAACACTTTTTGTTTCGAACTTGCACGACAGTCTAATATTTCTACTTTTCTTATTTCTAGTGATATTCTCGATCTGAAAACGAAGAAACTTGGGAAAGAGAAATTTTTCGTGAGAAATGCGGTACGTGAGAGCATTAAATATATCTCGAAGACGGACAATTCATTCGACTGAAGTTCGATTATGAATTTGAACTTCACGCCACTCCTTGATTTTATTTACCTCCTGCTCTTACACCACGCTCTGCTTCTGCACACCGCCTCAACCCCTGCTATCCCCGGCCTATGCCGCCCACCCCATTCCTCGACCCGCTTCGCCGAGCGCCACGCCTCGCCAGGCCCGCCCGCCGGTCACCTACATGTCATGCAGACTGCATTAAACCAAACGTAGTATTAGAATTTTGAGATGAAAGTTTATGTTCAATTAATCCAAATTAAGCTATCGTTATATAATATATTATTAAGGTATTGTAATGAATCCGTCATTGCCGCAAAGCCTACAGAAGGGAAAGACTATGTAGTAAGCCATGGGCCATGGATGTCATAACAGGGTGAGGCGCTCGCAGCCAACGCTGCCGCGCAGGGGTCCTTTACGGCGAGGGAGGGCGTGCCCGCCCGGGCGCTCGGGGGCGATGGCAGTCTGCGGGTGGGTGGGCGTTGGCGCTGCCCAATCTGCCCGCCTGCCGAGCCAGCAGCAACCGGCGATTAGCACAGGACCAGGTTGCCGCGACCGGTCCCGCACTCGCCATCGCCGACACGCCGTGGAATAGGCACAGACACAGTTGGCTCCATTCGTAAGGAATTTATTGACATTGATAGAGAGCGATATACTTTTCATCGATTCCCTTTAGGATTGTTAAATATTTAATCAAGTTATAGAAATAAGCTCCTGTGTTACAACATTTCAAATGAATGCAAGAAGGTAAGAATTCTCTAGGATATCTCGTTATATTCGAAATGATTCTCGGTGAACTTGTTTATAGTTGGTGAGTAAATTTAGATAGTCGAGTTATCGTAGCTATTACTTTGGGCAGGTGTTTAGAAGTATGGCGTGCACCACTACTTTGTCATTGTTTTTAGAACCATGCAATGTCGCTTCCTGTCGGAATGCATGCCAGCGATTATCTTTTGGACTGTTCCTGTTGCATCATAGTTGGACAGAACTCAACCAGCTACCATGGAATAGTTCTTTGCGTTGTTTTCTCTCTTATGTAATATTACGTATGCAGGTAGCGTCACAGCTGATGGCATTGCAATAACGCGAAGCGAGTTAAAACCGGCCTTACAGTTGATTTGGTGATGATAGCGTAGATGATAGCGTATAAACAGTGTCGAAAACTGTGTAGTGTTTTTACAGCATATATCAAGTATTATTCTTAAAATCAGTTTTGGAAGTAGAAAATAATCGATGACTTGCTGAGTCTCATTGCCATTGGAAGTACGTCTTGTGGTGCCCAACCCGTACATTGGGCGTATACCTTTAAACGCACGTGTCAACTGCTGGATGACGCAGCATATCGGCCGTGTCAATGCGTCCACCGGTGAGCGAGCGGAGTGGCATTGACGTAGCTCACAAGGGCAGCAGGTATCGCACCCACTTCAGTACAGTGCTACTGCTGACATTGTGGTCTTGGTGTTTTCCGTGTTTTTAGCAGTGTTAACGCAGCAGTTACTGTTATCCTTAGAGTTGCTAATATCAGAACCTTTTTTGGTGTTTTGGATTTATTTGGGACAACTAAACGTGCCGTTGTAGGATAGCTTCAATGACAAGACAGCTTATGTCCAAGTGAATTATTGCTCACTTAATAGTCTTTACGTTCAACACCGAATCTGCTAACAGGCGCAGACGTTTTCAGTATCAGAATGCTTCTGGGCGGCGGACACCCACAGCCACGTGTTCGGGGTCACCCCTCCTCCCCCTCCGCCCCCTCTCCTTCCTAAAAACACAATCCCTGACCCTGGAGGTAAATTCTCACGCGATGCGGGGCATGCACGGGCAGCTCCGCCTCCATACCAGCTAGCCCCTGACAGCGAAATTATTGCCTACAGATACCCTTTGGGGAGAGGCGCTACTGCAGAAGACGTCCTGGTCAACCATCACTTAAGGTACAGCATTGTAAACAACCTGGGAAGAATTAATCGAAAATAAAGGTTCATTCTTACTATAACGATTAAATTAGCGAAGGTTAAGGAGGATAATATTATATTAGGCTGGCTAAGAAGTTCAGTTTCCTCCTTAGAATGCTATGCTTCAATAATGGTATTCAACAGCACGCTGGTTACATTGGAGTCGTGTAGTGACGTTTTACTCGTAAGATACTCTGTGTGACCCGAAACGCTCAAGTTGTTTTGGGGAAGCAAAGCAATTTTGTATTGCTCGGAGAAGTCAAGAAATTGTTTAAGAATGTTGTTCTTGCAAAAGTTTGTAATATACTCCTCTACTCGTGTCAAGTTGTTGAACAGCTGTAAACGTGTTTAGAAAATCGTCAGAAGGGTGAAGTCTCATCTTGCTGATCAGGTTTTTGCTACACGTATTCTCTGTTAAAACATTTCGGCGTATTATTTGAAAATCACGAAGTTTCAGTCATTTAAATACATGATTAGCTAATCTGCTCAGTCGGTTTTTTATAAAATCCCACAATATTGTAATTAATGGAAAAAAGGAAGCAATTTTGGCACGAAAGACTCGTTTGAAAAAATCTGGAACAGGTGAGGAGTCTCAGTCTAAGAACTCGGTGTTCTTAGTGACTTGATGGGCTCCCAAAAGTTCGCGCGAAGGAAATGAAATACACTCCCGACGGAGAGTCACTGAAGGCCCCACAGCTGTACCGCAGCTGCTTCTACAGCTGTGAGCTCCATTACTGAATGTCGTCCGCTGCAGTTCACGTCTTGCGCCCTACTGAGGTGCGTCTCGTCTCCTATTCCGTCGCTGCTTTCGGCGCGCCCTGCTGTCGCACGAGCATCACTGGCAATTGAATGTATAGATTCCGCTTCAGTCGATGTTTTAAGGTACTTGTAAAACTAGGAACGAGTTTTCATTAGGTTTTAGTGAACAAATAACTATTGAGCCGATTGCCATTACATAATCATTTAATTTATGTATTTTTATTTTTTTAATTTTTAGCTATTAAATGTCACGTGACGGGCAATAAGCCTCCTAATATCGGGTAGGTAAGTTCTTCAAGATTTGCCTTGTAGTTGGGTTTTCAGTCGTTATTGTACATGTGTTTACATGTTCTAGTAGCAATTTAAATTCAGAATGATAATTTACAGATATAATGAGTCCTAATGAAATTTGTCTGGTTAATTTTGTATATAATGGTGGTATTGGTGGAATGAAATTATTTTCATGCTAGTAGTAATTTTTTAGGTTGGTAGGTACTGAAAGATAATCACAAGCACGGAAAACCAAGTAAACGTAACAAAGTGGTTTACATATTTTTATGAATAGTTAAAGTGGCAAGCCTTTTTTTTCTGATAAAAAATAAGCAGTTGATTTAACAACAATTGCATTATTAGATCTGCTCAGTGTTTTGAAACAAAAATGTAATAAGCATAACCTAATCAATTAATCCATTTAAAATTATTACTTTCAAAATAAATCACTTCACTGAACTAATTACGTTGTAAAACTGAGCGTCCGTAGTTCCTTTCGCCTTCGCGAGTAATTACGACGACGCTCCAATGCCAATTTGCATGACTTTCTAATTCACTGGCAATACGTTGGCTTAGATGAGGTTCGCTAAAACAGGCACAATAATGTGGGCAGCGAGTGATGAAAACGCGTCAGAATTTTGAAGGATTTTTATTAATTATTTATTCTTTTTGTTTGTCGTTTAAGATGTTTGTAGAATATCCTACATCTTTCGCTGGAGAACATGCCATGACTGACAATGAACTCGAAAGGATATTTTGTGTAAAAACATTGATCCGAAAATGTAAATTAATTACTTTTGTATCATTGTGTGAATCAGTGAATTATCCGAACTTGTGTCCCGTGGTATTTTCAATAAAATTTCGTTTCTTTCGTCTAAGAACCGGAGGAGAAATAGAGCAAATGCAAATTGTGATTGTAATTGCGTGTCTTCCTGTCATTTTCTTTGATGTATAGCTGAGAGCTGTTAAATGAATTCCAAGGCAATAAAGAGCATTTCGCGAAAAGAAATGTGATCCTGCCGAAAAAAAAACATGGCCCCTTGCTCGTCGTTCGCACGCGCGAGAGCACGGGCACCGAGCCACTCAGCGCATCGTCGCCCTCCCCCTCCTCCTCGGCGCTAGCGGCCCCTGCGTTCCCTTCCCAGTTCCGCTGCCCACTGCCGTCGCCATCGCCGTCGCTGCTTCCACACCGGAACGTAATATCCGGCCGGAAAGCACCACATCATCGCGGCGCCACGAGGCCCACGGCGGACACGGCACGGCCCAGAACGCACGCACGCCGCGGGGCCTCGCAAATTCCGCCGGGGATCATACTGGGTGTGCTCGCCACTCTCTTCGAAGATCTAATGAATGCATTTGGTTCATGGGGTATATATCGGATATGTTTGCAGTTTTCTCCTTTTCGCTGGCGTGCGAAATTACTCTCGTAGTACTACTTTCGTGCAGACATTACTTTGACGGGAAATTTCTGAGAGGAATTAAAAAAAAAATTATAGTCGCATCAACTGCATAGGTTGTTAGCGACTACTTAGCATCATTTAATTGTATAAACAGGTATGCACATCAACAATTAGATACAATAGAATTACTTAGTGAGAACAGGAAATTTTGACGCGAAATAAGTTGCATAGTACAACGATGTTGCTTTTCTGAAATGCAATGCCAATAACAGCAGTTAATTAAAATCTTTGTGCACGTATAAGTTTCAATCATCATTATATACCATTAAGAATATTACAATGTTCACAAAATTTGATTAATTGGTTCTGATCTTCGGTCGAATACATTAAGGTATGTAAAGCTGTATTCAGTTTTGTAGAGTATCTTTGATTTTTATTAGCGCTTAAACGCCATTTTCTTAAAAACGGCTCCAAATTTTTGAAAGAAAGTTGCTATTTAGGACGAAGTTTTAGTGTTCTTTAATATTCTAAAATTAATATTTCCGTTCTACCATTAGGAAACCGAAATATTAAGAAAATGTAAAAAAAAATATAAAAAAAAACTTTGGGCGGCAATAGATGGCAGCTGGCACGAGTATGTGGCAATTCCGAATAGCTAGCCCAGACCCAAGGAAATAGAAGACTAATACGGGAAAGTCTGTGCCATTCTGTAGCACCGCTAGTTTCAGCTTCAAATGCAAATTTACTCCCACGAGATTTATCTTTGATTTACTGTTCCGGGCATTTGGCGTAACTGCTCATGTAAAACTCTGTTTAAATTGAGACACATGGTTGGAGCTTATAGAATTATATGGATTAATTTGCATTTCAAGTTTATGACATTTTTGTGTCGTCGTAAGACAGACATCTCTGCACTGGGCTTCATCGCACAATGTACACAAGAACAAACTCATGTTGTCATATTAACGCTGTGGTGTAACCTGCCTCCATGCATTTTGTTTCCTCTGCAACCTAACCCTTCTGAAAAGCTATCTTTCCTCAACTGCGCTTTCCTCCTTGCGTCCTCTTTGGAACCCGTTGTTTTCTGCGCAGTGGTAGCTTCAAAGTACGTGCAATCTAGAGTTCATCCTTTCAAATTGCACCTAAAATGTAAAGTTGAATTTTGCTGGAGTGGAATATTTATTGTCCTCCTGAGAGTAGTGTATGTTTGTGACTGATAGTAATTTGAATATGATATAATTATATTAATTTATATTAATTTGATAGTGATAATTATTTTATAAATAAATAATTACGAAATTAAGCTTTGTTTGAAAGAGCAGTTCTTTATTGATGTACAAACTGAACTCTTTCTTACCCACACACAGAAAAATCCAAGCCGTAAAAAGATACTACTTCAGCGCTCTTTATTTCTCTGCTTATCTGATTTCCCATTATTTGCCATAATTTCGAGACTTGTATGTTAACGTTAACATAGCTATCTGGTGCTAGAAATAGCATCTGTAAATAAGATTTATGACGTATTATAAATGGATTATGTAGTTGATTTATATAATCGAAATAACCACTCTGAATGGGTAGCACAAAACTAAATACATTTAAAAATAATTGTTTCAGTCACTGATTCATATTTTCAGTACTGTCTCTTTTTACCTTAATTTACATTGCAGAAAACATTTTCTAGTGCGGAGTTATAATGGTTAAGTACATTCTTCAATATTCATAATTAATTATAGTTACAGTGTACAATCAGATCCTGAAGTGCTGTTGCTTTTAAATAGAACTGATTTTAACCATTAAAAACTAACAAAAACCGTACAATGGAAAAGTGAGGATATTCAGTGTTTCTTGCAAGAGAGAAAATTACACTTACAAAAATCGTATACTAGTGTTTTTACTTAATTTTCCGATAGAAGAAATCCTCTATCTTATCATTGATCTCGAATTTGAGTAGGGCCTACAACATATTTTACAGTGTAAAGAAATATGAATTATGTTGTGGTTATTGAAAAGAATCACAAAGAGTTTGCTGAGCGATGAATTAACAGTAAACGGGGCATGAAAGCAGTTCTGAATTGTGGGCGTATCTTTTATGTTCTTTAAGTTCAATTATCATGTCTCTCTGGATCTTCACAGATTGAATTTCATACAGATTGAATGTACTAGACAAACGATGTGCCATCAGTAATATTATTTTGATTATTAGGAAGGGATTTTTACCTGGGACCCTTTCAATGAAGAATTGCGCGCTCTAGCCACCTCTCCCATCGTGACGACCTCAAACAGGATTGTTTTGATAATTCTGTTTACTTGCAATTTATTTCTAAAGAAAAATTAGGTAAATTGTTTTAGTAATTTACATGAGTGGAAATGTTACTCAATAGTAGCATTCCTATTTAAGTTAGTATATGATAGTATTTATATATTATATAGTTATAAATTAGTTATATTTAGCAGTTTATACCACTGAAATCTTTTTGCTTTTCACTGTAGTTGAACAGATTAATAGCAGCATGATTTGAATGATTTTCCAGTCTTCTGTGGTATATCTGCCCTGCGGATCTTAGCAGTTGATTATGAAAACAGAGGGGTTGGTAGTTAGGAAAAACCAAGAGAAATGTCTGAACAGTTTTGCCTGCGAACTCTCCAGTCAGCTTGAGGTGGTCGCAAGGCGAGCGATCGTGTTGCGGCGCGGCGCGGCGGGGAGTCTGCACGTGGCGGGAGCGCGAGGGTCGCGCCCGGGATCGATCCCGCTCCCTCCAGTCAGTCACCCCGCTCGGCGCGGCGCAGAGGGCGAGGGGCGAAGCGATAGCGTGCAGGCGCCGCCCCCCGCGCGACCCTGCCCCGCCGGCGGCCGCGGGTCAGGGCATTCAGGTCACGGGGTGGAATTTCAGATGGCGCGCTTCAATGGGGCGGGTTACTTATTGCGTTCCTTGACCGCCTGGGCAGATTTTCGACTCGGGATTCAGTAGAGCCTTGGGGAAAATTACATATTTGGGAAGAAAAATCGTGCTCTACTGTGAAATGAAAAAATGCGAAAATGTACAAAAATTGCAAAATACAGGTAATTGTTGTACTCCCTGTGTTATATTAATAGTAGTGTGTAGAATAAATGTGCATCTATTGCGTACGCATGCTTTCTTCAGATGTTTCCGATGGTTGATTAGAACGTTACATTTAAATCACTTTACGTTACCGAGGAATAAAAATCACTGGAGGGGAAATTGCTTTGAATCATCTCTCTTAGGAAACATTCCAAGCGTCTTTTTCCACTATCGTTTTCAATCGGCATTTTTAAAAGAATTAAGGAGGTGGTCCATTTTTCTCGATCAAGTCACGTGAATGGTGAGACGGTAGGTTTATGTAATGGACAGTCGACTTACTAGGGGTTGGTTGTGGGTTTCCTTGTCTTTATGGTGTTAATACTTTTAAGGAAGAATAGTCGGTCCTTTTACTCCATCATTCCATATTGATTGTTATCGTTGGTGAAGGATTTGTTTGGACTCTTGTGTGTGTCCGCTGGACTGTTCTTGTTTTGAAACTGTCAGCAATGGCAAGGAAATGTCAATGAGAATTGCGGGTAGCGGATTCGCAAATCAACAGCTTTCTAGTGGAAGTTCGTCTATATCGCGAGGGAACTAAACAAAAACATATTATTATTTTCTTTTCTGAATTCGAATGCCAATAAAAAGTCTCATTACGTAGATAAGATACTTATCAATGAAAAATGCATTATTGTAACATCTACATTTTGTGACGAATGTTAGATTCTATAATACATCGTGCGTGGATGACGATTTATTGTATGTTAGTAACTTATCAACAGTATATGTATACTAATATCCTTTCTTAAAATACCTTCATGAATTTAGTATGAGCTTTCCGTTTTGATTCGTTTTATTACGTGTTGCACAGGTATCGAGAGATCTGAAGAAAGAACATTTTCCAGAACTGTACGTGGTGCCAATCTGGTAATGGCTCGTGTGATGTACAAACGACTTACTAGCTGTTGTTGGTTGTGGATTTTGTCTTCAGGGTGTAGATATTTTTAAGGAAGAGACAGTCGTCTTATCTCATCGTTCGATATTGATTGTTATCATTGGTGAAGGATTTGTTTGAGCTCTTGGGTGTTTTTGCCGGATTGTAAAATCAATATTGACATTCATATTTTTCTTTTTTATGATAATACTATAGGAAAAGAGATCTTTTGAGTTGTAGAGAGAATTGCTGATTTCAGTTAATAAGTTCTCAACAAAAGCATTATTACCTGCAGGCATTTTTAACTTTCCGAAATGTTCGACTCATTTATTCATGCAATCGACAGTTAAGTTTTTTTCTTCCTTCGGTATTACAACCTAATTGTGGTTAGATTTTCACCAGGATATATCTGCGGTCGCACACATAAGGTTCTCGGAAAATAATCATTTCCTTCCATATGGCGTTGAAATATTGAGTAGTTGTGTTGCAGGTTTCATTTGAAGATTTGTTTATTTTTTCCAGACCACCTGGAGAGTTAGCTCAGTGCATCAACTGATGTCACTGCAGTGCCTCTGACCGGGAGGTCCTAGGTTCGCGTCCCTGCGGCGGCAGGATTTTCGACACTAGCTTGTCAGCTAGGTCGAATTCAGTGGCTGACTGGGGGAGAATTCTTGCGACCGGCTTCTCTGATCGGTAGTTTTCCTTGGTTTCTCCGATCAACCCCGGGCGAATGCCGGAGCAGTACCTTAATAAACGGGCCACGGACCGCGCGCGATCTTTCCTTCCTCTTCCTTGTTCTATCCTCACTTCTTACACACACACTTACACTAACATACCCTACACTACCACATATGCCGAGAGACCTGTCGGGTTCTTAGAGCTAGTCCCGGCTGGGGCGGTGCCCCGCTGATGGGAGATACCTATTTGGGGAAAACTCTGCAAGTTACATTAATTTAATGTAACAAGTTACATTAAATTAAGTACATTAAAAACACATTTTTATTCAAATTATGACTAACACTTCATTAGAATACTCTTGTCTAACATATGTACAATTATTACTACTTTTAACGTATGTTTTTTAATTTATTTTTGAATTTTACCACTCTCCGAGGTAAAGTCTCTAGCAGTACTGCAGGTAATTCGTTCCAATTTTTTATTGTCCGATTAACGTACGAAAAGTTTCCAAAATTTGTTGTTGTTTTTTTTCTTTCTCTCATAATTTTGCAATTGTGGCCCTGACGACTAATGTATGATGATTTTAAGTCGCTTCTGAATATCCTCCCAAGCTGGTTCGCTTTTGTAAGCTCTGAAGAAAGCAGTCTAGCTCTTTCCCGACGTTTCTGCAAGGATTCCCACATGGCGCTATTTGAATTTATTTTCCCTCGCAGTACAATTTTTTCCGCAAATTTTGAATTGTATTTAAAGTATTAACTTGTCTTACACGATAAGGATCCCAACAAACTGAACCGTATGAAAAAATAGGTCGAATTAGCGATGTGTACGCCGCTAATAGGTTCTGTAGAATACGCAGTAATTATTGAAATTGGTTGGACACAAGGAAGCTTTTTTCCTATTATTTGGCGGTTTGGGACTAACGTAAACACAAATATTTCTTAGGTGCGTTTCGCTCTTGGATTTGTAAGAGAGAAGGGAAGATGATTCATTTCCTCATTTCTGTGCAATCCCCTCAAAAGGAAACCACAAAACCAGGAAATGTGTTTCATTCAAATGTGCTTGAAATGACGAAACGATAGTGTGTGACAGGTAATACTTTACTTGTTTTATTTGCACAATGTTCTTAGCTTATCCCTGTAAGATTTCATGAAACGTTGATTGTCGGACACTCACCTTTTGGGCACTCCTTCAAAGGACAGTAACCTTGTCAGAAAAATAATGACGCAGCGGTGAAATGTTGAGCGTTTACTAGTTATGTTGGAGGAAGTTATTAATGGCTCTTTGGTCTTCATACGTTCGCAATTACGCATTTATAATTCGTTTTATTTATTTTTTTCGGCATTTAATCGGGTAAGAAAATAATCGGAAAAAGAAGTGGCAGATTTTTTTATTGCTAGATTAGACCAGATTAATTTTTAATTATTGTGTGGTTTTCACTTGCCTTTCTTTGACCTACAATAGCAGTTGGCGTTGATGTGCCCTGGAACTGGCCACCCCCGATTGGGCGTATTATTGGGAATTGTTTTAATTGGCAAAACTGTGAGTTGCCAAACACTGCTAGCAAATTTTGTTTCTCATTCGCCACCAGGAACGGACTCACTCACGGTCTCAGATATTATTTCCCGTTACTTTTGTGATTCCATAGAAAAGCGAATGTGGAATCGGATTAGAACGGGAATTCGTCTTACAATAACGCTGTAGAAAGTGGTCAATGAAGCAAAGAGTCATGCAAGGGCAGGGCGCAATGAAGTTTGTTTCGGAAACTAAGTGATAGTTAGGCATCTGATAATGTGTATTTCCTGATTATCCCACCCTTAATCCAACCATAATTTTCCATGATTTTGCCAACCATAGTTTTCGTGACTAGACCTTGTTTTCGATTGTAACGTCATCTGGCCGAAGGCTCGCAGACGGATTATTTGTAGACTTTGCATCACCGTGAGGGCGCTGCGGTATCGGTCACCGGATGCGAAGCACGCGCGCCTGGACCAAGGGAGCCGCCGATAGGCATCTCCTTACCCGATAAGTGCGGTTGAAGGCAGGTCGCTCGCATCGCGCTCGCTCGCCCTGCTCACATGCGGGCGCGCGCTAGCGTCGTCTTCCGTCTCCGCACCCGCGATAAGACGAGCCAGCCGTCTGCGGCGGTGACGAGGCACAGTGTGGTGACTGCGAGTGCGCGGTGGCAGTGGCGGTGGCGGTCGACGATGGCGCGGGAGATCGCGTGGCCGTCGCTGGAGCACCTGCTGGAGTTGCCGCAGCCCGAGACGCCCGGCCCGGTGGTCGCCGATCCCGTCGCCCCCGCCCAGCAATGCGGCTTCAGCTTGTCGGACATGCAGGCGCTGCTCGCTGTGGGTACGGTGGGTCCGCGCGGCGCGGCGCAGTGCGGGAATGGGCGAGGTTTCGTAAAGGGGAAAAACATCGTGTTTTGGATTCGAAATGTTTGGTGTTACTCAAGTAACCATTTCCATTTCGCCCTTCTACTTGAAATGCGTGTGAAGTTTCTCATGCTTATCGTCGTTGATTGGGGGGGGGGTAGAGATTTGTGATTGTAAGAACGAAGGCATAAATGCGTGATCATCTCCTTGTGAGATGTCCATGTAATTGGAAATTCCAAGTTTTTCGTCCCGTTTTCTTCTTTTACAAGCGGGTTTTCATCTAGAATATCTTAACAATTTTGAAAATTAGAGAAATCGGGAAAAAAATAGAGTCGCATTGTTGCTATTTGACTGTCCATAACGCTATGTTTTAATGCTAAATTTTTATTTGTATTTCTTTTCAGCTAAGACTTTTATATTTTAAGCAAATTTAAGATATGTAGTATTGCGTTAATAGTTTGCCTTGCGGAAAAAAAACATGAATCATACTTTCATAAATTTATACATTGTGATGTGGGAATTGGATTTTATGAAATCAACAATAATATTCTCGTGGTCCCGTAACTCACTACGCAATTCTTATCTGGTAATACGGTTGTGCTGCGGTAGCAAGACTTCAGAAAAAGTATGTACATTTAATGCGCAACGGTACTTCCATGAACCGACTTCGTCATCGAAGCGCGCAGATGGGTCATACGCTGGGAGAGGAAGCTCCGCCGTTCCGACTGCCGGCGTCTCGTGGAATCCTGCAGCGCGGCGCTCGGGAATCTCCCACTGAGCCGCCGCAGTGTGGGCTCCATCCTGTGTGGCGCCACTTCCCGCCGCCTCACACCCTTCCCCGCCCCTTCCCCCTCTTCCCGCCCCACCGCCGCACTACCCCACTCTACCCTACCCCATTCCACCTCACCCTGCCCTTGCTCGCCTCGCCCCGCCTCGTCCCGCCTCGTCTCGTCCCGCCTCGTCTCGTCTCGTCCCTCCTCGTCCCGCCTCGTCCCGCCTCGTCCCGCCTCGTCGCGCCTCGTCCCGCCTCGCCCCGCCTCGTCCCGCCTCGTCCCGCCTCGTCCCGCCTCGCCCCGCCTCGTCCCGCCTCGTCTCGTCTCGTCCCTCCTCGTCCCGCCTCGTCCCGCCTCGTCCCGCCTCGTCCCGCCTCGTCCCGCCTCGTCCCGCCTCGTCGCGCCTCGTCGCGCCTCGTCGCGCCTCGTCACTGCCGCTGCCCATGCCACTCGCTGTTTCCATATTAGCAGGAGAGATGAGAGAAAAATGCGGTACAGCATCCTAGGAGACGGTGAATTGGTGAGCTATGCGGAAAATTAGAGAAAAAATTTAGTAGAGGAATATGATGTAAAAGGATAGATACGGATTGTATTTCTCTCTGTATTATGTGCATGTGTTATGATAATAATCCTATTTCGAACGTGTATAATCGAAAGTGGTGTCCGACGATTGTACGTTACGTTACTGTACGTTTATTGGAATAATGAGTATTTCAAAACATTATATGCAGTGATAGTTACCTCGCTTCGTTGTTATACGTATCGCTTTTATGGATTTTTTCCTGGAATTTCGTTGGCAATGCGATAAGTATAAAAGAAAAGTATTTGTAATCCCAGAAACTGGTCACAAAATGCCCTCTTGAGTTCTTTTTGTAAGAATAATGTTCTAATGTACTATTTTCTTCTTTTTTGATTCTCGTTTGGGTAATGTATTATGTTATTCTTTTTATTAATTTGTCGTCAATCAGTGATATTTTTGTACAATTATAGTTCTCCCGATCTATGTGTTTATTAGTATATCTGATTTTTGCTTACATCATTTACGATGGAGAGATAACAGCGCTCTGATCCCTCAGATAGCAAATTAATTGTTAGAAGGAACGAAAGACAACCCGTTATCTCACTGTCTGTAACAGTTTCTTAATACAAGGAAACGGGTCCTCCAAACGTGGCCGAAGTCGCTAGTAGCACCAGTTCTATTTGTTTCTGACAGGAAAGATCATTATTTATTTATTTACTAGTAAGGTTGTATTTACATGAGTTATCATAAGCGAAAAATATAAATGTGAGGTGTTCAGACGTATTTTATTTATAAAATATAAAAGCGAGCGTGTAGTGCGTTGATTCAGAAGTTGGTCTCGACTTGCTGGGGAAATATTCTGAAAACATGAAGACCTTTAGTTGAAATAGAACAATGAATATAACTTTGGGAAAGTTTGGCAGGATTTCTGATAAGAGAATCTGAGTGTCAAGGTTGAAACTAAGTTAATGAATAGAATGATTGGTCCGTGTTTGTACAATGAGTCAGTGTTTTGTTCCCCTAGTGAGTTCTTGGATACATTTCAAAACATCCATCATTGTGTTAAATGATCACTAGGAGAAAGACATTCCCGTTCAAACGATTTTCTATCATCACCTTTCGAGATTTACGTTAGAATATTAAATGCGCGTGTTAATGCAAATGTTTGTGTTCAACCTTGTTCCTTGTGGTTCATTCGGACTTATCTTTATACTATTCTTCTTCACATTTACTTTGACACATCTCGTATTCTAAGGCGAATTTCTATTGAATTTCTTAATATTTTAACTAAGGTAACCAGTCGTCCTCCTTTACGGAGAACAGTCCTTCTTTTTTAATTCTGCCCTTCCTCGAAAAGTGCCTTCCTACCTGTCCTCCTTTACATTATTTTAAAACTAATCTATTAAGCTCTGCATTCAGAGACGCCGCGCCGAACTATTACGCGTTACATGACGGTACAGTTCGGAAAGACGCGATTAGTGTTGCCAGATCAGGTGAATTCCCACCGTTTTCATTAGTGTCAGCTTCATTTTTCAGATTTTTGGAGAAAAGAGAAATCAAGACTGAATGTTGATACTCTAGCTGCAGCACTTACCGTAAAATTCAATATGAAGGATTTTTTTCTCCGTAATTTCCAATATATTGTTTAGAAATGATAATTGACAAAAATATTCAATAGAAAAATACTCGTTTAATTAAATAATTAAAAGGGTTGAAAGCATAATTAGTGTATTCTTGTTTGAATGAATAAAATGTTTTATGCATTTGCGTTGTATTTTTTGCTTCAATTTTTTCGTCCTCCTTTTCGTTGCAAAATAATTGGTCACCTTTTTTAACGCACATTTTCAATAGTGTCGAGAATCCTAGAAGGAGACGATTGTGGGTGCAAATGAGTCTGCTAACTCATGTAGTCAAATGAGTATGTGGATGTGTATTACAAAACTATTTTTAAATCTTAGATTTTTTACTTCCTTGAGCTTGAATCATTTTACCATAGGGAGATAACAGAGCTATTAATTGTTCGGAGGATAGGAAGACAACGCTGGCTGTCGCACTGTTCGCTGGTCATAACAGATAAAAGAGCGAAAGACATTCTTCAAACGTGTCAAAAGGCGTTAAGGGCAGCAGTTGCAATTATTTCAATCAGAAAAGTGCCTATTTCCTCCTCAGTATGGATCCTTTCATGAGAGCTCTCATAAGCGAAGTGAAAATTATAAGGGTATTAACAATGTCTGTATACTTTATCATCATCCACTATAGAGATGTATCGTATGTATTAATGTTGAAGACCGACTTTTCCCTCATTTTCTGTATTCTCTTCTTCCTCCATTCCGTGCCAGTTTTCCTTTTCTGTTCGTGCGGGCGCGCGCTCGGTGCACTCTACGTCACCCCCTGCCTCCCTGCCCCGCCTGCGCTGTTGAATCACGGTCCACAGAGCGTACTTCCCGAGCAGCGCGGCGTTGTCTCCCTGCCCCGTGGGCGCACGTTCCGACCTCGGCAGCGGCGAAGGCGTAAAGGTCAGGGCCGAGGTCGCACCGCGAGAGCGCGGAGTGCGGGCTTCGCATCCCGTCGCACGAGAGCGGCTTAGAAGAGCGGCGCCGCGCGAGGGCGGTTTATCGCGCGTCGTAAACGAGCCCCGCGGTCACGGAAGAGGAGGGGCGGGCGCCGCCGGGAGCTCCTCTTTCTCGCGAAGGGCGCCGAGCCGCGCCGCAGCAATTCCGCCGGGAGATGGGTCGAGCGCGTGGCCTCGCTGCCGCCGCGCCGCAGGGCATATCTCGTGCGCGCCGTAAACGCTGCGTGGGAGCGCGGCGCTCGCCGTCGTTCGCTCCATGTGGAGAGGGACCAATTTATCTGAATTGGCGGTGCACATAGAGGATTTTAGAGATTCTCGAAAATGTAGTTTTGGCCGTTTTGGACGGGGATGAAACGTGATTAAAAATCGGATGTACCTAATATATTTCAGTCAGATGCTCGAGTTCAATAGTCAAATAGTTTTTACGTTCAATAACCCGAACTATTTTTTTAATCCAAAGGTTATGTGAATTCTTTATTACGTACTTCATTGGACATAATGAACGTAGCATGCATGTGTATTGTGCTAGTATGCAATGCAATTTTAAATCAAACTTATTTCGTTGCTTTGGGGATGTCTGAAATTTTCAACGAAGGACTACAGAACGACGCTCAGTCGATTCGTCGAAAGTAAACACGCGGAAACAGTTACTGCTAAAAATGAAATGAATGTTCAAATCAATAGGAATTGAAATAAGTGGCTGTATGTGATGTGTTTCTGCGTTACGCGCGCTCTCACGTGACGTATTATAATTGCGTGTGAACGATCGACATGTAAACATGTATTATAATTGAGAGTGGAGACAGCATGATAATGAAGAAATGCCGTGACGTACGTTGTGTATGGAGGTCAGTTTACATTCCGTCATGCGATGGATTCAGTAAGAGTATTTTATCATTTCAATGGGTACATTTGTATTTCTTATTAATCTTCTGAAGTTGATTATAATATAAACTCTTACTTTTGTCACGTACTACACTAAAATCGTTTGTTAAACGATGACTATTCAGTGCAGTGTGAGCGAGAAATAAATATAAATAATAGTAATAATAATAATAATAATAATAATAATAATAATAATAATAATAATAATAACAACACTTCATGGACAATATCTAAAAGGAATAGACAAAGAGCAAATCAATAAAGATCATTTATATGGCTCAAAGGGGAAGAATGAAGCCGTTTTCGGAAGAACTTGTAATAGCTGCCCAAGATCAGGACTTGAGAACACGACACTATGATAAATACCGCATTTGCCAGGAGCAAGTAGAATCCATTGATCATATTGTCTCAGCTTGTCTACTCCTAGCAAAGACCGATTATTTGAAAAGACAGGACAGGGTGTGTAGTTACCTCCACTGGCAGATCTGTACTGCTCTCGAAGTTCAAACACATGCCCCTAGTGGTACGAACACTCACCAAAACCGGTGACGTCTGTTGGGCTGTGTACGATATTGTACGACCTACAAATTCAAACTGATCGCACAATAGCGGCAAACAAACCGGATATTGTTATCCGGAATTTGGAGACGAAATCGTGTTTAGTTGTAGACGTTACTGTGCCATGTGATCAAAACGCCGAAACCAAGGGGGCAGAGAATCGTCTTAAATACAAGAGTTTGTAAATAGAGATCAACCGAATATGGGACGTAAAAGCACAGGTCGTACCGATAGTTATCAGAGCTCTGGGATTAGTTCCGCAAAATCTGTGTAAGAACTTGGCTAAACTCCTAGGCAATTCAAAAGACAGGGAAGTGCAAGAAATTGCTTTATTTGGAACAGCCCACATCTTGCGCAAAGTATTGTAGATAGACCCTAGATCTACTCCTTAGGAAGCTGGTTGCAACCTGGAGTAGACTTTATAACCAACAGACTCATAATATCTCTAGTCCTGAATTAGAGGAATAATAATAATAATAATAATAATATATTTACTTCTCAAATCTTTTCATCTGAACAACAATGTGAACTTTGCCTAATTCATTAAAATTGTGTATGAAGGAGAACACTATTAACAAATTCGATTATTCTATCAGTAGCTTGTGTGAATAATGATAGTTGCTTCTCTAATATTAAAGGTAGTAAATTTTGTGTACACGTTAATATGCGAGAGAATGAATGTTTCCTTTATCAAGAATATATTTCGTCAATTCGACTCATTTTCTCCCATAACGTTGCATTCCGAAATTTTCTGTTAGCCGTGAGATTTTACATTTTCAAGACATTTTACATTTGATATGCATATCGAGTTTTTCTTCCGAATTGCTTATTTTGTGCGCTGAATATGCCTCTCATGGCATTGTATTGCACGCTTCCACTTCCGTTGCTGCCTTTGCCCTCACTCTGCCTTGCCCTAATTCCAGTTTCTGGCGCTTTTACTTTCTTCGCATCCGCTTCTCTTTCGTGCGCACAGTCAGTTTATGATCCTGTACCGAGAAAGCCCTCCCGCCCGTGGAACCCATTCTTCAAGCGTCGCCGGAGAACTCAGCCCCCGTGCTCTGCGCCGAAGAGGCGAGGCGGGCGCGCCGGTGCTTGCGGCGCGCGAGTTCGATGCGATTCGCCCCCCTCCCCGCGGCGGACTTCATTTGTCTTCTCGAATGAAAGAGCAGGGTCGGCGAAGTTTATCATCCCATCTCTTGTACTCTCTCACACCTCCGAAGTTACATAGTATTGTTGCAATATTATTACACTCATCGAAACGAATTAGCGTATACCTTATACCAGGGATTTCCAACCTTTTTCTTTCATTGACCCCTTGTAAGAGAATTGTTTGTCTCATCGACCCCTTTACGCTCTTTTTATAAGGTACATCATCCATAATCAAGACTCGAAGAATTGCACATAAATGCTTTAAAGAAATCTATTTCCTGCAACAATATTCTTGCACAACCATCGATTAAGACGCTTCCGCTCGAGAAGCCTCGTTGTAATGCATTGGTTACAAAATGATGAGTGCTTTTATGAACTGGCCCCAACATTTTGCCAGTGCGTTTTGTGGAGAGTACTTTCTCGCCCGATAGAGTATCGTTGTGACATAAGTTATAACCTCTTGAGTTTTCTTAACATTTGAAGTCTAAGGATGAACGATGGATATGAAAGAAGACGAGTGAATTTCTATTTTATCATTATGTGCTTTGTTGATTTATATCAGAAAACAAGTTCATTAATATTTTTGTAAATAAAGGGATCATGAACCGGCGTCGGTTCATATTTAGCTGTAGACCCCCAATCGACCCCTTGAAAATTTCATAGATTCCCAAGGGGTCTATACCGACATCTTTGGCAATCCCCCGCCCTACACGATGGAGGACTCTGAAGGAGACCCGGAAGGCCCTATACTTATGAATGTTAAATTTACAGAACATTATTTTCAAAACTATACACACATTCAGTAGGATTGATGTTTTTACTTTCCCGTATACATACGTATATACGGAGTAATATACGCAGTATAGGGAAAGTTATGTAATGCTGCGTGAAAAAACGGCGAATTTTCGGCAGAAAAAAATTTATTGCGGGCTCTGTTAACGAAAAAGTGCATGAATCCAGTTGCTAAATTAAGAAAAGAAATCCCCTAACACGTGGTGTAGCCAGAATCTCTGTTTTGTGGGTCCTTGATACTGAGAAACCAATTGAACGCAAAACGTCCGTCCGTGTGTGAACACTACTAGCGCCCAAACCACACTTAGGAATTTTTTTTCTCTCTCTTCAAATTGAAGAGTTCCCTGTCGCTCTGACTCGAGTCGAAGCTTCGAGATTTTGAAAAAGATTCTATAAAATTTGGGGCTACTTCACATGAAGTCCCCCGGACATTTTCAAAATTTTCTCAAAAACGGCTCCAAATTTTTTCTTTTAAATTTCTTGTAAGAATAGAGTTATGAAGGAGGCATATTTTGGATTTTCACGGTTAAATCTGAATTTTCGAAAATTGCAAAAGTTTGAATTTTTTTCGGCATCTTCCTCCAACTGCAAAATTGTAGATAGAGATTTTTCCTTCAAGTAAAATTTCATGTATGTATACGCGAAAGTAAAAAATACGTGATAAAGGGGTAAATAACGTTATTATTTACTTCTAATGCCAAATTATAAATTTTTAAGTGAAATAAATGTTTCACTCAAATCCGAACTCAGGCAACACATCCACGTTTCCACTAAGTGAATTACTATTGTAATTACCGGGAGAGGTGGCTCAGGGCATCAACTGATGCCACTGCTGTCACGGGGAGATCCTAGCTTCGAGTCCTGACGGTGACAGGATTTTCGACTCTAGCTTCTCTGGTAGGTCGAATTCAGCCGCTGTCTGGAGGAGAATTCTAGCGGCAGGCTGCTCTGATCGCTAGTTTTCCGTGGTTTCTTGTATTAATATCAGGCGAATGCCGGAGCCAGGGCCCGAACAAACGGGCCTCGGACCGCGCGCTATCTTTCCTTCATCTTTCACACATGCACTACACTACCACCACTCCATGGCTGGAGGCCGGCTGGGAGCAAAGAGCATGTCTCGGCTGGGGCGGTGCCCCGCTGGTGGGAGATACCTGGCTGTGGAAAACCCCCTAGCTGACGGTGGGTCGGCGCCGGATCTCGCCATCCAGTGGGGGAAGAACCCCGCCACCTCCCGAGGAAAAACTGCACTACACTTACGATACTTATGACCATAGACGTTGACGCGCCCGGAATCACTAAACAAGTAATCAATGTCTTAGTTGAGGATTTCTATATAATAGTATTTAAACTGAGAGACAATTGGTTTTCTTGCCGTGTTTACGTTTCAGTGGATTCGTCTACATTCATACCAATTGCCGACTTATATGAATTGGGAAGACGCTCAAGATCGTTTTGCTAGTCTGGAGGTCAATGAACCGCTTCAGGGTTTCACATCTTTTATGGTGTGACTCTAGAGAGACGAACTAAATCTCGTAAATTGTAACCCGGTTTAGAGGACTTCAACAGTGGTGACAATTTCCAACAGTGAGATAAGGTGATTATAATTCTTTTTCGTGGGTGACAAGCACTGCTGACAAATATGGCGTTGATAGGCAGCATCAGCTATGTAACAGATAAAAAAACTTCCGATAAGAAAGTCACGAGAACCTGGGCGGACTAATGAAACCAAAATTAGGCGTTTTGGCCGTGAGACCAACAAAGACCAATCTTCACTACCCAGTTCATGATGTCTCGAAAAACCGAAGAAGAAACAATCTTCGTCGTGAAGTGCACTTCAAATGAAGATTCCATCGCCGTAATTCCAACGAAGCTACAGTTAAATACAGAAGAAGAAGAACAACAACAAGAAGATTGATGCGCACTCCTACAATTGAAATTACTCACAATATTATATTTTCCCAAGATCCCCCCAAAAAGAGGAATCCTCATAATTTCGTGAAATTTATTTTACCTGTCCCTCTTAATACACATCTCAAAATCATACAGACTCCTTACTGTTGTAACTCACTTCGTTATATTTACATATATTTAATCTCTTCTTGCGAATCTTAATTCTTGAAGCATATTTTCGCAATTCGTCATACGTAATGATATCGAAATACAACGTTCGCTTGACAAAGAAGAGCAGAAGAAGTTATTCCAAGAAGTACATTTGATATTTTGAAAACTATTATGTCATATTTATTCTTCTCGCTGACATTTCTCGTTGCAAAAAAAAATGTGGAAACTGAAATTATGTTTGGAAAATAACATTTGCCTGCATTATCATTGAGTGTTGTAGGATTGTCGTTCATTTGGGTCTTCTTCCTCTTCGCTTGTAAGCGTTCGAATGATCCAGTCCAAGAGACTGCAAAGGGAAAGGGCATTTCCCTTGATGAGTGTCTCGTCACGTCGCGTCGCGCAGTTTTCCTCGCGTGTTCGAAGGGGTAAAGGGGTTCCAACAACCGCGGCGCGTGGGGCGCGGAAAGTTCCGCGCTAGACGCGGCTGCAGAATTCGCGGGTCCATTTACACCAGAGCGTCAATTATGAGCTAGCGTTTTGTGACAGATTCCTCAACCGATAAAGAAGACGCGCTCGCCTTTATTGTTGCTTAAGATAGAAAATGCGAATACTCGTAGTAGGTTTTCTGAGCACTTGCGGTTCGGTAATTTTATCTTCTTTATCTATGATTCCCCATAAAATTGTTAATATCTCTTTGGGAAACGAAGAAAAGAGGTCCAGGATTTTGACCTAGAAAAGAAAAAGTACGGAGAATTTCATACCTTGATGGCACAAAAAACAAGAAACGCTTTTATATTTACTACAATGACCTGTGACTGATTTGATGAAGTTTTGGATCTGATAGCAGAAGACATAAGAAAAGACTTAACAATCATGAAGCTATCTCAGTCGAAGAACAACTTGCTATATAATTATAGTTCTATTGATACGTTTCATTACTAAAGTGTACAAATTTTTAAGAACAAAAAATTTTCTTAGATGTATTATCGCATGCTATATTATACATTTTATAGAATAAACTAATTTTTGTAAAATCGTAAAGTTAATGAACACTTATCTGCCATCATTTGTTCACTACCTCTTTTGTTTATGTGAGGGTCTTTGTAACATTTTATCACGCATTTATTTCGTATAGATTGTCCCTGCCTCTGAAAATGTTTAATTGTCACTCAGGTTGTATTGGGAACTAATTATTGTTCATTCGTGTAGTATAACGTATCATAATTGCATTATCTGTCAATCGTTCTTGAGCTCAATTCAATTTGGTTTCATACACTTATGCACCTCCATCCATGTATATTCTTATGGCGCCTATCAGATCATTGATTGTTAATTGAATTCCTTTACTTAATATTTTATACTTCTTATTGTACCACTTTCAGCGGACGGCAGACTTGATATTCCCCCTGACAGGCAATTTGGTGACCAATGCTGCTGATTATGCATTCTTATAGTTCACTTAAGAACCTCACAATCATAAACGTTCTCCGTCCAATACTGCAACTATTTCTGTTGCTCACAGGTGACAAAACGTTGGACAAGGCGAACTAATCGAGACACTCCATTAGAAAGGAATAAAATTGCCATTTCTGTCTTTGGCTCACTGCTTTCTCTGCTGGGCCTCGCGGACACGGAGACTGCGGGCATGCCGGCCTCTCCGCCGCGGCGCTCGTCATGCGATCAGATAGCGCGGTAGCAGTGCCCGCACCGGTCTCTGCCGTCTTCTCCCCGTCCCCGCCCTGGTCAGGGCAGCCCGCCCGTTGCGGATTTCGTGCAGTGCACACTTCGTCCAAGCGCGCCCCGCCCCGCCCCGTCACGTCACGCTCCCGCTCCCGCTCCGCGCTTGTGCCGTCTGCGTGCCGCGGGGCATTTGCACCGCCAGCGCCCCTTCTCGGCGCGGCCTCTGCGAGGTCGCGCCCCGCGATCGCGAACCGCCCCCGCCGCTCTCAGGGGCGCTCGCGACCACGCTCTTGAGATCGATACCCCTCGCCGAAGAGAGAGCCTTTGGACTGGCGGTCGCGGAGAGGGATGGTGCTCGCATAGCTCTGTTAGCCGCGTGGCGCAATCCATGTTACATAGGGCCTTTGTTGGTAGAATTCGGTGCAGTTGGTTTTGAAGGGCAAGCGGTTTTTTTTTCGCGTATTTTTCATTTTTCCCCACCTTTTGATATTGTCAAAGAAAGAGAAATTAATTGAATACATCATCGTGGATTACGAACAATCTTCCAGTTTTTATCTTGTTACCACTTTGTGTATAGGAGCTCACAAAAAATATTTAAAAGCTCGTAATAACAGATGTGATAAGTATTTAATAGTTCATAGAATTTATTGTACGAAAATGAAGTATGTAAATGATGTGTGGCGACTCCGCTTTTTAATCTATGACCAATCGTTTTGAAAGTGCAAGGTGCGATGAGGTCGAGCGAGCTCATGGTCCGCTGAGTACTCTCACCACTGACAACCCCTCGCGAGAGAAGAAGGGCACCACCGCCCTCTGCTCGACCTGAGGCCTCGACCGCGCGACCACGGCACAGAGAGCGCCATCGCGTGCTGGCGGCTCAGCGGGGAAACGAGTCTGCGCCAAGTTCTTTCCCTCTGCAGCCACTCAGCTCAGGAGCTAAAGGAAACACTCAGCGGCTCTCGCTTATCCCGAGGACAAACGCCGTGGAAGGCGGAGATAAAATGATAGTTTGCATTTCGAACACTGACGAGGTTCAAAATCGACTCGTGTTAATTATAAGTAGAGTCTGGATTTTAAGGATTTTCGAAACGTCATTGTAGGCTTTTCGAAAAGTCGATTTAGCCCTTGTTAAGTTTTTATCATTTTACTTTCTCGTCCTTACATCGCAAGATAAAGTATTGTAAATTTGTAATCGTGCGGCTGAAAATTGCGTATTTTTTTAAAAGAAAATCTTTTACTTTCGAGCCCTGGTAAAGAAAAAAGTGGATACATCTTGTTTCTTTATGTAGAGTAAATCACTGCCTCTAACGTGTTCTGCAGTTAGAATTTATGTTTTGGGGGTCCTTGATACTGAAAAATCGAGAAGAATTCTATTTCTGTCTTTCATCTTCTTGTAACCGATGTCGAATTTTCGAGATCTGTAACGAGATATCCTACAGTCCTTGTACTTCCTTCCAAGAAACAACGCAAGTCTTATTAATCTCTTCGTTTAGTCGAATAATCACACGAATTTTTAGCAGGGCATTAGTATTCATCTAATTAGTTGCAATAATGTCGGCAACGTTTTTCGTTGAGTTCATCCACAGTTAAATTTGAATCAACCCAAATAAATAAATGAGTTTTCTTAAGCCAAATTTGCATTCCTCCCTTTTTCTCAAAATTTCGATTTAGCCTCTTTTAGGGTCTGTAGGATTTACGGATTTTGGCTCATGATTGAATGAAATGGATATGTGTATGAAACTAATGACGTCAAGAATTGAGGAATAAAATACGCTAAAACCTAAATATCCGGACATTACATATAAGCTGCGATGTTGTGGCGATTAGTGAGATTTGGCAATTCAGTAGTTTTCGTGTTGGTTGCTCGATCGGAATGCTGTCCGCATCATCTCCGAGATGGAAATACATGGCAGCTCACTGTCATAATGAGTCCCCGTCTAAGCAATCAAAAGTGAGTAACATGCACTACTATAAAATCTGTCTCTGGCACTTGGTTGTTTCACATAATAAAATGTAGACATGAATGATTCTTAAATGTTTTTGTTGTTTAAAATTGCACTTTGATTCATCAAAGCACTTCAGTGCGTGATTTTTTTCTGTGTTGACTGTAGAGTTTCTGTAGTCCATGCTTATGGCGAAGCCTAGTGAAAAGATAGCTCCTGAGTCATTTTATCCGGAGATGTCAAGGTCCTTTGTGCGAGTGTGCGCTTATCTCAGCAGTGCTGCGTCGAGCGCGACCTCTTGATCCTCTTGCATGTAGCTAAACATACAAAGTGATTAATCCCTTATCTAGTGACTCCATCTCCTAGAAGCATGTACGCATTGTAATGCGGAAACATAACAACGCTCTTTGCCAGTTATTGGCGGAAGTTATATTTTATTCTGCTTGCCATACATTTACATAGTTGCAAACACGTCCTTCGATCGCTAGAGTCAGTTTCCAAATATTTTGCTTTTATTTTGAAATGCCGATATGTATATAATGTAATGTATCTTTAATAATAATAATAATAATAATAATATTTATCAAGATGTATGCAGCTTTTGTTGTTTTTATTTCTACGGACGTTCGTGATCCAGAATCCTTCAAGTCATTACATGCCGAGTGCAGGGGGTTTACAATTGTGAGACAATAGTGCTTGATTAACATTGCAGGCAAAAAAAGGCTCGCTCCTCTTTGGCACTATTATAGTATTTCTTTCGTCATTTAGTGACCGAATGTGTAGTGAATCCCAATGATGCCAACATAAGTTCTCTTGCAGAAACTTGTCATCGAAGCAT
Source organism: Acheta domesticus (assembly GCA_031308135.1). Taxonomy (NCBI): domain Eukaryota; kingdom Metazoa; phylum Arthropoda; class Insecta; order Orthoptera; family Gryllidae; genus Acheta; species Acheta domesticus. The sequence goes on from JAHLJT010004567.1 coordinate 54,997,629, forward strand.
TGGAAAGTGACATTGTTGAATGCGAGATCAGAGTGTTTTATTAAAATTAAAAGTAAAGAAAGTAATGTCTAATGGAAATAGTTTTTCCAGAAGCAATGCGCTTTCAGCCCTACGATGTTTCAAATGAACATTACCCGAAGTAAATTTTTAACTATTTCTAGAAATTAAAAGAAATCGTAATCTACTTCTAAGTTTATATTTTATTCGTGGTGAAAGAACGCTGAATCCTGTTTCATGAAGTAATTTTATAAGAAAATTCAAATAGAAACTAGGAAGGTGATGTTCATTTCATTCTGTATAGAAAAAATTATATGTAGCATTTTCCGAGGATTCCGGTTGCGCTAAGATTTTCTTAAAGCAGTGCTGTGAATTATAAATAGTTGTGTGCTGTGTTCTCGTACCAAGGGTTTGTATGGGCGTAAGAGTTAGATACCTGCTCTAATAATAAAAGAGGGCAGCAAAACCAAAGATGCCTCCGTTCGACAGAAGTACTGTCTGAAAGGAGAAGGGTTCTACTTTCCTTTCAAAACCGCAGTCAGACGGCAGTGGTCATAAATACCAAAATGAATATTTTAGAGCTTTGTATTGTACTTAACTTCGTTGTTTATGTATGAATTTACGACGTCCGCGTACGGCATACAATACATTAATCTCAGTGATTTGTGTGAATATGATCTGTATAAATCTCAGGTCTACTCGTCAATTATTCCGTGAGTATTATTCCTTGTAATTTATTTCTGATGCAAAACATTACTTTCTTTTGTTTTACTGCGATTGTTTTTGTTTTTCTTTCTCGCATTACATCGTAGGAAGAGAAAGTACTGAGCGCTTGGAAAGGTGATTCTTCGACAGAAAAACTCTTATTGCCGTACCATGGTAAGGAAAAAGGGGATAATCTTGTTCCTAAATATAGTAAATTACTTCGTGTAACTTGTTTTATAGTCAGAATACTTGTCTTGTGGATCCTTGATACCGAAAAAATCGAATGATGGCAAACCGTTAGTCGGTGTGCCTATCGGTCGGTCTCTCCGTTCGTCCGTGCATCCAACACTAGCGCGTAAAACGTTCAGCAGATTTTCTCCAAAATTAATATATCCCGATCGATCTGAACGAACTGAAAACCTTGCTAGTTTGAAACTTATTAAGATTGTGTGTGTGTGTGGGGGGGGGTACTTGAAGCCTTAATTACATTTTCTAAATTTTCTCAAAATGACAGTATACCTTTTTTGAAGAACTATCGGTTCTCGCGTAATTTGTTAAAAAACATTTTTTTAAACGGCTTCAATTTCATTTATTTATATTACACAGATGGAAGAAATACCGCTTTAAAAAAATTAGCGCGGGTCTCATTTTCGTTGAACTCTGTATTTTTCTAAAATCGCAAAAGTTAGAAATAATGTGAGAAATTATGTTCTGTAGTAGCATCACTGACTTTTAAAGTGTTTTCTCTCTATGAAAATCGTATTGCACTACTAGTTGAATCTTCAACGCAAACATCGCAAAGGGGAAAAATGTAGAAAAAAAATATTCGGGTCTGCGAGGGCATTTTGCCAAAGGCATGATGTTATCTCTAAGAGAAAATAAGCACATGTTGTGCGACCCATTAGTATACCATGTGGCAACGTCGCCTGTTAAGTTTCGGGAAGCGAAACCCTTCGACTGTAAAACGCTGGAAACTGAATAGATAGATGCCCCTGTGGCCTCTCACGGAACTTTCCCCAGCCAGTGGCCCTTGTGGGCAGGGTCATCGGTGGTGTGTCAGTTTTTATGGTTGCTTGCCTGCACGATGACACTTACCTAGACGTCTTTGTACACAAACAACAGTGAATTGATAAATACAATAAAACTTTGTTCTTTTGAACGAAACTATGATTATTTATAATATTTCCTCAATGTGCATTTAATGAAATACGTAATACGAATTCGTAAATAACATATGCTGGTTTTGTAATTAATGCTAAATCGTATGGTCTGTCACTATTTTATACAGAGGAAGAAAGGAAGGAGGAACGTCGGTAATTCATATGAATTGGAACTAAGGCCCTCCCGGTTTAGCAAATTGTGTGGATTTAGGAAATAAATAAAAGAGCCGGTACACGTCATCAAATTGCACAAGAAGAACTTGCTAAAATCGTTCATAATTCACTCTGATGGTTACAGAAGTGGAGTGAATGTCTAAAATGTTTTGTTGTTTTGATTTGTAATTACAGAAAAAATGCTGTACTTTGCGTACAGTATTTAATGTACAATATGTGTTATTTTATGAACCATAAATGTAGACCGACAAAATACTGTATGTGTGATGTCGTGCATTGGAGAAATCACAGGCAAGATGGCTTTTGTATATATACACTTTATTAACAAATATATACATAAGTGCCGTACCATTTACCACAGGAGCGTTTGCTCCCCGTTAGCATATGCGAACTACCGAACGCATTGTCACATGAGCCTGCCGCTCTGACCTGCAAGCTTGTGGCCTCCCATGCACACTGACGTCTCGCAACAAAAGTGTGAGAAATAACGCTGGCACCTTTCAGGGCCCACCCTCCTTTGAAGGCTCGCTGTGACCGCCACGCCTCCCCCTCCGTGTGCGACTCTTCCGATGCATGTGGCGCAAGTCGGACACCATCCCTCCGGACCTGCACCCTGGGGTATGACCCCCGCCTTTTCCGTCCCCTTTGTGATGCATTCAACACGTGTCACACCCTGCAAGTGTCCACGATACTCGCTGTACACCACGCTGCCGCTGTGTTTCACTAGCGGACGCTACATATGTTTGAACAAGTTGTATTGACGCTGTTAAAAAACGCACATTGTTTCAGTAGTCATTTCATACGTTATTTTTTTTCCTTCATCACAATGGAATTCGAATTATTGAACGTCCGGATTTTTGGCATCCAAATTATTGACTACCAATACGTGTTTCTCGGTTTCGCCTGAAGAGATCGCTTCAAACGTAAAAACTGCAATAAGGTTTGAGCAGAATTCTCGGGAGAAAAATAAAAATAAAAACACTTCCCGCGCAGAGGCGAGGAGAGGGAGCGGGTGGACAGGGCAGAATGGGGCCGCTCTCCTCCTGCGGAGGAACTGGCTTCGCCCTGGGCGAACTCCGGAGAAAGCCGAACGCCGCCAAGCCCCGGGATCACATCCCTCTGCGGCCGCGGCCGCGCTCGCAATCGCTCCGTTTCCCTGGGCTTGGAGGCGCGCCTGATGTTGCGTACCAAGTGACGGCTCGCGGCACTTGCATATTGCATTATCATTATACTGATTAAAATTTCACGTGTAGATGTGTCGGAAAAAAGAAGTATTTCATGCGAATAATGTTACTTGTGGAAAATGAGCAACATTCGGATTGCTTGGATAAAGTGACATTTGTTGTTCAAATGTCTTCCCATTAGGCTCTTTGTGATGAATGTGGTTTCATTGTGTGTTCAGTAAAGTTCACTGGCGTTCACGATCCTTCATTTAAAAAAAAACGTTTAGCTCCTTTTACGATTTTCTGTACATTACATTTTTCATTTTGCAGATATCTCTGCTTCATTAAGGGATCTACATATTACTTTTCCTGTGAGATTGCTCGTACCCGGTGAATCTTCGGCACTTTCCTAGCACTTAAGTCCCAAGGAATTGACGTTGTTAGCTTTGGGTTTTAAACAAATTACTCCTAATCTACCCATGAAGAAATATTTTGATTAATATGCATATTGTGGATATGAATTTACACATTGTTATAATGGAGATATGATTAGCAACGGACGCTGAGACCGTCGAATCCGTACAATAAATCGCAGGTGCATCAGAAAATGAAATGTTTCGCTTTCATATGTGATAGTGAATTATATGCACTTCCTAATAACACAAGACGCATTACCCGAAAGGTAATTTTATTTCGGTTCAAGTCGTGTATACTTATGGAGATTAATTTTTTATTTGTCATTAACTGTAATGACTTCTTCTCTAAGCACGATTGTAGCATGTCCTCAAGAAGGCGAAATACATTGACGAACTATACGGGAAGCCATGCTCAAACTGGACTTGGGTAAGGCGCCCTTGCCTTCTGCGTCTATCCCCTGGCGAATGGAGTTAGCTCGTGCCCTTATATATGATGACGCGCTGAAACCCGCGAAAGGCGCGAGACTGGCGTCGCTGTGACGGGCCTACCCTCGCAGCCCGCCCTCCCGCTCGCTCGCCCGCCCGCCTCAACTCGGCCTCCTCTACGCCCACGCCTGTCGCACGGATGAATATAAATGCTCGTCGAACGTGACTGCCCTCTCAATTTGTTACGGGCGGCCCGGCCCGCCCCGTCACGCCCCCTCCCGTCCCGCCCCGCCCCGTCCCGCCACGCCACGCCACGCCCCTGTAGCTGTCGATTCACGTAAGTGGATTAGGCATAGTGGTAGACCCACCACATTACATTGATTTCCAACGAAAATTGACAAATGAACTTGAATGTGGATAATGATAACATGTATCCACTTCCATAATTTATGTTAATTGAGGTACAATTTGTGTTAAGTGAACGAGTAAGTCTCAATTAGTTTCTTTTTCTTCTCTTTTCCATTTTTTTATTTATTTAACTTTTAAGTTAGTGCACCATCAGATGCATATTATTACAAATTTTGACGCAGTTTTTTATCCCATTAGCTCCTTTTAAAACCCAGCGGGGAAGGGACTCCGTCATCTCCCGAGGCAAAACATTCACAACACCAACAGGACTAATGAGATGTCTGGAGACATCAACAAATGAAATTAATCAATCGTAAACTCCCATTGTGGTCAATTTAACTTTGTGTTTCCATTGGTTCGCGTGCGGTGTCACTGAGTTCTACGTGAGTGTGCGCTTTCAAAGAAGTGTGTTTGAGGAGGTAATCCTCCGCCGTGTCGTGAAAGGTTTCTCGACGCTTCAGCGGCTGCGGTAGCCCTATAACCGGTGGCCCTCGTGGCGGCGCGGGCGGCACCATTCATTCCCTTCCTCCACCAGTCACAACCTCCATTGCTTCATTTTGCTTGCGGCGACCCCCAGAAAATGTTGGAGACAGACATTTTATAGATTAAACATTCTGTAAAAAATAATTCAATTATCTTAACATAAATAATGCTTGTAACGAAAACTCATAATGAATGGAAGTTAGTTATAAATTAGTTATGAAACTAGAACGTCCTAACGAAAACTTTATAACAAAAGAACCTACACAATCCTGCGAGTTGCATTATAGACCTTACACTAGTTCTAGTTAAATAATCAAAGATTAAATCTCCTCATAAAAAAACGAATGAGTATAAAGACAAACAATAACTCTGCGTATTACTTGCCCTATTATTAAGTATTAATTATTAAGCTGGGCGAAAACTGCATTTCAAATTCGGGAACCGTTTACTAGTTATTGGTGGAGTGGGCGTAGACTGTGGGACCCCTGTAGTATTTAATTTATAAAAGTGTGGAATTAAAACAATCTAAAATATTATATTTTTAATATTTATTTCGATTTAACCCTCTGCTACCGGGGACTGGTACTGGTACCCTGTCCCTGGGACTCCTCCGACTTCCCGAAACTTTGAATACGTGCATGCACGTTTTTTTATAACATTAATTCTTCTTGTACCTTTTCCTTTTACAGTTTTAAGTAATGGTTCGCGAGCTTACTTTTGTGAAATGCTTTTCAGGGATATTATCAGCCTTTGTTGGCGCAAAGGGGCCTCTCACGTCAGTAGCGGTGAAACTTTCATTGAATGCCCATCGCACTTTGCCAGTTAGTACATTTTGTTCTGTTGCGCCTCTAAAGAAAGTGCAATGTGCAGAAAAACATGTCTAGTCTGTTACGTGAGTGTGTAAATATTAATGACCACAATTTGGAAGAAAATATTGCGGAATGGGTGGATCAAATGTACAGTAGTTTTAAGAGTATCTTCGGATCATCAGATTGAAAATGACCATTACTCATCATACGGACAATTTTGTTTAGAATCTGGGGAAGAAGATGATAATAAATATAAATTTCTTGAGAATGAAGAACCAGAATAAGAAATAACTCAGAATGCAAAACACTATTACGGAAAGAACAAATAAGTGTGCAAGAGTTGTACATAAAAAGATGTCTAAAGAAACTTGTCTCAGAAATTTAGTGTTTACGGTAGTAACGTTTTTGTACTTGACTTTCAGTTCTAAAGTTATATAAGTTTTCATTAATACATTTTTTAATGTTCAATAAATTTGTATTATAAAGATAAATTCGTTAAATTAAAGATCTGCATAAATTTATTTAATCATTCATAATCACATGATATTCTCTCATTACATAACTTGTTAACAAATATATCCTGATTAATGTTTTCTTTAGGCATTATTTATCGTAAGTTTCAATGTTCTTCACTCGAAATACAAATCAATACTGTAATATCTGAAACAACTTATGAGTCCACGGAATTCCACGTCGCGGTACCAGTGTGACTGAATTCTCATGTAGGCAGTTAAAGTTACAAATTAAAATGTATGAACTTAAATGCTAAAACTGTTTCAAAGTTAAACTATAGGCATATAGTGGTGTAATAAATGTTTTCTCAAGAAGTATTAAAAACTTTTAATAGTATCGTATTGCGGAAAACTATTCTGTTATTTTGAAGTGTATTTACAACTTTTTATAAGTTTCGTTCGTTTTGAAGGAAGGAGGGCACGATTTTACTTGATATTATTTACGGACGTTTTGTGAAGAGTCGCACCGAACGATGATACTTAAATCAGCGAAACCCTCATTGAAAAAATTAAAAGGTCATATTCTCATTATATTTTATAGCTGGTAAATAAACGTTCGTTCAGATTATTCTAAAATTGAAAATGATAGATATAATACGTATTTTTGTACCAAGTGTGAAGACCGATGTTTGCTCTAAAGACGCCATGCAGGAATGAAAGAACAAGGAAAACTGGTTTCTCGAAACTGTAGGAGAGAAAGGATTAAGTAAAACAAAGGCTTCCTATTTTGGGCGCAAAAGGCAAACCTAAGCAGCTTACTACCTTCTTGGAAAGTAGCAGTTGTCAAAATATCTTTCGATTGGTTGGGGACATTCCAAATGGCTTTTGGGAAAGAGAATTTGCAACGAACATTCCTACTAATAGATGTATATGAATAGGTAGGGATGGATTCAAATACTGATTTTGCGTGATAAGTTTGAAGTAGCGGAGTCTCCTGTACGAAGCGCGATTCCTGGATAAAGTACAAAATCGCAAAGCAAAAACTATATTAAATTAAATAATGTTTAATCTGCATGTGAAGATTTTATCGAAATATTGCTTAGATGCCGGTTGACTGGATTACCTGCAATTGATCGAAATAACAAAAAGTTTCCTTCGCCTCACAAAAAATTGTAGAAAATTAAGAGGGGAAAATGCTTAAACGTTCTTTAGCGTACTTAGAGTTCCGATATTTTAAATATTCATTTCGGTTTTCGTATAGAAAAAACAATCTTACTTTGGCTCCAAAAACCGTTCCAGGAACTTCTGTAGCTATCACCGACTGCGAACGTCTCGGGAGTTACGGGCAACTCACCGGGTCCGATTACTTCTTCCTATCGCATTCTTTCCGTGAGCTCCGGAAGCCGGCGGTCTGGAGCGGTGTGCCGACGGCGGCGGCGGCGTCTGGCAGCCCCTCTCCAACGGAGGTAGCCAGCCACCCGCCCGTCCATCCATCCATCCACCCATCCAAGGCCGCGCCGCGTGCCACATTTTTAGCTCATTGACTGCAGGCGTCCACGCGCCAACCGCCCCTCTCGCCCCGTGTGCCCAGTGCCCCCGCCCCCTGCCCCTCACGCCCCGGGACGTCCAGGGGATTGGCTACGCGGAGGCGCGCGCCCCTAGCCACCCCCTGTCAGCCCCTCGTGCGGTCGCCCCCGTCGCAAGGCCGGGACTTTCTCCAGTGCGACCGTCGCGGCCGCATCTCCTCCACCTCCTCCTGCTCCCGAAATAGGCCAGCGCGCTCGTGCCGCTGAAGGAGCGCCGACAGCAGCATGGACAGGACGCCGTGGCGGAGCATGAACCTGGGCGCGGGCGCGGACGTGGGCATGGGCATGGGCATGGGCGTGGACATGCGCATGCGAATGGGTGTCAACATGGGCGGATGGATGCTGGGACCCGGCGGCTGGTGGCACCCACATGCACACCACCAGGCGTACGCGCCCGCCCACCCCCACGCTCACGCTCACGCGCACGCACACTCTTACCCGCCGCCGACGCCGCTGTTCGCCTACCCGCAGCCCGTGCGGGCGCACCGTGGTGGGTACCCTGCGCGAACGCACTCGGCCCATCGCGAAGGGGATGGCCGGGCCACTGGCTGCGCGATTTGACGTTTGCGCTGTACGTGGGGTCTCCCTCGGAGATTAGACCGCACGAATGATTGTGTGTATGCCGTGTGCTGTGTCAAAGGAGTGCAATGATCTTCAGTCATCCGCATTGCCGCATTTTTTTTTGTTGCCATCGCGATATTTAGAATCATATGGCTGTAATATTTCTATCATATAAATATGCAACGTTCGGATATTTTGAATTCAACAGTATTTTTGGTACGTGGCATGGGGGAACGTCGTAATTGGTAATATATTATTGCGACGTTGCAGGGTATTAAAGTACACCTGACTAGACGATAAAACTACATTAATATGCAGTTTCAAAAACTCTTTAGATACCAATTCAGCCCTGTTATGGAATTTGGTGCGGCCTTGGTCTCTTTAAGTGTTTCTTCCTTCTCAAAGTATTCGATCACTTTGCCGTTCAGTTCACACAGTTTTTTGAGATTACGAATTTTTGACATTTTGTGCAGAAGAGAAAGCGTGGGACCTATATCGCGATTGGAAATGCAAAATGGTGCGATGATTCTCAGAAGAACATGAAATAATCGTGTGCTCGAAAGCGATTGGAAATGCAAAATGGTGTGATGATTCTCAAATGACCACGCAATAATCGTGTGCTCGAAACCTTGCCCTTGGCGCTCAATGTGAACAAGTTACGCTATCTCGGCCAGATAAGGGAATCGACTGTTCCTTTTTCGTTGGCGTGCCAGCAACGCGAAACGCCTTGGTCGCAGATAAGCTCAGGTGAAAGGAGTTCAAGAGCAGCGGAGTTTGTTGTGTTTGACGACAGTTTTGAAATAGGTTGTTTTTTAATGAAAGTAGCGAGGTTAATCTAATATTCTACTTCATTTAAGTGTAGGCAAAATAGAATCACTTTTTAATCGCTAATGCCGAAATTTGATGCTAATGATTTTCGTTAAAACGTGAAATTTTTAGATTTGTTGTAGCAGTTCTTAAACGTGAGATTGTATTTGGTGAGTGCCTAGATGACAAGAGGTTTGGAAGTGAAATACCATCTGACAAGCATTTTGTTCTCTGCACAATACTACCGAAATCAGGCCATGAGATACTGACTGTGAATTACGCATGTGGACGTACATTTGTTGGGTGCTTCATATTATATAACGGTCCGTTTGTAATAGTTGTTGGTTTTATTTTTTTGACGTGTGATCAGAAAGATTTAATATATTGTGAGAGCCAGTGCATGATCTTGCCCGGACTTCTGAGGGCGTGACTTACATCCAAAGGACCAATAATTTTCGTGAATGTATCGTTCACTACGAAAATAAATTTCACGAAAGTATTGTTAGACCAGTGGGCAGAAGTTAATGGCTATTGACGTCGCATTCGATAATTAAGACTTTTGAGTGTACAATGTGCAAAATCTGTGCTACGTATTTGTAAATAAAACTCACCAGCGATAATGTATTTGTTTTTTCAGGAATCTCCCTGGATGGCTCCATTATGGGCGGTCCGCAGTCGCCTCTGGACATGAAACCCGACACCGCCTCCCTCATCAGTTCGGGTAGCTTTAGCCCCACTGGCGGCGGCGGGGGTGGTGGCGGAGGCGGACCCAACAGCCCCACGTGAGTACCTTGCACCCGACGGCGGGGCGTCGAACTCGAAATGCCTTCTCATTTTCATTTGGAGCAGCGATTCTCAAATTGGTGCTGACAGAATTCGTTGGTTAATACCTAGCACAACGTATGAGGCATTTGAGAGTGGTTCAGAAATGGAGATGGCAATAGAAAATGGACTTCTCAATTAAAATGCGTAACGAGTTCATTTTGTGGTTCCGAGTATCAGATTTGTCTTGCAACGCTTTCTGTTTGAGAGCCGTGTTTTATTTGCGCCATTCAGTAAATGTAGAAATTAAACTAGATCAGTAGTATTTAGTTTTGGGCGAGATCTTCTTTTGAAAGTTTAAGCGGGACGACTCTTCTTGACTGTTGCATGTACAACACCCTTCTCTCAATAAAGGAAGGAAATAAAATCATTATTAGTAATATATAAAATATACTTAATGTGTATCTAATTTATATTGTTTGTTACTTTGTTTTCTAATTTATGTTTTTCAACTAATCAAAATGACTTAACATGACAGTAAGGCTTCCTTTACTATTTTCCAACTTCTTAAAAATGTTTTCTAGAGGTACTAAACACCTTGTCGTACATGAAGAGTTGCCTTTGTAAGTTTTGAAGTGGATGTGAAATATTAAAACTCATTTCGGAAAATTTATTTTCGAAGTGGAAAATAAAAAACAAATGCAGTGTAAAAAATTCTCAGAACAGCCGCATGGGAGCCAGAATTAGGATTAATGGGAGCCAGAATCGGCCCGCCCACTAGCTTGACGACAGCAACAATGATGGTGATGGTTAAATCATATGTTAAGTTTTATTCAAATGAAAAATAAAATTGTTGGTAAAGTCGTAAATTTGCATGCTCTTCTCCACGTTACTTCGAGGGAAACGTGTGTAAGAGAGACATTAAAGCTCAGTGATCCTCAGTGCGGTGAAGTGAAGTGTGGAGTGTTATGAAAGCTTGCACGATGTTCATGTTAATTTGTAAAGTTGTTAAGTTCTGTAATGTTAAGTTAATGTATTATAACACAAAGTTCTCAAACTTAATTGCAGAATTAGTAATAAATCTAATCTCCGAAGAATTATCATCACAATGCCAAAAATACTATTATCGATGTTTTACAATCATAAAACAATATATTAACCCAATATGCTTTTATTAGTATGAACTAAAATTGTATAAGATAATTGGAGAACGTAATATTAAATGTTGGCTCTTATGAATTGTCTATTGTTTTTATGGTCTGAGTTGCACCTCTTTGCCTTTCTAAAGCAATTGCTAATTGCTTTTTCTAAAGCATGAAGATTTAGATTCCTGAATTTCAGAAATTCTTTATTCGTAAGCATTAGTGCATATTGCATATTGTTTTATGTGAGTTATGTTTGTCATATGCATTCGTATGTTATACGCGTAATTTTTACATTTGTGCGCGTATTCAATCTAGAAGCTCCACGGGGTACCAGATTGACGGATAATTGCGTAGGCTTGCGCTGAAGCGGAGGGGACAGGGAAGTTTGTGGTCCGCCTAAAAAATTTGAAAGGGGCCCTAGCCGTTTATAATAAAACATTTTATTTCTGAAAATATGTTCATTCTCTGATTTTCCTCTTTTTTTAACCTGATAATTTGGGGAATTGTTGAAAGTAATTTGGAAGAGGCTCTCGAAGCTATTTGACAACCCTGCAAACGATTCGTCATAAAAGCAATTGTCTTTATACTTGTTTCAATAAAGGTATAATTCAATTCTTATGCGTTTTAAATATACTAGTAAAATTTGCCACATGTAAATAAAAAAGTTAAATGGAAAAGGGGCCCGGAAGTGTAGTTAGCGCCAGCTTGTTTTAGGCTGCGCACGCCTATGGAGAATGCATTAGTGTCAATAAAGGTCGACTCAGTACTTATTAGTGTGCAGCAGACTCAGACTAGATTCTCTTCCGCATGCCTAAGTTTTTTCAGGTGTATACTGTGTACGTGAAAAGTATGGATTTGAATATTATTCGTAATACGTTGTGAACTGTGTTTACAGAGGCGGCCAAGGCAAAAGCTCATCAACCATCCAATATCCGCCCAATCACCCTCTTAGTGGTTCGAAACACCTCTGCTCCATCTGCGGTGACAGAGCCAGTGGCAAACACTATGGAGTATACAGGTATGTTTTTTCATAGCACTTTTATGTTGTACGTCAATGCATACCAGAATACGTCACTTTTCAAGCATCTTTAAACGAAACTTCCGAGAATTAGGGAATATCCATTGGCGCTGGGACGAGGCCATATGAAGGGTCCCTAAGGTCTACAGCACTAGTTTTCCTGCAGATGAAGGATGTGAACTATTTTCATGCATGTGAACCTTCACGGAGCTGCTCCAAGGATGATGTTTGAGGTGTAGAAGTGGTGTTTATAGATTTCGTCACCGGCAACAATAATAATAGAACAATTATCGTTACGTCACTGGTAATAATAGTACAGCGTGTATTAAAGCGATCGCTTCTGTCTTCTAAGATAACATCGCTTTCACGTTCGTAGCGCTCGCATTTTATGTCGTTCAGAACTCTTATCACAGCACGATTCTTCAGAACTACCGACTAGTACTGTTACACGCCGCCACGTATTAGATTGTAACAGGGAGCTCAATAGCGGTAGAATTACGAAATATGCATCAGTGCAGGAGGAAAGTACCGAAAAGTGTTTTCGGACGAGCCATTTGTCTTCTGAAACAGTGGTCCACAATTCTGGACAGCAGTGTGTCCAAAGTTTATAGAGCTATTTTTGAACACCATCCTTAAGTGTTCACTTTTATGAATATTATGAAACTTTTGAACTTTATTACTTCTGATTTCACTTTAGCAGTTATCATATTTTCATTTATTATTCAAAAATCGAGAGCACTAAAAATTGATGAGATTGGAAGTTCTGCACCCTTCTTGAACTATGACTTTCTATAACTTCGTTATTGAACTGAATACTCTGGAACTACTGAACTTCCGAACCTGTCTGAACTACAGCTAGGGAAAGTTCGATGGTACTATCTATAGTTTTCGTTTGTGTAGACTATAGTTTCAAAATGCTATGGATTATTATTATAGTTTCATATTTTTATTGAAAACTTGCGTAACAATAAGCGAGGCGAGACAGGACGGAGACAGTCGGACAGTGGGCGGTGCGAAGCTGTGTGGGTATCTTGATAGGATTATCACTAGGTGCACAAGTTGTATCGGATGTTTTTGGTGTAGCTGACGTTCGATGTACGTTAATACCAGCGAAGTAGAATAACACTAGAATAAAATATGGAGTAATTCTAGTAATCTTCTATCTCTTTTAACACCTACGTTAATTTTGAGAGTCGTAGTTCGCACGCGAGTGGAATAATGCTCTATAGGAACCTTAGGGATACGAAGTATCTGTTCACTGGGATTAGACAAACTAGGTTCCAGAATAGACTATGAATTATTTTCTGGTTAAATAATAAATAAAAGTAGTGGCCTGCGGCAGCAAAAACAACCTCCTGAACACAACCACACAATATCATTTTCAAAAAGGTATTACTCACTCTGCCCAAGAACCGCAAAATACCCGCCTATAACACTGCAATAAATTCTGCAACAAAAAGTCTTCACTTTTTTCTTTGCAGCTTTGCTGTCGTGTGATGTCAGCTGCGTCGTAAGCAATGCTGCTCTAAGTATGTGAATTCAGCCGGTACGCGCAGAATCAGAACAGATAGAATAACACAATTAAATATTTGTATTTTTCAAAATCAAAGTCAAAACAGTTTCGTTGTCATTGGATTTTTCCCGAATTTCCCTCCGAATTTTATAGTATACATTTCACAGTATAAATAGAAGTCATTACGGTTTTTGCTAGAGGTTGTAAACAAACAAATTTTGCAATTTCTGGTTACTTCAGCTTGTTGTAGACTATAACTAAGAGGGACGGGTTGGGGGCAAAGTGGAACCGTTAAGCTTGTAGCAACAACACTATACATTTTTGTAGAAAAAATATTTATACATACTTCAAGAATTACACAGGGCTGCGAAAGATAATAAATTCTCGGCGATTTGGGTTCTGATGGGTGATTTGAATTCATTTGAGCTAATACTTAATAGATCTGAAATCCATTTTTCTCTAACATGCAAGACTTTTTTGTAATTTCAAAGAAAAGATTGGTAAACAAAACTCTTGATTTATCAATGTTTTACGAAACACACGGTGAATAAACGATTTTAAACTAGATATACGCAATTCTACTGAAGGAAGAAATAGTACAAATATGTATACTAGCAGTATACATCTTATGCACATTGTTACTTACGTTAACAATAATATTATATTTATACTAAAAATGTCAGAGACTTTGCCAGCGCTTTCTTTTGCTGAAATTTTGTCACCTCCATCGTCTGCTGTGCAATTCTACACTTCAGTTCTTTCTTTAAAACAAACAGTAGTCTGTCATCATCACTTCAAAATATCTGCCCTGATAACGTTTTAAAATATCTTTTAGGTCTTGATGACTTTTCTCTCCATGTTCATCACTGAAATCCCCCTGATTATCGGGGAAGAAATGAAGCTGTTTGTGGAGAAAATGAAGTTCGAGGCTCATGTTACATCATAAAGAGTTCTTCCATATCTCGTATGTTTCCTTTAAATCAACTGAATGGGTTAGTAAAAGCGATTTTGAGGCATATTGATTTCCGTTATGAAGCAGAAGCTTTGAGGCAGCGTTTCGAAGAACGCGTTTCGAACAACTTCCATTGATAACCGACCTATCTTATTCCAAATTCTGAAAGTACATCATGAATGGTGTTGCAGTTTACAAACTGACACACTCTTTCGTGAAATTCTCAAGGAACTCTTCTTTTTCGATACCAATAACACGTCCCTTGAGAGAGCATGTTTTTGTCTCTCAACCGTGAGCATAAAACCTGCACCGATTCCTTTGAGAGGCCAAGATCTGGCTCCAAATCGTTAAGTTCTTCTTGATTAATCAAGTAGTTTGTCTTTGGGAAAATCGCTATCATCGGTTTCACTATCACAGCAGTCCGAATAATATGAGATGAGGTAGATGGTAGGTCATGTGATGGGTTTGGTATAGGAACTTCAGGACCATGTGGTACGGGTCTAATGGCTGACGGAATATTCTAGTAAACTATTTCTTTCATACTTTTGCTATTACGTCCGTACACTTTCATCATGGAAAAGTAAGTGGTTTACATGATTCTCTTTTTCTCTCCACCCCATTGAAATACCAAAGGGTAAAGAATTCTGCATCCGTTGATTGGAGGCGTAGCGTGGTAATTCTTTCTGGGTAGGCTCTAGAGCAGCTTTACTTATTATTAATTGCTATATCTTAAAATGACAATTATTGTCTAATGTCTCTGATAGAACCAAATGGGTGAACAACCGGTTTAGTGTAATTACTAATCAATCAATCAGTCGGATCTTAGGCCCAAAAAATGTGGTTTGAGGCGCCTAAAAAAGTCCCAAAAAGTAAGGAAATACAGGTCTTTAAAGGTATAATAAATAAACAAATTGTATGCATCACGCTATGCAAAACATGGTGATTTATTAAACACAATGTTTTATTTGAAAACATACTTAAACACACTTAAATACAGTGTGATAGATAAGATAATATTGTAATTGAACAATCATTTTAAGGGGAAATATTTGCTTTTATTCTACAAAAAATCGGTGTCGCTGTCAGTTGATTAAAATATAAAGGATAAAATTATGTCTTATATTTTAATAATTAATGCAACATTCTTATTTTAAAATAGATTCTTCAATTTAACTTTTTACCGTTATCTTCTCCATAATAAATAATAAGAAGCATTTTCAAATGATGTGAGGTGGTGCATTAATGTCTTTCGTCGGTCAGAATTATTTTAAATGCTGAAAAAGGTCTCTCAATGTCTGCGGTGGTGACTCGAACATATTCAAAAAGAGAAACCATATGCGGATTAAATCCTGTAGGGAGAACTAGTTCACGTCAACTGCCTGGAACCGCGTATCCAGGATTTTTTGCTAGCACCATTTGTAATTTTTTGGAAACAATTTTCCCAACCTAACCAACGGCTTTCTTTAACTGACTTTCTGCTTTTGAATATAATGTGATTGATTCAGTGAGAATGAGCTTTTATAATTGAAATTGCTCTATAGTATCTGCTAGAAAGTGAAATTACCGCGAATATATGACAAATCCAGCCTCAAATCTTTCTCACGTAGGACATTCTGGACAACCTTAATACACTGCGATTTTTCTTCCGAAAAACTTTTTACAACTTGTTCAACATTGTCAATGTTCTCACTGTAATACTTCACAGCCTGGGACCACGTACCCCATCTTGTCAAAATAGCGTTGATGGAAAATGCAGATTGAAACATATTTCTTTGTAAACTGCAATTCTAGAACTTGCCATTAAAAATTCTTTATTTATGGAGGACATTAAATCATTGATTTTGGGGAACTGGTTTCGAACCTCCTCTGCTACTCGGTGAAGTGCATGAGCCAGACAAGTAACGTGAATTAAATACTGGAAGAATACTTAGAATCAGACGTGGGTCAATTGTTGTTTGCAATTGTAATTTCTTGAAATTGTATTCCATTGCCGAAGTTCCGATTTGGCATGCGGCACCTTAAGATTTCACTACTTGCTCATTTATTGTTGCGTTAAGCCTCAGAGACTCCAAGCCGCATTTTATCAAATAGAAATCAAATAAGTATCCAGTCAATGAAAGGTTTGTTGTTGAATAAATAATTATTTATTGAATACAATAGTGTAGTGAATAAATTGATTGGAAATTTTAAAAATAGGCATTTATAGTTACCAAAAGGTAGAAATAGGCATTTATTTTGAAATAGGCGCCTTTTAGGCACTATCAAAATTGGTTAATACTTTTGTAGGCAAATTATATGTTAGGCTCAGTAGACTGTAAATGAAAACAATAGGTAAAAATCTAAAGATCCGAAGTCTACTAATTAATTTATTTCCCACTCTTTTGTTCGTTTCACTCACACGAGTCGTTTAAATATATTTACATTTTTATAATAAATAAAATAATCAAAAATCATTAATTCATTTATAAGCAAATTCCTGTAATAATTGTTCACCATTATTCACACCATCTGTAAGATATTGCTCCACTGAAGTGTGAGGTAACGAAAGGTATAACGGTGCCGGCATTTTATTGCACTTCTAGCAGTCCACTATTTTCTGTCCTGTCTTTCAAAGTCAAACCGAAAATTTTGCAAAAAGTGTACGATATAGAAAAAAGTAAAGATGAAAAAAACATTTTTATCACAGCGGCAAATCGTCGCAGCCCTGTGTTATTAGAATAACGTAGGTATCCGCTATAACATGCAGAAAGAAAGATCCACTTTGCTCCAACCCTGGGGCAAAGTGGAACAAAGCTAATTAAATAATGTTTACTGCTTAAAAAATATTGTTAAAAGAAGTAAATCAGAAAAAATCACAATGTATTGAAATTTATTTTATCTATACGTACATAGTTTTTTTTAAGTTTTATGTTTTTTGAAGTAGTAAGGTCCCTTGGCAGAACCTTTACGATCTCTCAAATAAGGTGATGCTGTTGTGATGGCTGTTTTTTTTTCCGTTTGGGGGACTTACGAACTACTTGGAACAGACTAAACCTACTTTCGGCAGAGGAAGAATTTCTTCAGGCGAGGCTATCAGGGACTTAAATTCTGCTTCCACCAATGACGTAGTGGGTGTAGCTTCCAATGTAGCTTTAGAATATTCTGCAGACCATTCAAAAAATATTGTTTCTACTAGAGCGAAATCCTCAGCAAATATTTGAGGGCATATCCCTGTGTTTCTAAGTCCAGAAAAAGCATTCTGGGTGTTCTTACAAATGCTTCTCCAATGAGAGAACGTCTTCTTGGAGAGTCACCACTTTGCCTGAATGATTTTAAAACCAGGTCTTAACGGTTTGTGAGTAAAAGGTAAAACTCACCTATCTTTAAAACGAATAATTAAAGTTAATAATATGAACTAAAAAATTTCGGGGCAAAATGGAATAGTGACGTTCCACTTTGCCCCGCTTGACACTAGCAGATAATGGTTCAAAAACAATCTCTTTAACCTCGCTTTTGTTTGAGAAATCCAAAAGCACTAAATCGTAAACGTATACAATTAAGATATTAATACAAATACGTTCGTTCTTCTGCATTGTTATGCCAAAATTCTACTTTTGAACATTATTTTCGTTTTACTTTCTCGTATACATACGTATATACGGAGTAATATACGTAGTATACGGAAAATTATCTAATGCTGCGCGAAAAAAAGGGCGGATTTTCGACAGAAAAACTCCAGTTGCTAAATTAAGAAGGAAAAATCCTCTAACTCCTGGTGTAGCCAGAATCCCTGTTTTGTGGGTCCTTGATACCGGAAAACCAATTGACATCAAAACTCGCGTCTGTCTGTCCGTCTATCCGGTGTATGTGAACAACCTAGCTTAGGAGGCTCCTAACCATGCCTAGGACTTTTTCCAAATTGAAGATTCCATCTGGCCTGAGTCGATGCTCTGCGATTTTGAAAAACATTCATTAATTTTTATGGTACTTTACATGAAGCATGGAACATTTTAAAAATTTTCTCAAAAAACGGCTCCAAATTTTTTCTTTAAATTTCTTGTAAGATGAGAGTAAAATACAGGTATAAAGGTGGCATAGATCTGATTTTTACGATTAACTTTAAATTTTCGGTAATTCCGAAAGTTTCCATTTAAAACGGCGGCTTTCTACTAAAACAAAATTAAGAGATAGATTTTTCCTTCAAATAAAATTTGTTCTCCATAGAGAGTTCTTTCATTAAGGTCATGTTTGTTTTGTTGTTGTTGTTGTTGTTGTTGTTGTTGTTGTTGTAAATTTCTGTAGTTTTCGCGCAATAATAATGCGTGCATTTTTAAATTTGGGTGCAATTTTAAAAAATAACAAAAAGATTTTCTCAAAAACGGCTCCAATGTTTTTAAACTGTTGGTAGGAATAATGCTAAATGTACTCTGAGATTGCATAAACATCAATTTGCTCTATTCTTTTGTTTTTCAAAAATTAAAAAAAAAATCACGTTAATATTTACATTAGTGGCGGTTCACATTATTATATTTATGAGTACATGTGCTTTAAGTAATGTTATATAATGTTTCTCGAAAACTCAATAGTTTTCTGTGAAAATGAGCTCAAAATGGTGTATTTTCAGAAACGCTCAAACGCCATTTTCTCATATATGGCTCCAAATTTTTTCTTCAATATTTTCAAACAGATAGTGCCAATTGCACTGTTATAACGTAAAGTTGATTTTGGGGTATATTGTTGTTTTTTTAAAAAATACACAAATGTAATTTTTTTAAATGATACACTGAGAGAAATGCTGTAGTGGAATGTACTAAATAAGTTTAGTAAGCGATCGTATCGTAAATACAATTATTCGTGTAGTAAGATTCACTAAACATGATTTAGTTTGGTTTAGTACATTAAACAACTCATAATCGTGAGTGAATGAACAAAGAGAATTGTCAGTGGTACTATTCTTGTTTCGTAGATAAAATCATTTGGTGAGATCTACATTTCATGTTGTCACACTTACTAAACTCTGTTTAGTATGCACTGTTTACTAAATACTGTTTAGTAAGCGCGCGTTCTCAGCAACCTACCCAGTTGAAATGGCTATAGAACCCATCTGAAGTGTGAGAATTCAACACCGTATATAGCATTATATGCTATATAAATGGAGAGTTTAGTATTTTACTAGTTTTCAATAATTATTTTATATTCTAAATTAATGGTAGAGATACCGTCGACAGCCCATGGCCAGTAGCTTGTGTCCATAGCTGCTCTGCTAGGCTAGGGTCTATCAGGTAGCCGAAGTTAAGAAAATGCTAGTCTGCGGGTCGGAGGATGGGTGACCGCTGCGGAACCCCAGTTGCTACCTGCTTGGAGGGACCGAAAGAAAGTATTCCCTTTCACGTTTCCTTTAGTTATTTTCACCGCACTGTTTAGTAAATAGTACTCAATGTATTAATCAACGCAACGATTCGTATAGTTTTCTCCACTAGATGCCATTCGTCCCGCGTACGACCTGTTTAGTAAACATTACTATACGTGCGTTAGTGTCTTTAACTAAACAACAGTTTCGTGAACTTGACTAAGCACTTCGTTCTACGAAAATCTACTATACTGTTTAGTTGAATCTATTACGTGATTAATTGTATGAACTAAACATTTCTCTCCGTGTATCTCACACCGTTAATATGCACATTTTTTTCTGCCGAAATTCCACCTTTTTTTTCACGCAGCATTTTATATATACTCATTATATACGTATGTATACGGGAAAGTAATTAGTGGTGCGTAACAGCACATACTTTCCCCTATTATTGAAAGCAGCTATGTAGAATTGAAATATTGCACTGTCTGCCCTATTAACATCTTAGTTATTATTTGAAAACGTCCAGTTCAACCAAGAAGCGATAAACCTCGGTGAAATATATATAAGGTGTGTTAACTAGGCGCGTTTGGGACAAATTTTCTGAAGCCAGTTTGAGGCTAGTTCCTCGCTTGTCCGTACGGTGCGCACGATCGGTTTGGGTCGCGGTGAAAGATATACATCTTACGACAACTGAAACTGTGGCTGTTCCACTTTACACGACCAATCATGACCTTGCCCAAATGAGACGCACAGCACCTATATGTCAAAACTATGTGAATTCCACAACTGCATAAAAATAGAATACAAAAGTTTTGTAAACTTGTTTTGGAAAAGGAAGTCTGATACCATACATCTATCAAGTCACAAAAATGACTCGTAATTCACATAAATTCCCGACAGCGGAACGGAATTAAATTGTTGCG
Organism: Acheta domesticus; assembly: GCA_031308135.1. Classification (NCBI taxonomy): domain Eukaryota; kingdom Metazoa; phylum Arthropoda; class Insecta; order Orthoptera; family Gryllidae; genus Acheta; species Acheta domesticus. Next base: position 55,018,421 of record JAHLJT010004567.1, read on the forward strand.
TTCCTGCATTGTCGATACTCCCTTAAAGTTTTTTTCTGTATAATTTACAATTTGTTCTTGTTAGAACAATAAGTAAATGGTGTCTAATAAATACATTTTTTACATGAATTTTGTGATATTGAAAATTTTATTTAAGAAATCGGTATGGCAAATCTAAAATATATTCTCGATTCAGTCTGTATACATGTTCACTGTTGTCTAGCAGGTTTGTTGAAAGGTAATTTGGATGTTCGTTTAATCTTTTCTGGTAAGCTTGGCTCTTCGTGGTGATAATTTCTTCTAGGGGGATGATGTCGAGGTCTCTGTATATCGTCTTGTTTGTCACGTACCACGATGCGTTGCTTAGTCTCCCTTAAAGAGGTAGCAATTTTTATTTCCAATATTTGAAAATAAATAATTTCTTTATAATTTAATGTGTAAATGTATAACAAAAGTTCGAAATGTAAAAACGAGCAAAGAAATAGTTTACAAAATTGCAAATTCTAATTTATGACGCATCCGGCTGTCCGAAGAGCAAGGCTATTAGGTTTGTCATGAAATTATAGAAAAACTCGTATTTTCAACAAATTAAGCATGACCTTATTTGAAGATGTAGTTTTGATAAATTTTGAGAAAACCAGCTGCCATCTATCGCTGCCCAAAGTACATTTTTTTGACATTTTCCTAATGGTAGAACGGAAATATTAATTTTAGAATATTACTGAACACACAAACCTCACCCTAAATGGCAATTTTCTTTTAAAAATTTGTAGCCGTTTTTAAGAAAATGGCGTTTAAGCGCTACTAAAAATGAAAAATTTGAAGCTCTTTTTCACAGAAAATGTTTGCGTTTTCAAGGAACTTCATTTGAAGTCATTTGAAGCACTTACATTCATAAATGTAATAATGTTTACAAATTGCTGGTAATGTGCATATTAAAGATTTGAGAAACCTTTCAAAAACATTACATTTGTGTAATTTTTGAAAAAAAAAAAAAAAAAAGTCCCAAAATGAACTTTACATCATATTAAAGAATGCAATTAGTACTATCTGCTCCAAAAGTTTGAGGGAAACAAATGTAACCATTTATGAGAAAATGACGTGTGAGCGTTTCTGAAAATGCGGAAATTTGAGCTTGAGTTCTTGAGAAACGTTACTTCACATTATTTAAAGCTCATGTACTCATTAATATAATAATGTCAACAAATCAATGCTAATGTATATTAAAGACATGAGAGACAAGTCAAAAAATTACATTTTTGCAATTTTTGAAGAAAAAAACAACAAAAGAATAGAGCAATACAGCGTTTATGTCATTAACTTGGAATATCATTAACATATAATAGAAATAGCAAAGGTCCAAGCACAGATCCTTGTGGAACACTGGTGGTAATTGTATCAAAATTTGATTTAACTTTGGATTAGAAATTTTCAGATTGCCAGAAGATCTCAGTACATTGCTTACGTCCTGTGAGGTATGATCTAATGAGATCATTAACTCCACCCCTTATTCCATAGCAATCAAGTTTTGTCAACAGTTTTTCATGAGATACACTATCAAATGCCTTTGAAAGATCAATGAATAAACCTGCTGTTTTGCTATTTGATTCCAAATTTCCAATGATTTCATGTGTGAACTCTACAACAGCAGTGGTGGTGGAGAAATCCTTCCTGAAACCATGCTGTGCTTTATTGAGGATATTATTAGATTCAAGAAAACAATTAAGTCTTGCTAATATAACTTTTTCATAGAGTTTGCCAAATACTGAAGTTAGGGTGATAGGTCGGTAATTTCTAACATCTTGTGTATTATTATTATTCTTAGCAAGTGGTCTTACAATACTAATTTTTAGTGATTCTGGGAAAGTGAAAGTAGCTAGAGATGAATTTATTAAGTAAACTAATATATTAAGAAGAACAGGCTTACATTTTTTAAGAATTATTGAATAATATTTCATCATTCCCAGTCAAGCAACTATTTTTGATGGAATTTATCAGTTGATTAACTTCAGTAGCATTTGTGTGATGGAGAAACATAAGATTTTTAAGTTCCAGAAGATATAGGATTAATAGATCTACTAGAACAGATTAGATCTACTGGAACAGTGGACCTCACTTGATCTAGATATGATTGAAAATATGCTATAGTAATAACACTTGGCAATGGATAAAATACATAAATCCTAAATAATAGTTCATCATTCATTTATCAAGAAATCTTACAACATCTTAAGTTTTTTGCTTCAATTTTGTTTCATACTTGAGACATTTTTCAGTAAACAAGTATCATTAAAAGATTTCCATATATTAGATCCTTACAAGCTTTAAGGTATTTAACATTGAAAATCCAGTCTTTTTTTTTTTCTGAGCATGGTTTATATTGTAAATATACCCCATGGCATGATATATATTGTAAAACCACACTCCTTACATAATTCTCACCATAGAACCAACAATTCTTATAAAATTGCAAAATTGTTCCAGCTGTGAAGGCTGCAAAGGATTTTTCAAACGGACTGTTCGAAAAGATTTGTCATATGCTTGCCGTGAAGAGAAGAATTGCATTATTGACAAACGACAACGCAATCGTTGTCAGTATTGTCGTTACCAGAAGTGTTTGACTATGGGAATGAAGAGAGAGGCTGTTCAGGTAAGGCACTACAATAGAATGATTTACATTAGTACTATTATAGATCTTATTAATATATTAATTTCTTGCCCGTGAGTAAATACTATAATGTTACTAACTGTGGCCTCACTCTAGTATGTAGAAAAACAAAGCATATGAAATGTATCAGATATAATACAGTTTTGAAGAGGCCAGAACAGATTGGTAATATCCAAAAATAATTAATTCATATGAAAAAAAAAAAAAAAAAAGAAACAAAAAAAAAAACAAAACAAACAAACAAACAAACAACATGTTTCTTGTGAACCTGAGTTCATTCTATCATAAAGGTTTCATTTTGGGACAATTGTCAGTCTAAACTTCCTGCCCCTTGCTTTGCTTTTATGAATGGTATCCAACATCCCAATGTTGAATAAACTACACTTAATGTCAAATTTTTTGTAGAGATTTAATTATACAATTTGCATAAGGCAATTGACATGTTACAACATTACTGACATTCTACATTTTATTTTAAATATATCAATATCAGGAATATTTAGACTGATTCATTTATAAGACTCCTTTTTTATGCAGGAAGAACGGCAGAGAACCAAAGGGGAGGCCCAAAATGAAGTGGAATCCACAAGTAGCCTGCATGCAGACATGCCTGTAGAACGCATATTGGAGGCGGAGAAACGGGTGGAGTACAAGACAGAAAATAACATGGAGTTTGAGGTACAACTAGGTTGTCACCTATCAAAATGTGGTTTTATTAGAATACCATTTAAAATTTTAATTTGAACTTTTGCATGTTTTAAGTAATACTTTGATAGAACAAATGAGAACTTGGTGATGGCCACGTTGTGTCAGATTATGTTTGCTGGTTTTGGCAAAGATATTTTTCCCTGTTAGGTTATAATCATTAGGTGAAATGCAGTTTTTAACTGCTCAATAATTCACTAGTTCAATTTAATTATTAATCCATCATTTATTTTGTCAAGGAAAGGCTATAATGCAATAGAATCCATATGTGTGTAATTATTTGGGAAATCATTAGTTCTTATTCCAAAAATGGGTGAAAATTACCCTACATCAGAATAATTTTAACCTTTTAACTTTTATTATTATTATTATTATTATTATTATTATTATTATTATTATTATTATTATTATTAAATTGTTGTTGTTTTATTACTTTTCACTATTTGTTCAGTAAGTGTTCAAACATCGATGCTGATTAGGAGAGAATTTGGTCTTAAATAGATGCTTGTTTCAGAATACAATGAACAACATCTGCCAGGCAGCAAATATATGCCAAGCTACCAACAAGCAGCTGTTTCAGTTGGTTGAATGGGCCAAGCACATCCCTCACTTTACTTCATTGCCTCTTGAAGACCAAGTACTTCTTCTGAGAGCAGGTGAATTTCACAGAGATTGATGCATTGGAATGAAAATCGTGTGTAAAAAAAATATTTTGCAAGGTTGTGAATCTTTTCAGGATGGAATGAACTCCTTATTGCTGCCTTTTCACATCGTTCAATGGAAGTGAAAGATGGCATTGTGCTAGCCACAGGCCTCACAATTCACCGAAATTCAGCTCATCAGGCTGGAGTTGGTACTATATTTGACAGAGTTCTTACAGAATTAGTGGCAAAAATGCGAGAAATGAAAATGGATAAGACTGAGTTGGGTTGTTTGCGCTCTGTTATACTCTTCAATCCAGGTAATTAATTGTTAAATTAAATCAAGATCTATTTTGTAATAAGAATATAGTTAATAATTTCTATAATGTATATATATATACTGTATGTATTTCCATTATATATAATTCCAGTTATTAATTATCGTTGAAAGAAAACCATTCGAAGTAAGAAATGGTAATCATATGAGGTAAACACATATCACCTACAGTCAGGTGCAACAGAAAAACATCCATGTAGATACATGCAAATGATTAACATACTGCACCTATTATACTGCACTTACAATGTTCAATCTCTTTCAAATGAGACTGAATTTATCTAGGTTGCTCGACAGAGCGATTTAAATGAAGTAGATCTTCTTTGCTTTACAGAACATTGGTTATCTCCTAATGAACCAAATAAACATAGCATTTTCCAAATTCCAAACTTGTATAGTTGAGAAAGGTAATCACTTATGAGTCCTTCATATGGGACAGTAGCGTAATGAAATAAGTGTGGGTCTGCATGCAAAACTTTGATCTGGGCCACCTTTATAAAAGTGTATAGAAAACACAAGTAATTTTAGTACTTTAAGTAATAAAAATATTCTTTAACAAATTCATATTCATCAGTCCGATTACTACATAGGCAATCGCAAAACCGTATGCATGCAATTCTTATAATAACAAAACCTTCAACCTAAAAATAGTCTCTCTTTTTACCTGGACCCGCTTGTGGGACTGAATGCTAAGCTATTGATATGGGAGCTCTTGTATTTACATTAGAGATCATATTGATTTTATCTCTGTTGGAATTCAATGTGTATTCAGTTAAAAATGGTTTGAAATGCCTATTGTATATCTTCCTATGCTAAAAGTGATCTTTCTTTCCATCTTCAGGCCTCCAAAAAGCAGGCTGTAGATTATAACATGCTCTTATAAAAGTAGAGATAACCAAACAAAGTCAGTAATTGCTCTTTTGAATCTATTGTTGTATGCAGAGATTTTAACACTGATTTTGTTGTTTTTTTTCTTCCCTCCTCAAATCTTGCGAAAGAGTACTTTCTCTACTTAATTAATTCCTTTAGCTTAGATATCATTATAAATGTACCTACATGAACTACTAGGCAAGAAATCAATCAAATAATTCTTGACTTTCATTCATTTACTGAACAAAACCTCTACTAGATATGAAATTGCAACAAAAAATTTAGGATACAGTGACACAGTGACCACAATGCACAAATTCTTACCATTACAAGAAATGCAAACATTGACACAACAAATAATGCATGTATGAGTTTTTTATTAAAAGTAAAATAAAATGAGTCATGAGCCACGTCCTGCAGGAATCATAGGAGGCAGGTAAACGGTACTGTTGATACAAGCCATAAATGTAATTCATTTTTCACCCATGCTTTCATGCTTCACTTTTAACATGTGCTTTCCTCTTTGAAAAAGAAAATTTCAGAGAAAAGCAAATCTTGGATAACACGAGGGGGAAAAACCAACATAATCATGAAAAAATAATTAAGTTTGTTTTTACATTTCTAAGTATCATACCATAACTTGTGACTATTACTTCCAAAAACACAAATCATTGTTAAGAAAAGCCATAAGGCAGGCTAAAATCATGAAAGAGGATCAGGATGTTTTGAACTCAAATAACAAAACCAAACCAATATGGTGTATAGTAAAAATACATCGTCAATGAGAAATCTTGTAGAGAATGTTGTTTTAAAAAATATCAATAGAAAAGTGAACAATCTGGCAAGTCTCTTCAACCAATAATTTTTGAGAATTGCTGCTGATCTCACCAATGACCTACAACCAAAAAATTCAACATCAGATGTTTCCACAAACGACATGACACAAAAGACATGTTGTTTGTTTCCGAAACTTCTTCCTATGAAATTTGGAAAATAGTTGGTAAAATACAAAATAAATATTCGGTTTAGTTGAATTTCTGGATTCTCTGTTAAATACTTGTGCACCTACCATTATACACTGTAAATTTGTATATTTAATGCATCCTTGAGCTCTAGCACTTTTTCAGATATTTTCAAAACCGCTAAGATTAAGCCTCTGGAAAAAGGGAGACAAAAATGAAATTCAAAATTATCTGCCAATTTCTCTTTTGTCAATTTTTTCAAAAATATCACTCTATTATGTACAAATGGGAACTTTTCTCAGTAAACATGAAGTGTTTTCAGATTGCCATCGTAGATGTAGAAAATCAAAACCTATGGAAACGTATTTTCTTATATTAAAGATGTTTCTTCATCAATGGATCAAAATTAAGCAATTATTGAAATATTTTTTGATATTTTAAAAGCTTTTGATGTCATTGTTCATCACATTTAAGTTTCAAAATTAGCTGCGTATGGAATTCTTGTTATTGCTCTAGATTGGTTATGTTCGTACCATAAACAAAGATATTTATCAGAGAATAGATATGCAGGGTGTCCGGGGAGGAAACGTCGAACCCTCAAAATTAAGCTCTTGTGACAATTTTCAGCATATTTTATCTTATAAACTACATGGATATTTCGAATGGCTGAACCGCAATAAGCACTCAAGTTTGTTTGCAAAAATTATTTCTAGGCAAAAATTTGCATTATCGAAGGATACAAACACTACAGAAATGTGTAAATTGTGTATTATTTACAAAAGAAATGAATATATTTATTCAGAAAGAAAAATTAAGCGATTTTAAAATTAAGTTTTTTTTTATTTTTATTTTATTGTATTTTATTTTTTTTTATTTCTGGGTTAATTTTTCTTTCTAAACTGAACAAATATATTGATTTCTTTTGTAATAAACAATTTACATGTTTCTGAAGTGTTTCTATGCTTCTGATACACAAATTTTGGTCTAGAAATAATTTTTTCAAGCCAGCTGTTGAGTGCTTATTGCATCTTAGCCATTCAGAATACCTACATGCTTTATTCAACAAAATATGCTTAAAATTGACTTAAGAGCCTATTTTCAAAGTTTCGACGTTTCGTCCCGGGACACCTGTATGTACTTAAATGAACCTACACATCTTTCTAATTCATTGCAAACAGCACATAGGTTTCCACAGGGTTTGATTTTAGGTCCAAAGAGTTTTTTCTGGTCCCTTCGTATTATATGTAAACAATAAGCCCTCAACAACTTGAAACAGAAGAACAGTTTGCTTTGCAGATGATAAGGATATTCTTTTCAGTAAAGAAATTGCAAATAGTACTGTTAATTTGTTAATTCTGATCACATTTAACAAATTAACAATAAACAAAGGGAAAACAGTTTCATTTCAAATAAACAACTGCATACTGCATTAAAAAAGAATGATGTGCAATTAACCAATGTTAAGGGAACAAAATTTTTGGGTCTCTCATTTTAGTCAAACCCCAAATTGTACATCCATTTAAATGAATTTAACTCAAAATTGAGTTCATTATGCTACCTGATCAGAATTCTTTCAAACTCAGTTGGTCATCTGCTCTTACTGCTTGTTGTGTGTATGTTAATTCCTGCCTGAAGCTCCCAGACTTTTAGATTATAAAAAAAGAATTGTAAGAATAATAAGCAAATCTCAATCAATTTTAATGAGGATATTTAATTTATTAATTATCATTTGGACTGTATAATTCTAAACAACTTGCTAAAAGTATTGAACCTCAGCTTCTGGGTCAATGGGCCCCCATTTCGATCAGGTTTCCTCATACTTTGAGCACATGCTGAAATGGCCCTAAGAAATATGGTTGTTCAAATTATCATTCTCCATGTTCTCGAGGCAGGGAATCAATTCCTTCACAAAGGACTCAATGAGGAATAACAAGCCCAAATCTATAGCTAATTTGTCTTTGCAGGTAGTTTTTATTACACCAGAACAAATATTTCTTATCAATTCTTACCCAAAATGCTGATTTCTATCTGTATTCAGAATTCAACTTCTAGATGGGTTATGGGAGGGATCCCAGAATTTCAGAATACGTACATATAATACATTTCTCTCCCTAGTACGTCTCTCGCACACACAGAGTTTTTGATGTTAAATAAATAAAACCGTAGCACCTTCAACTAGGTGAAATGTCTCAGTAATTTTCTTTATTAACTAGTGATGTTGGGAAAATGTTTTTAAAACTGTGTGGAAGTTTTACTTTTCCTAACATAAACAAACCAAGCCACTAAAACAAAAGTGCAAGCAATGATCAGCAAGCTTTGCAGCCCATATTCATTACACTCTTATTTGACGACACCGCTTTGCTCTTTAACTCAATACATAAATACTCTAGTGGAGCCCAAGTACAGTGAATAAAACAGCAGTGTTCAGTCCAGTGGTGTAAAGTTCAGCCCCGCAAGGCCAATGATGTGGGCAGATGTAGATAAGAGGTCCTATTTTTAGGCTGAAGGTTTTGCGATTGTAAGAAAAATTAATTACTTGATACTTTGTGATAGTTGATTCAATAAAATATTAAAAACAGCTTCTTCCAGAAGAACAATATTTGTCGGCTTCAGTAACGCATGTAATCCTATTTCTAAATCAATAAAGGTAAACATTTTATTTAGGTTTTATAATGGTCATAATTTTATAAAATTAAATAATGAAGACAGATTTTTCCATTATTGGTTATAAGCACTTTACCATTGTTAACAATAAACCCGACACACAAACTGTTTTTCAATTGTTCTTGTTTAGGTTTGGTACATTGGTTAGTAACATTGATTTTTTTATGTAGTAAACATAGACTGATGAATATGAATTTGTTAAGGATATTTTTATTAATTAAGTTACTAACACTACTTGTGTTTGCTACACGCTTTTCTTATAAAGGGGACCCAGATTAAAGTTTTGCAGGTGGGCCCACTCTTTTGTTATGATGGTTCAGTCGAGTATTACTGGTTCAGTTGAATGTGAAGTAGCATATGTGAACAATTAGCAAGAACATTCTTAAACCTTAAGTAGCAACTGATTCAATATACCTCCTGTACCACAAAAGAAGTCCTAAACTTACTGAATGCAAGTTTTGAAATGACTGAAACAGCTATCTTTTATATTGGTTACATATGGGTGGTATTAATAGTCAGCTGGGTAAGTGTAGATGGTATTAATTGGCTCTTATTTTTAATTTTATCTGTGGAGCACCTTGTTATAAGTATACTGCATTGTTTGCATTATTTCTTATCTATCTAAACTATATCATATTATCTGTTCCTCACTCATACACGTCTACCCCACCTGCTATGACCCCTTGAATTTCAAAACTTTGACAAAAAATCCATGAAATTAAATTTGCGGAAAATTCACAAAAAATATTTTTAAAAAAATTGGAATAAGTTAAAACAGAAACAACTAAAAGTGATTGATTCTCACCCCCTCTTCTAATAAGTCTCACATGCTTCCTCCAAGATTGAGAAATCTGTCAAATATAAATTTTAATGAGGAAATAAATATCCTTTCTTTGGGTCTATGGGTCTAATTATACAAACAGGAAATTTCAGTTCAAGTATTGACAAATTTAGCTGTTAGTACTGAAGTGGCTCTCAGTTTTGTAGAAGAAAATTTGTATACCTCAACTTTAGTTGAATGCACAAAAATTCTTTCTGATGAATTAATTACTGCTCCTGAGAAAAATACTTTCATCCCATCTATCCAAAAGTTAGTTAAGAAAGGTCAAGGAAATAATTTAATGGTATGCAAAGCTGTTAAGGGAAACACTTGTGTTGGTATGCATCGTAGTAAATATATTAATAAAGTAGTCATTCATAGAAGTAAAAATGTCTTATGTGTGAATAAGGATTCCACCTTGTTGTATAATTTGGTCAAGAATGCTATAATGTCCAACAATTTAATAAACAAGTACAAATCTAAATCTTTACTTGTTATGAATCTCCAATACCCAAGCTTGTATGGGTTAATAAAGTTTTTCAAAGAAAATCATCTCATTAGGCCTGTGGTTAGTTTCAGCAACTCTAGTATTTCTCTGCTTTGTAAATTTGTCATCCCAATATCCAATAATATGACTAGCTTTAACCCAAAATACAGATTCTTATGAACTAATTGAAAAAGTCAGAGACGTCCATGTGCCTTCCAATGGAAAACTTGTATCATTTGATGTCACCAACATGTTTTATAAACAAACCTAAGGGCTTGCAATGAGCTCAAACTTTTTTTCCTCTGTTTATGGATAATTTTGAAAATTTAGTGTTTAATACCCTCTATCCCTTACTCAAGAACATAATTTATTATTACAGATATGCAGATGACATTATTTATCTATGGAATGGTACCCTCAGTCAACTAGATTAGTTTTTAGATTTTTTAAACTCATTGCATTCAAAATTTAAATTTTAAATGGAACTTGAACAGAATCATGCTCTAAACTTCCTGGATTTTTCTATTACCATTTCCAAAATAAGCACAAGTTCAAAGTTTTCAGAAAACCTACACAAACTGACCTAATCATCTTAAATCATTCAAATCACATTCGTCAGCATAAATTAGCAGATTTCCACTCGAGGGTCCATTGCCTTTTAAAAGTTCCAATGGAAAAATCGGACCACGCAGAGGAACAACATAATTAAATCCATAACTGTTCAGAAGAACTATAATTCCCAGATAATAGATAAAATTATTAAACAAAAAGAAAAGAAATTATTAATTGAAAGATGTTCCTCCAAACTTTAGTGGACAATGACAAAAAATTATATGTTAGCATTCCATATTTTGGATATGTATCTCAAAGGATAGGTCACTGCCTCAAAAAATAAAATATTCAGGTATCATACAAAACCACAAATAAATTAAAAAATCTATTCCCAAACAATAAAGATATTGTTCCCAAAAAAGAAAAAAAGTGGTGTATATCTGCTAAATGTAAGGACTGCAACTCATTTGGAAATCAAAGGCCATAAATGAAATATTTAAAAAATTTTGAAATTTGAAAACTCATAAAAAATCCAAAAATAGATTGCCTCAATGATGAAACAAATTTGAAATGCAGCCCCCTGTTAATTATCCTAGTAGGTTGCCCTGCCCCATCCCCTAGAGATTAATGCACAAAATGGCACTGTGGTAAGCACATCACGATTTATGTTGACCATGTTACTTGGGTAAATAATAATAATAATAATAATAACTTTTTGTATAGTTTCCTAACAGTGTTTATTGTTTTTCTAATAGTTTTCCATTTTTGTGTTTTAAATATTGTAATTTGTCAAGTTTTCCTTAATGTACTGAAGATGAGGTAAAATGCCTTGAAATATGTCTGCCTCTATAACTAACAAGTAGTTTGTTTGTGGAAGATCATTTCTTTTCCTCCTGTTATATTACAATTTCTGTTCTAATCATTTATTAGAATTGTAAAGCTTTTACTGCCACAGGCCTGGAGTTTATATTATAATTTATATAAACTAACAGAGATAAAAGAAATACTTAAATATTGGAAAATGTAATGTTGAGAATCTCCACTCAACAAAGTATTGTAAATTCTTCAGGGGTCTTTAACTTATGGGCGCACTTACACATGCCTGGATCAGATTTTTTTGAACAAATGTACTTGGAAGTAGAAAAGAAAGAGGGGGTTTTATTATCCAAATTTTAATTATTCTAAAGGTACAGGTTAGCAATATTCCCAAATATCAAATGTGTATTGATTTTTGCTTTACTCATTAAAATTTCAGTAATTCTTTCAGCTTTTAACTTTGTGTTTGATTTGTAATGCCCAGACTCTTCAAGATTGATCCATTGGCCCAATCCAGACATGTGCAAAATTGCTAGAAATTTTTGAGTTGGCACTCTTCGGTCTTCCAGCATGGCTAGTAAATTTTGACTTTCATATTACGCTCCAGGGACCATCACAACAGTGGTCTCAGTAATATTTAGACATTACTTAGCTAGGTGTTCCCTGGCTAAGTGAATATGGGATCTGATTAGAATGGGAAATTTGAAAGGATTTAATTTTGCTGGGCATTCGACCATGTTTCTTTTACATGCTGCCAACATAAAATAGTCACTAAATTTTCAACCATTGGAAAATCCTCCTTGGCCACAATTGAACATGCATTCAGGGGCTTGAGAAGCCAAGCTAACCACTTGCTCACTGCGTTTAGCTTACATGAAGAATTGAAGATGATTATTCACAATTTCTGTAATGAAAATTTATTGCTATAACTTTTTCGACCTTAAAAGTTTAGATGATAATAAATCTATTAAACCAGTTATTTAAGCAAAGTGTGTAATTGCTCTTTTTTTACGGAAACCAAATGCTTTACAGATGTTAGAGGCCTGAAGTCGCAGCAGGAAGTGGAAATGCTGCGTGAAAAGGTTTACGCTGCTTTAGAAGAGTATACACGTACAACACATCCTGATGAGCCTGGTCGGTTTGCTAAACTGCTTCTCCGTCTGCCAGCACTTCGCTCGATTGGTTTGAAGTGTCTAGAGCACTTATTCTTCTTCCGGCTCATCGGAGATGTCCCCATTGACACGTTCCTCATGGAAATGCTGGAGTCTCCGTCAGACTCTTAGCTGCACATACAACGATGAGAACACAGTCCATGCTCAAATGAGTCTGTTGGAAAATCCATTTTCCTAGGCTTTTGAATGTATCTTAATGCAGTTCTTTTCCTATGGGCCTTCAAACATTCTACATAATTGAATGTTTTTCTGTATGGATCTAAACTCATTACTTGTTACTTATAAGATATTGTTATTGGGAAAGAAAATGAATGTTCTTTGTTTCTTTTTTTGTCACAAGTCTGTCCAGTTGCTGTTATTCTGGTTAAAGTCATGTCTTGTGATGTGATATACTGTGTATGTCATATACATGTTCACATATTAGTACTGGAATATTAAGTTTATGAATTTTTTTATTCCATGATATCACTGTTTTACTAATTGGAATGCTCCTAAGTGAAATATGAAAGGTTTTCATGTGAAGACACCAATCACTGAGCTGTGTGATTGAAGAAATATGTACAGAAAATATGTGTAACTTTTTGCTAGTAGTTCATTTTTTTTATACACTTACTTTTCCTTTGTCTGCAAATGAAATTGCATCTGCTGCATAGTATTCATAGCAATATACAAAAATTTTATAAGAATAGCATAGAGAATAGAATTTCCTTGCTATTCAACAGTATTTCAATATGTTATGATCAGCGGTTTCACTGTGTGGTGTTGTACATATTGCAAAATTTTTATTTAATTTTCTTTACTTTCATTTTTCCATTGTACTATTATTGAAATTGACTAAAATTTGTTGCAGTGTCTGTGTCACATCTCTACCAATCTGTTATGTCTTATCCTTCTAAGTGCAAGTAGCTTTTAAGATCAGAGGCTTTTCCCTCCCATATTCAGTCATTGAACTTTGTTACTAAAATTTGACTGCCTAGAAGTATCTTGTAAACAACGAAAATGAATATGAAAAGAAATTTGCATTGTCAATATTTCATAGACGGACAACCCATTGAGTGCCAAAAATAAATTTTGGATTAAAGGACCACCCCCTTGTATATTTGTTGCAAGTATTCCTTTCTTGATTTAGAGTTCTTTTGTAACATATTCACTGTTCTGAATATGTATAACTGAAAAAAATAATTATTTTTTAAATAAATTTAAATTATAAAATAATTCTGTTAGGAACTTGAAATCACAAGTATAATTTAATCTATGTCCTGTATGTGCTCAGTAGATTCTCTACTTCTTAATAGTAGAAGCTTATATTAATGTTTCTAGCATCTCTCTTTTTGAAAGTGCCTACATAATGTTTGGCTGTTTGAATGTATTGTTAACTTAGTACTATGCAAAATGTGCTCAAGTCTGTAATTTGATGTATGCGACTGATGCACGTTGCACATAACTGTCCTGTTGCAAATATGTTTGTGTGCTCTTTACGTGTATTTGTTCATTTTAGTTTAGAAATGAAAAAGGTTGTGTTTTAGAGATTCAGAGATGTAAAGAGTTTTTTTTATTATCATCCTAATGTGCAATAAGATGTTTTGCAGTGAGAGTTAATTGTCTAATCACACTCACTTGAGAATCTGATTTTATAAATTCACATAGCTATTCATTGACATTCTGTGTATATCAAAAAAATATTGGATACAATGAACTTTCTTCCTTAAGCTATTCTTTCCTTGAAATCTTCTTTCAGGCAGCTCTTTATATTGTAAATGTTACTGCATTAAAATACAAGATGCTTTGATTGGTGTACTTACATTCCATAATAAGGTATTGTACTTGGAAATGCCACAATTGGCAATTGTAGCTTCTGGTTTAACAGGTTAATTATGCAAATAGTGCATTTGTAAAAAGAAAAAAAAAGTAATATTGATATACCAATATTAAGTGGAAATTGCTGTATATAATGTACTAAGGTTTTGTATATAAGTCATCTTGTAATTATTTTTCATGCATCTTTGTGCATGGTCTATTGACAAAGAAAATTGATGTATGTATCTCTCTATGTAAACCGTATTTTTGCCTGTTCAAGTTTGGAGAATTCTATCATATGTTTTAAAGTACCACACAATATTTTTTAATGTGGTAGTATTTTATGTCTTGGAATTCAATCATATGTGATGGTGTATGTATACCATGTTGTTATTTCACTGAAAAGCATTAAAGGTCAAGTAGTATCCAGATAACTTTCATTATGCTGCCTTTGTAATACAGCCTTTATATTTTTCTAGAGTTTCTTTGCCTCTGTGAAAGTTACTTTTGGGAATAAGTTTCTCACAGGTGTCCATTTACATCAATTGCTAAGTCTGTGAAGGGAAATGAGTTAACTGGAATTTAAAATTGGTTTCTTTGCAGCTTGGATAGTATAGTATATATCTTTTCAGTGTCTGAGGAATCTCAAAAGTTTTCATGTTGTAAAAATCGTTCTGTTGTACTTATGAGTATGTGTGTAAACAATGTAATCAAAATGCTGCGGAGAGTTTCATTACTTGAATGCTTGCTTTGGTGGAATTATTTCATTCTCAGCATTGAACATTTGGAGATTTAGTACATTAACAGTTGCATGCAAATATCTGGTGCAAGTTTTGTAAAATATGACCATTCAATATTAAGAAATGAACTGCTCATTCTTAAGGATTTACATGTGAAGAAAGAACTTCACACCAGAGCAAAATAATAGAAAAATGTAAGTAATCCCTTTTTATTCTGAGAGTATTAAAGAATGAAGACCTCTTACCCCTCAGACTACTGTGACCATTGTACTTTAATTTGTATTAGATATTTTCTAAGTGCAAGAATCAGATTTGTGTTTTGATAATTTTAGTATTAAGACAGTTCAGTGACAACTGGTTGATATTGTCCTATTTTAAGTGTATAAATAATGTTGGAATTCCTGATGAATAAAATGTTACTTATTGCCAATATTATCAAATCTCTTTATTTGAACCAGATTATATGGGCGTGATTCTTAGAAGCTTTAGACGAAAAAATATATAACCACCAATGTTCAAAATATTAAAGACCACCCTCATTGACAGACAATTTTTTAGTTAAAAGCTGTCAGTTCCCTGATCAAAACCAACTCTACATACACTGGTTTTGGTTGTCACCAGCTGATAAAACAAATTCAAACTTTTAGGAAGGATAAAAGCAAGCATTGTACCCAAAGTACCAATGAGGTTCTATAAAGATCAGAAAACAAATAAATTATACAAAAACATTTGTTTATTAAAAAACATCAAGAACATTATACTTATGTTCAATCAGTAATTCTGTCAAAAAATTAAAGTAATTTAGGTTGCTTCTTCAATGTAGTAATATCAAGAATGTTGTCTTCAACACAAGTCTGTGCACAATTGGCAATGTGATGTTTCTCTATGAATTCTGAATTTATTGGAAGCAATTGATATTTTTCAAGATAATGTTGAGTGGCTAGAGAAATGTTAGCTGATTTCTGACCTGATTTCAAAATACTAGGAGTTTTAAAACTTTGATTCCATTTCATGAGATCAGAAAGATCTTCATCCTGTAAATATTTTAGAGCTAGTGCTTGTAATTCCATACTACCATCACTTCTACTTTTCTCAACAGGTGTACAATCTGGATATGGAGATCGAGATGCTATATTGGAATCAAAATTAATTTTCCCTGGGGCATTTGCTTCAGAAGAATTTTCATAAACACTCACACCCAATTGCCTAATTTTTTTCAATAGTTGCAAACCTGATAGCTTCCACTTGAGGTGTTTTTTGTATTGAACTTCCACCATTTTCACAAGGAACAGTCTGAAGAAACTTCTTAACATGACCTACTATATTGTCGTACAAAGTCCAACTTCCTTTCTGACCATCTTGCCCAGTTTCAAAACTCCCATCATTTATAAATCGACTTTCCTTGATACTGTCAAAAGATGCAGAAGAATGATAGTCTTGAACATGGAGGTGCATTGTGTGAACAGAACTGGGTAATTGTTCAACCACTGTCGGGACACAAACTCCATGCAATGTAAATGATTCTTCAACTGTCTCAACTCCATGAACTGCACTCCAACTAACAGCCCGGTGCTGGTTTTTTCTGGTTTTATTCTGTTCATGTTCTTGACCACCATTAATTGGAGGACAGATCGTGTTTTGACTATCTACATTCACTTGCTTAGCTGGATTGGTGCAATTCCTCTTGGATGAATTTATAACATCAGATACTGACTCTATTGCTACTTCACTTCCATCACACTTCTGACAACAAAAATCTACTTTTTCATTTATTATAGTTTGGGTTGAAGCATCATCTTTCTTACAAAATTTTCCTGATAATGTACTTCTACTTTCATGTTTATTAGGTATAGCATCTTCAGTGATTCTATTATTACTAAGTTTTTCATTTATTTCACTGAGAATTTTCATCTGATCAGCTTGCATAACAACTACTTGTTGCAATAAGCCTTGTAAAATACTACATTGTTTATGATTCATTAAAGCGATTTCTTGAAGTATACTTGTGTCAGTACACTTTCTGTCACTTTCTCTCCGTGGACTGTCAAATGAAGTTTTTGACACACTATTGTAATTTTCCTTACAACAAGCATCTTGTCTCTGAACATCAGGATAAGAACTTTCCACACCAATTCCACTTCCTCTATTAAATAACATATCTTTTGAATTATACACATTTGTTTCTATTTTACATTTATTTTGCTTTGCATTCAAGAGAACGATATCCTCTTCAGAATGGGTGTTCCTTTTTATTGTAGATCCATCTTCATTATTTCCAGAAACAGGTCTGTTGTATTCATTACTTTTTCTTGTCACATTAATTTTTGTCTTCATATGTCTTCCTGTCCAATCATTATGTACATTTTCATTATACAATTCTCCAACAGATTCAGTGTGTGGCTTATTATGCATACAACAATTTCCATATTTACATGCATCCGAGTGAGAGAAAGTATGTTGTACTTCAGAGGTCATAGGGACAACATGAGCACCACTGAAAGTAGATCTATTGTTGATCATATCCTGAGCTAGTACACATTTATTGTGATTTGAGCAACATTGTTGTTTGCCACATGAAGAATAGTCTAAAGATTTAGTTGTTGAAGGAAGTTTATTGGAGACATATCCAAGTGGCCTTTCAACTAGACTAGAATGCTTAACATTTTCAGGCCAATGGTGTTCAGGTATCTGACTAACATGCAAGTCAGGATGAACATTTACATCAGTAGCCTTCCTCGATTGGGGTTTGAAAGGAGTTGAATAACTGATGTTATTTTGGAAAGCCCGTGGCGCATTTATAGTTTGAGGAGCATCTCTCTCATAATTTGGTGCCATTTGATATGATTTAGATCCATAAACATCTTTTAAACATGAAATATTGGGTGCACAACTTGGCTGAGGTATGTGCACCGATGGCATCGTTGTTGTGCTTCGCACATCTTGCTGTCTAATTGATTTATCATTTATAAAACCGGCTTTGGCCTCAATCCTGGCAGATGTCAAATGTGGATCATTTTCCACAGGGCTATATTTTTCCATATATCTTTCATTTTGCAAAGTATTGTACATGTCATGTAACTGTTTCTCAGTAACAACACCATTACCGGCGAACAACTTTGGGGCATTATTTAAATTATGTAACGGCGATTTCTCTTTCAATGGCATTTGAGACAAAGGCGGCGGGCTGAACACAAGAGAAACCTCCGGTACAGATGAGAACGGTATGGGTGCAAAATTTTCAGGGACAGGAGCTGCTCTGGGCGTAAGATCGTCAAAACTGCCACTTCTTTTGAAATCCATTCTGAAATATCAAAAATTAGAGAATTAGACAGTGCAAGTGATATTTTAAATACATTCACAATAGAAGTTTGAATTTCTGACTGCTAAAAAGAAAATACTATAAGAGGAAGAACACTCACCTTTGCTAAAACGAGATTCTATAGGAAATAAAATCCGTAAGTACAAGTATAAGTTGGGTCAGCAGCATCAAAAGATCACTTGCTGTACTCACTGCTGCTGAGGCTGACAAGCTGTTGGCTGCTAGTGCTGGTCAGAGAGTATATGATATGATACTGGTGCCGCCGAATGCCGCGGATTTCGAGTCTTCCCTCCAAATCCGATCCCCTCCCTCTGACGCAGCTCTATCGAGTGACAAGAGCAACAAGCACGGCGTTGCAGCTTTGCGAAGCTGTGCATACGTGTAGGGTTGTGGCAGGATAATGTCGCCCGTCGAGTGGTGTTTGTGGCGCCTTGTTTCGTGACACTTCAGTATTTTTATTATGAATGTATTAGTTACTTACTCGACGTTTTGTGCGCATTAGTATACGTGTATTTATTGTTGTAATTTATTACATTGATTGGAGATTCTTGAAATGGAGCATCGGGCTAGAAAACGAATCCGTGAAGTGAAACGGAAAGCTAGACCAGGTAAATTAAATATTTTTCCTTTTAATTATTTTTTTCTCATTTATTTAATTATTTCTGAATTGCGCAGAATTATCCTGCAATATGTATATACTTAAATATTTCGACCAATCCGGTCTGTAAACGAGACAGTTCAATTTGGAGGTTATGTTACCCTAACAAATAGAGCTCTAATATTTTCTTTGAATATACATTTTCTTCCTTTTTATGCAGAGTTGAATGATAAGGGTGATTGGGCACAGTTGAATTACACAGAGAACTTTGCCCAGTTTTCTCAAGTTGAAGATGATTGCGAGAGAATTAACGTGAATAATTGTTCCCCGCAAGAGTTTATTGAGAAATACGAGAGTAAATACAAGCCAGTTGTTATCTTGGGTGTTCAAGATAATTGGAAAGCGAAATGCAAGTGGACTCTAGAGGTACAACTTTATAGACATAGCATAATCTACTTACTGAATGCTGACATATTTATTTGATTTTGCAAATGACTGTTTTTGTAACTTTGGTTAGAGGCTGGCCAAGAAATACAGGAATCAGAAATTTAAGTGTGGTGAGGATAATGAAGGCTACAGTGTGAAAATGAAGATGAAGTATTATGTTCAGTATATGTTGACAACCCAAGACGACAGTCCTCTGTATATATTTGATAGCAGCTTTGGTGAGGTACTTTTATGTGCATTGTTTGCCTGAAGCAGTTTATTACTGTAATGTGATGAGTATGTTTTATACAAAATATTCTTGTGATGCAGAAACCCTTCTTTTGTTTTTACAGCATGCTCGACGAAAGAAGTTACTAGAAGATTATGAAATTCCTATTTATTTCCGAGATGACTTATTTAAGTATGCAGGGGAGGAACGTAGGCCTCCATACCGTTGGTTCGTAATGGGACCAGCACGGTCGGGTACAGGCATTCATATTGATCCTCTAGGAACTAGTGCTTGGAATGCTCTTGTTGTTGGGCATAAAAGGTAATTTACTTTGTTACTTAGTTTCTCAGATCTACTGAAGATTCTGAAGGAAGAGAAGGACCTCTGCATTTATTATCTTATGTAATTGGCATGAACAAAACACAAATTTTCAAACATCACTAAATTGAACAGGGTGGCGTCATGTGACAAAACCTTTGGTCCATCGGAACTCTCATATGTTATTGGAAAGTTGTACTGTTAGTATTTTCTGAAACATGAGTCAGTGTTTCAGTTCTCAATATTTTCTTTTGCATTTTCTTTTAGTTTTTCCAAAATTTGTCTTTGTTTGCTCTTAAATATTGAAAGCACTTGTTGGTTGTGTGATTGCACTTTTAGGTGTTTATATTTCACATGAAATAATATTAACTGTTTGTAGGTGGTGTCTGTTTCCTACTCATACTCCTAAAGAATTACTGAAAGTCACCTCAGAAGATGGTGGCAAGCAGCGAGATGAGGCTATCACCTGGTTTAAGGTCATTTACCCTCGTACTAAACTTCCTAGCTGGCCAAGTGATTGCAAACCGGTAAACATACCTCTATTTCGTAGGTACGGTGATGTTTCTGTTCCACTGGAATACATGGAATTTTGGTGTAATACTTTACATTGAATTTTCCTTTTTAATTTGTTCACTGATTGAGAAGTGGCTTAGTCAGTTTTGCACCAGAACTGAGAAATAAATGGTAAGATGAGTTATCAATTTCCATGTCGACATCTGCTTATTTACTTTATTATACTGACATGCATTTTAAACAAATCATTTTATCAAGTATATCTTTTCTATATACCGAATTAAATATTCTTTATTTCTGAAGGACCATTAATATCTGTCTTTTTGAATAATTATGGAATATTATACAATCTAGTCTATCTTTATATTTTATAATTGTTAATTCCTGAGGAGGTCCTGTTTGGAGTAATTTTTATAAGGATATTTTGGATCATTATTTTAACTTGCTTAGCATATTGAGCGTTTAAAGTTTTTTCTGGATGAAAAATGTTAACATTTTGTGTTGATAGCTAATGTTGTTTTTTCTTGTTGAGAGAAGTGAAGTATATTTCAACAAAATTAGATGTTCAGTATTGGATAAAATTGACCATGTAAGAAATCAAAGAGAGGTCTGGACAAAAACTGGCAAAGCCCTTAGTATAAATGGCATGAAAAATGAAATGTGTTGTATTCTTACGCACAATGTTGTGTGTTGTTATTTTGCACAGTGTGTTCCAAGTAATTCTGCTGGACAGAACTATTACTGTTTCAGATTTTTAGAAAATGATGTAGACTGATAAGCATCAATTCTTCTTAATAGCTTTTACTGATTTTGCATGGTGTTGTTGCAGTGTTAGTTATTCTGTCAGTACCAATGTTTCTTTGCATGCTCATGGCACCAATATTTCAGAAGCTTTGCTATCATCTATTTTCTGCAACTCTGAAAAGAACTCGAATATTGTCTGTTTATACATTATCTTAATTTTTAAATTAATTTTTTAATTGCCTTTAATTAAAACAAACAGTAAACATGAACTTAAGTTGTCTTAGTTTTTTCTCATATGAAGCTGACAATACAGTTTACCAAAAAGTTTTTGGATTGAAATTAATGGTAGCTGAAGGTTTTGCATGTAATTAATAGATATCTACGGCAACATCTTGTATTCCTCTGCTTCGTAGCAAAGAGAACAATATTTGTGGTTTTAGAAGAGAAAAAATTGGCTCTTTTTTTTATTCCCATAATTTTTAAAGTGCAATAATTTTATTGCTGCCAACCTTTTAGCAGTGTCATTGAGACTAGGATGTTTTATTTTTTACTGATTTTTCACTTACAACAATCGTCAATTTGAAGCTAACCCAACTTTTAATCAACATTTTCCTCAAATATCTTCAAATAAAATATGTGATTAAGAATTTATTTAGTTGATTTTCTGACTAAAGCATTATTTTTACTTAAATGGAGAGTTCAGTAGTTGCTGGTAGTACTCACCAAGCAATGCAATCGAGCAGTGTTATTCAAACTGGGAGGCATGTCTCCCCAGGGAGATGCCAAAGTTTTTGTGGGGAGGTGCGAGGAGGAGAGGGTCAAAAGATTTCAAACTTGTGCAATGTTAAAAAATTTAGTGGTTTTAATGAAAATCAGAACAGCACCTTTTGTCAATGTACTTTCAAGTGGAAAATTTTGAAAATGTCCTAGAGGCTACACATTAAGTTCTCCATTAAATTTAAATATCCATTTCAAATTTGAAGGGCTGTGACATGGCTCAGATTTATTAGGAAATATCAGTTTTGTCATAAATTTCTGTGTCTATACATTTTAGGAGCATATATTATTTACAAACAAATGGAGTGGACGATGTTTTCAAAAAAGAAAAAGAAAAATTGCACTTTATTGGTATCAAGGATTTGTTCAGCATTGCACTCCTCAAATATCAAAAATAAACTAGAAATGAAATTGTTCAAATGTCTTTACAGGCAAATAATAAGAAATTGTATTGGTAGTTGAAAAAAATTTTTGGGCTTCTTTTAAGAAGGGAAATTTATTATTTGTTTTACATACATATTGAATGATTGCGCAATGAAATTAAAACAAATAATTTGTTAAGATTTAAAAAAATAATCTTTCTGGAGCCTTTTTTTGATGTTAGTTCAATAAAAAAATACCGATTTTTAGATTTTTGATGGTTGTGGTTCATTTACATGTAAGATGTTAATATAAGAATTAGTGTAGTCTTGTAGTTTTATGTCAAGTGGGTTGACCAACAAAGCTTTCCAAATTTTTATTTTGTTTTGAACCCTGTATTTTGTTCAAAATATCAAAGCTATGGAAAAGAGCACATTAATTGAAACAGAGGATACATTGTATGACATAAAGTTTGAATTTCTTATAGTGGTAGAAAATTACTTCTAATAATGATCAAGAATGTTTGTGTACTTTCAAAATATTGAATTTGGTCTGAAAATATTTATCCATTCTTGTTTGTAGGTTGAGATTTTGCAGAAGCCAGGTGAAACAGTATTTGTTCCTGGGGGTTGGTGGCACGTAGTGCTAAATCTTGATACTACTATTGCTGTTACCCAAAACTTTTGTAGCCGCACCAACTTCCCTATAGTATGGCATAAGACTGTTCGAGGAAGACCAAAACTTTCTCAGAAATTTTACAAAGTATTGAAGGTGAGTGGTAACTAATATTCATCTCTACTACTCCACAGAATTCTTCAACGGTTAAAAGGGTTATTGAGATTTATTGGCTACAACTCTGCAGCCCAACAGTCTGATACTTTCGTTTTGTACAAAATACATTTTTGGAATGGTAATTCCTAGTCTCTGAAACTGAAATATTCCTTTTCAGAATTTTCTTGGAATATTGTTCACTTTTAATATTCAAAATTTTTAAAGAATTATTACCCGAACCATGAATCAAACCCAAGTTTTCTGGTTTATGCCCTGTTGCTTTAACCACTGAGCTACCAAGATGACCAATTCTTTAAACGATTTCTTAGGCTGGATGATAATTGTCATGAGTTGATACAATTGAATGTTATTCATTTTTGTTTGAAATTCTTGTAGAGTGAAATATTGTGAACTCAAGCTACTTTTCTTTTTTTCTGAAAGGTGGATTGATTGATGTGTTATAAACTTATTGTATAGTTCTCATATTTTCCACACTCCTTGCTCACATGTTTTTCTTGAATGGTGATTCAATTTCTCCTATATTACCTTAGTCTCTTCTTTTTGCTTGTGTCAGATATTTTTCCCCAAGAGAATTTAAAATAATAAATATATTTCTGAATTATCCTTTTTTTTGAAAAGCAGTTATTTTTTCGCCTGAATGATAGAAACACAAGAATGGACATGTATTGCATTATTCAGAATGGTGGCAGGAATTGATACATCTTAAATGTGGGTGACAAGGTTTAAATGTGGAATTCTTAGTATACTTGGGTTTTTATTTCTTGGCGCATGGGGGCGTGTCATCACAATGGAATATCTCACGGTATTTCACGTTGTTCTGGATTGTGCCGCTGGGAGTCGCATGACAGGAGACGCGAAATACTGTGAGATATACCATTGTTATGACACACACCTAGAAATAAAAACCCAAGTGTAGTTATGGTGTTAATTTTCAGGAGAAAGAACCAGCTCTTGCAGCTGTTGCTGATAGTATAGATCTGTCAAAGGGCACAGGAGTTGCCTCAGACAGCTCAAGCGGGTCTACTTCTAGCTCAAGTGATTCAGATGATTCATCATGCTCTTCCTCAAGTAAAAGTGAAGATGATAGTGGACAGGAATCTCTGTCTGCTCATAAAAAGAAGAAAAGGTTAATATCATGACTTATATAACAACAAAGCATTGATTATAAGTAGAATGTGATACAAGTAACCAAATGTGATACAAGTAGAATTTTTGTTCTCAAATCGTCTAAGAAATATTATTCTCATTCCAGGAGGAAATTGAATCAATCGCCAAAGACTTACTCATAAATGCAGCTACCTTAGCTAAAAATGGTAAGTTAGTACAAACTAAAAATATATTTGATTCATTTAATGAATTGCCATTTTTGATGTGTTGTATTATACAGGAATATGATTAATTTGATTCATTATTTCTTAGTTTCCAAATTATATTTAATAAAAGTAGAACATCAATTTACTATTACATATTTATATTAAATGTTGGCTTTTAATTCTCTTCTAGAGAAATGTGTTACCAAATGTGTCTCACCTGTTATTATGCAGATCGACATCTGGAAGGCACACTGTATACGACAGATGCTTAAATGGTTGAAGTTAGATCAAAGGTTGTTAAGATGTGTCAAAATGTATGCAGAACTGTGCACTATATTGTCTTTTCTGCTTTGTGTAATCATTATGTGTTCAAGAAATGAGTTTTATATTGTTTCTTAGAACTATAAAAATGATTTAATCATCAGACGTATGTATGCCAGAAAAGTTTACTATTGTATTTTGAAATGTGGATTAAAGGCAATTGAAACAAATTTTATTCCATTTGGTTTTAGGTGTATCCTTATCAATTTAATTGTGCATTAACTGCTCACAATTGAAAAGATTTGAGTGGCACGTTGGATTTCTTTTGTGGTTGTTAATTGCAACTATGTACTGCGTTTATTTCTTAAATTTTATTTATATCTTATATAATTTGTAATTGCATACATCATTCCTATTCTTGTATATGCAATTGAGTTTGTGTCTCAACAGTTCACATAAAATATACTTTTTCTTGAAAATGATGCTGTAATGACCATTTGCCTTCTTGAACATAGTTGTGTGTGAGGGAATGATATGTGTATCTCAACATTTCCATGGCAAGAAATCAATGACAAATGTATGAAATATTTCCTAAATGATACACACTAGTTTTTAAAAAATGTATATGAATTTATTTTAAGAAACTGCAGTATAATTTCTATGTTGGTATTATTTTAATTTTTATCTTTTTCCTGCAGTCTTGAAAACAAATGCTCAGGAATTCACAATTTTTAGGTTCACTTTCAAAAATGTTTTCATTATATCATGTGAATTACCATCATAAATTTGATAAATTTTGTACCTTTTACTCAATACTGACTTAAAATTTGAGAAATAATAAATATAAGACATTGTTTTTTGTGTTTGAAGCACCTATTGTTTGCAAAGGATTGTATTATTTGTTTTTATTTGATAATCTATGATGTGATTTGAGGTATAGTGAAATCTGTATATAGCATCTGCTATTGGTGCTATGAAAAAAGTGGTCTTTTTTTAGGGGTAGTTGTTCAATGGAGAGATTTTTTGAAGGAAGAAAAGCAACAAACAAAGAAACCTGCAGAGCACTGGGTTCCAGACAAAATCCAAACATTGCATATTAGGGGGCAAGTTGAAACCTTTGCTTGTGTTATTGATGTGTTTTATCATGGAACATATTCTTTCGGGAAATAAGGTAAGGCAAGCTCTATTAATTCAGGAATTAAACATTAGGCCATATGCATATTTGCCATCACGTTCGGAAAAAGGAAATGAGAAGTACCACTGATCACAGTATTTTGTTACATTTTTCCTGGAATTCCGGCTCCCAATTTCCTTGAACAACGCTCAGGCACAAAATACATAGAATAATTGCCATTTAAGTCTCAAATTGTAACTTAAAGTACTGAAAATTCAGTGTACTGTATTTTTACAAGTTTTCTGAAAATAGTCTCTTAACAAGTAGATAGAGAAAATTGCTATTAAGGGGCTGTTCAGTGGCTGGGAGAGGGGAGGTTAACAGGGGTAGAATTGACACATGATATGCTAGTTTCAGTTTCAGTTCCAAGAAAAATCTTGTTAAGGAGGGTGATCTTTCAGAGATGTTTCATTGCATATGCTATTTTTTTATGAATTTAGACAATTTTAATGTGGGAGTGTAAATTTTGATTCACTTTTCACTGAACGGAACCATATAATGTGCTGTGTTTTAAGGACTTTGAAAGGAGAAAGTTATACAATTTGTGTACAGGTTTGTTCAGGCAAGACTTTGGCAAATGGACTCCAATTTAAATTAGTAGCACTGCATTAATTAATGATAATTTGAAAATGTAGTCCAAGTATATATCAATAAATAATGTGGTGCAATATTTAAGCAGTGCGAACACAACCATATGAACTGTATGCAGGATTTATTCCAAAATGTCTATTGTCCAAAGGCTCTGCCTTAATTTCTGGTCCTGGAAATTTCAAAAGTTCTTTTAATATTTTGACATACTTTATATGAAACTTACATTTTCAAATTCTTAGTAATGGCTCCAGATTTTCTTTGAATTCCATTTTAATGTTGATTAAAGCATGCTTATAGCTGTGACAAAACCTTTAAAATTTTTTGAAAATTGCAAAAGTTGATCTTTTGTGAACTTTCCCTATACCTCCATTATTGAAGTTACTTAATTTTTTTAAAAATTTATTTATTTATTTTATAATTTAAACAATTTGCCCAAAGTAACATTTAAAATTATTTCATATTTATTGTTTCAAAATTTTAATAGTTTTTGCACCATGTTGAATTAAATTGTCAATTTTCCAAAAATTTTTCCCGGAGAACTGAGAAGTTCCCCATGCAAACATCTCAGATTTCGATACAATTTTGTTTGCCAAGTCCAACATTTGTGAAGTTGCAGCCTCATAGGTGACATAGTTATTGAAATGTGGCAATTTGTTAGACTGTGTAGCATCATTAGATAATATTACTATAAGATTTTTGAAAATTTGGGTTATGATATTTCTGGTGCTACAGAATGGCATACTTTCCAGTATTAGTTTTGTGTTTTCTTCGATCTCGGCTAGCTATTCGGACTTCCGACATACTCTTGCGAGCTGCCATCATCACCACCCAATGTACATTTTTTTGACATTTTCTTAACTTTTCGGTTTCCTATTTGTAAATCGGAATTTCAAATTTCAATTTTCTTTTATTATTACTTTCCCGTATATGTACGAATATATAGTGTAGGGAAAGTTATGTACTGCTGCGCGAAAAAAAACCGCGGATTTTGGACAAAAAATTATACTGCGATTTTTGTAGGAAGAGCTCTCAAGATAACTCAAATCCCATCTTCGCGATTGAATATGTCACGGCATTTCGTATCATTCACAGTCGTTCCGCTAGATTTCGCACGATCGCGACCTATGAAGCAGTGCTTGCGATCATGCGACTTCTATCGACAAGACCGAGAAAAGACGCGAAATGCCGTGACATATTCCATCGCGAAGATGGGATTTGAGTTATCCGCGGAGTTATCTTGAGAGCTCTTCCTAGAAAAATCGCAGTATAATTACAGGGACCTGATAACGATGAAGTGGATAAAACCAGTTGCTAAATAAAAAAAATCCCCTAACACGTGGTGTAGCCAGAATCCCTCTTTTGTGGGTTGTTGATAACGAAAAACCAATTGAAAGCAAAACGTCCGTCCGTAAACACCTAGCGCCTAAACCATTCGTAGGATTTTTTCAAATTGAAGGAACCCCTGTCGATCTGGCTCGACGCGAAGCTTTGGGATTATGAAAAACTTCTGTAAAATTTGGAGGAACTTTACATGAAGCCCCCCGGATATTTTCGAAGTTTTTTAAAAAACAGCTTTTTCTTGAAATTTCTTGTAATAATAGAGTAAGATACACTTCTTAAGCTAGCATAGGTCCGATTTTCACGGTTAACTCTGAATTTTCAAAAAACCAAAGTTTGCATTCCGTTTGGCGCCTTCCTACAACTACAAAATTGGAGATAGAGATTTTTCCTTCAAGTAAAAGGTGTTCTCCATAGTGAGTTCTTTCATTATGGTTGTTAAGTTCAGAAAAACACAAATTTCCAACAACTGTTTATTACAACTTGCAAGCAACAATACAAGCGAGTGAGAACAATTCCCAAAATCCAAAAGAATAATTCCGTAGTCGTAGCCAAGCAATTCCAAATATCCAGAAGAAGTCCAATAACTCGCGAAGTCAACCACAAAACCAGAGGAAGTCCAATAACGCAGCACAGTTTCTCACTCTTCACGATAGGCATTTGACAACTCGACTCGCAGGCTCACTCTCCAACTCGAACTGCTGCTTATATTGCCGCCGCTTATATTGCGGGTCGCGACATAGCCTCGCTTGCTGGCTCCGTCTTCGTCCGCTTGCCTATCTTCTTCCATAGGCCGGCGTCGGTTACGGTCCGCCGAGCCGCGTTCCCGCGAAGTCTTGGTTTCGCGCCGCTCTTTTGGCGCGCCTTTTAAGGGTGCGCATATTGCCGCAACAATGGTCATGTACATCCTTTTGAAAATTTCGCGAGTTTTCGCGCAACATTGCGTACAATATTTACAATTTTAAAAAAATTACAAAAAACAAGATTTGGTCAAAAAC
This sequence comes from Acheta domesticus, assembly GCA_031308135.1. NCBI lineage: Eukaryota > Metazoa > Arthropoda > Insecta > Orthoptera > Gryllidae > Acheta > Acheta domesticus. The sequence goes on from JAHLJT010004567.1 coordinate 55,047,382, forward strand.
GGCTCTAAATTTTTTCTGTAAACTTTTGACAAGGATAGTGCCTAATTTACTCTATGAGATGACATGAACGCTATACTGCTCTAATCTTTTGTTGTTGTTTTTCAAAAATTACAAACATGTAATTTTTTTACTTGTCTTTCACGTGGTTAATATTTACACTGGCGATTTGTTCACATTATTGTATTTATGAGTACATGTGTTCTAAACAATGTCAAGTAAAGTTTGTCGAGAACTCAATCGTTTTCTGTGAAAAGTAGCTCAAAATTCATTCATTTTCAGAAACTTAAACGCCATTTTCTCAAAATTTTTCTCCAATTGTTTTCTTCAAACTTTTCGAACGGATAGTGGTAATTGCACTCTTTAACATGACGTAAAAGTTCAATTAGGGGTATTTTTTCGTTTTTTTTAAATTACACAAATGTTATTTGTTTGAAAGATTTCTCACACCGGTAATATGCACATTCCATCCATTTGTAAACAATATTGTATTTGTGAGTAAATGTTCTTCAAAAGAGTTCTAATGATGTTTTTCGAAAACTCAAAAATTGTCTGTGAAAAAGAGCTTCAAATTTCGCATTTACAGTAGCTCTTACTCGCCATTTTCATATGAATGGCTGCAAATTTTTTTAAGAAAATTACCATTTAGAACAAGATTTTACTGTTCTTTAATATTCTTAAAAGGAGAGAAGTTCGTCCTCACTTTCAAACGCAAAGTCTTCATGATTGATCACTCCCTTACGTAAGTTAAGGGTAGGGTGAGTGGTCACTTCCACTTGGAGGCCGGCAATCTGCTTGGTTTTTTGGATCTTGTCAATCTGCTCGTCGGTGCGCGCTTCAAAAAGAATGGTACCATTCCTCTGTCGTACGACCGCTTGTAGCTTTCCAAAACAGTCTTCAATGGCTCGCACGAGGCGGACCACACCAACACTTTTGAAGGTTTCTTCTACTTCAACACACGACATTAGAAGAAACCTTAGAATTAGGCTTCTTTGGTCTGTCCTCCTCCCGAAGGAAGAAGCTATTCAAGTCTACCGTTCTGTCACATCGCCTCTTTCTTGCGGAAGAGGGCAAGGGGTTTGTTTTGGGCTCCATACAATTGAAGCAGATTCGTCTCCGTGCTCCCCACCCACCATGGAGTCCAACAAGGGGACACCCCACTGGGGTGCCAGGGCTGACACGGAGATATAGTAGGGGAATGTCAGCGCTGCAACACCGTGGATCCCCCCGCTCACCCTCTGGAGTTCAGTCCGAGCCGAGTGATCGGGAGTGGGATAGCTCCCCACTGCCCGTCTAGAAGAGTCCGAGGCCAAAGCGAGTGTATTGACACCTATACAAGGAATGTTCTCCAAAATACGTAAACATACCCCTTAGTGCAAGCCAAAAAAAAGTAGCACCAGGACTAGTTGGGAAACAAACAGGTCTCTCAACTGCCAGGACACACATTCCCTCCGACACGGGTCGCCATGCACGGCAAACACATGGGTGGGCGTTCAGCATACAGAGAAGGCCAGTGAGGAAGAAAAAGGAGTGAAACGTATATACGTGACATGAAATGAGAAGCAAAAGGATGAAAAATGGAGAAAGGAACACTTGAGAGCCTTCTCTGCATCCCCCCCGTCAGGACGTGGACCAACCCACTTCGACGGGCGCAACAATTAACTTTGTACACTAGCAGTACAAATATTTTGTAGAAATTTCAAAAACTGTTTACAAGTAATCAGATACATATTACAATAAATATTTCATGCAAGATGGTTTGAAATTTTCTTTCGATATTTGCATAATTACCTTTTCTAGACATGATGCATAGTATTCTACCCAGTGAGACTCTAAGGGCCGGTTGCATAAAGCTTTCCATACGGGTTCCATAGCAATGGGTTCTACAAAATGTATAGGCTCCACAGGCCGTTCACCGTTGCATAAAGCAAATGTATGGAATCTATAACTATAGGTCCTATAAGTACATCAAAATGCCACCACTAGATAGCGACACAGTCGATATTTGAATAGTGCGTATTCTGTGTTTCGTTTTGCACGTTCTTAGTGTGTGCTGAGCTCTGTTGAGGTGGTTTTGGCGGAGTGTTGGTTTGTCTCTATACGTTCTCATTGCATTATATTCATTCACACATATATTAGTTTACTTTTTATTTAATCCTTATTTAAGTACAGTTTATTAAATAATAAACGGTACTTAAATAAGAATTAAATAAAAAGTAAAATAATGTCTGTATGAATAATATTCACTAAAATTCAACACTCAAAAATACACCAAAAACGCACCCTACACACCAAATAAAACTCTTAACAAAATATTATATCACAACACGGACGCCACAAACCACCAATAACCTCAAACACTAGTAAACAGATGCTTGCAGCAGTGCGCAGTGTCGCCATGTTGCTTATTTGTAGATTCTATAAGCACTTGTAGACATGTCTCAGGACCTATAAGATATAGAACATTTTGTAGGTTCCATAAGTCGTATTGGTCGTTTCAGAAACTCGTTTTGCCGCTGTAGACTATTTTATAGAATCAATTAGCTTATGGATTCCATATCGAACGTTTATGCAACCGGCCCTAATTCAGAAAGCGACTCAAAAGCGATTGTTTACATCTGATACAACCTTCGTTGTGACTAGAGCTCTGCAATCAGGCGAAAACAACCGCTCGAGACTCTCGGGCTCCGCGCCGACGCTCGGCGAAGGGTGGGGGACCTTGCTTGGGGGGGAAGAGATAGCTGTTTAACGGACATTTCGACCGGCCGCCTTGCGGCTCCCGCCGAGACGCGGGAGTCGCCGAGCGCCCGGGCGCTCGAGCGTCTCGAGCGCTCGAGCGCTCGGCCAAGCGCCGGACTGCACAGTAGCTTCGCCCCTCAATGCATGTACGGGATATAAAGTCGCCGCATGTAGTGATCGCAACACTTTCAATTCATTGTAATCGAAAGAAAATACAATTTCAATTAAACGATTAATTTGTTGAAAAGTAACAATTTATCGATTGACTGGAAATAATTTTATAGAGACAAACAATACATTTTTTGAAAGAATTAAGGCAAACAAAGACTCTGAAAATAAATTTTTATTGTTTTTCTATATTTATAGTGCTTGAGGGAAGATAATTCGTTGCGTACCAATTGTAATGTCATTGAAGTTTCTTACAAACCCGAATATAAGGCATATTTATTAAATACAATGAATATTTGGTCATAATTTCACGAGTATATAAGAAAAAGCATATGCTAAACAAAAATGAGGTGAGTACTATTTTCCTTGCATTAAAACGTCTTGTCATTGGGCGTAGTAATTTATTGTGAAATAGTTTATGTAAGCCGACATGGCCTTTGTATTTGTCGACTCAGTCGGCGGCCAAACAACAGCGGTCACGGCACATCAGCCTATTCAACTCAATAATTCAAAATACATTATTTACTATTATATACACACGTTTAACATTATTTTAAATTCGTCAAAAGTATGTATACATGAAATGATGCATATAAAGTTTTATATGTACGAGTACAATGTTTTTCAATTATTCCATTATTTTTCGTTTCAATACAAGATAAGCGATTAATTGTAATTAAAAAATCGTAAAAGCTGAATTTGTGAATCATTGACTTCTGTGGAGTAGTATTGAAGCTCCACGAGACCCCTTTCCTTTGGGTGATCTGCTGTGAACAGCGTGGCAGGAAGCGATAACAAAGGTTGTGCGAGGTGACTCGGTGGCTCCCACGCAGCGCGCCATCGCCGTTGCGACGAAATTTCCAGGAAAGGACAGGAAGCAGTTGAAAGAGAAGGGTCGAGATATGTGCACAAAGCTTTCCTCGAAAGATTGAGAAGCTCGCAAGATTATAAATAAAACTAAAAGTACAATGAGCTCAAAATAATGCTGAGGTGACTGAGGCACCCTGCACGCCTACTGCCGGGTTAAGAAACCAAGACCTGCGTTTCAGATGCCTGAAAATTACAACACCAACAACAAAAATATTTGGAAAAAGACGGCAAAAATACAAAATTGGAAGGGAAAGGTACTAATATTTCATAGCACTTGCATCTAAATTTAGCAGAGCATTTGTATTTGCTCCATATTGCACCATATAAAATGAAGGAAAATTAATAATTTTATGTTCATTAGAATAAAATAGGCAATTTCCTAAGCATCCGATACCTAGTCATTTATCTCTAAAACTTTTGAGTGCCTTTTCTTTGAAGTCACAGGCAGAACTGCAATAGATCCACTTGAGGTTCTCCCGTGCGTCCGAGGAGTCGATTTTTAAAGCTTTTTATTCTTTTTTATACAATTTATTAAAATTATTTATTACAATTAAAATTAAAATTATTTATTACAATTTATTAAAATTATTTATTAAAATTATTTTATTAAAATTTATTATTTGAAAATTAATATTAAAATTCCTCTATATTTTAAATTTTGAAAAAACGAAATTATTGGTCATTTATTTAAAAAAACATTCAATACTCCTTCCTTTTCCTGAAACGTGCCATTAGATATTTACTCCGACGTGTCGGCCGATTGTTACGTGGCGCAGTTCGCCTGAACGGGGTCCGCCGGTTGTCGAGTCTCGTCGGTTGGAGGCCGAGTCTCGGTCGGGCGCCGGCTCCCGGGAGTCCGCAACCGGCTGCGAAGGACAGTCGAGCGCGTGGTCTCGAGAGAAGAGAGGCGAGCGAGCGCTGGTCGGTAAAAATCGCGGAGAATGCAGACCTCTAGTTGTGACACGCAATAATTTTACTAGTCTCGCGACTTTTCTTGTCGTCTGAGCGAGGGGGTCGTCACAGAATAGGATAAGCCCCACACCTCCCACCACTTTCTCGGATGTATGCTGGTGGGGGACCTGACTGTGTCCGCCATCTGCGGGCCCGGATATTACGTACGGTTGCTGGGATCATCAGTACCCTCTACCGACCACTTCTGACAACTACAGAAGAAAACGTAACTTCCTGTTTCTATGTTTTGAAAGTTTTGATCGTGAACCTTGCACAAAGTGTACGTACCTTCTTGTGGATACCCTCTTTGTTAAACCTGTGGGTGCCGTCTTTGTTAACTTTGTTAAGAGGTTAAGAGTTTCGTTCTTCGTTAAAGAGGAAATTCGTTGAGAAGAACCTTTGTTTCTTCCCTGCACCATGCCACAACGGAGGCGATGTTGGGTGTCAAATTGCTGCAATAGCTATGTGTGTTGTGATGCTGTGTATAAAGTGTAATTGCTACAAAATATATGTATTGTGTCTTTTTATTATTAAGAATTAATATATAATTTAAAAATAAATATTAAAATGTAAAACCACTTTCTTTTATATTACATGTTTATCCTCGATATCTTTCCCCGTCTTCAAATTCCTAAATCTTGTAACATTTATTTTGTTCTTAATTCATCTGCAAATTATAAGTACTTATAATTAAATTCAAAAGTAAAGACAAACAATATTGGAAGTGGCCCCGGGGTCGTTTTCGCTACTCGTTTTGAGTGTGTCGTTCTGATTTGCTGATTCGTATTCCCGGCACATTTTCAAAGGTTCAACGCTATTGGGGCCCAGGAACGGCGGCGTCCCCCACTTTCACCGTTAGTTCTCCCGCCAGGTCAAAAGAGCTGGCCGTTACACATTGAGTGCCGTCTCTGTTATATACTCTCTGGTTTCGGGTATAAGGTATGAACCCGAAACATGGGTACTTAATTAACTTTGAAATGTACCAAAGATCCAAAGGTCCTCAACATGTGTATAAAACTGAATTTGGTGTCGGTGGAGGAGTTCTTTTGTAGATTACCGATACTTTACCGAGAGTTTCTACAGGTGCTCTTCCATTTCATATATTTACTGATAATTTTTTCTTGACTTTAAAAGTAGCCAGTGAATTTACCAAACGTGGCATTGGATTGACTGGTACCGTAAGAAGTGACAGAATTGAGTATTACCCACTCAAAAGTTCCAATATTCTTTTAAAAGAAAAAAGAGGAAGTTTCGATTTCCGCACTGACAGTTCCTCCCTAACAGTCTGCCGATGGAATGATAATCCAATTGTGACCACAAGTTCCAACTGTGAAGGTGTTCACCCAGTAAAGGAAGTAACTCGATATTCTGCTGCTGAAAAGAAGAAAATAAAAGTGGCACAATCTTATCTAATTGGGGCATATAACAAAAATATGGGGGGAACAGATAGAATGGACCAAAATGTGGCTATGTACAGGTCTGGTATCCGTAGCAACAAGTGGTGGTGGCCCTTGTTCTTATGGGGTATTGATGTATCTCTCCAAAATGCCTGGATTTTATTTCTCAAGATGAGAGAGGTGACTAATCAGCAACAGATGGATCTTCTTGAATTCAGAAGAATCGTAGCACTTTCATTCATCAAAAAATATGGGACGAAACGATCGAAATTGGGTAGAGTGAAAACTCCTAAAGCCAGCAGAGTGTCTACTGATGTGCGGTTTGATAAGACATTATTGTAACGGAATCCAAAAGATTGCGCTGCGCTCTTTGCAAATCACAAACCACAAAAAGATATAGGAAATGTAACATTGCGTTGCATGATAAATGTTTTGAATCATTTCATCAAAAATAAACTTTTCTTCAATAATTAAAGGTTAACTCGTGGTTTAAAAAAGTTTTTTGTAACACACCTATACTTGAATTTTTAGGAGGACGCCGGAAAAATTCAAACTTTTTCAATTTTCTAAATTTCAGAGTTAACCGTGAGAATCGAACCTATACCACATTTATTACTCTTTTTTTTTACTCTAAGAAATTTAGAGAAACAAGAAATTTAAAGAACAAATTTGGAGCGGTTTTTGAGAAAATTTTGAAAATGTCCGGGGTACTCCATGTAACCTCCAAATTTTAAAGAAAGTTTTTCAAAATCGCTGTGGAACCAGATCGATCGGTAATATCCATTTGGAAGAAATCGTACGTATGATTTAGGCGCTAGTGTTGTTCACAGACAGACGGACGGACGTTTTGAAGAAAAGCACTTTTTCGGTATCAGGGTACCCCAAAACGTGTATTTCCCTTAAAATCTCGGAATCGATTTTCCGCAGCATTACATAACTTTTCCTATACTATGTATATTACTCAGTATATACGTACGAATACGGGAAAATAAAAATGAGTGTTCAATACAAATTCCTAAATTTATTGTACTTTCCTCGGTATTCGCGCATGAAAATTTAAATTTCCGATCTATTATGACTACCCACAGAGTACTACATAGATACACATGTAGCGCTAGTGTAGCGTTATAAATTGAAGGCCGCCATATTGTAGGCAACTAGTTCCCTGGCAGGTGCTGACAGGCGTGTTGTGTGTATGTAGATGACGAGAGTTGTGGGTATTTCCCAAGTAAATTATTACTTTGCAGTGCTTTTCCTTGCTATACAAAGACTATTATTTATGCATCAATAAAAATATATGAGAGCTTTAAGGTTCTATGACCTGAAGGCCAAAATGAAGCAGCATTAGGGTTATCAGAAGCAAACTTTCAAAAATCCAAATGATACAACCAAGGCATGTTTTATTTAGTAACATATGAATATTTTTCATCTAATTGAAACTTAATCTTTTATTTGATCCTAGCATACCTGCACACTGCGTATATAAACTATATTTACATTTTCTTACTCAAAAGTATTTTATTCGTTCGAAAACTTGTTTGCATTATTAAAACTTGGAAGATAGATTGCAAGAGTTTTGGTCATTTCACAGCATTATTGAGAATTGATTTGTTTGTGTAACAAGCTTTACTTAACTCATTTTCACTTTGAAGAATAATTTGAATCTCTCCTTCAGAAAGAGAAACTGCATTAGGTAAGAAGGGCAACAAAAAGATGAAAGAATTATGAAAATATTGTTGAAATTTCTTTCGAGATCATGTTTGATTTCTACAATTGGTCTGTTGCCTGGAAATGGACCAGGAGAAGTGGCTCAGGGCATCAGCTGATGCCATTTCAGTGCCTCTGACCGTGAGGTATAATACTAGGTTCGAGGCCCGACCATGGCAGGACTTTCGATACTAGCTAGGTCAAGTTCTATCGCTGTCTGGAGGAGAAATGTAGCGGCCGGCTACTCTGATCGGTAGTTTTCTGTGGTATCTCCTATCAACACCAGGCGAATGCAGGAGCAGAACCCTAACAAACGGGCCACCGACCGCGCGCGATCTTTTCTTCCTCTTCCTTGTCCTATCTTCACCCCTTACTCACAAACACATACATGCATTACACTGGGCGGCAGACCAATCAGAAACTTAGAGATTTTTTCCGGTTGGGGTGGTGCCCTGATGGTAGGAGATACTTGGTTGAGGAAAACGGGCAGTCGACAGTAGGTCGGTGCAGGATCTCACCATCTAAAGGGAGAAGATCACCGTCACATCCAGAGCAAAAACTACATTACACACTAACTACATTCACGGAACTAATGACCTTAGTAGTTGACGCGCCCGGAATCACTAATTTATCAATAAAAAATTAACTGGAAAGTATACTGTTTTAAATGTTTAAATACTGGTACGATTTTTATGTGTGTGGTTGCACAGAACATACAGTAGCTTCGTAAAAGCATTTTGTGGTCAGTAGTGAATGTAACAAGAACACACAATTGTAACCGAGAGATTTTAGATTGTTCGTTAATTTTTAAGCTATTTTGTCTGTTCCCTTTATCTACAGAAATGTTGGGAATTATAATTACACCAACATAAAAATAATAATGTAACATTTATTGGTCATGGATTGAAAGAGCACTAATTTCAAGCCAACAACGCGAGGGATTTCAATCTACATTTTTCTTAAAATACGTTTATTTTTCGTAATTTATTAATCAAAGTTGATAGGAACATTTACAATGTGTTAATCAAAGTTTTGAGTCCGTAATATTGCGTGAAATAATGTTAAGATACACAGTATTGCGCCCGCATTTACCTACAATATGGCGCAATGTTCAATTTGTTACGCTAGTGCTCACCTCTCACTATAGGACTAGTGGGCCTTGAATACGAAGCCCCTGGGACAAATTCAAATTTTTCTCAAAAATACCTCCAATTTTTTCTTTATTTTTTTAAGAGAATATAGTAAAATACACTAATAAAATTGGCCTAAGTGCAATTTTCACTGCCAACTGTGAATTTTCGATAATTGCAAACGACTTTTTGGTAACTTCCTGCAACTACAAAGTTGAAGATAGATATTTTTCCTTCAAAAGAAATTTGTTGTACATAATTCGTTTTTGAATTAAGGTCATATCCTTTTATTGTCATATACAAAATTTTACTAGTTTTCGCGCAATATTGCATGCAATATGTGCAATTAAAAAAAATAACAAAACCAAGATTTTCTCAAAATCTGCTCCAAATGTTTTCTTTAAACTTTTGATTGGGATGGTACTAAATGTACTCTATGAGATGACATAAATGCTGTATTGCTCTAATTATTTGTTTTTTAAGAAATTACAAAAATGTTTGAAAAAAAAATATTCAAATGAACCTTAATTCAAGACTGTTTATAGATTTGTTTGTAAATTGTGTATTTCGGTACTTGATATTTAGTAATGAAGTTATGTACTTTGAGAACAGGAGAGCTTCAAAAGCATTTTGTCTAGAGATCATTAAAGAATAAAAAATATTTTTACTCTATGCCTTCCATCCAAAAATTAACTCTTTCTTTAAAAAACAGCTTTTAATTTAAAATTATCCTGATTCTCTTTTGTGGTTTGACAATCATCACCGAAACAAGCAGTGTTTACTTTTGAAGTCAATGAAGATGTAATGCGAAATGTTGTTTCTTAAAACTAACCAAAAATTACATTCTTTAGTAAATATAACACTGCAACACTAATGAATAAAATAACCTTTTGAAATATTAAAATTTTGTTTGATAACACATGTTCAACCACATTTTTTATTCATTCATATTTGATACTAGCTAAGAGATGATATGCTAGTAAGATACTTTGCTATAATACAATAATATTGCACTAAATTTCAGTGTTCTGTTGTTTACGAGTAAAGTCATATGTTATAATTACCCTTTTAAGCAAAATACATAAATATCTCAGAACACTTTTTAACTATGATCTTTAGCGAGTACAATTAATTAATTTCATTATTCAAAACTTTATTAGATCTTAAAAATATTTTCTGACATATGATTCGCAATTCATTGCAGATAAATAATAAAGTTAAAATGAATTTGATGAAATTGTAAAATTATATCCTAATATAAAAAAGCATATCAAAAATAGGAACTGAAAAAATATGTATGTATTATTTTGGATATGCAACTCTTCTATTGTTGAAGAACAGTAGGAATCGAAAATATCCTCAACTGTCATGCTTCTCCATTTTCATGAAAAGAGTGGGAATTGAATTAATCAATTCAAGATGATTTCATTGCAGAAGCACAATTATTTTATATAGTAGAGCAGCACATCTTTTTGCAATTTTTATACAATTGTTAACTGTGCAAATTTGTTCGGAAGTGCAGTAATTTTTCTGCAAAGAGAAGGGGTAAGCCAATTCAAAATATTCATGTTATCTTATTCATTTCATTTGTCACAAGGAGGTTGTTGCCCTTCATCAACATCGTCAAGCTCTTCTTCTTTCTCTTTTTTTGGTTTAGGTCTTACTTCTTTCTTTCTACATGCATCATAATTTTTTGGTAAAACATAACCTGTTTTACATTTGGGATATTTCTTCTTATGGCAGTCGCATTCGGTAAATTTGGTCTTTTTAATTGGATACCTTAAACATTCTGAGAAGGAAGGAGCTGGTGCTTCTTTTTTAATGCATGGAAGGGCTTCTATACGATCATCAGAACACCCACTTGCAGATGGAACTTTACATCCTGGCAAATGAATTTTCTTAACTGCCTCTTCTCGAACTTTTTCTCTACAAACCATTTGTTTGGGTACAATTCTACCTTTTTTGGACTTCTTTCCTTTCTTGCCTGAATCTTTCTTTGATTTACGAGCCTTACATTCATAAGAACTTATATGTGGATTGAAAGGTTCTTGAATACTCCAACTAGAATAGTTGCGTTTTGTAGAACAACATTGAATTGATCCAGGACATGAATTTGAGGATGAGAAACACTTTACAGTATTTGGTGTATTTTCTGATGAATGTTCAGTGTCTTCCCTGTTTGTGGTTTCATATTTATTTTCAGAATGACCTTTATTAATGGTATCATTATGACTTGTTTTGTTTGTTTCAGAAGATTCAGCATTGGTATTTGATATTCTATTTGCTAATACATCATCTTTTATCTCAGCATTTTTAAGTTGCAGTGGGTTTGTTGAATTATCTTGTGTACAAGGGCATTCTGTTTTTAAGGGTTTGGGAATTTGATCAGACTTCAGTTCATTTATTGTTGTACTGGATGTATTCATTATTGCATTTTCCAATAAAGAAGATTGAGAGTCCTTATCATTAGATCCCAGTAATTTATGTAGATGCATATTCAGCAAATCTTGTTTGCCAAATATTGCTCCATAAAAGTAAGCTGCATAATCTGCAACTGTCCAATTTTTATTCAGCATAGAGTTGTATGTTTCTATTGGGACTAAGCCGTTGCAAGATTTTGCTTGAATTGCATCGTATGTGAATTGTGGTTGTGAATGATTCTGTGAAGAGTTATTTTGGAAAAGATTATCTCGTATTAACCATTCTGTTTGAGAATCTTTATTGTCCGATGGACTTGCAAAGAGAGAGTCATTTTTCTGAAGATTGTTGTCACTGTTCTTTTTATTTGAATAAGTCTCTGTTATCCTTAATTGATCAATGCTGTCCTCTTCTAAATTTCTGAAAAGTAATTTGTCATTCAATTTTGTTGTTTGAGGTTTTGTTGGTTCTTTGCTCTCTGAGAAAAGACTTGTAACTAGATCACTTGTCTGATGATTTTTATTCTCTGGTAAACTTTCTGAACAACTATGGAAGACATCTGAAATTAGAATCTCTGGTTTTGGAAGAATATCATTTGCCAAATTGAGCACTTTTGTAGGCTGTGTTTTTGTGTCACTGGGATGTATACCAAAGGTATAATCATTATTTTTCAGTGAAAATCCATGTTTTTCTTCGCAATCACAGTTTGTAACATGATTTAAAAGTTCAGTAATATCCTGTGTAGTCTTTTCCTGTACAGATTGGATACTTTGCAAGTCATTTGTAAGTTGTTGATAAATATTTGTTATGGATGTTTCATTTTTTGGAGTAAAATGTGGAGAATTTCTTTGCAAAGGCACTTCAATTGAGGAAGTATTATCAGTTGCAGTGATTTGTTGTACGTGTTCACAGTTTTTTTCATCTGTTCTGTTGTTTTCTTCATTTTTAGGTTTATTTTCTTTAATCTCTGCGTCAATTACCTGTTGCTTGTGATTTTCCAGAACTTTTTCTGAAACTGTATTTTCAATATTGTTGGTGTGGAGATCTTGTTTCATATTAGTGAATTCTGTTTTTGAGATACGTGTGCCATTTCTCAACAGATCTGAAATTATTATTGTATCTTTAATGTTTGGTGAACTTTTTGTGCGAAATCTGTTGAGTGATTCAGATTGTTTTACTTGAGAAGATAACAGTTTTTGCAATGTTCCTAGACTATTTGCCAGTTGATTATGTGTTTGTGATATAGCATATTCATGGTAATCTCTTTTCTTTCCAAGTGAAACATCCACATTTGCTTTTGCTTCTGTATATGAAATCACATTTTCCCACAATGGTTTCTTTGGTAAGGGTAAAATAGATCGTAGATTTGATGAGGGAGGGAGTACTTCCAATGAGGGTATTGAAATATCCTTAACATGTGATTGATTAAGTTTGGTTTGACTTCCTTTCAATGCTTTAAGCTTTTATTTGGGGTTATTTTGTTTGGGGATCCTTGGGTTTGGTGAGATAACTCCCTTGAAGTACCTTTTGTTATATTTTCATTGTTAATGTGTGCAACTTTGTTTTTTGAGGAAATCGGTACACGTTCTGATTCAGAAAAATGTTTCATTTCATTTTTGAAATGTCCCAATGTTCGTTCTTTCTCCTTTACTCGTTTCATCCATCTCCTGAATTCTAATTTGTATAATAGTTTTTGATTTTGTCCTTTTTCCAAGTTGTTGGATGTTTTTACATCATGTTTGTCGGGGACCTCATTCTTTTTGGTCTGATAATTGGGCACACTATTTTTCTTTGTTGTAAACTTGACATGAACTGATGTACTGCTTTGAGGTGTATTAATTGAATTGTATGAAACATGGCTCTTTATTGAAAGACGCTTATGTTGAACTTTCTTAATATGGGCATTTGTTTTTTTAATTGTGGAAATGGTTGATTCATTTTTAGGTGAAATTGCGTTTAGTGGTACTTCTTCTTTTGATTGTACTAATTGAAGATGTTGTCCTACTTCAGCAATAGATCTAAACCTATTGGTTTTGACTGCTGTTTTGACTTCTGTGGAAATTTTACTTTCATTTATATGCTTAATGCCAGTTTCATTGGAACTTTTCATAGGTATTCTGGGAATCTGTGTTAGAGATTTTGCAGTAAAACTCAGTGAAGGTAATTCTGATTTATTTGATTTTTTCCCCAAAACAAGATTGGGTGAAAATTGGTCTGTCTTCCTTTCATTGCTGTCTAAAAGAAAAACTTCAGGAGATTCTTTAATTTGAGTGCGAGCAAGGATGTATTTTCGTTTACTTACTTGTGTTTGCAATGAATGACCTCTAATTTTGTTGCGTCTTCGAGGTTCCACATAATTTCTGTGAGTGAAGTATTGAATATTTTTCCTGCCTGTATGTATTAATGCTGTATTTGATTGCATATTTGCAATAGCTGGTTCTGATCTTTCCAGTGATTGCTGTGTATACCAAGAAAACTTCCTATCTGTTCTTCTGTGGCTATGGGCTGAGATGGGTTTTCTTCTGTCCCCAGTATCCGATGTGGTAGATCTTTTATCTTCATATTTTTCCATGCAAAATTGCTCAGGAGTTTCTTTCTTTCTTGGTTTGAATTCAGAATATGGTAGTTTTGGTATGTATTTATGCATGTCCATTTCCATTTCTGAATGCAATACACATGTATTGTGTTTTTCATGTAACTCCATTAATCGAGTTTCTACTGATGGTGGAGGCACTGGCTGCAATGTAGGTGGTGGTGCTGGACTTCTTGGCAAATTTGATTTTGGTATATTGTTTTCTGTTGAAACTATTGTAACATTTGGCTTCCAATCTTGACATGGTATTTGTATTAATCCAACTCCCTGCTTCTTCTGCATTTCTCTAGTCTTCACTATACATTTCTCTTGAGGAGTCATTGGCCTTGGTGGCTTCGGTAACATTTTTGACAGCCATGACTCCTGCCCCTTTTCCAGTGAACAGTTGTTAGTTACATCCTCTGCATTAGGTCCTTTCTTTCGAAAAAGAGAGAATAAGGATCTTGAAAGTGTGATTTGTGGCTTTTGTCCTTCCCTTTCTGGTATTTCTCCGACATTTTTAATGCCCGAGAGTTCAGCTACCGAGTAATTTAAACGGGATCCAGTCTTCCCTGACTGCGTACTTGCAGAACGCGGTATGGTAATCTAGAAAATGAAATGTTTAATGCTGTGTTAGTAAATTGATACTCTCATTGTTTTTATTATTAAAATATATAAAATAGTTGTATATAAATACATTAAGATAAATAACATAATTCTTTAAAAATATAATGACAATTGCTTACGAGATACCTATTGAGTATACTTCGCTTTTACTTTCTTGGCGCACGGGGGGGGGGGTGTCAATAAAATGGAATATCTCGCGGTATTTCGCGTCGTTCTCCGTTGTGCCGCCAGGAATCGCATGATCGCCAGCATTGCTCGATACAGTCGCGATCTTGCGACTCCTAGCGGCACTACCGAGAACGACGCGAAATACCGTAAGATATTCCATTTCATTGATCCCCCCCCCCGTTTGCCAAGAAAGAAAAACCTAAGTATGACATTTACAATCCCTAAAGTTATGGTATCATTTCGGGTCATAGGTGATCGTTTAATATCCTACCGACTTATATGCTCTGTTGTTTACCCAAATAGCGCAAACGACTGCCGTGGCAAACGCTTTACTCCGGGATTGTGTTCTCACTCCATTTTTTAAAATTTATTTTTAAGTTAAAACAGTTAAAAACTGTGTGTGACATGCTACAGAGAGAAGTGTATTCTGTGCACATTTTCTTAATTTTGGGATCCCGACCCTAAACCATAAATAAGTTGAATACTGAATGCTGAAAGAAATCAGCGTTTTTGGCAAGCATTGTTAACAAAATATTTGCTCCGATGTAATATTATTTTAATGTTATTACATCGGATGTAATAACATCTATTTTCAAAGGGAAATCAGCAATAGATTTGGGTTTTTATCCTTCGTCATGACCTTTCTGATATTCTGCCACAACAACATGGAGAACGATAATTTGAATAAATACTTATATTTCCCCCTGAACTCTAGAAGACTTGCACAGATAATGAAGTTACATTTATGTCCAGAAGCAAAACAAAGGGCCATCTCAGCATTTGCTCAAGGGTTAAGGGAAACTGGACGAAAAACCTGATCATTGCCTCAGAAGCTGAAGTACAATACTTGTTATAAGTTGTTTAGGTTGTTCGTAAGGCACGGATGTTTCCAGCCTGTGATAGTATAACGTCAGATCAGAACAAATCTCTCTCTATCCCGTAGAATAATCTCAAGTTTCATTCATACTTGCTGAGGAAAGTCTAATAACGTGGTAGAAAATTGGCGCTGAAAATAGAAGTAGTTGCGCTTGTTCTCTGACATCTATTCTACGCAGATCAACAGCGTTTACAAAACACCATTGGGCATTGTCTAGTATTGTCTTGCGTAGTTTATATTCGC
The DNA here is from genome assembly GCA_031308135.1 of Acheta domesticus. NCBI lineage: Eukaryota > Metazoa > Arthropoda > Insecta > Orthoptera > Gryllidae > Acheta > Acheta domesticus. Next base: position 55,063,246 of record JAHLJT010004567.1, read on the forward strand.
CGAAAAGTTCCTCACAGGGCCTGATACAATTTGTGCTTTGTTATTTGAAACCGCATTTAAATGCAATTAGCTCAAAAAATACAATCAGAATTTTAAAGTGCCTAATTTGCACGTTATGGTGATAATAGTATCATGCTGCCCTTATTTCTTGAATATTTATATAACAAGGGAAATCGAGCTTTATTCTCGAAGGAGAACGGTTAGGACACTAGCGCGAGGGACACGATTCTTCCGTGCCATAAGAACAAAAATAATTTTTTAACAGTTCTCCGGCAATAACGTTCATGGGCAAGGCGTGGCGTTTTTGCATGGCTATCGTTAGATTTGCCTAGTCACCAATTCTGTTTCAATTCTACCTTATTTTATGTGGCGATGTCTACCTTTCTGAAGCGATGAGGGGGAAGGGAGATTCGGAATATCGTATGATGTTCTGTTTTTTAAATTCTCAAAATTACGCTAATTTATCTGATATTTTTCTTTTTTTTAATAAATCTTCCGGACTCTCTCAAGGCAATATTGAAGTGCTAGAAATCTTGATATGATGACAAAACTGAAATTCATTCATTCCGAAGATTGTGAAATGAAATAATTATTATAAAATTCGTGGTAACTCGCAATTCCAGAGTAAAGCGTTTGATATTCGGTTATTATTCGTTGTGATTATTGCTTGTTCGGCAAGAAAGCGCACTCTTTCCGCGCATACAACTCGAAATGGGCTGACAGTCCCGAGAAGTCGTTGCCATTTCAGAATTCCGTGCAATAAAAGGATGTTCCAAACAGTCACATGCCGACTCGCCTCCCACAAGTTGAGAAGCTGTGTAAAAAACTGACTGAGTCTCACATGATTAGAAATTGCACACTCGACTCCCACGTGCTTCAGCTGGGGTTTCACTCTCAACTTGCCGTAAAACTTTAGATAATCAGTGCTGGGAACCCTCACTGAAGCATCGGAGCACTTCGCGACGGTTCTGCCAGACTTGAATGAACTTGATATTGATGAAATTTCAAATACAGACAAAGCAAAAAAGAATCAAGGAACGCTAGACAATGCTACTCATCCTTACAATGTGTGCACAATCTGGATATACACATAAATTTAGATTCGAAATTATTTTAATTCATAAAAATGTAGTACTATGAAATATATTTTCTAAAACAATGCGTAACTTTTGGAAGGTATCGTTTTAATGTTGTATTAACATTCATGAATTTATAAAATAAATAGTATGTTTAATTACTCTTAAACATCCTACAATCAAAAATCTCCGAACAAAATAATCCGTCCTGTTGTAGTGTCGAATTTTTAAATCTTTTTATCCTACTTGTACATTCCAAGAGTTCTTTCTCAATTCATGCAGGGGACAAGCTGCACATTCGCTCTTCTCTTTATGTTTATCTTTTATAATTATGTTTTTTTTTCAAAGAGAAAAACTTATCTCTATGGATGCTGCTGGAGCTGGTATCGTGCATATTAATTTTGCTGAAAGAAAAAATTCCTTACATACGTAATCAAAATTTTCTTCTTTCCAAAATTTTACCAATTTTAATGGAGATTAGTCTTAAAATGTAGCAATTCTATTAAACACAATTACAGTAGATCCTCGTTAGCGCGAACTCGCTTAACACGAATGTCGCCATAACACCAACAAAACTTCGGTCCCGGCAAGGGATTATGGTAATACGGACATTTATAATATTCAGGTAACTTGCATTTTTATAACCTAAAACACTAACAAATCCAGTAAAAGCACTCAATCAGGACGCTCACAAACACAAAACACTGTTTCCCTCTCAAGTGCATACAACATCGTAATGACGCGCCACCGCTCATGGAACAGACGATGTTCTGCGAAAACAGCGATGAGTGGAGTGAGTACCACCGCGTAGACATGCGGCACAAAGCGGTCCGATGACTCACCGAGTACAGTGGCGAGCTCTCAATTCGATGCGCAAGTATTGGCGAATCCTTTACGTGCTTCTCTTTGATTCATGGCTATTTTTCAGCTGTTATTTTACTAATATTATTAAAATATCTGTAGATTTTTTCTTAATATTCAATTCTCTAAAATGCATTATTTTTATAATTTTGTTTTTGTCATCGGCGCATCTATCGATGACCGAATGCTTTGTCACTGGATACGATCTAGGTCGGGAAGAAGATATCAAAAGGGCCGCTCATTAGCAAAGAGTTTTGGATTGAATTACTCATAGCTTTGCGGCAGTTGTCCCCGAAATTTCTAATTGGGCATCCGCTAGCGCCGCTGCGAGCACAGAACGAAGAGCCGCCGACATCTGCTTCTAAGAAACGCGATGGTCCCTGATCTTTTCGGATTCCGAGGAATATACATCTGTTCCTTCGGAGATTTTAGAAAGGGTATTTATACTATCAAAATTGTTGCTTGAGAAATCGAAGAAAGAAATGCTCGAGAAATGAGGCATTTCGGGGATTGTACTTGTTTATTCCAATATCAATGCAAAATATTGTAATTCCCCTTCACTTCGGAATTATCTTCTAAAGACGAGGGCAAAATTAAGAGAATAAAGAAAATACAACAATCTCAAAGAAAAGGCTTACCTACGTATTTATCTGCAGATGCCGATTTATTTATAAATATTGTAAATTGACGCGATTTTTTAATCGAGAGGACCAAGGCTACAAGCGAAAAATCTTGAACAGCTGCAAATATTGATATCTGCAGATTTTTACAAAAGGATAATTAAGAAATCTGTTAAAAATGCAGTTTCACTAACGACGTTGAACAAAGTTAAATGTTATATCATATAATGCGACTTGAACGAAAGTAAAATTAATTCGCAATTCATGTTCCAATAATTAATTTCAACAATTTGAAGTAATTACAAAATAAATATTCATGATAATCCTCAAGTTTGTGATGAACACTTTTTAATATAATTTGCGTTTTGTTCTCTTGTCCCGAGGGGATACCATCCAATACAAGCTACGTTTTCCAAGTGCTAAAATTTTAATATCCCGGGAAAACTGGCACTATCTTTGTCTTTCTGTCGATTTTATTCACGCCACTTCTGGGTCCTAAGTATTTTCGTTACTGTTTCCCTTTGATGGATTGCATCCACCTGGGGATTAAAGCATTGGGGATTCTCTTGAGCCAGGCCCATGCCTGCTTACATCTAGAAACGAAATGCCGTGCTACGATTTTTTGAAGACCGCGCGCGAAACTGATTTAGCTTCTATTTCATCGTTCGAGGAGCGCCAACGGTGTCGTCTATGCACACGCATAATGGTTTTTATGTAATTACATTGTTTTCATTAAGTAAACACCGGGACCCGGGACCAATTTAAAGAATTTTTACGACAAAAGACGTCGATTCAAATAACAATTGAATGTTAGTTTTACCAATGGAGTAGCGTGACTCGCGCGTTTGGGGATGCACAACAATAATGCGATCATCATGATCACTAATGTTCTCTAGAATCTATATTATTCTAACAAATGTTACAATGCTTCAACACATTTATGTCAAGAGACTTCTTGAAAGCAAATTATACAATGGCTCAGCGTTAATACTCATGCGCGATTGGCATTGAGATCACTTGTGAATTGGTACATTTCAAACCAAAATAATATTTAATATATTTAAGGAAGAATTTATCTTCTTAGATATTAATTAAGAATTAGTAGACAAGTACTATTTCTCCTGTGTGTGATCAAGCAAAGAATCACAAGTGAGAAAGAAAAATATTTCATTGACAACGTTAAGTGTACTGCGCTCTCGTGCACAAACGAGCAACTTGCTCATGCGCCTCTTTTTTTCAGTCGTACGTTAGCGTAAGAAATTCGGGAATCTCTCGGCGAGGAGTGGGGAGTGCCGTCTGCGCATGCGTCATTGTCCGTCGCACTCTCTCGGCAGAGCAGAGCATTTCAGTGTCCAAGCAATCAGATGCCAGCTTGTAACAACGCGCCGAATTAATAGGAAATCACTTTTAAAATTAATACAAAACGTGCTTCGCTCAACGGACCACTTGTAAGATTATCGATACAATATTTAGGGTTCTTTGATTAATATTTTACATGGGGATGCTCAGCATCTTAAGCGTCCCCTGACGCTACGCCACTGTTTTTATAATAATATTAAAAGTCTAAAAGATTATTTTTAATTTTTCCGTGGTATTTCTTTTTTATATATAAAACTATAAGTTTGGAATGAAATAAGAATGAATGGGACTAATTTTTCGTTAGAGGGTAACGTATTGGGTTGAAACAAAATATTTTTCTCTTTATTTTCATTCATTGCAGACTCGTCACCTATTATTAAGTTTCTGAAGATACCATTATCTGCGGTCGAATTATATCACATTTTCTTCAAGTCTTCCTAACTTTAATATGTTTTGGATGTACTAGTATATTTAGTGTATTGGATTGGGACTTGCGTGCAGATATTTGAATTATTTTGGATCGGTTGTAGTAGTCTGTTCAGGAGGACGGTATGTTTAGGTCAATGGCAGAGCTTAAAGGAATCAAGAATTCCCAAATGAAAAATTCTTGATCTTAGATTGCACTTTAGAAATTGCAGATACAAGTTGTTCTCCGAATTGCCTTGTAGAGAAACCACCTTTTCAACATATTTTGCTAGTAATCGAATGATGAAGCAAAGAGGCGGCTCGGCGATAAATACATTTAACTTTGAAATATTGTGTTCTTCGAGAAAAGTTGTATTTTGTAATTTTGAAATTATAATTTTGTTGTACTAAATGTTTCCAGTCTACAAAATTATTTGCATTTTTACCCACATTTTTCCGTGCATAGTGGGCCACTGTTCAGGAAACCTAAGTTAAGCTGGATTCTTCGGGAAAAATCTTCCTCTTTAAAATCATTCTGCATTGTGTTGTTAGCGCGTTTAACTACTAATGAATTCTTATAAAGTGGTATTCATTTGATATTCTGTAATCAGTTTTGGCAAATACTTCATTTATAATTTGTTTTAATTATTCGTGTATCTTCTCAAGCATGCTTTTCTCTTGAAGCCATTCTTAACAGATCCTCCTGATTGACATTCAATCACTGAACATATTACGGCAATATTTGCGAATCAAACTCTCTTTAATTCTGAATTGTTTTCGGGCTAAATGTTTGCATTCATTAAGGGGTTGTGATATATGAGTCAGAGAGCCAGAATGCAGACATATGTCTCCCGTCTTATCAGGTGTCAAGCGACGAAAGTGATGTAAAAATTAGGAAATTTAACTGTAATGTGCGAATTTCAGAAAGAGATCTTTAAGATATGTCTTTTCATTCGACTGTGTAATATTTTCGGGAAAAATGATATGCACTCTAGTTTCTTTATTTCACTCAACAGTCTGACTTTTTCGACATATTTCCTTAGGTGAGATTCGCTTTATTGGCCTGGTTCTCTCGAGTGACACACACATATGAAAGTTAATTACAGCTAGTCTAATGGAAAAGCTGCTATTAAAATTATTTTCAAATTAAAATGTAACGCAGATCCTTTGTGCTTTTATCAAGAGGTTGATTTCGAATCATCAAAGTAACACCAGCGATATGCGATTGGATCATTGCGGATCTACAATGTCGCGATCAGATCGATGAGATGAATGCGGGAGTTCGCATCTTTGTAACTTACAAGAAATTAACTCGGATGCGTGGGAAAATTCCCATTATTATAGGATGTAGTAAAGAATATTGAATAAAGAGAATTGAAAAACGTATAATGTATTAAGAAACTGAAGTAAATAAAATATTGACTAAAGGGTAGGGTTGGTACGGAACGAAACTCTCTTCAAGTCTTTTTGAACCTATGCATGCGTCGCACTGTAAACTATAGGAAGTAAACTGTTTTCGAAGAACGGATTAAACATAGGAGAGCCAACATATATTTAACCCGCCGACGACCTGGTATTAAAAGATTTCACTTTATATTTATTTCTGTAGATACTTTTTCTAGTATATTCATGAATTAACTTTTAAAGTGTTATTTAGAATTTTTTATGTTTTAGCAACTTGTTCACTGTAAAATGGATGTTTTTGCTCATATACACCAAGAAAAGAAGTAAAACATCGGAAAAATAAACATGAAAATATTGGAAAAGAAATGAGACTGCTTGAAACGGATACACGGATACTCCAGTGAGTTCATTTCTCATTCAATGTTTATTTTTTCAGTTTTTGATAGTTCTCATGTTTGCTCGTAATATTTTTTTCTTGCATGTATTTTTTGCAGATACTATGCACTCAACGTGGAAAATCAGACTTCTAAGTTCCTTGCACATAATGTATTTCTCCGGCGTTTTTAGGCGGGTTGATGGACTTAGCAGGTGACGTCGAGTTATTCGAAATGTTTCTGTAGATTTTATGGTATGCGTGGAGAGCAGAGGCGCCAATTTGAAGAAAATATCAGGAAGAGGTGCATGTGGGTACCTTATACAATGATTTCTCGGTATAGATATCAGTGCCCCAATCCTATCTTATTTCTTCCGGTTTGTTTTTCAGTTTCGAAAGCAGGACCCTAGTTGTCAACTTCACAACCTTGTTGTGCACGTTTCTATTTTTAATGAAAGTTTTTAATCTTTTAACTGAAAATGTATTTAGACTAAAATTGAAAGTACTCTGTTCTGGAACTCGTTAAGCACCACAAGCATTGCGATCCCGAGCTCATTTCCGACTTTTGTCATGGGAATTTTCTGTGGCAGAAAAGAAACAAAAGTCTTTGGCAAACTTTGTATGTAGTTAAGAAAATCTCAAAGATTTAAATGTGACAAGCAGCTTGATCTTCGGCACAGTTTACAAGGAATCAAAAGGACAGACAACACTCCTGCACATATTGCCCATGCGATTTTTCGGTTGCAGTTTCCAGGTGCCCTTTCTCGACCGTCCCCTTTTTCCCATCCCTCCGGAAACAACCGTGTATAAAAACAGCAACAACAACATAACGTGTGCCAGGAAAGTCTCTCTGTACTATGCCGAATCACGGACGCTTTCTAAGAATTGCATTTATATTCGTAGCAACCAGAACACTGGGAGACAAGTAATGGAGACAACACTTCCACCATCCGTTATGATAGTGGGGAATACGCAATTTACGATTTCATTTTTTCACAAGCTACAATATGTGCGGAGAGACTTCTGTGGAACGCTGTATTTTATGTTGAATTTCTTGAAGAATGGTGGACATAATTTTTCCCAAAAACGTCTACGAGAAAATTGGTTGTAAATGTCACTTCCGAAACCGCAATTCAAACCGGCTGTAGAGACACCTCTAAAAGGCTCTTCTAGTTCGTGGCATGATTTCCTCAGACAATTCTTAGACAGTTTCACCGGTAACACAGAGAAACAAAGCAACGCCCAGCGGTGTTGCAGACATCGCTGTTACCCCTCCTTTTCCAAGGAGTTGAGTTGAGCCGTTGATGAACAATGAGTTCTTTCCAATCACGTACTTCGGATTCTGATATTTTTCCTTCAACAATCCATTCAAGTGTACTTCAGAAAAAAATAACATTTGAATGTGAGACTTCAGTATCCAAAATGTTTGTGAAAAGTCAGAAATGCCATCTTTGAGTCCTTCTTCTAAAAACTTATTTATGTACGGTATGCTGAATATAGTATATTTCAACTTTATTTTATTGTCAATTATTTCAGAAATTTAAAAAAATATAGTTCTGTGATGTCATAATATCTAGTTGCCAAAAGAAAAAGTAATTTTTCAGCTTTGAAACATACGACTCCAAATTCATTGTAATAAAAAGCGCAAACATGCAGGAAGCTCAGTTAAAATGTTAGTGGAAAACTTAATGTTTCTTGTTCTTAGTGATCCTTCTAGAGTCATTTAATTCTTTAAAATCTCTTGAACCAGATCGAAAAAGGGGATGAAGTTGTGGTTTATATCACTGTGTGCATTCAGGGAGTCACGCAGTAAATCATTCACAATACGTTTTGTTTTCTATCACAATGTGATTTTATCTTTACATTTCAGGTGCAGGGAAATGCGCGAAGAACGTGTTACGATGAATGGTAATAATTTAGCAAAACACACACTTATGTTACATAACTGTCAGATTTCGATTATGTGTGTATTCGGAACGGACATTCTAAAAGAAACAAATAATTTGCTGGGATGTCACTTCCATCGTCATTATTCGTAAAAAAATAATCTTTTTGTCAATCCTTTTCTTGCACTTTTAATGTTTCCTTAAAATGGAGCACACTAAGGAGCTTGTCCATCGTTTTGCAATGCACGCTTCAAAGACAGCTCTTGCTTCTATTCATATTCAGTATATTTTTAATACTGCAAAGATGTTATGTTTTTGTAGTGTAGTGCCAAGCAAGATTGGTCGGGTCAACAGCAGTCGAATTCAAACTACAGAAATCACGGGGCTTCCAACGTGATGGGCAGTTCCCCCAACTATGCATTTTTGGATCTATGCTGTAATCATATTTTTCTTATCTATTTATGAAGTGTCCATTTCTGAATTTCTACTAACGAGTTCTCATTCAATCTGCGCGTATCATACAAAACAAAATGATGCAGTCTTTATTGACTAATAGCGTTGATGATTTGACTTATGTGATAAATCGAGATTCCAAATCGAAAATAGAAAAGAAAGACAAGTTTCGGTTGGAATTGCTTAAAAATGCTCGGGCTATTTTTCATGAAATGCTTCCTTTAATTAAAATTTATTTAATTGGAGTTTTCCTTGATTCTCTTCTAATACATGTTTTTCGGAAAGAGCTCCGGAAACCATATTAAAAATCGGCTAACAAAGTTGAAAAATGTTAACTTTGAAAATGCTGCATTTTTTATGAGACATTGCTTCTTAATTACATATCGTGGCCGTCGTCATATCGTTCTTGGGCTGGAATAGCGGCACAACCAAAAAATCAGGTGTCGAGAAAAATGAGTTTGAAATTTTCACCTTGATTTGAAATGAATAATTCTTGCATTCACACTTCTGCCATTTGTTGGTGGCATACTGTACTGTCAATTATGTTGCTGTTGATTCTGGAAGATAGACCAATCTGCAACTGTGGAGAGTGAAAATTTGTATTTTTTGAGTTGTGCCACTATTGCAGCCCACGAGCAATATGCCGAACAAGGAAGTTAATATAATCTACAATATTTAAATGATCCCTTATGTATTAAATCATAGGAAATATTAGGTAATGGTCATGACATTGAATATAATGGGTAGAAAGTGGTTTAACCATCGTAAACTTTAAGATATTCGAAAATATTATTTGACTCGTGCAGAATCATGCTTTTGGTTCAGCAATAAAAACAAATATTTAATTATCAGACAAGAGTATATCGAATAAACAATATTTAATTATATACCCAGATATATCGAGTAACATCGAAAAAACAATATTTAATTATCAGACATCGTATATATTAATGAGAAACTATACAATGTTAAGTGGAATAATATAGATGATTTCATTGACAAATCTATGAAATCTTTTACATTTTCTAATTCACTTCGAAACACACTAAAGCAGTTTCTGTTTACAACTTTCAATCAAGGTGATCGTAGGACGAATAATCACATCAGCAAATAATCGTCAATTAGATATTTTATTATTTGCCAAAGCCAGATGTCTCCAATGTATGTATCGTGAGCCATAGAGTTGCTCCAAAATCTGGAATCAGACGCGAAGTCCGACGCGACCAACGAAAATCAAGAGACAACCATTTTTTCCCAGAAAGGGATTCGAAGCCATGCTATCCCTTATTACACACACACACACACACACACATACGATGTGACACGTATATACACACACGATTACACACACACACTTCCTGGAAGGAAACAACTAAAATTTGAAAATAAAGTCGTAAGTCAATTTTAAGCATATTTTCTCTAATATATTCCTTCGAGATTTCGAAAAGCTGAGCCCCTATAAGCGCTCAAAACTCGGTTTGAAACTAGTGGTGCTACAGAATGGCACCGACTTTCCCGTGTTAGTTTTCTATTTCCTTTGGTCTCGGCTAGCTGCCATCTATCGCCGCCCAAAGTACATTTTTTTGATATTTTCTTATTTTACGGTTTCCTTATAGTATAACGAAAATATTATTTTAAGAATATTAAAGCACAGTAACACATCGTCTTAAATGGCTATTCTCCTTGAAAAATTTGAATCCGTTTTTAAGAAAATGGCTTTTAAGCGGTACTGTAAACTCAAAAATTGTAGCTCATTTTCACAGAAAATTTTTGAGTTTTCGAAAAATTCCACTTGAAGTCATTTGAATAATTTTTACTCACAAATACAATAGTTTTTGTTTAAAAATTGCTGGAAATGTGCATATTAACGAGATCTAAAAAACTGTGTAATTTTTGAAAAAACAAAAAATACCCCAAAGTGAAATTCCGTCATATTAAAAAGTGAAATTAGCACTATCCATTTGAAAAGTTTGAAGAAAAAATTTGGAGTCATTTGTGAGAAAATGGCGTTTGAGTGTTTTTGAAAATGCGGAATTTTGAGCTAGTTTTCACAGAAAACGGTTGAGTTTTTGAGAAACTTTATATGACATTATTTAAAGCACGTGATCCCACAAATGTAATAATGTGAACAAATCGCCGCTAATGTAAATATTATCAACGTGAGAAACAAGTAAAAAAAATTACAAAATTACATTTTTGTAATTTTTGATGAAACAAAAGATTAGTGCAATAATGTGTTAATGTCATCTCATAGAGTACTATTGGCACTGTCCCTATCAAAAGTTTAAAGATAGAAAAGCCGTTTTTGAAAAACTCTTTTTGTTATTTTTTTAAAATTGCACATATTGCGCGCATGACCTTAATGAAAGAACTCACTATGGAGAACAAATTTTATTTGAAGGAGAAATCGAGAAATCTCTCTCTTCAATTTTGTCGTTGTAGAAGACGCCGAAAAAATGCACACTTTTCCGATTTTCAAAATTCGGAGTTAACCGTGAAACTCGGACCTACTGCTCGTAATAAGTGTATTTTACTCCATTCTAACAATAAATTTAAAGAAAAAGATTGAAGGCGTTTTTGAGAATGTTTTGAAAATGTCCGGGGAGCTTCTTGTAAAGTACCCCCAAATTTTAAGGAATGATTTTCAAAATCTCAAAGTTTTGACTCGAGTCAGATGGACAGGGACTTAACATAATTAATAATTAACAATTTACATGATTCTGGAGTGTTCAGATGTTTCTGAAATGCACAATTTTGAGTAGAAATTATTTTTACTTTCCCGTATACATACGTACAAATATATGCGGAGTAAATATACGGAATATAGGCAAAGTTACGTATGTGATGTATGTAATGTATGTAAGTCCGTATGTAATGCGTGCGATAAACCAGGCCCTGATAACGAGAAAGTGGAAAAAAACAGTTGCTAAATTAAGAAAAAATCCCTGGTGTAGCCAGAATCTCTGTTTTGTAGGTCCTTGATACCGAAAAAACAATTGAATACAAATCGTCCGTCTGCCCGTCTGTGAATACCTCTGGCATATATGCAACCATGCATAGGATTTTTTCCAAATTGAAGAATTTGGTAGCATGGTAGAACAAGAAATAAATTGTTATAAAGATTACTGAGTGCATTTTTTAAGGTCAATAAACCATTTTAAATTTTTCAAACCAACTTTTGATTATTTATAGAGACTCAGCCATCCGAAATTTCGAAGGAGATTAGACAAAATATGCTGAAAATTTACTTAAGAGCTTATTTTCAAAGTTTCGTTACATTAATAACTGCGTTGCAAACCTTTTACTTTCACTGCAATTACTAAAAACATTTTCTTGTAATGAGAAAGACCGTCATGGATTTGTTACAGTACATCGTACAATTAGGAGATTTTACATCGAAACTAAATGTTGAATTTTGAAACTGGATAAATAATACTTAGAAATCTGTTGACAGTGGCTAATGACTACAAATCCAACCCTAACCAATGCTTACATATGCACTATTTTAGGTTTGATACGAATTATGAAATATTTTATGCTTAATTGATAAAAAATGAAAAATATATAAATTCTACTTACGTTTCGGGGTGATAATTGACCAAGAATTTTGGCCCTAGATCGAAAAAGCGACATTTTCATTGAATTTGATGTTCAAGCAAAGCCCCCCCATTTACGATGTGAAAATCAGAGGAAATCAACAACTGTTAGTTACGGAATAAATAAATAATTGTAAGTGGTCAACAAGAATGTCGAGATCATAAATCCACAATGTATGTTAAATACTTTTATTTCTCATTACCTTCATAACATTTCATTAATTCAATGTGAAACATCTTCTCATCGTGACTAAATGTATTTACATTTTTGGGCGCATTTATTGGTGCTTAGAAAATAATTTTCAGCAAGTCGTAAAAATCATGATTTCTATGTCCCTTGTGGCGAAAGGTACGTCTTATTTTTCATGCAATGAAGTGCAGTTTTTTATATTTCTTCCGGTATTTTCGAAAACAGGTCGGGAGTGAATACTATTTTGATAAAGATTAAGTTAGCTTGTTTATGTGGATTGTGTGCAGTGCAATCGAACGAGCAGTTACTAAGATTGCAAATATTGTGTAATTCTACGTGTGTCTAACGCTTATACCATAACAAAAATAAATTTTGTGTATTTATGGGCAAGGAATCTCCAGGGTCATCCATTGCACGATGTTGCAAATATGCAATTGAGTGGAAACCATAGTTTTAAAAGAGAAAATAACTTCATAAATACCAAATTCTAGAAACTGAACCGTACACTGAAGCATTGTTGGTCAGTCATGAAGTATCTATTAGCGCGACAATTTACTTTTCATAGATTTCTAGTTTTTGCTCAATTCTGGCCATTCTGCTGCGGAGTAGGGGTCACCAGAAGAGCTAAATTTTAACATTTCTTCGTTTCACCTTCGTGTAGAATTTGACAATAAATATGAAATGTTCACATATTCCCTCGCATGTTCATGTTTCCGCCATGAACCTCCAGTCGAGTTCAGGCGGGTGTAAACACCTGGACAATTCCCCTGCGCTCGGCAGGGGAGGAGGGGCTATAAAGGGCTCTTACAGCGGCGGTTAAAAATGAGGCGGACGACAGCGCAGCACGAAGCAGTGTAAGTGGTATATATATATGAGTGTATTTTTAGTGTTTATAAGTGTCTATTAGTGTCTAATATATGTACTATGTTCGAAAGCAAGAGAGGCAGAAGCACCTCAAACACTCAAAATATCGTGAAGCTTAAATTGTACAATGTACAATTTAACGTCCCCTTATATTATCCCCCCTCAGAGCTTCAACTCAGGCCAGACGGACAGGGTTTTCACAAACACCGGACGGACAGACGAATGGACAGACATTTTATTTTCGATTGATTTTTCGGCATCAAGGACTTACAAAACGAGGATTATAGCTACACCACGTATTAAGGAGATTTTTTTCTTAATTTAGAAACAGATTTTATCCACATTTTTCGTTATCAGGGCCTGACAATGATTTTTTCTGCCGAAAATTAGCCATTTTTTTCGTGCAGCATTACATAACTTTCCCTATATTCCGTATATACGTACGTATATGGGAAAGTAAAAATTACAAAAACAAGATTTTGTGAAAAACAGCTCCAAATTTTTTCTTTAAAATTTTGTAGGCTAAATGTACTCTATGAGATGACATAAACGCCATAAAGCTCTATTGTTTTTTTTTTCAAAAATTACAAAAATGTAATTTTTCTTGTCTCTCACGTCGGCAATATTTACATTAGCGACGATTTGTCTACATTATTATATTGAGTACATGTGCTTTAAATAATGTCAGATAAAGTTTCCGGAAAACTTACCCGTTTTCTGTGAATATTATCTTAAAATTCCGCGTTTTCAGAAACGCTCAAACGCCATTTTCTCATAAATGGCTCCACCTTTTTTCTTTAAATCTTTCGAATGGATAGTGCTATTTGCACTCTTTCATATGACCTAAAGTTCATTTTGAGGTATTTTTTTTAAATTTACACAAATGTAATTTTTTTGACAGATCTCTCACACCTTTTATATGCGTATTACCAGAAATTTCTAAACACTATTATATTTGTAAGTTAATGTGCTGCAAATGACTTGAAATGAAGTGTTTCTAAAACTCAAAAATTTTCTGTGAAAAAGAGCTTCAAATTTCGTATTTTTAGTAACGCTTAAACGCCATTTTCTTCGAAACAGCTCCAAATTCTTCAAAGAAAATTGTCATTTAGTACGAGTTTTCACTATCCTTTAATATTCTTAAATAATATTTCCGTTCTACTATTAGGAAACCGAAAAATTAATGAAATGTCAAAAAATGTACTTTGGGCGGCGATAGACGGCAGCTGGCACCAGCATGTGGCAATTCCGAATAGGTAGCCTAAACCCAAGGAAATAGAAAACTAATACGGGAAAGTCTGTGCCATTCTGTAGCACCACTAGTTTTAAATTGCGAAAAAACACCGTGAAATTTTACAATTTACAATTTTACGGTGGATTTTGGGGATTAAAAAAGTGGTGAGTGATATCAATTCTGGCTTCAGATTCGGATTCAGTGCGCGACACACATAGAGAAACATGTGTCAAGTCTTTGGGCCTGTTGATTTTTTTTGTGGGCCTGTGTTATTGTTTACCCTGATGTACTATTACATGTGCGTTTGAAGCAGAAAACGAGTAAAAGGAACTCACATGGATGAATCTTAAGACGGCGAGAGGTGAGGCACTCTGATTAGTGCCCACCTTTAGTCGTGCTTTGCCGCCTTACCGTCGTCGCCTGCTGGTCTCCCCCGGTCTCGACCCAGCGTACAATCACGACTCAATTAGAACTAATTAAATCTCCTTGGTTTGGCCCGCCTTTCCCGGAGCTTAAAATTGCGTTAGAGCGCGACATGTTACGGTCGCTACAAACTTGAAGGCAAATACAGTCGCTAATCTGACCAATCGTTAATGAAAAGCTGGCTTTGGACACGTGACGTCACTCTCTAATCCAATTTCTGTCCGCGTCACATTAAGAGATTAGCGAGACATAACCCGGTCGGTCGGGAACGCGTCTCTCATTGGCGGGTCACGATGTATGAAGAGCTCTCGTTGGCCGTTGGCGCGTCTCCTCGCAACATGGCTTTGTTGACTTGAGCCGTTTTGTATTCGGGTAGGAGGTTGTTTACCCAAGAAACGACAATTCATTACATAACCGGATTACGACTCCCCTACGCCAAATTAAACGATTAGTTAAACTGATTTCCAGAATGAATAAGTAATTGAATTTCTCGTTAAGTAATCACATAGAATGGAGTAAACTGAATCAAGAGCCGCGCGGGGCCTGGGAGAAGAGCAGCGAGGTGCTCCGGCAGCCTGCCCGCGCTCTTGCCCTCGCTGCGTCTGCCTGCAGGCGCTGCGAGCAGTGGAGGAAGGAAGAAGAAGAAGAACGAAGCAAAGAAGAAACAGGAAAATCTAATTTATTTACACTCGTATATTTCCTGTCGATCTTCGTATTTTCTCTCCAATATTCATCTGTATATGATTCTTGAATGTTATGGATCATGAGTTTACTGATTATGTCTTTTCTTTCTTCAATTTTGCTTCCGTAGACCCTCAAGCTGGCCGAAAACTGCTTGTTGGCTTTGAACAGAAGCAGCTTTTCTTCAGTTCGGAGAATGCGTTTTTAACCATAAAACTCTTAATATGTTACATCCGCAATTGTGTTGTAGATTAATTTGAGGTAATTAACACATAATTATTTATAGATGTCAAAGTGCACATAAAGAACACAGATGAATATTTTTGAATATTTTGATTTTGCCGAACAAATATCTAGATATTTGGAAAGTTTATTTTTCTTTGCAATGCCACATGAATGGATTATGCATTAATGAAGATTTGAGAACAGCTTTACAAAATTATAGTTTTGTGTATTCAAAGATCATTCGGCTTCGAACTGATCAGTGAAAAAGTCACCATTATCGTTTTTCTCAGAATAAGTACGTTCATTTGTTTGCAAACTCAAATGCAAATCATACAGTTTTGAATATATCATAGAGATACATCAATATACCATAAAGAATAATGCCATTGAAACGATATGTAATGAAGGAGTAGTGGTTTACTTTTCTCGAATGAGTAAATGATCATGACAAGCGTTTGCACATGCAAAATACATTAGGCCCCACTTATACTTTTTTAAAGTATTCGTAAACAATAAAAACTATTTACAAAGAAATATTCACAAACATTTTGTTGACTATTTAAGAACTGTAAATATGTGACTTAATGGATTTAAATGGCTTGAATTTGAGCGGTGAATTTAAATGATTACTTAAATATATTCATAGATAGATTCATGAAATGAACTGTACTTAGATTTATCCGGTCAGTTTTCGTTTAAAAGGGGAAAACTGAAAACCCGGGGGGTAGAGAAGGGAAATGAATACAATAAAATGTATTAAATAATAAAAATAGCGTTTTTTACGAATTATAAACCAAAATGCCCACAAGATGACTTAAAAATAAACACGGAGGTAGTTTGAAATCATTTTACTAATGTCTTGCGAGAAAACAAAACAAAAAAAACATACGTGATCGAAGCATCGCCTTATGTGAGAATGGTGCCTTTACACGGAAAGTGTTTCTTGCTGGTTATCGGAAGACTTTGCCGTCAGTGATGTGTTAACACCTGCAAGTCAAGTCTGCCAGTGTCAACTGGGAAGTGTTTACACATGACTATCGTCTTAAAACTGACAAGAAACACGGCCTCTCAACGAGGAGAGACCTCTCAGCTTGTCGGGAATTCCTTAGCAAGCGGCGGCGCGCTCACGTGTGCTCCTGAGCGGGTTGCTGCGCAGCCCTTCGCAGCGGCGTCTGAGCGCCGCGCAGCGCCGCGCCGCGCCGTTGCGGAGGGGACGACACCTCGTCAGCGCGGCCAGTTAACGCGGTCGATAGCCTGTGCTCCGCCGCCGCCGCCGCCGCCGCCGTCACAGAGCTTCGCTTCGCGCTACTACGCCGATCCGCGCCGGCGCGAGGCGGCGTCGCGTCGCTGGTGTGCTTGGAAACTCCCAAGGAACGGCTTTTAGGACGATTTTTCACTTTCATGCGACGTAACTTGCTTACAGGGGAGTTGAAATCTTGTGTTAGTACTTGCTTATGTTTACGAGTATAAGTTGATTTTATGAAGTTTTGATGAATTCTAAATGTTTGTTTTTTTTAAATGAAACTTCTTTTCACGCGGTTTACACGTTGAGTGATGGGCGGGTGACGAATAATGCGACATGCATTATCTGGTTAAACTACGCGATGCAGACGAAAAACGCTCATGACCCTTTGTATTTGTCTTGATAATACCTAAACAATCGTTCCACAATTCACCTAAAAGGACACACGTGAATCGAGAAATTTAATTGTCAATTGAAGGTTATTCTCGAAAAAAAAACAGGATTAGTCCACAATTGAGAAAACTCTATTGTTAACTTTATTGCCTCAGAGGATAATATCGTCTCGGCTCAAAGTGCATTAGTCCCCCAGAAAACGAGGGAAGAACTAGTGGTGCTACAGAATAGCACAGACTTTCCCGTGGAGAGATGTCTGTCTGTTAGTTTTCTATTTCCTATGATCTCGGCTAGCTATTCGGACTTGCCACATACTCTTGCCAGCTGCCATCTATCGCCGCCCAAAGTACATTTTTTGGACAATTTCTTAATTTCTCAGTTTTGTAATAGTGGAACGGAAATATTATTAGAAAAATATTAAAAAACAATAAAACCTAATCCTAAATGGCTATTTTCTTTGAAAAATATGGAGCCGATTTTAAGAAAATGGTGTTTCAGTCCTACTGTAAATTCGAAATTTGAAGCTTATATTCCCAGAAAATTTTTGAATTTTTGAAAAACTTAATTTAAAGTCATTTGAAGCACTGTAACGCACAAACACAACAATGATTACAAATTTCTGGAAATGTGCGTATTAACGGTGTGAGAGATCTGTCAAAAAATTACATGTGTGTAATTTATGAAAAAACAAAAAATACCCCAAAATTAACTTTACGTCATATAAAAGAATGACATTAGTACTATCCATTCGAAAAGATTCAAGAAAAAATTTGGAGCCATTTATAAGAAAATGGCGTTTGAGCGTTTCTGAAGATGCGGAATTTTGGACTAGTTTTCACAGAAAAAGGTAGAGTTTTCGAGAAACGTTATATGACATTATTTAAAGCACATACACTCATAAATATAATAACGTGAACAAATCGCCGCTAATGTAAATGTTAACGACGTGAGAGACAAGTCAGGAAGTTTAATTTTTATAATTTTTGAAGAAACAAAAGAATAGTGCAATATAGTGTTCATGTCATCTCATAGAGCACATTAGACACTATCCTTACCAAAAGTTTAAAGAAAAAATTTGGTGTCGTTTTTGTGAAAAATTTTTTTGTAATTTTTTAAAAATTGTATATATTGCAAGCAATATTACTGAAAACTACTAAAATTCTCACAAAAATGTACATAAACTTAATAAAAGAACTCACTTTGGAGAACAAAGTTTATTTGGAGGAAAAAATCTATCTTTAATTTTGTAGTAGTTGGAAGGGGCCGAAAAAAATTCAAATTTTTTCAGTTTTCAAAAATCTAGAGCTAAACGTGAAATTAGGACATATGCCATCTTAATAAGTGTATTTTACTCTATTATTACAATAAATTTAAAGAAAAAAATTGAAAAATAGTTATGATGTAGATAATAAAAGATATAATTAAAATAAATTATTTTTGGAACACACGCAATAGCTTTTGTACATACCTTTCAGTAAAATACAGTAATCCCTCAACATTCGCGAGAGTTAGGTTCCCAAAAAACCTCGCGAATGTTGAGTCTATATTTTAATGAAGAAAGGTGGGTTAGGTTCCTGGATATCGAAAAGCTGTTTTAAAAAGTAAGAAAAAAGTCGGACAAAAATTGCAGAAGAACTGAATAAGTGCTACTAAAACAAATCACAATTACATCACATAGAGAAGAAATAAAACAATATTTGAAACTAATTTCAAAGTTGAAAGTGATTGAATATAGCATTTGGTTACTTTTTGGTTCATCACCCTCCTCGTTGTTATAGTATCCAAAAATGGAAAAGTTGCTGCTTTTATGTCTCTCTTTAATTTCGAAGTTATTTCCATGTTCGTATCACATGCGAATGCCCTTTCCACCAGAGCTTGTTGAAGTTTTAGAACGCCCTGAACAGCTTTGATATTGAAATTGGTCCAGGACGCAGTTTCGCTTCTGTTACTTCATTACATTCGAGGAGGCTTTCTTCGTTGACGATTTCCCGCCTCTCCTCCTCAGTGGGGTCCTTATAAGGAGAGTTGCACAGATCCCGAATGGCTTTTTTGTCCATGTGGCCAAAACCCTTACCTCCAATTTTACGAAACTGAATTGAATTATTTTACAATTGTATTATTCTATTGTAACGTTTGTGGTGGTGAATTAAAACACAGATTTATTTTAACAAAGATGTTTATTTATGTTTCCTAAAAGTACACTAAAAATACTTGATTTATGTAGAGATTGTCTTTAGAGTCCTTGTTTTCTTCACTTGGTTATTGCTTTATTCACGGCACAGTTCTCTTGATTATTTATTTTTCACTGTTCACTTCTTTTGCAGTGTCGCACAGTCCGATGCACCCACCGCCGTCCGATGCACTGACTACAGTCCACTGCGCTGCCCACTATCCACTGCGCTGACCACAGTTCACGGCGCTGCGCTGGCCCCAATCCACTGCACTGCTGATCACCGACTGCACCGCTGTTCACCGCGACGCACACACTTTTCACAGCACGGCTTCCACTTCAGACAAGACTGACTAGCGGTCGCCGACAGCGGCGCATTTATACCTGACCGGTGCCCGCCTGGACCCTTCCGGATCTTGCGCCACATTTCTTGGCTTCCCGCGAATACCCCGGAATCGTCCAGTTAGGGGGGTGCCGGCAGATGATGCAATTCGCGCAACGGATTCCGGTACATGATGCAATATCCGTTACACTATTAATATGAATTGACATTCCAACTCTGATATTTTTGCAGAACATGATACTTTGAGCTCCGATGTCTGTCGAGGTCGTTTCCCAGATAACGCTGATAAAGGAAATAAAATGTGTTCGCTTTCAAAAAAGTGCGACCAAAGACTCACTCGCGCATGTTGAAGTCGTGAATGTTAAAACTGGTAGCATTTCTCTAATCGCGAATGTTCGGAACTCGCGAATAGCGAATTCGCGGATGTCGAGGGATTACTGTACCTGTAAATGATGTAGACAAATCAACAGCATTGCTGCTTGTACTGGAAGTCCATTCTTCTTTCTTTCTTGCCAGCGAATATATCAAATACTTTCACATTGAAGTCTCTAATTTAATTTATTATGTCTTTTTCAACAGATAACAAAGCGAGAGCAGTCATTTTTCACTCATTGTACTTCATTTACATGTGTATTCGATCACCCGAGATACTAAGATTCTCGAATTTAATATTAAAAATGGAGTATTGTTATTGTTCTTTATAACTAGATTGAAATACGAAAATAAACATACGTGCATATTTGTGTTACCGCAACAACATTCATAACTCACATCCCTGTATAGCGCAAATTCAGTCTCATTCAGTCGACCTGGCAAAAACTAGCACTGGCCCTGCACTGCCTATCGATCAGCTGAAGAGATTTTTAAACATTTGCCATAGCTTACCGAATAGGAAACCTTTGAACATAAGTACGAATAAAGAGTTAGAGACTTTCAAAGGTAAAGAAAATATTTGTTCAATACATTAAACTAACATTTCTTTAATCATTTAAATATATTTCATATCTTTTTTGAAGAAGATACAGCACAAATAATCTATATACACACATCGTCATAAAAAAAGCTGCCCCCCGAAGGACCCTACGGATCCGCTGCAAACTCGGTGGGTATTTTGCACACGATTCACTAAGCCAATGATTTCGTTTTCACGGTCGGACGCTCCTTGGGGGGGTCGGGGATAGGGGTATGACGTTGCGTCCACCGGCCGAGAAAAGAGGGTCTCAAACGATAGCGCCGGCCATTGCGACATTGGGTAGCGTCGCCAGAACGTCACCTGCACGTACACTATGCCTAGGCGACGCGTTCCACACTCGGTTTTCCAGATAACTTTCGAGAGGGGCCGCATCGTGGGTCTATGGGAGACTGGTTGGTCCTGTCGCCGTATTGCTCGCCACACCGGTCATACGGACACCACCATCGCCCGCTGTTGGCGGCAATGGATTAAGGAAGGCACGCACACACGACATGCAGGATCTGGACGTTCGCCACGCACCACGAGAAGGGAGTACCGATGGATGGTCTGCCACGGGCGACCAGACACCAGACACGGGCACCAACGGCAAGGATAGGTGCTTCAGTGGTGATTCAGCGGGCTGTGCAGCCTGTACTGTCACATCCTGTAAGTGCCAGTACCATTGGCAGGCGGTTACACCACGCAGGGTTGGCCGTACGCTGACCGTTACGACGCTTGCCCCTCAGACCCCTGCAACGTCGCTACAGACTCGCCTGGTTTAGGGAAAGACAGCCATGCAGACTTGCAGTGGGTCATCATCAGCGACGAGTCCCGCTTCTGTCTTAATGGCATCGACTACTGGCTCCGTGTCTGAAGGTGAAGTGGGGAGCGCCACGACGAGTGGTTTGTGGTATCCATCACACGTCCCGCCAGCTTGGTGTGATGGTATGGGGCCAAATTCTATGGTGCCCGTTCACCGTTAGTGTTCCTCAGGGGCACCGTGACAGCCGCTTGGCACGTTCAGGAGATCCTTCAACCAGTGGCCCTGTCGTTCGTGAATGCCCACGCCCATGCCCTATTTCAACAGGAAAACGCGCGTTCGCATACCACAGCCATCTCCCAAGCATGCCTTGCGGCCATGGATACTGTCATGGCCAGCAGCATTGCCAGACCTCTCCCCGATCGAAAATGTTTGGGGCGCGATGGAGCGTTCGAGCAGAACCCCACCCCTACCCACCAATCTGCAAGAACCGCGCGCTCAGGTGCAGGCTGCATGGCATGGACTAGCACAGGACTCCTTAAGAGACCTGTACAACTCCATGCCACGACGTCTGGACGCGCGTGTTTGCCAACATAGCGACCTCACGCCAAACTAAAATGTACAGTCTTTGGGCGTGTAGCGCAGTAAATATTGGTCCTACAAACGTGAAAATGTAATCATTTCGTAAGCATGGTACTCTCTACCTGCATGCCAACAATGATCGCAATCCGCCTCGTTCTTCTGGGTGCAGCTTTTTTTATGACGATGAGTGCATATAAAACAAAGTTGTGTTAGTTACACCATTTACAGCCCAAGAACGCCTGGACCAATTTTAATTACCTCTGTTTTGTTGGGTTAATATCCACCCCGAATCACAGAATAACTAATAAAATGTCGAAAAAATGGCGCTACATGACGCTGAAGAGTAAAAATCTTTATAGCCATGCAAATGCAACCCGCCACACTCAGTAATCTATGTCATTAAATAACTCCTAAAATAATCGTTCTAGGGCATTAAAAACTAAAATTTTGAGGCCAAAGGCTTTCTTGAACATTCTATTGCATTTTTACTGGTCCGGCGCTTCTCGATATTCCACCTACTAAGAGACGAGCACAATCAGCAAGTAAATGTGAAAGAGAGGGACAGAGAAGAGACAGACAGAGAGAGACACACACCGAGACAGACTGAGACAGGGACAGAGAGAGAGACGGGGAGAGGGAGAGAAAGGGAGAGGGAAGAAGAAAGAGGAAATTCTTGAACATTCTCTTGCATTTTTGCTGGTCCTGCGCTGGTACCCCATCTGCACAGAGAGGTGTAGAATCTGCAACTTAATGTGAATGAGAGAGAAGGAGCGAAGAAGAGAGAGGCAGAGAAGTGAGAAGGGGAGAAGAGAGAGGGAGAGGCGGAGAGAGGGAAGGAAAGGGAGAGAGGATAAAACGGAGAGAGCGAGGGGAAGACGGAGAGAGAGCGAAAGATGGAGATAGAGACGGAGAGATGGAGAGAGAGGAAGAGAGAGACAGAAAGAGATGGAGAGACGGAGAGAGGGAGAGACGGAGAGAGGGAGAGACGGAGAGAGAAGGAGAGACAAAGAGAGATGGAGAGACGGAGAGAGAGGGGGGGATATGGGGAGAGAGAGAGACGAAGAGATGGAGAGTGAATGAGATAAAAGGCAGAAGAATATCTGCTGTGTTCTGCTAGTGTTTTATAAAACACAATATGGGACTTAGTTGGCACGATTTTTCGTTCGGCGAAGAAAGCTTGGGATTCCCTTGACTCTCTGTCTCTCTTGATCTTTCTTGAAGAAGCCTTCGTGGCGGTCGTATAGAGCTGGTGCTTAATGCGCTGGTATGGAGACCAGCGCACCAGCCATATATTCTCTGCATCTTCTCTTCTTGCCTCCCGCTTCTCCTCGCCATCATTTTACGGCGCTCGGGGGTTTTCTAACACGCTGTGAACCTTCTAGCCCTAGCGCGGAGGCATGACGAGGCGCATTAGACCTTAACGCTGTCAACTGAATGACAGAATTCTTACCTAAATAACGTCACTAAAGACAACCAAAAACAATTATTGACAATTCATTCGGCAAAAATTAAAAAAAAATTCTGATCTCATGGAATTTTATAGGGGTTCACTGAACCCCCTGCACGGGCTGCCTCTGGCAAGAGAGCAGAGTTATGTGACGACATAGAGCATTGACTTGGCAAGCAGTGTTCGAGAAGGATTATTGCACACGGCACCTCATGAGGGTGGACAAAGGTTTTGTCCTGATGGCAAGAAGGAACGCGACTGCCTCCCCACTGCGATGGCAGCGCGGCCGCCCGCGTGGACGCCGAGTTCAGCAGCGCGCTGCAAGTGAAGAGATCGAGCAGCTGACCTCTACATTCTGTCAGGGCGCAGTAACTTGCGTGATTCCAGATCGGTTAGAGAAGACATGGCACGTAGCTTAGAAATAAAACGTACGTTTAAGGTATGAAATTTGTGCAAACGTGCCCTCTTAGGAAATACAGATTTGCAAATGCATATAATTAAAGTATGATATTGTGATATACAAAATGGCGGTTCAAACATTCGACGTTAAACGCCGGAGCTCGCTGTACATGGCGCATATGCGTTGCCAAGAGGTTGTTTATTTTGGCTAGTGGGAGAAAAACAAACGGTATGTCACTTTCATATGCAGTGTAGTGAAAAAAGCTCTCTCTTCATCCAGAGGCGCACGGATCGTCTGATAAGAACGCGGAATCTAACTTCGAACGGTTAACTCTGAATTTTCGAAAATTGCAAAAGTTTGAATTTTATTCGGCGTATTCCTACAGCTACAAAATTGATGAGAGATTTTTCCTCTAAATAAAATTTGTTCTCTGAAGTGAGTTCTTTCATTAAAGTCCTGTTCATTTCTTTGAAATTTTAATAGTTTTCTGGCAATAGTGTACAAAATATTTGGAATTATAAAAAGTTAAACAAATGAAAATTGCCATTTAGGAGGAGGTTTCACTGTTTTTCAATATTCTTAAAATAATATTTCCGTCGTCCTATTAAGAAACTATTAAGAACTATTAAGAAACCGAAAAATTAGGAAAATGAAAAATAAAATTTGGGCGGCGATAGATGGCAGCTAGCTAAAGAATGTGTCAAATCCGAATAGCTAGACCAGACCCAAGGAAATAAAAAAACTAATACGGAAAAGTCTGTGTCATTCTGTAGCATCACTAGTTATATTTAGTCTGTGAAGCTCAGCAACAATATCGTATTTTGGCATAGCACACTCATCCACGTCATTTCAAGTGGACCTAGTAATTCAATATAGCTCAGTAGATATTGCCTACTTAATTTTCCACTATTGACTTTTTCCATTGCTCAGAGTATTTTATCTTCATCATAGGTTTGTAATAACAATAAAATAGAATAAAACAGCAATAAAATGGGTAATTCCTACGTTAATGAAAAATAACTTTGTCTGCGGTCCCTCTCGTTCCTAAAATAGGTGGCCCATTTATTTCGTAAAAATAGAAATACCTGCTACATTTAGAGTTGTAAAGACGAATTATACATTGAAGCACGAACTGACAAAGATGCGGATGCCTCAAGTTTTAGCAGAATCTCCTTAACGTAACTCAGACGGGCGAAGACATACGCCTGCCCTGCGCTCGCCGAGCGCGAACCTCCAAGATGACGTCACGCGTAGAGGAGGCATGGCGGGCGCCTGCCCACTGCTTCACCATTATATTTACGCCATGGTTACAACTGTAATCAAATGCAACAAACGATTGTATATAACGTTTCTGAGAGAGGTAGCGAGAGAGGTGGGGACTCAGCCAGCAAATAAATTTACGATACAGACTGCTACTTAAACTTTTTGAACTGGTGGCAACATTTCACTCATGGCAATGTTACCCGTCGTTACCTTGTATGTGTATTGTCGTTGTGTGTTGTACGTGTGGGTATGTATTGTTATATGTGTATTATTGTTGTGTATTGTATTATGTGTATTGTTATTCAATTATTGTGTTTTAAAAAGTTGTAAAAAAAATTTAATTCTTGTGGTGCTAAAACAGCACGTACTTTCTCGCCTGTATTTTCACGGAAAATTACGCGATAAGTTATTACGGGAAAAAGACTCATAATTGTAGTTGTAGGAAGAGGCCGAAAACAGTTTGAATATTTGAAATTTTCGAAAAATCAGGGTTTTCAACGAACATGAGACTTGCACAAATCTCTTAAAACTTCTTCACACAAAATTTAATACAAAACGATGGAGAATTTTTTTATTTAAATTGGAAAATATCCCAGGGGCTTCTTGTAAAGTACGCCCTAAAATTAGAATATCGGTTTCGAAGTCAAGATGTCAGACGGATCGATCGGGGAATATCGATTTTGAAGAAAATCGGATCAACGTTTTAGCCGCTAGTGTTGTTCACAGACGGACATTCAGACAGACGTTTTGCCGTCATTCGATGTTTCGGAATCAAGGACCCACAAAACATAGATTCTGGCAACACCACGTGATAGAGAATTGTTTTTCTAAATTTAATAACTGGATTTATTCACTATTTCGTTACCAGGGCCCTGCAATAAGAGTTTTCTGCCGCAAATTCGCAGTTTTTTCGCTCAGCATTACATAACTTTTTCTGTACTCTGTAGCGAGGAAGTAAAAGGAACCTATTATCTTTTTTTGAGGTAGCTGTTTAATAACTTGGACATATAGCGACCACCAGCGAACACACACAAACATCAATGCCTCGAAGCGGGATTCGAATCCGCGAACCTTTGAGCCGAGACAGCTACGACCCTGTAGCCTCAGCCACCTCGGCTGTCCAGGTCCGCAACTTTCTATCTTACTATATGTACGCATTTGAATAAAGTGTTATCTCTTCTTTCTAGGTGGATTGTTCAAATATCAAGTACATACACAGTATCGATTTTTTTCGGTGAAAATGCCATCACACATAATGCCAATAATTAATAATTAATCATTATTCAACTCCATCCTTACAAAATTCAGAATATTCAGTGTTTCCTACTGCTTATAGTATTCTCACTAAATCAGCAAAATCTATATTGTCTTCAGTGTTTCTAACATCTAATATGAAAGTGATGGCATTTCTGGACCAATTCCCATTTTACATACATTTTCATTAATTTTGTATTTTTCATTTTCCAACAGAATTTGCGTCTCTCTTTTTTTCAAATTCATAAACTAAAAGACTAATCCTCGCTTCTGGTTTTTGTGTCGACATCTGACGAACGCTTCGTAACGCCTTCTCCGTGCCACTGTATCCGCAAAATGAAGGTTAAATGAGACGCGAGCATTTGTTCTTACAATCGAGTTTGCTCCTCGCTCCAAATTAGTCGCAAACGAGATATCTTCCGGTTCGTTTAGTGGAGACGGCGGCGAAGTCTTGCGAGAGGGGCTGGAGGCAGGGGTGGTTTGCTAGCGTAAGAGAGGGGCGCGTTTCGGAGGGGTCTACAGAGGGGACGGTGGGCGCCGGGGGCCGCGAAGGGCGAGGGGAAACAAACCGGATGGTCTGAGCTGAGCCACTGAGCATTAATGAGACCCTGAAAGTGTCGGCAGAAGGGGTGTCGGTTTGCGCCTTTTACTTAGCTTGCGTATCTTCGCATTGAAATGCGTAAAATGTTCTCTTTTAAATATTAGAGTCAAATCACGTCGATTTCAAAGTAACCAACGCGAAAACCTATATAATTCGAAATATTTTTTTCTTTGAATAAAACTCCATATATACAACAATATATAAGAATTAAACATTTAAAGACAAATATCTTATTTTGAAGTTTTCGAGACGACGTTTCATCTCTAAATCGAACTAAATCTCTGCAAATTGAAATTACCGTATTTTCTGGAATATAAGTACAGTATTTTCTTTAACGTCTTTTGAATAATAAATACTGTATTATCTCCATTAGTTTGCAACCAAAATTGGGGGAGGGGTAATTGGCAAGTACATATTAATGCAGCGAAATAATTGTTCAAAAATTGTCTTTTATTTTCCATTTTCCTTTGTCATTTGATTTTATGTTTTATTTCACGTTAGAAACATTTCAAAATCCAAACTTTTAAATTTAAAGAAAATAGATCATCCCTTGAGTTTGGAATTAGCGAGGTTCGGTAGTTTTACATGGTCGTATTTGAATGTATGCTTTCTATAAAACTGCTAAATTTATTTTTTGTTGCGAAATAAAAAAGCAGTAGAATATTTACATAATTTAGTATTTTTGAACATTTTGACACAATTAAGAAATATCAGTATTTAGTAACATTTTCTCACCTCAATTTATTAAAATAAAGGACACAATGTTGTTTTTTTCGAAAAATATTAAGGCAATTGTCAGAGTACTTGACATGTAATTGAATATCCAGGATAGCTTAGCACACGAGCGTTGAGCTGACGCGTGACAAGTAATGCGAGTCGTAGAATAACACTGTATCTTTTGCGAAACGGCACACAAGCGTGTTGGCCGTTCTACATCGGATAGTTAATACGTAGTACATTACTTACCGTGCATCAACGTAGCACTCGTGTGACACGGCCTTAGTCTTCAAGAGCCTGTTTCGGTCCTTTCAGTTTAAATGAGAGAGCCGTTGTTCGCTTCCTTGTTCTAGATCAGGGATCCTCAAACTTTTTAAACGGGGGGCCAGTTCACTGTCCCTCAGGCCGTCGGAGGGCCGGATTATATAGTGCGATTTTTCTAACTCTGCCTCTCAAGCCCCTTTGGCCGATCACATGGCATTTCGCGTCGTTCTCAGTCCTGCCGCTAGATGTCGCATGGTCGCAAGCATTGCTTGATACGGTCGCGATCATGCCATATCTAGCGGCATGACGGAGAAAGACTCGAGGTCATGCCGCTAGATATGGCATATTCCATCGTGAAGACAGGCCTTGAGAGGCAGTTAGAAAAATCGTACTATAGTAAAAACAAAAACTATGAACAAATTCTTATACACACTGCATACATCTTGAAGTGAAGAATAAAAACGGGAACAAATACAACATTTAAAAAATAATTCATAAAAAACACCAATGTTTCTTGTGGAAAACATCGTTGTTTTAAAACCATCGATTTTCTTGCCATCGTAGACACCCTAACACATCAAAAAATGTGCGTATTTTAAGAAAAAAATCTTTAAACCATAAAAATCGGCGGGCCGTACGCCATGTTCTCGGCGGGCCGCATGTGGCCTGCGGGCCGTAGTTTGAGGACCCCTGTTCTAGATCCCTTCACTTAGTTTTCTCCATGCACCATTACTTACCCTTTTCTTCTTTTCTACGCAGTATTAATTATGAGATCCAGGAAAGTCCTTAATCATTACTACCTGTAAATGCCTTTCAGAGTGTATCGCGCTGCACAATTACGTTGTGTAGCAGATCTATCGTGGAGAGGAAAATATCTTCTTCCTGGAGCTCAGAGCTTTAGCTACCTGTTACATTTGTCGGAAGATGGTTTGCCCTGTTTGTGAGCTGGTTTGCCCTCTGCTGATTTGAACTTATCCGCTCCTTCTGCTCTCCAAATTCTTCTACCGCACGAATCCGTTTATACTTCCCATTTCCCTTCCTGCAACCCATATTTTTTGACTGCAGCCATTTGTCAGAACCATTTGTTTTGGTGTTTGTTACCAAAAAAGATTATAGATCATTTATGACGAAAACAAATTATTTCCGTTGGCACTGAAAGAAAGTTTTTATACTTGTAAATTGTACAAAAATGGTAAAGGGGAAACAATAGTTGAAATACACCTTGCAAAAATGTAATAAAATTAACACAACATATAGTTTACAAAAATACATAACAAAACTGATCAAACAAATCATGTAAATGTAATAGAACTACGATTCACATTTTACACTAAAGTTTAAAAAAAATATTTCCTGCCAATCTCACTAGATACGCCACTTGCTCCCATCTCACCTTCCTTCGTGCGTTCGCCGCCAGTGTCCACTACCCGTCTGCCGCCCAACGCCCTCAGTCGCCGCCCCCCGGCGCCCTCCCCTCGCCTCCCTCACAACCGCCCCCTTGCCCGGCGTCCCCGAAGTTCTCTTCTTTTATGGCACAATAACCGTCAGGCGAGAGTTTTATTCGCCGCCGGAGATATGGCCACTCGCTGCGCGGGCGCGACGCCTTCGCCCGGCGCCCGCCCCTCCTCCGTCCGCCCTCCCCCTCCGCCTCGGGCGGGTCCTTCCAGCGGATTCCGTCGCCAAAGCACTCCCCTCGGAGCGGCGGGATTGAGTGCCTCCATAATCCCTTCAAACGCCCGGATACGCGCCTCGAAACGATTTGAAAAGTATTTAACTTATTAGGATACAGGCACGGAGAGCATTGGATGAGCGATGGAGCACCCTGCGTGGGAAGGTTGGTACTTCGATGTCCGCAGGAGTCTGTGTCGCCCGAAATGGGATAAGTGAATGTGAAGAATGATTGTCAATGTGCTTTTCAGGTAGGGAAGTTTCGTCTTTTGATGATCAACAATTTACTAGCCGTTAAGGAATCACGTGCTTCAAGAAATATTGTCGTTATTTAGTACGTAGTTGCAAATTATTAATTATTCACGTAACTAGTACAAGAAGGGAGTCTTTGGAGTACGAATGAAGTGTTGACGGACAAGGCGTCGAACCTGAACCCGAGTCCAGCATTTTGAAAGGAGTAAGCAAAAGACACTTTCGAACGAGTTGCGAATTCATGGAAACTTACAGGTATATTCTCTTGGAATCATTTTTAATATACGAGGCAGCAGCTATAGTGATGCAAGTCGCGTCAGTTTTTTGTATATTTTACAGAACTTGTTTTTTATGACGACTTCTGGTTGCTTTTCCCTCATTTAGTTTTTGCAGTACGGAAACTAGTGGTGCTACAGAATAGCACAGACTTTCCTGTATTAGTTTTCTATTTCCTTTGGTCTCGGCCAGCTACTCAGACTTGCCACATACTCTTGCCAGGTGCCATCTGTCGCCGCTCAAAGTACATTTTTTTGAGATTTTCTTAATTTATCGGTTTCGAAATTGTAGAACAAAAATATTATTTTAAGAATATGAAAGAACAGTAAAACCTCGTCCTAAATGCCCATTTTCTTTAAAAAATTTTGAGCCGTCCAAGCGCTACTGTAAATTCGAAATTTGAAGCTCATTTTCACGGAATACTTTTGAGTTTTCGAAAAACTTCATTAGAAGTCATTTTAAGCACTTTAACTCACAAAACTTTTAATTCATTTTTGACGTCAAATACATTAATTATTAACAGGAACTCTATACATTAGCATACTATTTACTAATCTTCACATACAGACAGACGGACAGACGTTTTGCTTTCAATTGGTTTTTCGGCACAAAACAGAGATAATGGCTGCACCACGTGTTAGGGGATTTTTTTTAATTTGGCAAATGGATTTATCCACTTTTTTATTACCAGGACCCTGTAATAAGAGTTTCTGCCGAAAATTCGCCGTTTTTTCGCGCAGCATTACATAACTTTTCCTATACTACGAATATACGTACGTATACAGGAAAGAAAAATCTATTTTGCCAAACGCGTACCGCAAAGTAACACTTTCCAATCTATAAACAATTAAGTTCCGTACTTGTTTCCATGCATGAGCGCTGAAAAATGTATCTATATAATTCCTTTTTTGTATCAAAAAGTTTTTTGTATAAAAATGTAAAAGAAAAATCCAAGAACGAAGTAAAACTAGGGTCTGAAAGAAAAAGTATTAATGAAATTAGCGAAGAAGAGTATATCAGATTAAGAGTAAGTTACTTTCCGATTTTTATAGGAATCAAAAAAATTATTGTCTTTCCTTTGAAATCCTAAGAGCATACTAACATTAGCATTTTTTCGGCACTTATCAGCTTCACATTGGAATACCTTATAACGAAGATATATGTGATTACTTTAACCTAAGCCTCCTGAGTTAGGGCGCATCAGCAAATATACATATACTTAATACGCAGAAATTTCAAAATCCCTATCTATGATCAGGAGCCAAATTATCAGGATTTTGAACCTAATGATCTATTCCATCAATATTACAGAATATTTTTAATAGTTCCAAATATTTAATTTGAAATTAGATTATGTTTTCAATGTCTTATTTTCAGTAGAAAAAACTACCAGTTAGAAACTTATTCACAGAAAATTTTCAAAGTTGTAATAAATTTTCATAAAAATCTCAAATAATGTCATAATGTTCAAACTCTGGAAACATTTGAATTGGCACACCCCAACGCAGGGCAAATTGTTGTGAAGTTCATAGTTTGAGCCACATCAGCTGGTAACCGTGCAAACTCATTTTGACTTTCATATTAGCTGCCAGAGACCGAGATACGAGCGGTCTTAATCATTTTTATCCCCTATTTGAGTCGTTCTCTGATTAGTTTGAATGGAGGACAGGACGAAAATCGTCGGAGGATTTCACTTTACAGGTCATTTATCCAAAATTATTTTACTTGCCTCAAAAGAGATGTGTTACACTGAGAACTGCCTTTTTGGAATCGTTTCATCCGAGTTTAAACTTGGTTTTTGGAAGAGAGTGTTCTAATACCCATACCTCTGGAGCTAGCAAAATCTGTTGTTTACGTAATGAGTATACTTTCATTTCTATATAATTTTAATTCTAATGTCCACATAGGTTTAGGTGGCTCAGGTAATCAACTGATATCACAGCAGTGCCTCTGACCAGGAGCTCCTAGGGTTCGAGTCTCTACAGTGGCAAGATTTTCGACACAAGCTAAATAGCTGGGTCAAATTCAGCCCCTGACGGGAGCAGAATTCTAGCGGCCAACTGCTCTGATCGGTAGTTTTGCGTGGTTTCTCAGATCAACAGCAAGTGAATGCCCGAGCACTACCGTAGTGAATAGTTATATTTTCAAGCGCAAGTGATATTTCCTTCCCCTTCTTTGTCCTATCCGCCCCCTTTTTTGTCTGTAAACGTTTTGTGCTTTGGTAGTTCATTAGATACAGAAAACGTGCGAAATGCAGAGCAAAACTAATTTGTGAATTTATATATTTGCGCATTTGAAAATACTGAACAAAGAATTATAATGGCAAGTTTATTTAAATTTATTAAAAAATATAATAGCGCAATGTACTGCACGTTACCATAGAACATGAAGTGTTTGTTCGCCCAGATATGAAAATTGGGAATATAATATTTAGAGAACCTATAGATTTAATTTTGCCTATTCTTAATTTTGAATTTACAACTTGTTTTCTGGTGCATAACTTTGCATTACTAAGGAGAACATGACTTCGTCTTATAAAGAAACAATTAAATTGATGCTTGCCCGGTATCACGAAATGTCCGTGCAAAACGAAAGAACCACACGTGTTCAATTTTAATTTGTTTCCTTATGGGAAGGAACGTTTGAAACCCAAATACTAGGTCGTTCTGTGTTATGACACGAATAGTTTGAATATTTTTTTACTCTCTCACTAATGAATAAGGTGTGTTACGAATTGCGAACGTTCAGCCATTGCGACGTGGCGTCACCTGCAACGACCCTGACAAGAATGAGAAACCAACAACTCCGGCAGGTTGTTGCGACGTTGCGATACTTACTGCTGGGTTGCCGCTTTCGGATTGCAGGCAGATTAGCGTTTGTAACTCATTCCTTACATAGACACATTTACACGTACATGTACAACACTATTACACGTGTTGGAAGGCCAGTCTGGAGCATAGAGCTTGTCCCGGTTGGGACGGTTCCCCGCTGGTAGGTGATAACTGGTCAGAGGAAACTCCGCAAGCCATCGTGCAGTTTGTTGCCGGATCCCACCATCCAGCGGGGGAAGATCACAGCCACTTCCCACGATCAAGCAAGCTCTACACTTAAGGGACTCAACCATAACAGTTAACGCGCCCAGAAACGTAAAAGAATCAATCTAGTGTATAAAATTATCTTATGCCTAATATTATAGAAACCATTTCCTAAAGAAAATTAAAGTTTTGAAAATTCCCAGACAAGGGTCATGCTAATAAAAGTAAGTAAATGCTTACACCAGAAGATTTTGAAGTAAATGTTTGTATTTCTGTGAGTGAAACGTAAGATTTGGCTTTTACTTGGAAAATACTATTTACTAATAAATACTTACTGTCGAAATAAGAAATAATTATTACAGCATTTACTTAAAATGATGTCAATAAAACTGAGCTATTATTTATTTTCAAAAGTAAATTCTGCGAAGTATTAAAACAATGGCAAGAGAGATATTGCTGTCAAGATTAGCGAGTGTGGTTGTGTTCGGAACAACAAAAAATGTATATTCACGTTTGAGTGTGATTATAAGAACTTAATAATCGTATGACAATAACATCGCCGATGTATTCTTCAATTTACAAATACCAAAAGTTTACCGCACTCGCGTTATTACGTCCGGAACTTATTAGCAATAATTGTTATCGTTTCGTAAGGACTCGTTATCACAATAATCGCGGGCACGGGAGAGAAGAAATAAAATTAATGAAATATTTAATCAATTTATATTATATTTTAT
Source organism: Acheta domesticus (assembly GCA_031308135.1). NCBI lineage: Eukaryota > Metazoa > Arthropoda > Insecta > Orthoptera > Gryllidae > Acheta > Acheta domesticus. The sequence continues at coordinate 55,097,253 of JAHLJT010004567.1, forward strand.
ATTGTATTGTATGCGTATTGTGTAACATATTCAATTTGCTGAGTATACAGGTTCATACCCGGAAATTGGGACATGTTTAATGCTATATGATTATTTTAAATAATTTTCACATACTCCATTTGCGATAAGTAGGCGTTTTCTCGGCAGTTTCATTGAAGATATTAATTTTTCCGTGTAGAAAATACGACCCGAAACGGTTCACAACAAACAACCTCACAAATTCATATATCCCTACTCATGAGATGAGAATTAGTGTTTCTTTCAGCGTTCTCCAGCAAGTACAATCATTTGCGAATACTTATTTTCCCAGCATTTCCTTCCTAGTAAAAGTATAAGGGTATTCATACCAAATTCAGTAAATGCTAACTAGTAAATGCTTTTACAACTTCAGACTGAATGTAAATCCAAGGTTTCTATTCATACCACCCAGCATTCTCGGTCATGATCAGGGGCAACGAAACATCCTGGTACACCTTGATGTATACAGATATCTCTGGTTGCCTATCCTACCGATCTGCAGGCGTAGTTAATATAAGAAAACTTTTGGAACTAAACCAGCTAATAAATATATAATGTGTAAATGATGTAAGGAAGAGTTGAATATTTTTTCCTAATTCAAAAATACTAGTGTATATTATTCGTTTCCAAAACAATATACTATTTTTAAAAGTATTAAAATATAAGTTGACAAGTAGAGCAGTGGTTCTCTCCCGTAATCTCATGAGAAGTCTCGGAACATGCACATTCTGTGTGATGTGTGTTGAAACTGTTTTAGATCAATGTTGTGCCCCGGTGGGTCTTGAGTATATAATTTTAATGATTTAGAGAACGAGAAGAATATGTTATACTGATACTTTGGACTATGTTCTCACCCATCTCGCCTGTTGATTTTTGCTGGCGTATTAGGCTGTAGTTCTTAAAAGTTTGTTTTTACTAAACCTAGAACGAAATACGATTTTACGAGACATGTGCATGTTATGATATTTTTTTAAAACTGTTTTTAGTTATTCATTGCTTTCGAACTGTCATGTAGAATATATCGACTGAAGGTAGGAGGTGGTCTACATATTCTAACCTAAAATATGCTGTGCCTTTTGCATCCAACTGTTTCAGAACATGCCTAGCTTGCTAAAAGTACAATTTTTAGCAGTAGTGCTAAAAGTGAGAAGATGATCAAATATTCTGATAAATCTATAAGTGCAACAAAGAAAACAAAATACTTTCGTCTGATCGGAAGGACCAAAATAACAAAAAAGGTCAAAGGGAACCATGGAGATCAATGGGAGCATGGAGACAAATTGGGGCAAAGGGACCATGGGAGGAAAAGGGGAACATGGGGGTCATGGGGACAAATGGGATCATGGGAACAAAGAGGACCGTGTGGACGAAGGGACCATAGGGACAAATGAGACCACGAGAACAAAGGGGGATATTGAAACTAAAGGGATCATTAGGGCGCATGTGCCATGGGGACAAGCCGTGGGGACGAAAGGGGCCACAAGGACAAAGGAGACCAAGGGGACAAAGGACTCGGCCTATCGGTCTGTTGCAGACGGGAACTCCTGTTCATATTTTTTCTTCAAACAATCTAAAGAAATTTTCAAAGCAGGTCCAGAGCCATCATAGGAAATACCTCGAACTCCTGAGAAAGCTAGAACGCAAATTATTGAAAAAGATGCGAATGAATGACATATTCGAGAATTTGGCATTGCTTTATAAACTATAGTGTCCGATTTTGTAACTAATATTCCCACTCTACCCGCATTTTTCCAAATCATCTATCAAGAAATGTTGCGCGGATATTACGTACGCATTTCATGAGAACACTTATTTATCTCACCACACATACTATATATAATAACAATACGTTATATATTAGGTCAAAGTTGAGCGTTCTTTCGGGTATTGTCCAGCGGTCGTTTGGTTGGTACAGCTAGTGGATTGTTGCTCATTGCTCTGAGAAGACATCATGAAATGTTGCTGTTATTGAAAAACCTCCTGCCAATATCAAACAAAACTGAATAGCAGGTGACGCGTTTTCCTTTATATTGCCAAGCACCTTCAATCAAATTGAATCAACTTTCTTTTCTAGCATTACATCGTTCCATCCTTCCATCCTTCTAAAGGTCGTGTGATTAATGCTTGCTAATACAACCGTCATAGTGATAGGAAAAATTTCGGAAACGAGAATATGTATTAACTAGTGGCCTAAGCAGCAAACATTTTGTTGTCGAGTGAGTGGAAAATAGGGTCATGGAGCAGGAAACATTGACTGTTTTGAAAGGACACACGTGAAAATTGAAGCTGATTTTTTCTCATCGAATGATATCAGCCCCGAACTAAGCAATGTCATATTGAGTAAGAAAAATTGTGAATTAACAAACTAATCAAATATTGAAATTTTTCAGTAAAAATTCAAACTGTTTCATTATTTTTCTGTTTTTGTCTAGTTTTCCTGTGTATGTAGAAGCATTGACATATATCACATGGCCTGAAACTGCATAGTTTTCTTTCAATTTATGCGTGTATTTAAAATTAGAAATAAAGATGTTTTGTATTTTTCTCGAGTACCTGGATGTCTAACAAATGTTACTTCTTATATGGCCAGAAGTTGTATTGTTTTCATTCAATTTCTGCACGTACTGAAAGAAAATATTTTAGATTTTTTAGGATTTTACCCCAGTTCCTGGATAACTGGGTATTTAACGAAATCATAGACACCTTTAATATAGCCGGAGACTGAATAGTTTTTTAAATTTCTGCGCATATTGGAAACTAGTAATATATATTAATATTTTACCTAAATGTTAACTATAGAACCTGAAGAACTGGATATTATACATTATGAAGAGCAATGAAAAACTTTATAGCAGGTATGTGTTAAATACTGATATTTAGCATATCGTGATTTTTGGAGTTCTCAATGCCGGAGGGGGGTCGGGGGTCGGCTGAGAGGCCCCGCAGCGAAGCAATCGACCGCCGGAGGCACTGGCGACAGGCAGCGGGCGGCTGCTGGCTCCTCTCGCGTCGCGAAAAATCGCGTGTGTACGCAAGTGTGACACTCACTCGGACGAGCCATCGGTTCGCCGGAGCAAGCCTCGCCCCACCCACTCCCTCCTCGCTCCGCCCCGCCCCGCCCCGCCCCTCCCCGCCCCGCCCCGCTCGGAGCGCCGCCCAGCAGCGCCACTTCGCTTCCCAACCCACCTCCCCGCCCTCGCCCTCGCCCCTCGAGCCTCCACCATTTTCGCGTCACCGTGACTGCTGCTCGCGCTATCTCTCCGTTTCATCCCCGCCACGTTCTGATACTCCCACGTTCCATCCTCTCCTTCGCCATCTCATTCCCACCTGATTAGACGCCGTCCTCTCCATGTCGCCTGCACTCTCACCCTCCGTTTCCACCCACACGACTGTCCCCGAGGCCTCCACCGCCCGCCCCCACACAGCCACCCGGAGCCGAGGCAGCTTGCCGCGAGATATACGCCGCGTCGAGACCATAAAGCCGCTCCCGAGTGCCGCCGAATTCGGGACAAGATGGAAACGACATTCTAATACGGGCGTACGCGCGGGGCGGAGGGCGTGCCCCGTTTCCAATCGGGCGGCCGAGGGCGGCGGGGGCGCGAGAGCGGGGGCGGCGCGGGCCGGCGCGGGGCGGAGCAGCGGCAACAGCGAATTTCATGTGCCATAACGCGCGGCGCCGGGCGCGTATATATCTTGCCGGTTGCATCTCGGGCGACTGCCCGCGCCGCCCGCTCGCGCCGGCGCGCACTTCATCATCACAGCGGCGCGGCGCGGCGGCGGCGGCCGAGGAGGCGGCGGCGACGGCGGAGTCTCCGCGAAGCGAACGGGGAGAGCGAGCGAGCGAGCGAGAGAAAGAGAGAGAGGGAGAGGCGGGGGTGAAAACAGCCCGAGGACATGAAGAGCAAGGGCGAGATACAGAAAAGTCGTTGTAGGTTCCGATGTGGCGAAAGCGGACTCGGTTACGGATCAGTTGCAGACGAAGCATATGTCTTCGATTACTTGTAATGTCAAACGTTGGTATTCAGGACGAACATCAAATGGTGTTAATCATTTTGTAATCAATGTACTAAATTATAATAAATGTAATCAACAAACTAAATTATAATAAATTAAAACCAGTTTAAACACACTCAAGAGAAATCTCGTTGTAACACCAGAAGTGTTGTTATCACTCAATGTATTTAAGTATAATTTATTTATTTAGATAGATATTTTACCACAATTTCTGTTGTCGTACAAGGAAATTAAAAATCGACAGAACAGGTTATATTGATTTTTGTAAATGGTTAATGGAGCAGGAAATTAATCTACTGTTTGTGTGACAGCTTGTAGTGTGCCTGCTGGGGCGCTCTCTGCTCCCTCATGTGTAAGTAGAGGTGTGTATATGACTGTCCCCAGTATGGAAAGTGGAACGTATAACTGGGTCTCGCAGCTGTATATCGCGGAATATCCGTTTTTCCGTGCCTCCATTCCATGATTCACTTCATCTGTACGATCATTATTTACCACGTAATACGTACCATGATCCACTTTCATCAGATACATCATACTGCAGTGTTGGAAATTGTGCTCTATGTGCTCAAGCGGTGAACAGGTTTCAGAGTGAAATGGTTACTCCATACGCCGTTTCTCATATGAGGGCATCATTTGCCCTCTTACCTAGACCTCGCAGAAAAAGGAATTTTCGTCGTTCGAATCGACTTCTCCGCACCTCATTGCCGTAGTAGTTTTAGGTGCACCATAGAGTTATTCAGATCAGATGTTCCAAACAGGACGCATTTGAATGCTTTATGAAAATTGATGCGTATATTAACCACTGGTGTTACAAAATGACACAGACTTTCTCGTATTTATTTCTTGTGTTAGGACATTTAGGCTTTGTTCCACCCTCTTCCCAGCTGCCATCTACCGGCGCTTAAAATACTACAGTGACCAATGTTCTGACCGGCAAAGGTGACTCAAGGCATCAAATGATTTCACTGCAGGCCTCTGACATGAATGTTCTAGAGTTCCAGTCCCGACGGTGGCAGGATTTTCGACACTAGCTACACATCTAGGTCGAATTGAAATCAGCCGCTGTCTGGAGGAGTATTCTAACGCCCGGCTGCTTTGATCGGTGATTTTCCATGGCTTCTCCGATCAACACCAGGCGAATGTCGAAGCAGTACATGAACGGGTCACGAGCGGGCGATCTTTCTTCCCTCTTCCTTGTCCTATCTTCACACCTTCCTTACACATGTTCTACAGTCACATTTGTCGAGAGGTTAGAGTTTGTCCCGGCTGGGGCAGTGCCCCATTAGTGGGAGATATCTGGTTGGGAAAAATTCCCGCAAGTCGACGTAGGTCGACGGCGGATCTCGCCAGCTAGCAGGGGAAGATCACTGCCTCCGCCCACGATGGAAACAGCATTACACTTACGGGGCTAACGATCTTATCAGTTGACTCTTTCGGAATCACTAATAAATCAGTCCAAACCAATGTTTTGAGTGTTTGAATCCAATTCTTCAATTACAAACAGGCAGTTTGCACATACATCTGGCTCACATTTACCGATATATTCAAGCGATTATGGAAGGATTAGGATATTGATGAGATATATGAGAAACTGGGAACGGCACGGCACATCAACTTGGACACCATTTGTTTCCATGGAAATCTATCAACATCGCACTCCTTAAGTAAAAAAATCTCAAAATTAATTAACTGAAGAAAATAATGTGAAATAAAGCATTCAAAAAACTTCTTATTTAGCCCAATGGCCCAGTCTTCTTTGCTGTCTTATTTATATTGAGGAATTGTGTTTTGTCAAATAGCAATATTTTATTTTATGTCGGCAATATTATGTTGCGCAAGAACAGCCCATGACTTTCTAATGTGGCGAGGAGTGACACACTATCTAATCAGGGGTTACTACAGTCAAAACTATAGGGGCACAAGTTTGAAATCTCCCTTTTTGGGAGGAGCTTAGTTTCGCGGACGTCTCCCACTGCTGCTACAGTGCGAATCTTGACCTACTGCGCGCACACGATTTGTCGCTCTCCTCTAGCAAGGAGGAGGTACAAGTCATCAATATCACTCCTGCCTTCGCTGTGTGACGTCATTGTCGTCCTCAGAGGAACTGTCCCATAAAGAAACGATAATTTTGTCCACTTTTGCGTCCGTCGTGTCTGTTTTCATATATTCTTCGATTTTCTCAATGTGTTCACATCGCTTCTTCCATTGAGTTGGGCAATATTCAGAAAATAATATTCGGCATACATTTTCTTTAAATCATAGGGGGGAATCGATGCTTCTTTAGTAACACGATTGTTAGTGGAATTCCAAACTAATTCGATGGAATTGAGATTGGGAAGGTAAGGAGGGAGCTTGTATTTAGGTTATATTACCTGCGTGTTAGAAACAAATACACACAATATTACGCCTGTGAACTCTACTTGAAATTAGGCCTACGCTAAGACACTGCACAGCACTCGAAGACGAAAGGGAGAGGACTGAGGACCAGGGGTAATGCTTCCTATACATATGTTTCTTCCTAAGCATATGAATCTTAATTTATTAAGAGTCAGCGTTCGTGCATAGGCTGCTGAAACTGTTTTGATTTGGATAGCTGATACTTTACTGATACGCGTTGGGCCCAGGAACCACAGCAGCCTGTCTGTACGTTCAGATTCCCCTCCCCTCGGCCGGTCCCGCGGGCTGGCGCGCAGAGCCAGTGAGAGGGGAAGTGAGCGGTTGATGGTGAGAGTCACACCTTCTCGGGAATGCGCATTCGAAGGGAGTTTTGTTTCTTGTACCGCTGTAGCAAAATACCCGACGTTGCCCGGGCCTTTTTCATATTCAATCATTGAGAAAGAGAAAACGTCTCCGTGTCTCTCTGTATCTGTTTCTCTCTATCTGCCTCTCTCTGTCTCTCCGTTTATATCTCCCTCTCTCTCACTCCATCTCCGACTCTTTCTGTCTCTGTCTCTTTCTGTTTGTCTCTCTATCTCTGTGTGTGCCTCTCTCTCTCCATCTCCATGTTTGTTTCTCTCTCTGTGTCTCTACCTATATCTCTTCCTGCCTCTTTGTCAGTCTTCCTCTGTGTTTCTGTCACTGTCTGTCTGCCTGCCTCTGTCTCTCTCTGACTTTCTTTCTCTGTCTCTATCTCTATGCCGTTCTGTCTCTCTTTGTCCCTCTCTGTTTGCGTCTCTCTGTCTGTCTACCTCTCTCGGTCTGTCTCTTTCTGTCTGTATCTGTGTGTCTCGCTCTCTCTGCCTCTTGTCTCTCTCGGTCTGTCTCTCTTTGTTTCACTCTGTCTCTTTATGTACCTCTCTCACGCGCGCCTTCTCTCTCTGTGTCTATCTGCGACACTCTCTGCATCTCTCCGTCGCTCTCCGTCTCTCTCTGACTCACTGTCTCTCTTTCTCTGTCTCTCAGGCGCACCCGTCAGGTTCTCCTGTGCCTCGCCCTGCGTCGCTCAGCAACACTCAGCAACAATGAAGCCCAAGTGAAGAGAAATTTGAATGAAAAATTAATTAAAATGAAGCGCAATTTTGTTCTGCAGCGCAATGTAGTGAAGTTACAACAGAATTAACAGCAAAGAAACCTCCTGTATGGAAAAACACATAGAAGTGCGAACTTTCATGGAGATCGGTCAGTCGGTGTTGGCGTTTACTTACGTATAATATATACTGGGTCTTTACTCTAACTCGCAACCCATATCTGACAGCACAACATCTTGTTTTGGCAATTTGGCAACGCGTGAAATATCTTTGGCTTTCCTTTCACTTTTCACGACCCACTGCCCGTCGCAGATTTTGGGGGAGCAGAACGGGGCTATTTTAGGTGAAAGAAAGAGCAAGCACTTATTCTGTACTTGGGCAGTCATTCATGCACGTTTCATTCATAATCGTAGGAACTCACGTTTAGGAAAGAAGAATCGCTTCAAAAATGTTGACGAAGGATCAACGTGTATTTTTGGTGGAAGTTTACTTCGGCACTAAATCTTCCTTAGTCAGGAAATGTTTCAATAAAAATTTCTGGAAATGCCAGTTCCCAACAAAAGGAGAATGGAAACGAAGAGAAATTATTAGAAATCTAGAAATTTAGGTTTATTTTATTAATATTTATTAATTTTATTAATATTTCCTTATTTGTTTAATTTACAGCATGCTACTAACCTTTGTAGTTTATGTGACATAAAATAAATAGAAATAAAAGTAAATAATTTCCATGTTCCATATTAATTAATAATTATTGTTATAAATAATGAACAGCTTGACGGTGATGTTTCACGAGATATCTGTGTAATTTCTCTGTGAGCCGGCGTTTATTAAATAATAATTGTTGTTACGTTGCTGTTAATGAATCGATAAATCAGTTATAACTTCCCTCCCCATCTTCAGTGTTATTGTTTTGTTTTTTTAGAATACTGGACAGAATTGCCTTAAGAGACGTTTTGTTTGCTGGCTCATGTCTCAGCCCAGCCCAGCGCAGCCCACCCCTGCCCACCCGTCCCCACCCACCCACCCTGCGCATCGCGAAAATATTCTGGTGTGTGAGCCAGGTACCTGCCCGCCGAAGCCCTTGAATGGGAAAACACAGAAAGAGGAAAGTTTCTGCAGATTATGACGCGCAGCTCACTTCCTCCTCTGCTGTCTCGACGTGTCAGCCATGGCAATATTGAAAGAAGCCCAAGACACGTGGTTGCCAAATTGCCAAAACAAGAACAGGCGCTACAAGTCATGGGTTGCGAGATAAGCTAAAGACTCTGTATATATATTTTGTAATGGACCCCTTTCTGGTCCTCTACAATATTGATTTTTAAGATAAAATGGGGACAGGTAATGTTTTTCGTGAATGGGTTCTGGGTGTTCGTGCACATACATTGGAAATACAAATTATAATACAAAGAACATAAGATACTTTATTTCAAAACTCTTCATTACACTGTGCGTCTCTTTTCACTTCTCCAATCTTAAATGTTAATGAATCACTGCTATCCTTACTATAAATTCCTGATAAACTACTCAACAAATAAAAACCTCACTTTTGGATGGGTGTCACATTTAACCCGAGGCACCTCGGCGAAGAGGCCTCTCCGGCTGGCTCGGCGTCGCTCGGCTGTCCTCGGCCCCAATCGCTTCCCAAGGCCAAGACGGTCGCTGCTGTATACTACTCGGATTACCACGCGCCTTCGGCCGTTATCCACTCGACACTTTTCATCCAGGCATTATTGATGTTCTGCTCTCATCCACACCTCCCGATTACTCCCGCCTACTTTGTGGACACACTGCTCACAATAACACTGTCTACAGTCCTCGCCGGATGTTTCACCGCAGTTGCACCGCCACGTTGTGAAACTCGTTTCTCGACTGATCTCTCGCACTCCGTCAGTTCTTAATGTTGTAATTCCCGATTAGATTTTGAAGATTGTTCGCCATGCTCATCTACATCCACATCGATTATCACTTTATCCACTTTCCATCGGCACTCATAACGTCTCCACAGTTTCTTAATTCCTTCACAAACCACTCAAGCCCACGCACCCGTTCCGTCTCCTCGCTAGTTATACCTCTCACTGCACGGTTTTTTCGTGCTCTTCGCACCTGCTCTAGCTCGCCGCGCTCCCCTGACCCGTTCGGAATGGGTCAGTCGGCAACGGCCATAACTACCGCGTCATTTAAACTTGATCGGCCGCTGCACCATGATGCGAAACGTATTATAATAATTATATTATAAATATAATAATTCGTTATAAATATGAATTATAAATATTTTAATAGCAAAGAACACTTATTATCTTCTGATTGTGTGTGATTGTGACTGATTCTTGTCAAATTAACAAAGACAAATTTGATTTTAACTTGAAGGTTTAAATTGTTGCGTTCATTGCGTATCTTATCTTTTCAGTACAGTACAATGTGATAATCAGTACAAATTTCTCAAATACCATTATCATTGCTACATTTTTCAATAAAATCAAGTTACTATTATCTACGGCCTCAGCACATCATTTTCTCTTTCTGTCACTTGTTGCATATTGTGTGTCATATTCAGCATTAATTTATATTCTGCCTACGAATTTGGCATCTGTTTCCCGTGTTCAACAAATCTTTCTGAATTCATCAAATTTCATGATATAGAATTTTTCTGATAACATGAAGATGAAATAACCGTAGATGACTCTGTGAAGAATTAGAGAGGCTTAATATGAACTATTTGACAACGTCGGAGCATATTCCGATCGGACTCAAAAATTAACAGATGAAAATGGAGAGATAGTTGTGAACAATCATGCAACAAATGAATGTGTTTGTAATCTGAATTGGAAATGAAGGTGTGTGCAAACTGTGTGTGCCAATAGAGATACAAACGTTTCTTTGTCTTTTGAAAGATATATGAGTAGTTACTAATTTTTTATTGACACAGACAGTACCAGACGTATTTGATTGCTGACACGGGTATTCATTCACGCGATGATGCCAAACAGTAAAATTCAAAATTCTTCTGCTGCAATTGAAGTTATTGTTGATAAGATGATGTTAAAGGGAATCGTTTTATAGATATTCTACTAAATGTGGAACATGACGCCCATTGGAACAAAGTTGTCTTCAGTGTGCAAAGAATATGCAGACTACTACTGTTGTGGATGGTACTCTTCGATGTACGAAAGAAACAGAGTCATTGAACATGAGGAATGCTGTGACGAAAACGGACTGTTTGGATTTTTTCGTGTGAAATTCAGTTCAGTAGTGCTCCTCTTTAACTCTTCGATTCTTCGCCCTACATGAGTGAGCGGTGGGGTTCGAAAACATTTCAGCCGCCGTGCGACATCTAGCTCGTCGACCGTATCTGTCTTGCATTACTCACTGTTTGAAAATATGCAATGGAAATACTAATAAAACTAGAATTGAACAAAGCCACTCGTCAGCCAAGTGTAACTACTTCGTAAGAATCACTTTGTACATCAAACTATTAACTGCTATTGTAGTTCAGGAGCAGAACATAAAAACATTACATGACATCTAAATGAAATGCACTTTCCAGATTTATGCCCAGATGAATTGATCTCAGGCCCGCATTTATTGCTGTGCAGCGACTCGGGTCGTCCCAGGTTTCGGGTCTAGAGAATGGCGGAGTTTTTATTCTAGCTATATAGCTAGAACGAATTCATCCGCTATCTACAAGATAAATCTATCGGCGACCTGCTCTGATAGGTAGTTTTCCGCGAATTTTCTGATCAGTATCAGGTGAATGCCACAACTGTGCTCAATGAAAGGAGTCCCGGACCGAGCGCGATTTTTCCTTTTCCTTCCTCGTCCTATTCTATTACACATTTACATACACTACACTACCACACACATTGGAGACCAATCCGGAACGTTGAGTTGGTTCCGTCTGGGGCAGTGCTTTGCTGAGGGAGATACTTGGAGGAGGAATCACAATAAACCACTATAAAGGTCGCACCATCCAGCGGGCCTGATCTCACCATCCAACGAGGAAAGGGTCGTTCCACTTCCTGGGATAAAACATTCACTAAACTAAGGGGACTAATGACCGCAGAAGTTGACGTGCCCGGAATAATCTACTAATCCAGATTTTTGTTAGTGATTCCGTCAAACCCACTCGTTCATCATATCAGTGTTGTCATTATCACCTTCACTAATTTCTGAAATAAATTTTTTACAATTATTCGGTATTTTCACTAACAATAATTTATATATACTTGTTCACGTTTTTCACTTGTTGATCGTACTTTTGTCCTCAGTATTCCTCTTTCAATTTGACTAAAATTATCTTATCAGAAGAATAACCTTTGTTAGCCTTGTCATTGATCGTTTAATTTCAATTGTTCCAATCCCTTTAATCTCGAGTTTTTAACACCGCGAGCACAGCATCATATGTGTCTTTCAGCATTTAATTTTATCGTATTAGAGGAAAACTTTCAGTCTTATTTTAGAGACTTTCATGCACGTTATGCTACTTCACTTGACGTTACCTTAGAATCTTAGCGACTGTACATGTGTAATCATTTAATGATCTTTGAAATTTTATCCAACTACTGATTTATTTTGTTGTTATTTCAAATAATTTATGTTCGGGCTCACAGCAAAGCAGGAATAAATACGTTATTTTCACAAAGCAAGGCAGAACAGCTAAGATGCGTAATCGGCAGGAGCGCGGCCGTAGAGCCGGCGAAACCACGCCATCGCCTTCACATCCGCTCTTCCGCGAATTCTCCAACGGGCGGATGCTGCTAGCGCACGTGCGCGCCTCGCTATCTCCGCCCCGCTCCGCCCGTTGCAGGAGCAACGGACAAACACCGTCCAGAATGTTACAGACAAAATCAAACGGCAATCCATAATTGGCCACTGCTATCCCCACCTATTGCCGCGCGAGAGAGCCCATTCCTAACGTCTCCTTGCCGTAACCAAAATTCGGCAGTCCAGTGCAAGGCACCATGAAAGAAGGACGCTTGTATCGAGGGCTCCGCGCGGAAGCGTGTAAAATAATGAATAATCGTGCAACTTGAGCTACAAACAGCTCGCACACATTCATTGATTCAATTGTGGCAGTAAGCATCTAAATTGTGTCTGTCGCTCTTGCGTAAGTTTACGCCCGTAATTGTTAATTCAACTGTGTAACTAGCGGCTGCTTCTGGTCGGTACTAAGGTAAATCACTGCAATGTACAAGGTCCCTGCAATTACCGTACTTGGACAAGTGTGAATTGACGCGCCAAGTGAAATTTTTATGTTTATGTGCTGTGTTCCTGTAAGTAACATTCAACAAACCTGCTTATTAAATCTTGTTTGTGCTGGAACTTTACTTGTGTGTGTATTCTGCAACTCCTGCGCCAATCCCACGAGCCGTCAAAGGGTTTCGGGACTACTCTACCTTATCACCATTAATCATACAGTCCACTTTTAAAATAACGTATATTGAGTATAGTAGCCCCGAACAATTTAATTGCATATATCTGAAAATATAATCACCTGAAAATAAATATAGCTACACTGATGGAGATTTGGAAATTGTTTCCTAGTCATGAACTGGGACAAACAATGTTGTACGAGAATACAAGCCCGGCAATGGAAGTATTAAACGGGGAATGGTGAAAAATCTCAGCCCATTATGATGTAGACAATAAAAAACAATTTTTCAAGCAGATTTAGTTCCAACAAGTTTTGTTTAAGTTCACAAATGTTTGCCAAGATACTCTAAAATTGATTAAACATACAAATTTGCATGATTGAATATGTTAATACCATTTATACCTATGCGGAAATTGTTAAGCCTTGAATTATGAATTATGGGGTGATAGGATAATCATGAGGGGCAAAGGGACAATCACAGATACGACCATGCCTCTGCAGAGCTCGAACCTGCAGCCTCCTCGGCGCAAGATGACGGTTGCCGCAATCGTCTGCGCCACGGGGCCGGCTTATTATTATTATTATTATTATTATTATTATTATTATTATTATTATTATTATTATTATTATTTTTCCATTACATCACGACTAAAGATCTTATGAGTCGGCTGAATATAAAAACTACTCCAGGTTGCAACCAGCTACCTAAGGAGCAGATCCGGTGATTAACAGTGCCTCTAAAATACTTTACGCAAAATGTGGGCTGTTCCAAATAAAGCAATTTCTTGGACTTCCCGGTCTTTTGATTTACCGGGGAGTTTAGACAAGTTCTTATTCAAATTTTGCGGAACAAATCCCAGAGCTCCGATAACTATCGGGACGACCTGTGCTTTTACGCCCCACATTCGGCTGATCTCGATTTCCAAACTCTTGTATTTAAGACGTTTCTCTGCCTCCTTGGTAACGACGTTTTGATCGCAAGGTACAGCAACATCGATAAGTAAACACGATTTTGTCGCCAAATCCCGGATAACTATATCCGGTTTGTTTGCCGCTATCGTGCGATCAGTTTGAATTTGTTGGTCGTACAATATCGTACACAGTCCAACAGACGACACCGGTTTCGGTGAGTGTTCGTACCACTTGGGGCATGTGTTCGGAACTTCGAGGGCGGTACAGATCTGCCAGTGGAGGTAGCTACACACCCTGTCATGTCTTTTCAGGTATTCGGTCTTTGCTAGGATTGGACAAGCTGAGACAATATGATCAATGGTTTCTACTTGCTCCTGGCAAATTTATCATCTTGGGAAATTTTGAGAACCGCTTTATCATAATGTCGTGTTCTCAACGCCTGATCTTGGGCAGCTATTACAAGTGCTTCCGATTCTGGCTTCATTCTTCCACTTTTAAGCCACATAAATGATTGATCTTTATTGATCTGCACCTTGTCCATTCTTTTTAGGTATTGTCCGTGGAGTGGTTTGTCTCTCCACGATTTCTTTAACATATTTTGTGTCTCAAATTTCATGTTAAGTAGCATCAGAAGTTCAGTGTCTCTGTCATTCTGGGAGTCTTGCATAGTCTTCTTCGCAATGCTTCTTGCTACACTTACAATGCCTCTGTTTCCCATTCTTCGGTCAGATTTCATGACCTGCCTCATTAGAGGGTCATCTTGATGGCTGACTACATACTTCCCCAACCCGACTATTGCGTTGTGCCAGGAGGCTTCAATTTGTCTGAGTCCTCTTCCTCCTTCCTTAAGTGACACATAAAGTCTATGTATATCAGCTCGAGGGTGGGTGACATGATGCATTGTTAGAAGTTTTCTGGTTTTTCGATCCATGATGCGGATTTCTTGCTCAGTCCAGTCCACTAGTCCGGAACTGTACTCAACTACAGGCACCGCCAGACTACCAATTGCAAATATTTTATTCCTGGAGTTCAGAGCAGACTGCAGGACAAGTCTCACTCTTCTGTAATACTCCTTGCGAATTCTCTCTTTCATTGTGTTGTTCGAGATGGTCTCACATTCTTCAATTCCCAGATATTTGTAAGTTTTACCTGGCTCATGATCTTGTATCACAGCGTGCATATCAACTTCAATGCTCTCTGACGTTGTCGGTTTGCCTCTTCTTAAATTGATTTTTGCACATTTGTCAAGACCAAACTTCATGCAGATGTCATTGCTAAAATCATTGATGACAGACAGCATTTGGGAGAGAATCGCTTCATTCTTAGCAAAAACTTTAAGATCATCCATGTAAAATAAATGTGATACAGGCATTTCATCACCATGGAGCTTGTAACCAAAGTCAGTGTGCGACAGCTGTCTTGATAGAGGAATCAAACTAATGCAAAACAGCACAGGGGATAGTGAATCTCCTTGAAAAATACCCCTGTTGATCTGAATACTTCTGGTTTCTACTGCTTCCTTTCTGCTCTGTATTAGTAACCTGGTACTCCACGACTTCATGCTAGCCTTGCAAAATTCAATAAGTCTGGGATGAAATCGATAGATCTCCAAGGTCTTCAAAATCCAATCGTGTTATTATTATTATTATTATTATTATTATTATTATTATTATTATTAAATTTTTTTATTACGGAAGCCTAGACTGTGTACGCTATTGTGCAATTCGATGTTGTCATGTATCCATGTGATATGTTAATAGTACCATTTTACATCAGCGCAACAAAGCAACCACACCTTCCCAAGGCTCGAATGAACAAACAGCTTCCTCCTCAACCGACTCAATCACACGCGCCATTATATTCGATTCATACCAGCCGAAGGCGCAAGAGCTTTAACCCACAGCCCGCGGACGACATCCCCGTGTGTCCACGGGCACCGTCTGTCTCTTGTGCTGCCCCAGCGCCGCGCGCCGCCGCCGCCGCCGCCGCCGCCGCCGAGGACCCTCGCAACTCATCCGCCGCATCAGCATGCAGCGCCAGCCGCCGCCGCCGCGTGCCCCCCCCCCTCCGGTGTATGCGAGCAGACTGCAAGCGCGCACGCACGCATGCATGCGCGCACGCGGCGCAGCACCGCACGGGAGCGCAGCCCCCACAAGCAACGCAATCGATAGGGGTTCACGTATTTTATTGATGCAAAAAGATCTAATAAGATTTTAATAAAATTTATTAAATATCGTGAATGTGGCTTCGATGGTTTTTACGTGCCATGTTTGTTAGTGATGGTGTTAGCTTATTGCATTGTTGCACCTGAGTTCGCGGTAATAAAGATGACACACAAATAATTTGAAATTGAGATTTTAATTGACATGGTATTAATCTTGGTAATTCTGAACAAATAAAAGGCAAATTAATCTATAAAGACTACTTATAAATTTGTATTCTACATAGATCAAAGGAACGATAAGAAATTTCACTTAATTGCAAATTCATATAATTTATTGTAATGAAAGTAATGAGAATTCATGAAATTTGAAAAACATTATGACTGTGCTATTTTGAAATTTAATTTTATGTTTGTGGGACATCGCTTTAAGAAACCACTATTCTTTTTACCCCTAATCTATTTGTTGTTTTAATTTCAATGTTTCGTCGAAATACCGTTTCATTTTTTATTCTTTTCAGTTTCATTTCTGGTAGCTCTCAAAACACGACCGCAACTATCCACAATTGGTGGCATGATTCATTGTGAAATGCATATGGGAACACTATCGAGTGTGCACTGTCGCACCAGCCTACCTTCATTCATTATAGGTTTGTTTGTATATAGTTATGACGCTTCTACAAGGTTTTTCTTCTTCGGCAATCCAGAGGATAGGTTCTTAGAACATGTTCCGATGTCCACTTCCTCTTTAGCCTTCCTACATCTCTCCTTCCTCTGCATCTGTAGCCCACTACGAGTGCTGGTAATCTATTGTCTGACATTCTTCCTAGATGTTCACATCATGTCTTAATTTTTTTTTCATTTTCTCCAGCAGTGGTGTTAATCTCAATTCCTTTCTTATCTCAATATTGTTTTGTTTATATAAGTCTCGTGAATTTTACTTCTGCTGCCTATATAGGCAGCATGATTCTGAAGTTATCTTTCTTTGATGTTACTCTTTCTCTTCGTAAATTAGCACTGGTACAGCTTTCTGCGTTTGTGAATGTTAAGAATGTAAATGAAACATCGAATTAATTCCTAAAATTTTCAGTTCGCAATGCGATACGTTCAGATTTTCATGTCGTTAAATCAGCTATATTCACTTCAAATCGTTTTGAAACATTCAATGCTCAACTTTCTTCCTCAATTGTCGTCACCATCGTAAATTTAGGACGCCGCCGTCTGTAGTTATCAATATGATTACAGATCCTATACATCGCAGCAAATTAATTTTGCGAACTGAGTAATTGAATCCCCCTCGCCGCGTGAGCCGTCTACATCTGGCTGCGGCCGCCGCGACGAAGGAGTTTGTTTGCGCAGGGAGTTTACCTGTAGAACCTTTCTTGCGCCCGAGGCGGCCCGTGGGTCGCAGCTAATTAATTTACGGCAACGGCGGCGAGCGGGCGGGCGAGGGCGACGGGGGCGGCGGCACTTAAGAAGCGCGTCGGAGCGGCGGCGGCGGCGGCAGCAGCTTCTTCGCACAGCCGGATTACGCCACTTGCGGCGCTGAACGCGCAATTAATTAGTGAATTAATTACTAAATGGCGCCCGTGCCTGGCGCGGGGCGACGCGGGGCGGCGGGGCGGGGCGCTGCGGAGCGCGGACGACTCAGCCCGGCTGATCCCGCTCCGAGTCGGAAGTTGCGCGTCGCGGCCGCAGCGGGGCTGCGCGCGCCCCTAATATGACAAATGACTTACCATTAGGTAGATGCGCCCGCGCCAGGTGAGGCGGGCCGGCTGGCGGGGGAAGTTGAAGTTGAGGCTATTTCGTAAGGTGGGCACATTTGTCGAATGCGAGTGAAATTTGGGTTCGGGATCATAGTGGGTTTCTAATAAAGGGTTGCGTGTTGTTTGTTGATTAGGAACTCTTTCTGCTTGAAAGAAGCAGGTCCTACGGTCTTTTCGATTTTGATTTTCTTTTTTTTCTTTTTATCATTTCTTTCATCAGTAGTGTTTGACTCTGTTTTGTGCTTGTGGTAATGGAAGATTTCTACTAGTATCATTATCATAACAAATTATTATCTATATCTTGTTAACAAAAGAACTTTTGAATTTTGCCAAAAGATATTAAAAGTAATGTAATCAAGAATTAAAACAATCTGTTACATAACAATTTATCCACAACATTGTTCTACATTGGAGCCATGCTCGCGCAAGAGAGTCTGTCGTTAGAAAGAAGGTCTGTGTCCTAAGAAACGTGTGTCCTAAGAAAGGTGCGCCTAAGAAAGTGCGCCCAGAAATAATTAACGTACGAAAATTAATTGTAAATCTAGTCCAAGGAGAACATTGATTTTGTCGTCTAACACATATTTATTTTCCATTATTAGGAATTTAATTAAGTTTCTATGTGTTAATGTTTTTCAATTTTATGTCTCGAATAATATACACATTTTTAGTCTGCTTACAGAAAATTTCGCTTCTCGGATTAACTTTTATCTGTATGATAAGCATAGAGTAGCTTCTTTTTTGACGCCCTGGTTCCCGATAGGAGAGACTGTCCAAAACGAAGAGAATCTTTGAGAATATTTTCTGCCTTTTCACCTACCACTTCTCTCTAACAAGTGAATGGGAAGAAATATAACAATATACATATATTGGTATTTTGTTATACACTTATCTTTACTAAATAATTGCAATACCACTTTCTATGCAGTTAGTGAATGTATTACTTGAAGTACAGATTAGTCCTCATTATTTCTAATTTCAGTTTATCAAAAATATCAATATTCTCAAGTAACCATTAGTTTTTCAAAACTATTTAAATAGTTGTTTCAATCTTTATGAATATAAATAAAATGACACATCAGCGAAACTTAGGTATTATTACAACACAAAGAACTCTGAAATTTTCAAGACTTGGGATTTTTTCTATTTTGGTTTCGTCAATTCCATAAGAGTAAATCAACTGTACAGACAAAATTTCGGAACTCCATCGTGAATAACAACGATTAATTATATCTCTCTGACAATAAGCATTTCTGTTCTGGCTCACAATTCCGAGAAAATACTCATCTAGCGCTGACCTCTCACCATCTCAACGCAGACATGGCTCCGCCGCAATCACAAATTACCCGCGACTCGAGCCACGCTCAAAAAACGGCGGCGGCGGCGCTGGTCCATCGGCTACAAAACCCGCGCGTCGCCTGTAACTCGGACGGCAGCCCTATTAAACAACGGCCGGCGCGCCGCCGTTCATCGGAGCACATGGAGCCCCGCGCCCCGCGACGGCGCGGCGCCAAGCACGCTCGCGGGGGGGGGGGCGGCGGCACAGGGCAAGGCTGGGTGGATGAGGCCGGACAGACGGGGAAGGGTGGGGCGAAGAAAATGGGGGCGGGAGGGGTAGAAAGGGGCGAGCGTGGTATGCCGGGGCGAGCGCGAATGGAAGGAGTGAATAGGGTAGGATGGGTGAGCAGGTTGGGCCGGGATCAGCGGGTTAGGGTGGGATGATTGGGTTAGAATGAGGTGAGTGGGTTAGGAAGCGAGGAGCGAAGTAGGATGAGGCGAACGGGGTAGGATGGGGTGAGGAGGCTAAAACGGGCTGTGTGACGAAGGATGGAGTGAGCGGGGAAGGATGGGGTGAGCGGGGAAGGATGGGGCAAAGAGTTAGGACGTGGCAATCGGTTAGGACGGGGCGAGCGGGTTAAGACGGTACAATCACGGTAGGGCAGGGCGAGCGAGTGTGAAGGAGGGAGCAGAATGGGACGGGAGAGTCGAATGGTGCGGATCAAGGGGAATGGCACAGTTCGAAAAGAATGGAGCGGGTATGAGACGAAAGACGGGGATGAGAGGGAAGGATCGGATGAGCGGGTCGCGTAGAGGCGACCAGGGGCGTGGCGGGGCAGTGGCTTGGCGGACAGAGCGGGGCGGGCGCTGCAAGCGGCATGAGGCGGGGCGGCGGGGACGGCGTCCGAGACGAGTGGACGGCGCGCCGGGCGCGGACGCGGACGCGGCCCGCCCTAATGGCCACGCGCCACGTCTTCGCCATAACTTAGGGCGCTCGCCCCACATGACGTCCGCAAAGCGTTATTAGCTCCATCGCGCCCGCCGTTGCTGCTGCTGCTCTGCTGCCGAGGAGCGGAGTGGGGCCGTTGCCGCTGCCGTTTCGCCTCTGAATGCTCTCGCGTGGTTCCCCCGCCGCCTGCCTCTCCACGCCACAGCTCTGTAAGGTTATTGTCGGTACGAATGCTGTCTCGTTCTCAATGCAATTGCTGTTTCCTTAACAAAGTTTAATGAAAAGGTCTGCATTAACAATGAAGAAAATCAATTTTCTTGACATGATTAAAAACTTTTATGGCAAGTACTTTCTTGCTATTTGATTGATTTGAGTTGAAAATTCAAATTTGAATATTCATTTTAAAGAATTACTGAAGGGGACATTCAACTTTACTTTAAAACTCAAAGTATAATTAATTTCTTTTAAAGTCGTCATTATTAACTCATTAACATTGCAATGAAATGTATTAGTACTCGAATGCGTTTTACTGCACTTTCATCTTAGCTGGGTATGCCCGGATGCTACCACGGATCTTATCACCTTCCGTGCGAACAATCCACAGCTTGCTTTAAATCCCATTCCCCCTACTTAACCACAGGTCTACCGCGCCTAAGAACAATTGTATAACAAGATTCGAACACAGGTCAGGAAAATATCCTGTCCAGGAGCTTTAACGCTCTCAATCATCTAGCATTGAGATATTTGAAACGCTATGGTTGAAAATGTAGGACTCTTGTAAGTACCGTCCGTTGTTAATAATCTCTATTGCCGTATCTTCCTAAATTTGGTACGTTGTAGATCAAACAAAATAAAGTAAAGGAATTCGCGTACCATCTTATGTTGGGTTACATTATGTTAAATGGTAGCCCCATTCGTGCTTTTGTCTTATTCTTGCGACTGGTTTTACTCATGTGACGCATTGTGTTTTTAATAAGTATACTATTGGTTAATTTATATAAATATTGAATAAGTCTGTGTTTAAATAAACCGTGTGCTTTGGCTCAACATTTTCCTTTGCATCTATCGTAGATTTGACCAAAAAATCCGAAGATGATTGAATAAAAGATTCTAAACATATAAAAAACAAAGTGGTGCTTGAAAGAATGAATGTTGAAGGATATACTTGGGTGTTGGCTAGTGACACTTACAAACATTTGTACCATTCATTATTCACCAACCACCTGTTCTGAAATGCGAATGTCGTATCTCATAAAAATTTTTTCAGAAGTATAGATCTAGTACTACAAAAACAATATTTATTTTTATATTTTAAATTTAGAAATAGTATAAACGATACACGCTTTATCAACTTAGATTTCTGCTCACATCCTTTATTTATCACATCAATATCACGTTTCAATTTCACCTATTTTATCACTCCATAACGTTGCGTGTGCTTCCTCTCATGCTTCATTCACAGACATTCTGGTAATGCGTTCTACTCTCTATTTGCGATCTTCAGAATGCGGAAACACCTCGCCGCATCTTACCACTGGTTCCCATCTACATGAACAAAGACATCGCTCTCGCATCTCACCATCGCCTTTTCTGTGTTTAAATTAATTTCTTTCACAACTCCAACACCCACCATGACAACTTCTAACTACATAGCAACTATACTATTAACCTGTGATATTATCAAATTATCGAAAACATTTATTTTCTACATTTTCTGAGCAGATATTAATGATAAACTTTGTGCAAGCTACCATTTCTCATGCAATGATTATTTATCACAAGGTATATTAGTTGCGTTTTCATCTAGGCAACACTACAGATCCTACCGCGTGCTATGAGTAGTGTCTCTTTATGCAGCTTTTCTTTGCCGCCCCAGGTTACAGATCACTGATTGTACCATCATCCCCTAAACTTTATGTCTCAACTAAGTCTAACCGGTACCCCATTCTGGCATTCTACCTGTCCTGTCGTTTCCATTGTCGGCACTGGAGGCTACCCGAGAGAACCGTTGCACTACCGATAATTTCTCTTATAATGGTAAGGCTTCTCACCAAAGCCATTATCATCATTTCCCTTCCCCCTATTCTCATATCTTGTTACTATGTCGTCCCATCGCAGCCTTGACTGTTTTCCCCTGGGACAATAATTCTGTCATATCACTTGCTCCCAGTAATCTCTTCTTTACATACATCGCGCACGGCGACATCCGCGATTCCTTTGCCCGATCATCATCAGCACTGTAATATTGTCCCAATCGCTGTTCCATCACCGCCACTACTCCGCCAACACCCTCGCAACACACGCTCTCAACCGTGGCGAAGCACAACCTGGGCATTCACAACCCCATTCCGTAATCACCGTGCCCCCCTCCGCCGCCCTCGCCCCGCCCGCCCGCGGCCCGCGGCGCGCGCCAGTGTGCGTGGCGCGCGCGTGTGTGCGTGGCGGCAGCGCGCCCCCACTTTTCATCCCCTTAGCGCTCTATTAGCGCGCGGGCCAATGGGCGCGCGCGGGGCGGGGCGGGGCGCAGGCCACGCCCGCGGCTGCGCGCGCACCGCGCCCGGGGCGGCGCGGCGCCGGGCGGGGAGGCCGATGGCGCCGCGACGCCCGCCGCCGCCTCCGCCGCCGCCCCCGCCGCCGGCGCTCGCAGCGTCGCCGGGCGCCAGCTGCCTGCGCGACATGTCGGGCGGCGCGAGCGCGCGATAGTGGGCGCGCGCGACGCGGGTGGCGCGGCGTGGGGCGCGCCTGGAGCTCGCTGCCTGCCTCGGCCGGCGGCGGACGCGCCAGCGCCATGGAGCAGCTCACGCAGTTCGTGTCCAAGTCGTTCGAGGCGGGGGTGGACAGCCCGGCGGCCGCGCCCGTCGACTGGAAGAAGGCCGCGGCGGCGGCGGTGGCGGCGGCGGCGGCGGCCGGGGGCGCGGGCCCGCCGTCGCCCGCCGCCTCCGTGGGGTCTGGCCGCTCGTCGCTGTCGCCGCTCGTCGACCCCGACGACTCCCGCTCCTCGCCCGACGACGCCTCCGACGCCGCATCGGTGGGCGCGGCGCCCGCCGTCCCGCCGCCGCCTGCCGCCGGCAGCCCCGCCGCCGCCACCGCCGCCGCCGCCGCCGTCGCGCCCGCCGCCGCGCGGGACGCCCGCAGCCCGGAGCCCAAGACAGGTGGGTGCACGCGGCGTCGTCCTCGGGGAACCAACTAGCCGCCGCAAGATCCGTTTGTGAGAATGACAGTGTTTGTTGTGTTTTACGGTGGAACCTTGAAAGATTCGGCTTGTGAAGGCACCTGTTGTTTGTTGTCGTGTTTTTTTGCGCTGTTGCTCTTTGTGCTGGTACTCTATTTTAATATAATCTCGCGCAATTTATGAACTACAGTTTATACTGTTTCATTCTGTTTGGATATAACTCGAACCACATTATTTGAGACCTCTTCATTTTAAAAGGAATGTCTTTGCTTCAGTAACAAAACTCAAGAGTATTAAAAGAGAATTAATATGCATTGAAACTCAGGTCTAAATTATCCCCAGATTCACTTTGCTGAGTGCTCTTAGTGGAGTATATTTTTGATGCACCCTCCTAAGTTGTAATCGAGTGTATCACTGAATTCAAATACAAATTGTCAATTAAACAAATAATAAAACATTGAAATGTTTTATTCTTTGTAATCTCACGTGGGTAGTTGAATAAAGTGCTTATTTCTCTCAGCGAATAAAATCATTTTAAAGGGATGTGTTTCTATCTTTGCTTCAGTAACAAAACGCAATAGTATTAAATGTGAATTAATGTGCATTGAAACTCAGGTCTAAATTATCCTCAGATTCACTTTGCTGTGTGCCCTTAGTGAAGTATTTTTTTGATGCAGCCTCCTAAGTTGTAATCGAGTGTAACACTGAATTAAAATTAAAATTGTCAATTAAACAAATGATAAAACATTTCATTGTTTTATTAACAATTAAATGATGTATAAACAGTTCCAATAAGTCATTGAACAGTTTTATATGCCGAGGAGACTGTTCTGTAATCTCATGTGAGTAGGGGCATAAAGTGCTTATTTCTCTCAGTGAATAAAATCTAACGAGTGCCGTTACTTATCTTATCCATGAAAATAAACTAAATAAAACTCTATTTTGGATTGTGATGGCGAAGTATTGTTGAACATTACTCAAACATAAGATATATTATTTTTTAAGTAAAATGATTGTAATAAATATGCATTATTATGATATGCAATATTTATGCATTACTGCAAAATCATTGCAATAGATGTTATGTTTATTGCATATAAAAATGCTAAATTATTATTTATCCACTTCAAAATACTTGAATGCTACTTTGGAATATAAGTTTCAGCAGTCATTTTCTGAGGATGAAAACTACGTTTTCAGAGACTATAAAAACAGAATAAGAGTAACAGATAAAGAATATAATCTTCTTTGAAAGGTAAAGGTACCCCTGTGCAATTTGAACACAGGCCGGTGAAATCCAAGGGGGAGGAGGGTAAGGCTTCACCTATTCGTCGCCGCTAGCGCAAGGAGATTTTGGGCGACGGTCCCAGACCACCTTTTCTCCGAGGAAAGATTCTGGTACTCACTTGAATAGGAAGCTGAGTCGACATTAGAGCCACTCGGAATGGAAATCCCCAGATAAGAATCCCAACTTATATCGAGATTCTAACGTGGATCCTTCAGGTCAGGACGCCAGCGCCCTACCACTGAACCGCCGCGACTTTTATTTTAAATGATTTTTTCAACTGTATTCATGTAAAAGTCTCTTACTATGGTCGCATTCATTGAATGCATTTAATTATGCGGCATTGTTTACATGGTGAAAGGTGGTTAACGATGTTCAAGTTTTCACCAGTGTCACCTTCTGGAACCGTTTCTAGGATATTTCATTTCGTGTAAGATAATACAGGTATGCAATAATTTACAAATTTTATTGCAGTATCATCGCACTGATTATTGTTTTTACTGGTTTTATTCGCTGTAAAAGAAGCCATATCGTTTTCACTGATTACAATCATATCATTACATATTTTAGTTTCATTATGTGAGAAACAATGTGTAATACTGTCAGGGAAGAATTCGATATATCTTTTATCTTTCCATTCTTCAAATTATCAATGGGACAGTTTTTATTCTGATGGCTTCAACATCAAGGTCTGGTCTGTATGTCAGAAAGCAGATTATCATGTTTGATTCTGGAATTATCGGGCAGAAAATTTGTACATCGATTTATAAAGAGATACCGAAAAAAATTAAATCATGTATGCAAATTGCACCTTTCGCATTAAAATACATTAGAATTGCATACTTTCATATTAATTATTTTAATTCACTTTCCCTAGATGACACTCGTCAAATTTCTAGCAACGACAATGATGTACTGATGACGAATCAAACTTATTGTAATAAAATGGGATTAAAATCAGTTTTAAATAGTATTATACTAGTATAACTTAATGTTTATAGAAATTCTAGCATGTGTCATCTAATAAGTTATGAAACTTGGGTGGTGGTCACTCGTGAAGGTTGTTGGGTAATTTCAATCAAAGTGACCTCTTGTATAGTTTTCAAATTGAGCCATATATATTATTATTCAATGTTAGTAATTTGTACTACATTTAATTAAGTTGCTTATAAATGAATTTTACACTGTCCTAATGTTGAAAATTTAAAAAATATTTTAAAAATATATTTTATTGTTAAAAATATTTTTTATTGTTTCTTAACTACATTTGCTATTGGGGGCATTTATTTACATTCTTGTAATTAGAATGTTAGTGCTATGATAGTTACGGAAGACTGTATTAAAAATAAAATATTCAATTGATCTAGATGATCTACGTAATTGATCTATTAATTATCAATTTAAATTAATTTTCTAAATGATGGTAAAAGTTGGTTCTATAGTTCTTCTCAAGGTAACGTTTTATTTCAAACAAATACAAATATTGTCTTTTCCTCATGTTTTTGAAAGATGTTGCACGAATGTTGACTTTAACTACAACAACACAACAAGTACAGTAATATTAATGATTAGCGTACCCGTGCAAGAACTCTCGCATGCTATATCCCATCCTCTTCCTTATTTTTCATTTCCGAATTAAGCCTGTAATATGCATTTTTCTTCAAGAACCTCTTATGTTCTCTCACTTGTTCTATATATCACCTTGTAATTGATAATAAATAATACGCTCTTGTCAATATAAACTATTCTTATTTAACTTTATTATCGAGTAAAGAGTAATGAGTAGAGTATCGAGTAACCCATGTAATTAAATCGCACAGATTATCAAGTAATTAGTAGTTTCACATATAGTTGCAGATTCTACAGGCTCTGAACAGGTGGGGTAGAATCGAGAAGCGTCGAACCAGCAAACATGTAATAGAATGGTCAAGAATATCCCCACCTATAGATTACGGTGTGAGGAACGTTTCATTGAAGCCTTTGACCTCAAGATTTTAGTTTTTAAGGATCTAGAACGCTTCGTTTAGGAGTTATTTAACAATATAGATTCAAAAATCTTGACGAGCATTGCGGATTGCATTTTACACGAATATTTAGATGCGTTTTTTCAACAAATCCTTTTTTCTTTAAATTTCTTTTAAGAATAGAGTAAAATACTCCTATTAAGGTGGCATAGGTTTCACGGCTAACTCTGAATTTTCGAAAATTGCAAAAGTTCGAAGTTTTTCGGTGTATTCCTACAACTACAATGTTGAAGATAAGACATTCTTCCTTCAAATAGAAATTGTTCTCCAAAGTGAGTTATTTCATTAAGGTCACGTACATTTTTTTGAAAATTTTAGTAGTTAGCGCAATATTGCACAAAATATTTACAATTTTAAAAATTTACAAAAATAAGATTTTCTCAAAAAAGGCTACAATTTTTTTCTTTAAACTATTGGTAGCGATAGTGCCTAATATATTCTATGAGATGACATAAACGCCACATTGCTTTAAAATTGCCAAAGTTGGAATTTTTTTCGGCGACTTCCTAGAACTAAAAAATTGCAGATAGAGATTTTTCCTTCAAATAAAATTTGTTGTCCAAAGTGAGTTCTTTCATTAAAGTCATGTACATTTTTTTGAAAATTTTATTAGTTTTTGCGCAATATTGCAAGCTATATTTGAAATTTTAAAAAATTACAAAAATCAGATTTTCTCAAAACGGCTCCAAATTTTTTCTTTAACTTTTGTTAAAGATAGTGCTAAATGTGCTCTATGAGATATTAACGCCATATTCCTCTATTCTTCTGTTTTTTCAAAAATTGCAAAAATGTAGTTTTTTTACTTGCCTCTCACATTGTTAATATTTACATTAGCGGCGATTTGTTTACACTATTATATTAATGTACATGTGCTTTAAATAATGTCAAATAAAGTGTCTAGAAAATTGAATAGTTTTCTGTGAAAACTAGCTCAAAATTGCGCATTTTCAGAAACGCTCAAACGCCATTTTCTAAAAAATGGTTTCAAATTTTTCGAACGGATAGTGCGAATTGCACTCTTTAATATGATGTTAAGTTAATTTGGGGGTATTTTGTAAATGTAATTTTTTTGAAAGTTCACTCATACGGTTAAAATGCACATTTCCAGCAATTTGTGAACACTATTCAATTTGAGAGTGTAAGTGCTTTAAATGACGTCAAATCAAGTTTTTCGAAAACTCAAAACTTTTCTGTAAAAAAGAGCTTCAAATTTCGCATTTACAGTAGCGCTTAAACGCCATTTTCTTGAAACGGCTCCAAATTTTTCAACGCAAATTGCCATTTAGGGCAAGGTTTAATTGTTTTTTTATATTCTAAAAAATAACAGTTTTGTTCTGCCATTGAAAAACCGAAAACTTAAGAAAATGTTGAAAAAATGTATTTGGGGTGGCGATAGATGGCACCTGTCAAGAATATTGACAAGTCCGAATAGCTAGCCGAGGCCAAACGAAACAGAAAACTAATACGGAAAACTCTGTGCCATTCTGTTGCACCAGTAGTTATTTGTGATATGCAAGTTAGCATTAAAAAGAAATTTTAGCTAGTGGTGCTACAGAATGACACAGACTTTCTCATACTAGTTAGTTTTCTATTCACTTTAGTCGAGGCTAATTTTTCGGTATTGCCCTTTCATCTTCCCAGCTGACATCTTTGCTAAAACGATATTTTTCACATTTTCTCAATTTTTCGGCCCCCTAGTAGTAGAAATGAAACATGTCTTCAAGAATATTACAGAGGAGTATAACATAGTCCTGTAAGATAACGTTCTTCGAAAAGTTTGGAGGAGTTCTTGAGAAAAAGTCGCTTGGGCGTTTCTGAAAATGTGCATTTTTGACATAATTTTCAAAGAAAAGTTTTGAGTTTTCGAGAAACTTTTTAGGAGATCATTTGAAGCACATGTACCAATAAATGCAACAAATCGCCGGTAATATAAGTATTAACGGCGCGAGAGAGACATAAAAAACTTGCGATTGTGTAATTTTTGAAGAAATAAAAGAATAGAGCAAAATCCCGTTTTTGTCATATTATACAGTACAGCTAGCACTACATCTACCAAAAGTTTAAAGAAAAAAATTGGAGCTGTTTTTCAGAAATTTTTGTTTTTGTTATTTTTTTAATATTACACATATCTCAAACTATACTGGGCGAAAACGACTAAAATGTTCGAGAAACTGTGCATGGCAATGAGAGAACTAATTACGGAGAACAAGTTTCATTCGAAGGAAAAAAATCAATCTTCAATTTTGGAGTTCTAGGAAGTCACCGCAAAAACTTCGAACTTTTGCAATTTTCGAAAATTCAGAGTTAACAGTGAAAAATTGACCTACGCACGCCAACTTTAGAAATAAATTTTACTCTTTGCTTTCAAAAAATTTTAAGAAAAAAATGGAGTGATTTTTGAGAAAATATTGAAAATGTCACAGTGTTTTTTATACAGTAACCCCAAAATTAAAATTGTTTTTTAAAATCTCAGCGAATATTAATTTTGGAAAAAATCTTAGGAATGGTTTAGGTGCTAGTATTGTTCACAGACGAACCGAAATGTGTATTTCCACTAAAATCTCGAAATACATTTTCCGCAGCATTTCGTAACTTTCTCTGTAGTACGTATACTCCATAAAAAGGTGTTTCAACACAATCAGGACAATTTTGAAATTAACTTTCTGCCGCCTTCGATTCGTCTTCCAACCGTCTAGATTGATGCGGCTGTAAACACCCGTTTGGAAAGCGCGCCGACCAGGCAGCGCACTGCGGCGGGTGAGACAACAAGGAAAGGCAGCAAACCGTGGAAGACGCCTGCAAACGGGCAGCGAGCGAACACTCGGCGAGCCTACGCCCCAGAAGCGAGTCTGCGGCGCCGAGGACGTTATAAGCCGGACCCGCCACCGCCGAGGCAGTGGAGTTATTATTAAAGTGCCCGAGTGAGAATTGTGACTAAGTAATTGAGTGTAGGACCCGGCTTAGATTGTGTTATTCTGTCTCTTGGTATATTGGTTGACTGCGCAAGTGTTTGGTACATCTCTCGGTATAAACGGTAACTTGGCTTGATTAATGGTACATTCTTTTGGGTTACCGGAACGATACATTTTTGTATAAAAGCTGTAAAATAAAAATCTGGTTCACGAAGTCTGCCTGTTTTTACTGAACATAGCATAGATGGTTTTCTGAACATAACATAAATATAGCTGATAATTTGTAAACAGAATCATAACCTGATCATTGCCTATATTGTGAAGTCATGTCCGTAATACAATTGGATAGCTGCCAAATGAAAGTCTTCGCGCTGGACGCATTGAACCTGTGAGAATTAAGTTCTTTGGTTATCCGAAATCAGTAGTTGTAATGTTGCCACTTGCAGCTTCGCAGCTTCTAAGAGAACAGAGGAAGTCTTCTACACACCAGCACAGAAGATTCGTGTTAGAAAGAAGACTGGGAGGACTCTAAACCTAATCATGCAAATTCAAGAATGCATTTCGGATGGCCATGGAATCTCTTTTCGGAAGTTAGAAGGCATTTTGAAGATGAGCATAACTATCATTGATGAAATAGTTCATGAGGACCTCAGCTACAAGTCATTAAGGTAAGCCAATGCTCTCCGAGGACTCAACGGCTAAGAGACCTGCTCGTTGTTGTCTGTTACTGAGCTCTGTCAAGGATGAAGCACCTGGTCGTCTCTGGTTCTTCTCTGACGAGAGAATTTTCTCTATTGACACGAAAGTCAGTAGGAGGAACACTCAATATTTTGCTCAAGACCCCGAGGACGTTCCCGTTGTGGTAAGAAATAAAATCCCGGCTTGCTTCCGTGTCCTGAGTGTCGTACAGCGAGGGTATCATAATGCCCCCGCACCTTAAAGGAGAAAGAGTCACTAAAGAGGTCTATGTAAAAGTACACTAATATGTTGTAGAGCCGTGGATTGGCATTGTAGCATCCGGAAGGCAGTATGTCTTTCAGCAAGGCGGAATGCCCGCGCACGTCAGTCATTTATTGCAGAATTGGCTCTCGGAAAACATAAGCATGTTCTGGTGGAAGGACTTTTGGCGTCCCAACAGTCCTGAATTGAATCCGTACCATAATTTCTTGTGGAGCGTTATTGAGCTGGTCTCCGAGAGGACCCAACATCCAAACATTGCATTACTTAAGGCCTCTACTGAGGCATCGTTTGCACATTTAGACAAAATACTTTGGAGAAGCTATGTTCACTCTTTAGACCAAGAATAGAAGCTGTGATCGAACAAATGGTGGTTACATTGAATGATATCTTGTGTCAGAGATGTCTCAACAGTAATATATTATGTTTTTCAGTGTAATTGACATTTTTTATGAAAATAAATTATAAAACCTGACGTGGTTTTGTCCGGATTCTACCGAATCACCATTAATACGTACGTATACGAAAAAAATAAGTATACGTTCTACGGAATGGCACAGACTTTCTTATACTAGTTAGTTTCGTAATATTTTTCGTCTGGGCTAACTTTTCGGTTTAGATTAGATTAGATTAGATTTATTTAAACTGCAAATGGGTATAACCCGGTGGCAGCTAATTACAAAAACATAAAAATACACAGTCATTAAATAATAAATTACATTAAGAGAGAAAATAAAAAGAAAGAAAAAAAAGAAAGAGAGAGAAGAAAGCCTTCGCTCTATTCTATTTTTGCTACCTATTTGCGTCAAAAAAACTTTCTTTTCGCATCTACTCATATGTTTTATCCCCTTGTAGCAGAATAGAACTTGTAGTGCAACAACAGCACATTTTTGTGCATTATTTATAACTTTTGTAATTTTAGAAATTTCAGTAAGTGAAGCGAAAATGACACCTGCACAGTTTTTAAGTCTCCTTTCTATTTCTAAGGAAACTAGTAGTACTACAACAGCACTCACTTTCTCGCAATTTTTCTAAATTTGTAATTTTCGAAACTTTAGAGAGTTCAACGAAAATGAGACCCACGCCATTCGTTTAAATATTTCGTTTTCTATTCGTAGAAAAAAATTAAAGAAAAAATTGGAGCGGTTTTTTGTGAAAAAATTGTTTAAATATT
Organism: Acheta domesticus; assembly: GCA_031308135.1. NCBI lineage: Eukaryota > Metazoa > Arthropoda > Insecta > Orthoptera > Gryllidae > Acheta > Acheta domesticus. Next base: position 55,128,713 of record JAHLJT010004567.1, read on the forward strand.
TTTAATTGCCTATTTTTCTGGGACATATCACACGAAAATAACTCACATTTCCGAAACATTGAATAAGAATTTATTTAAAGATCCATCTCAAAGAAACAGATTTTATTAAGAAAAAATCTCTTTCTTCAATATTATGGATGTAGGAAGAAGATCAAAAAATGCACTTTTGCAATTTTCAAAAAATCTGGGATTTCAATGAACATGAGACCTGCATAATTCTCTTACCTGCGTTCTTTACGCTATCCGAAAACAATTTGGTGGTGTTTTTGAAAAAAGGCCGGTGCACGATTACATAACTTTCTCTTCTTACGAAGTACCTTGGTAAGGGCAAGAAAGTAAAAACCAAAAGAAAAAATTTGGGCCGGTTTTTTACAAATTTAAATTTGTAGTAAATTTGAAGGCAAAGTATTTACTTCAAATTTATTACAAATTTAAATTACGTGAAAACCGCTCTTCTTTTCAAATAATTATACATGTCATAAAATAACAAATATTATGAATTGCGTTTATGTAAAGCGTAAATGATGTAAAAACTTCTAGTTGTTTATCTAAAAATCGAAAATTACCTTATTTGAAGAACTATTTTTTAGAACAGATTACAATAAGGAAACAAATTGCACAATTTCCTCTATACAGGTACGTCACGTTTCAAATATCTTCTGCCCTGATCCAAAGAGATCCAAGGAATATTTTTTCATCACGATGATTTAATTAAAGGTAATATACGCGCACGTTTTCTTGAGTCCTGAAATACCTACACCAATTTCTTTTTTAACGCTAGTTGAATACATAATGTATTATAGCAAGGAGCAATATAATATAGAGATATTATATGAAGGGACCACTTTGACAGATACTGCTTGGCCACTGCTGGCAACGTAACTGCGGGTTATGTCCATGTATTCATTCTGTGCAAGTTCTTTTACAAGTATATCATTTGTAAATTGCTTCATCACTATCTCTTACAATGTCATCACCCTGCAAGACGTTTAATTTGTTTCTCGAAATGTCAAAATGGTCCCTTCTTAGAATAACACCTCTTTATCCAGAAGTGCTCGCTTCCGTGTTATTTTTGCGCATTTTGCCTTGGAAAACAAGCTACAGATTTGAAATAATAGTCCTGTCGAACGCTACACTCCTTTCGCATCTTGTACAATGAGGTCTCAATAAAAGGTGCGCCGATAATATGAGACAGAAGGAATAATGGGGACCTCTTTCGCAACCCCAAACACAACTCGACCGATTTCAATAATAAAAAAATTCCTATTAATGCACTTGAAATATAATCACAAAGTAAGTAGAGCACTGCAGTGACACGTACACCACAATGCATTATTCTTTATGTATTCCGCTGATGGCTGTTGTGGTCGACCTTATTAAAACAAATATCGTGTGTAATAACATTGTTTCCATGGCAACCAATTTCAACGTAATTCACCTGCACATTCTTAAACGAGCGAATACCCAAATTTCACATTTTTGGTAATATTTACAAAAATTTGACAAAATGTTATAAGACAAAATATTCATGGAACTTTTTAATTAACGCGATGGTTTACTTTTCGTTTTTGTGCAATAGATATTTTTTATTCTATGTGATTAAAAAACACCTAAAATTTTTAGTATTTTTTAAAAATTTCGGGCCCCACATATCTCGATCCAAATCGGGTTTTCGGGATATCGGAGAGAATTGAACTTTTTTGTAGTAGAGAATATTTAGGGAAAATTTTCCAGAGGATTTGAAAAAATTAGGTTCAAAAGCTTCCGAAAATTCATTTTTAATTCACATATTCAAAAATCTATGGATTTTTCAAAAAAAATCATTAGAGATTCTTTGAAATTTATTTGTCAAACAATGCATTGAATAATGAAATACATTTATAATGTAACATTTTAATAAAAACTTAATTTGTGCAATGTTTGAAAAATCAAACGTGTACACAAAATGGACTTTGTGAACTCGTACAGTACATTTAGTACTATTCCCAAAAACGTTGAAGCCGTTTTTGAGAAAATCTTGTTTTCAAAGTTTTTTAATGTTTCTCATAGTTCGAATTGTTCGAATTATTTGTAATTTTTTGGCTTGTCTCTCACGTAGGTAATCTCTATACATAAAACAAAGTTGTGTTAGTTACACCATTTATATCTCAAGAACGGCTGTACCAATTTTATTTATATCTGTTTTGTTGGATTCATATCCGCCCCGAATAGCAGAATAGCAATTAAAGTATCGAAAAAATGGCGCTAGATGGCACTGTAGAATAAAAAAGGAACTTTTCATGTAAATGCAACCCGCTACGATAAGAATTTTGAATCTAAATCGTTAAATAACTCCTAAAGTATGCGTTCTAGGGAATTAAAAACTAAAATTTTGAGGTCAAAGGTCTCAAATAAACGTTCCTCATAGCGTAATCTACAAGATGAGATCTTCTTGAACATTCTATTACATTTTTGTTGGTCTGACGCTTCTCGATATTATCGCACGTGCTCAGAGACATGCAGAATCAGCAAGTAAATGTGAATGAGAAGGACAGAGAAGAGACAGATAGAGAGAGAGAGACACACACAAACAGAGACAATCCGACAGACTGAGACAGAGAGACGGGGGGAGGGTGAGACGGGGAGAGAAAGGAAGTGGGTAGGAGAAAGAGAAACTTCTCAAGTGTATGTGGCGCGTCCAAATAGCTAGCCGAGGCCAAACGAAATAGAAAACTAATACGGGGAAGTCTGAGGCATTCTGTTGCACCATTAGTTTTCTTTCTTTAAAGATTCCTCCGTTTCTGCAGTAATATCAACACTGATTCCTTCTACATTATGATTTTCCTCAAAATATCTAAAATTTCTAAACCGATTCAAAAACAATAAAAATATTTGAATGTAAACTATCATATTTCCTGTGTACTATTAAAACTTATTTGCTACTTTTCCTAAAATAACTTCTAGGACGTTTAACATTTTCAAATAATCTATCAATGCGTATTCCCCTCGGGTACAAATATTCTTGAAAGTATTTCAATAAATTAATATAATCAGCTACCGCCATAGCCAGAATTTTCGTACATTCAGTTACATGGTTTGTGGATACGAATTAAGTCATAAAAGTAAGTTTGAAGACATTTAAAATACTAAAACTTACTCTTTAACGTTCTATAGCTCGGCTATAGAACTCTTTCTCGGAAAGAACAACGTATTTTTTATGTAAAAATTACAGATTATTATACTCAAGATCAAAATTTCATTTTTTTTGTAACTATTGACTATTGAGTCTTGAGTGTTAACTATTGACTGTTATTTAGTAAATATATGCATTTATTAACATTTTTGTCGTTTGCAACACCGGTCAACAAGCCACATGACCCTCCGTGACCATTTTTACATAGTGTATTCACGTGACGCATGATTTCTAATTGAAGTTATTTTGAAATATTTGTTCTCATCAGTATTTTTATTCAGATAAGCATGAGTATTTCATGCAATCATACCACAGAGAATGTAATTTCGACATTTAATGCACGATTTAATCTATTATTTGATATTTTAATGTCAAGATCATGATCTAAATGAATATGAACCTAAAAAAATTGTTTCATGGTCGTGGGTAAATGTTTTGAAGACACACCACGAAAAAAGGAGGAATTGCTGTATTGATTCGTTATTGTAAGTACACTTAAAGAGAAACTGCTAATTACGAAGGAGTTTTGTAGTCAACAGTTTGAAATATCAAAAGAAAGCTTCAGAAGGATGTCCATTTAGGAAGCAAAACAGTAAGAAATTGTGGCAAAAAAAATTTACTTCACGAATAACTTAACGGGAAATACGTCGCATTGCAAAAGAAACCCGTTGGAAACCCCAAAAATATTTAAACATGGTTCACAAAGACGCTGGTGTGCATGTATCTGAGCAAACTCTCAGAAGGTTTGTAGAAATGGATCTCAAGTGTCGACGACCTGTGAGAAAACCCAAACTCACGCCCCGATTATGAAAAGAGATTAAATTTTGCTAACAAGTAAAGGAATGAGACCGATGAAGATTGGAACAAGGTTTGTGATGTGTTAAAAAAAATTAAAAGAGCCAACGAGGACAAAAACTTTTTAAACTATTGTTGTGCAGATTTGCTTTTCAGACTAGTCGTCAATCCTGATCTTGCAAGACAAGATACAGTTCATTTGACGCAGGCGTACAATAAGAACTGCATTGTGGAACGAGTAAAATATCCTCTTTCTGTTCTGATATGGTCGGTTATTAGCTGCGACGGCAAAGGAAGGTTCTATTTTGTGCAAAGAACCATGCGTCAGGACCAATACATAAAGGTGCTACAGGAAAAATCTCTTTCCTCAGGCGAAAAAAAAGTTCTCGAAGGACTTCGTGTTCATGCACGGTTTGGCTTCTTGTCACAAAGTACTAAAAATAACATATTTTCTCTAGAAACACAATATAAAAGTCCTAGACCGGTCTAGTAATTCGCCGGATACGAATCCGATAGAGAATGTGTGAGAGAATTAAAAAAATAAATGTCAAAGGATAAAATTATTACAACTAAGAGACAAGTTATCGTGAAAATTGCTACAGTTTGGGAAAATTATTCTTCATTGACAGAAAAAGCTATAAAATGCATCACAAGCATGCCAGTATGCATCAAAGCTCACCGGAAAGCAAAGGGAGTGTTTACAAAACACTGAAAAATGTATTTCCAAAGTTGTAAATAATTTATTGAAGTATTAAACTATAATTTCTAATTGTATTCCTTCCTTAAATACACTACGAATAAATACAATAAACCATTAAACGTGTTTCATATAAAATCCGTCAATACATTTACGACTAAACTTTAAAATGACCTCAAAAACAACTTGAGTATAATAATTTGGCCACCCACTCTATTATTTTTCAACTCTCAAAATGTTCACCGAAAAAAAACAAATCTTATTTTATAAAAAAAACGGGTAATCGATGTTCTACAAAATTGTTTTATATTCTTTGACATTTTACAAGACTATAATATGAAATGTAATACTGATGAAATGTTAACATACCCATAGATAAGTTACTTTTCGTTCAGGGAATATTTGTATGATATATACCTCGCAACACGGGCAAAAATAATGAATTATCAAATACGTTTCGAATGATTTCTAAACGTCTAATTTGTAAACAAAGCTCTCCTTAAATAAAATATCTTTATCTTATCACTGCCACCAGCTCGTAGTTCACTAACAAGGTACTTTTCAAATATCCCTTGCGGAATTGACGTTTCAATAAAGCTTTGCGAATTGCGAGAAAGAAAGAATTATAATTACATATTATAAAATGTTATTTTTGTTCTCTATATTAATCTCGTTGAATCCTATTTGATTTATAATGCTTCTAAATATAAAGAATAACATTCTTTATATTTAAGCTAAGACAGCCTGTTATTGTACATTTTAAAATATTTTATGTATTTAAAATAATGCATTTTTGCTATTTATTATTTATATTTCAGGATCCTAAAATATATTACCAAGCAATTTTTTAGCACTGCTTTAAAATTCTCTTACGTTAAAGTTCTCTTAGGGAACGGGCGACTAATTTTGATCCCCAATTACTCCATAAACACACATATTTTGGAGAAATTCAACATGACATTATTTGAAGATCGGTTTTTGTGAACTCATTTTATCACAAAAAAATTGTATGTTTATATTTGTATTTGTAGGAAGACGTCGAACACATTTTGAAATTTTCCAATTTTCGAAAAATTAGAGTTTTCAACCAATATGAGACCTACCCCATTCTCATAAACGATCTTCAGACTATCCAAAAACAAAATTTAGTCAAACGTTTTGACGCCATTTTTTGAAAATTTTGAAAATTTCCCAGGGGCTTCATGTAAAGTATCCCCAAAATTAAAATATCGGTTTGAAATTCTAGAGGCTACGACATCAGTCAGATCAATTGGGGAATATCAATTTTGGATAAAATCGGCTGTACTGTTTTGTCGCTAGCGTTGTTCACAGACGTTTGCGATGTTTAACGTTTTAACGTTTAACGTTTGCTTATAATCGATGTTTCGGTATCAAGGAGTCATAAAATGTGGATTCTGGCTACGAAACGTGTTAGAGGATTTTTTTTGTTAATTTAGCAACTGGATTTATCCACTTTTTCGTCATCAGGGATAGGCAATGAATTTTTTTCTGCCGAAGATCCGCCGGTTTTCCGCGCGGCATTACATAACTTTCCCTATATTACGTATATACTCCGTATATACCAACGTGCGTATACGGGAAAGTAATAATCTGTCGAAAACTTTCGCGGATTTTCTGAAAATAACTCGGACATTCCATTTTGATATTCTTTGTATTTTTCTAAAACAATAAGCTTTTTATACCAAGTAAGTATAATCCATTGAGTCGTTCTCTTATCATTGTTGCTAATAATCAGGTATTACGTTTCGAAGGTGTTGAATGGCATTCGAATCAATCATTCGAATTAATTTTAAAAAATGTGTAAAATATTCTTATTGTTATGTTTTACATGAAGCAGGCAAAACTTTCGAAGATTTAGGGGTACAGGGGATTTGGTTGACTATGTCTACCAGGTTTATGCATAAGTCTTTTACGGGTTTAGTAATATATGGCTCCAGTGAACAGTACGCAGCGTATGAATTTGACACAACGTCAATTTGCTCGTCTGACATTCACCTCCCAACACACACAAGTTGAGTCCGCCAAATACTGGCGATTGTGTTGTATCGTTCAGTTATCACGTCGACATTTGTGCTTAAAAAAACATTTGCGTCACGCATTGATTTTTTTATTTAATCAAAAGAAAAACGCTGTGGAGAGTCATCGTTTGCTGATAGAAACATATGGTGAACATACTCCAGGGGTTAGGACATGTGAGACATGATTTAGACAATTTTTACGAGATGATTTCAATGTAAAAGACAATGCGCGCTCTGGTAGACCACAGAAGTGCGAAGACGAGCAATTGCAGGTGTTATTGGATGATGACCCATTTCAATCTCAACAGGAAGCATTAAATGTGTCACAAGAAGCAATCAGCAGACATTTACGAGCAATGACCAATATACTCTGTAAGCGGGTCCCAGGCGATTTGAATGAAGGGAAATGTGCCGTCTTACACAGCAAAACCAGTGAAAGACACCTTGAAATCGCTGGGATGGGACATTCTTCCGCACCCGCTTTTCTCTCCCGACCTGGCGCCATCTGACTATCCTCTTCGCAACAATGGGAACAACTATCACTTCTTTGCAACAAATAGCACAACAGCACTTCAGCAATTTCAAGAAAGTTGGAAAATAGCTCGATGAATGGTTTGCCGCATAAGACAAGCAGTTTTTCTGGCATTGTATAACTTACCTGAAAGATGAGTGATGTGTGTAGAAGCCGATGGTCAATATTTTTCATAAATAAAAAGTGCATTTCTCCTGAAAATTACGTGTTTTCTTCACCATAAAAACTGGCCAAAACTTTTGCATACACTTGGTATGTACTCAACTCAACAACCCCAAAAATATGAACGAATAAGTTTTAAACATGAATTTGTATTTGGAAAGGTAAATACTTTGAAGATAAGTACTTTGTACAAAAATATAACTTGTAAGGAATATAGGGAGGTTTGTATATTTATGTTAACTGTATTTTCTGCAAAAAGCAATTTTTTTCTACAGGAAAAAAATAAACACAAAAGGTTTCACTGTGTGAAATTATGAAATAGTTATTACATTGCTGCATGTTAAATTTCTGCCATATATTATACTACTCGCTTTAGTGGAATGAAATGCAGTAATGCAATGAGGAGTAATTTCTATTTATCATTTTGACATATATTCTGTTTGTCTTCCACCTTCAGAAGGGTTGCCGTATTTGTCGGTGGCGAGAATACAATTCGACATTCAATGTAATAATTCCACGTTCGTAATATCCATTTTAGCTCATGATGCGGGTCGTAATTTATGGCTTGTTAATGCGACTCCGAATATTAATCTCATTAATAAATTCGCCGCATTTCCGAATGGCCTCATTGCGCGTATGAAACATGGTGTTGCGGTGGATTGTGGAATATAGATGCAGAGAAAGCCGGAGTAGAGGATTGCGCGAATAGCTTATGTCTAGTATCTCATATCAATATGTATGTTTAATTATACTAGAATCTATTTTACAAAGTTCAGAATATATTTAATTTTCTTGCCAATTTATTTTCTGTTTAAATAGGCTAAGAAAAGAATATATACTATTTTTATAGTTTTTTGAAAATAATGCACATAATGACCAGTATCTATAAGTCCTTTGAAAATGGGGTTAAAAATAAGTGAAAGCTAATGTAATAATGGGTATTTTCCCCCAATAATTGTTAATTTTCTCCATTTATTCCAAATATTATTTTTAACCTAGGTGAATAAATGAAAGGATAATGTATAAAACACAGCTGCTTTCTTTGTAGGTATCGACCGTCGCGCGGTCCATAGATTATGCGACTGTCTTTCAAAAATGGAAGAAGGAAAAAGTATCGGTTTGTCCGTGTTTGGCTCGTTTCCTTCCGAGCCGCGGCGTGCAGCAATGGCAGGCGATATATTGCCTTAGTGCATAAATGCTTATATGTCTTAATACATTTGAAATTAATTACATAACGCATCTTAAATCACCTTCTGGGATATCTATCAGTGAACTATTTATTTTCATTTGCCGAGCGCTTGGAATTTCGACCATCCTAAGGTTCAACCTTCATTTCTGGAAAAGCCACACAACCATCGTTTCTTGCTGAAAATTTAGATTGGCATCTCTCGGACTCTCTGAGAATACAATTTTCGGTTAGTATTTTCTAATTCCCCAACGAACTTCAATAACCGAAGCCCAGGTATTTATCACAATTGTCAATTAGGCATGTACATGAAATCTATGATGTAAAATGATTTTATTTACATCAACACTACTCCTTTCTCCGCTTCACCCCTTTATTGCGTTTAACCTTGCTCCGTATCTCTCCACCCTCCATCGCCTCTCTCGGCTCCGCGCCGCTCCTCCCTCTTCTCTCCGCTCTCGCCAAACTCCGCCCACTCTGCTCTGCCTAGTCATCGTCTCTCTGTTCACCAACGCTCGACTTCGTTCACCGCCAATTCCCCCATCCGCCCCCGCCCCCTCTCTTTGTCTTGCAATTTTCTGCCCCTATAATGTCCTTATCTGCTCCGCAATCCCTCAATGCATTGCAGGTTGCATTAAAGTAATTTTTGTGAAACAACAGCAACAATTTTGGTTCCGAACCCGCTTTTGTTTTTTCTCGTGTGTGTGTGTGTATACATATACGTACTTACAGTTTAATTAATTTATTCATTGGCTGTAATTGATACGTAATCGTCAAGAAATTTTATAGAAGGCCTTTAGTTATTGTGTAGTACATTATGTTGTATGCCACATTAATCGGAATGGGAATGGATTTCAGGCTTCAAAGCTGGGAAATGACATTTATAACAATGTGAAAAATGAAAGAAAAGGTGTACTGTAGAAGTGTGCTAGAGAATAATAATTCAATTACAATTCATACATTTGAATTTAAAAGAGTAATCTGGGATGCAGACTAATAGAATCGATGATGAACAATGATTTCAAAGGCTTTGAAAGCGACAGCCAAATTCACGAAGATGAAGACGGAAATACAGAACTTGATATAATTAAACAGTGGAGAAGACGTTGATCAGAAAATAACTTACTGAATAATATTTCAGTGACATAGGAAAATGATTCGATGGATGTAGTTAAATGGAATATGAAAGTGAGAATAAAAGATTGCGTTTTGGTGTATGTAATATAACCGTCATGCTATAGAAATTGAACCTGGTGGATGATAGACCAAGTGAGATGTGTGCTGGTAAATAAATGTATATTTTGCTTAAAACGTACCTTTTATTATATTTTCATTGGAAGATAAAAAATAATAAATTAGTATCAGCAGTCGCTTAAGTCTAAAATATTGAGCAAATTGTTGCATCATTATTAATTATGAAACGCTTAAAATTGAGAAATTCTTGTCATCTCTCCGTTCATTAATTATAGAAAAAGCTTCATTAAATCGATATCTTTAAGGGATACCATAAATACATACGACAGTAAAAAATGAAACAATGTTCCAGAAACCAATGAAATTTAAAAAAGAAAGATAATAAAAAAACATAAAATGCTGAAAAAGTCAATAAAATTAAGATACAATTGCCTGGCCTGGAACTAAAGTTGTCTACAAAACATTTTAGCTAAAATACAGATTATGGTAAATTTGATCTGAACAGGTGAGAATCTAAACATTCTAAATTGGTCTATGTGTCATTTGTCGTTGTAGGTGCCCCATAATAAAAGTACCACTTTAGTATTGGCAGACGGTTTTAATGTTATTCAATTCTTAAGTGGTCTAAAAGTCACATTGTGATTTGTACCCTAGATCACTCTAGTTCCAGGTTAGCCAATTCGTAAATACTTTCATTTCTCTGAATCGACATGCTACCTTCTCCGAGCTGATACACATATTACTTCTTGTCCTTAAAGTCTTTCACACTTTATGATCATAACTTGTAAAATAATATTCAAATACATAAAACCTGTATTTTGTGTGAAATGTGTAGATAAATCATCTGTTCTCTTAAGATGATGAACATACCACCTTCATTAATTTTATGTGATTATACGTCTAGTATGTAATGTAACGAGTCAAAATGTCACGAATGTTGATGTCAACCATCACAGTAGACAATTTGAACGAATCCAATGAGTACTTGAAATGGTACCTTTCTTACTGCCATTTTTACGCACATTTCAACAAAAGAAGAAACGTATGAAATCGTTTTGTAATATATAACGTCAGAGAATATAGAGTATTCGAAGAATTTCAAAGTTGTTAGTGACTTTTATTAAGCAAAACTCACAATTACTGACAATTGACAGCTGACAAAACTGGCAATGGCAAAGTGACAATACACAAACAAGTCCATTTATAAATATTGAATGTTTGAGGACATTTCATACCGGAGAATACGTTTCAATAAAAAAATGTTCGAGTAAAGTTTTACAACTGTTTCTGATATGTAGTATATTTACTCTAGTCATAAAATAATCGTTCTTTGTTTCATTAATTGCACAATGTTTCAATCAATTCATCATATGGCATTAAAAATTATCGATACGTAGAGCAAACAAAATTACCTCATGCAATATACATAATCGGGAACGCTCAAATGTCATTTGATGACTCAACAATCTCAAATACCTTGTTTCCACCAATACAATGATTTTCATTCATTATGACCTAGAAAAGACTGTGTCAAATCTAAGTGTTAGACGGCCAACAAGAGACGCCGGTTTGTTTCCGCAACGCAAAAATGCTGCGTCCCGTCAAGACTTTCTTCCTCGCAAATTCCTTTCCGAATTCTAACCAAATCGGCGCCTGGGACGCGAAAACAAGGCGCTGCGCTAACCCGGTTTCGAATTAACACTCCCTTTGCGAAGCGCTTTGGGGCCGCCCGCCGTTATCGGATTCCGCTGCGACTATACCCAAATAACATTCACAGCTCGGGTAACTCGATTGGCGTCGAAGGCCCGTGCTCATGCATTAGAGATTCGCGTAGCCGGGCGGGGGCGAGGCGGCGCGGGGCGACGCGGGCGCCGGTGCTAGCGGGCGCGGGAGTGGGCGCGGGCGCGGGCGGGGGCCGGGCGGGGCGCACGCCCCGATGCACCATAAAGCCCGTGCGGGGCGGGGTATAACCGGCAACAATGCACACGGTTCATTAGATTGGACAAACCTCCGCCGGCCCGGGATCTCCCGGCTTCATCTCCATAAACATACACTGGGAGCGCTAATGTCGTGGGCCAATCAGTTTAACTTCATAAACCAACGGCGCGTGTGTTTGCGAGCCGACGAAACTTTTTCGCGTCGCGTCGCTTTCGCGCAGCCGACAAAAATCCGCCGGACGCGCGTCGCGATTGCGTTAGAGCGCGGCCATTAACATAAAGCAGAGAATACGAAATCGCTGGACGATGCGTAATTCGGGAGCGCGGAACAGGCGAGGCGAGGCAGCGCGCGCCCCGCGAGGGGGAAAAAAAACGCCGGCGAATATTTCGAAATGCATTCACGACGTTAAGTTCATTATCTGTTTCAAAGCCGAAAAATCGCAAACGCGATAAATGTCAATTCTGTTGCAAAAACTTTTAAGTGTAAGTTCTGAATGCTGAAGGTGAAAATTTGCAAGTACGAAAAATGACAATTTGGTTTTAAAAAAGTCGGCACCGAAAGCTTTAATTCGATGAAGGGAATGACAACGTTATGCTTTGCAGCTAAAAATTTGAGAGAGAAACGTATGTGTTGGGATGGGGAAGGGTTCTTTCAAGCCCGTTCTTTCCGGATATAAAAAATGAAAGGAGAAAAATGTTGATCTTAATTCATAACACATCTAAGCAATTGCCACCTTTTTCTGTTCCCAATTGATTCGGTCTTCTTTCCCATTTTTTAAAAGAATTCTACGATTTTTAATACGAAAAAGTATACTTTTAGGGTACATATCTTAGTTATTATTTGCTACAAGAGTATTTACGAATGGTGTTAAAATTGTTTTCCCTCGTAGTTTTTATTTCATAGGCCCTTGTTTCCCACTCCAGAATGTATGGTAAAGAAATGGTCAAATGTTTGTTCATTCTTTAACGTTATTGACAGACATAGGATTTCGGAGCATTTAGGATATGACCATTCTTCGTGTGCTCAAAATTGGTCCGATTTAATTTGTCAAAATTATTGTCCCATTTAAAATTAAAACGCTTAATACGAACTTTTATACTCCAAGATAATATAAACCATTCACCAACTGATAATTCCAGGAGTACCACAGATGTTCATTCTGAAATGGACAGTGATGTTAGTTAAAACCGATCTATTTTAATTGAAAGGAAATGCATGAATAAATACAATTATATCCATCATTCTGCAAATCATGCAAACATGTTATGAGAAATAAAATATTGGATTTCCTTGAGATTAGGTGCATTAATAACGTTACTACTTCGAATCTCTGATATAAAAAAAATATAAACGAAACAGAATCGTTATCGAAATGTAATCGTTCGTCGTGTCAATTATTTACATGCATATTACAATATGTGCTTTGATACTTGCATTATATTTTTCTCCCTGAATGCGTTAGCTCAAGTAAAATATCTCAGGGCAAAGCAGAAGCCCAATTAAAATACACTTTAAATCTGGATTGCACTTCTCTCTTCAAGTTTGCATATCAATTTCTTCGAGTCAAAACTACTTATTTCGTTTCCAGCTTACAATTTAGCTTCACTTCGATGTCTGGTCGGTAATTCCTTTTTCATTTGCCGTAAACCTGCAGGGTGATGTTCTCGAACCAACGGCTGTGTCGTTTACGGCAGGTCGCATCCGGAGGAATCTCGCAGGTATGATGAAAACGGATCGCGGGGCTTTCGACTAATCGCTCCGGAGTCTCAGCGCTCCCCTCCAGACGCCGTCCTCGCCTGCAGGGCGCCTGCGCGGGCCGCCGCCCCCACCGGCACGCCGCCCCCACCCCATCCGCCGCCGCCGCTTCCTCCCTGCTCGCGGGCACGGGCATGCGCCCGCCCCGCCTCGTTCTCCAAGCCTCGCGCCCGTTACACCCCTCGCGTAGTGCCGCTGCGACTTCACACCTCTGCTACTGTCCCGTGTTATGTCGCCTAGCGAATATCTCTACCACCTTCGCAGTCGTCTATCATATCGCTTCCCGTCTACCAGCTTCGTTGTGGCTGTTCACCTCTGACACCGTTTCCTATTCCAGCGTCATCTTCATCTACCTTTCCTACATTGATGGCTCTAGGAAGCCTTCTCTGTTGTTATATCACGACGGTCGTCGCCTCATTTATAGCTCGCGACTTCCTTTCGCACCCGCTTTCATTTCTACGTCCGTTTTCGCTGGAACCGATGCCCCTACCTCTCTACCACGATCACTGGAGCTTCTTTCAGTGCTTCGTTCGTCTTTAGCCGTGACCACCACCGCCTCTCCCCCCCTCACCCTCCGACTCGGCTTCGCAGCCGCTTCCACCCCTCCCCCGAAGCCGCTCCTCCTCCTCTTTCTCCCGGGTCAGGTCCCGTTCTCTCCATTTCGCAAATTGACCGATGAAGGCTTACTCTTCTCCCGCGCGTTCGCTCCCTCTCGCTTCCCCGTCTCCTCCCTCCGCCTTTTCCTCCTCCGGCACTTTTCTCGCCCTCCGCCCCGCCGCGCTCCGTCCTGGCCCTCGGCGCGCGCGCCCCCGCCGTCACGGGAGGTGAACTGATGCGCTAACACCACTTCAGGGAAATAAAACCGAGTCTATTTTGTATCTTCATTAAGGTAATGGAATTAAATTAATCCGAGATTCATAGCATCAGCAAGGCGGGCGTTCCGGAGCCCATTCTCCCTACCTTACGCGTCCATTACATTACATTAAATACGGTGTTGTCGGCGCTAAGTCCTCCCAGAGGCCCGCTCCTTGCCGCCTCCGGCGCCGCCCGGCCCCTGCCCCGCCCCCTGCGCTCGCGCCGCGCCGCCCCTCTCCCCCTCCCCGCTCCCCGCCACGCCACGCCGCGCCCCGCGCTCCGGACGAGCGGCGTTTATTTTTCCGCGCCCACTTCACTTCATTAATTAATTGCCGCGGAGCTGGTGGCCGCGCATCAAATCAGCTATTTATCGCCGGAGAATTTGCATGACACTGCCGCCGCCCGCACCGCCCCTTCTGGCCACGCCTCTTTTCCTTTTACACGCCCGACCCCGTCTCCACCCCGTCGCCGCCCGGCGCGCCCTCACCTCCTTCGTTCGGAGCCGGCAGCTGGATTAAGAGTTCGAGAGGCTTCGAGCACGTGTTTTCAACCGGGGCGTGCTGCATGGGGGAGATTACGATGCCGTTCTTTCCCGTGGAGTAATGGAATTATGTATTGCAGCCATCTATTTCCTGGTGTTTGAAATGCACATCTTGATTAGGCGAGGATTTTTGTGATTCGGGGATTGTAGACAATTATGTAGAATCGTGTCATTTGTTTCCTGTGACGTTTGCTGCGTAATTCAATGAAGTGGATATTGTCAAGTGATTAATGTGAATGTCGATGTGGAGCATTCTAACAGAGATGTTTATTATTCCGCACTCGTTTTTTTATGGTTTATTGTATGAACTTCCTTTTCTTCTTTGCGAATTGACTTACACGAATTCATTTCAAGTAATTGTAAAGTAACATTTAAATTATCGAAAATAAATTATGTAACAAGTAAACGAAAAATGATAGAATGTGCATGCGGTAAAGTTATCAAATTGGACTGCTAGTATAATATTATTAAATTATTAAAACACTCTTTCTTGTCTGATTTACACCCCAGATATTTTGATGAATGATGTCAAATAGATTTGATATTAATTTTCCCAAAATTTTATTTTTAATTCTGTTATGAAATTTATATCTATTGTCTACGTCTCAAAAAGTATCAACATGCAATATGTAAAGTTGCATTAAAACATATCTTAAAAATAAGGAATAACTTTTTTTCTGAGCATGATGCGACTTCCCTTAAGCACACCTCTTTCTGAAAGTGATAGAATTTTATTTTTATTCCGTCAAAATGGAAAAAGTTTACAAGAAATATGTTATCTAGCGGGGCAGCAATTACAAAGAAATTACACTACCATTTGTTTAAACTTTTCCAAAGCATGGTATCAAATCGACGCAGTTCTGTCTTGCATTTTTCTTTCACAGTACATATGCGCATTTTCGATCGTAACATATATGTGTAATATATGAAGAGAAATACAAATAATTCCAGAATACATTTATTACATTGGCAATGAGTACTTATTTTTATGAACAGAAATTAACAGCGGATTGAAATATTTAACTTTTTTTTTCTAAAAGAACACATTCTGTTTTCAGTTGACTTAATGATTTAAATCACAGGTTATTGCAAAAAAATAGTAGGAAACAAAATTCAAGAGCAACTGCTGGTGCAACATTCCTGCTAAGATGGACCTAGAAAAATAAAATTCATAGCTACAACTTTATATCTTGAAGAATAACAAACATAAGATTAAACTTTACTAGAGGTCATCTGACAAAATTATGGATATATGCGCCTGAAGAGAGGACAGTGGAAGAAAGTGTAATTTTCTATGATACGTTGGAGAAACATCTTAATTATGTAAACAAGAGAGATTACATTATCATAGCAGGAGATTTTAATGAATTGGGAACCAGCCTGTAGAAATAAATAGTAGGTTGTAATGGCGAAAGGATCCTGAAGGAAAATGGTAAAACACTAATCAACTTTGGGGCCTACAATGAAATAAAAATCACAAACAACTTTTTCAAACACAAGGACATACACAAATATTTGTGGGCGCCCAAGGGACAAAATCGATAATTGATTATATTTTAGTAAATTCTAAATTAGCCCATCATGTAACCGATACACGAGTCTACAGAAGCTTTGACATATATTGACTTTAAAAAATTTACAAATCATAACAGCATGAAAAAAAATTACTTCAAAATCCATTTATTACAAGACAGCATAAGGAAATTTTACTGGAAACGTTTACTGGAATACGTGGATCATAGAGTTCTCAGCCTAAACCTAAATCAGGAGTGGCAAGACTTGAAAACAGTTTTGACAAAAGCTGCTAGTGAAGTACTGGGTAAAGGGTATAGGGCCACAAGGAAGCAAAGATTAAAAATTTGGAAAGACGGAATATAAACATTAATCGAGAACAAGAAAAAACAGTATTTAAGATGCTTACAATCACAATCGGATCTGGGCAAAATAAGTTACAAACAAAAATGCGCCATAGTAAAAAGAGAAGTGAGAAAATTAAATAGGGAAAGTTGGGACAGATATATTAACGAAATAAAACATGATGTGCATGGTGCCCAAAATAAAGCATATACCATTTTAAAACATTTAAATGCTGAAAAAGACACTTTATGCATTAATAACATCTCAGAGAGAGAGTGACTAAAGTATTATAAAAAATTATGGTCGTCAAACACAGAAGAAGAGGAGAAGGAAAACTGTTCTGGAGAGTTTGTTTATGGTAATTTTTAGCCCTTTTTTTAACAATACTTTGGAAATTCAAAAAAATATATGTTTGTACAAGGATTGTTCAGTATCAATGTGGGAAAAACGTAAAAAATACTCAGACATTTTCGATGCATCTATTATGTTCTACAAAATCCTAGAATTATGATAAAAATCGTTGTTTCGACCCACCCTAATTTATATATATATATATATATATATATATATATATATATATATATATATATATATATTAGGCTGTATCGAAAAAATAGAATTCAGTGGCTTAGTGAAAGAAGTTAGTTTTTGATGCTAGAACAACATCGGCACCAATAAAACCATTTTCAAAATGGGTTTAGGGGTGCCACAAACCCCATAAACACACCAATTTTAAACCTTTTTTCGCTACTTTTTAGAAAATAACGAATAAATATTATTTAATGTGATTTTTATCAACGGGTTTTGCTGTATCAACGCGCTGAGATGGTGCCCACGTTACCATGCAACAATTTTATGTTCATCAAACAATACTAATTTGACTCATACATTGTGCCACATTCGCTCGAATATGGCCAATTTTACGTTAAAACCATAGAAATAGACACTTTTCAATTCACCATAGCTCCAAAATACTGTTTAAGTTGTATTGAAGATATTTGTGGAGGCTCAATGAAAAAAGTTAATTTTTAATACAAGAATAACATCGGCACCAATAAAACAGTTTTTAAAATGGGTTCAGGGGTGTCACAAACCCCATAAATACCACAATTTTCGGCCTTTTTGCTACTTTTCAGCACTTAAAATAAATATAATTTAATGGTATTTTATCAACGTATTTTAGCTGAAGTGGTGCCCGCGTTATTTCACAACAATTTTATGGTTATAAAATGTCAATTATTTGACTCAAACAGTGGGCCACATTAGTCCGAATGTGATCAATTTTACGTTAAAATGATATAAATAGACACTTTTCAATTGACCATAGCTCTGTAAATGTTTATTTAATATACTTTTAATTTAGAGAATGTTAAAATTTGAAATCTATTTTTAAGACCTTTGCTTTGTACAATTTAACTATTTCATTGCAGTCGGCTAAAATTGCGCACAGAAGACGATGGAGGAGGCAAAATTGTAGCAAAAGAAAGTGTTAGCAGAATCTCTGACATAGTATAATTATAACATTATTGTTAACGTAAGTAGTATGTAAGATGTTAAGAACTTGTATACATAATTATACTTATTTTTCACTGTATGTTTCTTGAAACTTTCATTAATGAAGAGGTTTTGTATATCAGTATTTTCTTTGAAATTACAAACAAATTTTACGTGTTAGAGAAAAGGGTTTTCAGATTTTTTATTATTTGCTTAAGTGAATTAAAATCATCCATCAGAACCAAACGCGCCGAGAATTAAATACTTTTCGCAGCTCTGTGGACATGAAGTGTGTCCCATAAATGGCAAAGGCCTCCTGCAAGAGGGGAAGCTCTTGTAAAACTTACATGGTGAGATATTCTACATAAATATCATATATTCCTGGCGTACCCTTGCGAGAACTCTCGCAAGCTATACCCCACCCTCTTCCTTATTTTTATATTTACATTTTAAGCCTGTAATATATATTTTTCTTCAAAATCCGCTTATCCTCCGTCACGTGTTTTATATATCACCTAGTAATTGATAACTCTTGTCAATACAAACTATTATTATTTAACTTTATTATCGGGCAAAGAGGTACACTCGAGTAATTCAATCGTATAGAATATCAAGTAATTAGTAATGTAACATACAGTTGAAGTAACTGCAGGCTCTGAACAGGTGGGGTTGAATCGAGAAGCGCCGAACCAGCAAAACTGTAATAGAATGGTCAAGATCTCGTCGTATATATTACGGTGTGAGGAACGTTTCTTTGAGGTCTTTGGCCACGAGATTTTAGTTTTTAAGGCTCTAGAACCCTTCGTTTAAACGTTATTTAAGGATGTAGATTTTAACAAAAATCTGACGTGAGTTGCAATTTAGATGCGTTTTGCAAACAAATCCTTGATATTTCTAAAGTCAAATTCGTCAACGTGCAATTCGTCACGTCTCCGTGAAATTATCTTTCTTTAGAGACCTGTTTTATAAAGATTGGTTGCGTGTGAGAGTCGCAAAGGGAAAGTATACTACTGAAACAAAATAGGAGACTATAGACAGACGGGAAATTGAAGACATAGAACAGAAATTTAAAACTTATTTCACATTTATTAGTACATCATTAAGTTTCTGTTTTAATTCTTTCTGTTTTATGTCTTCAATTTCTCGTCTCTCTATAGTAAACGGAACCTATCTATCAACGGATAATTAAAACAGAGTCAAAAGGTCATTAATATAATTAAATTATATTATTTAATTTTTTTAGTTTGGGTGAAAATGTGACATTAGGGCAAACGTAAATTGCACTTTGAGAGTTAACACCTACTTGTTTATATTGGCATTCCTTGTCTTTAAATATTATTGACATGTATATTATTACTTTCCCGTATTCATACGTATAAACGGAGTTATATATGTAGTATAAGGAAAGTTATGTAATACTGCGTAAAAAACGGCGAATTTTTGGCAGAAAAAAATCATTACCAGGCCCTGATAACGAAAAAGTGGACAAAACCAGTTGCTAAATTAAGAAACAAAATCCCCTAAGCGTGGTGTAGCCAGAATAACTGTTTGGTGGGTACTTGATACCGAAAATCCAAA
Organism: Acheta domesticus; assembly: GCA_031308135.1. Taxonomy (NCBI): domain Eukaryota; kingdom Metazoa; phylum Arthropoda; class Insecta; order Orthoptera; family Gryllidae; genus Acheta; species Acheta domesticus. The sequence continues at coordinate 55,148,508 of JAHLJT010004567.1, forward strand.
GGTCTTGAAGGCAAAACGTCCGTCCATCTGTCCGTCTGTCTGTCCGTCCGTCCGTCCGTCCGTCCGTCCGTCCGTCCGTCCGTCCGTCCGTCCGTCCGTCCGTCCGTCCGTTCGTCTGTCTGTTCGTCCATTTGTGAATCCCACTAGCGCCTAAACCACTCTTAGGATTTGTTTCAAAATTGAAGAAGCCGCTGTCCATCGGGCTCAAGTCGAAGCTTTGAGATTTTGAAAAACTTTCTTCAAAATTTAGGAGTACTTTACATGAAGCCACCCGGACATTTTCAAAATTATCTTAAAAACGGCTCCAAATATTTTCTTTAAATTTATTGTAAGAATAGAGTAAAATACACTTATTAAGGTGGCTTAGATCCAATTTTCACGGTTAACTCTGAATTTTCAAATCTTGCAAAGTTTGAATTTTTTTCGGCATCTACAAAATTGAAGATAGAGATTTTCCTGTAAAAAAATGTGTTCTCCAATACGAGTTCTATCTTGAAGGTCATGTACATTTTTAAGCGTTTAGTAGTTTTCGCGCAATATTTCGTGAAATATGTTCAATTTGGAAAAATTACAAAAACAAAATTTTGTCAACAACTGCTCCAAATTTTTTCTTTCAACTTTTGGTAGGGATAGTACCAGATGTAATTTATGAGATGACATAAACGCCATATTGCTCTATTCTTTTGATTTTTTCAAAAATTACAAATATGTAATTTTTTGACTTGTCTCTCGCGTCGTTAATATTAATATTTTTATGAGTGCATGTGCTTTCAATAATGTCAAACAAAGTTTCTCGAAAACTCAACCGTTTTCTGTGAATATTAGCTCAAATTTCCGCATTTTCAGAAACGCTGAAACGTCCTTTTATCATGTTTCGATTTTTTTTCAATCTTTTCGAACGAATAGTGCTAATACCACTCTTTATTATGAAGTAAGGTCATTTTCGGGTATTTATTTGTTTTTTCAAAAATTACACAAATGTATTTTTTTTAAGATCTCTCACACCGTTAATACGTACGTTTCACACAATTTGTAGACACTATTGGATTTGTGAGTTAAAGTGATTTAAATTACTTCAAATAGGGTTTTTCGAAAATACAAAATATTCCTGTGAAAAAGAGCTTCAAATTTCGCATTTACAGTAGCACTTAAAACCCATTATTTTAAAAACGGCTCCAAATTTTTCAAAGAATATTGCCATTTAGGACGTGGTTTCCGTTTTATTTAATATTCTTAAAATAATATTACCGTTCTGCTATTAAGAAACCGAAAAATCAAGAAAATGTTAAAAAACGAGATTTGGATGGCGATAGATGGCAGCTGGCAAGAGTTTTTGGCATGTCCAAATAGGTAGCGGAGTCCAAAAGAAATAGAAAACGAATACGGGAAAGTCTGTGCCATTCTGTAGCACCACTGGTTTTTTGTCTATTAAGGAGGGATCTCAGTATTGTTAGTGATCCGGCTTACGAATACGATTCGTCGAGAACAGCGACAAATATGGAAGAAAATACAAAGAATTTGGTAAAAACGTTCACTTCAAGTAGCCTCTAAATTCAACCTCAACTTCAGAAGATCTAAATTTTCTATTCAAGCAATGAGATACAACAATAGATGTCCTACATTTGCAATTTAAAGGTCTGAAGTAACAAAACTAAACAATTAAGAAAAGGGGAATCCACTAGACTGGAAATGGAGATTATAATGATTCTTAACCAATATTCTAAATTAATGGGGACGTATTCTTCAACCAAATAGGAACTTAAGTAAATTAAGGACTGTTTTATTTTTGGAAAATAAAACATTTGTTTACCTCTGATTCAGCCTCTCCACAGCACGTACGTTTTGACAGAAGTTCATTGAAACACCCTGTGAAGTCACCAGATGTCACATCAACTCCCTTCACCCTCCCGGTCACCCTCAATACTAAACTGGATTTTCACGGAGCCCACCCCTAGTTCTGGGGCGGGGGCAGGGGTCGGTTCCCTAGGCGCCGGCGTGTGGAGGGAGCGGAGTCCTCCGTCGCCACTCAAAGTCGAAAATAAAATACTTCCCGCGACTGCAGGGGCCGCTTTTTCTCAAAGCCGAGAGTTCTCCTTATTTAATACTTCGAAGGAGAGTCAGGTCAGGTCCAGTAGCATGACAAACAGCAGGTGTCCGCGTTGAATTAATAATTTTTATGTTGTTTCTCTCGGAGGAACATTTCGAGCTGTCTGGCTTGTGCAGATATTCGTGTGGATTTATCTTGTTTTCGGGTCCGGTCAAGTTCTCTGGGAAACTATATTTTGGAAGCTGGAAAGAACGAAAAAATAAAAAATAAATATTTGTTCTCCATTAAAAATGGATGAGAATATGATATTTTAAACTCAGTTTTGAAGAGGGTGGTATTGGTAAAATGTTATCCCTTTTTAATGTTGTCCATATAACGATGGCTTATAGGAATTGAGGCACAAAGCAAATAAGAACTAATTGAATTAATTTCAGAAGAAACATGAAATTTAAAAATAATAAAATCACGGAACGAAGACTCTTAAAAATTTACTTGTACGAGGTGAGTAGAGTTTGAAAACATTTTTCCATATACATTTGCCTATGAATACATGTGTTTTGAAAAATAAAGGAATAATAGAATAAAACATTTAAATGCTTTTCTTGAAAATATAGACACCACAACTAAAGAAAGAGTAATGTTTGAATCTTTTCAACATTCATTATTGTAATTAATTTCATTAGTACGCATTAACCATGAGAGGATGTCTTAAAATATCTCATTAAAACGTTTTAAAAATACTTCTCTATATAAGATATCTCTATGGTAATGTACTCATAAATTGAAATATGTGAAACGAAAACAAAATAAAACAAAAAACTTTAGATACACGGCTTATTTCTTAGTCTTTTCGCCATTTAACCTTCTATTTATATTTCTTTCATCATTAAATACTTCTTTAAATTTACATCCACACCTAACATATTCACGGGAACCGGCTTGTCCACAGCAACTTCCCTACAGGCCTCTGCCCATTGCTCCACATTGGTGCAAGTGCCTTTACAAATACATTCGCCCCCGCTGCACGCGCGGGCCCCGTCCCCTCGCCCGCCCCTCCCGCTGCCTCCCACGCATCGATTCGCCATCGACTGCGGCGACGTGCGACTTTTTGCCGCAGCCGCTGCCACCGCCGCACGCGCCATGAAGCGAATTTAATTAAAACGCGTCTTCTAAAAAAAGGCCGTGTTGATTAAAACAATTTTGCAGCGCGGATATGCGCGGGTTACTGATCGGATTTGCGAAGCGTCCACCAGGGCGCGGGGTTGAGAGGCGGAGCGGATGGAGACCGCTGGTTAGACATATGCCCTGTGCGGGAAGCGCGAGGGAGGTGTGATGGAGTAGTGTGAGTGATGCATGAAGTGGCGCGGTCAGGGAGTGTGTCGGTGAAGGACGCACGTGGGCAGTGCTGTGGGGACACGTGAGCTGATTTTAGAGGTACAGTATCTGAAAAGTCGGCAGGAAACTGGAAACACTGGAGAGTGATGTGTACGAGTGAACATGACTGAAACCGTCATAAGAATTGGAGATAATACACCGGCTGAGGTTGCTCAGGGCATCCACTGATGTCACTACAGTGCCTCTGACTGGGAGGTCGTCGGGTTTGAGTCACGACGGTGTCGGGATTTTTGACACTATTTTGATAGCTACTGCAGTCTGGAGGTGAATTCTAGCTGCCGGCTGCTCTGATCGGTAGTTTTTCATGGTTTCTCTTACCAACACCGCGCGAATGCCAGAGAAGTACCCTAACAACGGGTCACAGGACGCTCACGGCCTTTCCTTCCTTTTCCTTGTCCAATCCTCACCCCATACTTATACAGACTCACACTTTATTGCACTACACTACTTCGTATCTCGAGACACCAGTAGGGAGCTTAGAGCTAATCCAGGCTGGGGCTGTTCCTGCTGGTAGAGATATCTGCTTGGGTAAAATCTAACAAACTGACATGTAGGCCGGTTTGTTCCGTGTACACCGACATAACCATGCAGCCTGATACGGCCTGACCATGAGTGCCATGCAGCCTGACATGTAGGTCCATGTCGGATGTCACCAACCAGCGGGAGATCGCCCTAATACCCATCATAAAGCACGCACTACACGAACAGGACTAATGATCATAGCAGTTGTGGCTCCGGAGGTACGAGATAATTAATCAATAGAGATAATATAGAAAACTATAGATAAGGTGCTAGAAAGTTACTATAGATAAGGTCGGGAAAAAAGGAATGGCGTTTTAGGGGCGAATCATTACATCAAATTCAAACAAATGATAAAAGAATGGTGCAAAGACAAATGACACTCATTAGAGAAGATTCTGAGTTAATCGGATGAATGTTTCAGTGCAGTAAATATTGTACCGACTGCGACATTAAAAAATAACAGGGACCAAAAATGCACCAAAGAAGATATAATGAAAATATATGTACTATGTTTTTATGGATAATAATATGATAATCTTGCAACAATATTATCTAAACATGATAAAATGAACACGTACGAGAAAATTAATCAAACTTCTTAAATACTTAAGAATAAATTGAGGTATATTCGCGAGATATGCTTCATTATCAAAATCCTGGCAACGGGTCCTCTAGAAACTAGTTGTTTTTCTCAAAGGAAACCCTCTTCCCCTCGGACAGATATCGGAATAATGTGGAAGAAAAATAAACTCGATACTGATCCACGGGGAGAGAAGATCATATAAATGGATTGGCAGGTAACCACGATTAGGAAAGAAATACGGGCTTGCAGATATTGCACTAGCATGCAATTTAACTATTTCGGAGCGTCGCGTTTGAGAGTATGTTAAAAAAAGCTACAACACAGCTCAGCAGGTAGCATACATGAAATTATAAAAGAGAAGTTGAAAGAAGTGTTTTTGATGAACGGAAACGTTTTTCGAAATCACTTCTTCGAGAACACTGTCATATGATAACGGTCATATGTCAAACGTTCATCGAGAACACTGTTATATATATGATAATGGTACCGTACCTATAAGACAACGTATGTATAGCATACGCAACTTCGAAGTCGAAAAACAGAATAGTGATCCCGTGAAGATTCTGGAATTAATACGAATGCGAGAAACGGTAAGGGAGGAGCGCAGGTGAGTTGCATACTAGGAAGTTGGGCGGGACGTCGCGCGAGCATCAAAAGGTCAGTAGTGAAGCGAAGCAAGGTCGGAAGCGGCGGCGCAGACGGCCGCGGCGCCGAGGTGGCGAGGGGGTTGAGCGAAGCGGCCGGGCAGGGTCAGCGCAGCGGAGAGAGAGAGAGTAGTGGGCGGGGCGGCGCCTCCGCCACCCACCCCCGCGAAATAAAGCACCGCGCAAAAACAGCCGGACGAGGTGAGCGCTTCTTTCCGTTCACGGGGGCGAAATAGAATAAAATGAAATCTCATTACATTGACGGAGAAAAAAATCTCATTAGAGCGGTCATGTAGCGGATTGGATGTAGCGGAGGCGGCGTGGCGCGGCGTGGCGGGGAGACGATGGCGGCGGGGGCGGGGGCGCGGCGGCAGGGGCGGGGTTGTCGGAGTTGGCGGCGGCAGGGGTGGCGGGGGCGGCTGAGTGATGGCCAGCCCCGGGCGAAGCAGCGGGGCGATAAATCAGGCGGGGGTGGCGGAGGTGGCGGCGGCGGCGGTGGTGGTGCGGGGAGACCTGGACGCCGTGGCGGCGGCGGCGTAGGCAGCCTTTATTAGCAGCACTTGAAAACTTCTGCGAAAATAACCTCCTCGGTAGGGGACGCTCCGGCAGCGGGGAAAAAACGCAAATTTGTCTGCGTGTGTTGGGAAACGAAGGGAGGGTAGGGGAGGTGGAGGGTGATGTGTTGGGAGTGGCGGTGGGAGGTGCCGCCCCCCAGGGGGGATGATTGTGTAAATGGCAGAGTGCTGGAGACACAATCTTGGGATACGTAGAGGATATGTAAATGCCAGGTTTAAGTTAACGAGCGTTAATCCCCAGATTATCTCAGACACGTTCCACTACTTGATTCGCTGATAGGATAGTTGTGCTTCCATTCTTTGAGATTTTTTCTTGTAGTGTACTCTTATACTAATTTGATGCTTCATTTCAGGAGTAAAGATGTATGAAGAAGTAGATCTTTTGTTACATATATTTAACATTTTGAGCTACGTGAGTCAGTGAGTTATTGGAAATTATTTGTTTATGTTCTTCTTCCGAAAATTATTTTTGAATTGTTGAACACCATAAATAATACGTTCAAAAATGATGAGAATGTATTTAGGAAGGGGAAACATAATTATCATTAGATATTATTTTAGAGATAAATATATTTCTGAGAATATCTGTATATATGAATTTGTTATACTTCATTCGAAATTACTGTTGCTGTGTTACTGTGAGAGAAGTTATTCAGAGTGATTTGGGGACTTGATTTCAAAGAATCGGACTTAGAAGTCATGTTTATACCATAGTATTCATCTCTAGAGTTCATATATCATCATCTCCAGGTAGATTTTTTAGCACCTTAAACGTTAACTTCATCAAGAATTTGAGTTTTGCAGAATTTCTTTTAACCACAGGAACATTTGGTGTTATCCAAATGAATTTAACATCCAGTAGCAAAGTAAGACTTACATCTCAATAACGAAGTTCTTCTTCTTCTTGATTAATATTTTTCAGTGCTTTTCGGTTAATCTTTAGTTTTGTGTAACCTCTAATGATTAACTGTTTTTGAATGTACTTGTAACTGTCGTAATTTAAACAAAGTATTACAACAGATTTACTTAATGAGGTAATTTCATGAAACGCCATGTGAAAATGTAAAAGGTAATGGTCGGTGGTATGGTTCTCTTTTCGTAAAAGAGTAACTTTGAGAATGTAACTATTTATAATCGTATTCCTCTATGTGCGAGGTATACCCCTTGTTGTACACTGCCAATTGATGCCACTGCCAACTACTGTGCTACGTGGTCAACAAATGAGATTTTCTGTAACTCTTCGAAGTTTTTTATATAAATTCTTGAGTTAATTTTCAATTTATGATCTCATTTTTTCTATGTATTTCTTTTCTTAAGACTTGCCTGTTGCGACAATGTTCGACAAGAACACTTCACAAACACAACAGTGGCTGTCTGTGCAGTTGTTGGTTTGGCAACCGAGTGGAGGAACCTAACAGGAGAGGAGTTGGCCTGCTGACAGACGGATTGTGACAGGGTCGGAGGCCGGCGTCGGAGGCGGCGGCGGCGGTGGCGGGGGCAGCAGCCGCCGGGAGGGCAGCGAGGCGGCGGCGGCGGGGCTGCCTGGGGGCGGCGGCGGCGGGGGCGGAGGGGGCGGCGGGCCGAAGCAGAACAAGCAGCGCCGCAGCCGCACCAACTTCACGCTGGAGCAGCTGAGCGAGCTGGAGCGGCTGTTCGACGAGACGCACTACCCCGACGCCTTCATGCGCGAGGAGCTCAGCCAGCGCCTGGGGCTCAGCGAGGCGCGCGTGCAGGTGAGCGCCCCTCCCCCTCTCCCCCTGCGCTTTTTGCATGCGAGCTTCTTTTACGATTCCTGGCACCCTACTTTTCATTCTTCCCGTGGTACTCTTGTATTTTCTTTGAGAAGTTTTATTTTCATATTTTGCGTTCTTTTCCTTCAGATTTTTCAATCCCCTTTATTCCCCTTCTATATTTTGGTTTATTTGATTTTATGTATTTTTTTATTCCTGCTGCATGTAGGTTCTTTCCTTGCGTTCGTGTAGTAGCTATGTGCTATTGCGCAAGCATACGACGACACTGGCCTTCTCTGCGGTTTCTCAATTACATTTTCTTTCTACTTTATCTCTTCTTTTCATTTATGTTCTTTTTCTTCTGTTTTCCATTCTTCTTCTACCGCATTATACTATTCTTCTTTGCCTTCTTCACATCCCTCGTCATTCCTTTTTCTCTGTGCCCCTGACTTTACAGATACTCTGACCAAGGTCGAGTCCCGACGGTGGTGGGTTGTAGACACTAGCTACAAAGCTAGGTTGAATTCAGCCGTTGTCTGGAGCCACGGACCGTTCGCGATCTTTCCTTCCTCTTTCTTGTCCTATCCTCTCCCCTTAAAAACATTTACACGTACTACATGCACTACTCTACCACGTGCCGTGATCTTATACTTGGGTTTTTATTTCTTGGCGCTTGGGGGCGAGTCATCAAGATGGAACATCTCACGGAATTTCGTGTCGTTTTCGGTTGTGCCTCTAGGATTCGCATGATCGCCAGCACTGCTGGATACTATCATGCGACTCCTAGCGGCATCATCGAGAATGACCGTGAGCGGCACAATCGAGAGCGAAATACCGTGAGAGATTCCATCGTGAGGACACGCTCCCACGCGCCAAGAAATAAAAACCCAAGTATAGAGCTCGTCCCAGCTGGGACGGTGCCCCGCTGGACGAAATATCTGGAGAGGGAAATCCCTCGCAGTATAAGTCGGATCTCACCAGCCAGCGGGGAGGAATTCCGCCACCTCCAGGCATAAACACATTAACTACACTAACGGGACTAATGATTATTGCAGTTCATGCGTCCGGATCCACGAATCAATCAATGCTCTCTTAACCTTCTTCTCTACCTTCATTTATCTTTGATTACATTCTCTACACCAGGGCTGACCAACGGGCGGGCCGCGGAGCCGTTTATCGTGTCCCGCGAAGGTTTATTAGACAAACGTCAAGGACTCTTGCATCCATGTCGGGCGAGAATACTTCTCCTAGCGCGAGCACCTTTTCGAGGTCAACACACCCTAATTGTAAAGATTGGTTAAATTTAGATTTAAGGATTTTTTTCTAGTAAATTCAGAAATTCAAAATCATTCCAATGTGTTTCACTGCGTTATGCATGGAAGAGCCTGATATCATGCATGGTCGCCCCCTTCGGAGCAACCGGCCAAACTGCCGAGATCAACAATAAGGGATCACACGTGGATCGCCCGAGTAATGAAAATATGGCCCGCAACCATATTAAAGGTTTTAGTTGTGGCCCTTGTGGCCTTGCAAGTTGGACCCGCTGCTCTACACACTTAATTCGTTATTTTTTTATTTCTTCCTTCCTACTCATATCTTATGTTCTAAGTATTATATCTTTCTATAAAGTTTAATCTCAGCAATTATTTTGAACTTCACTTCCTTGTATTAACATCTTTTGTTGAGATAATGTATATTTTGTGCTTCTGTTTCTTTGCTTTTACATCTTCCTGTTTTTTTATTTGATTTTTTTCTTACGTCTTGCATTTATGGCTCTTTATCTTATTTCTTATTTACGCATTAATGCAATTACCATTAAAATCATCTTAATTGAATTAATCAATTTACTTTAAACTCATTTGTTGTACAATTAAAAACAAGCTTTTAATGTTATATTTAGGACTTTTTGATAGAAGACCTTATTTTTTGAACAGAAAAATACATTTGCTTTGTTCAGATGAAGAATCTTCTAACAAAAAATTAACTGCCCAAAAGAGTGCAACATTAACTTGAAGATTTTATATTATGTTGCCTTTTTGTAGTAATTTAATATGCTTTTTATTAAATTATTAGTGATCAACTAAAAACAAATAACTAAATATTTTTCATATAAATCTAGTAAATGAAAGTATTATTATTATTATTATTATTATTATTATTATTATTATTATTATTATTATGCGCAAATCGTAAGGTATATATGCAATATGAATATGATGTAATAGAAGTCAGAAAAGTGACGACGTATAGTTGAAAAAATCTTCATTTAGAAACAAATGTTCCAGGTGTGGTTCCAGAATCGACGCGCAAAGTGTCGGAAACATGAAAGTCAAATGCAGAAAGGTAAGTAAGCACTGCGTATGCCCAAATAATGGTCTCCCCCTCAGCAGCTTCCGCGTTGACTGTTATCTTGCATCATTCCTCCACCCCCACCCCACCCTCACCCCTACCTCATTTACCTAAATTTTACCTGTGGTTTAACTTGCGAGTAATATCTTCAATTTCGAATTATCCCCGAAACTTACCCTTGAAAGAGGAATGTGAATACTATCTTAATGTGAAAAACTATCTATTCAAGGGCTCTCTGTTTTAATTTTGTAAACATAGTTCTCTAGATATAGCTGAGGAAGTTTCTTGTTTTTGTAAAATTCACGTGCAGTTGCAAGGGGAAATGTTGAGGTGCAAGTGATTCAACAAAGTGATATTATAATCGGGGTAATTTGCAATGTCAATGTTTTTTTAAAATTTCTAGTGATTTTTAAAATGATTTGCTGTACAAAGTCATTATAATTTTTACCTGCAATTTATTGAACTGTAATATTTGTATTTTTAAATTTAAGAAATTTTTAATTTGATTTTCCCGTTTTAATAATTATTTTGTCGTTTCATACTTTTTAAAGAATTTAAGCCGCCTTAAAAAACGTCTTGTGATGACTTAATTTCATCTTGAAATCGCTCAACTATGAACCTCTATAGCTTCAAAGCAAACCTTCCATTGTTACAGAGTTCTCATCTCCGAAATAAGGCTTCATTCGACATTGATTCTTACTTCATTTGTAATACAATTAAAATTTTCTCGAGTCCATTCCCGCTTATGAGATTCTATCACCAATGATCATCACGAAATTCTGTTTCAACGAATTGAATCTATCCGTGATTCGCCATATAGCTGATAGTCAATATTCAGGCTTCAGATCCTCCTGCGGAGGAATCCTTGCTTTTAAATCCGATCAAATTTACATATCGGCTCCTTCCATTTCTTTTTACTACAACGCCGTGCTTTCTTTCCCCTCGGCCGGGCGGTGCCCTCCCCTGCGGCCCCGCCCCCGCCCGCGCCCCGCGCCCCGCGCCCCGCCCCGCAGTGACGGATCCCCGCGCCGCATAACTCCCGCGGGCCCCATTTGCCAAGCGCCGTAAAACAAAACACGCGCGTGCTGCAATTTGCAGTCATCGGAACGTGATTCGCGGGCTGCGCGGGCCTTCAATTGGATTAGATCATTTAACAAATGGCGCCGCCACCCCGCGCGGGACGCGGAGCGGGGCGGCGCGGGGCGGGGCGGCGCCGGCGAGTGCATTACACTTGGAGGGAGGGTGGAGAGGCCGCGAAACCACGTCGCTCGCCGGGCGTTTTAAAGTCGCGCCGGCGCCTAAGTGAGCGCGCGCTGTCAATATACGCCTCCGGACGCGTCCCCTGCGCCCGCACCGCCGCCCCCGCCGCCCGCGGGGCCTGATTTATCTCCTTCAGCGGCGCCTCCTGGGCCCTGGAGACCGTGTCCCCGGAGGCTGCCTGCCTGCCATACGGGCCTCCCCCAGCCTTTTTTGTAGACGCGCTTCGGCGATCACCGCGCCATCTATACCAGATTTCAATAGGTGATTGGCGAGAGAGCATCCCCTTCCTCCTCTATACTTCATTGTTTTGATACAAATGCAGCGCTTCATCAAATATCTGTTTCACATGAAAGGAGCAGAAGTCTTATAGTTTACCTTGACAATAAGCTATTCCTTGAGCTATTCTTCCTTGTATTTATGAAAGCCAGAGATGTAGATTCTAATACCACAAATTCTGCGTGATTAATTTGCTTTTGAATTTATCGTTAACCTAATGTAAATTCGGTTCAGTATTCTTATTATTTTAGTTTTTTAATCGATAATCAAGAAATATTGCAGTTCTGAGTGTGCTAAAGTGCAATCCAGGCCAAAGAATCTAATGAACTTTGAAGAGCTTGTAATATTAGTTGATTCTTTTGATTCACTATAAACAAAAGTATTTGCGAAAAATAACTATAAATAGATTGAACTAGCCACGAGGAAATTTATTAAAAGTTATCAAAAGATTCTTGAATTACAAGAGGAAAACATTTTAACTGCAATTTCATTTGCTCTCACAAAAAGTTAATCAAATAATCTGACCAGACAATCCCCTTGCAATGATTAATTATTTCTTAATTAACTTAGCAACGTATTGTGCGGGACAATGTCCCGAGGAGAATTCCACATCTCAACCAATCGATCATGCACATTGAGCACTTTAGGAATGCCCAAATGTGGCAGTTAATGAATCTCTGAAAAATTAACGATCAAATAATGAAATTAAACCCGGGATAGAACAAACTTCCTGATTGTAAAGAAATAGAAAACATTTATTTTCAAGTATTTATTATGCATTCAGTACATTTGTCTCAAGTGTGTCTGATTTTCGAGTATTATTTACTCAGACATTTCTATCACTGTACTTGGGCGCAAGGTCATTACGATAGTATAGTGACTCAAAATATGAAAATGTATTGTGTAAAATATAGTCAGTGGAATGTAAATATTTTCCCCATTTCTTCATTAATTTCTTTCGTCGAATATGTTTCAACTAATACTAACATTTCTTTTGTTGAGATCGCTACAATCGTTGTTATGATAATATCGATGAAGCATAATAACAATGTATTTTTTGAATTTCAAAATATTTTCAATTGATTTCTTGATTTTGACTTAACAGTGGTGATTGGCTTAACATGGCCTACTTTTTAAAGCAAGTTGCATTTAAAGAAAAGAAATACTTTTGAAAGTAGCCTACGCTGCAAAACTATTATAACGTGATTATTATTATTATTATTATTCCATTACATCACGACTAAAGATCTTATGAGTCGGCTGAATATAAAATCTACTCCAGGTTGCAACCAGCTACCTAAGGAGCAGATTCGGTGACTATCAGTGCCTCTACAATACTTTACGCAAAATGTGGGCTGTTCCAAATAAAGCAATTTCTTGCACTTCCCAGTCTTTTGAATTACCTGGGAGTTTAGACAAGTTCTTACTCAAATTTTGCGGAACAAATCCCAGAGCTCCGATAACTATCGGGACGACCTGTGCTTTTACGCCCCACATTCGGCTGATCTCGATTTCCAAACTCTTGTATTTAAGACGTTTCTCTGCCTCCTTCGTAACGACGTTTTGATCGCAAGGTACAGCAACATCGATAAGTAAACACGATTTTTTGGCCAAATCCCGGATGACTATATCCGGTTTGTTTGCCGCTATCGTGCGATCAGTTTGAATTTGTTGGTCGTACAATATCGTACACAATCCAACAGACGTCACCGGTTTCGGTGAGTGTTCGTACCACTTGGGGCATGTGTTTGGAACTTCGAGGGCGGTACAGATCTGCCAGTGGAGGTAGCTACACACCCTGTCATGTCTTTTAAGGTATTCGGTCTTTGCTAGGATTGGACAAGCTGAGACAATATGATCAATGGTTTCTACTTGCTCCAGGCAAATGCGGCATTTATCATCTTGGGAAATTTTGAGAACCGCTTTATCATAATGTCGTGTTCTCAAGGCCTGATCTTGGGCAGCTATTACAAGTGCTTCCGATTCTGGCTTCATCCTTCCCCTTTTAAGCCACATAAATGATTGATCTTTATTGATCTGCACCTTGTCCATTCTTTTTAGGTATTGACCGTGGAGTGGTTTGTCTCTCCACGATTTCTTTAACATTTTTTGTGTCTCACACTTCATGTTTAGCAGCATCAGAAGTTCAGTGTCTGTGTTATTCGACGTGTCTTGCCTAGTTTTCTTCGCAATGTTTCTTGCTACACTAACAATGCCTCTGTTTCCCATTCTTCGGTCAGATTTCATGACCTGCCTCATTAGAGGGTCGTCTTGATGGCTGACTACATACTTCCCCAACCCGACTATTGCGTTGTGCCAGGAGGCCTCAATTTGTCTGAGGCCTCTTCCTCCTTCCTTACGTGCCACATAAAGTCTATGTATATCAGCTCGAGGGTGGGAAACATGATGCATTGTCAGCAGTTTTCTGGTTTTTCGATCCATGGTGCGAATTTCTTGCTCAGTCCAGTCCACTAGTCCAAAACTGTATTCGGCTACAGGTACCGCCAAACTACCTATTGCAGATATTTTATTCCTGGAATTCAGAGCGGACTGCAGGACCAGTCTCACTCTTCTATAATACTCCCTACGAATTCTCTCTTTCATTCTGTCATTCGAGATGGTTTCACATTCTTCAATGCCCAGATATTTGTAAGTTTTACCTGGCTCAAGATCTTGAATCACAGTGTGCGTATCAATTTCAATGTTCTCAGACGTTGTGAGTTTCCCTCTTTTTAAATTGATTTTTGCACACTTGTCAAGACCAAACTTCATGCAGATGTCATTGCTAAAGTCATTCACGACAGACAGCATTTGGGAGAGAATCGCTTCATTCTTGGCAAACACTTTCAGATCATCCATGTAAAACAAATGTGATACTGGCCTTTCATCACCATGGAGCTTAAAACCAAAGTCAGCTTGCGACAACTGTCTCGATAGTGGGATCAAACTAATGCAAAACAACAGAGGGGATAGTGAATCTCCTTGAAAAATACCCCTGTTAATCTGAATACTTCTTGTTTCTACTGCTTCCTTTCCGCTGTGGATTAGTAACCTGGTACTCCACGACTTCATACTAGCCTTGCAAAACTCAACAAGTCTAGGATGAAATCGATAGATCTCCAGGGTCTTCAAAATCCAATCGTGTGGTACACTATCAAAGGCCTTTTGGTAGTCAATCCAAGCCATGCTCAAATTACGTTTGCGTTTCTTTACATCATTCAAGATGACTTTATTCAGTAGCAAGATTTCCTTACACCCATAAGAGCCTTTACGACATCCTTTTTGTTCAGCTGGCATTAGATGATTCTTATCTAGATGTCTATACATTTTGTCAGCTATAGCTGAAGTTATAACTTTGTACAGTACTGGCAGACAAGTAATTGGCCTGTAGTTCTTCGCCAAAGAGCTGTCTCCCGCTTTGGGTAGCAAATACGTGATGCCGCGTGTGAGCCATTCCGGGATTTCCTTTGGGTTTTCAAAAATTTTATTAACAGCCTTTGCTAGATGAGAATGTATTGCTGTTAATTTCTTAATCCAATAAATCTGGATCTTATCAATCCCGGGGGACTTCCAGTTTCCCATGTTCTTAATTGCTTGGAAGAGGTCCTCTTCCGAGAATTGGTGAACATCTTCCACTGTTTCTACAAGTTCATCGGCAGCATCAACTTCAGATTGAAGCCAAGATGCGTCTTTGTTGTAGGATCTGCTCTCTTCCCAGATTCCTGCCCAAAATGCTTCGACGTCATCTTTTGAAGGAGTAACAGCTTTGCCATTCGGTTTTTGAGTCAGATTGCGATAGAATCTCTTCGCGTCTGTTTCAAACAACCGGTTCTGTACACGGAAATCTATTCTACGTTTGTACCTTCTTATTCGTTGAGCCCATGCTTGAATTTTCTCTTTTAGCTTCTCAACTACCATTAGCCTGCTGGTGTCATTTTCAATTTGGTATTTTTGTTCAACATTGAATATTATTATTATTATTATTATTATTATTATTATTATTATTATTATTATTATTATTATTATTATTATTATTATGATATAAATGAATATTCAAACATCAATTAAGAAATTGGATTGAAGTCTAATCGTTTCTCAAGACCATGCGCTCATTACCTAAGAGATAATTCAGTTAAGAGGTTCATATAACAGTCACTGAATAGGTTCTGAATTTCCCAATTGCATTAAGGAAAGCGTCACTGCGTCGAGTAATTACACACATTATTGGCATCCATATTACATGAGACAGTTCCCGTGAACGAGCCGCCTCATAAACCTAGCGCATCAACCCCCGACAGCATTTCCCACTCAGCGCGTGGCTGCCTTCGCGCACTCGGCTCTTTACGCACGCGCCCTCCCAGGCCATGCGGGCAGCCGCATGCGCCTCACCTCCGCACCCACCCTCACACAAACACACTCACCGACACCACTATGGTCGTCTTCACCAATCCCACCATTGTTACTTCCATCGATGCCACTTTCGTCATCTCCACCAACGCTACCATTGTCATCGTCATCTCTGCCAGAGTCACCATCGTCATCCCTACCAACCCAACTCATTTCCACCCCAGCATCGTCACCTCCACCATCGGCACCACCGTCGCCCTTACCAACGCCACCACCTTTTAACCTCCACCATCGTCATCACGAAGTCCTCCATTGCTCACATTCCATCATCACGTCAACATTTCCAACACCTTCATCGTCATTTCCTCAAACGCCTCCATTCTCATCTCCACCAACACCACAATTGTCATCTCCGCCAAAGCCGCCATTGCTCACACTCCAGCAGCGCCACAGGCATTCTCAACAACGCCACCATCGTCCCCTTCACCTATTCCACCATTGGCAAAAACATCGATTCTGCCACTGCTGATCGGGGATCGTTCTGCACCCAATCCATGATTAATTTGTGATGGATGGAGAGTGTTCTCGGCAGATTTATTTCGAGTTCTTTAGTTTCCCTACCTTTCATTCTGTTCATGCTCTATTATCATTCATCTCATTATCATCATCTTTATGAACTCATTAAACCATCATTCATGTGACTTTATAACCTTAGTTCTTGAAAGTCGCAACACATAAATTCGTCGTCGCCAACTTCTTCCCTACTGCATACTCCCACGACGTCACCAAATGTATAACGTCACTTGCTAAGGTTGATCCCGTATCATCCTTTGAAGTAATCTTTTCATACTTTTTGTAAGGTCAACGTTCTTGTTAACTTTCTTACGCCAGTAGAGCCTCCATTGCTTCCAATAACTGCACTGCAGGACTCCCTCCATCGCTTCTAGCGTCAGCAATTCCTCAGTGCTTCCAGTAATAGTTATTTTTGCTGCAAATATTATTGACACAGACTGAGCTGTAGCCATCCGCTGATTGGCCTTTAACTCCGACACTTTCTCCAAAAAATAACCATTTCTCTTTCCCGATAACTTTTCGGTTGCAAACTATCACAACCAATCGCCGCCAAAAACTGTTACTGCCAAGGCAGACGATCCCATGTACTGTAGCACATCTGGTATTGTCATTCTTTCTCAAATTGCATAACTCATCTTCATTTTCTTCGTCGCCCAAATCACAATCATCACAATCTCAACTACACTCTCCTCTGTCAACTGGAACTGGTTTGGCTTAGAAATTATAGGTATAAATTAATGTCATTTCAGTGCTTTTGACCGGGAGGTCCTAGGAATTGAGTCCAGACGATGGCAGGATAGCTACGGATGCTGAAGGCTACGTTAGCTAGGTCGAATTCAGCCGCTGCCGAGAGGAAACTTTTAGCGGTAGACTGCTCTGATCCCTAGTTTTTCGTGGTTTGTCCGAGCTGCATGAGACGAATGCCTCGCCAGGACTCACTATACAAAATTAACCAATCTATCCACGAACTGCACAACCACTTTTATAGAAACCTCCACATTATCGTCTCTAATGTTAATACCATCCCCTACAATCACATTGTCATTCGCTACAGCCACGATCACACATTCCAGCATCTCTGTCGGTTACTATGTGCCTCCTCAACCCTTCTACCACCATGAGCATCACCATTACCACTCTCGTCGCCAACGCCGCCGCAGCTGACGCAACCCTCGTCCAGCCACCTCCTTCACTTCCACCGCCATCCACCTCGTCCCGCTGCCGTCGCCGCGAACCGGCCCATCTGGGAAATTAGCCGCCCTGATGATGAGCCGACTTGAGAATAATTACTGCGTCCATGAGCGGTGGCGCCAGCGCTGCTGCGGCGGTCGCGGCGGGCGGCGGCGGCAACGGCAACGGCGGCAAGGCCCGACCCACCGCGCGGCGCGGAGCTCGGCTGCGCTAATCAGAGGTAACCGGCGCGGCGCGACGGCCTACGAAGGTGGCCTTGCCGCCGCCGCCGCCGCCGCCCGCCCGCGGCCCCCTGTAATTAATTAACGCGCGGCGCGCAACGCCCCCTGCGCCGCCGCGACGCCCTATTTCTGCGGAGCGTCCGCGCGCCGGCGCCCAGGGCGTCGCGCAGCCTCGCCAAGGAGGCGGTTTCGCTCGGCGAGGAAGGGTTAGGAAGGGGCTCACTTCTAATGCGCTGGGAAACAAGGGCACTGGCTTTCAAAGGACATTTTTAATGTTAACCTGGTTGAAGTGTCGTGTGCAAGACTCCGATGCTTGGGTTTCTGGAGCAGATATTTATATTTATTATATTTATCTACGAAGTGTACTATTATTTGGATTCTTTTTGTATCGTATTATATCTAGTTGAAACGAAAATTCACCATTTCTGTTAAGCTTACCAATATGTCATTCCGTTTTTCTGCTTGGTTTTCATATTAAATTTAGTTTTCGATTCTGCCCACAAATCACATTAATAACGTACGAACTACAATTAATTGAAAAATATCTTATGCCAGATTTTATTAGTGTCAGCAAGTTGGCGAGTTGGGACTTCTTTTCGCTAATACAGATTCTGTGCCTTGATAAGAATAGATTTTTTACACAATTTTTCAATAAATTACAATAATTCAAACAGCATTACGGTTAGAGCCATTTTATCAATGACAGTGGATAAGTGAATATGCACTCCTGATCGAGGAAAGTAGTGCATGCAGCTGCGACCACATAACTTTGTTAGCTCGATTTACGATTTATTATTCATCAAACCTTTGATGACAAAAAATTCCCTCTGAATAAACTATAATGGTATAATTTCTCCTGTTCTTTGAGATAAATATGGAATATATAAACAATGTTAAATTTAGAGAAAATAGTAACTCAGTATTTGTTGAGTCCTTCCAACTTCCGTTTTCTCTTAAGAAGTAGAGTGCTACGTACAATTTTTGAAAAGTAATAAACGAGTTAGAAATAATGATTTTAGGATTCATACTCCACAGTATGCTATATATTTCTAATCCAACAAAAACACTTTCAAAAAAATATTTTTGCCCGGGTATTAGATTTTCGGTTTAAAGCAAACAATGCTAGAAACATTATTAAAGCAAGCAATGCTAGAAACAATGCTTGAAGCATTGTTTAGGACATTTCTAATGAGCGACATGTGGGGTGCAAATTGCTTACGGTTCGTGGCCCGTTTGACAGTGTACTGCTCCGGCATTCGCCTGGTATTAGTCTGTAAAATCTCTTCTGCCCTATATCCTTCATGCTTGTCGTAAAATCCCTCATACTACCGATCACAGCAGCCGGGAGCTAAAATTCTCCTCCAAACAACAGTTGAATTTGACACTAGCTGCTTAGCTATTCCTTTGACACCTTCGGAACTCCAGCCCTATGACGTCCTGGCCCGAGTCGCTACTGAGACCGTGGGAACGCTGTCTCTGAGGTAACTCAGTCGGCGCTACCGAAGGGTGAATGATGAAGTAATCAGTTTCGAACTCTCAGTTTGCCCTCAAATGATTAAATAAACATTTCCCAAATTTTTCGCTCTACATTTCTATTTGGGATGAAATCAATGTACTTCTAGTGATCTGCAGCAGCAGAAATGCTGTTGGACGAAACCACATGAAAAGATTTTTCAAAAAGTAGCATGCATACTGCTAAAGAACACCAAATAATATACTCTCCTGTAACATTACAAGAAATTAAGTATTTTAATACAAAACAATCTACACGAATACTGTAATAACAGAACAGAAATATACAGTATAACAGTTATTTACATACCAAGAATATTAAAAACGTTTCTATTGCATAACGTAATACATGAAGAGCAAATATTTAATTGCGGGTGGCGGTACCGTACTCTTTTCTTGGAGCACTGCTGTTGTATGAATTGAGCTGTATCGTAGGCAGTGACGACTGAGTATGGGGATTCAGTCGGTATGTACCTAAAGAGAATAACACATACAATTATTAGCATTTTTCATCGAAATCGAAATCGTTTGGTTCGTTGTGTTTTTTCACGAGTTCCTGGTTATCTAACGAAATGATAGACCGCGTCACGGTAATGCCTGCATAATTTTATTTAGTATTCTATGCGTATCGGAAACTAGTAATACAGTTTTAGTATTTTTCCCGAATTACTAGGTATCTAACGAAACCTTATACATCAGTCACATGATCGAAGAATGCACAATTTTATTTCATATTCTACGCGCATTGGAACTTTGTAATGCACATGTTTTTGTATTTTCTTCAACTTCGTGGGTTTCTATTGAATCCCTAGGCGCCTCTCACATGCCGGATGCTGCATAGTTTTCTTTCAGTGTGTATGAAAAAGGCCTTCCTTTCTTTCTTTCTTCCTTTCTTCCTTTCTTCCTTCTTTTCTTTTTTCGTTCTTTCCTTCCTTCCTTCTTTCCTTCCTTCTTCCCTTCCTTTCTTCTTTCTTCCCTTCCTTTTCCTACTTTCTTTGTTTCTTCCTCCTTTTTCCTTCCTTATTCCTTCCTTCTTTCCTTCCCTCCTTTTCTCCTTTCTTTTATTTCTTCCTCCCTTCTTTACTTTCCTTCCTTCTCTTCTTTCTTCTTTCCTGGCTTCCTTCTTTCCTTCCTTCGTTCATTGTTTCCTGGCTGCCTCCCTGCGCGTTGCGGGGGCCGCCGCCCGCCGCCCTGCTGACGCGCACCGCGCCGGTGGCAGGCGGGGTCAGCGGGGGCGGCGGGTGCAGCGGCGGCCCCCACGCGGGCGCGGCTGTTGCAGCGGCGGGGCTGCTGCTGCCCAGCCACGCGGCGGCGCCCGTCGCCACGCCGCTCGAGCCCTGCCGCGTCGCGCCCTACGTCAGCGTGCCCGCCCTGCGCCTGCCCTCCGCCGCCGCGGCCGCCGCCGCCGCCTACGAGCGCCTGCCCTTCCCCGCCGCCGCCGCCGCTGCCGCCGCCTTCTCCTCTGCCTTCGACCCCGCGCTGCTCTCCGCCGCGCACCAGGTGAGCAAAACACCACGTCCTTTCAAGGCCACGACTTGAAAAGAGACGGGGACACTTTCATCAAATCGAGACACTCAATAGAAAAAAAAATCGTAACGAAGCTCGTAATTAGATGGCTGTGTCTCCCTCTCCTGTCAGCTCGTGGCGTTGAAGGACCATTATGTTTAAATCGGAATATAACTTCTTGAGAGAAACGCATGTGATTCAAAAAGTATGATAATAAAATGATAACATTCAATAATTAGTCAAGCTGTTGGGCAAAGAAACTTCGTTGAGTTAGCAGAATTGTTTGAGTTGGCAATTTTTTTTGTATTCTTTTGTAGAACAAGACTGAAATATGTTTTTATTTTAGGTTAAATCAGTCTCAAAAAAATTCTTAACCACACTGATGAGGAAACAAAAAATGATTCAAAACGATGACTAACTAAAACTATGAGGTTTTATTTACCAGAAGCCTGTTAATCGTGAATAAATTGGCAATAATTAAATTATTGGAGATTATGAAGGTTTTACGTAACTGAGTAAATAATTAAGTTAACAATTAAAAATAAATATGTAATTGAATGTTAATAGGTATTTAAGATATTTAGGTTAAAATAAAGCAAACAAAAATGAAATTTCGTAATTAAAATTTTTCATTTACACATAAAACGCGTTTTGTTCAGATAGTCGAAATATGCTCAAATCATTTGTGGTGACACATTTTTTGGAAACATGAAGTTTGAAGTGAATAAAGGAACAATTGAGCAACCCATGAACAATGAACAGAAACAATTTGAGCAATCCATTTCTTGAAAATTCAACAATTATTTTATTATAGGGTAATGTTCATCAGACAAAACAACTTTTCAGAATTTAATTATATTTAAATTAAAACTATGAAAATTTGATTGTCTAATTAAATTCTGAAAAGTATTGTTTCATGAATCTTTCATTCCCGAGATTTCATTCCCGATTCTATGAATTTGTAGTCATTAATGTAAATAGTTTGAACATTTCGTAAGAGCTGACTCATAATTTTAGTTTAATTGTTAGAGCGGTTTTACAAAGGCAAATACAATGAAAGTGTGTAATTTGTTGATATGGGATTCGTGAATGCTCTGGATAAAACTCGCTTCAATGATTTGTACCACGATTGGACAGTAAGCGCTGTGTTTGCTTTCGTCCAACGTTTTTCTGTTCATCAGGTTTGCGATAAAAGTATTTGTTAAAATTCACGTGTGATCATGTGCTTTTTGTCCTTACTTTACAACTACTTATTTTACTCTTCTGAGAAAATAATTATTAGTACTATGTGTTATGAAGGAAATGATCTTCATTTGAAGTCAATAATATCGTCTGAGCATTTTTGTAATAATTAATGTATTTTCTCTGAACTTTTAAATAACATTGTATCACTTATTTCTAGGAAATGTTTTTTCTAAATATTTCAATCAAGCTAATTTTTTTTTCTTAGACAGTGACACTACAGTTACATTCTGAAAGTAAATATCAGAAAACGTGTCGCCTTCCTTCCCTTAGAATTAAAAATGTAAATTTTTATCATCTGTATTTTCCACACATTTTCTATTAAAGTAATCTTTAAACCTAAATGTCGATTTTATTTATTAACTACGGACTGTGCTTTGGATAAGTTCCAGTGAAGGCCAAGGTGGTCATTAAGACATTCATAAAATTATCATCTTACTCCACTCTCTATAATTACGCATTTTTGAAAGATAAAGGAAAGAAATTGAAATTATAAATTTCAAGAATTTAGAAATACACTAATCACTATTCGTAGTTTTACGTTTAACAATTCATACGTCTTATTAATTACTATAATAGTACTTTATGTGCATCCTTAGTTAATGTTTCGCTGGGCCATGACCTGTGTTCTACAGCGCCGACGTTCCTAGGCAGCCGATGGGCTAATACTCGTAGCCGCCCCGACAAATCGCAGCGAGCTCGTATTCGAGAGCTTCTCGCGGCTCCCACAGGCGCAGCAACTGCGCAGCGCCCGGCAGCACCCGAATCGGGCGGCTCGGCGCCGGCGGCCGGTTTCATTTGTGCCTCCCACCACACCTGGCCCTCGCCTCTCGCCTCTTGCCTGTCGCCACTCGCCTCTCGCCTCACGCCTCTCGCCTCACTCCACTTGCCTCTCGCCTCACGCCTCTCGCCTCACCCCACTCGTCTCTCGCCTCACGCCTCTTGCCTCTCGCCTCTCTCACCTGTCGCCTCTCGCCTGTCGCCTCTCGCCTGTCGCCTCTCGCCTGTCGCCTCTCGCCTCTCGCCCCACGCCTCTCGCCTGTCGCCTCTCGCCTTTCGCCTGTCGCCTCTCGCCTCACGCCTCTCGCCTCACCCCACTCGCCTCTCGCCTCTCGCCTCTCGCCTCACGCCTCTCGCCTCTCGCCACACGCCTCTCGCCTCACCTCACTCGCCTCTCGCTTCTCGCCTCACGCCTCTCGCCTCTCGCCTGTCGCCTCTCGCCTCTCGCCTGTCGCCTCTCGCCTCTCGCCTCACGCCTCTCGC
The DNA here is from genome assembly GCA_031308135.1 of Acheta domesticus. Lineage (NCBI taxonomy): Eukaryota > Metazoa > Arthropoda > Insecta > Orthoptera > Gryllidae > Acheta > Acheta domesticus. The sequence goes on from JAHLJT010004567.1 coordinate 55,171,744, forward strand.
CTCACGCTTCTCGCCTCTCGCCTCACGCCTTTCGCCTCTCGCCTCACGCCTCTCGCCTCTCGACCCACGCCTCTCGCCTCTCGCCCGTCGCCTGTCGCCTCTCGGCTGTCGTCTTTCGCCTGTCGCCTCTCGCCTCACCCCACTTGCCTCTCGCCTCTCGCCTCACGCCTTTCGCCTCTCGCCTGTCGCCTCTCGCCCCACGCCTCTCGCCTGTCGCCTCTCGCCTCTCGCCTCTTGCCTGTCGCCTCTCGCCTCTCGCCTGTCGCCTCTCGCCTCACGCCTCTCGCCTCTCGCCTCTCGCCTCTCGCCTCTCGCCTCTCGCCACTCGCCTCTCGCCACTCGCCTCTCGCCTCACGCCTCTCGCCTCACGCTTCTCGCCTCTCGCCTCTCGCCTCACGCCTTTCGCCTCTCGCCTCACGCCTCTCGCCTCTCGACCCACGCCTCTCGCCTCTCGCCCGTCGCCTGTCGCCTCTCGGCTGTCGTCTTTCGCCTGTCGCCTCTCGCCTCACCCCACTTGCCTCTCGCCTCTCGCCTCACGCCTTTCGCCTCTCGCCTGTCGCCTCTCGCCCCACGCCTCTCGCCTGTCGCCTCTCGCCTGTCGCCTCTTGCCTGTCGCCTCTCGCCTCTCGCCTGTCGCCTCTCGCCTCACGCCTCTCGCCTCTCGCCTCTCGCCTCTCGCCTCTCGCCACTCGCCTCTCGCCACTCGCCTCTCGCCTCACGCCTCTCGCCTCACCCCTCTCGCCTCTCGCCTGTCGCCTCTCGCCCCACGCCTCTCGCCTGTCGCCTCTCGCCTGTCGCCTCTCGCCTGTCGCCTCTCGCCTCTCGCCCCACGCCTCTCGCCTCACGCCTCTCGCCTCTCGCCACTCGCCTCTCGCCACTCGCCTCTCGCCTCACGCCTCTCGCCTCTCGCCTCACCCCACTCGCCTCTCGCCTCTCGCCTCACGCCTCTCGCCTCTCGCCTCTCGCCTCACGCCTCACGCCTCTCACCTCTCCCCTCTCGCCTCTCGGCTCACGCCTCACGCCTCTCGCCTCACGCCTTTCGCATCTCGCCTCTCGCCTCACGCCTCTCGCCTCTCGCCTTTCGCCTCTGGCCTCCCTGTGCCGCTCTTGTCCCCACTTTTGCCACCGGCGGCATCCCAGCCCTCCTGCTGCCGTCTCTGCCACTGGCTTTTGCACATCCATTCCTGCGTCCGCCTCTGTTCTGTTCCGACGCCGTCTTCGCTCCTGCCAACCATTCCGTCCTCGTCCCGTCGACGCTCCGTTCCACCGCTGCCCTTCCAACTTCACACACGCCGGCCCTCTCGACCGCAGTCAGATTCAGCGCTGTTTAGCCGTCGGCTGCTCTGATAGGTAGTTTTCCGTGGTTTCTGGGATCAATACGAAGCGAATACTGGAGCGTATCCTAACAAACGGACAGCGCGCAATCTATTCTTCCTCTTTCTTATTCTATCGTCTCCCCTGACACACTCTTTCACTTACATTACTCTACTCTCTTACTCCACCACTCATGCAGGAAGACCAGTCGGAACTTAGATCTTCCCGGTTGGGTGGATGCCCCGCTGGTGGGAGATAACTGATTAGGGGAGAAACTCGCAAGTCGAGTATAGGTCAGCACAGGATCTCGCCATCCAACCGGGGGGAAATACCGTCGCGTTCCGTGATAAAAAGATGCACCGAACTTACGAGACTAATGACCAAAGCAGTTGACGTGACTCGAAACATGAAATAATCAATCGACCACAGGCAGCACACACACACACCCGCCATCGTGCTCTTTCCATTCCATTTTCCCAATGCATCCCCACCCTCGCTTCTACATTCACTGCACCGGCCCCTCTCGGCCGCGATCGCTTCTGTTGCCGCCGTCGCCCAAGCGCCGCCCCGCGCCGCCACTGCCGCGCCGAAACCTCCGCGGTCCCGGCCCTGCTGCTGCCGCCACCGCTCCAACGGCTTCCCCCGACCTATGCCTGTCCTCACTCCGTCCCCCTTTTTGACCTTTCACCCGTCTTCGCGCCCTCGTCACGTCCTCGGTCCTCCTCTTCGCTGCCCTCGACACTGCTTCGCGCTGCTTCGCGCGACCACAGACAGACCCTTGTTTGATCCCGTCATACCCTGGCGCCACGCTCCTCCCGTTGCCCTTTCACCGACCCATTCCGCGCCCACAGTTACATCCTCGTTCCTCGGTCGTGGTCCTCGCTCGTGGCGCTGCGCCTCCCTACGCACAAGTGCTGCCAACGCAGCCGTCAGCACCTCTGCCTCATTCGTCAACTCTTGTGCCACAGCATTTACAATGCATCTTCTGCTGCTGCTTCCGCCGGTGGCAACACTACCGGTGACACAACACTATCACAGCTACCACCTCCATCCCCGTCACTGATTTGCCCGCCCCTTGCTGTTTTCCACCCCTTTTTTCTCGCTCTCCGTTTCACTAACTTTGGGAATTTTTTCTTTTCGCACCTAGCTCCTGTATCTGACTCGTCCTTCTTGTGCCTCACGCACCCGACCTCCTCCTGTTTCACTACCGATTCATGCACACCTGCTGCCGGTGTTGCTTCTTGCTGTGACGTTTCACTTGCCTCTCGGTCGCACGACGTTTGAGCTTTGCCCTAAAATTCAAATCGCACATCAAAGAATCAGACTAATTGACGTTTTAATGTTTTAAACTCTAATACCGTTGTAGTATTTGCGCTCTTTAGAAACAACGCATTTTGTATCATTTAATTTGTGCAAAATGTGAACGTTGTAAGAAAAATTGTATTTCTGGCTGTATATAATTTTTTAATATATATATATATATATATGTATATATACATATATGTATTATATACATTTATGTATATATACATATATGTATATATATATACATATATATATATATATATATATATATATATATATATATTCTTCTAGAAGAATATGGGAAAATGATTATGAAAACTAAAATTTAGGATTTATTCCTTTCATACAATTATTATTGTGGGTGAATGTCACGAGAGATCTAAGGTGACAAAAATCTATTCGCAACAATAAGAAAGATAGGAGTAAATATTTTGTCAATAATGTTTCATAATTCATTTGGTCTGAGTTCCATACTCATTTCTGAGTCCAGGCGAGGAAGGAGGCATGCGTCTCTTTAATGCCCATCTGTTTCCTGAGCAGGTAATCACAATAGTACTTAGACTGTGCTTTCTATTGGATCTCAATTGGATTGGATATCTTAGGAAGAATGGTATAGTGATTTGACGGGGATGATGATGATGATGATTACGAATAGGATAACGCTTATATGGGATATACGATCTAATTATTCGTAGGTATTAGTTGAAGGGTTTCTAGTTATTCTTTGGTTTTGTGTTAATGTAAAAATTTCTCGGGTAAACTTTTTTATTTTATATTTGATGTTCTAATCTTACTGAATAAACAGCCCTACCCTAGCCCTAACAGGTACCTCTCATTTTCATTCGCGATTTTTTAATGAAGATGATCACCCTAATGATTTGTTTAGATTATAAAACTTTATTACGCGATTTATACATTCAGATTGTGGAAGTGTACTCCTTAAATTGCCAGTTGTGAACCAACATGATATTTCCGACAAGTGGTTGAATGGATTTTAGGTGAAGAACACCAAATATGTTGGCTTCTCAAGAAAGGAAAATAATTACAAAATTATTTTCAGATGAAGGTAATAAATTATGTCTTGTTTACAACAAAACAATATAAATTTTATTGTTTCCACATGCTGTTTGAGATCTGCACAAGACAATTTTCCGTGTGGATCTAATTTTATTACTTGCTCTTCCTTTATGGAATATCTACGACTGGTAGTAATGATTTTATTATAAATTTACTTCGCTATTCCTGATCATGATCAAGAGGATATTGCATTTTTAATATCCATACCAGTAAACTGTTGTGATATATTCTCTATCAAGTTTTAGTGCGGCATATTGAAAGGATCTTTAGTCTTCAATCAGTCTGAGTTCTTTATCGATCGGTAATAAGTTGAGAGTACCCAAGCAGTACAAGCAAGTATGAGAGACCAACCCTGCATCATTCACGATGTATGCGAGAATCTGAGCAAGTCGGCTCTAGTTCGCATAAAATCATGGTAAAATAACATCAGGTTGTAATAAACCATTTTAAATTAAACATAGTGCGAGTCATTTCAATTTTTCTGGGATTTGTAGAATAATGATAATGAATAAATGTTGCTTAGAATTCATAAAAATGGATGCTAATCAACAAAACACAAAAGAAATTAAAATTTCGATTAAGATCCTATCTTCAGGCAATACATGATTTTTCCAAACAATTCGAAGTTAAATCCTTTCGAAAATGATAGACATGAGTACATGTAACATGTATAAAATTGAACTGAAATTAAACATAAGCGAGAGATATTACAACAGTGCAGATTTTCTGGAAGTGTTTGCCACGGTCATCGAAAAAATCGAATGGAAAAAATGTTATCGATCTTTCCATCCAACGGCTTCAAGAATAGCACACAATGTCCTCTCACGTTTCAAGATTTATTTAATGAGGAAAAGTGAGAACTTGCTGCATGTACTTCCAATAACTCATCTTTATTTAGGGTTAATCTGTAGAACTTTAAATCGCTTAACAAAATCCATTATCTTGACAACTGCGCCTGAAAGTTCTCATCAAATCAAATCAATATATACCAAACTGTGTAACCGGTAATTGATCGTTTTAATCGAAAGAAAAAATCAAGTGTTACAGATTCTTAACAAAATAGTAGCAATTTAAATAAACGTTTGTTTAATTGATTAAACGAATTTTAATATAATGCATTTTAAAGATATTTTTTCATTTATAAATTATCGTTAAATAGAAAAAGGAAGGCATCTTTAAGATTGAAACAACATCAAGTACGCTGGATTGTAAAAAAACAACAAAATATTCATACCTAGATGATATTCGAAGACAAAAAATAGACATTGTTTTATCTGAACCATAGTAAATGGAAACGCCTCGGTAAGAATATTAAAATCGCAATATTTTTTAGAGCATCAATCCATCATGCAGAAGTAAATTTTTTTAAGGGAGTGAAAATCAAACTGTACCTATCATTTCATAGCTAGCCTTTCCATAACCCCAACTCCTCCCGTATTGAGGTATTACCTATTCCCGTTTAGAATTTCTTGCCCTTATTCCTACTTCTATTTTTCTTTCTCCTTTCGCTTCTCTCTTCCTTTCTAACCCTCTCTCTCTTTTACTCATCGTTTCTTTCTGAATTTCAATACTCCGTTGAAAATCTTTCTTTCTCCAATTCACCTTTGGAGATCCTCTGAATTTCTCTTTCACGTCCATACACGAGAGTCTGGAACTTCACCCTGTCCATCGCATCGGCGTGAAGCAACGCCGTGCGAATAGAGCAACAGAGGCCACCGCTCGGCGGGGCGGAAGGGCGACCGCGGGCGCGCGACGTGGAGACACAGTGGCCAGGAGGCCCCAGTCACAGGGTGAAGGGGTGGGGGGGAGGGGACGGGGACAGCGCACGCGCGGGGAGGGGTCCGCCGCCCCCGAGGGAACGGTCGCGCCAAGCGGCTCCAAGGGGTCGAGGTGCCGCCGCCGCCGCCGGCCCCGAATTTAATGCGCCGGTTGCTGTTCATTCGATTAGCGACGGGCAGTACATGGTGCGGAACGCGGGGGCGCCGCCTCCCCACCCCGCCCCGCCCCGCCCCTCCCCGCCGCGCCCCACTCCGCTCCGCCACGCCGCCGCCGCCGCCGAGCACTGTCCGGATTGCGAATCAATAACGCGCGACGGTCCAGAAATACGTCTCGGGATTTATGAGGAAGAATTAGCGCGGACCCGGGTGAAAGCGGGATCTGGTTTGTTGTATTTTTGACGGGGACGTCCAAAACAGATGAGCATTGGGTTGGCCTTTCTTTACACATGTTTAAAATTAAATAATGCTGTCCGGATATATAAGTAAGTTATAAGTAAGGATGTATAAGTCCGGATGTATGAGTAAAATAATTAAGTAAAGCTGAAAGTGAGTTCTGGAAATTATTGATATAAAGTACGAACGACAATATTCGCTTCTAGCCTAATGTGATTTTACATGGTGAACAATCAGAAACGGCCAATTCTTTGATTCACTTCGTAATTTCAGAAGCATTGTTAACAATGTGGGAACAAATCTCATTTGTTTTTATATATGAGATACAAAACATTCTTATTTTGTGTAGTACCCTTTGTTTTAGTTGGAGTATTTAAATATCTGATGATATTAATAGATACAAATGCATAATGTCCTAATTTTTTTACTCTTTAGTAGTTCGTTTTTTAGTACATAAAATATTTAAATATTGACAGATTTTACAAAGCTGATATTTTAGTAATAACCTAGTGGTGTCTGTATATCTTATAATGCTGATGGCATGGGATCCAGTATTTTCAAAGAAATATATGGATATTTTAATTTCTTTTAATCAGTCTCTTTGAAACTTAGTAATACACGATATCTAACACTTATTTTATACAAATAATGTACCCTTTTATTTTCAACTGACCGGTCATATTCAATGAGTGGATTTGATGTCATTTTATTCGTTTTATATGTTGTTTATTCGGTAACTTGCTTTAGCCTTATATCTTTTGCTACAAGCACTTTTCCTAAGAATGATTAATTGTGAATGATACACTCTAAAATATTTTCCATTATTACTAGAGCAATTATTTTACTAATGATTGTAATAATATGGTAACTTCCTTTCATTCAAATGTATCTATTAGTTCATCCCCTTTCTTTGGTGCATTCGGTAGAAAAAAATATATAGTTTGTTAATTTTAGCGTTTCAGCATAATATAATTTATAATTTACAAAATTATGGACCTGTGACGCGTTCTTTCTTTTCTAAGTAAATACGTTAGTATTCGTGTTTGGAACCCATCTCCAAGATCCTTTGTATTACTAAATAGTATTTTATCAGTCTTCTGCCGTATCCTTTGCTCAATTGCATCTTTTCTAAATCAGCCTGCCCTCCTGTTCCAGTACGCAGCGGCGGCGGCAGCCATGTCGTCGAGCGCGTCGCCGCTGGTCTTCTGCCACCCGCAGTACCCGGGGCTGGGGCTGGCGGCGCTGGCGGCGGTGCACCAGGACCGCCTGCACTCCAAGAACTCGAGCATCGCCGACCTGCGGCTCAAGGCCAAGAAGCACACGGAGGCGCTGGGGCTGGCGGCGCCCGAGAAGACGGCGTAGAGGCGCTCTCGCTCGGCCTCGCGCTCGTGCACACCCCCGCCCTCGCCCTCGCCCTCGCCCACGCCGGAGTGACCGACAAGGGCGCGGTGGCGGGCGACGTCTACCTCGTGGCCACCACACCAGTGTCATGATGCCCGAGCTGATCATCAGACGACGACTAGGGTGACCATCAGAGTGACACGGGGACCATGATGACCTTCAGAGATCGTGGTCACGGTGGCCATGGTGACCTTTAGTGACCGTGGTCACGATGGCCTTCGTGACCTTCAGTGATGGTCCAGCAATGTCGTGTTGAGTCTCGTTGATTTTGTTGATGACCTTGTCCTTCGTGAAGAACGTCATGAATGTTATGGTAACCGACACTCATCGTGATAAGCCCCGTGGATAAGCCCCGATAAGGATCGTGGACTGTCGCGTTTTCGAAACCACCAAGGTGAACGTGATGAGCATGTGGTTCACCGTGAAGAACGCCAGTCGTAATAAGAGCATCATCAAAGCGTTGATACCGGGGCGGTATTTGTTACAAGCGTCATGATGTCCGTTTCTTTTCGTGAAGATTAGCGATTGCCATGATGGCCGCGAGATCTTCGCACCATAGTAGATAGTATGGCAGACGCCAATGTAACCATTACGCTCCTCACGATCAAATCATTAACTACTCCACACTTCCTGATGAGCATCACTGACGCTCTGACGATCGTCATGTCACCCAGGGAGCACAGCGTAGACCGAGAGAGATGGAATTGTCACCATTGGAAAGCTTTAGATCTTCTCTGTTATGATAGACGGAAGACTTGATTTGCACCTTTCATTATTCATCGTAATATTTATCAGTATGGCTTCCTGTGAAGCAGTGTCTTAATACTGTCATAGTTTTATGATTAAATATGTTTTGTTCTGTTGAACAAATAATGGATTTACAGCAGTAATCATCGCACTTAGCAGGGACAAATTTCTAGCAACGAAACATTTCTGTCGCATTTCTTGAAAGTAGAGTGAACGTGGGGATCTGCTCTGAGACTATATTTTTGTCTCAGACTTATTGATTAACAGCAGTCTTTGCTAAGAAATAATACAATTATACGCCTTCTTATTTTTTATAAACGTTTTTGTTCGTGAACACTGAACGACTTCAGATCCTCGCGTGTATGATGCTGAAGATGTGCCCAACAACTTATGACTTCGACTGTTTACTGAGGTAGATGACCAGTAAATGATACAAATCAGTTTACTGTCTCTTTTTGTACTTTTCAACACACTTATATGTAAGGAAAGTTTTACTTAAAGATAAATTCAAGCTATACTTATTCTAAATGAGTTATATTATTTTGAAATGCATTGTTTTGCCTACTGTCCTATTTCAAAATTGTTCTATGTAAAGCTTTCCTTACTCGTTATCAGGTTCGTTTTTGTGACGTGCAGTAGTTATTTGTGCCTTTTACGGTTGTGAATCTAGTTTTCCAGTGTTTTTTCGGAGAAATTATCATATAAAATATTTTTATTTTAATGTAAAATTGATTAAAACATAATTCTGCATGTTCTTGGGGGCCGCGGCACTACGGATCGCGATTCTTACATGGCAATACTTTTCATAAGCGTTCATGCATTTTATAGGCAACTTTTATATCGGTATTACAATTATTTTATGCTTAATAAATTATCTTATTGTTCTAGCAATGTGTTCAGTCTCCAGCATGTTAAGAATACTTTATGATTATATGACTTTCGGATATTATTGTGCTACCTTAATTACTTCAAGGCATACCCTATTTAACTATTGATTATATAGTTCAAAAATATAGTATCGTGTCTCAAGATTATTGTGTTTTGAAATACCTACACAACTTGTGGTTTGTTCACCAATCAATACCTGACAGTAGAATGCTCAACTTTAGGCATTGACAAGAGTTCATTTGTCACTAATTTAAAGACTTACTTTGTATTCACGAATTACGAAGTCACTAAATATGCAATGTTCCCGGTTATTACTTTGCAATGAAAAGTGCAATGACGAGTCTTTATTCTACAGCAGACGAAGTCCGTATTTCTTTTCTAAGCGTGTGTAAAATATGAAAAGACTTTAAATAATAGGTGCTTAATTGTCTAAGTATGTGATCTAATTGAGGAGTTTGGCATCATGTGGACCAATAGTTGAGAATGTGTCATATGCTGATGAACACTGAATGTTGATGCCATTGCTCGTGAAAATGTAGCAAGTAGGAGAAAAGAGTTGAGGACAAAGTTCAAGCAGATATTCATGTGTCAACTTCATTACAAAAAATGGCGCTAAAAATGAAGATTTACAATTTTCGTGTTGATGTTAGGTTTTACGAGACGCTTTTTGACATACGCAAACTGCTTTCGAATAATGTTACCGGTTTCAACGGGTGATACATCAACCGTAAAAGTTTTTAGATGCGATTTATCATCAAAGTACCGTGAAATGAGTTACAACTAACACCAATACTAAATGTTCATATACTTTTAATACATATTCATTATGTTTTTATGTATTTTAGAAAATGTACATTGCGAATTTTTGCTTTTCGTTTACGTATGTTTCCAATTTTCACTCAGCCAACGTGTAGAAAGCAGGTCATCTTAAATTACATAAATGCAGATTTTATATAACAAGAACCTAGACATTAATGTCTTTTGACACAATCGGAAATATTTTAGATTATGTGTTTTTTATATTATTTATAGATTAATATTTTGTTTCTGAAAGTAATAGTGTACTCAGGTTTTTTGCTTCTTTCTAAAATGTGTATTATTTTATTTCCTTTGTCAAAATAGTCGTCTGTCAAAGAGCGGCTCGTGCAAGCAACGACATGAGGGCAGGAAGGGTTCCTCGTTTTCTGGTGGTACAGAATCTGACGAAACATGGGGTAACTGTGTGCAAGAGACTGACAGAAGAGAAAAATGTGCGGCATTCCATGCCAAAGATATTGTGCTGCAGCAGTCGACAAGTGCATTACAATTCGCTACACTCATCTGTGTCGTACCCGTAGGTAAATTTAAGTGGTTTTGCTGTAAATAAACGTCCGCGTTAGGGTTATTTCAATCACAGACATGTGAAGTCGAAGCAATGCGATTGGGATGCAGGCTGACTGCTATTAGTTTGAGAAATTTTATACATGGCTTCCAGCTGAATGGACAACAAAATGTTCCATTACACTTAGTTCGAATGCAGATGCTGATGCATTTATGTTTATTAACGAAAATCATGTACTAATTTACGTGTGATTCATGTATTGTTGGTCTTATATAATCCTTTAAGACTATTAAATAGAAACTAAGTTAGTGTAATGTAACACTGAATGCAAAATTATTTCAAAAGATTGGAGGGTAGTAGTAAGCAGGCTTGTGTTGTAATGAAATGCTTTAAACAAAACTACTTTATATTTATTGCTAAATATTTATTGAAGTTAATAGTTATAAATAAGTTATAAATTACAAATTTGTCAATCTTTGACCATTTGCTTATACTTGTTTTGACTCAAATCTGTGTTATTTGCGTCCTCAGTCAGCCAAAACTCCCATTGCCACAGGTCAACGCTAAAAGAAACCAATTTCAACATCTGTTTTTATGGTTAACTCGTCGCGCTCTGTCAAAGACTTTCTTATATCATTATATACAATTATTAATTTCTCTATATCACATTATATTATTTCTATGAACATAAGATATTAACTAATGAAAACGGAAAATATGTACGTATTAACACCTCAAGGGCATTTTAGTATTGTATTCCAAAAATTTATATTATTGAAATTATAAAGTTCGTTTTAATATCAGTTTTCACTAATGACTGAACACATTTTTCTGACATGAGATTGTTGCAAGCGCAGAAAGATGTGAAACGTTTTCGAAGCGTTGACCTTTGGCTCTCATTCATTGTATAGTAGCTTCCAAAGTAATACGTCCCCGCATGCTGTAGCATTGTAGCCCATTGTGTCCGTGTGTATAATATTCGTCATTAAACCTTTCTTGCGTTGACCGTTTAAATTGTTTTATTGTCCTTCAATATAAACCTTGGTCGCTCACAATGGAATCCGGTGATTCGACATGATAGCATCGTATTACTGGACTTTATCATGGACGTTTCTTTCATTTAATCATTGTTCTGTTCCCTTTAAACAATAAAACATGCAAGATATCATCTGACATTTTAGTATTATGTTCTATTACATTGTTTTCACTGAAAACACACTATCAATCCGATTTAATTTCAGGAAGCGTAACGGCCTTCTTCAACTCTTCGCAAACGCTCAACAAAAGCAGTATACCTTTTAATTTTTAACACACATTTTATTTTTTCAAAAGCCACTGGTAAAAGCGGTTCTTTAATGGCGTGCTTAGCGTGCTAGAAGTTCAGTTTTTAGCACTAGTGCTAAAAGTGACGCGTTGCTAAAGTGTTCAGATAAATCTGTGAATACAACAAAGGAAACCAAATACTTTCGTGTGACTGCATCAGCTTCTGATGACCACAATGTATCATTAACTGAATTGCACACTTAAATAAAAATGAAATAAAAGTCAACAGAGCTGTCTAACAATGGCACACATAGTAAAAGTGTTGATTACGGCAATTAGGAAAAATCGTAGGGAAAAAGGTAGGCGGGCTGATCTTTTTGGATCGAAGCCACATTCGAATGGTGATGTTTTTTCTCGATCTAATAGTGATTTTTTCATAAAATTAATGATAATAATATCAAGATAGTTGATAGGAGTAAAGTGAATATAATAATAGTAAGGGTGATTAAAATTATTTATTTTGAAGATCAATCCTTTTGATTGGAAGTCAGTTCGAAGAATTGCGCCACTCGGCCTGTCAGCTTCGTGTCGCAACCATTCCGACTTGCAAAATAAACCTTTTACTACTCATACCATAAATATTTTCTAACGGTATGCTGCGCTTCAGTGTTGAGTAAACTCTACTACTAAAGTGCAAAAATCGTTTTTCTGCGTCATTTGTGTATTCCCCTATTTAAAATGACATGGAGGTAATCTATGGGACCATCCAAAGGAAGTGGAAAGAAAAATTAAAGCTTACTGTAAAAGAATTGATATGGCAAGATCTATTTATGTGTTTTCAAGTATTTTAATAAAACAATTTGTTTTATGACACTATGAAAGGAAGTCAGTTTTTGAATTTCAATAACGGTGAAATATTTAGTTCCTGAATATATATAAAAGATTAATCTTAATAGATACGAATTGTTGAATCCATGCGATTACATCGCATAAAAGGAAGAGCTGTGTGTAAAAACGATTCAGCAGAAAAGACTTGAATTTACTACACGGAAAATAGAAAAAAACAAAAATATTGTTTCATGCCTTTCGATACTCATTCTCCAAGACTAATGAAATGAGAATAGCAAATCTTGGAACAATACACCTCTATTAATTATTTATTTACTTTTATTTATTTATTTGCTTGCCGTTCGACTTTTGTTTTTCGGTTTTTTTAACGGGTACAATGAATTTACGGGGCCATCCTAAGGCAAATGCAAGTCTCGCTGCAACCCATCACTATTTTTACTTTCCCGTATACGTACGTATACACGGAGTGATATACATAGTATAGGGAAAGTTATGTAATGCTGCGCGAAAAAATGGCCAATTTTCGGCGGAACAAAATTAATTGCCGGGCCGTGAAAACGAATAAGTGGATAAAACCAGTTGCTAAATTAAGAAAAAAAAATCCCCTAACACATGGTGTAGCCAGAAACCCTGTTTTCTAGGTCCTTGATACCGAAAACCCAATTGAAAGGAAAACGTCCTTCTGTCCGTCCGTCCGTCCGTCTGTCCGTCTGTGAACACTGCTACCGCCTGCTAACGCGTACCATACGTACGATTTCTTCCAAAATGGATATTCCCCGGTCGATCTGATTCTAGTCGAAGCTTTGAGATTTTGAAAAAATTCTTCAAAATTTGGGGGTACTTTATTTGAAGCCCCCCGGGGATTTTCAACATTTTCTCAAAAACGGCTCCAAATTTTTTCTTTAAATTTCTTGTATGAATAGAGTAAAATACGCCTTTTAACATGGCATAGGTCCTATTTTCACGTATAGCTCTAAATTTTCGAAAATTTTTAAAGTTTGAATTTTTTTCGGCATCTTTCTCCAACTACAAAATTGAAGATAGAGATTTTTTCTTAAAATAAAATTTGTTCTGCATATTGATTTCTTTAATAAAGGTCATGTAAATGTTTTTCAAAATTTTGGTAGTTTTCGTGCAATATTTGCAATTTTAAAAAATTACAAAAACAAGATTTTCTCAAAAACGGCTCCAAAATATTTTTTTAAACTTTTGGTAGGGATAGTGGTAAATGTACTCTATCAATGACATAAAAGCCATTTTGGTCTATCGGTTGTTTTTTTCAAAAATTACAAAAATGTAAATTTTTTTACTGGTCTCTCACGTCGTTAATATTTACATTATCGGCGATTTTTTCACATTATTATATTTACGAGTATATATGCTTTAAATAATGTCAAGTAAAGCTTCTCGAAAACACTACTGTTTTCTGTGAAAAGTAGCTCAAACTTGCTTGGAACTGAACCTTGTGGGACTCCTGCGAGAATTGGGTGAAGCGGTGATATAGCATCTTTTACTTTCACTTGAAAATATGTCTGTGAGAAAGCCTTGACTTAGTTCCTGCAGAAAAATGAGATGTTCTAATTTCTCGTAGTTTGTATGTTAGTCCTTGATGCCAAATTCGGTCAAATGCCTGGGAAATGTCTAAAAAGAAAGACACTGTGTGCTTGTTGTCGTGAAAACCGTTTACTATATGCTCGACAAGTCGCAGCATTAGATGGGTAGGAGCAAGATTAGGTCTAAAACCAAATTGGGTGTTGGGAATTGCATTGATTTTCGTTAAGCACGCTTGAAGTCTTTTTAAAACAAGTTTTTAAAAAATGTTTGCTAAAGAAGGGAGAAGACTAATAGGCCTGTAATTGCTTAGAGTCTTTAGGTTTTTGCTTGGTTTGCTTGGTATCCTAATCTTTACGATGCATTAAATATTGACGTTATTATTGCAATTGCTCGCCGAGGAAGTTCTTTTAAAGCTTTGTTAGAGAAGTTGTCGTATCCGAGTGTTTTTCTAGTCTTGGAAAGTTTAATGGCATTTGCTACTTCTAAAGGAGATATGAATTTTATCTTTGTTGGGATAGTAAACATAGGTAGTTTTATGTACTCTTCTACTTCTGAATTAACAATGGGATATTCTATGGGATTTGGATGAAGACACTTTCTTGATATTCTGCTATAGCTTCCCTTTTTCAGCATCTGAGTATACGGTCTTACCATTATTCCGTAAAGGCGGTAGCCCTATTCGTTCTTTTGTGATGCTTTTGATTGTTCTCCATAGTGGTCTGGTGTTATGGTGAAGTTGGCTTTAGAATATGATGAAAGTTAGAAAATATAAATTCATCTATTTTTTGTTTGATAATTTTTTAGACGGACATGTTCACGTTTATTGTTTATATTTCTATTGGATTGCCAAACACATCGAATTTTTCTTTTCTTTTTATTTAGTTCAAGAATTTCTTTAGGTAGTGTTGAGTTTGACTTTCTATTTGTCTGTTAGAAGGGTATATGAGCATATTTCAATGATTGTTGTATGCAGTTTGTGAGTTTGTGTAATTCATTATCTATGTCTTCAAAGGATGTCATGTGTGGATACGTCAAACTGCTAGTTATTAATTCACGGAAATGATTTCAGTTAGTTTTACCGTTGATTTGTTTCGGTATTTTTTCTAAAGAGTGTGTCGGTGTTCCCAATCATATGAGGATGACAAAATGGTCCGAATCTAAATCTAGAACTACTGCTAGATTGGTGAGGTTATACCTTTTGTAATGATTATATCTAGAATGTCTACTCTATTGTTTGGATCTGTTGGGTTGTGGGTGGGTTCTACAGGAGAATAAATACTAATGTTGTGACCACTTCCTGATGTGTAGTCATATTGCAATCTCAAACTCTGTTTTTACTATTTAAATCTCTCAGAAATATAAATTGAGGATATTGAGAAAAGGTGTTTCCGTATTCAATTGGAAAGGTTTTATTGAGTGGTTTAAGTGCTGTAATGACAACTACATCCGATCTATTATAGGTAATGCTAATTGCTACTGCTTCTTAAGCTGTTGAGTGGGTAACGCAATTACAGTTGTGTAATTTAAAATAAACAAAATGAACTTTATTTGATATTAAAGAGTGATATTAGCACTACCCGTTCGAAAAATTTGAAGAAAAAAATTGGAGCCATTTCTGAGAAAATTACGTTTGAGCGTTTCTGAAAATGCGAAATTTTGAGCAATTTTCACTGAAAACCGTTTAGTTTTCGAGAAACTTTACTTAAAATTATTTAAAGCACATTTACTCATAAATGTAATAATATGAACAAATCGCCGCTAATATAAATATTCACGACGTGAGAGACTAGTCAATAAAATTAAATTTTGATGATTCTGGTAAAACAAAAGAGTAGAGCAACGTGACGATTATGTCATCTCACAAAGTGCATTAGGCACTATCCTTATCAAAGTTTAAAGAAAAAAATTTTGCCGTTTTTGAGTAAATCTTGTTTTTGGAATTTTTTAAAATTGCACATATTACGCACAATATTGCGTGAAATCTACTGAAATTTTGAAATAATGTACATGGCCTTAATAAAAGAACTCACTATGGAGAACAAATTTTATTAGAAGAAAGAGTCTCTATCTTCAATTTTGTAGTTGTAGGAAGAGGCCAAAGAAAATTCAAACTTTTGCAACTTTTGCAATTCAGAGTTAACCGTGAAATTAGGACCTACGCCACCTTAATCAGTGTATTTTACTCTATTCTAACAAGAAATTTAAAGAAAAAAATTGAAGCCGTTTTTGAGAAAATTTTGAAAATGTTCGGGGGGCTTCATGTAAAGTACTCCCAAATTTTATAGAATCTTTTTCAAAATCTTAAAACTTCGACTCGATCGACAGGGTGTTTTTCAATTTGAAAAAAATTCTACAAATGGTTTAGGCGCTATTAGTGTACACAGACGGACAGACAGAGGGATAGACGGACTGACGGATGAACGGACGGACGGACGGACGGACGTTTTGCTTTCAATTAGTTTTTCGGTTTCAAGGATTTACAAATGAGGGATCCGCTACAGCACGTGTTAGCGGATTTTTTTCTTAATTTAGCAACTGGATTTATCCACTTTTTCGTTATCAGGGCCAGGCAATGAATTTTTATCTGCCGAAAATCCCCTGTTTTTTCACGCTACATTACATAACTTTCCCTACACTATGTGTATTACTCCGTATATACGTACTACGTATATGGGAAAGTAAAAAGGCATTGAAAAATATTTAAAACATATTGTGAGTCTCTAATACTTAAAAAAATGGATAATTCTTGCTCCTATTGTAGTAAATAACTTCCTCTTATACATTGTGTAGTCAGAATTCACGTTTTATGGGTCCTTGAAACCGAATAATTAATTTACAAAAAACGTCTTTCCGTCAGACCATCTGCTCATTTGTCTGTGAACAATTTTAGCAGGTAACCGTACGCAGGATTTCCTTCAAAGTAGATATTATCCTCTCGATCTTGTTCATGCCGCTTTCTCTTGAATTTGAAACGCTATTTTGATTTTTGGGGACGCTTTGTATGAAGCCCCAACGACATTTTCGAAACTTTCTAAAAAAATAAATACTTTTTTTCTTTAAATTTTTAAGTAGAGGAAAACTGTACGCTGGTAAAATGGCGGAAATCCAATTTTCGATGAATTCTCTGAATTTTTGAACTGAAAAAGTTATTTTTTTTCGGCATCTCCCTATTACTTCATTAGTGATTTTCATAGTGAATTTTTTGTAATCAAATCCGTTCTTGAAAAATAACTTAAATAAGATCAAGTACCTTTTTCCCAAATATGAGTATTTTTGGCGTAATTTTGAGGGCAATAAAAATAATTCTTAAAAACAAGATTTTCTTCGAAATAGCTTCACATTTTTTAAACATCGTGCGCGAATAATGTTAACTACGGTTATAAAATCGATACAGATCCATTTTTCGTTAGACCCTAAGAGTTTTCGAAAGTATGCAAAAGTTACAATCAATGCGAAAAAGTATGTGTTGTTGAGCTTCTCTGTTGTTGTTTTTTTAAATACGTACCCAAAAATTGTAAGTTTCAAGTGTATTTTATCAATTTTGTTAAAATAACAAAAAGACATATCATTCACACTTCAATATATATTAGAGCAGCAAAAACATAAACCAAGACATTCCTCGCTTCTTACCTAGATTCAATTCTACATCCTAACACGATTGGTGTTAGGGTGTAGAATCTAGGTAAGCGAAAGCCCAAACTTCCTGGGGTTTCGCCGAGCACCAGGGCCTGATGAGAGAACATCCGTCTTTCCTCTTCCGCGCCGCTTATTTCATTTCCGGTGGAAAGAAGCTCCGCCTCCCCGCCACGAGCCCTCCTCGCTCGCGCAGCCACGCCTCGCACCGCCCTCACCTCCTTCAATAAAAAATGGCGCGACCGACCCAATCACGCGCGCTTATGCATTAATTAGATGGCCGCGGCGCGTGCGCGCGTGTGCACGCGTGATTTAGTGTGTGCGAGGTGGAGGCGCAGGCGGCGGCGGCGGCGTGGGCGACAACCGCGAGCGGTGGCGGCGGCGGCGGCGGCGGGGGCGGCGGCGGCGCGCTGGCGCCGTCACAAGCAATTACGCGGGGCTGCGCTGTTATTGGCTGTAATAGGATTAGCGGCGACCGCCTGGCGCCGCCCCCGCCCTGCCTCCGCTGGCGGCAGCGGCAGCGGGCGCGCGGGGGCGGGTGGGGCCGGGCGGCGGCGGAGGGGGTGCGGGTGGACCTGTTTGCCCCCGCGTTCGCTGACCTGCGCCGAAGGGTGTCGCTCAGCGCCGCCAGGAGGCGACTGCTTCCAGGAGCGCCATTTAGCGAGTGAAATTTGCCTTTGTGTAGCTGTGAATAAATGAAATAGGATTCACCTTCAACTGTTATTCCGCATTTTCATTCAATTATTCATAAATAAAAATTACTTTTTTCAAACACATTGTTTTTAAAATGGATCGCACTTGTACGCATTATAATACGAGTAATAGCATTTATATTCCTTACAACCATTTATATTGCTGTTTAGGCCTTTCGCCTAGTAAATGCGGTTTATTTTCTAAGTGTAATGATTTGATGTTATTTGTCAATTGACACAATTCTAAATTTATTTGAAGGGTGTTAAAAAAACCTCAATGCTGTTTAAAGGATTTTTCTAACGCTACCATTATCCATGAAACCATAATGTTTTTTGAAGCACAAATTTGTAAAAACATCCCCCTACAATGTTCAAAGTGACACTTAGTAACCGATCGATCATAACTATCGAACATTTTGAAGCATGAGCGCTTAATCTAAGCGAAATAAAAAAAGAAAATTTCAGAAACTAAAAAAGATGCAGAGTTAAATTTTAATCAGTATCTAACTAAAATACAAAGTTCCTATAATCATTTTTCTTCGTATTTTAAATACTAGCTTAAGAACCGTGACACTACACGGATATTTATTTATCACAATCATGTTTTTGATAGTTAGAAGATACATAATAATCAGTTAATATCAAACTAATATGTTTTATTTTTTCACATCCTATTAGAGGGGAATTCTCTCTACTCCTGGTCTGTTCGCCCACTTCTATCTATTCTACTCTATCCCTGCTGTATTCGATCTTACACGGTCTTGGCCCACCTTACCCTGTCCCAGTCCCCAACCCCTCGTCTATTTCAGTCACTTTCTAAACTATATAATTAATAAATATATAATAGAAGTAAAATAAAATATCATTACCCACGTCTATTCTTTTTGTGAAATTTTATATATCGTAATAACACAATTATGCAGGTACATCCTTACAAAATATCATCCAATCTATCACAGTCTTAGTATCATCGTAAGTATTTACTTGTTCTTGATCCATACCTTTTCTTCATTAATTTTATATCTCTTACATTTCTATACATTCACGCCTAGATGCAAATTAAGATCAATTTCCAACTTACCTTGACAAATATTGTATATGGGAAGAAAAACTGGCAAAGATTATCATTCTCAGACAGGAACAGTTCACATTATGCAATTGAATATAAACAAAACAACCACTTACCAGAGTTAATATTCATTTTCAGTAATTTTCTCAATACCATTCGTAGCGATATACTTCATTAATTAATTACACTTATACTTCTTCTACAAGTGGACACTACATGTACAACACATACTTCTACATGTACAACACGCAGACACTTACTGTTCTCTGCTCTCGGTTCACTTGTTTGGTATTTTCGTTATAACACCGAGTAAGCCACCATGGAATGCGTACACTCCATTTGTATTTTTTGTAAAAAAAGCATATATTCCGGTAACATTTTAAATAGCAACTACTCTACGACTTTACTCTTACTCTATGAAGAACCTTTCATTCTCGATCGCTCAAAAGTATTCGTGTCACATTAGGGAGCATTCATTCTAGTGGTACTGATTCTTTTTTGACACGTACAATTGTCAACAACTGCACTTTTATAAAACATATTGTGTACTGCTTTACTGTCAATTATATATTATACTAAGTTGCAGGCCTATATTTGACTTAAACTTATTCCTAAAAATCAATATCAGGGGGCTGGCGTAATATCTGGGATTGCGAGTGTCAAAAATAATCTAGAGCCGTCAAGTGATAATCAATACTATAACTATTTTCGTTTACCCCTTCCTCTCTAAAGTCTCACGAGAAAGCCGCGTGCGCCGCGCTTTAAGTGCCCTGCAGCGGCGTATTCCGGCAGTGCAGCGCAGCGGCCCCAGGTGAATTGGCGGGAGGGGGCGCGAGGGAGCCGGGCCCCAGGCGCTTCATCCCATAAAGTTCCCAATTAAACGAGCAAGAATGGAATGACGTGCTATACGAGTAGGGGCAAGAGTAATAAATGCCCCTTTTATGGTTAAGTCTATCGCATTATCTCCTCACTTCTCGCGCATTACCTTTGAATGTGCAATGAAGCATGGAAATGGCGTCCCCCGGGAAAACCAGCGCCGTGCTTCTCAGTAAGAGAATTTTGAAATGGGTTACACTATAATATTTTATGAGACGCACGGTAAACATGTGTTTCTAAGAGTATGACCACTTCACACTATTTCGCTAAGGAAATTAAATTTCCTCAAATATGTCGCCATTCGGTAATTAAATGTATGGCCTTGTGTTGTAAAACATTAAGAAAATCCACACGATCTACAGCGACGAAGTCGTAATAGAAAGACCGAAAGTTAGGTGTTGCTTCAGAAGAACACTTTCGAGGAATTTACTCTGATATAAATATCTCTTATTGTAGCTATCCAGGTAAGATATAATTACACACCATCGTATTTTGTTAAAATTGTTATAAAGATATTATAATAAATTGTATTTGTCCCAATAACCTATTAAACAGGAAAAGAAATGAGTTCTATCTATAGTGTGAAATGAAAATAAATTTATTGTTCCACCCCCGCGACGCCACTGCTCTCCACTCCGTGCCAGCCAGTATATTATACAACTAGCTTATAATGTTAAGGCTCCTCTCCGCTCGCTCTCCACACACACTCCAACCCGTCACCGAGCGCCCAGCCTACATCGCAGCTTCCGCAATTCCTAGATGTTTTACAGATTGCATTATGAAATCTCGAGATGAAATTTTCATGCTCAATTACTCGTATTCCAAGTTATCAGTATGGAAGATTTGAAAAACTGAATTACTGGTGGAAAAGAATTTTAATGATGACGTACAGACATACATTAATTTCACAGTATAAGATGAACAGTTGACTACCTTTTGGGCACTATTTGTCTTACATGCTTTTGGCTTTATTCAACTCTATTCTCGATTGCGGCCACCTTTCCTTTCTCTTCCGACTTGTCCGGAAACGGCCAAGGGGTTTCAGAAGGCTTTGGACGTCACAGATTAAATGAACAAGAAATATGTAGTGTGTAACAACGTAATCAACAAAGGTTGAATTACGTAAACGAGTTCTAGGAAACGAAAACACGATTGGTATGTCGCGACCTTTGGTAGGCTCGTATACTCTCAGAGAGTTTTTTTCCCAATAGATTCGCTAAATTAGTGTTAAATTAACTACATGTACAGTAATGTAGTGTAGCTAAATTATAAAACTACATGTATAGTATTGTGTTCCTTCTTCATGTTTAGCATCGATCTTGTGCGTCTATACTTCGTGGGTATTGAAACTCGACATTAAAAGATGTTTCCCCGAACCTATCAAAACCCTCTTTAATAGTACACAACTGGTTCATAATATTAAGTTTAATTGCATGAGTACACATTTTGAAAACAAGAGACGTTAGAAACGAGTTTTCAAATTTCTAGCAATGCAGAAAAGCAACACTGTAAACGAATTGATGTGTTATTTTTTGTTTAAAAGCATTATAAATTTATAATAGATTCAAAGTCAATTTTTGGAAACAATAAGTGAAAAAAATGTGGTGGGCTGTTCAGCTGACCAAACTGGGCTGACTGAATGTCTGATGACGTTATTCGTGCTATAAACGGCATATACGTCATAATCTGTGCTATAAGATGTCATTTTATGAACAATTTTTTATTACGAAAAAGGACGTTATTAATGCTGTAATTAAAAAATAATATATTCTTTTCTCCGCTTTCTAATTTTCCCCCCCTACAAACTTAGCCGGTCACTGAAAGAAAAATTAACTTTCTGTCTTCATTTTTATAGTTAAAGACTGTAATAAATTTTAAAATTTATTCACATTTGTCTCGATAATAGATCACTAGTTCACTTATCACTAGCTCTCACATTATGTAGATAATAGGTTACATTTCATATCACACTTTAAGAAACAAATTTTACCACTCGCCCAATTATCACCAACCTATGTGTCATTTGGTCTGTTGCGTGTTTCGCTAATGTCAAAATTCATAATAACGTTGTAAAGGATATGTCAACATAACAAAGTACTTAGAAAAAAATACTGGTACCAATAGCAGAATGATCACGGAGTGCAATCAATGTTCTGTTTCCTACAATATGTAACCTATAAATATCATAATTTTTCACTAATTTTTAACATTTATATAAAAAATATAGAAAATAAAATCCCTAAATTCATGTATTAAAAAGAAATTCCCACACGAAGCAGTAACCTAAAAACAATTCCCTAAAACTTACATTTATCGCAGCTCAAATAGAACGAAATGAATATAAATTAATATAGCGATTGTCTCTCGAGGCAGAAGTAGAATCTGAAATCTTATCATTAAATTTCCGTAATGTAAGCAAAAGTGTAATTCTTTTATACGGGCAATCAAATTTGAAGGAATGCCATGTGACAACCCAGCATTTTCCAGTTGGATTGGTCTACTGCCGAGGCGACTCTGGCCCGCGATGACCGAAGCAGCGTCTTCCCTTTGCGTCTCGCCGCGCCGGGCGAGCGGCGGGCGGCGACGCGACCCCATCTGGCACCACGGGCGGCGGGGGCGGGGGCGTGGGCGCCCGAACCAAGATAAATGGGCCGCTTTGTCCGAATCTCTTAGCGTAACGCGATTACGCGGCCCCTAATCGCGATCACCGCAAGCGCCGCCGGGCGCTGTCACAAGACGTCACTTCCGCCCCGCCGCGCCGCCGCCTCCGTAATGGCCCCCGGCGCCGAGGCGAGGCGCGGCGAGGCGAGGGTTGCGCTGCCGCCGCGGGGGTGGAGCTGGCGGGCGGCCCTTGGCGCGTGGCTGCTGCGAGCGCTACGCCGGTGGCGCCCGCCTTCCTCGTCGGCGGCAGATGAAGGCGTTTTGATTTCGTAGGGCAAGTGCCTCTGAAGTATTGGCCAAAAGGCGGGGAGTCCCGTGGAGTAGCCCAGGGCTGCTCAATTGGGCTGAAATGGTTTAGGACAGTGTTGTCAAGGTCGATGCCACGAGCGGGATTCCGTAGCGCGAGTGCCACGACGAAATCGCCCCTCCATGCAGTGCATTACCCCGCCCCTAGAGACAACGCCATCCCTATTGTGAAACAACGGTGTTACTAATAGTTCCCTTTCCCGACGCTAGTTGTGCAGAGGAGCTCGTGGCATGTTACGGTGCCACGACGCGTGCCACAGCCACCAGTAGAAGACCTTGACACGACTGGCTTTAGGTCAACAATGATATTACTGCAGGGTCTCTGACCGGGAGGGCCTCGGGTTCGAGTCTCGAACGCATCATGACCGCGACTGCTTGATCATGCGACATCTAGCAGCACGACCGAGAAAGACGCTAAAAGCTGTGATATATTCCATCGTGAAAACGGGTCTTGAGAGGCAGCTATGGAAAAATCGCAGGATAACTAGAGAGCTAGGTCAAATTTATCCACTATCTGGTGAAGAATTCTAGCAGCCGGTTGCCCAGATCGGTTGTTTTTCATGGTTCTTTGGCCAACTCCAGGCGAATCCCGGAGCAATACTTTCACAAACGGGCCATACACCGCGCACAATCTTCGAAATTCTCCACAAAATGCTCTCCCCTTATATACACGGACTTGCACTGATATGCACAGCTCTATCACACATGTGTGGAGATCAGTCGGGAGCCAAAAGCTTGTTCCAGTCGGAGCGGTTCCCCTCTGGAGAGATACCTGGAGGGAGAAACCGTGGGACTACTGACCACAGAAGTTTTTGGGCCTCTAACACTGAAACAAATCAGTGAAGTTCGCGGCTGACTTGGCGTCCCCTGGCCCAGTGCTCATCTGTGGACCACCGGTGTGCTCCGAGCATG
Source organism: Acheta domesticus (assembly GCA_031308135.1). Taxonomy (NCBI): domain Eukaryota; kingdom Metazoa; phylum Arthropoda; class Insecta; order Orthoptera; family Gryllidae; genus Acheta; species Acheta domesticus. The sequence continues at coordinate 55,195,783 of JAHLJT010004567.1, forward strand.
TTGATGCAGATTGTATTCTATTGAATTGAATTGATGCCTTATTTTACGTGGCGAGACTCAGGCCATGAGGCCTGCTCTTCCGTCTGATCACGCCAATTTCGCTACGCTCCTTTCACCAACTAGCGGAGAAAGAAGGTATTACTGGGGCGTCGAAACAGGCGATTTTGAATTTAGCTCAGAGGCTTCATTTAAGCTTGAGGATCTTATACATGCAGTAAATGTACTAACATGGGACAGCCGGCTTTACTTCCCCTCCGAAGGAAGGCGTACGAAGGAATGTTTCACCCCTAATTGTCGCAACACGTTGGGAGGGGAGGGCTCTCTAATCGATTGGTTCTAGTGTCGTGAAAGGCGAGTGTCACACAAGCCAATATAAGGGGCTACCGCGATAAGTGTCTCCCTAATTCTTGCATTTGAGCATCTACGGTGAGGCAGTGAATCCGCTCGCCTTCCGCCGCTGGGACCATTGTTTTAGTTTCCGGTCGATCCATGTGGAGGTGGAGAAAGAGTGTTTACGCCAGGCCTCCTCGAGATTATCCTGTTTGCACTATCTCTCATTCCCCCATTTATCCAATATCATTCATATATCTTCATAATCACATATCAATCACATCTTTCATACATACCAGATGCAACTATAACACTTAATCACTGGCATCATAATTAAAATATTGGAGCTTTCCTCATGTCCACCTGAGAGAAGAGAAGAGGTGATGAAGAAGGGTTTGTTTAATAAAGGAAGAACATTAAGTAATTTATTATATTCTTGTGACTAAATTAATTTGAAAGAGGGTATGCCTCCGTAGTTTAAGTTGAACTTACGCATCTTAATTTCAGCAAAGAAACGCTAGGGAAGCATCATTTGATGCGCTTGAATACCGCATTGAGGTACAGTGAAAGTAAAGGTGAGTGGAATGGCCGTTGATTTTTAAATGGAATAAAATAAATGATTGCGATTGGCTGGAGAAATGAATGTCCTTCCATAAATCTTGTGCAAAATAGTTTGATCCATAAAAATTACAAGTCCCACACAAGTTATTCACTCCAAACCCACTTAAGGTAGAAGCACATATGTACGACAATCAAAGAGCTCGCTCGAAAAGCTACAGAGATTCAAGCTCAAGATTCTTTTAAAGAACATTTTTATTGATTTAACGTTTTTCTGTTGAGCAATGATCAAATAGTGCTTAGGGGAAAAGGGTTATTTATTTTATCCTCAATTTAAAAGGATTTAAATCAACATTACTAGGGCTGTAATTTTCGATTTTTAATACTTTTGTTTACCATCCAAACCTCTTTTATTTTTCTATTTTTTCATAATATTACAAAAGGCAATCAATCTTCATATGTCGCAAGTTAAAATTAATATTCTTTTATTTTATATTTCTTTTCTTTATATATTATTTTTCTTTATTATTATTATTATTATTATTCCATTACATCACGACTAAAGATGTTATCAGTCGGCTGAATATAAAATCTAATCCAGGTTGCAACCAGCTACCTAAGGAGTAGATCTATGGTCTGTCGGTGCCTCTACAATATTTTGCGCAAAATGTGGGCTGTTCCAAATAAAGCTATTTCTTGCACTTCCCAGTCTTTTGAATTACCTGGGAGTTTAGACAAGTTCTTACACAAATTTTGCGGAACAAATCCCAGAGCTCCGATAACTATCGGTACGACCTGTGCTTTTACGCCCCACATTCGGCTGATCTCGATTTCCAAACTCTTGTATTTAAGACGTTTCTCTGCCTCCTTGGTAACGACGTTTTGATCGCAAGGTACAGCAACATCGATAAGTAAACATGATTTATTATTATTATTATTATTATTATTATTATTGCCTTATATACATTTCTTTTCTTTATTATTAATTAATTATTTATTAATTTATTTATTACATATCTAAACTTTATTATTAATTATTTTCATTATTATTATCCAAAATAAAAGCGTGTTAATGAAATAGAAGCCAATTTTTACTACAACGCTTAAATAATAATTCAAACATGACATTTGTTTGAATATACTACAATTTATTAACCAATAATTCATAATTAGTCAATTACATGTGCAATAATTTCAATAATCGGTCATTCAAACATAAATTCATAAGGAAAATGTTAGAATAGACACACGCGACATCAATATCTGATAAACAGAGCAATTATTTTTATTTGAAAATAGGTGTAACCTTCTTGACATAATAAAACTAGTATTGCAATGTTGAGCGTGACAAATGGAAGAGCAGATCGCATCTCCCGTTTGACATCTAATATGCAAATACAAGATGATGCATCTTTCCCTTCAGTAAGGCAAGTCGCTCAGTCTGCGTCAGGGCATGGTAGAAGGAGGAGGCGTCTCGAAAGAGACAAAAAAGCGAGAAAACAGGCACGATGGAAAGATGGAGGTCCCCTCCAGAAAGAGACTGAAGCAAAGCGAGAAAACAGAAATGTCGCTGAGAAGTCAGACAAATATGATAACCATACAAAATGAACAAGCCATCCGCTAGTCAATAAGTCAAAGAACTGACAGATCGGATATCAGGCGATGTACGGATTTTCCCGTTTATGAAATAGAAAAAATTTAATCGATAGTATTACAAAATATTCAAGTAAGATACAAGTAATCCAACTTTCTCCTACATTTTGATTGTTTTCAAATACATGTTTATTTTTAAAACCCATAACATGTAATAATGTCGTTTACATTGCATACTAAGAGCCAAACGAAGAATGGATTACAATGAATTGCATTCAGTTCTAAGCAGAGTACTGGTCATTTGTCGCAAATTCCTATCAATATTTTTAAAGAAAATATAATCATGAAATAATATGATAATATTGCTTTTGATATGATACTATTGATAATATTTGCTTTTGAATTAAAAATAAAAAAAAATTAAAGAAGAAAATATATTTTCTTAGTAATAATAATAATAATAGAAAAAGTAATAGTAATAATAATAGCAAAAGTAATAATAATAATAGTAAAAGTAGTAATAATAATAATAGTAATAGTTTTAATAGAGTTTATAATTATTATAAAGCTTCGTCCCCAGAAATAAGGAACACTGATGCCGCATGACTCAGGACAAACCTTAGCGAAGTGAATACATGTAGGAAGGCATAGAAAGTAGAATTTTAGAAAGTAATCCAGTAATGTGTTCTATAAATCGTATCGTGATCTTGATGGGTAAAGACAAGTTTTACGAGAAAACAGAACATCATTTCTTGGCAAGAATTGGGTCAAGATCGGAAAGATGTGGTTGCGAGGACGCGAATCGAAGGCACTAAAATAACTTCGAGGTAAAAAATCATTGTAGAGAATTCACAAGGCCATTCAATGCTCCTATCATCGTTAAGTAATAGCACGTCGAAGGAGGTCTCCAGACTTCAACCCCCCCCCTCGCCGGCTGACATAAGACTTTAATCCCCCGGCCGCCATTGTGAAACAAACACGCAAATACAGTTTTTACCCATTTGCAATATTAACGAAGGTCATTAAATGCCTCGGTGAACTCTTGATAAACATTTCGATAAAGGTGCATATCTCAGTAACTATAAATCAATAAATAAGAATAATTTTAAATTCAACATAATTGAAAAATTCTTTATAAGAAAGCAGCAAGTTGTCTGAACTTGTAGCTCTCTCCCTCCTAGAAGAATCGTGATTGCACCACTATCGCTAAGGCGAACATTTAAGGTAGTATGTTCTTTAGATCGACCTCGATGAAGTACCCCCAAAAAGTACTTTAAATGTAAGCAAATTCTCCGTTCTTCAAGAAAAAGAAGCCGTTACCGGCCTAATGTTTTAATAAAAGAAGTTTAAATTAGTACAAGCTCTTATGGAAAAACTTTCGCGGGGATGTTTTTTAAGTTATTGAAGAAGTTAAACGGTGAAAGTACTTTTTTTTTTATTCAATATGTAGTAACTTTTTTTAGAAATCAGGTAGCATTAAATGTAACATACCTCACCGGGTAATCTGAGGAGTAATTAATAAAAAACTGCTGCAAAATTCATGGCAACCGGAAGTACTGGTTCTGGGCCTAGAAGTTTAGCTGTACAAATCATGTTGTTGTGACCACTGTTTCTCTTGAGGTACGAGACAAAACCATCCTAACTTAAAATTTTGAACCAAATACAATTACAAACAATTTGGCGATAATTCACATTCAATATAAACAACGTGGACTAATATTCAACGCGGAAAGAAAGAAACGTTCTGGCGCCGAAGTCAACTTAACCTACAATAGGTATTGCAAACTTTTGAAAAAAAATCATGCGAGAAGCTGAATTTATTAGGAAACATTGTTTTTATAGAGCAACTATTCAATACTTCCCTTTTAACAATTTACAAATAATTATTCAAATGCTCCGGTCTCGTTTACAAGCAGCTATTTTTAATACAATATGTAGGTGTAGTAGTCAATGGTCGAGTGTTTGACTAGCGACTGGCACGAAGGGTCACGAAAGGCGACACTTAAAGGCTACGAAAGGCGCTCCCACGGCGACGCCAGGTATGCAGATGTGACGACGGGTGCCCTTCCTCCCCGCGGCTGGCGCCAGCGTCGGGTCGGCGACGACGCCAGCGCCGCGGCGCCTGACGGATCGGCCTCAATAGCTCCGATTTGTCGCGGCCGCCGCCGCCCTCGACGCTAACTCGACGCGAGAGAAATGCTCGCGGTCAGGAGCCGTCGCGCCGGATCTAAAAAATATGGATTCCGAGGAGATGGCCCCTTTCATTCGCTGCATTGACGAGCGAGGGAGGCCGCGCCCTTTTTCTCCCCCGCACGCCCGGCGTTCTTCGGATGTCTGGGATCGGTCTTGTCTTGTTTCGCGAAGGTCTTTTGGCGTCTCTACATCGCCGGAAAAAGAAAGACTAACTGCTTCTGAGCCGCATACGCTAAGATGAACTGCCTTACGTCTTCGACACTTTTTTGGGGAGACATGAGATGCGGTTCTTTTTCTGTCAATTTATCTGACGTATGACGATGCATTTTGGGATACAAATTGAAATAATACTCTTTGATCTTCATCTCGTAGCTTCTTACGGCGAGTATATACATTCCCATTGGCCACCATTTCTATTATTTATTTGTCATTGGTGTATCCAAACCATATATATATATATATATATATATATATATATATATATGTTTTAGATTTATTTTTAGATATGTAATAGTATAGAAACAGTATAAAACCACTAAAAATCTGTTCATTTTGTAATAAATTTTAACAACATTATCACGATTAAAAATAAACGACATTGAAATGATTATTTTTATCTCTCTGTTTATACAAATATATATATATATATATATATATATATATATATATAAGTATACAGTACTTCAAGGAAATGTGGACAAATGTAGACTTTCTTAAAAAAGTATGTGAAACGAATCGAGAAATCTAAAAGAGCATTTTCTCTTCTCACCCGAAAGTATTCTTACTCACACGAAAATAATTACATGATGAATGTAATGAAAGTTGTTATTGCAGTTTATGATCTGGAAAGTCATTAGTTTTCACTCAGCACTTTCATGTCGTGCACATAATTCGAAGACGTTGCGGGCGCTTGTCTGATTCGCCCCAAGCGTTGCCGGCCGGGCACTGGAAGTGTCTCAAAGCGCCGCCCCTCCAAAACAAAGAAAGGAGAGCCTCATTTTCAATTTCCGCCCCCGCCGGACGCCGCCGGAGCCATCGCCGCCCTCGCTGCCTGCAATTACGCGAACTTCAGCGGCGGCAGCGGCGCCCAGTGGCTCCAAGCGCGCTTCTATGCAGACGGCGCCTTTGGATGTTCCCTGTCGGCCACTTCCACCAAAGTCGAGCCTTTTGACTCTTTCAGTTTGTTCAGCATTTCGTTGTTGTTGTAGTTGGCTAACGCCCAGATTCTGGATTGATTCATTATTTCGTGTTTCCGTGTGCGACAACTGTTAAGGTCGTTAGTGTCCTAAGTCAAGCGCGCTTTTTTTTTTAAAGGGAGGTGGTATTCTTCCCCTGCTGGATTGCGAGATCAGGCGCCGAACAATACGCCGCTTTTTCAGCATGGCACCGCCCAAGCAGGGACAAGCTTTAGGCTACCGACCCGTGTGGTAGGGTAATGCAAGTAATTGTGATTGTGTGTAGGCAAGACGTAAGAATAGGCAATGGAAGAAGGAAAGATCCGTTTTTAGAGCGCTGCTCCGGCATTCGTCTGGTATTGATTGGAGAAACCAGACAATAAGAGAAGCCGGCTGCTAGAATCTCTCCTCCAGTGAGCGGATAAATTCAACTTCCTAGATAGTGTGGAAAATTCAGCCACTGTCGGATCTCGAATCCTAGAACCTCCCGGTGAGAGGCACGCCAATGACATGAGTTGATACCCGGAGTTGCCTCAGCCGGTCGGTCTCTGGAAATTTGTCCATTTGACCCTTTGGAATGACAAGGTTCCAGCTGACAAAATCGGAGAAATTTTTAGTGTGATAGGGTTCTATCAGACTTCTACTACAAGTAAAACATATTCGTGCCGTACTATGAACTAAGAGCTACTCTAAAAATCACTTCTATAAATCCATCCGATTAGGTAGATAAATGAAACTTTTACATCAATTTATTTGAAAATACCGAAATATCAGTTGGAGCCAAAGGGTCGCATTGTTCCACCCCAAAATGTAATTTAAGAGCAACACACGAAACGGGCCATAGTGTTCACGCCTCCTCTCTTGAAAATAAACCAAATTAAAATATATTTTAATTAATTGTAACTATGCTTCAAAATGATATTAAAAATATTTTAATACTTCTATACCACAGCACATATAGTATGTTACCCATTCAATTCTGTTATTTTATCCATTACATATCTCCTACCCAGGCCGAGCGAATATGAAATATGATTAGGCAGGGTGCTGTTCAAGGATTATAGTTTTGTCGCGCAGACATGGTTCTGTTGCATTCCAAAAGTGTGAACTGACTCTACATTGAGGATTTTCTGTCCCGTGACACCTGGAATTCTTTGTAAACTATAAGAAAAATGAACTGTCATCAAGACTCGGACAAAAAAGAGAAAGTAATTCTGAATGAAAAGTCTTGAATAATAATAATAATAATATATGATAATAATATATAATAATAAATAATAATAATATAATAATAACAATAATAATAATAAATTGAAATATGATTTCTTCGTTACGAATTAACTTAGGCACCCTTATTTACTTCATGGATATTCGGAATGATAAACCAATAAGTAGAAGTGAAACTTGTTTAAACATAGTTGTGTCGCCCAAGTGAACGAGGCCCTGGCCTCGTGGAGGAGTTAAGGATTCTAAGGAATGCTCAAACCTTTTGTTCGTTGGTACATATTTAAAAGACGTTCTTGTAAACTACATATCGTTTCGTGACTATAAGAGTGTGAAGACGCGAACACTTTTAGTTTTCTGGGAGGATAAGTACATGTAATAAAGCTAACCTCCAGTAATAAAGCTACCTACAACATTAATATACTGAAAATTGGATGATCAACTTTCAAGAGAAAAAAATCAAAACCGCAAAAAGCGCCGCTCTGTGCGTCTAGAACGGTGTTCTCGCGCACTGCGCGCAGGGCGAGCCAACGGCGCCGCCATATTGCAACATTAGCGCTGGGCGGCGGCGGACCGCAGCGGCGGATTGAGTTTTATGCGGCGGTCCACGCGGCGCGTCGGCGTTTGCATGGGAAAAAGCCGCAGAACGGGTCATCTTCCGAGGCAGCGGCGGCGGCGAGGGCTGGGCGCGCGTGGGGCGAGGGGTGCGCGGGGCGTGGGGCGCGGGGCGGCGGAGGGCGCGGCGGCGACGCTGAGGGAGGGCGCGTGGAGGGGCGTCGAAAGAGGAGGGCGCCGGCGCGGGAGGGGCGCGCCGCGGCGGCGTGGGAGGTAGCGGGGGCGGGGGCAAGGCGGGGACGGGGCGGGCGCGCGCGCGCGCGGGGCCCGCTGGTGCAAATATAATAAGGGCCCGACTGCGCGGGCCTACATATATACATATAGCCGCGAGCAATTCCCATGAATCAGTGCGGTACGTGTTATCCGCGGGGCCGTACATAAGCCCTGGCCTCGAGTAATCTGCGGGTGCGCCGATATATCATACGGTGAGACAGGATTATGGCTGTCATGAATTTTGGATTATCTAAGATTGAATTAAAGTGCCGTTAAAACAGAGCCCAATGTTTTTTATCTAATAGAATATGCCCCCGAACAGCCGGCCGTACATCACGTGCTCCTGACTCAGGCCGGCGGCCCAAATTAGCCGTGATTGTTTTCTGCGCTCGCCGCCACCGCTACCGCCGAGGGAGAAGGGAGGGCGCGCGGGTTTTGAGGACGGGGCGGGCGGCGGGGCAGGCGGGGGCGGCGGTGGCAGACGGCTGCGGCGTGCCCCCACATTAGGTGACCCGCAGCGCGGCGGCGAGGCCAAACCACGGCGGTGGAGGCGGAGGAGGTGACGCACTCGCCAAGAAAGGGGTCGTCCCCGCAAGAAAGGGTTGAGACTTAGGAACAGTGGGTGGGGTGGGTAAGGAGCTCTTGTTTAGCTAACTTATCATCTCCTTCCTTCTTTTTTCCATTCTACATTCAATTTCATACTTTTTGTCTTTTTTTCTTACTCTTGTCTCTTTCTCTCTTCCTTGTTCTCGCCTTACTACGGTTTCTAATTTATTTTTCTTAGTCTTATATCCCCGTAAAATATCTTACTTAATTTCATAATCTACTGCTTTAATCTAGAACTTCTTAACCTTTCCCTATTGTTGTCGTTACGTTGATATGTTAATTATTTTGGTGTTCTTGACTTCATTATTGCACATTATCTCATAATCGTTTTATTGCGCATACTCTATCACTCATCTTCGTTTGCTTTTTTTGCTATTTTTCTCCAGATTTTTTAATGATCTTAAATCCTATTTACACGCCTCCTTTTGAGAAACAATTTTGGTAGTTTTAGCGAACATGCGCCTGCGCAGTGGCTTTTGTGGCGGCAGAGACACACTGCGCACGCGCGCGTTCGCTGAAACTCCGGAAATCGTACGTCAAAAGGAAGCGTGTATATTGAGTCATATGTTTACTTTAAGACGTTAATATTATTTTCTCTTCTTTCTGAGTATTCTTCTTACGGGACAAATTGAGCAAAGGAACCATCCAAGATAAGGCAAATTAGAAATACACGGTTATTTTAATTTTTCGCCAAGGAGGAATCATTGAGAAGTATTGAAGTACACTTATTTAGTAAGCGATATCTTAATTTTCCAATTTTAAAAGTCTTGTCTGAGTTTTCAAGACTCTTGGTCTGGTTTTAATTTTGTTTTATTATTTTGAGAGAACTCTGTTATTTTATTCTAATGATCTCATTTTCTGGTGTTTTCAATATATTATACTCTCTGTAGCGTAGCTTCAAAATGTTGCTCAGTGTTGTTAAGTATTAGATGTATCCCCTGGGGCCGCTAAAGTCGAGGTTAAGGGAAGATCGAAGCACTTTAGTCTAGGGGAGCTGTAAATGAATCGAAGAACCGTCGAGGTTAGAAATTCTCTACATCAACTCCACTTGAGAGGCACTTTCTGAACCTTCTGCGATGTACCTTCAGTATCCAGGAACGCGTGTGGTGGTAATATCCGTTTGCGAATGTCTCTTCACTTGAGCACACGTTAAAAAAGAAGTGCATTGACTACCAAAACATCCAATAAAATTGATTAAGTTTTTTATATTTTAGCTCATTATAATAATTACACTCAACGCAGTTACTATTCATACATTTAGTTTGTAGAATTTGTTATAAATTTTTTAAAAAATTCTAGATCAGTTTTATACCGCTCTAATTAAACATCATTAATTTATATTGTCCCTTTATATTGTAGAACTGTCATAATATAACACCTCTACAACTTACAACTTTCCGGATAATTTGTTATCCAAATGTCTGGTTTAATTGTTTTCATTACGTTTACTGCAAGTTACTATAAACTGTGTTTGTCAATATACATTCAAGTTTATTTCAAAACATAAAATAACATATTTATTTATATAATTTGATATTAAGTACTTTAGACCCAATTGCATAATAAAGTTCTTAAGGAGTAAATTTGGAAACTGTACCTCCAATGAAATAGCAGAAGATGTAAGCGGAATGAAACGTAGTACATGTAATTCCGATAATGATATAACGTTGTAAGAGAATTGTAGCACCTAGAAGGGGTATCTCAACTCTGCAATGTCTCATTCAATTCGTTTTTAATTAAAAATCTCATGAAAATTAATAAATTGTATTAATTTTATTTTGAAGGTTGAAAAACCAATATGCACATGCAAGCAACCTCTACAACCGCTGTTCGCTCTACTACAGCTTCATAAGCTGAATGCTTTTTATTTTTTTATTTTTTCAAATCATAAATACTCCGTGACTGAGTGCAGTTTCATTCAATGGCTGAAAGAGCGTAGTCTCGCAGTCATCACGCTATTCATCTCTATCACAGTATGTGACTGATTGAAAGAAAATGCTCTGCTATCTAGCTTTGAAAGATATATTGTAGGTATTTAGAAAATAATTCTCCAGACGAAGTGACAATAATCTAGAGCAACAGGCGAATGTACGTAATTTAAGGTCAGAATGGTGAGGTCAGGTTTCAGGAGAGGTCAGAATATTTTTCGATAGAAATTTCCGTCACATGTTACCTTGGAAGCAAAGAACACACACGGAAATCATGTTTTCAAATAATAAAATTTGAAATTTCCTTTTAATTTTCAGTTAAGAAAAACCTTGTATTATTATCATAAACGATCATTTTTAATTGACTAGTGAGCTGGAAAATGAAACACTTAAACCTCAAAATAATGGCGACAGTGTTATTTATTTTACCAACTAATGCGCAAAACATTGATTTGGCTAGGATATGTTTGACTTCTGCAGAATGGTTTCCTATCATACAATTTTTAATTTTTTTTTCATTACATTACTTTAATATAAATGTTTGATGTCCATAAATTACGTAACGCTAAAGGGGGAGGGAGGGGGTCTGAGGCAGCGTTACGCTGCTTTACAAAGAGAGAGGGAAGTGCGTTACAAGGGGAGAGGGTATCGAAAATACTCGAAATTTGCGTTACGTAGCGGACGGTATGGACGGTCCCTTATTATTTTGCCAAATGCTCTGATTTATTAATGATGCGCAGAGGGTGGAAAGAAGAGGAAAAGCCATTCATCATTAAAATAATTCTGATATTTTTTAGCTAACTTTAAAATGAGTTATTTCAAAATGAAAAACCAAAACAGAATATTTCCTTACTTAGCATTTTATATGAAAATTGAAACCATAAGTTGTTATAATATAACCTGAAATTATTTCACCGCTGTTTCTATTATACCTGAATTTCTGCAAATTTCTTGAAGTAAGAGCGTATTGCAGAGTCCACTTTGTTGAATAAGCCTTATTTATCTCTCTCTCCTTATCTCTCCCCCCTCTCTCTCTCTCTCTCTCGACTCACGAGTGCATTTTCCCTCTTTTACTCTCTCGGATTGGCCCTCTCCATGAACACATTATCTGGCTCGTACATGAACTGTTCTTACCCGTTTACAAATCTGTGCCTTATTCAGATACATGTGACAGTGTTAATTTATCTTTAGGGGGGCATCAGTCCAGTATGAAAGGAAAACAAGTGAAAGAGAGAATCTAAATTTAAATTCCACGCGCGTATAGTGAGTGTACCATGAGTGAGAGGAATCGACTGATTTATATTAAATGTTGATATTCATAAACAAATAATTCATGAAAACAATTTGTGATAATAATAAGATGACAGTTAAATTTGTGATGACGCATGTTTTCTGTTCTCTAATATACCCTTTTAAATCATGATGAAACCAATATTTTATGGGGCAATTCAAAACTTCCTCTTTCAAAAAGTATAAACGACGGTGTTGTTTCCAAATTTTCCAATTCTCTCTGTTGATGGATGGATTGATTTATATAGTACCGTGTCCGAAATAGGGACATTCTAAATCGCGAAATCCTTCGCCTTCGCGTAAGTGTAAGTAGCCGAAGCTGATGACATTCGGTCTAATACTGTCCCTTTCCACGCAGGAGCCACTAGAGCCAGAGTTTCTTCGGCGACTCCTCCGCCCCTGCGCCTCGCAGGCAGATGTCCAGTGCGGGGAGATGGACGCCGCAACTGTCGCGCGCGCGCTCTAACGGCCCTCGCGCCCACCCCCGCCCCACTCGCCCCCGCCCGCCCGCTCGCCCTCCCCGTCCCTCCGCGCACAATTACGGGAATTGATTCTGTATCGGCGCTCCCCGGACGAGCTAACCAACAGCCCGCGCGCCGACCGGCCGCGGCGGGGCGGGCAGGGGCGGCCCTGCTGAATTAAAGATACGGCGCGCAGAGGCCAGAGGGCGGGCGGCGGAGGGCGCGAGGGGCAGCGCACGGCCAACGAAGCGGACGAAGGTGGACGAAGATTGAGGCAGAAGGTGTACGAAGTACTAGACTAGGGACTAGAGAGGGATGATTTTTATTACATATAGAGATTGAGAAACGGTTGGGTAGGGAGAGGGAGAAAGGATATTAGCGGAAGTGGAAAGATGGAGATATTGGGTTAAAAATGTTGAAGAAACAATCGGCGAATTTCTATGAAAAGGGAAGTAGATAAAGGAAAATTAAGTGGATTGGAAAAGGGAAGAAAGAGAGTAGCGGTCAGACAGACCAGAGAGGTAAAGTAAAGAGAATGAAGACAATAAAACACCCGAGGTGCGAAGGTTAAGGACCGGCCCTGAGACTTGTCGATGTGGCGGGGAGGCGAAACAACACAATGCTGAGCAAAGCGTGGGCGAAAAAGAAAAAGGGATTGGCGGCCTCGAGGAACCGTGGGCTGTCGGGAGGAGGGGGCAGGGAAGGGGGCGAGATACAAACGGCTGCGCCGCGTGAGGACAAAGGAGCGGAGCCGCGGCGGCGGAGGGTGTCGAGCGGCCACATACGTCTCTGTTTGCGCTCCACCGCCCCTCCGTCCTCACGTCCAGCGCGCTGCCGCCTCCGCCGACGCTGTTGCCACCAACGCTCTCAAACACCTACCGGGAGAGATGGCTCAATGCATCAAATGATGTCACTGCAGTCCCTCTGACCAGGAGGTCCTAGGTTCCAGTCCTGACGGCACGGCGACTGGCTTGTTAGCTAGGTCGAATTCGGTCGTTGCCTGGAGGATAATTCTAGCGGCCGGCTGCTCTGGTCCGTAGTTTTCCGAGTTTTTTTCGATCAATACGAGGCGAATGCCAGAGCAGTTCTCTAACATACCATGGACCGCGCGCGATCTTTCCATTCTGTCCTCACCCTTTACACACAAACACATATTTACATGCACTACACTAAAACACATGCCGGGAGACCGGTCGGAAGTTTAGAGTTTGTCCCGGACGGGGCGGTGCCCCGCTGGTGGGAGATACCTGGTTGTGGAAACCCCGCTCGACGGTAGTCGACGGTAGGTCGGTGCCGGGTCTCACCATCCAGCGGGAAAAAGATCACCGCCACCTCCCGAGGAAAAACACCCACTACACTTACGGGACTCTTACTATATTCTATCGTTTCCATTCTCATGATCAAAATTAAAACCTCCCCCATACCTTCGTCATTTGTCCTACCCAACACTTCCACCATTGACTCTGCAGCGGCTCTATTTGGCGTCCTGCGATTTGAGTTCTGACAGTGGCAGATTTTCGACTGTATCTACAGAGTTATGCCGAATTCAGGCGCTGTCTGGAGGAATTATAGCGACCGGCTTCTCTAATCGGTAGTTTTCCATGGTCTTTCCGATCAATAACAAGAAAAACCCGAAGCAGTACTCTAACAAAGGGATACGGTCCGCGCGTTATCTTCCCTGTCCTATCCTCTCCCCTTACTCACACTTACTCTTCTAAGCATGACTCTACCTTACATGTCGGGAGCTTAACTCTTCTAAGCATTACTCTTCCTTACATGTCGGGAGCTTAGAACTCGTCTCGGCTATGTGCTGCTGTGGGGAATTTCCCCTCAATCCGATTTGCAGATGGGCACCGGATCTCTCATCCAGCACGGAGAAACCCTGCCGCCTCCTCCTCCGAGAAAACATTCATTACACTAACGGGACTAATGACGACAGCAGTGGAAACAATCAATCCATCATAGTCTCTACACTCCTCCCATCATATTCTTTGCCTCGCCCATCGGCTTTCCGTCTCTCTGGAAGCGCTCCGCCTGCCGTCGCCCTGGGCCGCTTCCGTGGCCAGCGCCTGCCACAGCCCCTTCCAGCGGCGGCCGCTGCGCTGCGCCGTTTCGGGAGTTGGCGCGGCGGCGGCGGCGAAACTCGGCAACTCGGCGGTCGCCTCCGCAGATGCGGGAGATAAACCGCGGGCGGAAGTGTGATACTGGCCGTCACTTCCCCTGGCGGCGCCCGCCCCGCGGCCCCAGCGCCGCCCCGGAAGGGGAGTTGGCGCTTGTTCGCGCCCTGACTTTTCTCAAGTCCCCCTCTGCGGTCGCCGGAACTTAAGTTCCGAAACGTGAATAACATTCGGGGCGCCATGTGTTTTGTCTGCGGAGTCTAATTTTCGGGCCAGACTTAAGTCCGCCTGTCGGAGGGAAGAATTTACATTCCCGGAATGTTCATGTTTTTCTATCAAGCTCTAAGTTCGGTGATTTTTCTCTAACGTGAGGGCAAGTGGGTGTGAAAGTTTTGAGAATTAGGGGAATGGTACAAGTCTGTCCTTCCTGGTTATTCTAGGATTCGTTTTCTCTAATGTGTTTAATCAATTGTGTTTGTTGTAATATTGCACAATGCACTAATATTTTAATATCATGGTGTAAAACTAAATGTCAGTGTATCGTACATGTAAAAACAGTAAAGACATGTACATCGCTATATGATTAATAAAATAATAACAAGAACAAATATAATTTAAATCATTACACCTAATTTCACTCACTTCCTCTCCACATAATACTCGCAGTGATTTTGTTGCACTTATTAAAACTTGATTCTCCAGGGAAGTTCTGAAATTTAATTACACACACATAAGAACTAGTGCAATGGTCATAATTTTCGGATATAACGAATGAAAATGTTAAAATATTTCTCGCCCATTCATTGGATGTCTTTTTAGTAGACGTTCATGAAAAGAGGCTGACACACTTTTTTAAAACTGTTTATTTTCTCTCTTTTGAATCGTAAACTAAAGAATGCTAATATTCAGAGTAACTTTGTTCAAGTATTAAGATAATTTCAAAAAATGTATTCATATTTTTCAATTACTTTTCAAACATACATTTGACGATAACTATTTTATATTTTCTGGATTTGGGATTTGAATTTCTAACTCGTACACCACTTCATAGAAATGCTTCAATTCGACTGTGGCCACATTGCTAATTTTTGTTTGTCTCTCTTCCAATTAACTCGTAATTGAAGCTTGAAATACCAAGTTATCTCTTCTTCCTCATAACGAATGACCAGATACTTTGTGACACAACACCCTTGATCGGACGCTTATCTCAACATCAGCGGCGACCCCTCGTTTATTCCTCCACTCTTCACAAAGAGGGTTGCTGAGCCTGTTGTAGACGATCGGTCACTCGATCTTCGCAAGAAGCTCTTAACGCCCTACGTCATTCCGCGCTCCTGACTAGATGAATTTCCCCCAATTTTCCCTCCCCTCTCCCCTGGCAAGTTCCCAATCGGCAACGTGTACCTCGATTGCAAGGGAAGACTTTCTCGGAAGAAATCCAGGTAGATTTCCAGGTAGAATACTTAGAATGACGTATGGCATACATTGGCGATTTTTAAATCGAAACATTTATCGAACGTTTGCAGAAGATTCAAGATGTTGACTCTTCACGGACGTCTCGCAACTACAATCTTTTGAATTTTTTCTCATAAAATATCTTTATTTTCCCTCACCATTTCCAACACCTTCCTTCCTTTCAGTTTATTCAACGTAAAGTTCGTATACAATGTTTATCATCACTTAATCTTTTTCACATTTAGTTACCTGAGGATATAACTGATTTAATTGCAGTAAAACCTATTCCGCAAATGAACTGTTTCTGTAATGTATTCGATCTTAGAAACTTTATTGAAGGGTTTGCTAGGCTGCTGTTGTTGTTATTGTTATTATTATTATTATTATTATTATTATTATTATTATTATTATTGTCATTATTATTACGTGGATGGTTTAAAAGAATTCATACGGGAAAGATTCGAGTAAACAGATATTGTATTCCACTTCTATACTTATTCTACAATAGGTCATTTTTATAACGATATGTCACAATGTATGAATATATATTCGAAACAGCCGTTCATTTGTTTAACCCAGAAAGGTGTCTAAATACGCGATATTATTCGGGTATCAAAGGAAATGTGCATTCGATGTGATACCTCACCTACCATAAGAGTACAGAGCTGCAAAAACTTTTAATGACTTTCCAGTTTTCAAGGACCTTTGTGGCTTCCTCTGATCAGATTCCTCCCTCCCATCATGAACGAAAAAAGTTTGCTATCTTCGATATACCTCTTCCAGATAGCATCTGCATCTCCTGAGGTCGTGACCACTCATTTCAATCCCACTTTCTTCATGGTTTTCTTTTCACTGATCTTTCATGATCTTTTCGATCTCTTTTTACTGATCTGTCATATTCTTGGTAGATTCTCCATGACCTCGCATTACTGGTACTTTACCCACCTTTAACTCCCGCAACTTCCTCCGCTTTTTCTTTCCCTTTTCACTCCATTTTCGTTCGCTGTTACGCTTCTCTTACTCTTTCTCTTTCGATCGTCCCACCATTCTTTCAGTTTCCACCTCTCCAGCCTAGTCTCGCCTTCTTGCCAGCCACGTTCGTAGAGCTCCGTTGCACTCGCTCTAGCCTCCCCCGCGTGCACGCAGCAAAACTTAAGCCGTCGCTCTCAGTCAATTTCATTCCATTAGTCGGCGATTATTCGAGCCGGGGGGCGGGGCCGGGCGGCGGCGGGCGGGGCTGGCGGGCGGGCGAACGGCGATCCGGTCCTTCGCCCGCGGGCGGAATTTATCGCGAGTTGTTCGGGGTAATTGGAAGTGCTTGGCGCTATTGAGTGGTAATCTGGGGATGGTCGCCTCGCGCGGACGGCCGGCCCAGTCTCGCCGCCTCCGCCTCCGCCGCCGCCGCCCTCGCGCCACTTCGCGCCCCCTCGCAGCCCGTATAAGAGCTGTAAACGGGGCGCCCGCGCAGTTTTAATGCTATTGTGTCCGGGCGCTGCCGCACCCGCACCCGCCCCTCTCCGCCCCGCCCCGCTCCCCGCCCTGCCCCACCCTTCAGCGTGTAACCCCCCCGTGCCCGCCGAGCGCGACCGCGGTGCCGGAAGGGCGCTCGCTGGCAATCTGCGCCGGTGGCCGCGGGACGCCGGGGGGTGGAGTGGTGGGGGAGGGGGTGGGGTGTCCCGCGGTCGCCGCGCGCTGCCAGGCGCGAGGGACAAGGGCGATGGTGCGCAACGAGCAGGACGCGCGAGAAGACGGCGACTGGTGCGAACGGGAAGGGGAAGGAAAGGATTGGGGCGCATACGAAGATCTGTGCAGTACGAAAACAATGTGCTGACGAAAGGAAAATTCGACCCCCAGAAAAAACGAAGAAATTATAAGGAAGCGAGTGTAAGCGAGATGGTCGGCGGATGGTGGGTGAATAATGGGAAGCAGGTGATCACGAGAACGAAAATGAAAGAAACAGAGGAAAAAGCAATATCATAGACTAAGGATATATACATCTTTACTCTATGGCAATATACAACTAAGCTAATAAAATAAGGTACTGAAAAAAATGAAGGCATAAATGTGATGAATAAACCATATAATAATGAAAACGGGGAAGTTGAGCGAAAAAAGCAATGCCTGAATAATAAAGATGGAAGAAATTATAACCAGTTGCCACTTCGCAAGTAAGATTTCAGGAATTACTTAAGAAGCGTAAGTCTTCCCGTATTTGCTCTCTTTATAATTTCTCTTCAATGCAACTTTCGCCGGAAACGACTTAGCAAGGGATTGTTGCATGAAAATTCTAGTTTAGTCTTGTGTGAAAGAATTGCAAAATGCGTACGATTACCCAAATATGAGAATCTGTATTACGTGTAGATAGCCCTCAAATTCAAAACACTTCAGAGAGTAAAATTTAATAGTAAACAACGTCAGGTAACCTTGAGTATTACTATACTAGCGGGTAATAATGAACCTCTAATAAAGAGGAATCACTATCTTCGAGTAGTAAATCATCACAAACTCGTTGGGTATGAAAACCTAATCTTCTATCCAAGATACCGAAACGAAAATTGTCAGAAGAGAGTAAAAGA
Source organism: Acheta domesticus (assembly GCA_031308135.1). Lineage (NCBI taxonomy): Eukaryota > Metazoa > Arthropoda > Insecta > Orthoptera > Gryllidae > Acheta > Acheta domesticus. The sequence continues at coordinate 55,214,117 of JAHLJT010004567.1, forward strand.
GTCAGTTTGCAGTCAGAAGATAGTAAAGGAGGAAAGAAATAATGCGTAAGAAGAAGGCCCTGGACGATAGGGAACAGGGCAGCAACGAGGGCGTGAGCCGAAACAAAACGGTCGTAAGGGCGAGAATGCGATCACCCGCGAGGACCACCCGGGGGCGGACAAGGCTGTACAGTGCGCCCAAATGTCACCAAATGCGTATACGCACACAATGTTACGCAAATGTAACCCATAAATAAAAACAATAACATAATTGTATTTTATTTTCATAGATGTTTCAATTGTTGCATTACTTATCATTTACGCACCGAGTAAAGACTTGTTGCAAATAAGAAAACGAAGAGTATTAATCCTTTTCCACTTTCTCTTTATAAAGTCCTCACTCTTTATAAAGTCCATACACTTTATAGTCTATGAAGTTTATTCAGTGAATGTAATATGGTAGTTTATCGGAATTTTCATATGATCAATTCATGAACTGTAAATGCCTATGGCTAAAAAGAGCAATGGACAATTGCTCTACGAACTTTATCGCTTATTATTATTATAAGTCATTACTCCTCGGATAGTAGTAATTTTCCTCAAATTCTAACAAATCAAATGCTGCACGTATTGCTTTACACCTTTAGACTCCTATTGCTTTCGGCCCATTGCGACCAGGCCCAGCGGCGCCGGAGGGGCGAACGAAGGCTCGCTCGCCCTCGCCCTCACCCCGCGTTGCCCCAGTGGCCCTTTATGAGCGTGTTTACGCGACGGTACTCGGGGCGGAAGCGGCTCGCTGCCCGCTCCCGCCGCCCGCCCCGACCACGCCCCCTAGCGGCGCCTCCGGCACCTGCGCCTGTCCCGCTTCCCGCTCTGCTTTTGCCGCTTCTCCTCCGCCGCCTTCGGCCTAAACCGGCTTCTTCAGCGCGTAGGTGAACATTCAGTATGCCTAGGTGAATGTTCAGGGACGAATTAAAAAAACCTTTAAAATAAATATACCGCCCCGATCCTATTGTTTGTGACTCTTCAGTCATTAAATGATTATTTATTGTTCACAGTCCGTCAAATACTCTTGTCCATATCCCGTAAGTATAGAGAATGCTATGCATCTAGAGAAGGTGATGTTGCACATCAGACTGCACCAGGTTTCTCTCACCAGGCATCTCCCCGGGGCACCACCAACACTGCCGCCGCAAAAAGCTGCAAGCTCTCGCCTGGCCCGCAGACATGGTAGTGTAATACGTGTTAGTGTTTGGATAAGAGGAGAAAAGAGGACACGATGAGGAAGGAAAAATTGCGTGCTGCTCACTTATTAAGGCCTGATCTAGTATTCGCCTAATGTAGATCTGAGAAACCACAGAAAACAGCAGCCAGCCACTAGAATTCTCCTCCAGACAGTGGTTGAGTTCGATCTAATAACCAGAGCCGAAATTCCGCCATCGTCGGGTGTCGGGTCCTAGGACCTCCCGTGTTCATGGCGCTGCAGAACCAACGTCACTACTTTCATAGAGCCATAACAGCCGCAGCTCATTTTCTTGTCCAAGGCCCTGGGCTACCAGAGCTCGTGAAGATGATTCTGCGAAATTCGCGCTTGATAGTGAGTGACACGGAGAAAGAGTAATTCTTAAGGTTCGAGTACCAATGATTGCGAATTTCCCAAACTAGGCTACATGACTGGGTCGAATTAAATCAAAGGAGGATTATTCTAGCAACAGGCTGCTCTGATAGATTATAGTTTTACGTGTTTTCTGCAATTAATACCGGAACAGTGACAACACCAACGGGCTACAATCTGCGCGCGATCTTTTCTTCCTATTACTGGCCCCTTCTCTCTCCTTAAACACACACACATGCACATAAGCACAATACCAAACTCGTCGAAACACCAGTCCACAGTTACTAGCTGGTCCCGGCTTAGGCAGTGCCCCTCCGAGGGGAAATCCTGAAGAGGAAACACCGCAAGCTGAAAAGTAGATTCGCGAAGGGTCTCCCGTTCCAGACATCTGCCGCGATTTAACATGCTCTACTGTAGCGTCGTGCACAAACATAGATGTGACAAGAGGGCGTGACGTAGGAGAGACGCTCAGGTGACCACGCGCTCGCCGCATGGCATCGCCGGGTTTAAGGGTGGGGCGTCAGGATGTGACGTAGAGGAAAAGCCCAGAAAGATAGGGCGGAAGGGCGGGGCCAGCCAAGCTAGGTGAGCTGCGACGCTCCACCGGCCCTTTTCGCTTCAAGCAGTTGACCTACGCCAGACCTGCACAGCATTTTGCACTTTCACTGACCTCAGGAGCTGCGTGCGGGCAATTCGGGTGCAAATGAGAAAATCGATGAAGGATGGGGATGAGACCCAATCTAGGAGTGGGGACCACCAATCAGAATGCGCAATTCGAAAGATAGCGCGTAAATTTAAAGAGCAATCGGCAAGAACATGACAGTCATATACAGTTCAAGTAATATTGTCTTTTGTATTATATTGCAAATGTTTGTTCTCGGTATATGACAGGGCGAAATATGAAACTACAACGAATTACACATATTAGATTTCGACACCAAGTATTATAATTGCTTGTAGCGCTGATAATGTAATTCGCTTTGCTACGATGTAATCACAAATTTAGTGTTGTGCTAAATACAAAATTTTGATACTGAATTGTTTTTGTTTGATGATGACAGCAATAAACTATTTTTATTAACTATGTTTAATTGAATAATACTGTTCTCTCAAAGCAAAACATATTGTTTTTAAAAAAATCATGATTATTTTCTGTTCTAATTTCTGACAAGAAAGTAGATTCGTTTACGAGATCGTATAAAAATATAAAGCCCTTCGCATTCTATTTGACCAATACCCATGATTATCTTATGATTGCCCGTAACATATCGTCACCGAAGTTTGCTCGTTGATCTCTGTTATTCAGTTTCATAATGGGGAAAATGGTCACAAATGTGCTATTAAACATTACCCTTCTTGGAATTGCCACATATTTTATTTTATGTCAATCTTGATGTGAGAGATTGCTCTCATGATTTTGTTCATTTTTCTATGATTTGGAGATTATAACATTCCTGGTGAACAATCAATTATTAAATTGCAATTTTGTGTTAAATAGAATTAAATAATATTTTTTTCTTATATATAAGCATATATTTTAAAGCTATTGCTTTAAAGTATTGATTAAGAGTCACAATGAGCATCTTATTTTCTTTAAAAAAATTAGAAAATGAAAATACATACAGTGGTGGATACAAAGATGGATATACAGTAGTGCACAGGACGTAAACAGTGAATTATGACCCTGGTAACTTGAAATACTAGACATAATCCATTTAGAACGAATGGGCATATAATTTTGAAGCATGGATCATTATTAGACGCCCAGGCATTCAATCTACGCGCCGCGTCGTGCTACGTCAGACTTCTCCCCTCCCCCCAAACCTTCCTACTCCCCACTACTTGCACTTTCGGCGCTGCCACGGGCAGACGATCGGCTCGCAAGTGCAGAATGCCCGCGGGAGCAGGCGTTGTGCAGGTCTGACCTACGCAGATCGGAGGCCGCCGCGCCGTGGGGTGCGGACTGCGTGCACAGAGGCTAGGGCCGGCAATGTACTTTGTCATGATGCAATGAGACTCAAGTGACGAGTCATGTAGGAATTCTGCGTTGCTTCAAACGATCGGATTTATTCGATAATTATGTAGAAGGTGTGGTAGCCGTAGAATCAATATTACTCCTAGCAGTGGGTTCGATTAATTTCGTTTATTTAACTATTGAAAGCAATCCGTCTGTCCGTCCGTCCGTCCATCCGTCCGGTGTATGTGAACAACACTAGCGCTCAAAGTATGCGTACGATTTTTTCCAAATTAAAGAAACCCCTGTCTATCTCTCCTGAGTCGAAGCTCTGCGGTTTAGAAAAACATTTTAATTTTTGCGAGTACTTTACATGAAGCCCCCCATTTTGAAAATTTTCTCAAAAACTGTCTCAATTTTTTTGTTTAAATTTCTTGTAAGAATAGAGTAAAATAGACTGTTTAAGGTGGCATGGGTCCTAATTTCACGGTTAACTCGAAATTTTCAAAACTTGCAAAAGTTTGAATTTTTTTCGGGCTAATGTACAACTACAAAATTGAAGATAGACTTTTCCTTCAAATAAAATTTATTCTCCATAGTGAATACTTTCATTAAGGTCATGTAGATTTTTTAAAAAATTTAGTAGTTTTCGCGCAATATTGCGTGCAATATGTGCGATTTTAGAAAATTACAAAAACAAGATTTTTTAAAAATTGCTCAAATTTTTTTCTTTAAACTTTTGGTAAAGATAGTGCCTAATGTACTCTATGAGATGACATAAACGCCATATTGCTTTATTCTTTTATTTTTTCAATAATTACAAAAAATTTAATTTTTGATTTGTCTCTCACGTCAGTAATAGTACTTACATTAGCATTGATTTGTTACCATTATTATATTTACGAGTAAATGTGCTTTAAATAATGTCAAATATAGTTTCTCGAGAACTCTACCGTTTTTTTGTAAAAACTATCTCAAAATTCCGCATTTTCAGAAACGTTCAAAAGCCATTTTGTGATAAATGGCTCCATATTTTTTCAAACTATTCCGTTGGATAGCGCAAATTGCTCTCTTTTATATGGCTTAAAGTTAGTTTTTGGTGTATTATTGTTTTTTCAAAAATTACACAAATGTGTTTTTTTGAAAGATCTCTCACACCGTTAATATGCACAATTCAATCGATTTGTAAACACTATTGTATTTGTGAGTTAAAGTGCTACAAATGATTCTAATGAAGATTCTCGAAATCTCAAAAGATTCCTGTGAAAAAGAGCTTCAATTTTCGCATTTGTAATAGCGATTAAATGCCATTTTCTTTAAAACGGCTTCAAATTTTTCAAAGAAGAATGCAATTTAGGACTAGGTTTTACTGTTTTTTAATATTCTTAAAATAATACTTCCGTTCAACTATTGAGAAACCGAAAAATTAATAAAATGCCAAAAAATATATTGTGGACTGCGATAGATGGCAGATGGCAAGAGTATGTGCCAAGTCCGAATAGCTAGCCGAGACCATACATAGCCGCTACATAGAAAACTATTACGGGAAAGTCTGTGCCATTCTGTAGCATCACTAGTTCATTATCAAGTCCCGGAAATGAATTTTTTTCTGCCACAGTTTCGCTGTTTTTATTGGGCAGCATTACATAACTTTCCCTATACTATGTACGTTACTCCGTGTAATCTACGTGTAAAAAGGACGAGTTTTATTAAATGTGGCTTAAGAAACATATTTCTGGCCCTTACTGTCCCGCATTTGTTTTCATGCTTATCTCACATGTTACCGCGAATGTTTCCTCTCATGTTCCCCAATTTCCACCACATATTCCTCATATAATCTACCGCACGTGTCCCGCATGTGCTCTCACATGCTTCACTGGGAATGAATCCAATAATAATAATAATAATAATAATAATAATAATAATAATAATAATAATAATAACAATAATAATACTTGGGTTTCCAACAGTCACTCCGAATTAAACACACTGCCACTAAGAACATACTAACAACTGAAGTGTGTAAACGATTGCATGGACTCTTGAAAACTCAACTTTCTGCTAGAAATCTTGTGCAGGCCATCTATTCATATTTTATTCCAGTGTTGGCATATTCCTTTGGCGTTATTAAATGGAGCAATACCGACCTGGACAATCCCCAGAGGACAATTCGAACTGAAATGATTCAACACCGAAAACATCCTCCCCATTCAAGTATTGAGCGTTTTACCCTTCCAAGATCACAAGGAGGGCGAGGTGTTGTAGATCTCATAAATCTACATAACTCTCAAATTGCATCACTCAGAAGATACTTCTTGGAACATTGTGGAAAACTTCAGAAAGCAGTGAGCGCAGTTGACAATAACTATAGTCCTCTGAACCTGAAAATGACTGATCCACCTGTTCAGACAGACACTGAAACCGAAGAGAAGATAACCTCATGGAAAGCGAACAAGGTAGGTACCCCCATGAGCTGAGCAAACCAGAAGTCGACATCTCTGCGTCGCACGCATGGCTCCAGCATGGGGATCTCTTTCCGGACACAGAAGCCTTCATGATAGCTATCCAGGACCAAGTGGTGCCAACTTTGAACTACAGAAAACACACTCTAGAGATTCCTCATTACAATCAGACACGTGTAGGAGATGTGAGGCCGCAAGCGAAACTATCCAACACGTGGCAAGTGGATGTAGGCCATGCACAGTTGAAATATAAAAAGAGGCATGATGAAGTGGCGAAGCAGTTCCACCAATTATTAGCAATGAAAACGAGCTTACTCGCCACTTCCTTGCCGTATTACAAATATGTCCCTCAGAACGTGCTTGGAAGTAGTGAGCTCTACTGGGATCGCTCCATTATCACTGACAAGTTGGCACCAATAGACCCGATATATCATACATTGATAGAAACCATCGTCAGGCTTTCCTTATTGATATATAAGTACCTAACACCCACAAAATATCGGTAAAAAATCAAGAGAAGGTCCAGAAATATACCGATCTCGCCCATGAAGTCGCTGCTCAGTGGAACCTCAGCAAAGTGACAACTGTGCCATAATAATATCAGCCAAAGTAGTGATCCCTAAAATGACACTTCGAGCACTAGAGTGTCTTCACTTGGATGCCAGAAGTATATATAACATGCAGAAGGCAGTTATTTTGAATACATGCCGTATTGTTAGAAGCCATCTGAATCTTCAATAAAGCAACCGCACACCTCGCCATCATATCTGTGAGTGGTTGACTTACCGACCAGTAAAAACTGTGAAGAATAAAATAATAACAATAATAATAATAATAATAATAATAATAATAATAATAATAACAGCATTACATCCGCATCTGGCAAAGGCTATTAATAATATTTTAGAAAATCCAAAGGAACTCCCGAAATGGCTCACACGCGGCATCACGTATCTGCTACCCAAAGAGGGAGACAGCTCTTTGGCGAAGAACTACAGGCCAATCACTTGTCTGCCAGTACTGTACAAAGTTATAACTTCAGCCATAGCTGACAAAATGTACAGACATCTAGAGAAGAATCATCTAATGCCAGCTGAACAAAAAGGATGTCGTAAAGGTTCTTATGGCTGTAAGGAAATCTTGCTACTGAATAAAGTCATCTTGAATGATGTAAAGAAACGAAAACGTAATTTGAGCATGGCTTGGATTGACTACCAAAAAGCCTTTGATAGTGTACCACACGATTGGATTTTGAAGACCCTGGAGATCTATCGATTTCATCCCAGACTTATTGAATTTTGCAAGGCTAAGATGAAGTCGTGGAGTACCAGGTTACTAATACAGAGCAGAAAGGAAGCAGTAGAAACCAGAAGTATTCAGATCAACAGGGGTATTTTTCAAGGAGATTCACTATCCCCTCTGCTGTTTTGCATTAGTTTGATTCCTCTATCAAGACAGCTGTCATACACTGACTTTGGTTACAAGCTCCATGGTGATGAAATGCCTGTATCACATTTATTTTACATGAATGATCTTAAAGTTTTTGCTAAGAATGAAGCGATTCTCTCCCAAATGCTGTCTGTCGTGAATGATTTTAGCAATGACATCTGCATGAAGTTTGGTCTTGACAAGTGTGCAAAAGCCAACTTAAAAAGAGGCAAAATGACCACGTCCGAGAACATTGAAGTTGATAGACACACTGCGATTCAAGATCTTGAGCCAGGTAAAACTTACAAATATCTGGGCACTGAAGAATGTGAGACCATCTCGAACGACACAATGAAAGAGAGAATTCGTAGGGAGTATTATAGACGAGTGAGACTTGTCCTGCAGTCCGCTCTGAACTCAAGGAATAAAATAACAGCAATAGGTAGTTTGGCGGTGCCTGTAGCCGAATACAGTTTCGGACTAGTAGACTGGACTGAACAGGAAATTCGCATCATGGATCGAAAAACCAGAAAATTGCTTACAATGCATCATGTTCCCCACCCCCGAGCTGATGTACGTAGACTTTATGTGTCACGTACGGAAGAAGGAAGAGGCCTCAGACAAATTGAAGCCTCCTGGCACAATGCAATAACCGGGATGGGAAAGTATGTAGTCAGCCATCAAGATGACCCACTAATGAGGCAGGTCATGAAATCTGACCGAAGAATGGGAAACAGAGGCATTGTAAGTGTAGCAAGAAGCATTGCGAACAAGACTATGCAATACAACCAGAATGACAGAGACACTGAACTTCTGATGCTACTTAACATGAAATTTGAGACAGAGAAAATGTTAAAGAAATCGTGGAAAGACAAACCACTCCACGGACAATATCTAAAAAGAATGGACAAGGTGCAGATCAATAAAGATCAATCATTTATGTGGCTTAAAAGGGGAAGAATGAAGCCAGAATCGGAAGCACTTGTAATAGCTGCCCAAGATCAGGCCTTGAGAACACGACATTATGATAAAGCGGTTCTCAAAATTTCCCAAGATGATCAATGCCGCATTTGGCAGGAACACGTTGAAACCATCGATCATATTGTCTCAGCTTGTCCAATCCTAGCAAAGACCGAATACTTGAAAAGACACGACAAGGTGTGTAGCTACCTTCACTGGCAGATCTGTACCGCCCTCGAAGTTCCGAACACATGCCCCAAGTGGTACGAACACTCACCGAAACCGGTGACGTCTGTTGGATTGTGTACGATATTGTACGACCAACAAATTCAAACTGATCGCACGATAGCAGCAAACAAACCGGATATAGTTATCCGGGATTTGGGGAACAAATCGTGTTTACTTGTCGATGTTGCTGTACCTTGCGATCAAAACGTCGTTACCAAGGAGGCAGAGAAACGTCTTAAATACAAGAGTTTGGAAATCGAGATCAGCCGAATGTGGGGCGTAAAAGCACAGGTCGTACCGATAGTTATCGGAGCTCTGGGATTTGTTCCGCAAAATTTGTGTAAGAACTTGTCTAAACTCCCAGGTAATCCAAAAGACTGGGAAGTGCAAGAAATAGCTTTATTTGGAACAGCCCACATTTTGCGCAAAGTATTGTAGAGGCACCGACAGTCCCTAGATCTGCTCCTTAGGTAGCTGGTTGCAACCTGGAGTAGATTTTATATTCAGCCGACACATAACATCTTAAGTCGAGATTTAGAGAAATAATAATACTAATAATAAAATACAAATAACTTTCCATGACCTGACGACGGTGGACACTGGAGTGTATATCCTTCGGATGAAACTGAAATCCTGAATAGAATAACCAGAAACGAATCCCTCAAAACGAAACAGAAGAGCTAAAATATCTCATTTTTCGAAAAGAATCTCAATCAACGATCACGCTTTTTAAATCATCTTAAAAGTGAAAATATAGCCCGACCTTGAACGTTTTTGACTACTCATGATACCGAGTAGTTCTCTAAAAATGTCATAGGATTTAAAATAAATTCTCATTTTGTTATTACGGCCTAAGAAACTCGAAAACTTGGTGGACGTGAACCGAGGTTTTGCTCAATTGTAACGTGTGATGAAACTAAGTATGTGTGTGGGTTTGCACATCTGCCTGTTTTTTCTCGTGTCATTATCTGCTAACTTCATTAACTGCTTATTATTTTTTTCGTCTTAAATCTGATGAAGACCTGAGGATAATTCCCTATCCAGCAGTAACACACGGGTGATTAGGTAGGTTTCTTATAAATGGTACAAAACCATCTTTCTTTAGTCTTCCTTGAGGTATATTTGGAATACTTATAAAATTTTGAGATTCGTAGTCACTTTGATTTATGTATGAGTAATGGGTTCATTAGAATGAATAAAGTTGACAAATTTCGTTGCAGATACTTTTAATTTTCCATTACGAACTCATAATGTGAAATGCAAAATCTTCCAAGAATAATAAAAAATCTCGGAGTCAAATCGGAACATTCCTGGCAGTTGTTAGAAAACTAATGACTGGGAGTGGCGGTCTTAAGTATCGTCTAAAACTTTTCTCGTTTGCGAGTTGCAGAGTTGAAGTTCACATTTTTGCTCGTAGAAAATGGTAGGTAATTTCGAAGATGGCGAGTATAACCACTGATCATTCAGTTCGCTTCCCTTCTCAAGTACGTCGTAAAACGACTGTTATTTTCTCGAATGTGTGGTAACATTTAAGTACGAATTTTCACATTATTTTCGTGCCATTGAATCTCTGAAGACTGAATATTCTATGAATATGTTAAACGCAATGATTTACGTAAGCGATGGTGATACACCCAATTCGGAATGATATTTTGCATTTGTATTCTTTTTCCCTTTTATTATACCCACGAAACTATATAAGTCTCGGGCAATGAATTATTGTTTGGCTTGCTCGTGAAAATTAGCAGGCATTACGTTTAGTTCTGTATTTGAATCTTGCTCTGAATGGTTGGGCAAATAAAGAACAATACACTGCCAGCGCTATCCGACGGATTCGGTATGAACTGGTATTGACCCATGTAATGTAATCATCAGTTATCATTATTGCCTGTATCTGGGAACTTTAAACGCGCCTTGTTGGTGCCTTTAAAATGAAAAAGAAAATGTGCCACAATGCCGAATTGAAGGAAAGACATAATTTGTGTAAAAATTACTGAGTGCCGAAGTTTCTCGTAAACTTTTGTTTCTTTACGAGCTACCAACTGTCGGAACTGACGTTTGCATTCGTCATTGTAAAAAGACACTTGACTATCGGAGTCATTTCAGTATATTATACTTCGGGATTGGTGTTGCTGTGATGGCGCCAATCCCGAGGAAATTAATTTTGGCGTATCTGGTTATAAATTTATTGTGTAATGTACGCGTTTACGGTCATGGGGATGGCGATGGTGATGAAGATGTGGAAAATGAAATAAAATTAATTCCATCAAATAATGGACGAGGTAAAGCTTAATGTAGTGTGTTTAAGGAACTGCCTACATAAGAACTAAACTATGAACCATATACTTTTCAGTACTACTTGAAGAAAGAATTAAAATGATAATTTACATTTCTTAGAAGAACAAAAGGACGTTGTCATGTAATGATATGAAGTGTTGAATTAAGAGCATGACGGATGGTTACTTGGTGTGTGGATTGTATGACCTGGTGGACCAAAGTGTATTCAGCTGATTTTTTTTACAGTAAAGACATTTATTTACATTTGGGTGTTGTTTCATCTAGATAAGCCAGACTTTGTTCATTCAATTATATTTTACTAATGAGCTGCACTGAACTATGATTTGAACAATACAAATTTATACCATTTATATTCTAAAATGTATACTACAAGTGTACATGCAATATATATTTGAATTGTTCACTTCTAACTAAAGCTCTAATGAGGAAAAACTTGTCTAGATGAAACATCAGTGAAAGAAAATACATGCATTTTCTATTTCAAAAAAAGGTGAGTATCTTTGATCCAGGTCATGCAGTTTACTTATTTAGATTAAAAGTCTGATCTTTTAATACCAATTGCAGCTTTAATTCAAATATGATGTTGATTTTCAGTTTGTTTTCTGAGTGGAAATGAATCAGTGAGAAAATTTTATTTTTGATATTTAAAAATTTATCTTGTAGTACCTAATCTTTGATTGTTCAATTTTGTTTTTGTTTGTCTTGTAGGATTTGGCTCCCATTTTGCGTGGCAAAATTTTGACAAAGGATTGGAAATAGCGATGCTCACTCAGAAGCCAATCATGGTTATTATTCACAAGTCCTGGTGTAGTGCATGCAAAGGTATTTCTTCAGTATCTGAATTTAATAGGCATACAGATGTATTGTTTAGGAAAGCCACTTAATGTATGAAATAAGCACGGTTTAATGTGAATAATCTTGCTGGATTGGAAACGTTGCAGTTTGGATGTGAATGATTGTGCAAGTGTAGGCTGCCATATTTGAGGACTACTGCCTTTTGATGCTGAGGTTTGATTATTATCTGCAGATGTTTTTATGAGCTCTTGTTTTACTAGTGATAAGAGGAAAAGGGATTTGGTTAAATTTCATAGCCAGTACTATCAAATCAAATCTGTAGCATGTTTGCTGATGCAAATGGTTACTTTACGTAAATACGAACATTTCTTGTTATCAGATGTCATTAACACCCATTGCTGTCTGTTATTGATTCAGATGTGTTGATATAAATATTGTTTGTTATTATTAATTGACTTTGGCCACAGATTTTTCATCAACAGACAGTTTAAATATTATAAAAAGTTTTTATTCAGATTTTCAGAGCGAAGTTTTGGGCTATCATTTTTCCCCATCTTCAGGCTAGACATAGTAAAGGAGAAATTCATCCAAATATGTTAAACAGAATATGAATAAGAAATTACATTGGAAGATATTAATCAAACAAACATTGTTATACTGAAGTATGTTATTCTAATGAAGAATAGTACTCGATATAACCAAAACATTTAGAGATTCACTAAGGGTGGTGCTGCAGAGAGGCTTTCAAAATACGTTACATGAAATATAACATATAACAGAGAAATCATCCTAGGGTTATAAAATTGCATTAGAGGAAATATTAGTAAATAAACAAATAAATTATTATTACTTCCCAAAAGGAAAAAGAGAAGTGGGAAGACTAAATAAGAGATGGTTTTCTTTAGACAACTTTGCTGGAACAGGCTAGATCAGCCTAATCCGTGTTGCTGTTGACGAACAAATAAATTTACATAATTATTAAAATTAAATACAAGAAAAATATATCTTTGGCCAGTAACCATACAAAGGATTACTTATCTGAAAAGTTCCTTAAGACAGAGTCATACAGACATTTGAAAGAATTTGATTCCACCTGTGTATTGAGAGAGTCTGAAGTTTTTATATAAAGAGTTTCCAGAACCAACTTAGAAAATAATTCTGTTCTGACTCCAATACTTCCACATCTGAAAAATTGATGGAATAACCACTGCCCAGCTTGTATCCTGTTATTGAATTATGTCGATCCGAAATCCCATATATATTATGCATATGTTCAGATATTAATGTCTTTAACTTCCTCTTTGTTTGCCCAGTGTAAGATTTTGAACATTGTTGACAATTTATCCAATAAACAATGTTCTGAAGGTTCAATTTATTTCTATGGTCTTTTAGATTAACAACAACAGACTTCTTGTTACACATTCTATTTATCAACTTAATGTCAAACTCGTCTTTCAAAGTTTTTTGAATTTGAGGGATAAAGAGCAAATAAAACTTTAGAGTTATTACCCTGATTCTGGATGTAAATATTTTTAATCTCAATTTAATCAACTTATTAATAAATTTATCAGGGCAATATCAGAATCTCAGAAATGTTGTATAAATTAGACAAATGGAATGGGGGAGATGACTATTTAATGGCCCTATCGACTAAATTTGTAACTACAGATTTTTTCATAGATTTAGGATGACAAGACAAAAAATTCAAGGTAATTCCAGCATATATTGGTTTAGTGTACCAGTTTGTGGTAATACTATTACTATTACAAAAGATGGTGATGTCCAGAAAATTTATTTTTGAATCCTGCTCCACTTCAATGGTAAACTGAATGTTAGGGTCATACTGATTAAACTAGCCAACAAAGAATCAATAGCATGGTATGGCGTGATGATGAGCGCATCATCTATATACTGTACAAATAGATCGAAACTTATTTGTTGCAGGACACGTTGTTCAAATTTACGCATTGTGTGATAGTATAGACAGATAGCGATAGTACAGACAATTTTCTTTACTGATGTTTTAATAAATATTGTTTGGTTCATTGATTATTACTTTAAAACCCAGATCAGATTGTGGTTAAAATTCTTAATATCTTTGTTCCCTCTTTTAAAAATGAAAAAAAAAAGAAGTACTGAATGGAATATTACAAATGAGATTGATGAATATTGAGACTTTTTTTCGTTAAACCCGTAACCCTTTATTTTACTTTGTTTCCAAAGAATACACAATTTTCACATGCGTTTCTCTACCCAGTGCAAAAAAATGAATAGTAAGAGATATTCTACTTCAAGGCACTACTGTTGTTGTTCAGATAATTCACTCATTTCCATCATGTGATAAGAAATATTTTCTTATCTCGCTCATTGTTTTGGTTCGGTTTAGTTTTCCATGGAATCATTTTTACACTCTACTCAGCGATTATAATTAATATTTTTTCATAATTTTCTTTACTTTTGTTGGGAAGTATTTTGAATTTTGTTGGATTCCTACAGGCAATTTGAATTTCATTCCATGTTTCACTCATTTTATTATATATATATTTCTTATGCAAACATTGCTTTATTGTCAACCCTTAATTATGACAACAATTTTTAATTTATTGCCAATGAATATGCTAAAATTGTTAACTAATTTTCTTCGTATAAAAGGGGTTATTTGCCTTTCCTGGGTTGAAAAAATTGTGTTTATTTTGTGATGTGTGTGTACCTTCATAATAATAATGATAATAATAATCATTTTTTATTTGCCAGTAGACTTATACAATGATAAGTTTGAAGAATCGTCAAAGTATAATAACTTAAAACTTGTATGAAACAAAGTATAATAACAAAAAATGTATAAACAATATGTAATTTATAAGAAAATACATAAAGTACCTAAGACACATACATACAAAATAAATTATAAAACTAATACATTTTCTATTCCATTAGTTCTTTTAATTTATAGGGGGACATTCCTATTAAGTACTTCTTTAACAAGTCATTGAATTTCTTTTCTTCACATACATCTTTTATATTTTTAAGTTTGTGTATGAGATGGCTCTGTGTTGAGGGCTTTTGTTTGTTGAGGCTTTCGACGTAAATGTTTTCAAAGATAAAAGTGAAGATGTGGAAGAATACATGAGTCAGGCACTTCAGAATATCTGTTATTCGGTAATGACAGAGAGACAAGACATACTCAAAACAATTTCGTTTTTTGGTGATAAAATTTTGGATACAGCAATTTTAGATTCCCTGCAATCCTGATCTCGTTCTGGAAACATACTATGGAAAATGATAATCCAAACATTCTCAGGAAAATAGGATTTCCCCTCCCATTTTACTTTTCCGTATATGTACGTATACACGGAGTGATAAAGGTAGTACAGGGAAAGTTATGTAATGCTGCGCGAAAAAATGGCGAATTTTCGGCAGAAAAAATTCATCGCCGGGCGTTGATAACGAAAAAGTGGATAAAATCAGTTGCTAAATTAAAAAAAAAAAATCCCCTAACACGTGGTGTAGCCAGAAACCCTCATTTGTGGGTCCTTGATACTGAAAAACCAATTGAAAGGAAAACGTCCATCCGTCTCCGTCCGTCCGTGAATACTGCTAGCGCCTAAACCATAGGTACAATTTCTTCCAAAATGCATTTTCACCGGTCAATCTGGTTTGAGTCAAAGCTTTGAGATTTTCAAAAAGCTTCTTCAAAATTTGGGGGTACTTTACACGAAGCTGCCCTGACATTTTCAAAATTTTCTCAAAAACGGCTCCAAATTTTTTCTTTAAATTTCTTGTATGAATAGAGTAAAATACACTTATTAAGATGACATAAGTCCGATTTTCACGGATAACTCTGAATTTTCGAAAATTGTAAAAGTTTCAATTTTTTTCGGCGTCTTTTTCCAACTACAAAATTGAAGATAGAGATTTTTTCCTTCAAATAAAATGTGTTCCTCAAAGTGAGTTCTTTGTTTAAGGTCATATACATTGTTTTGAAAATTTTAGTAGTTTTCGCGCAATATTGCGTGCAATATGTGCAATTTAAAAAAAAATTACTAAAACTAGATTTTCTCAAAAATGGCTCCAAATTTTTTTCTCTAAACTTTTGGTAGGGATAGTGGTAAATGTACTCTTATCAGATGACATAAAAGCCGTATTGCTGTATTCTTTTGTTTTTTCAAAAATTGCAAAAATATAACATTTTTGACTTGTCTCTCACGTCGATAATATATACATTAGCGGCGCTTTGTTCACATTATTATATTTATGAGTACATGTGCTTTAAATAATATCAAGTAAAGTTTCTCGAAAACACAACCGTTTTCTGTGAAAACTAGCTCAAAATTCCGTATTGTCAGAAACGCTCAAACGCCATTTTCTCATAAATGGCTAGAAAAAATGTCTTGAAACTTTTCGATTGGATAGTGCTAAATGCACTCTTTAATATGACGTAAGGTTTATTTTGAGGTATTTTTT
Organism: Acheta domesticus; assembly: GCA_031308135.1. Taxonomy (NCBI): domain Eukaryota; kingdom Metazoa; phylum Arthropoda; class Insecta; order Orthoptera; family Gryllidae; genus Acheta; species Acheta domesticus. The sequence goes on from JAHLJT010004567.1 coordinate 55,230,300, forward strand.
TCGTTTTTTTTCAAAAATTACACAAATGTAGTTTTTTTGAAAGATCTCTCACATCTTTAATATGTACATTACCAGTACTTTGTAAACATTATTATATTTGTGAGTATATGTGCTTCAAATGAAGTATATTGAAAGCTCAAAAATTTTCTTTGGAAAAGTGCTTCAAATTTCGCATTTTTAGTAGCGCTAAAACGCCATTTTCTTTAAAACGGCACAAACTTTTTAAGAGAAAATTGCCATTTATGACTAGGTTTTTGTGTTCTTTAATATTCTAAAATAAATATTCCCGTTCTATTATTAGGAAACCGAAAAATTAAGAAAATGTCCAAAACAATGTAGTTTGTGCGGTGATAGATGGCAGATTGCAAGGGTATGTGACATTTCCGAATAGCTAGTGCAGACCCAAGGAAATAGAAAACTAATATGGGAAAGTCTGTGCCATTCTGTAGCTCCACTAGATACTTCCTGTATACGTACGTATGTAATATACATAGTGCATACTATGGGAAGTTATGTAATGCTGCACGAAAAAACGGCGGATTTTTGGCAGAAAAAATACATTGCTGGGGTCTCATAACGAAAAAGGGGAGTAACAAGTTGGGGGGTAAAATAAGTTGCTAAATTAATAAAAAAAATCCCCTAATACATGGTGTAGCCAGAATCCCTGTTTTGTGGGTGTTTGATATGGAAAAACCAATTGAAAGCAAAACGCCTGTCTGTCCGTCTGTGAACACCATTAGCACCTAAACCATGTATAGGATTTTTTTCAAATTGAAGAAACCCCTGTTGAGTCGATGCTTTGAGTTTTTGAAAAAGATCCTATGAAATTTGGGGGTACTTTACATGAAGCCCCCCGGACATTTTAAAAATTTTCTCAAAAACGGCTCCAAATTTTTTTTTTTAAAATGATTGTAAGAATAAAGTAAAATACACTTATTATGGTGGCAGAGATACTAATTTTACGGTTAACTCTGAATTTTCAAAAACTGCAAAAGTTTGAATTTTTTTCGGCGTCTTCCTACAACTACAAACTTAAAGATTGAGATTTTTCCTTCAAATAAAATTTGTTCTCCATAGTAAGTTCTTTCATTAGGGTCTGTCCAAATTTTTGAAAATTTTAGTAGTTTTCGCGTCCAATATGTAAAATTTTAAAAAATTACAAAAACAAGATTTTCTCAAAAACGGCTCCAAATTTTTTCTTTCAATATTTGGTAGGGATAGTACTAAATGGGTTCTATGAGATGACATTAACAGTCACTTTGCTCTATTCTTTTGTGTTTTCAAATATTACAAAACTAGAATTTTTTTGACGTGTATCTCTCATCATTAATATTTATATTAGCGGTGATTTGTTCACATTATTATATTTATGAGTACATGTGCTTTAAATAATATCAGATAAAGTTTCTGGAAAACTCAGCCTTTTTCTGTGAAAACTATCTGAAGTTTCCGCATTTTCAGAAACGCTCAAACGCCATTTTCTCATAAATAGCTCCAAATTTATTCTTTAAGCCTTTCAAATGGATAGTGCTATTTGCACCCTTTCATATGAAGTAAAGTACATTTTGGGGTATTTTTTTGTTTTCTCAAAAATTACACAGATGTAATTTTTTTTAAATATCTATCACATTGTTAATGTGCACATTACCAGCAATGTCTAAACACTATTGTATTTCTGAATTAAAGTTCTTTAAATGACTTTAAACAAAGTTTTTCAAAAACTCAAAAATTTTCTCTGAAAAATAGCTTTAAATTTCGAATTTAAATTGGTGCATAAATGCCATTTTCTTAAGAATGACTCCAAATTTTTGAATGAAAATTGCCATTTAGCACAGTGTTTTATTGTTCTTTAATATTCTTAAAATAATATTTCTGTTCTACTATTAGGAAACCGAAAAATTAATAATATATCAAAAAAATGTACTTTGGGTGGCGATAGATTGCTGCTAGCAAGAGAGTGTGGGATGTCCAAATAGCCAACCAAGAACCAAAAGATATAGAAAACTAATAAGGGAAAGTCTGTGCCATTCTGTAGCACCTTAGTTTTCCTGTTTTTCTTTCTTTGACTCTGTCTCTCTCTCCCCCTCCCCCTCCCCCTCTCCTAAGACTTTCATGAATCATCTTTTTGAGATAGTTTCCATGGATGTAATGTCAGCTGCCTAAAACACTGACATGGATGTACGGTGCAAAGTCATTGTAGCCAATTTAGTTTTACTTCAAAGACAACAACTACCAAAAATGTACTTGGAAACAATTTCTCAGAACCCAGTAAGATATCTTACTGGGTAGATAGATTACTTCTAAAGGAAGTAAATGTCCAGAAGAACTGGCTAATTTAATTGCAGCAGCAACATTTGTGCATCATAATCCTGATATCAGTATCCTTTACAAGTGATAGAACATTCAATAAATGTTCATCCAAATGTTGAAAGGACTTGTCAATCATTGACGTTTGCCCAGGACTTGTAAAATTTACAACTTGTGAAAATAATTGGAGTGCATATCTCTGGTACAAGAAATGGAGGCAATAATTTGTGAAAAAGTTATTCAAATTATTAAAAAATATTTTCACTTAGTAGATAATGCAAAGATTAAGGTTGGTGGTTATTTCTAAGTTTGGACATAATAAGACATAACTCCAGTCCAGCTGAAAATGAAAACTAACAGGTCATAGATAAAATGATGGTCCATGATGAAACTAAGACAAACAGCAGGAAACAGTTTGTACATCAAAAGCAAACTCAAAAAGAGCTTCAAAATATTTGTAAGGTGTGCCTAGACTGTTGTACAAGTATGATTTCCTGCTTTTTAAAGGAGTTAATACATTCTGTCTACACTCACTTTCTCCACAAAAATAAGGGTTAGACTTTGGAGATAGTTACAGCCCTGTGCAAAATCTAGAATCATATACTACATTGCCAGATAATATATCCATGTACTAGCTGGTACCCGGCACATTACTGCCGCAGAAGTAATAATTGTGGAAATATTCCTATCCCCCTCTCTCTTTTTGTCCCCACTCTTTTCCCTCGCTCTCTTTCCCCCCTTTGTTTCTTTCCTCCCCTGTTTTCTCCCTTTCTTTCTTTCCCTCCAATCTGTCTTTTTCCCTCGCTCGTTTTCCCCACACTCTGTCTCTCTTTTCCTCTATCTTTCTTCCCCTCTGTCTCTCTTTTTCTCTCTGTATTTCTTTTTCCCTCTGTATGTCTTTGTCCCCTCTGTCACTCTTTCTCTCTCTTTTCCCCTCTGTCTCCTTTTTTCTCTCTGTATCTCTTCCCCATCTACCTGTATTTTCCCTCCGTGCCACTTTTTCTTCTGTGTTTCTTTTTCCCATACTCCCTGTCTCGTTCCTTGTGTCTTTTTCCCCGCTGTGTCTTTCCCCCCACTCTGTCTCTCCTTTCGTTTTGTCACTCTTTTTCCCTCTGTCTCTTTCCCCGTGTGTCTTGTTTGCATCTGTCTCTCTTTTCCCCTGGGTTTTTCCCCCTGTGTCTCTTTTCCGTCTGTGTCTCTTTTTCCTGTGTGTCTTTTTCCCTCACTCTCTGCCTCTTTTTCCATGTCTTTTTTCCCCCCTTTGTCTTTCCCTTTGTCTCTTTCCCTCTGTGTCTCTCTTTTCCCTCTCTCTCCCATCTTCCTCTCTTTTTCCCTCGGTCTTTCTTTTTCCCCTCTGTGTCTCTTTTTCTCTTTGTGTCACTTTTTCCCTTTGTGTCACTTTTTCCTTTGTATCCTTTTCCCCTTTGTGTCCCTTTTTCCCTCTGTGTCTCTTTTCCTCCCACTCTCGGCCTCTCTTTTCCCTTGTCTCTCCTTTTCCCTGTTTCTTTTCCCCGTCTCTCTTTTTCCCTCTGTGTCTCTTTTTCCTTTTGTGTCTCTTTTTCCTTTTGTGTCTCTTTTTCCTTTTGTGTCACATTTTCCCTTTGGGTTACTTTTTCCCTTTGGGTTACTTTTTCCCTTTGTGTCCTGTTTCCCTTTGTGTCTCTTTTTCCCTATGTGTCTCTTTTCCCTGTGTCTCTTTTTCCCTGTGTGTCTCTTTTTCCCGTTCCTTGTGTCTTTCCCCCCACTCTGTCTCTCCTTTCCTTTTGTCACTCTTTTCCCCTCTGTCTCTTTCCCCACTGTGTGTCTTTTTCCCTGTGTGTCTCTTTTTCCCTGTGTGTCTCTTTTTCCCTGTGTGTCTCTTTTTCCCTGTGTGTCTCTTTTTCCCTCTGTGTCTCTTTTCCCTCTGTGTCTTTTTTCCCCACTTTGTGTCTCTCCTTTCCTTCTGTTTCTCTTTTTCCCTCTCTGCCTCTTTTCTCCTCTGTCTCTCTTTTTCCTTTCTCTTATTCTCTCTCCTCTCATCAACTAGTGCCACCCGCTCCTCCTATCTCCTTGACCTCCCCCCACATCACTCGGCAATGCCTAGCAACATTGAATCTCAGCTGGATTGGGAATTGCATTTAACTGAAGCGCCATCTAGTATAGTTACAATAATTCTACTATGCCTATGTTCTTCCCACAAGTGCAAGCAATAAGTTGACAAAGTTTTATTGCAATCGGCTGAACGGTATGGCAGTGCATTAAGCACAAACCAACAAACAAACATTGATGTTTATATATTAGATTTGCCAATGTGTTCATATGGTTACATAAAATATTTCAATTGTAGTTCGATAATGTGGCAAAGTATACATATGGATATATTCAAAAACTTGGTTCTGGACAACAAATTGTCAAAAATAAATATATATCTAGGTATATTGAACTGTAAAAGTCTTCATCTGCATTTTGAAGTTGAATTTGCACTTTTGGGCCAGAATGAGCTACGTGTGATTATTATATAAATCAATAGTCATTTATTCATTTCGAAACATAGTTTTAGAAAAACTATATTACTACAGTTGTTATAAAGCTGAAAAATGTCTGAATTTCTGCAAAACTGGACATATTCATGCATATGTAGAATGTTGCTAAACTGATTATGTGTTTTCTATTAACATTATTTAGTCAAAAGTTTTATAACTGTAGTAAAACTTGGTCTCATAACACTGTTTTTTGTAACTGTTACTTGCAAACATTCAATTTAAATGTTCCACTGTTGTCAATACTGTTGGGATGAAAACTGCTGAGGGGAGAAGTGTGAAAAATGCAGTGTAAGTTTGTGAGATACATAAAGGTATCTTTAGTGCAAGTACAATAAGTAAATACTGTAATGCTTAAGAATCCAGATTACATTGATGAACCTGACACATCAAAAGTTGTTATGACACAAAACCAACCTCTACCAAAAATATCTGTTTCTGAGTTATGTTATTCTCAACAGGTTTGGTCCTTTAATTTGACATTAATGGTACACAAAAAGGTTCAGCACGTGAGTGATATTCGCTTATATTGTCATCAGGAGACAGAATCATTTCGTGGAGCCATTGAAGTTGCAAGTGCTCTGGTCAATTTTTAAGAGAGTTCAAATGCAAGTTGGATGCATCGGAAAATAAGTTTAAATACCTTAATCTATATTCTGATTTTTGCACATGTCAAAACAAAAATACAGTAACGATGTCTGCTTTGATGGGATTTCTTAAGAAAAGTAAATTGTTTAAAAGAGTAAAACGCATTTGTGGACATAGTTTAATGCCAGCAGGCCGAGTGTTTGCTAGAGTCAAACAAGTCTTCAGAAAGGAGGAGACTATTTTGTCTCGAATAAATCCTTTGATGATTTTTAAGGTCACATGGAAAAGTGAAACAGTTGGGAAAAGTATAGAACATCTATTACCACAAGATTTCTGCAAAGAAGGTAATAAAAAGTAAATTTCCTTTCAAAATAAACGAAACTCAAGTTATCAACTATATTAATAGAGATTCTAATCAAGAGCAAACCGTACTTCCTGAGGTAAAAATAAAAAAATTTTAAACAGGATATGTTGTGCCGGTATAGATGTGATTAAACCAAAAGCTGTGGTATATTTCAAAAATATTATGAACACCTCAGCAGTTCAAGCTGGAAAGAACATGGTTAGTTCTGAAAAAGCTACTGATGTAACAAAGCTTCTCAGAATTTTTACAATACCAACAGTATCTAATGATCTTTACAATGAATGGATAGTTTGAATATCACGAGTGTTTCTGATTGAAACACTGGTAGCGACAAGTGACAATATTGTGATTTCTTATGATTGGGAAAAAATAATAATAGTAACTTTCAATGCTTTGTAAGATAACGAGAAAGAAAGTTTCTGAAAACCATAAAATATCACAAAGTGAGAAAATCAATTCCTGAAAATTTTCATTTTTGTATATGTTGATTCTTGAAAAAATGGTCCTTAATTGTTAATGTTATTTGTTTCTCTCTTTTTAGTTACAGTTCTAAAGTTGAACAACAGAAGGTAATTTTTTAATGTGATTTAGATAATGATAAAGAAATAAGGAAGAAACCAAAAACCAAAAACACAATTGAAGACTTGGTAAAATATCAGAAGAAATGGCAAGAACATGTAAAAAGAATGAAAATGAACAGGATACCAAAACAGGTGCTAAAGTACAGACCGAGAGGCGTAAGAGAAAGAGTCTGGCCAAAGAAGAGATGGGAAGACCAAGAACACCTTGGCAGTGACTAGGGGACTACTGGTTGAATAGGAACAGGCCATTGGGCCTATACCTAAATAGTTCATGATGATGATGATGATGATGATGATGGGAAGGTCATGTAATACTGCACGAAAAAAAAGGCGAATTTTCAGCAGAAAAACATCACTGGGTCCTGGTAACGAAAAAGTGGATAAAATGATAAATCCAGTTGTTAAATTTAGGAAAAAAATCCTCTAACACGTGTTGCAGCCAGAATCCACATTCTTTGACCCTTGATACCGATTGACGGCATCACGTCCGTCCGTGTCCGTCTGCCCGTCCCTGAATAACGCTATCAGCCAAAGCGTTCAGCCGTTATACATGAAGCTGGGACCCTGGAACATTTTCAAAATTTTCAAAAAAATGGCGCCAATAATTTTGATTAAATGTTGTTGTTGGATAGTCTGAAGAAAGTTTAAGAGAATGGCGCAGGTCTCATGTTGGTTGAAAACTGATTTTTCTAACATTGCAAAAATTGAAAATTTTATTTGGCATCTTCCTACAACTACAGTTATGAAGATGCATTTTTTCGTAATGAAATGTGTTCATAAAAAAAAACAGATCTTCAAATAAGGTCATGTTCAATTTTTCAAAAACATGAGTATTGCAAAAATTTGTGTGAAACAGGCAATTTTGTTCTTTAAACCATTTTTTCTTTAAAACCATTCAACACTTTTTGTTTAAATTGAGACCTTAGCATAAAGGAAGCTTAAGAAAACTGTGGACGTTTCAAGTTTGTTAAAATGCCTGATTTTGAACAAATTTTCAGAAAATTAAAAGGTTTTCAGCCTCTTCCTGTGTGTTTCACACAGGATACAATTGTTTTTCTTAACCCATATATGCCCAGTGTTGCTTTTTCACAACAAGGCGCCACAAAGCATACTTTTAATTTTTAACAATTTTGTTATTCGTGTAATTGTTGCTTCAGGGTTAATTGTATTATTCGTGACTTTGAAGAAGGAGGAAAAAAGAATCCATCCAAGTGAAAAAAGATAATGTTTTCTGAATGCTTACATCTATAGTAATACAGAAATTATTGGTCTTGCATTTTGAACGTTGTGAAAATGCAACACTGGGCATATATGACGCCGTTACCTGTAGCAACATTCTTTTTCAAGAAACTTATTACTGACGAAATTTTGAGCTATTCTGGAAGATAATTTAAAGGCATATGAAAATTCTGATAACTTTGTTGTATTTTTTGCTCCTCCTGATATTGGGATAGAAGACAGATAAGAGTACTGATGAAGATCTTGTTGAGACATGCAACAATTTGACTGGTGAACAGCTAATTGCAGGAGGGAACTGATTATAAAGAATAGTAAATATATAGAAATATCAGATTCTTTTCAAGTCATCAGTTCATCAGCTTGTCACAAAATGAAAATGAAGGAAGAAAAAACCAAATCAATGATTATAGTTGTAGAAAATGGAGGAAAGATGATCTTCCAAATAAAAACGAAATGAATAAAGTAAATGGAAATGAGTCAATGATGTTGAGACTAATGTTTATCGAGTACCCTCAAACTCCACTGGAGCTCTTCAGTCAATTTTTTCAGATGATAAATTATAATTTATAGTAAGGCATAGTGTAATACATGCTATTCCAAAATAAAAAATCACTTTGTGATTCATGTTTTTAGCATACTATTTAGGAGAAAGAACCTTGTTGTGACGAAGCGATGATACTCTACTATGAATGATATGATCTGAAACACATCAAGGGCAAACCATTTCGCTTTGATTATAAAATTCGTAGTCATATTTTGAGATTAGATTAATTGATTGTTAGTGATTCAGAGCCCGTCAACAGTTAAGGTCATTAGTCCCGTAAGAATAGGTTATGTTTTTCCTTGGGATGTGGTGATCTTTCCCCACTGGATGGCGAAATCCGGCGCCGACCTATCATAGCCTAGAGGGGTTTTCTCCCAACCAGGTATCTCCTGCAAGGGGGCATAGCCCCAGCCGAGACAAGCTCTAAATTCCAGTCCCAGCATGTGTGGTAGTATAGTGCATGTTAGTGTGAGTCTATGTAAGTAAGGGGTGAGGATAGAACAAGGAAGGGGAAGGAAAGATAGCCTGCTGTCCATGACCTGTTTGTTAGGGTTCTGCTCCGGCATTTGCTTGGTGTTGATTGGAGAAACCACGAAAAACTACCAATTGGAGCAGCCGGCCATTAGAATTTTCCTTCTGACATTGACTGAATTCAATCTAGTTTGTGTCGAAAATATTGCCACCGTCGGGACTTGAACCTAGGACTCCCTGGTCAGAGTTGTTAATGATGACTTAAGTTTTATACTATTTAATAATGTTTATTGCTTATTTCTTACATCACAGTAAGATTCTTCTATATGCAACGTGTTTGTTTGCAGAGGCAGTCATTTTATCATATACGAAATATAAATGTGGTCGTATCTGCCCAGTGTTGTGTTTTTGCAACACTAAATTGTTTACCAATAGAAATGCTGGTGACTTGGATATTGTTATCCTACACATTTATAATCTTTATAGTATCATGTTCTGTAAATATGAAATATATTGGTAACAAAAAAGTTCTGGACATATATGGGTTAATGAAATATGTTCATCAAAAACAGATCTTCAAATAAGGTCATGTTGAATTTTTCCAAAATATGAATATTTGTGGAGTAATTGGACATCAAAATTAGTCACCCGCTCGCCTAAGAGAACTTTAACCCAAGAGAATTAAAAAAATAATGCTAAAAGCAATTGTTTGGTAACCTATTTTAGGATCCTGAAATATAAAGAATAATGATAATGCATTATTTTAAATACATAAAATTTTATAAAATGTAAAATAACAGGCCGTCATAGCTGAAATATAAAGAATGTTACTCCTTATATTTAGGATAGGAATAGGATTCAATGAGATTAATATATTGAACAGAAATAGTAATTTAAAAAAAATGTTTGTTAAATTTACTTTGCAATATTTGTAATATATGAAAAAATAACAAAATGCTAGCTTTCAGTGAATGTAAGATTCAAATAAATACTGGATAAAAATGTCCAGTGATGTTGTCTAAAAATGTCCAAAAATAAAAGTTCCTTTCACCTGTTGAATGTGGATTCTCTTCATTCTTAAATGATAAATCTAAAACATAAAAAATGCTGGACATTTATTCGGCAATAAAAAAGCGTTTATTCATTATAACACTTGTTTATGTTTATCCACACCAGTTGAATGATTGTTTTCCTTTACAGCTTTTATAGTACATTCGTATGCTAGTTTAATTATTAGCAATTTTTATTATTCTATTAAACAATTTGTATTCTCAATGTATTGATGCATTTGTTTCAATCAATCTGCAAAGCTTTATTGAAATTTGCGCAACAATGCTGCAATAGATATTTGAGATGTACTTTGTTGTTGAACTACGAGATGTGATAAGTGGCAGTGATAAGATAAAACTTTTATTTAGTATCAAAAATTATAGAAATGCATTTTTTTTAATATCTCTCACGCCGCTAATATGAACATTTCCAGCGATTTATAAAATCTATTGCATTTGTGAGTTAAAGTGCTTCAAATGACTTCCAATAAAGATTTTCGAAAACCCAAACATTTTCTGTCAAAAAGGGCTTCAAATTTTGCATTTCCAGTAACACTTAAATGCCATTTTCTTAAAAACCGTTCTAAGTTTTTCTGTGAAAATTGACATTTAGGATGAGGTTTTACTCTCTTTAATATTCTTAAAGTAATATTTCAGTTTTACTAATCGGAGTTCAAAAAATTGAGAAAATTTCAAAAAATGTACTTTGGGTGGTGATAGATGGCAGCTGGCAAGAGTATGTGGCAAGTCTGAATAGCTAACCCAGACCAAAGAAAATAGAAAACTAATATTAGAAGGTCTGTGCCATTCTACAGCACCCCTAGTTTTCTTTTTTAGGAAAACTAGTTTAGGAAAACTAGTTAGGAAACTAGTTTTCTTTTTTAGATAAACTTGTATTAATTGGTATATTGTTTTTTCATTGTATGAAGAAAAGCAGTGTGAGAGCTTAATTGAAACTTCTCTTCTTGTTTGCTCGATTTGCCCATGTCCTTGCAAGACCTTAATGGCAAAGCAGAATAAAATTCTGTTTATTGTAGAGCCTAAATTATGGTATAAAATTCAGATTTTGAAAAAGGAAAGTCAAGAATACTGAAAAAATTAATTTGACTATTCACTGTTAATGCAAATTTCACTGTTAATGCAAAAAAAGCAAAATTTTGTTGATGGGAAGGCATATCTTTTGCATGGTACAGACATCGGGAAAAAGACTTTCTGTGCTACTTTTCTCATGGGGGCAATTTGGTGTTTTAGTTTTGGGTACGTGCGATAAACCTGGAACCAAGTTTCCTGGTTTATCAGAGGCAAAACTAAAAGAGGGATTTTTTGTTGACCCAGATAATAGAAAACTCATATCCAACAATCAGTTCAATGACTCTAAGTCAAAAAGAAGCATGTGTTTCCTTTACTGTGGTCATAAAAAATTGTTTTAGAAACCAAAAGGACCAAAATTACAAGGAAATGGTGAAAACGGTATTGAAAACATTCCAAAAGCTTGGTTGCTCCATGAATTAAATGTTTACTTTCTCAACTCATGACTAGACTACTTTACTGAAACTTTTAGAGCAATGCGTAAAGAGCAGGGAGAACTTTTCTATAAAATATAAAAGAAATGGAAAGAAGGTATCAAGAGAAATAGAGAGTTACAAAGACGGACGGCCACTGCTGGATGTTATACAGGCATTTTCGGAACTACAAGAGGAAAAGCACAAATGGAAGTGTGTAGTTTAAATAAAAATACGATTTCAAATGTTATTTCTTTGAGTGTGACGTTAACATTGTCATCACCTGTGCAAACGTGTTAATATTTTTAAGTAAATAAAATATTTGCATTAAGAGAATTTTTAAATGATGACCACCTTTTGTTCGAAAGCCTGTCATCCCCAGACAAAATGGTAGTGATTTCTGGATTCAGCCAACTAAACTGAAACATCTGGCCAAAAATTTTATTTTGCAGATCTTTGTAATTAATGCTTGGATATGTGTTGCATTACTCTGTAGTCTAGTTGAACTGCAACATCTCTAGGTTGAATTATCTCAACATCTCCATGTTATTTGTTTAGCTTTGAAACCTCAGTTCGCTGCTTCAAGAGAAATTGCAGATTTGAGTGAGAAATTTATCATGATCAATGCAGGTGAACGAGAAGCCCCTGCCAAGGATCCAAAGTTTTCTCCTGATGGTGACTATGTTCCAAGAATCCTATTTCTCAGTAAGAAACTCACTTCATATTAATTTCTGAAAAAATGTATGACAATTTACAATAATATTGGATGCTAATATGAGAATTTCCATTTTTAGGTCCTACTGGAGAACTTAGATTAGAATTTTATAATGAGGCTGGAGATCCTGCCTACAAATACTTCTATTCAGACACTTGGAGTATTCTTGCAACAATGAATAAAGTAGCACAAACTTATAAAAAAAGAGAACGATCTAAAAAGGAGTTATAATGTGTAAACTGAAGCAATCTAAGTCTGCATAAAATTTGTTTTAATATATATGTAGACATTTTACCATTATTATTGTTTTTAGAGAAAATATATTATATATTTAATTTTGAATTATGTTTTTTTTAATAAATATATGAAATTGCTGAAAATAATATATTTTACTGTTTGTACCTAGACTAAAGTTATTCAGTGTTGTTGTTGTCTGATGTCCCATTACAAAAAGCAAAAAACAAAAAATGCATCATTTGGCAACACAAGAACTACAAAGTGTGAGTGTAGGCTCTTTTGTTGCTCCCATCTCGACTTGAGGAAAGCAGTTTACAATAAAAAAATGTCCATAAATCAGCACAGAACTGAACATACTGTATTTAATTCACTTCAGACAGTTGTGTCACTATAAATTAATTTTTTGTTGTTTTGTTGTAAAATATGGTTATTAAGTTTATAAAGTGTAAAATTTTAAAATAATTTGTGGTGTAATAGATTTTTGTCAAAATCTCTCTATTACCTTAAATTTTCGCTTGTCATTCTGCCAGCCCTATCAGATAGTAATTGAGACTACAGTACACTTCAATTAAACAACAATAGAATGTATTTTATGGCACTTTATTATTTTACCAAAATTGTAACATGCAAAATACAGTACTGTATAACATTCAGTAATTGTATAAACAATCATCATATTTAAAACTTCACTGAAATATCAACAAACATAAGGTACATCTCTTATATGTCTCTTACCTTACATTATTGTATATATTTATATCTTTATCTATTCACAAAAAATTGCAGTCTCACTTTTCAGGTAATGAGACAAGAATCTTTTCAGTAACAAAACTTAGAAGCACGTTGATTGGAAGATTTGATGAGGGAAGTATATTCTATGATGAGTATGTTGAGCATCAACATAATAAAATAGTGGATTTGAACATAAAACATATATTTATGGGTTGTCTATTATTTTATTATTCTTTATTTGGCAGTGAATGAAATGATGTTTCTGAAGTTCTTTGTGTGTGAATAAAAGCAGGTAACAAAAACTTTCATTGGTACCATACAACACAAAACTGTCACAATAGAGCAACAATTGGACTATTTTTTAAACAATCTGTAACTGTAAGTGATCGGTACTGTATAGCATGTTATTGAAAATTTATTATGGTGGTTCAGCTGCCATGAAGCAGTAGTTTTTTGTTTGAAATGTTTGTTGGCCTATTGAGGCACAGATATTGATTCGGTAAAAGTCCTGAGAAAGTTCTTCTGCCTCCACCTGTTTGTAGAGTCCACCTTAATTCTTGACTATTCCGTTGAGATAAATTATTGTACTTTTTTTGGCATCAGAGCTCACTGAAAGATTGATGAAGAAATAAGTTCTGGAAGTGGAACCAGGAAGTAATGCAGAGTTAATATGGTATGTTAGTAGCAAGCTCCCCAGTGTAAGTTTCTTTATCTGTGAGCATGATGGTTGTGATGTTTTGTCTCTTGAAGAAAGAATTGCACAGATGTATCTTTTAGTAAGGGTGGGCAAGGCACGTTGAGCTGCTAAACGTCAATTTGAAAGGATGTCTCACTGCTGAGTCTCGCAGCACCCCGGCCTGACTTGCGGCCCAGCTTGCTCATGTCACATTCTGCCTCGCTCAGCTCATGCGAATGTGAGTCAGAGAAGCGCGACGGAGGATTAATTCTGTCACTGAAACTGTTAGTAATGAGGATATTAATATGTTAGTACAGAGTTGTATGGAAGCACATAACTATCTTCGTTTTGTCAAATGGTAATGAGAATTACAGAAATAATATAAAATTAGGTAATATACATAAGATAATACAACACAATTAATATTCAAGTTCAATTAGATTCTTTAAAATTAAATTTACCTTGATAGCTGGTATATAATTTAATTCTTCATAATAAATGTAATGACAAAACAATTTGCATGTGTTGAAAAGCTTGATTTATCTTCAATTAGATGAAAATGACAATTTAGAAAACAGCTTTTGGTTTGGGAAGTTATTGAATTAATGTTATTTATGAGCATTTGAAGGGGTAAGTTAGTTGTCATTCAGGAAATGCCTAAAAACGATCTGGTGTACCCTATACAGTTCATCGAATGCAATAAGCAAGTATTTAAATATGGGCAAAACTTACCTGAAAGTTGTCCCTTCAGTATGGCTTGAATATCCACTACTGCTTCGTACTTGCCTTTTTCCCAAAACTTGCCCCTTGCTTTTAGACTTTCTGGAAGGATATGGTTTCCGTGCTCCCGATGGAGATGTTTCAGAGGAAGAACTTGATTCTTCTACCCCAGATTTGCTAACCTCTGGAAAGGAAATGATTAATCTGATAAGTACATCTGTAGAGTAATAATTAATATTTGAATTCTAGGGTTTATTTGTATGAAAATTTTATAACAAATTTGTTAAATGATTTTACAAAGCCATCTAACTGAAACATCAGTACCTAGGTGCAAAATTTATAATTATAATCGTTTGAACGCTATCACCATTTTATTATTAATTAAATAGAAAGATATCTTTCTATTTAATTATAATAAAATTTTTAATCTTTGAGGAAGCATTTCAAGGCAGTTTCAAAGAAAATAATTATTGTTTTATGTGCAAATGTCATTCATTGAATGGCAACAACTTATTTTAAACCTTTCTTTGCAGTAACTCAATTTAAAGATGGCTCAAATCAGCAGTGTGCATTACTAGACTCAAACTTTTATTGAAGAAAATCCAAATTTACCCAACCATGGATAATTGTATTTTTACTTTTGTGTATGGAAATTATTCATACAAAAACTTTATATTTTTTAAATAGTTCATATTGTAAATACCTCTTTCTTCTCGATATCTAATTTGAAGAATATTTAAAGAGAATATTTTGAATTGGAAAACTCATAAATTTTTATTGAAAATAAATCCTACATGAAGTCAATGAATCCTTTAGATGACATTTTTACCAGCAATAATAACTTCTTTCAATACAAAGTGGATTACATCTTCATTCCTCACACAATCTTAAATATGTGTTTAAAAAAATTAGATTTTACAGAATGTAAATAAAAATAAGGGAAGAGTAACCTACAACCTGATAATAGGGACCTATTTACTTCTTTACATAGCTAAGACTTAAAAACGTATGATACTTGGGGTGAAATAGTGCCCATAAAGGTGACAGGGTGGTGGTGTTATATATAAGTACTGGATGTTCGGAAGTGAAAGGGACATAAAATCATATCCAATTATTTAACAAATTTTAATAATTTAAGGGTAACCGTTTTTCTTTTTGGGCAATGAATGTACACGTTATCAAAAAGTTATATTTTCTCTAATTCTGGAACGCGACGTTTCGCCTTCCTTCCTTCCTTTCTTTCTCATCCCCTACCGTTTTTCTCTCTCTTTTTACCTCCGTCACTGATTTCATTGGAACATGTCTGTGCGTCGCAATATTTCTTGCAGCCTTCAATTATTGTTCCGACGAATGTCAACAAAACTGGCAACATAACAACAAATTTTCGCGCCTGTGCAACAGAAAGAATAGTTGTTTTGGCGATGAAATATATAAACCTTTTACTGCTATCACGTCTAGCAAAATGATATTTCTTCCCCCCCCCAAAAAAGAGAGAAAATAGTGGATTTCGAAATTTCAATGAACATATTTCGAGGTTTTTGTCGTCTCTGTAGATATACATATGGCAACACTGTCTCGTGACTGACGTGTTCCAATGATGCAGCGCCATTGGCGCTTGCTTTGAACTGAGGCAGTATTCTACATGTCGAATAAAATTTTTACGAAGTTAAATTTGAGTTTTGATTGACTTTCTGCATTAAGAAATATACACACCTCTGGAAATTCGGTGTCTGAAAGAGACGAGTTCCTGGCTCGCAGCAACTTGCCCGCCTGGCATTTCTCCCTCAGAGTCACTGCCCAGTGTATCGTACTCTGAAATAGGCAGGTGCAGAGTTAAAATCTTCTTCACCTCTGAGTCAGTGCTCCCCAGGTTGTCCGACTCTGAAAAAGGCCGAGTTGGCATCAGCAATAAATCTGTTCTTTGATCTGGACTGAGTCCATTGTGGGGTCATTGTATCTGGAGCCTGTATATGGGTAGTTATCATTTTTGTGCAAAGTCCAGCTGTCTAATTATCAGAGTTACACCTTTTAATGTGCTGTTGTAGCATGGTGAACTAAAGATTATGCACTTTGATCTTTATTTATAAAACGAAAGTTTTTATTAATTTAGAGGTTATGTGGCATTTTACTTCATATTTGTTGAGTGTTTACTTGTATTGCATGACATTTTCTGTAGCAGTATTAGAATACTGGTTTTCCCACATCACTGCTACATTTTATCTCTAAAAGTGTTTGCCTTTTGTAAATATTTTTTCACGTAAAATTGATATTGATTGCAAACAGTGCAGTTGCAAAATGGTTACAGCAAATAAATAAGCTTGTATCTCTTTACCATACATTTTTGTGAAAATTTTTGTTTTGCATTTGAGAATAACAGTACCTTGACTTTCTGAGTGTGGATCTCTCAGTCTGCCTCCTTTTCTTCTGACTTTTGTATATTCTGGTTCTTTCTGTGAATGAATAAATATTCAGATGTTACAGGATGCTTTAATGATTGCATTTTGCATTCAATTTTATAAAGTATCATTATTATAAGACAACTCACATGTCTAAATTTGTAACTTTCTGCTCCAGAAAGCTTTGGGTCATGGTACACAAATGATCCCCTCACAGAATGGTATGGTCCACTGTATACATTGCCACTGTATGTACTTTCACTGTATGGTGGTTTTGCTAGTTGAAATGTAGCATAAGGACAAATGTCTTCAATGTAATCTGCAATACAGTAAAATTTGCCTCATTTTGATTGCCAATTGATTGTTCTTCCATTTTTTATTAACATTGTCCAAAATTGTCATGAAAAGGTCATGATAAACCACGTCAGATTACATTATTTTATATCATGCAGCATAATGAACATAACATGTGAGAACATTTCAATTATATTTTTTAAAGCATATTTTGATATCTTGTCAATTTAACAAGTTCTTTTGAAGCAAAATTGTAGTTGGCATTGAAACAAAATAGGTTCATTATGTGATGATTTTTACTGCTGAGCCAACTTGCCTTACAAATCGGACAACATATAATGAATGTGTTCTAAGAGATTAAGATAATTGTATTTCATTTTAGAATGATACATCATCTTAGAGGTGAGAAAGGAAAAATATTAAGTTACTTGATATTTTTAATTCTTTTGAAGACAGCATTGTTTCTACGGCACTTTATTGTAGTATGATGAATTATATTCACACATTACAAATTGATCTGTGAAAAGTTCAAGAGGTTTGAAGTTCTAGCAAATAGATAACTGCGTACCTGCTGAATCTGTCTTGTAACTAGATGAATCGATACTAAGAGCTTGTTGTGGACCACTTCCCACCCGCACTGCCAAATACTGTTGGTCCCGATTTTGTTGGTTCTGCATTTGGGCAACTGATGGAGATTCACCCATTTGAGCTGCTTCTGTTTGTGTTTCTGTAATACAGTATTATTTTGTACAAAAATAATATCAGAGTAGTTTTCTTTGTTCTCTGCAATAATATTTGTGGCTGAGGGATTTGCATAAAGCAATAAAAAGTTATCGGGAGATGTTCATGAAGTGTTCTTAAAATACAGAAAAGCATAATATGAAACTGCAGAAAATAAAAATTTAAAATACATAAAGGCAATTTTGAAACAAAGTCCATGGTTGAGAGAAGAGAATTTGTTTTAAAGACCATGATACATTAATATGTGAGAAGAAGATAGGTTGAGTAACAGTAATGAAAATAAGGTTTAGAGAAAGTTTACCGTGAGTAATTCACAGGAGACAGTCAGTGTAGTTGAAGCTTAATGAAGGAGGAAAAAATGATGAAACCAACTTAACCAATTCAAAATGTTGGTAATGATGAAATAATATTTACGTGTTAGAGATTGTGTTTCGCAAATAAGAAGGAAACAATTAAACGGAATAAGAGATAAAATGGAATGAAACTATGCATGTGGTGATTTTAAGTAAATATTTTCCAAATGGATTACACTAAGAAACAAGAACTAGTGACATGTAAAAGTAAAATTAATAATATTTTTGTAAAATTGCTTAAAAAGCAAAAAGTAAAAAACTTACTTTTGCGCTTAATGAACACTGCTACTGCAATCAGGCCTGCTATAAATATCAGTGATACAACAATAGAAACAATAATTGCAGTGTTAGAGTAAAAAGACTCTTCTTGAGTGTGAACTACAGGTGGAGCAACTTCTGGAATCACTGTGGCTGCAAACAGAACATTAACTTTATTTTTTGTGAGTTGTTGTAGTCCAGTAGGATGGAGAGTAGATTGTATTTATTGTTCAACAATTCAGAGATTCAAAATTTAAATAACTTTATATTTACCTCCTTCTGCAGTTAGTGTTGTGAAATTGTAGTAAGCAAATGTTGATCCAGCATTGTTGTGAGCTGTAACTTTGAGTTGATATTGTGTAGCTGGTGTAAGATCCAGAACACTGTACACTCTCTCAGTAGGTTGAACATTATTAGACACCAGTGACCAATCATTAGAACGCTGAGTATCTCGATATTCAATGATGAAATACAAAATTGCACATCCGCCATCACCCCATGAATCCAACCAAATGGTTACAACAGTCGAATTAACTGTGAGCAGTTGAGATTGCTTTGGTTTGACAGGAACTGTTACAAACATAGAAGTAAAATAATCAATATAACTGTTAGGTATTTATTTATTTAAGTGGTAGGAGACATTCACTGAAATACTGAAGTATTGGAATGTAATAATTGTCATGAACACTGAAATTTACAATTAATACTGATTATTTTGCTGACATCATTCTGCTGCATACTCTATACTACTGTCAGTACATGTTCAATGCTACTATTTCTTTATTATAAGCCATATTCTTTCCTAAGTGAGATGCTAGCCTTTTTCCCACTGACATTTGCTGCTTGTAGGGGAAAGAAATGGGGCAAACTCCTCCATGCCATCCCAATCCAGATTGGGGGTACACTATGGTACTCAGTACAGTAATAATTTGTAAAATTTAATCAAGAAGTATAACTATTGTGGCTTTTATTACCTGTTCCTTTGGTGTAAGCATTGACAATATCACAAGGCAATCCTGTTCCAATTTTGTTAAAGGCTGTTATGTAAAGCTGATATCTTGTGCCACACCACAGATTGCGCAAAATATGGGATTCTGCTTTTGCTTCAATCTGTAATTCTTCCCAGTCTCCATGATCTCTTTTATAATTGATGACATAGCCTAGAACATGAAAGTGTTTTTATAACTGATAAGATTAATTCAATTGAGAATCTTCATGACATACCTTATAGATAAAGCCAAAACATTTAGGTCTGCTTAAGGTCTGTGCACGTTTTTGTCATTAATGGTTTTGCTAGGGTTGGTGTGGGTGGAAACTTTTATTGAACCTCTTTTCTCTACCTTTTTTTAAATTGATTCTATAGTGCCAATCATATCCATATAATTGTAATTGAAAATTATTTTATCAACAATTAAAATAGTTTTAACTTTTCTCATACCAGTGTGAAATTTTGATTTCAGTTGGAAATAATTAATTGAATCATTAGAATTTTTTGCATAATTTTTCTTAGTTTCTGTTTAGTATTTCCTATTAGTTAAAAGTGAATGCTGAAATTTCTTAATAGTTAAAAGTATGCTTTGAATAAAATTTATCTGTGCATGCGTGTCACACCTTGGGTGGTCCCCCTTCCCTCACATCCTCAATTTGTCACTAATCTGCCTTTTGTGTTGAGAGAGAAAGGAGAAGATTGTGTTGCAGCATCAAATATGCTACAGTCCAAATCATGAAAGGGAAGGGGCATCATTGTAGCTAAACCTTGAAAAGCATTTTTAAATGACTGCTACATAATATTCTATAGTCTACAGTTTACATGTGAAAAGTATGAGATTTAACAGACACATTTCACTCTTATTTTGTAATAATTGTTTTCTTGGTCTAATATTGGGTAATTTAACATTTCTAGGAGAACACAGCAGATCATTAAAAAGTAATTTTTATTTTCAGACAGTGTTTTGAAATTCAGATTTATGCTTTGCTTCATTAATTAATGAATAGAATTCTTGAAGAATTAAGTATTATTAAGGATATTCTACCAAAAGGAACACCAAAGAATGCACTCATAATCTAATATAATAATAATCTAATACTAATCTACTGATGATACAGTCTTTTTATTTTGAGGAATTTATTTTACTGACATAAGAAACATACCTAGAATAGGACTTCCTCCATGATGGTTGTCAGTCCATTGCAAGTGTAAACTATCTCCATATGTTGCCACAACTGTTAAATTTGGAGGATCTGGAGGAACTGAAACAAATAAATGAGACTTAAATTTGCATTCCTTATATTCTTATTAATTATGTTTATCTGATGAATAGAGAGGATTAAGGTTTAATGTTAACAGTATGATTTTGTTCTTTTTTTTAAATACTTGCAATGCAAAGAGAAGTAAGTGATGAGAGATAAGTAAATATATAAGATTTCCGATTCCATCACACATGTTTTTCATTTATGAACAGTAAATGTAAGTATTATATAGAATACAGACAGGAAATCATTTTTTTTAAACAATTTGTACAATTTATGTGACACCAAACACAGGAAATGTGTTTCTGCTGGATAGGGAATTACCTCCAAGGGATGCATTAATCATGTTTAAATCTACAAATGTAAAATTTTGTAGATATGGCATGAGGAAACCTGCATATGCACTACAAACCTGCACATGAACAATGAAGAAAGGTTACAACATAAACCAACAAAACTTAAATTATGTCTATATTGTAGGGAGTTTTTCCATTATAAAGAAGTATGTAATAGAGAGTTTACCCTGAGATTACGCAATTTATAATTTGGTGGAATTTTTCAGATAGATTAATCTATCAACTACTAATCATAATATTGGTTTAGTGGTGAAATGTCGTTGGCATTTAAAATTGAATGATCACCGGTGTTGTCATTGCCAACAATGTTGTTTATTACAAAAGCAGCTTTCGATGGCTTAGCCATCATCTAATCATAAACATTTCAGTTACCTTTAACTTGAACACTGTATATTATTTCGTCCTTTCCATGTTGATTCTCCACACTACATGTGTAGTTTCCTTCATCACTATGTTGAATTTCTCTTATGAGAAGAGATCCATCCTTATTGATCTGTGAGGATTTAAATAATGAACAAATAATTAATGGAAAATAAGAATTATAAAAAAGATAATATTCATCAACTCATTTTTTTATTACCTGCTTTCTACCATTAGATTCCATTATTTTGTCATAGAGTCGCCAAATTGCTTGAGGTACTGGAATGCCCACTTTCTTGCACGGCAGATTGATATCTTGTTTCCAAGGAGTTATTACTTCACGGCTAAATGATACAATTTTTGCAGGGACTGGAATCGATTGCAACATGTTCATTATTTTTCAAATACTAAACAACTGTATTACTTCTCCAGTCATTTCATAAAGTGAAAGGTACTGGTAAAATAAGCAAATCACCTTTGTTTGATGGTGATAAAGTTACCACTCGAGTGCTTTCTCCTTCCCCTACTTCAGTAGAGGCTGTCACCCAGAATTGATATGTGACACCTTCCTTTAACCGAACAGTCTCATGCTCTTCACTCAGTGGGCTGAGTATTCGCTTGTGAGTTCCTTCCTGGATAACACAATCAGACAGTTGAATAACCATGTTTTATTGTGATTTAACAGATCTGTTAATTAATAAATATCAAACAAAAATACCATTTTCTTGTTGATGCGTAAAGTAATTTTTTTAAAGAATCCTTATGTTTGATAGTTTATTTTAATGAAATTATTTGCTGTTTTTGTATTTGCATGTTATTCATTTAATATGTTATTATTTATTACCCTGTTATTACTTATCAAACACGTGCCTCTGAGCACTTTGGTACTGCAAACATTGTGTGCTTTTTAACATGAAAATCCCATAATTAATTGAAAAGTGATTGCTGAATAATCCACATTCTGATAACTAGCAAGTTGTTCATCATCTTACTACTCTGTGATGTGTACACATTTAATTATTTGCGATGTTAACTCTAATTTCAATTAGTTGAAACAACACCATTATGTCAATTTTGTTACATTATTTATGAATTTCCAATGATAAAATATTCTGATGGTCTTGTCTATACAAACTCTTTTGAGTGCTTCCCATATAACTAATGCTCACAAGACATATGTATAAATTTAATTACTGTATTTTACATTTATACTGTTGTTAAAATGCTTAGCATGCAAAGTAAAAACTTTGCCATCATCAAAAAGTGAATTTTGTCCTTGCTTTAAGGATCTTCAGTACTTCACCTCTTTTCCATCTTCTATGAGACCCATATAAAATGTATATCCTGTCAGCTTGCCATTGCGATGAGATGGGGGAAGCCAAGATACTAGTATTTTATTTGCTGAACTAACAACTGCTTTGATGTCAGCTGGGGCAGATGGCACTGCAAAATAATTTACATATTTATTATTACTTTTTATCCCCTTGAGAGACAGTGTTATGTGTATGTATAATGCTCTTACCATCTTCTGCTGTTCGGCAGTACACCGGAGGGCTTTTAACGCCATCTCCCATTTTAGTGAATGCTGATACAGAAATACTGTAATTTGTGTATTTAAACAACCCAGGTATAGTTGTTCTGTAAGATGTTGTTACCACTTTTGTTTCTTGATCATTCAATTCTGTAAAAAATGTAGGTACTTAATACAATTAGTTCAATGTCCTTACTCATCACCAAATTTACTTTGTGAAAAATCTAAACTGAATACATTGTTAATTTCCACTGTGCTTAAAAATTATTCATGATTTTGTCAATCCACCGTCTCATCTGATTTTCAAAGCCTTAATTTTTATTTTGGTTGGTTGTAAAATTCATTAATAGGGCCTGGATGTTTATGACATGTCATATATATTTTTTCTTTGCGTTACATCCATGGAAAATGTAAGATGAGCCTGATTTTGTCTACAGTGACTAAAATTTTGCAATTTTCATGTGTCATATGAAGTCATATTTTGGCTTTTTTTACCCTTTGGTCATTTTCCATTAATTTTTCATATTACGGTCAAATTTTCCATGAATTTTCATATTTTTATATTTTTGATTCCATTTTCACATACTTGCAGTTGTCGCAGAGACTTTTCATATCTTCTAATTGTTATCTAATTTACAATTTTTGGCTGTATATAATTGTCTGTTTTTCCTATAAGTATATATGTATGTGAATTATGAGGATAAGCTATATAGACAGAGAAAAAGAAAGCATAGAAAGCACCAGATGCAAAGGAAGTGTTAGTTTAGCTTTGTCAGTTTTTTTGCCTAAGTCAACCGCTTCTATAAAATAATTTAATAACTTTAGCAAGTAGAATTGTCTTCATGCGGCGCCAAAGGAGAAGGTGTGAATTGTGAATGTGCTAGATTTTAAAAGTATATTTTCAATATAATGGTTATTTAAACAATGGAGAGATTTTGGTTTCGAAAACGCAACCTACAAATTTTAAAGTCATATTCATGGTCATATTTTCATATTTTTTGAAGTCATAAATGCTTGCATATTTCTAACATTTTTGGGTCATAAACATATGGGCCCTATTCATTAATTTATTTTAACTAGTGAGCTTCACTATTTGTCAACAAAAACATGAGAGCGGATAACAAACAAAATTATTTCTGACAACTGACAAAGGAATTGACAATATTTTTTAATTTAAAGCATTTTATTCCACTGGTTTAAAAGTTTTCAGAGCTTAGAACAAGATGAGAAACAAAAGTTACTTACCATACCATTCTTCAGCAGGCTGGTGTGAAACTTTATACCCTTGAATGATACCATTTCGACCTTCAAGGGGTGGTTGTTCCCATGTTACTTCCAGGCTCTGTGAGGTGATGGCAGAACACTGAACACTTTCAGGTGGTAAACTTGGTACTGGAAATCATTATTTCTATTATTTAAAGGCAATACATATTTTAAGAAATATTATGAGCATATTGTAGAATTAGTTTCTATGACTTTTGTTTTCAAAATAAAGGAAATACTCCTTTTGTAATGTTTTCTTTAATCAATATATCATATTTCTTACATTTCTGAAAATCTATAACTAATTATACTCATTTACATCTCCCCTTTTATTTATTTGGATTGATATGTGTCTTCATATTCTTACCATCTTCAAGTGTCTTCACTGTGATGGGATCTGATGATGGTCCTGCTCCTCTGCTGTTGTATGCTTGCACAACTACTGAGTAAGTGGTGTATCGTGCTAACCCTTGCAGTGTTGCTTCACCTCCAAATTGTGTTCCTATTTCAACTGTCTTGAAATTATAATTGTGTGTGGGAGTTGCAGGTGATGGAACCATTGATGAATGTGAACCCTGCTCTTGATAACCTACATAATAGCCCAGCAAATTTCCATTCCAAAGTTCTCGTGAAGGCGGTTCCCAAGTCACAATAAGTTCTGTTGAACTTCTTGCTTCTGCTCGTACGTCTTGTGGTGAACCGCTAGGCACTGAAATATGAGAAATGATGTTATTTGTTTTTCACTTTAAAGGAAAATGATGATGATGATGATGATGATGATAATAATAATAATAATAATAATAATAATAATAATGATAATAATAATAAACAAAAATAGTATTGCTAGAAGTGGCCTGATGACATAACAGTTGCTTAGTTTCATATTTTGTTTTCATTTTTGTGTATGCAGTCAGAGCAAGATGTTAAAATAATCATAAGTATATAAAAGGCCGCAGTCAAACCAAGAATATGCCTTTTTGAAATTAAAATATTCCAATACTGACTTGAAACCTTCAGAATAAAATCACAGTTGTAAAGAGTAGGGGGAAATGATATTAATTTTAAAAACACTTATTCACAATGACACCTATCTCTTAGGAGCTTAAAAAAATTAACTATTCAGCTGAATTTTACCTTCTTCTTGAGTGGTAACTTGTATGACTTCACTTGGGTCACTTGTTCCAAGTCTGTTTTCTGCCATGATACGCAAGTGATAAGAACTTGCTGGATTTAAGTTTTGGACAGTTGCTGTTGTTTGTGTTCCAGGAACAGTTATTTTGGAGGGTTGAGCTTGCCAAACATCTAAGTAAATCAAAATAAAATAAATAGGTGATTTGAACATACTACATGACTGGTCTTCTTTCTATATATTTGATATTTAAATTTCATTTACCTGACACTAATTTATATTGTATAATGTAACCAGTTATTGGACTGTTCCCTGCATAAGGCTGAGTCCATGATATTTGTAATGAACGACTTTGTTGATCATTCACTCTAATATTCTTGGGACTTTCAGGAACCTCTGAAACACAGCTGCAATGTAACTGATGAAACACGTTTCTTAATCTAAAGTCTCCTTTTTCCAAAAAGAAAATGTTCAGCTGATAATATGGAAAAAAGATCGTGATAATTTGCACTGCAACAACTTATACAGTATTAAGTTTGGATTTTCTGTTGTTAAATTTTATCACCAAAGACACTGAAATTTGAAAACACAAACAATCCAACAAAAGCAACCACAACTACTACACGTTTTCACAGTAAAATTTAGATTTGACATACCTTGAATAATAAGCTGAATAGCCATTTCACTTTCACCGAATGCATTGCTAGCTAGACAGGAGAAGACACCTGTGTCATGACGATAGGTGTGAGCAATGCCTAATTCTGATACCATTCCATCATCCAATAATTGTTCCCGTATTGCATACCTGTAGTTAATTGGCAAATCATATTTCAATTAAATTATAGTTTTGATATTTTTATTGCAATAAAATACAAGTATGTGAAATAAATTAAATTACAAATAGCAGACATAAAATTATTGTGTGTTAATAAAATTGAACACATCTTCAGAGTGGAAAGGGCAGGGGAATTTACTAGACGAAACAGTAATTAATACCCAAGTGTTCTTACCTTTGATCCAAGTCCTCTGCAATTCTTTTTCCTCCTACTTTCCACATAATTTCTATGGGTGTGTCTCCCATTGCTGTACATTGAAGATGGGCTTGTTCTCCTTTTTGCACTTGCATTTGCTTAGACTTTTGTGGGAAATATGCTGGAGCTGAAACAAAACACCTTTGTAATGGACTTAAAATTGTATTCCAAGTAATTTAACTGTTTCAAAACCCATTCTTTAGTAGTATTATGAAAATAGTTTTCACCTTACATTTTATCACAAAATTATGGAATGGTTAAATTTATGATACTCCTTCATGCTTATTGATATTTATAAATGCATTAATTTAGCTTCAAAGTTGTTGAATGTTACTGAATGAATGCTCTGTTTGATCTGGATGATACTGAATCATAGGCTGTGATGATATCTTTTCTTGTAGATTTTTGAATGTCTCAAAATTTTTCATTCCAGAAATGTTTAAATTTAAAGCTTTGATTCATCATTTAATTATATTGGCATTTGCACAATTTTGTGAAATTTTGGATGAATGTAATTTTAAAAACTACGTACCATTGACTTTAAGAAAAATGACCTTACTCACACCAGTACCAACTTCATTTTTGGCTTCACATAAATAATAGCCCTCACTTTCCTTACTTATATGCTGAAAAGTAAGGGAACCATTTCGAAAAAAATTGACATTTGGTTCATATAAAAAGTCTTTGTAATCTCCTGGATGTGAACCTGTTGAAAGAATGAACAAATATTGTTTACATGCATTATTCCTGTTTTGATACCATAATTTGGTTAAACATTGAGGATAATACCTATGGCCTTTCTCCATGTGATGGTGGGAACTGGATATCCGTCAGCCTGACAGTGAAGCGTCACATCTTTCCCAGAGGCTGCGCTGGCATCCACAGGCTCTACTGTCCAATGAGGAGGAACTGTAAATACCATATTATTGTCACTTGAACATAACTTCAATTTTTACTTCTGCATATGACTTAAATGTGTCAATGTTTTTTAATACTTTTGTGTAATTTTAATAAAAATTACCTTTTAAGGAATGTAACAATGTTTTACTTGTATATTAGGGAATTGTTTGAATCTTTGTTGAGAGTTGGTTTATGATTTAATTATGATATTATATATTAAGTTCTTGTCTCTCATAAAATTGATTGTAATATTTGAATGTAAGAAATAAAAGAACTGCAAAATTTAATGTGAAATAGTTCTGTATTTCTAGATAAGCTTTGCAACTTAATAGTGAAAAAGTTTGATATCATAAAAGTTAGCTGTAAATGTGAAATTGCTTATTACCATTGACTGTTAGTGGAACAGTAAAACTTTCAGCTCCTGCTATGTTTTGGGCCACACAAGTGTAGTTGCCACTATGCCTAGATGTTATCTGCTCGATGACCAAAGAAGTGGAATATTCATCAAGTCGTCGAGTAGAGATTCCATAATTAGATAGAGGTATGGGCTGACCATTACGTTCCCAACGAAAAGTGACAGGCAAATCTCCTTCAATGATCTGGCATGATATGGCTGCACGCATACCCTCTTGTAACAAATTTGTCATGGCTGGAATGGGCAGAATTCTTGGTGGGACTGTAAATTAAAGAGGCACATTAATATATTTTCTTTAATCATAAATATAATTGTTAACTATTGTTAATGAACAATTTCATTAAAGCATCAAATTTTCATCAAATAAAATTTCATTAAAGTTTGAGGGAAAAAAGAGTAGAACTAAATGAGTATCAAATAATTTACATTCCTTACATAATGTTTGCAAAAGTTACACATTTTCACTTGTTTTTACACTGTAATTGGTTGTTGCAATATCAGTCAGTTATTTCATGACCTTCTTCTTCTGCATGTCAAGGGTTAGGTTCATGAACCTGTTCCGGTGTCAACTTCCTTCTGGGCCTTCCTACGTCTCTTCTTCCTCTGCATCTGTAGTCCACTGCGAGTGCTGGTAGTCTCCTATCGGGCATTTGTTTAAGATGTTCATACCATCTTTTCTAATTTCTTTCCAGTTTCTCTAGCAGTGGTTTGACCCCCAGTTTATTTCTTATTGCCGTAGTTTTCTTTTTATCTAAGATATTATAACCTAGAGTGTTGCTCAAAAATTTCATTTCTGCTGCCTGGATTTTGGAGTTATCTTTTTTTTTTATGTCACTCTTGCTTCATCTCTATACGTTAACATTGGCACAGCTACTACATTGAAGTATTTTATTCTTGTTTCTGTCCTTGTTTTGTTTTTTAGATGTCAGTGTATTGTGCCACAGATATTTCTAAATTTATTTAATCTTTTATTTAAATATATATCCCTTTCAAACGAGATGTGGCAACCTATATATTTGAAATATTTTACCTGTTCGATAATTTTTTCATCTATCACAATCTTTGTTCTCCCTGGGTATTTTCCTTTATACGCTATAGTTTTAGTTTTTTGGGGGGGATATTTTAAAACCATATTTGGTTGCAGTTTGATTTAATCTATATACTGCCATTTGCATTTTGCCTTCAGTGTCCTGTATTATCACTTTGTCATCTGCATGTAGAATTTAAAAATATTTTTCTAAAATAGATCCCTCTGTCTATATTCAATTTTCACATTCTAAACAGGTTGTCGATGTATTTATTAAAAAGTGTTGGTGATATGCAACAGCCCTGTCTTACACCTTTGTTGGTGGAAATCTCTTCTGTCAGTTTTCCTTTTATGACCAGTTTAATGCTTGTTGTTTCATATAGTCCTTTTATCACCTCTATCAAGTGTTTTGGATACCCCCTTCTTTCCATTATGTTCCACAGTAGGCTTCTATTGACATTATCAAAAGCTTTTACTATTCCATGAATGTTAGGTGTGTTCTTCTATTATTCTTTGTAATGTGAAAGTGCATCTTTAGTAAATCTGCTTTTTCGAAATCCCATTTGTTCTAATGATATAAGACGGTCAGCTATTATTTTTAATCTTTCATTTATTTTTCTCCCATAGATCTTGTATGTTATATCCAACAGACTTATTTCTCAGTAATTTTCTGGGTCTTGGTTAGGAATTTGTTTATTTCTCCAGCACATGTTAAAGAAATGAAGCAGGCATATATGAAATAACATTCTGGAGTATTTTAGTAGTTCTGTGTTCATGCCATTCATAATGGGTGTTTTTTCGATTTTTACATTTTTTAAGTGCTTTTTGTAGTTCATCCATTGTTAGGTCATCTGCATTTGTAGTTGTGCATGCTTTTATTATTTCACGTTTTTCATCATACCATAAGGCTTTATAATGTTTCACTCACTTTTCCTTTTTAATTGCATCAATTTGTACATTGTAACTTTCTTTACTATTCAATGTTTCCATTACCTTGTTGGCTAATGTTTGCCTCCCTTATATATCATGTTCTACTCTTCTAATAAATCTTTCCCATGAATGTGCATGAGCCTTTCTAAGAATTGTTTTTACTTTGTTCCTAGCTTTTTTGTATTTTGTATTCTTCCTTGTTATTTTCAGTAGAATTGTCAAAGAATTTTTTGTATCTCTCCTGTTTGAGCTTAATACTTTTTTCAATATCATTCCAAATTTTCAAACCTTTTCTTTTCTTAAATTTCTTTTTCTACCCTACTGCTTCATCTGTGTAATCCTTTATTATTTGGTGTATATTTTGCCATTCTTTTTCTATTTCCTTCTCTGTGACAAGGTTTTGAAGATGTTTTTTTATTTTATTTTGATATAGGTTTCTCACGTTTTCTTCTTCTAAAATATACTTTGTATACTTCTTCTTAATCATTTGTGGTGAATCTTGAATTATTTTTCACCCATCTTGTTAATTATTTAATATGTAATATTACTAAAAAGTGACCAGAATTTATATCGCAGCTTCTTTTACCTGTTGTATCTTCTATTAATTTTGATATTCTTCTGTTTCCAATTATATAATCAATTATGGATCTACTGCCTTGTGCTGCCCATGTATATTTATGAATGTATTTTTTCTTTTTGGGGCCATCCATAAATTACATAATGCTAAAGGGGGAGGGAGGGGGTCTGAGGCAGCGTTATGCTGCATAACATGGGGATATGGTGGTGCTTTACAAGGGGGAGGGGGTATTGAAAATTCTTGAAATTTGCATTATGTAATTTATGAACGGCCCCTTTAAAAGGTTTTGCAATATACAGTTGGTTGAAAGCTACAAATTCCCTCAATTTTTCTCCATTGTAATTTTTTACACTTTCTTCCCACTTTCCTACAGTCTTTGGTATACTCTTTAATTTCCCACTCTTGCATTTAGATCCCCTACAAGAAGGACTTAATATCTTGAATTGCACTTGTCTAACAGTATCTGCATGGATCTGTAGAATTCCTCTGTTTCTTCCCTCTTTCGTTCCTCTGGGGCCCACACACCAATAACAATGAGATGTCCTCTCCTGTTATTTCATGATAAAAATTCAATTTATGTCAAAACTTATTGTAAAAGTCTGGTAAAATCATGTATTTCCACGTCATTCACTCTCTTGTTTTGTGTAGTTATTTGTCTGAAAGATTGTGTACTGTACTGTACTGGTTTTCCTTCAATATTATAACATAACATATTTGTCTCTGGGGTCCATAGGTCTATCTCTGAGGCCAAAATAAAGTTTGGTCTACTTTTTAAGAAAACAACATAGCTCCATAAATTTAATACTGGTGGACAGGGAATTACCCCTGAAGATTCAGAAGATTTCAGTTTTTACATGAAAAATGTGTAATTTTATAGATTACGCAAACAAAAAGGTAGGCAGATTTGCTTTCATACACAACACCCAGGGGCCTGCGCATTAAACTGCAACACTCAGGTGCTTCAGGTTGTTTCTTGTAATGAAATCAATAAAATTAGATTTTTTTGGACATTGCATCACATTATTAGGGACTTAGCTCTTCTAGGATGAGTGGTTTCAGATGTGAAAAATCTAGGATTCTAGATATTAAACTGACAGATATTCAGTGCAATTTTATTAGATGGTCTGACTTTCTTTGTTTTACCTGGACATTGCAAAGATTTGAAGTACATTAAAAAACCATGATTTTTTTCTAATACCATACTTTTAAAATATAACTCTCACCATCCCACATTATGTCAAATCAATTACAAATTTGTGGACTAAATTCTGCTATTCTATAGAGTCTGCATAGGAATGCTAGTGAAAATATAATGTGTAAATACTTATTAATGTATGATACAGTGCATGGTGTAAATATCAATATTAATAAACTGTGAAACAAAATTTTTTCTCTTTTTATGACACCAAATAAATGTTTTGTTTGAATATTAATTAGATCAATTAATCTGTACAATCATAAAGAGAAATCAATATTACTTTACTCACTATAATATAAGTATTTTGCTTAGAATGCATGAAAATATACCTATCACTTGGACCTCAACATCTCTTCGGTGAGCATGTTTCTGACGATTTTGTGCTTGACAGGTATATGTCCCAGCATCAGCTGTTCTCTGTGCATGTTCTATTACTAAAGTTCCATTTGGATAGACACGTTGACGTCGAGTCATTGGAAGCACTGTTCCACCTGCAGAAAATTAAAATGGAATTAAACAATAATTAAGTGGGTATGGTATCAAGTACATCTTTAGCATCACCAATTAGAATAAACTCTTTAGAGATTCTATTCAAGAGTGGTAGATCACAAAATAAGTGATGAGTAATGAAAGTTTAGTAATGTCCAGTTTATTACTCATAGTATATACTATTACAAATGAATGAAGTTTTATAATTACTTAAAACAAAAGATTGAATTCGGTATTATTAAACAACGAAAAATCTGTTCTATTATAAATATGTAATGATTGTATAAAAGAGAGTTAAATATTATTAAACTAAAGTTAAGTATTGCTACTTTTACTTTCCCGTATATGTACAGAGTAATATACATAGTATAGGGAAAGTTATGTAATACTGCGAAAAATCGATTTCGACATTTCGACGGAAATACACGTTTTAGAGTCCCCTGATACCGAAATAAATTTTCCGTCCATCCGCCCCCGTCCGTCCGTACGTCCATGAACAACCATAGCGCCGTCCGTCCGCCCCCGTCCGTCCGCTCCTGTCCGTCCGTCCATGAACAACCATAGCGCCCTTCAAAATTTGGGGGTACTTCACATGAAGCCCCCCGGACATTTTCAAAATTTTTTTAAAAACAGCTTCAAATTTTTTCTGTAAATTTCTTGTAAGAATAGAGTAAAATACACTTATTAAGGTGACATTGGTCTGATTTTCACTCTTAACTCTGAATTTTTGAAAACTGCAAAAGGTTGAATTTTTTTCCATGTGTTTGTACAACTACAAAATTGAAGATAAGAGATTTACCTTCAAATGAAGTTTGTTCTCTACCATTAGTTCTTTCATTAAGGTCTTGAATTAATTAAATTTTTTGAAAATTTGAGTAGTTTTCGCAGAATTTTATGTGCAATATGTGGAATTAAAAAGAAATACAAAAACACAATTTTCTCAAAAACTGCTCCAAATTTTTTCTTTAAACTTTTGGTGTGGATAGTGCCTAATGTACTAATTAGATGACATAAACGCCATATTGCTCTATTCTTTTGTTTCTTCAAAAATTACAACAATGTATTTTTTTACCTGTCTCTCATGACGTTACTATTTATATTAGCAGCAATTTCTTCACATTATTATATTATGAGCTCA
Organism: Acheta domesticus; assembly: GCA_031308135.1. Classification (NCBI taxonomy): domain Eukaryota; kingdom Metazoa; phylum Arthropoda; class Insecta; order Orthoptera; family Gryllidae; genus Acheta; species Acheta domesticus. The sequence continues at coordinate 55,263,180 of JAHLJT010004567.1, forward strand.
TGTGCTTTAAATAATGTGAAATAAAATTTCTTGAAAACTCAACTGTTTTCTGTGAAAACTAGCTCAATATTCCGCATTTTCAGAAATGCTCAAACACCATTTTCTCAAAAATGGCTCCAAATTTTTTCTTCAAATTTTTGAACTGATAGTGCCAATTGCACTCTTTAATATGATGTGAAGTTAATTTTGTTTTGTTTTTTTGTACACAAATGTAATTTTTTTGAAAGATCTCTCACTCTGTTAATTTGTATATTTCCAGCAATTTGTGAACACTGTTGTATTTGTGAGTTAAAGTGATTCAAATAACTGCAAATGAGGTTTTTTTGGAAACTCAAAAATTTTCTGTGAAAAGAAGCATAAAATTTCGCATTTTAGTAGCGCTTAGATGCCATTTTCTTAAAAAGGTCTCTAAAATTTTCAAAGAAAATTGCCATTTCGGTCGAGGTTTTACTGTTCTTTATTATTCTTAAAACAATATTTTCATTCTACCACTAGGAAACTGAAAAATTAAGAAAATGTCAAAAAATATACTTTGGGGCGGTGATAGATGGCAGCTGGCAAAAGTATGTGGCAAGTCCGAATACCTAGCCGAGACCAAAGGAAATAGAAAACTAATACGGTAAAGTCTGTGCCATTCTGTAGCATCACTTGTTTATTATAGCTTCAGGTAGACCAAGGTAGGTGCAGTAAAAGTAATAGTCTGGATAATTTTTGAGGGGAGAAAATATAATGATACCAACATATCTTGAACTTAAAATCTAAAAGTTGCTTATTGATGTTCTTTCTGTAATGCTCCTTCAATAGATGCATTCAGCACATAGTATTGCACGCTAGCATCCCAGCTAATGTCAATTTACTGCTTCTTTGTCTTAGTTTTTGCATCATATTTGTTACGCAAAACATTCTATTGTCCTGCAGAATATTTTTTACCAGATCACAAAAATATATCTAATAACAACAAATATAGTAATATGTTGAAGAAATATACCTTTTTCCCAAATAATGGATTCAATTGGAAATCCTGCTACTGGACATTTGATCACAAGATCCTGTCCTGCCACTGCTGTTATCTTGGGCATGACTCGAATGAAGGGCAGACCTAAAAAAAATCATTCATGAACTATTCAAACTTTATTCTAAAGAAACACAAATATTAAGGTTCTGAAAATTAACCCAGAAACTTAAATGATTGATTTTTTGATAATAAAATCCCTATAACTGCCCTTGTCACTCATCATTTGGTAAACAGCTTATTTTTTATCTTTGAACACTGGATATAGCGATTCAAATTCAAAAGTGTGAGACTTTGTTTTGAGGATAGCATTTGTGTTGACTTCGAGTTTGTTTCCTTAATACCATCTCAATAGAAGAATAACTACCCATTGTATCAATTAAAATTGCGTCTTGAAATTTGGAATTCTATTGTTCTACTGGTTCTGAAAGAAAGAGCTAGTCCTCAAAAATAATATTTTAAACTGATGTGACAGTTATAATAACCAAGGTTATGTGTGTTAAATCTTTCAATTTCAGACAAGATATGCTTTAAGTGTTCTAATTAAATATCAAAAACTTACTCTTCATAACACAGGGTAAAATAAGAAATAGCAATAGCAATTGGTGGGAAGCAAGTTTGCTTTCTATACAGTTTTTATTATCTTCTTGGAACACATTGCTCATTTCTTACCATATACATTTACACGAGCGCTATGTGACACTGCAGCAACAGAGTTCTTGGCAGTACATGTGTACTCTCCTCCGTCTTCTTCCTTTAGGTTGGAGATGTTAACATGGCTAATAACATCATCATGAATTGTTACATACTGTCCCACAAGGAACCTGCAGAAATTAATTCTTATTTAAGTTTTCATAATTATATGAATTATATATAAATTAATACATATTTTCATGAAAAATAATTAATAATTAAATGAATTGAACCTACGAACCTTGGATTATCTGGCACTGGGAATCCATCCAGAGTCCATACAAATTGTGGAGGAGGATTTCCTGTTGCTACACATCGGAGAGAGACTGCAGGGCCAGGCTGGAGGGTCTGTTCCGTAAACCAGTGAAGTAATTCTGGACTGGCATCTAAAAAATATAAAGAGAAAATTTAAAGGTAGAAGTGAAATCTCTGTTTCTCTGAAATCGTAAATGTTTGGGTATATGAATTCAAGAAAATGCTCTCATCATATTTTCTCCATTTCAAGAAAGACAAAATTGGAAAGTGAAATTGGAAGAAAAACTAAACAAAAATATATGTTTCTGTATTGTAAAAATCAATGTCCTGAACACGTTTGGTGCCAGGAAATGACTGAAGCAATCTCATTTAATGATTCATTCATGAAAGGATTTATTGAGTTGAAATGAATGAATCTTGGTTCATAATATGCCCAAATGCTTTTCCACACAATTGTAATGTTTTTTTGATGTTCTTTATTAATACTCAACACGAAACAAATAATTTGAAAAACGCGATCTCTGTCAGCAGTTGAAGAGCGGTTTCGGCAAGGCTGTTACATTGGCCTCGAGAGTTCGCGACAAGCGCTCCTGGACACTACAAAAGGGCCACAGCGTGAATTTGTGGGAATGATCGTAAGCTTACCGGCGCAAGTTCTGCCTTTGTTTAAATCATTCCTGCTTATTAAAACATATGGGCAAGGCATTTCTGTTCACTCAGTACCCGAAGAGGAAATGACATTTTATTAAGTAATTGAGGTTCAAGTCACACAAATAATGCAATTTATTGTAAACTATATTTAAATAATTTAAATATATGAACTCAGTAAATGTGTCCTTGACGAAAGATGAGATTGATTCCTCTCTTTCGCTACCACTGGTTAATATAACAATAATTGGTAAGTTTGAATATATTTAGATGTAAGATGTTTTAAAACACCATTTTAGAATAATTTTGAATCCATGTTTTGTGAGTTCTTGATACCGAAAAATAAATTGACGGCAAAACTTCTATCTTTAGTCAATGCTAGCGCCTAAACCGTTCAGATGATCTTATCCAAAATTGATATTTCCCGATTGATCCCGACTTTGAAACGGACATTTTGATTTTTGGGGGTACTTTACCTGATGCTTGAGCATTTTCAAAATTTTCTCCAAAATGGCTCCAAATGTTTCGATAAAATTTTGTCCTCGAATAGCGTGAAGAACTCTAAAAAAAATGGCGCTTGTCTCATTTTCGTTGAAACCCCCGATTTTTCGACAGTTGCAAAAGTTCAAACTTTTCCGGCATCTTCCTAAAACTACGGTATTGAAGCAGAGGCAGATCTAGGTTTTCAGGCGCCCATGGCAAACATAGAATTTGCGCCCCTGTTAGGATACTTCAAATTAGTGTTGTTATTTGTTTTAGCGGGTATACTCTAAATAGCGCCCCTTGTGAGTGGCGTCCATGGCAGGCGCCATGTCTGCCATAGCGCAGATCCGCCTTGGTATCAAGGTAGAATATAGGTAGGTGTATAGGTGAGGGTGTATATGTTGAAGGGAGAATTTTTTCTGTAATAAAATTTGGTCTTTAATGGCTTTGCAAACTTTTTTGAAAATATTAGAAGTCTTCGCGTAATTTTGCGCAAAATTTAGGGAAGTTTTGTATAATTATTTTATCAAAATCGGCTCCAATTTTGTTTTTTTCAATTTTCTCCTTTTGTGTGTCAAAGGACGATAAAATCAGCGGTGCTAGTCCCAATGTCGGAAAACTCTGTAGTTTCGAAAATTGCAAAAAAGTGAACACCGCAAAAGTACAGAATTGAATGTAGAGATTTTTGTCTGAAATGATATGTTTTAAAAAATGAGATCTTGAAAAAAGTCATGTGCAATATTTTGATAAAACGAGTAGTTTTCGCGTAATTTCAGCTTGAAGTTAATGCAATTTATGAAAACACACATTTTTTAAAAACGGCTCCAAATTGTTCTTATTTTTTTTCCACTTATAGAGAAAAGTGCACTTAAAAATGGTGCGGGTCTCGTTTTCGTTGATCTCTATGAATTTTCGAAAATAGAAAAAGGAGCAAAAGAAAAATTATGTGCTGACGTAGGTCTGATAAATTGGTGTTCATCTCCATCATGACCAAGGGCAAATCATGACCAATCGCGATTTGTGCGAGAGAAGCGGTTTTTAAGAGGAAGCAAAAGGTTTTGAAATACGTACTTCTACGTACTTAATATCGTATTTTATGGAATGTAAGCTTCCTTAAAAAAAAACTGGTACAAAAAATGGAGGGTTAATATGCGAGTGAAGCGAAATAATTTTTCAAAAATTGTCTTCTTTCTTCGAGGAAATGCGGAAACTAATGTTTCCAATACACTTTATTAAAATGTTATTTTAGAGATATCCAGGGGTTGGACAATCAACACCTGACATATAAAATACTAGTATTTATTTATTAATAAGGTGTATGGTCACCATTTGCTTTCAGAAGGAAGCAAAAGGTTTTAAAATACATACTTAGACGTACCTAACATCGTATTTTATGGAATATATGATCCCCTTAAAAAAAATTGGGAACAAAATGGAGCGGCGGATAATATGCGAGTACCTCGAAATGAAGCTAAATAAGTTTTCAAAAATTGTCTTCTTTCTTCGAGGAAATGCAGAAACTAATGTTTCCAATACACTAACTTTTACCAAAATGTTATTTTGGAAATGTACAGGGGTTGGACAAATTAATACGAACACCTAACATAGAAAATATTTATTAATAAGGTGTAGGGTCAACATTAGCTTTTAGAATAGCTACAGTTCATCGCGGAATAGATTTGTAGTGTCTTAATAGTTTCCAATGGAATGTTCTCCCGTTCTTTTACCAAAACATCCGCCAATTGCTTCAACAATGTTGGAGCTAGAAAGCTGGTCCCTGTCTCTTCTCTAAAACGCCTCATTGAAGTCTGGCCATTGTGCTGGCAAGGGAAGATGTTTGATGACATTCTGATGCTCCACAAACCACACCTGACCCTTATCTGCTTTGTATATGGGCGCATTATCATCTTGGAATATGGATGTGTTTAGCCAGTCGTTGTAAGCACTACATTGTTGAGGATGTCGAGATATTCACTCGCAGTAATCCGGCCAGAGAGGGTAGTGATAGGACCAGCGGAATACCGCGATATATCCGCCCAGATCATAACGGAACTTCCCCATGCTTGATTGTAGGAAGCAGGCAGGCAGGATCGTGGGCTTTTTGTTTTGGAGTTTTCATATACCCGACCGTTTGTAGGAAACAATGTAAGTAAACGATGATTCATCGGACCATATCATATTCTTCCAGGCATCAAGTGCCCAGGTGGCACCACTTCTTTCGCAGCTTTACCGTAGCTTCCGTTATAAGCCTAGCAAATGCAGCCCTTCCATGAATGTCAGCTTTGTGAAGCTCCCGCCGTAAGGTTTTTGTGGAAACAGTATTTCGCAAGTGAGTGTTGAGTTTTGCAGTCATTTTTGTCGCGATTGTTTCATGTTGTCTGCAGTGGCGAAGCGTGAGGTTAATTTTTGGGTAAGCTGAGTCACGAACATATTGTAAAAACATACTTAATTTGTGAAATAACGATTAATTCGAAGATAGAGACCAGAAGACTACAAATTTAATAATAATAATAATAATAATAATAATAATAATTATTATTATTATAACAATAACAATCATGCAACAATACTCAGATCAAGAATAAGCCTACTGCAGAATTGAAAAAAATATAAATAGAACTGCTTATTTGTTTTCAAGGATTTGCAGCCATCTGAATTGTTTGACAGTTTTTTGTAAATCAATTCTAAATGTCTGGTTTTCTTCATAAAAAATTCAATTCTGTCTTTAAACATAGCATCTTGCGAACACATACACGAAGGTTTCTTTTCTATTAAAATAGTAGCCAAGTTTATTTATTTTATTTATTTGTCAAAAAAACAGTAAAAACTGTATATGACGTGTGGGGAAAGAAATTTATCTGCGCACATTTTCTTGAGGGCCAGAATTTTATTATTAAAAAAAAACCGAAAAAAATGAATTTAGAAAATAATTATTTTAGAAAAATAAAGATATTTGAAAAATGTTTTTTCCCGAGTTATAGAAAATCAATTTCAACTGTAAATGAACTACAAGCAAAAGGAGTGCTCAACAAAACGTGCGCATAGTGAAGCTACATTTACGTCCAGAAGAAAACAAGGGGCCATCTCAGCATTTGCTCAATGGATCAGGGAAACTGGACAAAAACCTGATCGAGATGGAGGTCATTGACCCGGAAGCTGAAGTACATTATTTGTTACAGGCGTATTAAATATTTTTTAATGTATACAATGCAAACATAAACTAATTCATTATATATCTTTGTTTTGTTACATTAAACATTATTTTTCTTTTTCACGATCAGTATAGCCTTTAATTGTATAGAAACAGTTTTGCAGCAGAAAAGATTTTACTTTTAACTTAAATTTGTGTACCGACTTTAATTGTTTTATGTCATCTGGCAATGCGTTGTAAAGTAACGTACATGTATTGTATGTTGATTTTTTGTACTGAGCTGTTGATACTGACACTTGATGCACGTGATTTCTACGGCGTGTTGTAATTATAAATATCAATATTGCATGAAAATATGTTCCCTCCGTTAAGTAGGTCATTTTTGACAAATATTACAGATTCGTAAATAAATAGACAAGGCAATGGTAGGATTCCCAGCTCAATGAAAAGAGGCTTGCAGGAATCACGTGGAAGGCATTTTTTCATTATTCGAATAATTTTCTTTTGCAATCTGAAGGTCTGAATACTACAGGATGAGCTTCCCCAGAATATTATGTCATATCTCAGGCGGGAATGCACATTTGCAAAATAAACGCAACGAGCTGCATGAAGGCTGACAGAATTTGAAAGAATTCTGAATGCATAGCATAATGAACTTAATTTAGTGTTTAATTCTGTTACATGTACATTCCATTTGAAGTTTGATTGAATTGAAAGACCTAAAAATTTTGTTGCCTCAACATCAGCTAATTGCATATTGTTCATTTTCAATGGAACATGCGATTTCCGATTTGAGATGCAAAAATGCATTGAAACAGTTTTTCTTTCGCTAAGAATTAATTTGTTATTATTAAACCAATTTGAAACTTCTGAAATTGTACTATTTACTGCTTCTTTTTTGCAAAGAACATTCGTGTCATCAGCAAACAGAACCGTTCTTCCATTTTTAATAGACGAGGGCATATCGTTTACATATAACAGAAAGAGAATAGGACCTAAGATCGAACCTTGCGGGACCCCATGCACAATTGGCAAAGAATTGGAAATATAAGTATGTAATGTCCTTTTGTTGAGTCTGAGTTGAGTCTGTAATTTGATTTAGGTAAATGTGTTTTAATATTGTTTTCCGAGTTCTCATTGTCAATAAGACACAGTGACATGCAATTGCAGGACATTTCACTTGTAACATACACACGAATACGCTATTCAGTCAACGTACGAAATGAAATTACTCTGATCAGATCCTGTTTGATCTTTCCAGAACACAATACTACTAGAGGATTCATACATTCGCCGCGGTACCAACCCATCAATGCTTAAAATCAACGTTTTTTAAATTATCTTGTTTTATTAAAAGTTAACCCAATGCTAAATAATGGAGAAAAAAGTGAACATTCTCAAAATTGTACTTAATGAATTAGCGTCAGAGGAATTCTAATACTGAAATTTGGAATAAATAAATGTTTTACTTTTATTAGTGGTGATATTTGAAGTTGCTCAATGACCTCTAGCGGACATTTCCGGAAGTTCCACGCAAGCTTATGGTGAAGAGAGCGCCTGCCGGCAGGAGTTTAGATTACTTACCCAGTTGGAAGGTCGGCTTAAACTAGGCGAGTCACCGGGCCAGCCTATTCAATTCGCATGCGCGCTCACTTCCCCGCGCCCCGTCCCTGGCCTACAAACTGTCTTCCAGCGGTAAGCGGAACGCTGCACCCGCCTCACGTGCAGCCTGCCCGCTGCACCGGACGGCGGCAAAGACGAAAGACCGCATTGATTACGAAACAAAAAAACTTGGTGTGCATATGTACGGTATTAATTGGCTAAAAAAACACTATAAATTTACAATTTTCTTTTTTTAGTGAAGATATATTTCTCGCCTTCTTAAAGATTCTTAGGGATAGCTCAGCTTACTCTGCCTATCCTGACGCTTCGCCACTGGTTGTCTGGTCACAATACTTTTTAAAATTTGTCGGTCTCTGTCAGTTCTAACTTCAGGCCTAACTTCGGTTTTCACCAGCTATTCCTCTTTTCCGATGGTGTTTTACCATGGTTTATGTAGGTTGTCATTACCATGGTCTTTCGCTCGTGAAACGTTAAACAATTGAGATGTTTTCGTCACAGATACTCACCCTAACCGCACACCAACGAGTTCCCCTTTTTCGAAATCTGAGAGATCACACATTTTACTGATCGCTTGTGTTCACCATCGCAGACAAAAGTTATATACATTACAAATACAAATTATATACATTGCAATATAACCTTTAAAATGTGGCACATGATGTGTGCAATGCAGCAGCGTCGTAGTTTACATGTCCGCAGTAGCTCCAACATGCAAAAAGATGTACTGTATTTCATGATGTTCATATTAATTTGTTCAACCCCTGTATTTTGTCCATTTAATTCCCTTTTTGAACTTCTTACCCAATTTCTGTGGGGGAGCTAGTTCTCTTACCTGCAACTTTCTTCCGTGTTTACGCCCATGATCTACACAGGCACTACAAATTTGTAAGTTGTAGCATGTTCGCGTTACAAACAAAACGTTTTGATGGTTATTTAGTTAGGTATATGTAATATGCAAACGTTTCACAGATATAATATTACTTTCGTACGTATTGTAGAAATCAAAACTCAAATACAACAAAATAATCACAATGCATGGTGGTGTACTTCCAGATGCTCCCTGGGAGCCATAAAGCTAAAGCATAAGTAATGACAAACCATTGCCTGCAAGCAGAGGGAAGCGGGATGTTAAGGGAGGTGTAGCTCCATGTTGTTGGTAAACATTTCAAAGACGCGGGGAAGGGTTCGGAGACTGCGAATGATCTTTGGATCGCTTTCGCACTCGCGGCGTGTTCCGTGGACCGACGAAAAGATTCCAGTGGTTAGGGATGAGCAAACTTTATGAGAACGTTGAAAATTGGGTGAAGCAACGAGTTGGTATTTCATTTATTCTACTAATTTACATATCAACTGAAAACACACAAATTTTAGTAGTTTTAAAAGCAGTAATGGTATTTTAAAAAGGAAAAACAATAACGCTTTATTTCCTCCGTGACGGTGAGCGCCACCCATCACGTGAAATCTTGGAGTGTTATGACTGCTTTCTAATGCAATATTTTTGGGAACTATTCCTGCTTAATTTTGTGAACCACCTACTTGTGAAGCAAGGAGGATCTACAGGTAGGCAACTTCTACGAATAATATGAGTCAGAATATACATATTCCTTTATCCTCTCTCATTTCTTCAAATGCTAGCCAATTTTCACATCCCCAAATTAGAGAAACACTAAGAACACTTTTAAATATTGGTATGATGTTTCATTTTCTTACTTATATTTCATTTTAATAAGAATAGTATTGTAATTTACATAATTGAACTTCCTCGGTGTACTCTTCCAGCACTGGTGAAGATTGTTGTAATCGTACAAATACAATACCATGTTCCAATACTACTTCATTACTATATCGCTGCGAAGATCGTAGCATTTTTATGGTGTGCTCTTCGGACCACCAATATTTCGTTCTTTCGCGCGTTTATTTCCTTTCCGTTTCTTTCCCGTTCTTTCGTCCATTTAATTGTATCCCTGTGAAGCTCATCTTCTGCGTCGGAAATATTCTGGTATCCGCGAACAGTACTTTTGTTTGAAATGATTCAATGTTTCATAAATCTATTTTGGTTCTGCTTGTTCATCATTTACAGGTTATTATCACTTCATTCATGACTAACATAAGGAGCGTGCATATTTATCAAACTATCTTCTTGTATTATTTCATTTCACCACTCGTACGTGGAAGTCAACATCATTCCGTCTTCTTATGTCAGCTTCGTATCATAGCAATTTTTTTGGATCATTTTATTTACTTTTGAGTATATTCCAAATAATTGGCTTCGGTGTGACACCAAACGCTGCTTTTAGGTGTGGTACGTAAATAAAATGCTATAGCCTCTAGGAAGCAGCGTTTCACATACTGTTGTTTATAAATACAGGATGGGGCAGAACCATCAAAGAAGCTTTGAGGAGTTTTAAAAAAGAAATTCGGGAATATAGTAGAGAAATAAAAGTTTTTATTTTCGAAGTTGGTATTGCATACCATTTTATATTCATTACATTTTGAAAATAATACCCGGAAGATGGCGGCCGTTAGCAGCAATATACTGTTGGAGACGAAGTCTGAAGTTTTGAACTGTTCGCTGACACATATCACGGTGTATGGTGTATGTCATTAATGGTAGATTTGAGCTTTTATGGGGATATACGAAGAAAAAAGCGTTTAAACGCCCTCACACCTCACCAGAGCTAAGGGAGCAGATTATTGAAGAAATGAACGCTATACTCCGCGATATGTGTCATCGATCAGTTCAAACCTTCAGAGATCGTCTCCAATGGTGTATTGCTGCTGACGGCCGGCATGTTCCAGATATTATTTTCAAAAACGTAATGAATATAAACGGTAAGCAACACTAACTTTGAAAATAAAAACATTGTTTTCTCTATATTCTAGCAGATTCTCCTTTGACGAACTGTGTATTTATTTATTATTTTGATAAAGCGCGTCATAACATTAATGATAATAAGCCTTTTACTTTTATATCATCATTTAGCTCCACGGTGGGCATACCACTCTGATGGATTGTCCTCCTGTAACGAACTATGGTTTTTAATTTTTGTAAACATTTAATATCTTATATATTGTTATTAATTTTATTTACCCAGTTGCACAATACACTATACGTTCGTCACGAGATATCCACCATAGAGAAAAGTTATTTGTGGACTGACAGAGCCATCCGTACAGATTTTACGTTAGGAATATTTATTTTTAATTAATTACTTATATTCTAGGAATTCTATCTACCATTATGAAAATAAAAATATCCATCCTTGAAAACAAACAAAACGTTATAATTCAGATTCTTCTTGACTTCAAAACAGAAATCATATACACATTTTTATAACAATAGCAAGAAACAATAACGCACATGAAAATCTTCAATTATCATCTCCCATTTGTACCATTATTTACACATATACATTTTTAATTTCCCCGTGAACATATGGCCATTTACCTTAATATACCAATTTTAATCACTTAATTTCCAAAAACAAACAAACAAACAAACAAAAGAACTAGGTCTTCCTACATTATTATTATTATTATTATTATTATTATTATTATTATTATTATTATTGTCTTTTATTCTTTTCCCTGGTTTTATTGATCCTCTGTGCTGGACATCGGTTTTTCTTTGGTTGTACTCCCCGGTCATTAGCAGAATATTCCAACGCATCGTCGGTCTTATTTAGTTACTGCTTTTTCGTTACTATCGCCACCATGGTTCGAGAGTTTCTCCTGACCACACGAATTGGCACATTCGACTGACGCCACAGTTCGAGCGATTTTGCTTCACACGTATCAGCCCACCCGGTCGCCACCACGGCTAGAAAGCCTCTGCCTCCGGCAGTTAATAAACCGCGTCGCTCACTTGTTTATTGCCAATTTGCAGCATTAGTCTAATTTCGTTTCTTCTTCGTACTTCTGCACCGATTTCCTCCTACTCCTGATGCCCACATCTCTTCTGATTGGATACTCTCCCCTTGGCATCCGATACTGTTTACTCTTTGACCTCCGGTTTCTCCATACTTTTATGATTTTAATAATTCCCCATTAGTTGGCCCTCAGGACGGGAACGAAGACGGGATAGGGACAGAAAAATCGCATGCGATCCGTGTCCTGTATTTTAAGTTGCTGCTCGTAAGTTAGCAGAGAAGTCTGCCTACAAGTTCGCTTCCAGAGTTTCGACAGGCATCACAAACTCAACTATGTTAAACACACTAAGTAAATTTCTGACTCTTGGCGGGTTAAAACTGACGATCTTCAAATCACTGGAAAGCTCTAGCCACAAAGTTGTTTTTAAACTCGCCGCTGCCTATGTTGGTTTGATTTTAGATTTATTGATGTGCTGCCACTTTTGTAGCTTCGCCCTCTCCCCCCTCTTGGGAAAAGCTCTCAGCTCCCAATTACCCCTTCCCCAACCTGTGGCAGTGTAGTGCATGTAAGTATGTATGTGTAGGGGAGAGGTGGGAATGAAGATGAGGAAGAAAACATCGGGTGCGGTCCGTGGTTCGTTTGTAAAGGTACTGCACCGTTATTCGTCTGTTATTGATCGAAGAAACCCCGAAAGTGGTTGAATTCGACCTAAGTAGGTGCAGAAAATCCACCACCCTCAGGATGTGAACTCTAGAACCGCCTTGCAACGGCAAAGCAGAGGCAACGACAATGCTTCCTCTGAGCCGTCCCAGCCGATGGGGAGGATCGGTACCGGCACTTACCTCCCAGCTGCAGCTCGGCGGTGGCCTGCGCCATGTCCCACTCGTTGGACACGACGCACTGGTACATGCCGTGGTCCTCCTTCTGCAGCGGGCGCACGGTGAGGCGAGCGGGCGCCGTGGCCCCCGCGCCCGCGCCGCCCCCGCCGCCCGCCGCTCCGCCGCCCCCGCCGCCGGCCCCGCCGCCGCCCGCGCCGCCGGCCGCCGCCGCGCCCGGGCCGCCGGTGACGTCGTAGCGGCCGCCGCGCGCCACGGGCCGGCCGTTGTGCAGCCAGGCGACGCGCGCCACTGGGTGGCCGCCCGCCACGCACGTGAACACGGCCGCCTTGCCCGCGTCCACCACCTGCGCCTGCGGCTGCACGTGCGCCGACAGCGGCGCTGCGAACAGAGGTAGCGGGGCCGTCAGCACGCTCCGTGGGGCGTGGCACCCCGGCGTTGCAGCCAGGAAGGGACGGGGGATGCAGGGCGTGCTTTCTCCTTAGAGCAGTGGTGTCAAGGTCTGCTACTGGTGGCAGTGGCACGCGTTGCGGCATCGTGCCATGCCACGAGCTTCTCTGCGGAACTAGCGTCGGGAAAGGGAACTATTAGTAACCTCGCCGTTTAACAATAGGAATGGCGTTGTCTCTGGTGGCGGGGTAATGAACTGGCGTGGAGGGGCGATTTCGTCGTGGCACTCGTGCCATGGACTCCCGCTCGTGGCATCGACCTTGACAACACTGCCTTGGAGTATGACATTTCGTGCTAGAAAAGTATTCATTTGTTCCTGCCAGGGACACAATGTTCATCCATATCTAGGCACTACCTCATTAATTTACACACATTGAAATTTTCGAATTAAGAAGTACAAATCAAGGAAATAGCAATACAACCAAATACGACAAAACAATAAAAAACTCTGTCAGCAGTTTTTTGATTAAGTTGTTCTACGTAATCGATGATTGCATTCGTGTAACTTTTCAATTGGTAATTTCGTCGCCCCCGAAGTTCTGGAGAAAATTGCCGATTCGCACTTACGATCACATGAAGCATGTGGACTCGTAAACGACAGGAGATTGTCAGTGAGTTTTCCATTATACTCTATTTATAAAATTCAGACCTACACTTTAGGAACATTATTTATGTGGATATTTATTAAAATTCATTATTTCTTACGAGCCGTAATACTTCTTTATTAAATTGTTTCACTTACCGGGTTCTTCACCGAAAGTGTTACGTTCGTATCGAACTGCCATTTTAGTTATGTGACAAATACCCAATCACGAACCACGTGGACTCGGCGAAAATTAGAATTCCCGGTTTTAGAATTCTCTCTAGTTTTGTATCGTGGAGTGCACGGCAGCAGAATTAGACTATTGAATGGCGCTGTGCGGGTTGCAATATAGCATTTCTTTCCAACTGGAGGAAATTTCGGCCTGTCATTGGTTGATGTCTGAAAATGACCAGCCGCGGCAGATTTAAAAAAATACACAAGTGTCACGTAAGGTCTGTGACGTAATTTTAATTTTCAGTTATTGTTGTCTTCCATCATCTTCCACTTCTGATCTTAAAATCGCAAGAACATTAGTCTACCAACGCACTTTTATGTCAACACACATTTAGGACCAAGTTAACTTATTAAACTTGTGCATTTCGTAGTTGACGGGGAGATTTCGGCCTTCAGCCTCCACAATTTACACGTAACAATCTCATTACTTGTCTGTTTACACGAGTCTAACACCTAACTTCCAACGCGTATTTATACCACGAATTGCATTAAAAACCGTCAGAAATCGAATTCGCGGAAATGAAAGCGTCAGACTGGGACGCTAGCTCTTAAACCACTACTTGACTCTTCATAATTGACTCCAGTCATAGTAATTCTAACACGTATGCGATTGTACCCTCAGAAATGATGTGAATAGTGTATAATAAGTCAATGGCATCTTCATTTTCTTCAAGTGCCAAATGAAGGTAAGGAGTGATCTTATATCACTTGGGGGGGGGGGGGTTGAATGGAAATCGCTCGTCAAATTGCACCTCTCCAGCTGATAAGTACTACTCTAGTCTGCGATGGAATTGCTTCCTCCAAGGTTTTAATGTTTTTGGGTTATTTTTAGCATGCTGAAATCAAATTCAAAGCCAGAAAGTTCTTATCACGCATCATTTCATTTTTTTTATTTCCCTTATAGGGTAATTTTCGTTTGCCCAAAGAGTAATTATATAAATTGTAATACTTTACTGTATGTAGTTTTATGATGTCAGGATTTGTAAACTAAATGTATTTAGAATGCTTTTAGTGTGATTATGGTAAACACCGAGGGCACTAGATGTTTCTTATCTAATACAGGATGCGAGCGCCTTAGGAAGTTATAGCGAGTTAACGGGCACCCTCGCCATTATTCTATGTAGATAGCCACTCCTTGAGTAAAGACTCATTCCTGACTTATCTTTGTGAAAACTTATACTTCCTGTCTTAGCTTGTGTCATATTGCGTTATTGTGTGCCATCTGGAAAATAAATTAGTTTCAAGCTGTACTGTGGAGTAGAATGTTGTGAATGCCAGAATCTTCTACCGCAGGGTCGCCTACCTGCCAGGATCGTCTGCCGTAAAACGTGGGTGTTTTAACCAGAGTGAATTAAGTGACTTGGTGAGGGATCTCAGTATCTCTAAAGAGTTAGCTGGGTTAGTTGGGTTCTAGACTCCAAGAAAAATCTGCTTTGTCCAAAAACATCATTCTATTGGTTCAGACAAAGCGAAATAGAATTCAAATCCTTTTTCTCCGAAGATGGCTTGTATAGTGCAATAGTGTAAAAGAACTTTTGTTAAAACTTTCAAACCGGATACAAATGAGTGCAGACTGTTCATTGATGTTTCCAAGCGAAGTTAAAGGGGTGTTCTCCTTTATAATGGAAACAGTTTTGGTTCAGTGCCTGTTATCTATTCAGTGATCCTCAAAGAATCATATGCAAATTGCCACTAATGTTATTGCGAGTCCCACCACTGTGAACACAACTGGCACGTTTGGGACAATTTTAAAGTTCTTTCTATGCTGCTGGGTTAACATCTGATTTTACCATATTTCCATGTTTTCTTTGCCTGTGGGATACCAGAGAACGAGTTGATCACTGGACTAAGAAAGACTGGCCACCTCGAGAAAGTTTGGAAGACGATTCTAAGAATGTTGTGGGTCAAAGCCATGTGAGCCCTTCTTAAGTTTTGCTGCCACCTCTCAACATTAAGTTTGGCTTAATGAAAAAATTCGTATGCAAGGAGATGCTTGAAGTACGTATGTGAGAAATCCCCAATGCTGTCTGAAGTAAAATTAAAAGAAGGTATATTTAATGGTTCTGATATAAGAAAAATTGATGACAAATAACGCATTTAAAAACACTACGGATGAAAAGGAGAAAGCAGGATGGATATCTTCCTGTGAAGTTGTTTCAAACTCTTTCGGTAACAAGGATCCCAATTACCGAAACATTGTGACTAACATGCTTGACGTATACAAGGAACTTGGTTATAACATGAGCATGAACATTCATTTCCCGTTTTTTTCACCTAGATTGTTTCCCTGAAAATTTAGGATTTTTGAGTGAAGAAGAAGGCGAACGATTTCACAAGGAACTGCTGGAGTTCTAAAGGAGATACCAGGGAGACTGGAGCATCAGTATGCTTGCAGATTATTGTTGGATGTTAAAGCGTGAAATATCTTAAGACAAATGTAAAAGAAAAAATAACAAGAGGACTTTTTCAAGTAAGAACGTGAAAGTATGTAGATATTGTAATGGCTTAAAGGCTTTCGACCTTTATCAACTATCAAGTTATGTAATTTATATGGAATAATTACCTATTAAATAAAAAAATCAATGGATTGTTAGACCTTTGGTGAAGTAAAGGCGGCCCGGTGTGACGGGCCGTATTCACTATGAGATAATCTACTTAGTGTTTCGAGCGACTCTCCCTTTTGTAGTGAAAATTGTGATGATTAACTTATTACTTTTGTGCTTGAGATTGAATGCCATTCTTCCAATTTTTCTAATGGACACAATGAGAAAATGAAAGAATTAGGACGAAGAATCCTTCATTCGATTTTTCCTCTCAAGTGAAAAGCATGAGCATAGACATCGTTAACGCCAGCAAATTCTTCGCACATTTCAAAGTTGTTAGTAGATGTCAGTTAGAGCCGGGCAAAACGCATTCTATTATCGATCGTTCTCGCCGGCTTTGCTTTCGCAGTCTCGGAGCCTCGAAGGTCGCGCGCGCGCTCCTTATCTGCCTGTTGAAATCTACACGTAGGTCTCTCTCAAGAATCGGGACGATCGGAACCGCTCCATTCTCGGCGGTTCTCGTCAGTATCGGCCGGTACCCGCAGTCTCGGCGGAAGCGGCCGCCGCCGGGTGCTCGGCGCAGGCTCGGCGGCTCGGCAGCTCGACGCAATTGCGGGATTTAAGATCACCACATATTGTGATCGCAGAACTCTTTCATTTAATTGTAATTGATTAATGATAATCGTAATAAAATACAATTTCAGTTTATCTTTTAATTGTTTGAAAAGTAACAATTACTCGATTATTTGCAAATAATTTTAGAGAAAAAATAACACAATTTTTTAAATAATTAAATGCAAAAAAGTGAGCAAAAAGTAATTTAAAATGAACTTTTTAGCAATATCAATAAAATAGAATAAAATAATTTTCATCAATTGTTTTTACATTGTGAATTATTACACAATATTGATATCAAGGTTACTAATCGGAATTTATAATAATGTAAATGGACTTGCAGTTTATTTTCAATTAAGCAAAGAAAATAATGATAAAAGTTAACACTCCAGAATTACATATCAAGCACAAAATATATGTTAAGGGAAAAATAATTCATTTCAAACCTATTGTTATGTCATTTAAGTTTCTTGCAAGTTCGAATGTAAGGTATGTTTATTAAACACAATTAACATCTGGTATTAATTTCATAATTACATAATAAAAACGCATATGCGAAATAAAATTGATGTGGGTACTGTTCTTCCCTGCGTGAAAACGTCCTTTCGTCACTGGGCACAATTCATTGTGTAACAGTGGATGTAAGCCGCCATGGCCTCTGAATTGGGTGAAACAATTGGTGGCCAATTGGTGTCCACTGCAAATCAGCCTATTCAACTCCTTGCCCCATCACCACACACGGTTAGAGAAATTCAGAAATTCGAAATACATAACTAATTATAATGTACTACATTGATACACCATATAAAATGAGGGAAAATTAATAAATTTATAACTTGCGCCATAGAAAAATACTGTAATTTAGTATAAGCCTAGAAATGATAAAAATAAATTTTTCAATTGACTTTAATTGTATCACTGGCATACGAAACAGACCTAATGCGTAATTCTTTCAATTAACAGAACCTTCCTTCCATTTCCTTTACCTTCCTGGAAGAACATGTGGGACGGAGAGATATCAAAGTCGGAAGTCGCGGTTATCGACTTGCCCCCTGAGACGCGAGTGATGTTTGCATTGCGAATCTGATCTCAGCGATCACCCATGACCCATCGGTCACCTACGATAATCCACTTCTTTTCTTTGTATAAAGAATTTAGAGGAAAGCGAGTATCTAAAGATTCATAATGTCGAATTAAAAAACAAATGACATCCTCGGTCTAGATCTAGATAAAAAATAGAAGTACGATGCCAAACGGCTGGGATTAGTGAAAGTGTAAGTGATTTGAACATACGTTTTTAACCAAAGTAAAAGAAAATAGAAATACATTTCAAGAAAAAAAGGCTTAGAAAGTTAAATATGCCTAAAATATATATTTACGTGAAAATAGGTGAAATAAATATTGATCATAATTGTTATTTTTTCATTATTTTTATTATATACATGGCAAAAGCCGAAGGCTGTCTACAAAAATTACAGGTGCCGCTAGATTGCTTGTGCATTGGTCAACGTACAAATCACGCTAATCGCAAAAATAGTTTGTCTTATTCAAAAAGACATGCCGCCAGACTACCTCGTGTTTGAACTATACTAAACGCTGGCGAGAGCTCCGATGCCGCCTCCAGCATTTATTCGACGCGGTCGGCGCACACCGAGAACAGGCCAAGTTTCGGTATCGTTCGTTCTCGATAACAGTAGTTCCGGAACTGACATTCTCGGATACAGTAGTATTGGCGCGCCTGGTATCGTCCCCGAGAACGAACGGAACTGAGGGCGTTTTTGTCCTGCTCTATGTCAGTTATACGTGCTTTTTCCACAAACTCAAAGTCTTATTACTATTAAACAGTATAAATCTTTTGAAACTTTAGTTACAAATTTAGTTATTAGATATTTCGCTTAGGAATAAGTTAGAAAGATGAAACAATCGAAATGTGATGGTTTTGTGCTCTTAGCATCCCAGTGTTTATCACATAAACTGCATTTTTACTTATAAACGTATATAAAGAGTAATATACGTAGTATGGGGAAAGTTATGAAATGCTGCGCAAAAAACGGCGGATTTTCGGCAGAGAAAAATTCATTGCCGGTCCCTGATAACGAAAATGTGGATAAAACCAGTTGCTAAATTAAGAAAAAAAGATTCCCTAACATGTGGTGTAGCCGGAATCCCTGTTTTGTGGCTCCTTGATACCGAAAAACCAATTGAAAGCAAAACGTCCGTCTGTCCGTCCGTCTGTGAAGAAATCCGTCTTTTTCTATCAGAAGGCGTCCATGTTTGTTTTCCAGCCTTCTTTTACAATAGAAGTACTCTGACTAATTGCAACGAATCGACTTCAGAATGTTGTGCCTCTAATTTCTCAGTCCGTGCGTCAACTTCCTTTTGCTGCACCTCGCGCAATTCCTCAAATGAAACGTCTGCGTTGGGAGAATGTTCCCATTGATGCCGTCTCGGAGGTTCGCGGAAGAAGCAGGGACGGACGACGTTTTAATTATTCTGCGGTATCTTGTTTTTGTTCACTTTATTGTTTCGCGCGACTAAGGGAATTTGTGCATTTGGAGGAGCTTTTCTTCTAGGACCAACATTGTGTTGCTTTGGAGCAGATTAAATTAATGAGGTCGGCCTGCTGCTAAGAATAGGAAGTCGTCTGGCGAGAAACAATTACAAAGTGGGCTTGCTAGTCTTCACTGTTCTGTTGATTGTAACTACGCACGTATAATTTTGAAGTGACATTGAGTGAGTAATGTCTCTCGATGTCAAATTAAGAGCGAAGAAGATGTACTTGTATTTTATTAAATTGCAGTCGAATTCAAAATGAAAATGTCTCATCAGTGTCAGTTTCACTGTTTCTATCGATTCTGTCGTTTGTTGATTGACGCTAAAAGGGTTTATTACTGGACGTAACGCAAAGTAAGTTATTAAAAGGACAGAATGTTTTGTTCTCACTAAATAATGCTTAATTTACAACGTGCAATATTCGTACGACAATGGCTGTACTGAAGGGTATGAGTTTGCCTATAACAAGAAAAATATGATCGTAAACATTAATACACTGTAACATTCTAAAAATATTTACATTAAAAACATTCAAGAAATAACTGCTTGACCGTAAAACAAAAACAATTGTCACGTTTCCTTGAAACTTTGCAATTTTTCTTACGATCCTCTGATGCCTACTCTCTTCTATTCGAAATTGATAATGGTACAAAAATTCCTGGGGGTCCGAACAGGCGTGCAAGAATTTCAGTATAATGAAATCGTTGTAGAATCATGTAAATAGCCATTTTGACAGTTTTTATCATCCTACAATATTATTTTTCAATTAAAATGGACAACCTGTCATGCAATGACAATTGCAATTGGAAGATTTCATTTCATTAAAGCTACGGGCGCACTGGGTCGGTACGGCATGGAGGGACGGACGGGTTTTTTAAAAAAGTTGATTACACTGATTTCCTTAAGGATGCGCGCACCAGGCCCTTACCGTCGGGACGGGACGATTTGCACATTCTGCCATTTACAAAAAGTCCGAAAGAAAGATCTTCTGAACATTCAATTGTGCCGATAAGTCATCGGCACGGTCGGAAGGGCTTTGTGCCGTTTGTGAGGTTATGTGGAGAGATCTTCAATGCGTCCAATTTAATTATGTTAATCCAGAATTATCCCGAGTTGTACAGAGTGATATTAAGTTTTATTAAATGTATTACATTGTTAGAAAGTGTAGATTAATTGCTTAGCTAAACTATCTGAATCAGGGAGGAACCAAATTTAAATGTCTAGGTATTGTAACACCACCGGTCTCTGCGTCACTAAATATGCTTCATTCAAATAATTAAAGCCGTCCAGCAGAGGGGAAAATGAAGCTATTTTCATATTCACGCCTCGCCAATGCAAAAGGCAGAAGAACGTAGATCTCAGGTATTGGGCACTTCCTGCGTTCTCGGTCCCTTAATCCCATGAAAGTATTCACGACTTCCGGCCTATTCTGAGAATCTCGAAAAGGGTGCGTCGCGTCGTGACGTAGGCGGCCAAGTATGCGGGTGGCCGACAGGCGCAGTACTGTCCCGCAGACCCACTTCAGGAGAGCGTCACTGTGTGGCGCCACTAATCAAACTAGTCACAAGTCACGAGACCTGCGAACGGATGGTGATTGGCGGGGAACACAGCGTCATCGGTGGAAGAAGGGGGCCGCAGAAATTACATAAATTACCGAAAACGCCATCTTTGGTCTTCTTATTCCAATATTTGTTCACCAGGTCACTTCTGCTTCTTACTTGAATATTTGTTCGCCGGGACGCCTCTTCTTATTCTAATATTTGTTCGCCGGGCCACTTCTGCTTCTTCCTTGAATATTTGTTCACCGGGACGACATTTCTTATTTGAATAATTGTTCTCCGTGCCGCTTCGTTCTCGAACAGTGTATTCGCCAAGCCTCAGCCGTATATTTTAATTTTTATCCAATCATATTTCTTTTGAGGGACTTTGAGAGGCGTTTGGATTTCTAATGCCCCAAGTTTTCATGTTCATTATGAACAGTAAACACAATAGGACAACAAGTAGGATTTTTAGACAAACGTACTATGAAACAATTTTACCAACAATAGATGTCTTAACAGGTAGCAGAGCACAAAGCTTGAAGATGATGAATTCAATGTTTCAGGCAGGGCTAGAACGAGGAGGAGAGCCTGTGGGTGATCAACAGAATGGGGCCCCTCCTTTTAGTAACTGATCCAAAATTAACAACAAAAAGGTGGAGAAAATATTAATATATAACATAATATGAAATAATTAGTTATTAAATATTATTATATACTTCTGTTATATAATTTCCCGTTATTAATAATTATCATTTCAGTAATCCAATTATTTTAAAATCGTAAATAACTATTGAAATGTACCAACAATGTCTCGTCATAGACTATTACGAGATCGTTGACATCATTTACCTTAGGACGGTTATAATCGTGACCCGTTCCGAATTTATAGTAAAATTTTGGGCGCCAGGAACAGGTTACGTTAATTAAAACCAATGCTTCCACAACTAATTTTAACAAATGGATAAATGTCCGGCTAGCTGGGTCAATGGGTCCCGTTATGGATAATCGCTATCGCCTAGATAGCCGATTACTTGATCTGCCAACTATACAGTATGGCGAGGAATCTGAAAGGGAATAATTATCTATCTCCAACTACTTAACAATTGTGATTGACCAAATGAAAATCTTTCATTTCCAAAAGAGAAATTTAACAATTTATATACTTCTATTGACAATTGTTTTGTCTTTAGGTCATGACCTCGTTTTAAATTAATACCTTTGTACTGCAGTACTGATCTAACGTCTTGATCTACGACGCCCCGCAGTATCTTCCCACTTGAATGCAGATGAACCCTAGTCCATCTTCTTCCTTCTGATCTTGCGACACTGCCGACGAATCCAGCCCTCACTACCTAGAATATCTATTGGTTCTTACGTGATATTTAGTGTTCCTAGTCCTCCCCAACTAGTGGTAAAACATTAAAGTCCAACACCGCAATATAAAAGAAACTTTCAAAGTCCTCATCGAGTTTACCTCTGCCCATCAACTTTCAGAGTCCGAAAAACTTTTGAGTCTTATGTCAAAACTTACAAGTCCCACTCCCCTGATGTTAATCTCGCGAGCGATCTGTACTACTCGACGACCTCTATCAGAATATCCTTTTCTCCACAGTTTTTCCGCCCTCAACGCTTCGGTACCCGTCCTTCGTTCCTCTTTTTTAAAACAAAACGACAAAATTCGACAGTCTATTCTCCCTTAGCCAATCCATTCATCTCTTATCAAACCGAGTAGCCACGCCCTCGATAGTCATTCCTTTTCAGACCAATCCCACATTATTTTATATGTCTTTCTAGCCAGCGCCCCCACCTATTCAAGGCCTGAATGTAGTTTATTGACCTTGCCAACCACTACGCCGGCGTTGCTAAGGCTGTATATTGCCATTTGCAGACCCTTTTACCCAACCCATTTACAGCCAATGTTATTGACAAAATATATAATATTTTGGTATATCACACTATATTCACTTTCTACTACGCGGCCCCGGGTTCGATTTCCGGTCGAGGCAAGACCATAGTATGCGTTTTCCCTGCAACGTCCAGTACATGTTGCTGTGTGACGATGAGAAAATTCACTTCTCCGGTTGAAAGACCGGAATACGGCGTGGGGATGTCTAGGTGCTAGCCACACATACCTCTTTAACCCATGGCCGCGAGGCAGGGACGCCGCCAGTAGGACTGACCCCGTTCACGGGGTGTCGCGCCAAGTGCATACATATACTAGGAAAACCCGGTAGACGTTGTTCTGCCCTTCATCTCCTTCTTTACCCTCCCATCTCCCTTTCTCACTCTCTCTCCCTCCTTCCCTCACCCTGTCCCCGTCTGTCTCTGCCTTTGCCGCTCTCTGTCCCTCTCATTCGCATTATTTGCAGATTCTGCACGACTCTGATCAGGTGAGGTAATATCGGGAAGAGAACGGGAAGCCGAACCAGCAAAAATGTAATAGAATGTTCTAGAAGAGCTCATTCTGTAGATTACAGCGTGAGAAACGTTTCTTTGACGCCTTTGGCCTCAAAATTTTAGTTTTTAAGGCCATAGAACACCTCGTATAGGAGTTATTTAATGATATAGATTCAAAACGCTGCCGAGTACGTTGCGGGTTGCATTTGACGTGAATATTTAGTTTTGTTCTACAGCGCCATGTAGTGGAGTTACAACATAATTAACAGCACATAAACCTTCTGGGTGAAAAAAGTCGTAGAAATGCCTACTTTCATGGAGATCGGTCCCACGGTGTCGGAGTTTAGCTATTATATATACATATACGTATTATATATACATACATCAACACCCAGTTTTATATATATATATATATATATATATATATATATATATATATATATATATATATAAAAGATAGAATAAGAAGATAAATAACTGTATTAAAGAAAAAATATAACTAGTAAAACCGTTAAAAATTGCTTTTCCATATTTATAAACTAAAAAATGTTAAAAATTTTATTGGGTTTCCTATTGCATTTTTTTTATCACCTGAGACCCCAACGGCGGTTAGGCATGTAGACAGAGGTCCAGTTTGCCTAGGCGTAAGTCCGCTCATAGATTCAGGGGCAGCGAGCTCCTAGAGCACCACGGGTAGCACAGTCACAATCTAAATTCAATTCAATTGAATGATGCATTATTTTACGCGGTGTGGCTCAGGCCATTAGACCTGCTCTTTCGCCTGATTCCGCCCAAGTAAATTTCGCTATGCTCCTTTCGTTATGTGGAAGCGAAAGAAGGTAATACTCGGACGAAACAAGCGATTAGAATTTAGTTCGGAGGCTTCTTTTAGGAGGAACATTTTCAAGCAGGAAATCTACAAGAAGGGACAGTCCGATGTACATCCCTTCCAAAGGAAGGCATACAAAGGATTTTTTCGCCCTTAAAAATCCATATGTTTGATCGGATCTGAACCCGCGAACTTTGGTACAACTGTCCTATACACTAACCATTACAACACTGAAGCAACAGAAATGGTAGTATCATCTTACTATGGGTCTGCAACTAAATAACTCTCTGCCTGGCCTGCCTGGGCACTCGTAGTACTGCTGGAGTCTTCCTAGATTATGTGGATGAACCATGGGGCTGGTTGACCTGGTCATCACCCTGCTCTTGCTATGGGGGAGGGGAAAGGAAGGATCGCGCTAGGTGGCCCGATATTTGAGGAACTGTTCCGGCATCCATCTAAAACTGGTAGGGTGAAATCACAGAAACGACCGGATCCGACTTCTGGCAGTGACATTATCCGGTCTAGCTCTTATCCATCCTTCACTGGTGAAGCCTCGTAGACTGAGTTGTTTTAGATTATAATGTGGTGCATCGTCGGAATTCGAAACTAGGACTGCGATGAATGGCAACACAGTTCCCTCTGCAACATTGTTGACCGGATTGGGTTGGAATTCAAACGATGCACCGCTGTAACGGATTTTATAAACTATGTTCTGCATAACCACGTCACATTGAAACACTATATGGATGATAATTCTAGCGACCAGCCGTGATCGATGGTTTTCCTTGGTTTCTACCATCAATAGCAGGCGAAGGCTGGAGTGGTACCCTAACAAATGTGCCACACACCGTGTGCGATCTCTCCTTCTTCATCTGTGTCCCCTCCTCTCTCCTTCACCCATACATGCACTTACTCTTCAATACATTACCCCTTTGCACAAGACGGGCGCTTAGAGGTTATTCCGCCTGGGAAGGTTCCCCGCTGGGGTGATACTAGGGAAGGAGAAATCCCTCAAGCCGACATGAAGGTCTGCGTCGGATCTTTCCATCCAACGGTGAAGGAGCACCGTCACCTCCTATGATATAATACGCACTACATTCACGGCATTAATGGGCTAAGTCAGTGTTGTCAAGATCGATGACACGAGCTGGAGTCCGTGGCACGAGTGCCCCTCCACGCAGTTCATTTCCCCGTCACCAGAGACAACGCCATCCTTATTGCAAAACGGCGGGGTTACTAATAGTTTCCTCTCCCGATGCTAGTGGCGCAGAGAAGCTTGTGGCATAGCACGGTGCCACAACGTGTGCCATTGCCACCACTAGAAGACCTTGACACCACTGGGCAAAGTAGTTGACGCGCCCGGAAACATCAATCAATCAGTCTCTCGAAACTCGCACCTCCCAGACTATGAAGTTTCGATAGCGCACTGGAAACTACACAGGATTTCTAGTAGATCACAACTTCGTATTAATGCCAGCTTGTTAGTCTCGTGAACTAGAGGCCGGTTCCGTGAAAAAAGTATCCGTTGCAGGGGCGCTCGGCCTTGCCGAGCGGAGCCCCGTCCGCCCTTATTGAGCGCGGCCTCTCCAGGCGGAGACTTCGCGCAAGTACAAGAGGCGGCCACGGCGGAGGCCAGGCCGCCAACTGCAGCGGCGCAAGTTACAAGGGCCTCTCGGCCCCCCCTCCCCCTCCGAAAGACTCTCTTCAGCCAAGTTGCGCCTCTGGTGCGCAAAAACGGGATCTACGCGAGTGAAAGAAGGAATCCATTTCGAGGTATTAAAATCGTGCAAAATACCCTTTAAAATAGAACAGTACAATTCAGTGGTGGAAAGGAACTGGTGGGGAAGATATTCTGGAGCTCAAGAATGCGTGCACGGATTGTACTTTTCCTCCTAAAAACATTTCACTTACAGTGGTTTACTGTTCTTTGACGAAAGAATTCAAATCAAATTAAATAAAAGCCCACTGAGGTAGGATTGCCAGCGAATACAAGTATACAATGAGTTTCTCTGTACGTTTTTGTAAATAAATTTACAACAGTCATAGACAAACAGGCGAATAAACAATACATTGTTAACCGTTTTAATAGAAATGCAATAACGTTCCCTGAGAATTCGCGTTAAACAAGATCAATTTGTGATTCTGGGAACACCACGTACACCACTTATTAAGTATGTTTGTCACGATATTGCTGTTTTTCAAGAGTGATAATATACCAAGCAATTGCTTGCTTACTAAGGCTCTTATTGGATCGAAAAAAACGAAACTGCCGTGATTGTCGTATTCCATCTTAAGAGATGAGTGTCTTGTTATTTTAACGATCGTAATGTTTTTATTGTAATAGGTTTATGCACAATGTGTGTCAACCAGAAACAACCAAAAACTTACTTCAAAAGTCAAACTACGGCTGGCATATCTTAAATAGTCTTAATAGTCTCTAAGGAGTGAATTAATTTAGATCTAAAAATGATTTAAATTTGAATTGAGATTCATCATTTACTCACTATTTTCTTTAGAGCAAAACACCAATATTTTGTATTCTCTTTTTGAAATTTAGTTTCTTTCCTATCCTTCCAAGTAGTAACACTGTTTTCGAATTTAGAATTTTTGTTTTTGAACTTAGAATTCAATGAGAATACTGAAACTCTGGGTAACGATATGAGATTTTTCAAAGAGAAGCTATAAATACCAATGTTTAGGTCACTTTAAATCACTTGTAATCTCATAATTGGAAACCAGAATTTTAACAGATTCTAAAGAAAGAAACAACAACAAGAAGATTCTAACGAAGTTCAAATGATCACCAAAATAGTCTCGTGAACTAGATAATCCAAAATTGCCACCAATAGGAGATGAGAAGAAAACGAGTCATTGTCAAACGAGTAATAGCTATGAAAGAACTTCTCATAGATGAAAAGACGCTCATTAATTTGAATTTTATTAAGTTATTCCTGGAGTTCATTAGAAAGAGTTTCATGAATTTTATAATTTTTTTTCAATTAAAGGAACAAAGACAATTCAAATCTGAATGTAATATATGATGTATTTACTTGATCTTCAAAAAGTCAGAGGTTGCGTATCTTAAAATAAACGTAGTTAATTATTATATCGACTGGGAAAATTTAGTGGATTGCAACTGGAGAGGTGATCAAAGAAATTAATATTGTTACTCAGAGCTAAAAACTCCGTATCAGTCATTCTTGAAGGCTTGCATTATTAATTGTCTCTATGACATTTTTATCTGCTTTTGAATAACGAATTTAATACCTTTTAACACAAAAATCTGTGTTATTTTTCTTTTTGCTTTGTTTTCCTTTGATTTCCCTCAGAATGAAACAACTACTAAGAGATGTCATTTTCACATATATTTCACATGAGTAAAAATATGCTATTGAATATCTGAAAATGTTTTTGCATCATGATTTGACATCAAAGGACAAGTTAATTAGTATGAAATTTGTCAATTCAATTTAAATTATTTTTGTGTTGTGAACTTTTTGGTTGTGCCAAAAAATCAGACAACAAAACATCGCTTATGATATCCCATACTGTTTTTACTCTTTTTTTAGACAAATTCGGGGTCTTTGAAGTCAAACATATTTGAATAAAAATATTGAGTTTGTTCAATTTCGGTCTACGCCGATTTTTCGTAAAAAATAGGCAATATATTACAAACAAAATACTTTAATATTTGAGGTGGGCATTAAAAGTATACTTTGGTGTGATGTAATGTATTATCCAATAAGGGAATATTTTTATATGCTAATTCTTTTGTTATACTAATATCTTGTTAAGGTTAGCGTTGTTAGAGAAGAGCTAGAGGGAGGAAAAGGGTGAGAGAGGGAGGGAGAGTGAGAGTGAGAGGGGGAGGAGCCTCCTTATCTTACTCTCTCTCCCATGCATGTCACCGTCCAACAACGAAATTCTCCAAATAACTTCTCAAGCTGCCGTATCACAGCATTGTAGGGCAAAGCCGCGTACGGTGGTAATATATTTTCGTAATGATAGTTCTTGCAAAATTATTCAAATAAATGTAACTTGAAAGAAAAAGTCAAAAAAATTCTTTCATATTACATTTAAATCGAATTTTAAAGAGAGATAACCTAAGTGGTATAATTTTAATTAAAATTTGCAGAAATTTAATTTAAGTTTAAATTAAGGTTTGGTTGAAGGAAAAGGCAACAAGATATTGAGAATACAAATTGTAGATTAAAAATTGAATTTATATTGGGATTTTCTATTGTAAGTTTTAATTAACATAACATAAATTATTTTTCACACTCTTTTGATTCATTCCAGTTTTCCTAGAATTTTTCTCGTGGCCCATAGTTGTTGAGGCATATGTATACTTAATTTTAAGCAGAAATTACAGAAAAACTACGAGTTAAAAAAAGTGGCATGATCTTTAAAAATGAGCTGATTTTTTACAACAGAATTTGTTTAAGGCAAAAATCTCTAAAGTCAGTTTGAGAGTTTTCAAATATCGTTTTTACAATTTTCGAAAATAAGAAGAGTTCAACGAGAACGAGACCAGCACCATTCTTTTAAGTTTTTTTGTAGCGGTAAAAAAGTTGACGAAAAACATTGAAGTGGTTTTTGATAAAATGTTTTTTATAGTAGATGGCGTAAATTTCAACCACGAATTACAGAAAAACTGCTTGTTTTTTCAAAAAAATTGTACATGACCTTGTTTAAAGAGTTGGTTTTTAGAATAGATTTTGTTCGAAGTAAATATCTCTATCTTCAATTTTGTAACTTTTAAATGTAAAAATTGCAATTTTCGAAAATACAGAGTTTTTTGGAAGTAAAAAATTACACCAATTTTTTACCATTTGATACAATCGAGAAGAAAATTAAAAAAGAAAATGGTGCATTTTTTGAAAAACATTGTTTAAAAATGAAAAATTGTCTTTATTTCACGAAAAAATTACGCGAAAACTACTCATGACCTTACATCAAAATCTGTCTTTAATGAACAGATTTTATTAAAGGAAAATCTCTCTTCAATATTTTAGTTGGGGGGAGGATGTCGAAAAAATTTAACTTCGCAATTTTCGAAAAATTAAATACATCAACGAATACGAGACCTGCACCATTCTCAGCGTCCTTAACGCTAGCCGACACCAAAATTTAATAAAAACATTTTGAGTTTTTTTGAAAATACTCTAGGGGTTTCATGTAAAAAATTAAAATATCGGTTTCAGATTCAAGGGGCCGCGACATGTTATATCCATTGGGGATTATCAATTTTGGACAAAATTGGCTGAACGGTTTAGGTGCTAGCGCTGACCATAGACGAACAAACGGTCGTTTTGCCATCAATCGATTTTTCGTTATCAAGGACCCACAAAACAATTAATTTTTCCTCTAACCACTATTCCTGTATATGAATGGTTTATTTAAGAAACAACATAAGTCAGGTTTTTTACCATTTTGACTTTGAGTCCAGTCTTGTTCTCTGTGTGTAAGCATCGTTTTAGACAGATATAACGTATGTGAAGCAATTCTAGAGATAGTTTTTGAAGAGCACGTAAATGGGAATTAATGCAGATACAACGTAAGTCAGTGACTTGTTGACAAAGAGAAGCGGCTTCTCTTTGGAATGCAAACAGCTGATCGATGTTAAGTTTACAGTACGGTGTAATTACATTGACGCAAAGTTTGAACATTTCTACCATACCAGTCAAATCTTGCGCCGACAGTAAATACTTGTGTTCATTAACTGAAGAATGACTCTACCACATTCTTCGTATGTCATTAACGAATGGGACCTAAAGAACCTAGTGAGATGGAGAAATTTACTTCGGAATATCTAAGTACCACAATGTCCTTCGAAAACTTCCAAATGTCTTCGTAAGGCTGGGTAAGTTAAAAATAAATGCACACAGTATGGAGGGTCATGTCAGTTCGTTTTTCTGGTTTGATCTTTCATGTAAAGTACCTCAAGAATCAAAATATTCGGTTGAAAGACGCAAAATCTCGAGCTCGTTCAGATCAATCAAGGAATATCAATTTTGGAGAAAATCGGTTGAACGGTTTAGGAGCTAGCGTTGACCACAGACAGTCAGACAGACGTTTTGACAGACGTTTTGTGTGCGAAGTGCGACAATGTAAAAATCGATTGATCAGATCAAAAAGTTCACTAGTATATATCCCACGAAGAAGAAGTGTGTGCATTCTCAGCAGAATTACAAAACTAGGCAGTGAATCACTGATTACGGAAATAATTAATTAAAAGTAACAATTTCCTGTAATTAAGGTGTTCATTCAAATATATTTCAGATAAAGAAGCATTTAATGAATGACAATACTTTTTTTTCCCGGTATGCTTTGTTTCAGAAACAACATAAGTCAACCATTTTTTAGAGAAAAAAAACAGAATTTAACTTTTTGCTAAATGAGACAATAATACTATATAATATGCGGAAAACAACTTCTAAAAAAATGAGCGTAATGTTTCTGACAAATACAGCCGCATTAGAAGGTTTTTTGTTCGTACTGAAAAGTCACTTGTGTTGTTTCTGAAATAAGCCGTTCATATAGTAAATTACTTCTGACACAACGTGTTAGAGGAAGTTATTTACTATTTATCCACTTTATTTTCGTTACCAAGGCCTGGCAATTAGATTTCTTCTGTCATAAATTCTCCTTTGACGTACGTAAGAGCAAGAAGGTAACTAGTGATGCTACATGTTTAACAACATATATACGACAGTATATTTATTGTATTATTTGTAACTTTTTCACTTTTCGAAAATTCAGGGAGTTCAACAAAAATCAGACCTTCGTCATTTGTACAAGCGTACTTTGTACTATCCAAGAAAACAATTATGGCAACAATTGGGGCCGTGTTTATGAATTGCTTTGATTTAATGCCAAATTACGAAAAAACGGCAAAATTACCAAAAAAAATACATGATTTTATTTGAAGAGTAATTGTTGAAGAACAGATTTTATTACAAAAAATCTATCTTCAAAACTGTAGTTGTAGGAGGACGGCGAAAAAAATGAAATCCTTTTATAAGCGTATTATGCTTTATTTGAGGAAAAGAACTTCGTAACGTGAGAAAGTACACTAGGGTTGATACAGAATGGCGCAGACTTTTTCGTGTTAGTTTTATATTTCCTTTGGTCTCGGCTTGCTATTCGCCCAATGTACATTTTTTGACTTTTAAAATTTTTCTGTTTCCTAATGGAAGAACGGAAATATTAATTTTAGAATATTACAGAACACTAAAGACCCCCTCTTAAATGACGATTTTCTTTGAACATCTTAGAGCCGTTTTTAATAAATTGGCGTTTAAACGCTACTGTAAATGCCAAATTTGAAGCTCTTTTTCACAAAAAATGTTTGAGTTTTCGAAAAACATAATTAGAAGTCATTTGAAGTACATCAAATCACAAATACAGTAGTGTTTACAAATTGCAGGAAATGTGCGTATTAACGGTGTGAGAGATCTTTAAAACAATTACATTTGTGTAATTTTTGAAAAAACAAAAACAAAAAAATACCCCAAAATGAACTTTGTGTAATATTAAAGAGTGCAATTTGCACTATCCGTTCGAAAAGTTTGAAGACAAAATTTGGAACCATTTATGACAAAAAAGGCTTTTGAGCGTTTCTAAAAACTTTGAGCTAGTTTTCAAACAAAACGGTTGAGCTTTCGAGAAACTTCACTTGACATTATTTAATGCACATGTACTTATAAATATAATAATTGAACAAATCGACGGTAATGTAAATATTAACGACGTGAGAGGCAAGTCAAACAATACATTTATGTAATTTTTGAAAAAACAAAAGAATAAAGCAATATGGCGTAATTGTTATCTCATTGAGTGCATTTAGCACTATCCTTACCAAAAGTTTAAAGAAAAAATCTGGAGCCATTTGTGAGAAAATATTGTTTTTGTTATTACGTTTGTTATTGTTATTGTTTCTGTTAGACTTGCATTTATTTCAAGCAATATTTCAAGAAAACTACTAAAATTTTCAAAAAGAGACATGACCTTAATAAAAGAACTCACTATGGAGAACAAATTTTATTTGAAGAAAAAGTCTCTATCTTTAATTTTGTAGTCGTAGGAAGAGGCCGAAAAAATTCGAACTTTTGCAATTTTCGAAAATTCAGAGATAACCATGAAAATCTGACGTATGCCACATACTCTATTCTGACAAGAATTTTAAAGAAAAAATATTGAGCCGTTTTTGAAAAAAAATTGAAAATATCCGGGGGGCTTCATGTAAAGTACCTTCAAATTTTGAATAAAGTTTTTCAAAAGCTCAAAGCTTTGACTGGAGCGATATGGACAGGGTTTCCTTCAATTTGAAAAAAATCTACGAATGGTTTAGGCAATAGTGGTATTCACAGACGAACTGACAGACGGACGTGCTACTTTCAATTGGTTTTTTGGTATCAAGGACCCACAAAATAGGGATTCCTACACCACGTGTTTGGGGATTTTTTTCTTAATTTAACAACTGCATTTATCCACTTTTTCGTTATCAGGGCGCGGCAATGAATATTTATCTGCTGAAAATTCGCCATTTTGCGCACTGCATTACATCACTTTCCCTATACTAAGTATATTACTCCGTATATGCGGAGTAATGTATGTATACGGGTAAATAAAAAAAATATATTCATGTCTACGGCGTAGAATTTGTTCATACTGGAAGATCTGAAGTTATCCGCGTGGTTTTCACCGAAAATGCACGCAGACTGAAGGTAAAGGGAACAAAATGAATATGCATGTAATAACTTCCTGCTCTTTAGGCACATCTTTCGCTTGCGATGTATATGTATTTACAAAGATCTGTTAAAAATGCATGTACAGTTGGAGTAAAGAGGACTCTACGCGTTTGTGATGCAAATTGCCCATTGTACATTTTTATTAAAAGTTACGTAAAAAATTCATTCCTGTCAATTTCACAGAACAGCCTTGCACGTTTAAATGAACAGCTGAGCTCTACATTTTCCCAGTCCACTGTTAAGAGAAAGGAAGTAAAAGTTGCCTAGACCATTACGCATTATTTGATATACTAACAGAAAGATTTTCTTTAACGTGATGCTAGTTTTACTGAATTCGTTTCAACCAGACGTATCCTCTTCATGTGGTACAAATTAATTGAATGTATACTTTTCAAAAATGTTGGAATTATAATTAGAAAACCATTCGACTGGCACTAAAATTGTTACATTTATTTTATAGTAGATTTGATTAAAATATGACATTAATATCACTGTAGATAATTTATTCTATGAATGGTGATTACACAGAATCAAATTAACTTTGAATCGTATCATTTTTTTTCGAAGATTTCTTTAGGAATCATGTTCTATGAATTTTTGATTGTTTCTATTTTCTGCAGCCTGCAATTTGTGTTTGTCAACGGTATCATTCCAGCATTCTGAATTTCAATTCCCATTCCAATAAAGTGTATATAACCTTCTTTTCTAGATTCTAACGAAACCGCAGCAAACCATATTCGAAATCACTGTTTTAGGTAACAAAACAAGCAAACGTTTTAATTTAAGGTATAATTATACTTAAAAATTAATTCGCTTAAGATAAAATGTCTCAACACTTATTTTATTTATTTATTTATTTATTTAAGGTTTTGACAATAATTATAACCGATTTTTGACCCTCTTTTATCGTGGATTCCCTCTCCTTCACCCCCAACGAAAAAGACAGGTATCATGGTTTTCAGATCCAGATTTGTTTGCTGTGACTGTCTCTTAGTCCACCGTCGACAATGGCCGGCCGCCCCCGCCACATGCCGCCGTCTCTGCCATCTGCACCCTTTGCCCCCGCCGCCTCTCGCCTCCTGCCCCCGCTCCTGTCGGCGCCTCCGCTGTCCTTCTCAGCCATTGTCCGGCACCGACTTACCTCCTCCCCCATCCGCGCAGCATCAACCACTCTCACCCTGCAGGGGCCCCCACCAGGCCGCGGCACCTCTGGCCTCATCTCTCCCCACCTACACACACCGGCAGTGCCTCAATCCAACTCACTCCTTTCACCATCTCCGCCGCCGCCTTCTCTTTCGTCTCCGTTACCGCTACCCTATTTTCTGCCCCGTCTAACCCTCCCCGCCACCTTTCCACCTCTCGTCATCCCGTCGTCGTCCCCTCCCCACCCCAGCCGCCCCCCTTGCTCCCCGTCATTCTTGCCTTACCTCGGCCTCATCTTGCCTCGTCCCCTACTGGTCCCGCCGTCCCCACCGTGCTCCCTAACGATCCCGCCCGTCCCGCCCGCCCCGCCTCCGCCGCTGCCCCCACCGCCGCCGGAGGCCGTCCAAGCGAAGCTGCACGGCGCACTGCCCGCCGCGCGCGGAGCGCCCTCCGCGAGACGGAGGCGAAGGCGGTTTTTAATTTCCTCCGCCGCTCGCGACCCCCGGAAGCGCTTCTGCCTCTGTGTTTTGCTTGACGAGCGGCTCGGGGGGCGGAGGGCGGTCACGCCAAAGGACCTCACGCGGGGGCGGAGCGCGTGCGACTGAAGACGTGGCACTCGAGCAGGACAGATGTGAGGGGAGCCGCGCGGGCCGAGGAACAACGAGCGGGGAAATTACGCGAAAACTGTAGATGAGGGAGAATCTGGGGGTGTAAGCAAGGGGAAGGGACACGGGGAAATGTAAGATAGGGTAAGGGAACAAAGAGTGAGATAGAAAGAGAGGGGATAGGAAGGAGTAAGAACGTGGGCCAGTGGCACGTAGGACAATTTGTGGGGAAGAGAAAAGGGGGAGATGCGAGATGGGGAAGTGAGAAGCAGGGGAGTGTGTAACTCGATTGGCAAATGATAGGAAAACGAGGAGAGGGGTCGAGTTATGGAAAGGAGAGCGCGAGGCAAGGAGAGGCGAGAGGGATATCGCGGAGACTTGCAGTGGAGTTGGGTATTCGAGCCCAAAAACATCACCGATTCGGATGGCAGCGTTGCCGGGATGTTCTGAGATTCGAGTTCCAACAGTGGCGGATTTTCGACTCTGCCTTCATAACCGAGTTGAATTCAGCCACTGTCGGAAGGAGAAATCAGAGCGGCTGCTCTGATATGATTTTTCTAGGTTTCTCCGATCAATACCAGGCGAATGCCGGAGCGTTACCATAAAAAACGGGCCGTGAACTGAGCTCGACCTTCCTTTCCTTATCCTTGTCCCATCTTCTCTCCTTTCGCACACTTAGACTTATATGCACTACACTACCTCATGTATGGGGAACACCAGTGCGAAGCTAAAAGTTTTCTCGGCTGGGGCGGAGTCCCGATGGGGAGACTCCTGGAGAGGGAAACCCGCAAGGCGCCGTAGGAACATCGACCCTTCCCGGATATGACATGCACTACACTCGTAGGACAAATTACCATTGTTTTTGACACGCCCGGAAACACTAACTCATACACCCCCAAGAAAATGCCATATTCGATAGGATAGAGCGTAAAGTGGGTAGAGAAAAGGAGAGATTGCTAACGGACGGCGCGGAGTAAAAAGACGGAAGAAAAACGGAAGACGCAGTTGTGCGCCGGTGGATGCTGTGCTCCCGCTGGCGGAGCGCGCTATGAGAAACGCGCCCGCGAGGGAGACGGGGGCGCGGGGAGAGCGGGCGCGGAGAGCGAGTTGAACCGTTGCAACTTTCAATTAGCGGCGCTCGCGAATCGCGGGGCGGGGCCAGGCCCTTTGGAGAGCGCGCGCGCGAGGGCGCCCGAGGGCGGTCGAAGGCGGGGCGGGACGGGGAGCGAGTGGCCGCGTATTTTACACAGCGCAGCGCCAGAGGAGGCGGTCGACCCTGCGTTGACATTGCGCTTCATGACGGAAAAGAAACTTCTTCTCCGCCGCCCAATCTACTGACTTTGCCCTTCAGTCATATTATGAAAAGAAACTCGTCGTTTATTATTAATTTGATGGTTAAGATTTATGGTCGCAAAAATAGAGAACACATTTTAAAAAATATGAATTTAAAGAATGACATTCATTTATTCGATTATGTGTATTTAAATAAACTTGGTGGTTACCGCAGAAATAATGTGTATTTGTTTTGTATTTTCTGTACTTACGTAATTTGTTATTTACATATGATTTTATCATATTCTTGAGAAGTTAGAAGTAAAATATCATATTACTTCTTTGGAAGTAGTTCGTAGTTGGATGGTTCATAATTTGAATTGATTGAAGTGACTTCATTAACACGACTTTGATTTTTACTTTCAATATAATTGTTTTTGTGGTAGCTATGTCAAATGATGAAAATAGAGAAAATGAAGATTAATCGTGTTATATACGTGTTAAACTTGGTGGTTACCGCTGAAATAATGTGTATTTGTTTTGTATTTTCTGTGCTTATGTAATTTGTTATTTACATATGATTTTATCATATTCTTGAGAAGTTAGAAGTAAAATATCATATTACTTCTTTGGAAGTAGTTCGTAGTTGGATGGTTCATAATTTGAATTGATTGAAGTGACTTCATTAATGCGACTTTGCTTTTTATTTTCAAAATAATTATTGTTTTTGTGGTAGCTATGTCAAATGATGAAAATAGAGAAAATGAAGATTAATCGTGTTATATATGTGAAGACAAAAGTGACAACTTTATTTAACTCTGTCGTCTTTGTGTGTCTGTGTGTGTGTGTGTGTGCGTGCAATTAAAAGTCGCATCAACGTCTAGGTCTAGGTATTAGTTTTAACGATATGGGTAATTGTGAACTAAATGAACTGATATGGTGATGGTGGGGCCTGAAAGGACGAACACAAACAAAACCATGCCCGAGGCGGGACTCGAACCCGCGATCCTTCGGCTCAAGATCGCCACGGCACTACTGCCTAAACAATCGTGGCCACCGGATCGGCCCTGCCGTCTTTGAAGTACTACACAATTACATTGTTTGATAAGATATTAGAGGTTCAATATGGCCAAACTACTCGTATTTTAATTACTATGACTATTCCATTCGTGATATTAAAACCAATAGTGTTTAACTATACATACAAAAAACCCCAATGACGGTGATATATCTCAAGATGTTTATCGCTTTTTCTATCCGATTTTTCTTACCTGTTCTCCCTACTGGCAAATCATAAACTGTGTCTCATCGTAGGAGGCGGTGTACTTCGATCGCTATGGCGACATCCAATAAACCGCGTATGTACTGAAACACAACCTCTTTGATTTTAACATAGCTTTCAGTTATTTTCAATATTTGGCGCATTTTGGAACTCTGTTGGACGTAATTTCATTCGTGGAATAGTCTTATTAAATGCCACTTGTGCTTTGGAAATCCTCGCTTCGCGAGTCGGGGATTTATCGACAATTTCCAAAGCACTCGTGATATTACCTACGATAAATCAGTTTCTATTTTTCTAAACAATTTAAATGTGAAATCACTCATAAAACAATGCTTTTGAAATGAAGGAATATGGAATAAATGAAAACATTTTCTTACTCGTTCTTTCACAGGAAAATGAGATGTTCCTCATACTTATTGAATTATTTGTTCATTAGGATTTTTGGAAATACCTCTCCCGTGTTAGGCAACGCCTGTCATCGCTGGCAGATTTGTCTCTAAACGAGCATCGGATAATGGAGAAGCTCGTCGTCTGTCACGTGCATCAAGTTGTCGCAAAATCGAACAGTGTGCAAATGTGAACATGCTCCGACACTTCCCATCGCCAGCGCTCCCTGGCTTTAGGAAAACGCCGGGCCACGCAGCCCAATTGCGAGGGAGCATTGGCGTCGTATTTGCCTGTTCGCCCACCAGGCGCGCGGAGCAGGGTGGAGCGGGGCAGGCGGGCGAGGCAGGTAGGATGCGGCGAGGCGGCGAGGGAACGAGCGCTTAAGGGTGATGAGAGATGGGTGGCGTTGTGGTGAGCTTCGGGGGAATCGGGGGACGGGAGATGAGCGAGCGGGGTGGTCGAGGTGGGGACGTGCGAGGCAGGTAGGACGCGGAGGGGCATGGAGGGAGTGAGCGCTTGAGGTTGGTGAGATATGAATAGCGTGGCGCGGGGGATGACGGGGGATCGTGGGTGGCGGCGGGGGAAGGGTCGCGTGACCATCAGTGCCAGGTGACGCCTCCAGTCGGCGCCGGCTGCCGGAGGCGTCGCTGCAGGTGGATCTGCAGGCGCTGGCCCGGGCTGCCGGTCGCACCGCCCTGCGGGGAGGGCCCGGGAGCCCGCTCGGGACGGCTGGCGGCGATCGCCGCGCGATTTGCACTTGGCGCAGTCGCTCCCCGCCCCCGCCCTCGCTGCCCCCTGGCGCGCTCCGCCGTGTTTGTCGCGCTGCATTGCCCTGCTCTGGCAGTCAGTTCCGTTCGCGCGATGGTGCACCCTGCCTCCGATGCAGATGCTGCGCGCTCTACGTCCACCTTGCTACTCCATCCCGCTGTTGCGTCTAACTTCACTTACTCGATTTACCTCTTGCACACCGTCTTCGGGCATTTTTTCATTGTCCTACTCCCCGCTTCCTTCTGTCTGATTTAATTTAACTATTCCTCTAGCAGAGCCGCTTCGGTATCTGCGAGAGTTTTGCCCTTTCTCCGCTCTCCAATCCTCTCTCCGTGCCGTCTCTTTTACGACGTCAGGCAGCATTCCTCCCGAACACTTCATTTCACGAACTAGCAACCACAAAAATCAAGTATTTGACTAACGAACGATGCAGCAAAAGTTTCCAACTTACTTTCACGTTTGTAAGGACCCGATTAAAATTGAGACCTATTTTGCGCGGGCAATAGTCAATCGGATATCGCGAAGGGAAAACTGAAATATTATGCAGGGAAATGAATGAAATCTCCTCGCCATCGCCGGCGAGTCTCACACTTTCTTGGCTGCGTGCTGAGGCGACTGATGGCGACCGGCGGGCTCTGATGACTGGTCGATTGGCCCGGAGGCCCACCTCGAGTGCGCTCAAAAAGTATATCCAAGTGTGATGTCCACTGCCTTTGCAGTTTGAGGCGCGACCTGCGGTCTGTGCATGGCACTGAGCAGGCCCTTAACCCCCGCGGAGGTCTCTCATAGTTGCAGTGATCACCTGTAATATGTGATTCTGTGTGTTCGCTATTCTCCGTCTATCCCCTTCGGATGTACTTAAAGCGCATGCATAGTTTTGTAAAGCAGTAATAGGGTGGAGCTTGTTAGAATTGTTATAAAATCGTGAATATGCTAATGTATTAAGTAGGTTAACTTGGCGAACTCTACCAGTGTATTGCTTTAAAACAAATGACTTCTAACTGCTCTTTTCGTTAATAAATATTACGATTAATAGTCAAACGAATTCAATTCAATATTTAAATGTTAAATTCCGTTAAACAAAGAGTTTTACACTTAAAGTAAATAAGTGTATGTTTTACAGTTTACCCCCCCCATTTCTCTTTAAGTTTAAATTTCAATGAGTCTTTAGGGCGGTTGTACAGTCATGGTCCTGCCTAGTTAAATGTAAGGGGATCTCTTGTACCATATCAGATCCGCTTGCAATAATTGAAGCATTCTAAATTTTACAGGAGAGGTCAAGATTGATTACCTCTTAAACTTTTAATGCTATCGGTGCTATATGCTCTTCTAACACTTGGTGTTTTAAGAAATATGTTTTAGAAAGAAAAAATTTCTAGATAGAATATTCTACGACTGACGAATGAATGTAATTTCATTCCATGGAACAACGTTACATATCCAGAACATATACAACGTTGTTATTCTAATATAATACGTCTGGAAATTACAAATTGGCATAATTGTGATATTCAGATCTGCAGATAAGCATTTCTTGTTTTCCTTGTGTCCTACCATCTCCACCCCTTATCATCATCCTATCACTTCTTTCAGTATTCCCTGCAAAATGACAGGAAGCCCTTCCCTTAATGGGATATTTGTTGTCTAATAATTATATTATTAATAATAATAATATTTAATGGTACAATGCCTAAGAGACACACTTTCTGAAGTTCTTCATTTTGAATCTGAAATCGTCACACACTGATGTGCTAGAAATGCTCAATGTTCATCATAACATTGTGCACGGAACTCCTCAAAGAGCTGCCCTTTCAGGCCACAATATGTTTCGGCATTGAATCCCACCCTGCATTTACAGGATACATTCTGAAATGTATGCACAAGCTTAATTACATTGATGCTATTATCTTCAGCAAAAACGAATTTATCTCTCAGCGTGCTTAAGCTGTGGCGGAAACGATGTTGTTTCACCCACCTCGTTTGCACGCTCCAATACTGGTTTTCTTACATTCCTAGAGCTTTTATACTCTTCGCCGCAATCTCTACACATTTTTCACACTTCCGCTTTTCGACATTCCTTCTTCTTTTCTGGCTTTTACACTGGACGGTGAAATACTTATAAGCTCGTTTCGCGCCATCTTGCCAGCATTTACAACGTTGTTCCACGTTAGCTAATATTTAAAGCCAGATTTTTCAAGCAAAAAGAAACTAAAACATTCTAATAAATGTCAATGGGAGAACAGATTCATATACAACATTGTTCCACAGAAAACAGCAAATTAAAAAATGTGTCGTTTACAACGTTGTTTCAGCCGGACGCTTCAATTTCTAACGATCTCTGAATAAGTAAGTACTCTCGTTAAGTACTTTCGCGGAAAATACAAGCCTATAGAAACATTTTCTAGTTTGAGTCGATTAGGCAGGTCCGTTTAAATCGCTAGCAATACTGTCATTGCTTGACATTCGGGGTCATAAACAAAGTTACGTAGGTTCAACCCCGCTTTCAGAATAACGAAGGTGCAACATCGATCGCAAGTCTACGAAGAGACCCCAAAATGTTCCACTCCTTTCCCCAAAATGTTCCACTTGAAAACAAAATTGGAATAATATTTTCTCAGAATGTGCAATTTTGGTCTGCCTTCCGACAAGGGATTGTCGTGTTCTTTTCTCAAAAAACAGTCAGAAAAAGGAAAGTAAAAAAATGCAGTAGTTTTACACAAGAGTCCTATGGAATTTTTCTCGTGATCTGAAATGTATTAAATTTGAATCCAGAAGTCAAGAACCGTCATAAAACTAGATGAGTAAGCTAAAATCTTACCCTTCAAATTGCTGTATCATATAGTAATCGAATGTTTTATATTCTATATTGTAGTGATACCGAATAAATTCAAGTTTATTCTGCCGCAAAATAACTCCACGCAGGCGGCGACACGAGAGCCATGCGAGGCGCCACGGAGGCGGCCCGAGGGCCAGGCGAGGCGCCACGGTGTCGGCACCCTCCGCGACCCTCCGCTCCCTAATTCGTCATGGACACGTGTGCCCCAACTCTGGGTGGCCGCTCTGCACACGACCCCTTCAGTATTTTTCCACGACGCCTGGAACTCTTCCGTCAGCCTCCCTAGAGATTCCTAGCCCCTCACACCCCCCCGGTCGTTAATAACTGCCCCTTTTCGACGCAAAATTAAAGCGAGAGGGAGCGATAACCAGCCCCTCTCTTTCTTTTCTCGGCCTCGAAAACATCCTCTGATTGGGCAGAAAATATCTAATGCGCAGTACCCTTTCGCCAATAGCAGCCAGAATTCGGGTTTGTTCTAGAATATTCCAGAGTCACAGGGATAATTTTGGTGGGGGGAACGAGGTTTCCTAAAACTTGGAGCGACGAGGCACAAAAGGGAAGCTTGGGAGCCGTGTTCAGAATCGGACGCAAGTGGCGGCCGCAGGGGGGAACCTGTTATATTCTGTTGTGGCGTTCGGTTCGATGGACTTAGAAAAATTATTAAGTTTCTTGTAGAGTTTGGGTACAAGACTTCTGTGACGAACGCAGGCCGCAGAACAGTATTATGAACATTTGACAGCAATTCGTATTATATTACGTCCGATTTATGTGCGAACTCGAGACTCTCTTTTCCTTTGTGAATTTGTGCGATAATTCACGGGCTCATTAGTATCAAAGTATTGTGAGATCGACCGGGAATGAACCGACCGTGTCAGTGAATGAACTGTGCTGACCCATTCACCGCAGCGAGCAGACGGCGCTTTTGTGTTCCGGCCCGCCTTGGCCGCTATCCTCGCAAGTACCTGATTTGACTTACATTTTCCGAGCGGCGCTCCTCGCCCGCCACGACCCTCGCAGCCAGCTGAGTTGTCCCGAGGTCGTTCAACTTCAGTGACGAACGCAGGCCGCCTAACAGAGGTATTTTCAGTTTGAGTGTCTTATGTCGTACCCGCGATCGAGAGGTGTGAACAGTACATCAGACAATCAGTGTTGACTTCCTCTCGACCGGGCGACGAAGAGGAGTTCCCGGCCGCGCATGGCCGTCAAGCGGGAATTCGCGCGCGAGGAAGAATTTCATCTGATTGTAATCACTTTGTAATTTTATGTTCTCTTATGTGCATGACATTTCATTTTTTGTTTTATTTCGATTTTTGGGGCATTAGCGTTTTTTTTAATGAATAAATTCAACTTGTTCTAAATTCACATGTTTGACTTCTCATTCAACCTAGGCCACCGGCTTCCTCCATCTTCGCCGTTTCAGGTAATCTGTCGACTGAGCGGGCCGGCTACCCGTATGAGGCGCCCAACCGAAGACGCGAGGGTAGTTGCAATGTAAATCTTGATTCTTCTTCATACAAAGATCTTCCTTTGGACGAATCTGAACATATAATTGGAGTTCGAATCTGTTATAAAAACTGAAGACTTGGAACGAAGGTTCCAGAAAGGAAAGTTGGAAGAGAGCAGGATTGGGTGGTTCGGAAGGGCTATGAATTAGGTTTGCAGTTGATAGCTCTTGACAGTATCAGCGATCCTCTTCAAGATTGGAGTGAGATTGTACTCTACCTCAAAGCAATTTGCTCCTCGTTACATGCTCGTTAGCATAGATCTGCAGTATGGCCACCTGATTACAAGAAGGACTAACGGATAGATAGCAAGTTTTTTCAAGAGTAGTTGGAAATGGGAAGGGCCACTTATGTGGTCTGTGCTTGATATTAGATTTTATTTTATTCGTTGAAAACTTCGCACAAACCATTCCTGTTATAATTCAATTATCTATGTTCATTGGAAGTCTTTACAAAACCTGAGCTTACAGTTCTTAGTGTACAATACGAACTGCATGCTCAGAAACACTTTACGGGATAATGGGGAATACACTAATGTATAGAGTTGTCATTGTTTTAGATGGATGCCGACATGAAATTATATTAAGGAAGGGAGGATCTTTATTTTATATTTACCCTAATACAAAGTAGTTAAAAACAGGGCACTAAAGTCTAAGCTTCAATGTCGTTTTAAAAACTTGGTCGCTCCCCTCTCCTCAAGCATGCGTGGTCTCTCCCGCATACTCATTCCTATGTGAACTTTACCTCTCATTAATTTGCATAATCATAATGCTAATTGTTTTTAGTTAGTTTAAGATTAATTGCTTTTTTCAAAGTACAGAATAGGTCGTTGGAGCCATGGGTGAGCTATTGCGCATCATATCCGACTTTAGCCAGGCACCAGTTTGCGTCACAATATTAATGGGAATTTTAAATGCAGTCAGATACCAAAATTATTACCTTGGTATAAAACATTGAAACAGATATATGAAGCACTTTTTAAAATTTCATCTTCTCTTTCAATTACACTTTCATCGTGTTCTTTTTGGTTGAAATTGTTACTTTATGCCACTTTCAAAATATTTCTGAATACTTATCGCTCTCCATGCAACATGGCGGTCAGCGTCTGGTCTGGCTTTTCAAACGAAGTTTCAGTGTTGTGGTCACGTGGATCGTGATGTAAAATGGTGCTGCGCAGAACGAGACAAGATCGGTCCGCGGAACTAGCTCACCCACGTATTTCCAACATGATTGGAGCTCTCCGAAACAATAGTCTCTGCCTATCTAAGCAACATTGGGACGAACAACGTCTTGAAGATGTCAATGTAGTCATAATCAATTTTATTTTGCCACAATTTAAACCAAAGGGGGAAATGTTTATTCGCAATTTATTTGTAACGTTTAATACTTCCTTCGTAGGATGTAGAAGTTTCCCAGCCATATGAGGCTGGAATCAATCAAATTATAAAATATACTTGTACTTCCTTTGCCTTTGGAAAAGAATCAATATAACTTCAAACCTAAAAAAAGTGTTCAGGCATGTCAACACGAGCGACTTGCCCACTTGGGAAGCCCTACGCCCCTGCGGGCACTCTTCCGAACTTTTCCTGACTCCGCTCTCTTTTCCCCTTGAAATCTACAAAGTGAAGCACATGCGCAAGCTGAAGCGGCGCGAGGTGGGAAATGGTGGGGAAAATATATTTGCCAGGTTTGTTCTATCAACAACCTCGATTTGAATTGTTTTGATTTTATTATTATGTGATATTTCATGTTTTTTCTGTTTAAATTTTGCCTTGAATAAACATTTTTGCCAAGTTGCAGAAATGGTGTGAATGAAGAATTCTTTCCTCGTTTTTGTTTTGTAATGTTTTATTAAATATTTCAATTATTCGTTGTGTTTAGTAATAACGTGAAATAAA
Source organism: Acheta domesticus (assembly GCA_031308135.1). Taxonomy (NCBI): domain Eukaryota; kingdom Metazoa; phylum Arthropoda; class Insecta; order Orthoptera; family Gryllidae; genus Acheta; species Acheta domesticus. The sequence goes on from JAHLJT010004567.1 coordinate 55,307,942, forward strand.
AAGTGTCATATATAACGAGGAAAAACAAGACCCTTTGTTAAACTCCTAACCTAAACGTAGGAGGTTCTACGGAAGGCTACGGTAAATAACCTTTCGGTAAATAACCTACGGTAAATAACCTAACGGCTACGGTAAATAACACGAAAAATTACGAATAGTACAACGTTCATGTGAGGAACCTCGTGGGACAGGGATAACGCATGAATGTTTTCAGTTATATTCTTGGCGTGGAGGACATTCCCTGTCCCTTCAGTATCACATCAATACCCTAATCCTTTCATAATCTATTGACCTGATGGGTCACTTTGAGAAAAATGTGTGTGCGTGCAATCTGTCTGTGTGTAATTGAGGAACTGGATTCCTACATCCAGAATAAACTCCACGATGGGGCCGTAGGCTGCCATGGTTATGTGAAATGGCACAGAACGCGATGGGTCTAAGGCAGACATGCACAACGCCTGCTCCCGCGGGCAAGTAGTGGGGAGTAGGAAGCTTTGCGGGGAGGGGAGAAGTCTGACGTAGCACGACGCGGCGCGTAGATTGAATGCCTGGGTGTCTAATAATCATCCATGCTTCAAAATTATATGCCCATTTGTTTAAATGGATTTTATCTAGTATTTCAAGTTACCAGGGTCATAATTCACTATTTACGTTCTGTGCACTGCTGTATATCCACCTTTGTATCCACTACTGTATGTATTTTCATTTCCTAATATTTTTTAAAGAAAATAACATGCTCATTGTGACTCTTAATGATTATTTTAAAGATTAAATAGCTTTAAAATATATGCTCATATATTAGAAAAAATATTCTATCTAACACAAAGTTGCAATTTAATAATTGATTGTTCACCAGGAATGTTATAATATCCAAATCATAGAAAAATGAACAAAATCATGAGAGCAATCTCTCACATCAAGATTGACATAAAAATAGAATATGTGGCATTTCCAAGAAGGGTAATGTTTAATAGCACATTTGTGACCATTTTTTCTCATTATGAAACTGAATAAAAGAGATCAACGAGCAAACGTCTGTGACGACATGTTACGGGCAATAATAAGATAATCATGAGTATTGGTTAAATAGAATGCAAAGGGCTTTATACTTTTATATGATGTCGTAAACGACTCTACACTCTTGTCAGAAATTAGAATAGAAAATAATCTTGATTTTTTAAGAATAACTTGTTTTTGCTTTGTGAGAACCGTCTTATTCAATTAAACATAGTTAATAAAAAATAGTTTTTTGCTGTCATCATCAAACAAAAACAATTCAGTATCACAATTTTGTGTTTAGCACAACACTAAATTTGTGATTACACCGTAGCAAAGCGAATTACATTATAAGCCCTACAAGCAATTATAATACTTGGTGTCGAAATCTAATATGTATAATTCGTTGTAGTTTCATATTTCGCCCTGTCATATATCGAGAACAAACATTTGCAATGTAATACAAAATACTATATTACTTGAACTGTATATGAGCGTCTTGTTCTTGCCGATTGCTCTTTAAAATTACGCGCTATCTTTCGAATTGCGCATTCTGATTGGTGGACCCCACTCCTACATTGGGTCTCATCCCCACCCTTCATCGATTTTCTCATTTGCACCCGAGTTGCCCGCACGCAGCTCCTCAGGTCAGTGAAAGTGCAAAATGCTGTGCAGGTCCGGTCTAAGGCATTATGTTAGGGTCCTTTCACACGGCGCCACTCAGTAGCACTTCCGAGTGGGGCGTCTGATGGCTATGTACTGATTTAAATAGAGGTATTCACACTAGCGGTATAGTCGCGCTGCTGTCCCGCTCGGTGGTGAACTCCAGCCATCAGCAGCGCATACGCGAGTCCACGCCACTGCCAAAAGAACAGTTTTAAATGACCGCATTCGTACTAGTGACGTGCAGTGGGTGTGAATGAGTAGAATGAATGGTTATATATATAATGAAACAAGAATGAATGATGCGTGAATGAAAATAAATAAAAAGAGCATTTTACCAGGACATTGTCAAGAAAAAAAATTACTTAGGGTTAAGACAAATAAAATAATAAATTTTCGTTTAAGTTAGGTATGCCAAAGTGCTACATTAATAACTAGTAAATTAGATTTAAGATAAGATTAAGTTACTTTTTGTTAGAAGAAAAACAACCCTCCCTATGAGCTGCTTAAGGCAGCAGAACACTCTGTAACCACTAAGAAAAATAAATTCCCGCCCCCTCAGGGTACTGTGGAGAGGAAAATCTAAAATCGTTCGTACTAGAAGCCCAATTGAACCGGTTTTTGCCTACTGCCTGTACTTCGGCCGCCTGAGTTCACAGCGGCACATTCTACTTCCCTTTGACAATTCGTTAGAATTTAGAACATTCTCTTTCTCCTCCTTCTGGTTTTATTTTATCGTATCTTTATTTGTTCCTCTTTCTCTTTTCTCTTTCTATTTCTACTTCGTAAGTTGTAAGTCTTTAAATAATGTTACGTAACATTTTTTGAAAATATGAGTAATTTTTGCGTAGTTTTGAAAGAAACAGTGACGTTTTAAAATTATGTGAACAAGAGTTCCTAGCTCTGGAAACATTTTCTTGATCTTTTTACTCAAACTCTTTTGATTTGCATTAAACAATTTCATTTTTCGAAAATTCCAAACGTTCAACTTTCTCTTTAACTCACAACAAAATACTCCAAAGGTTTCAAAATAAGATTCTTGGAAAAAAATACTAATGCCCCTGTTTGTGTGCAATTGCCAATTATACGAATATCTGTGAATTCAATCTCCAATCCATATAATTTGTAAACCATTTAAAGGCGCTGTTGCTATTCTTTGACTCTATTTGCAAACGTTTGTGAATAAACTCCATAAATACACGCATTAAAAATATTCCCACATGACAATAATAACAGTACCCTTAAACTTACTTTGCCTCTGATTCAACTAAAACTAAATATATTTAAAGAAATTTGTCAACCAAGTTTCAAAAGGCAAAATAAGTACCTGAATGACGGGTATTCTAAATTTAAAATATTATATCATTTTTTTCATTTACTCTTATTCTAATTCTTTACTCTAATTACTGACACGCACATATAAAGCTGTTGGGCTGAAATGTTCAAAAATTAAAAAAAAGTCTAGTTATCCTTTCATTGGAGTGAGAGTAATTGGCCGAGTAAATAGAGTGAAGAAACTTCTAGCAGTTATTTTATTACCACTGTACACTTGTTCAATGCCAAGTGAAATAAATATTTCACTTTCTGAGCGTGCCCTAAAAGAGTTCTCCCCACAAGTATTAGCATGCTGGGGTGGTTGCTCGACATTTGGTGTTGCAGTAAATCTAAATAAAACCCCTTGAAATGCCCAAAGAAAAGTACTTTTCTCGCCACAGTTTCTCGCATTCGTTCCTGCACTTAAGTTGTAATCAGTGTGTACATCTCCTGCAGCACAAGTCGCCTCGTAAAAGTACACTTAATGTTGGCAGTGAGGTAGGAGTAAGGGGACCGGTTGCCTTCACCTGAACATTTTAGCGGTGGCTCAGCAAAATACACGCACCACCACTACCATCAACAGCAACAAGACGAGGCAAAAACTATCGGATGCTCCCTCTATCCATGAAATTAGTGGCAAAACTCAAAATTTGCATTAGCATGGAAATAATATTTTTTCATTTTTTCATTTTTGTGTGGTGTAATTTACAGTCGTACAGACACAATATACTCATAAGTAATTTACTCTGTCGGATCTAAGAATTTGCAAAGTAATCAACAATCTCAGAGCGCGAAGTCACCGTTTTAGGTCTGCGATTGCAAATGTGTAGTGCCAAATATACCGCATTGAAAAGAGAATAACGTGTATTTTGTGAGAAAGGCTTGGCGGCCTCCGACTGCACACGCCTTGACTTCCGCCGCGTCCCTCAGCTGGCGCCCGCGCGCGCTTATCTGGCCGGGGCGCCGTTTGTCACGCGGGCGGACGCGAATTAAGTCGCTACGCGCGCGGGAGCGCACGCGCGTGATAAGGCGGCTGCGGGCGATAAGCGAGCGCTTGCTGGGGGCCACGCGTGTGTCGCCCCATGGGGGCGTGGTCGGCGGTGCGGGGAGGAAGGGGCAACGCGGGCACGCAGACAGCTGTGTGGCGGCACGGCCAGGCGGCGAGGTGCGTCGCGATGCGGGGTCCTGGGGTGGGTGGCGTGCCGTCTCTCGACACGGGTGGTTTATTGTTTTGATGTCGAAACGGGTTCACGCGAGTGGGGGGAAAGCGTTAAGGGATGTAAATATTGGTTTGTTGGGGGTAGATGCCAATTTGAACATTGTGAACATTGATCAATGTCAAGCGTAATGAAAATTAGAGAATGTCAAGAAACACGATCTTTTCATGTTCCTTGACATTCTCTGATTGTTCACTTCAAACTAGCTTCAAACATAGATTTCGAAGAGATGAATAAATACGTATGGGGATTTACTCAATTTGGTAGATTTTGAAACAAGAGAACTGAGGTTCATCAAATATGTATGTTTTTGATATTAATATTAGTGCTGGTGTATAGTGTTGCCAGAGAATATGGCGATAGTAAGCACGTGGCAAACGCATTGCGGATTTTGGGAATGAGCCAATTAGAGTGTCTTAGTCAAGGACGGGCAGAATAGCGAGCGGATCGAGTGTTTCAGGAAGTGGGCAATGGAGATGATGAAGAAGGAAGGTTAAGGAGGAAATAGAAGAGGAGTGCGAAGAAGAAAAAGGAAAACAGGAAGGAGAAGAAGAAGAAAAAAGGAAGTAGGTCAGAGAAGGAAGGAGATGAAAAATATTACGTGTAAGCAAAAGAATAAGAGGAAAAATAGGAAGGAGACATAAGGAAAAGAAACAAAGAAAGAAAGAGAAAAAGAAAGAGAGAGAAAGGAATAAAAAGAGGGAAAGAAAGAAGGAAAGGAATAGAGGGGAAGAAAGAGAGAGAGAGAGAGAAAGAAGAAAACCAAAGAAAGAAACAGAAAATGAAGGAGTGTCTGTGAGAGCAGGGCAGTGTGGCAGTAAAAGACGCGGGGCTCGAACGGATGAGGTGACGTGAGCGTGGGGAGTGTAAATGCACACGCGGGCCGCTGCGCTGCTGTGCTGGAGCTCGTTCTCCAGGCGGGGGCGGCTGAGGACTGCGAGGCGGCGGTGTAGTGCTCGCGCAGATAAAGCGGCGGAGCTGATAAACACCCGCTCCGCGCACAGCTCCTTGCCGCCGCAGTCGCTAACCGGTTTGCGGCAAATTTTTTGATTACTGATTATAGTTGGCATATGATCACAGCAGATTTCGGCGCAGAACGTGAATCGTTAAGGTTAATGGTTTAGGAGATACGGCGCACTTGTCTAGAAAGGCGCCGATCGAAGTGATACATTTTTGGAAATAAAAACTCAAGAAACAGTCACTACCCGGTTCGCGGCAAATTTTTTGATTACAGATTATATTTGGCACATGCTCACAGTAGATTTCAGCGCAGAACGTGAATCGTTAAGGTCAATGGTTTAGGAGATACGGCGCACTATTCTAGAAAGGCGCCGATCGAAGTGATACATTTTTGGAAATAAAAATTCAAGAAACAGTCACTAACCAGTTCGCGGCAAATTTTTTGGTTGCAGATTATAGTTGGCACTTGCCTACAGTTAATTTTGGCGCAAGGCGGGAATTGTTAAGGTCAATGGTTTAGGAGATACGGCGCACTTTTCTTGAAAGAGGCCGTTCGAAAAGTAAAATTTTTGATATTTTGAACCCGGGAAACTGTAACTAACTGGTTCGCGGCAAATTATTTGAGTACATATTGTAGTTGGCACTTACTGACGGCATCATTCGGTGCAGAGCGGGAATTGTTAAGGTTAATTGTTTAGGTGACACGGCGCGTTTTTCTGGAAAGAGGCCGTTCGAAGGGTACATTTTTGGAAATATGAACCCGAGAAACTGAAACTAACCGGTCCGCGGCAAATTGTTTGGTTGCAGATTATGGTTGTCACTTGCCTAGAGCTAATTTTGGCGCAAGACGGGAATTGTCAAGGTCAATGGTTTAGGAGATACGGCGCACTTTTCTTGAAAGAGGCCGTTCGAAAAGTAAAATTTTTGATATTTTGAACCCGGGAAACTGTAACTAACTGGTTCGCGGCAAATTATTGGAGTACATATTGTAGTTGGCACTTACTGACAGCTTTATTCGGTGCAGAGCGGGAATTGTTAAGGTCAATTGTTTAGGAGACACTGCGCGCTTTTCTGGGAAGAGGCCGTTCGCAAAGATAAAATATTGGAATTTTGAACCCGGGAAACTATAACTCAGCCGTGCGCGGCAAATTTTTTGATTACAGATTATATTTTACACTTTCATGCAGCTAATTTCGGCTCTCATAATGAATTGTTATGGCTAATGGTTTTGGAGACACCGCGCGTTTCCTTGAAAGGGGCTTTCAAAATGTAAGTTTTGGGGATTCGAACCCGGGTAATTTAAACTAGCCGATCCGCGGCAAATTATTTTATTAATGATTATGTTTGCCACTTGGTTAGTGCTAATTTTGGCGCACAGTATGAATTGTTAAAGCTAATGGTTTACTAGAGAATGCGTCTATTTATTGAATGGGGTTAATTTAAGAGGTGCATATCTGGGATTCGAACCCGGGTAATTGGCTCTAACCGGTTGGCGGCAAATTTTTTATTACAGATTTTGCTTTTCACTAGTTTTCGGGAAATTTTGGCGTCGATTATGAGTTGTTATGTGTGATTTTGTACGGGGGACGTCCTTTTACTTCTTTGATTGCGCTCTTATATTGAACGTATCTTTAATGTTTTTTTAATTCTTAAGATTTTTTGAAAGAATGGAGATATCAATTTTTGGTTTTCACATCTTAAAAACGGCAAAATAGCTGAACATTATGGGCTATGCAGTTTTGTGATTGGATGAAATGGACCTGCTAACTTCCATTGGAAGTTAGCAGGACCACTGATTTTTGGGGGAAAATGGCTCGCGGCAAATTTTTGGTTTTCGCATCTCAAAAACGGCAAAAAAGCGGCAAATTATGGGCTATGCAGTTTTGTGATTGGATGAAATGGACCTGCTAACTTCCAGGAAGTTCATGCTTTCAATATTGTGAGAAGCTACATGACAAGTGATGAACAATTAATTCACATTTCCTCTGCATGTTTTGTTTCTTCGGCGTACAATGATGCTTGACTCATATACGAATACCATTTTAAAAGTTATTTGATAGATTATACTCTCATTTGCAGGAACTGTTTTCAACAAAAGGAAATATAATGAACTAGAGATACGTAACAATACTATTAATTAATATGAGTTTCTAAGCAAAAATGTATAAAACAAAACAAACTTTTCATTATTGACAATGTCTAATAATAAATAAAAAGTCGGCCCCGTGGCCTAGATCGCTAAAGCAGTAGTGCTGTGGCGATCTCGAGCAGCAGTGTCGTGGGTTCGAATCCCGCCTCGGACATGGGTGTACTTGTGTTTGTCCGTATATGTGTGTCGTCCTCTCACACATCATCAAATGTGTGTCACACATCATCAACATCATCAAATCATCTTCCATACCCCCCACGGCTAACAACCCTGGGGTGTAAAAATGGACTCAGCAGAAATGCTGATTCCCCCCAAACAATGTCTTACGAGCATAAATGCATATTTGCTTGGTCCGTAGAAGCCGATTCGCGAAAAAAAGCAAGAAAAAGAAATACGAATAATTTCGTGTTTTTTACTGTTTTTTTGATGCTGAAAATCATTAGTAAATAATGCTTTCACCCACAAAACGAGCCTCTCCAAGAGATGTGCGTTGCCAAGAATACAAGCTGAAGTTATATTAGGACATTCAGTACCTAAACCTTGTTCAACCTTATATTAGGACATTCAGTACCTAAAGGTTTGTTGGATGAGTGATTAATGATGATATTATTTGAGTAACAACGATGCAATGTGCAATGAGAGGTGGTTTTATACTATACTTATGATCATTACATGATGATGTGAACACTTGCAATATATATCATTCTCCGCAGTTAACCCGGGAGAGGTGGCGGTTGCCGGAGTTACGTTAGAGGTGGCGCGGGGTCATTTCTGACCCGTGTAAGTTATTTCTTTATAAAATTGTATTTAGCAAGAAATAAGTGCGAAATTAGTTATTTTAATAATAATCAATCATTTATAAGGTCGTATTAACTTAATGTACTATTATAAATAAACATGCAAATGAGGAATTGAAACAAATAAAAGGGCAAAATTATTTTTTATCTTTCATTTTATGTAGTGACTCCATTTACATTTTCCTGAATATTTCAACGACAAAGCTTTCAGACAATTCAGTATGTTTCATTTTCTAACATTGTCTCACATAAAAGCAAACAATTTAGTGAAAATGCTTCAAAGCCAATCAAAACAACTTAGAAAAAGTACGAAATTTAAGATGTTTGTATTGGTTCCACTAATATGTATAAATGAATTATTACATATCAAATTTGGAACCTTTTACAGACAAAAGCTAAAGAATGTGGTGAAAGGTATGTGAAATGTAAAGCTTCTGACTCGCAAAATTAGGCAACTGCAACTATGCAAAGATACGTGGGGTCACGAGGACTCCGCGCCACCTCTCTAAGGTTAAATGAAATAAAACTAGTTCACAATAATCTTGTTAATAGTAAAACAAATATACTGGGATTAATAATCTTAACGAAGTATATAATGTATTTATTTCCATTATGTACGTATTTTATTTCATTAAAGTAAATTTACACATTAAAATAATCTCCTTCTGAGCGATTTTTGATTTCAAAGCAGTGTAGTGTTCGGATGAAAACTGTTTAATAATATTTCGCAAATATTTCCAAGCGCCCCGCTTTCTCGCGAGGGCTCCTCTGGAAATTTGGCGATTTAATTCGCGTGTTGGGGGCTGCGGAATAACGAGGGCCGCAGGTCGATGGCGAAGCAGGAAGGATGGAGTGGCAATTTGCCGGCTCATTGGCTGCGGCGCGTGCCTGGGCCGCCGGGCAGCGACAGCCCCGATGGGCGGGGCTGCGGCGGGGCGTGGCGGAACGGGGAGGGGGCGGGGCGGGGCGGAGCGGGGTGGGGTGGGGTGGGGGTGGGGCGGGGTGGGGGTGGGGCGGGGCAGAGACGGGGACCGGCAGGGAGCAGGGCTAGGCCGCGTGCGCGGCGAATATAGGCGTGGAGGTAGGAGCGGATAGCGGTGATGGTGGAGGATTGCGGGGACTGGTTCGCAATGCAGGGGTGTGCAGAAAAGGCGGATTCTAGGACAGGAATAGAAAAAGAGGTTGGTATTAGGCTGGTTATATTGCCGAAAATGTAATGAGGGGAGATGTAATGAAAACTTCAACGAGTCATATGGTCAAACGGTCAACGAGCATATTGGGGCGATACGAGGGCGATACGAGGGCGGCGAGGGCGGCGAGGGCGGCGAGGGCGGCGAGGGCGGCGAGGGCGGCGAGGGCGGCGAGGGCGGCGAGGGCGGCGAGGTGATGAAGGTCAAATGGCGAAGGTATACGTCAAGTGAAGCGGTTGGAGAAGGATACAACATTAAAACCCAGCTCAAGTAAAATGGCGATGGGAAAAACAGTGGTGACACGACTGGCGATCAACCAGCGTGGGAGTAACGTCAACGCAAAGGGCGGTTGTGCGGTGGGCGTCATTTGCGGGGGAGGGGCGTGAGGGTGTCGGTGGCGGGAGCTGCAGCGATAGTAGCAGAAGTTGGGTCACGGCGGGGCGGGGCGGGGCAGGGCGGGGCAGTCTCCCGGGAGGGTTGGGCAGAGGCGCCGCGGGTGGCCCTCGCCCTCGCCGTGGGTGGCAGCCCTGGGCGGGCCCTGTGCGGCGGGGCGCCCCCAGCGGCAGGCGTCGACGCGAAAACTTAACCTGGGCGGCGCGAGGGGGCTTCTTGGACACGTGACCGAACTTGGAGGTGTGGCGGTGGGGCGAGCGGCGTGTGGATGTTGCGGTGGGCCCTTGTTAGCGCGGCGATGGGTCGGAGGCTGAGGCGCCTGGCGCGGGGGAAGGGCGCTCAGGGCTGTCCCAGTTCATGAATGAATTTGAGTGTCATTGCTCGAATCGAAAATGAAGGGGAGATTAATGTGATGTGTTGTCCTTGAAGAGTAGAATAAACCAGATGAAGCGAACAGAAAAAGCATTCATTTGTAACTCTATTGTGATAAAAGAAACTAAGTTGAAACTAGTGGTGCTACAGTGGCACAGACTTTCCCGTATTAGATTTCTATTTCTTTTTGTCTCGGCTTGCTATTCAGACTTGCCACGCCGCCCAGAGTACATTTTTTTACCTATAACAATAAAACTTCGTTCTTAATGGCAATTTTCTTTGAAACCTTTGGAGCGGTTTTTAAGAAAATGGCGTTTCAGGGCTACTGTAAATTCGCAATTTGAAGCTCTTTTTCATAGAAAATTTTTGAGTTTTCGAAAAACTTCATTTGAAGTAATTTAAAGTACATCAACTCACAAAAACAATAGTGTTTACAAATTGCTGAAAATGTGCGAACTATCGGTGTGAGAGATCTTCCAAAAAATCATGATTAAATATATTTTTTACTAATTTTTTAATAAGATGTAGATGTGACATTATTTTTTCTTTCAAAATACAGGAAATAATTTGTAAAACTGAAGAAAATTTAACGATTTTGAACGTAAGACGGTAATTGGTTGTGTTGTGCTTAGGAACGTGTACGTTCCCCTAACTATCCGGGAAATATTTCTGGCGAAAAGAGCCAAGGGGGGATATATGCAAATGAGTATCGTAGTTTGCACAGTAGAAAGTTCTGGAGTGTTGCGTGGGAGGTCCACGCGGGTGGTCTCGTTGCGAGGTGGCACACTTCATGGGTGGCTCAGCTCGAGGGGTGGTCCTACACAAGGGGTGGCCTTACGCCAGGGGTGGCCCTGCGCCAGGGGTGGTCCTGGTGAGGCGGAGGCAGCTCAAAGGAGGTCCATCGTGGACGCTGGCTGACTTACGAAACGAATTTACCAACTGCACAAGTTAGAAGTAGAACCGGAAAGGAAGTGATAATGGATTTTTCTGATTTAAAACAATGGCATGGAAAAGAATAACACTCTAGGGACAGTGAAGCGTAATTACTCATCGACCGATGTAATAACCCCAAGCGACAGAATGACAAGTGAACAATGACAATATAGTATACACCGCACTGTAATGCACTATCTAGACACTATGTAGACAGAGAGTAATAGATTATATTTCATAAAAAAGGTTTTTAAAAAACTAAAGAAATGAATTATTTTGAAATTCCAAGTTGACAAATGGCACACTGTCCATCCGTACAAAAAAGTAAATAAATTCTTAAAGCTTGTTGATCTGACGAATACTACATCACTCGAATATTAAGATACTTACGCTATGACAAGAAGTATTAATTCTTGATAAGAACTTATTATACAGGATGTCCGGGGATAAAACGTCGAAACTTAGAAAATAGGCTCTTAAAACAATTCTAAGCATATTTTGTCTAATAAACTACGTGGATATTCCGAATGGTTTAGCCTCAATAAGAACTCAAAAGTTGGTTTGAAAAATTGATTTCTAGGCAACAATTTGCATTATAGAAGCATAGAAACACTCAAAAAAAAATTGTTTATTATTTACAAAAGAAATTAATATATTTGTTCTGAAAGAAAAATTAAGCCAGAAATAAAAAAGCACACAAATTACACTTTGACTCGAAGTGTAATTTACAATTCGACTCCTTTTTTATTTCTGGTTTAATTTTTCTATCAGAGCAAATATATTCCTTTCTTTTGTCAATAATAAACAATTTACATGTTTCTGGAGTGTTTCTATGCTTTCATAATGCAAATTTTTGCCTAGAAATAATTTTTTCAAACCAACTTTTGAGTGCTTATTGCGGCTTAACTATTCGGAATATCCACGTAATTTATTAAACAAAATATGCTTAGAATTGTCTTAAGAACTTATTTTCGAAATTTCGACGTTTCCTCCCCGGACCCTGTATAATATGGTGTAAATCGTTACTCTAATGAATCGTCAGAGTTTATACCTTATCAATTGCAAAGTTCAATAATTTCTATGCTTTTGGTTTTCAAATATCCTATACTGCTTAAATTGGCAAACACATTTAGTACACTAACAAGCGAATAGTCAGATTGCGTCACTGTTTTGCTCGCCTTGTACCTAGTAGTTTCGGAAACCGCCGAACAATCTCTTTTGAGACAGAACATGCCATAGAAGGTGGGCGGTCGGGCGCGTGCCGGGCACGTGCCACCGGCCCGCCACCCAACGTGCCAGCGGCGCGGTGGGCAGGCGATCCCTGGGTGGTCGCGGCGGCTGCGGTGGCGGTGGTCTAGTCGGCGCGGCGCGGAGGCGGAGCCTGCGTGGGTGGGCCGGGCGTAGGGAAGCGTCCGGCCCACCCTTGCGTCGTGGGGTGCGGTGCGCTTGGGAGGTCGGAGGGTGGTTCGTTCTGAGGGACGAGGTTACTTTTGCATATTGTTGGATTATGGTTTTTACATCGAGTAATACTTTTTTGGAAGACGTTGAAACAATTGTGATGGTTGATTATGGCAAGGTATTTTGCCTTTGAGAAATATTCTGATTTAGGCGTTGTTCTTGCCGATATGTACCACCAAATTATTTTTGTTTATAGAAAAGGGCGCACGACGACGGTGCACAAAAAATTATTACAAAATTGTTTCAATCATTTTGAAGGTCAACTATTTTATCCTAAACGGATCTGTCCATTTTGTAGACAAAGACGAAGTATTTTAGTGTATTTAACGGATGTATTTTAAGCTATCTTTGACATTTTTACTAATAAAATATACTGTTTTCTAAATGCATATCTTTATTTATCACAGAATTGGCTATTTTTGTAATGTGCCACTTTTCTTATAAGCTAACGACATTTGAAAACGAGAATGTGACATTTTGGTTAAGAAACCGTGGATTCGATCTTAAATTTGGTTTTGCATAGAATGCTGCATTACAATAACGCCAGAAACGTCAAATAATGCAGACAGGAATAGTCCCAATTCCTTCGCCAGTCGCCAGTTCCGAGTGCTCAATGAATCTCTCGTAGGTTTAAATACTACTCTGGCGGCCCCTGGCCTCCGGGCACGCGCCGGCGCCTCCCCCCCCCCGCCTCCAGGTGCGTCGCCGAGCGGCTGAGCGGTGGGTGGTCCCGGGGCCGCGCCAAGGGGAGGCCCAGCGGACACGCGCCCCTCCCGCTCACTCGCATCGCACCGCACGGCTCCAATGAACGCGCTTTTCGAGGGAGTTGTGCAACGACGAGGGTGGTCTGCAGAAAGCGCATGGTGGTCTCTGTAGCTATGAGGGTGGTCCGCCATTCTCTAGGGGTGGCATAAATGGTGATGACTTTAAGGAAGGAAAACGACAGTGTTCTATTTAAGACACGTATTTAATTTAGTATTTGTAGGTGTGACATCAAAATTTATGAAGTTGCAAAACAACAGTTCGTGTAAAAAATCGGTCTCTTACGAAAATGCTCATACTTGAAAAAGTTGAATTGATAGTAAGTTCTGAAAACAAAAAACAAAAAATAATGGAAAAACAAAACGTCCAACTATCATAGTGTAATAAGAACATGAATGATTTCCGCAAATGAAAACAGTATCTTTACGTATTTGTCCTGAAAGTGTAAAAAAAGATCAAACAGTTCATCAAAACCCATCTGAAAACCCTTCTGATAACCCTACCCCGAGTATTTAAAAATTTGATTTTAATTGTAAGCGCAGTTCAATGTGGGGGAATTCAGTAAGGGGAGCTTGATCTGATTTGAGGGAGTCGCGTTGGTGCAGATGTCATGCAAACAATATTTCGAAACAGAAATCTCTACAGTTTGTTATTTACATTTTTTCGAAGAAATTTGTGTTGCTTAGAAGAGGAATATGTTAACTTAAGAATTATCTGGTAAAACTGCAGAATTTTGTTTAAGAACTAAACTGGATTTTTAGTGATAAAATTTCATCTGCTAAATGCTATTAACTATCAGCATTGTAGAAATACAGACTATTAGCATCTGTGACAACGTTGCTTTTGACATCCTTGATAATGTAGTCCCTTAATATTTAATTAGATACTGTAAATTGGCTGTACAATAACCATTAGCTAAATCTGAAACTTAACTTCGGCTTGCAGACTTCCCCGTCCATATTGTATATCTCGCCTAGCGGGATACCACTTCAGCTGGGACACATTCTAAGCTTCCATCTAATCTCGCGATATACATGGAAGTGAGGTGTATGTAAGTCTTACGTGTGTGTAAAGGGAGAGGATAGGACAAAGAAGAGGAAAGAAAGATAGCGCTCGGTCCGTGACCCATTTGTTAAGACACTGCTCCGGCTTTGGCCTGGGATTGATAGGAGAAACCTCGGAAATGTATCCATCAGAGCAGTCAGCCGCTCGAAATATGCTCCAGGCAGCGTCTTAATTTGACCTAGCTACGCAGCTAGAGTCGAAAATTCTGCCACAGTCGCGGCTCGAACTGCTCAACGATGCTGCAGATGACGTCGCCGCAGCGCTCTGGCAGCCGGCCTGTGCCACGCCCCCGCGTCGTCGGGGGCCTGCCTCAGATAGGCCACCCAGGGGGGGGGCGAGGGGCGGTAGACCACCGAGCGCGGGCGGGCGGTAGGTAGGTGGTCTCCTAGAAGGGCCCCCACCGCACGAGACGCTGCCGCCCCCAAGCCACACACACACGGAGCTCGTTGGGTGGTCTCTTCGCGACTCAACACGAGGTTGCCGACTTTTGAGCAGTTTCCGACACAAACTGAGTGCCGCTGTGAATGTGACCTTGTTAAAAATGGAATCATTAAAGGAAATTATGACATGTAGATATTTGACGTTCATGTAATTTGACGTCGTTATGAATGGGCCTGCCGCAAATGTGAAGTAGACACAGTTTTACAACAAACGCACAAGAGTGGTACCACTCGTCAATAAAAAGAAATCGACGGTCATGAAAGGGAAATGCCAGGGGATAGAATCATCTCTTCCTGCTTTCTTGAGTTACGTAACATAGGATCAGACCTTAGGATCACCCCTTAAGTTATACTGTGTCAGTTCTGTGAACTTAGTGACAATTATCTTGACTCTTATCCCTTAGCAGAATACAGCATATATGCAACAAGATGTGGGAAATTATTTTTATCATCAGTGATACTGGATCATTTGGTCATGTATTAAAGACGTTTATCTATTACTACGCCTCAATATGTGCCATAGACAGTGGCGTACCCAAGGAGAGGGCTCATGGAGTTTCACCGAGAAGCCAGTGATATATCGTACGTTCAAAAATATAGCGTTTACTTAGTTTCTATACTGACGAAAGTTTTTCAATATTACAATTATTAGCGTTATAAAATATTAACAATAGGCCAACAAATAAAATACATTTTATATTCAGCATATATTAAAAATTCTTTATAATAAGTCTGCTGCATCTAAAACTGTAATCACCCTCCTCCCTCTTAGAGAAACATTTTCTGTTCGCCCCCTGTTATACGTATGTATAATTAAACATTTTTGTTGTTATACTGCGCATTTTACCATTGAGGTTTATTATTAAAATGTATTAAAAGTCAACTCCCAAAATAAAAATTATATTTCCAAATAAACAAATTTTCTGTACATCGATTAATGTCGAAGGAACCGTAAACTTCGATATACCGATGGTCCGACTAATATTTTTCAAAGCGCAGCAATAATTCACTAGGGCCGACCTGGATGGCCGAGGTTTCTAAGAGAGTGTACCGTCTCAGCGCCTCGGTCCGAAGGGTCGCAGCTTCGAGTCCCGCCTTGGGCGTGGTTGTTTCTCCCTTGTCTTTGGGTGTGTGTGTTGTCGCGGAGGACCTCGCGTTCTACTGACCCCAGATCAGAGTAGCCCACTAGTGTGATGGTATCTGTTGTATGATCAAATATGCGTCCCATCGGGACGTAGAGAGTAACCGTCTGTTGGCTGGATAAAATCCCTAGGGAAAAAATCACTAGCCAGGAGGCATTAGAGACCCTAGATACAGAGAGTAGCGCATCCATTGTTCCACCGATCCCGCCATTTTATATCCAGTTGTCAGGAGAATTGAAACTGTATGGTATTTTACTAGTTGAGGACGATGAATCTACCCCAAACCAGTATTAATATTCATGAACATCTCCATAACGTCACCAATTGTTATAATTTTTCTTCAGTTCCTGAAGGTTCGGCGGTTGTGCTACTCTAATCTAGGAGGCATGCTCCGCAAGCGCCCCTGGCGGCACATGCGTAGCTACACTTGGACTCGTCTGCGAGGTGGCGCCCTCTCTGCTGGGCGCGTGCCGCCTCTCGCCTCGGCTTAGCGCCTCCGCCGCTGCCGCCCTCTCCAGCGACGATTTATCGCCGTCCGACGCCCCCAAGCACCGCCATTCGCCACCTTAAATGCTCCCAATCTGTTCGGCCGCAGGTTCGATCCCAGACTCTTGTGATAAACGGGCTTATTATCATACTTGGGTGTGATTAACCGCCTCTGTGGGGTGTGACGCTGCACATTCTGCAGCGAGGGTACGGATTCGAAGCAAGAAGAGGTTAGTCACATGCCTCAACAATTTTGTGTTCACGAGGTAAAAGTTCTTAAGTCAAAAATCTTAGTTTGGAGAAAACAAGGGTTAGATTATGGAGTCGCCTATATTTCCCAACGCCGAACTATATTTCCTAACGCCTTTTTGTCGTTAAGGAGGCAGCATTTGAATTCGGTCGTTTTACTCAAATAAAATATAGATACTAAACTTGTAATTTCAGTACTTAACCTATTTCGCCAAAATTGACTTAAAAACTTTTACCCTGTAACCAAGAATTCCTGTTAGGAAAATGTTTGATTTTATTCACATTTATGATGTTTGACATCACATTTCAAGCATGAGAGAACAGCATAACAAATTAAAAGTGCACTGGATTAACGGTATTTGTTCTATTCCACCGCATACACATATCGTAAAAAATTTTGGTGAGTCTAAAATACTCTATTTTCAAAAATCTCCGTCTTCATGATAGTTTTATTTTTGTTTACGCTAATGTAGATTCGAAATCTTAATCATCGTAGCTGATTGATTAGTGATTTCGGTCGCGCCAACTGCTAAGGTCATTAATCCCGTACGTGCAGTGCATGCTTTTTTGTCGCGGGAGATGGCGGTGATCTCGCGATGGATGGTGAGATCCGGCGCCAATCGACGTCCGCTTGCAGCTCCCAGTGTGACACAGCCCCCGTCGGGCCATGCTCTAAGTTCCCGACGGGTCTCCTCGCAAAGTTGATAGTGTATTTCATGTGAGTGAGTGTGAGTGTAATTGAATGGCTGATGGGCTTTGCATCATTTTGTCGTTCTATTAGGTTCTTTGAAGGATTCGGTATACAATATTAGAGATGAAGATTGGAGAGCAGATGAAGCAACAGAAGATATACAAGTTCTCAGTTTGCAAAGTACGTTAGAACAACTCTATGAAATTAAAAGTTCATTCACACTAAGGGGTGAGGATAGGACAAGGAATAAGAAGAAAAGCGCGGTCCGTGGCCCGTTTGTTAGGGTATTGCTCCGGCATTCGCCTGGTATTGATCGGAAAAAACACGGAAAATACCTTTGAGAGTAGCGAGCCGCTAGAGTTCTAATCCAAACAGCGGCTGAATTCGATCTAGCTAACTAGCTAGTGTCAAAACTTCTGCCGCCGCGGTGCACCGTCGGGATTCGAAGCCTAGGAACTCCCGGTCAGAGGCACTGCAGTGACATGAGTTGATGCATTGAGCCACATTTGTCGGTTTAATCATTGTTGCATTTTGTATTTTTCTATAGTTTGTTCTCAGGTTTCGCTAGCTCAGGGCGCAGATAGCGAATGTTTGTCTCTAAAAATGGTGGAGAGTCAAATGAGGAATGAAAATGGAAAGAAATTCATGTGTGAATCTTTAAGCAGTGTGTTTACTCTTACTTGAGAATTGTCATTTAAGAGCAAAGATGTGTCGATTAGTTCAAATGTATGAATTTTGTTTTTGTAAGTTCTCGACAGCTCTTAACGACTCTCTAGTGGGTTAAGAAAAAATGGCTGATGGACTTTGCTTCATTTTGTCGTTCTATTAGGTTCTTTGACGGATTCGGTACACAATATTAGAGATCAAGATTGGAGAGCAGATGAAGCAACAAAAGGTATACAAGTGCTCGGTTTGCAAAGTACGTTAGAACAACTCCATGGAATTATAACTTCTTTCACATTAATACACGAAGAAAGTAAGTTCTTTAAATATGGAACAAGTAGAAGGAAAAAAGTTTGAATCTCGAAACATTCTGGTCGTAATTTCTCCACCAAATGTCACTTGCCTGTCAAATGAGTGGAAAGTGGCGTTTGAAGCAAAAATAAAAAAGCTAACGTTCCGAGAAATCGCTTCAAATAGAGTTGGAAGTAGTTCCAAGAGATGCTAAAAGTTTCACGTTTCAGAAAGAAGTCGGTGAAATTTCGTGATAAATTTATTATCTGGAAATTGACACGTACACTCGTTGAAAAGGTTTAAAATAGGTTGATGCAATATGACAAGAAATGAAATCTTCCTACACGCCATTGTTTGGTTAATTTTTCGACAGCGAAAAGGCGGCTGACCAAAACGAAAATTCGAGTAGGAAAATGGGTATTATTTTAAACTTAATATAAATGTCAGTCAGTAAATTAGATTGAGATCTGTTATGTGCGCAGTTTGGTGAACTTCGCAGAATTTACTTAATTTTAATCGCATTTTTTCTCTTTGAAAAGTTTTACATAGTACTCTTAAATGAATTTTATTTATATTATATATGAATAAAAAGGAATATTTTTGTGTAAGAAAAATAATTGTTATGAAATGTTATGAAATGGAATTATTTTTCTGTAACAAAAATTCCATTTCATATACAATTCAATTAAGTATTGATAATACTTGAAGATTTCGGAAATACTTTCTCACGAATATCTTTAAAAAGTTTGTTTTATTTTAGAAACGAGTTGAATAACGCAAGTGTTTGTACTTCTTCACCCACTCTTTTTCGATGTAATTTTATTTTCGCTCTTATAGGTGGAGGTAATATTGTAAAAAATGTACTATTACCTTTGTAATGGATTATTGTGGTTATTATATGGATTACTGTGCCACATATAAGACTTTCACTCAGTGTAATATTCTTACCCACTGTTAAAAGTAGATATTACATCTGCATATTTCTTATTGTTGTTTACTTCTACATACAAGCATCCACATTGTTGTTAGTGTTTATGATCTGATGTAATAAAAAAACTACTAGTTATTTTGCAACTCTGGGGGGAAAAAGAATATGTTCATGTAATATGATTGTCTTTAATATACCAGGAAACTTCGTTTCAAAATACAATTTAAACGCAGACAAGTGGTACAGAAGAAAAAAAAAACCTTGTTATCCCCTTGCGTGTTGGTGGCGATGGGAGCGCGGCGCTGCGGCGCCGTTGGGTACTCACCGGTGACGGCGAGCGCCACCTGCACCGTCTCCTCCCCGGCCGAGTTGTTGACCCAGCAGAGGTACTTGCCGCCGTCCTCCAGGCGCACCTTGCTGATGCGCAGCAGCCCCGCGGCCAGCACCCGCACGCGCTCCGACGCGCCCACCGGCGTCAGCTGCTCGCGCTCCTCGCGGAACCACCTGCGCACGCACGCCGGGCCACCGTCCTACATCACACTCGCTCTCGCGCAGAAGGAGCCGCACTGAGGAGGAGGGGAGGAGGCCCACCCGTTCCTGAGTGGGCCACTCGTTCATGAGTGGGCCACTCGTTCATGAGTGGGTACACTCGTTCATGAATGGGCAAACTCGTTCAGGAGTGAGCACACTCGTTCATGAATGGGTACACTCGTTCATGAATGGGCAAACTCGTTCAGGAGTGAGCACACTCGTTCATGAATGGGCACACTCATTCATGAATGGGCAAAATCGTTCAGGAGTGGGCAAACTCATTCATGAATGCGCAAACTCGTTCAGGAGTGGGCACAGTCGTTCAGGAACAGGAAAACTCGTTCAGGAATAGGATTACTCATTCAGGAGCATGTCACACTCGTTCATGAGTGGTCACACTTCACGGTGTAAGAATAACACCATGGCACACTTGTTCAGATAAAGGAACAGTCGGTCAGGAATAGGAACACTCGGCCTGGAGAAGGTACATTCGCTTAGAAGTAAGCGCACTCTCTTGGGAGTGTACGCCCTCGCTCAGGAGCAAGAACGGAAATAGTACACTCGAAATAATAGTCTCTCCCTTTCGATTAAGCACACAGCTGAAGATTAATAACGAGGGGGCGGATTTTGGGGACCTAAAACATTGCTAAAATGGTCAATAAAATGCTCTTAGTATGTTTTAAAATGCACTAAAAGCAAAGAAAAATGACATAAACAAATTGATCAAAAACATTTCAGATGAGCAGCTCAAGTTGTTACTAATATAATCGAGGCTTCTTCCTTTTCTTCAAGTAAACTCAGCTTGCAAACTTTTGGTTTAAACTGTTCTTTACCAGGAAATATTTGTCTTTAGTTGTTTAACGAAATCGGTCGAACTAACAATGAGTCTGCTAGGCGTCACAGAAACCTTAGATCACATATTCACAACGGCTAACATTACAATTTTTGAGCAAAGAAATCAAATTAACTGTCTGTCGCAATCTGTGGCGAACATTTGTTGCATCTCGTAAATATTATTCGAAGTAAGTAACATTAACATTTTATTAAAATTGATGAAATAAGCAAGAAATTCTTTAAAAATTATGAGGAAAGGTAAAAAAGGACATATTATTGGAAATCGACAAAAAATGCAAAAAAGTTTTATAAAAAGGGGTCATTTCCTCTTGTCATAAGAAAAAATTAATATCTATACTAAAAGTAATTGCTTTAAAGTGAAATGACATTTCTTTAAAATCCGCCTCCTAATCATAACACTAAGTCCACTAGCTAAAAAATCAAAAACAACAACAACCTGAAACAGAGGTAACCATCTTTGGTGAATAAAATCTACTCCTTGTACAAAGTTTCTTTCTAGGAAATGAACTTGCTCAAGCCTCATCCTCAACGTCTATTAACGTTTAAAATAAAATAACACACATGTAAAAAGAAATATCAGCATTTGTCAGAATATGTTTTCGAGAATTTGGTTTGTTTACAAAAAATGTAGTAATGTGTTAACGAAAAATCGAACTTTGCCAAAGCACATGCTCGGGTTATTTTGCTCAGTGATTAACGTGAGGGTAATTGTATCAAACGCTTGATGAATCCTTACTTGTGAATGCTTCGTAGCCTGAAACAGTAGTTTATTTTATGAATTCATTTTCTTTCAAGTTCCGGCCCAGGTGTGAATATACAATTAAATTGAAACAGTGTGAAATAACTTTATTTCAGTGTGAATAAATTCTATCTCAAATAATGTATACATATTTTAGTAAGTGTAATATTATTATAACTTATAAAATTATTATAACAGTAGGGTCATATAACACATAGCTGTAAGAGTACTGATAGCTGTAGATTCTTCTGAAAACGATCATCCAAAGAACATTTTTTGGAGAACTGAACTCTTAGAGCTGTAAGCATCAACACTTTAAATGCAGTCTCAAATGCACATGCAAATTGTTTCACGAGTGCGTTCTACGCTTCTTCTTGTTTAAGAATTCATAATCGCGGAATAGTCAGATTCTGTAGGATCGAGTGTGCCAATTTTTCAGAAAGTGCTAGTACTCGAAAAGAAATGTTCATGAGTGACGAATGTTCAGGAAGAAGGTAACTGATAAGCAAATGTAATAAGTAATAACGATAAGCTACGGTCCAGATTGAGGGATTATGTGAGGATTTGTTTATAATTACAAGATAATATTTTAAAAAAAATATGCGTTGAATAATCCCAGAAATCATGGTGATATTACATGTAATACCACATTTTACTTACTTTATATTATTTTTATATTTGTCTGTAACGTATATATTAATCATATTAAAATTATAATGTAATTTTCTTACTTCTGCTATTGTGTAGATGGTGATGGTGCAATAAGACGTTTGACAGGCAAATAATACTAAATACAGTAACTGACATTCATCACATTTAGTATTGCTCAATTATCACATTAGTGTATGTATTAAGTGAATTTAGAATTCGATTCAAGAATATAAATAAAATAAGAAAGTGATGTAGAGAGAAAATCCATTGTAAAACAAATCACTTCTGGTACAATGCTTATCCATATTTCGCGCAGCACATGCGTGATTGAGAGAGTAGCACGCAGACATTAGCGCAACGGAGCGAGGGTCCTACCCGTACAAATTCCCAAGTAAAGACCTTTGTTAACGTGGCAGTGCTTGCAGACCGCGGCGCCCCATTACTTGCATAATGCATGCGCGCTTCGTAATGGAGTCTTCTCGTAATGAAGGAGGCTCCCCGGAGGAGCGCGCTCCGCAGCTTAACGTTATGGGCAGCCCGGTAATGAACGCGTTCGTTTACCCGGCGCGAAGGGGACAGGCGACGGGGCCGGCGGCGGTGACGGGCGGCGGCGACAGTGGAGGCGGTGGCGGTTGTGGCGGCGGAGGCGATGGAGTGGGAAAAGGCGACGGCGTTGGTGGTGGTGGTGGTAGTGGTGGTGGCGGAGGCGTCAGTGGAGGTGATGGTTGGGAGTGGCGGGGAGGCAGCGGTATCGTAGGTGGTGGTGGTGGTGGTAGTAGTGTTGGTTACGGAGGCGGGGAAGGGGAGAAGGCGGTGGCGGCGTCGGTGGAGGTGACAGGGCGCTTAAGGGTGGGATAAAGACGGCGGTATCGGTAGTGGTGATGGTGGCATCGCGTCGGTGTTGGTGTCGGCGGAAGCGACCGCGGAGGGGGTGGCGGTGGCGGTGTGTGGGAAGGGCGGGGGGCGGCACCTATCACTCATTCCATTCGTCGCAATTGAGCCCAGCCTTCTCCTCCGCCTTGACCGCTCCCGTTGCATCTGTCACCCTCACAGGCTTTTGGCTTCTCGGCCTAACGCTGAGTAGTGGTCACTTGTTGTTCCTTTTAAAATAGCCGATTTGTGTAATGTTTTGTCGCCGTTATTGTTGTACATCTTGTAGTTGCTGTTGATCACATAAATACCAGATTTAGCAAGTGGAGAAACAGTGCTGTAGAAAATATTGCCCTTTGTTGAAGCAAATTTTCTCATATCGTAGATTGTGTACTGTAGATGCTGACTCCGAAATCACTGACAGGTGAGTTCTAGATGTCTGATATGTTGTGTACATGCTTATTTCCGATTGATTATCATATTTCTTGCTATCTTATGTGCACAATACATACAACGAAAAAGTTCCTATGTGTTCGTAGTGCAGAACATTACATGATAGGTGTTTACCTCGAAAACGGAAAGTTTCCTTCGAAAAAAATTTCATCAATAGAACCAACATGTATCCGCCTCCTGAGTCTCTTCACTTCTGTCCTATAATATTCTAAAACAATTTTACTGGCTAAAGTGGCTCAGGGCATCAGCTGATGTCCCTGCAGCTCTTCTGAGTGGGAGGTACTGGTGTTGGAATCCCCACAGCGGAAACATTTTCGACACTAGCTACTACGACACTAGCTATAGCTAGGTTGACTTCAGCCGCCATCTGGAGGAGAATTCTGGTGGCCAGCGGTCCTGGTCGGTAGTTTTCTGCGGTTTCTCTGATCAACACCAGACGAATGGCGGAGCCGTATCCTAACAAACGGGCCACGGACCGCCCGCGATCTTCCTTTCCTTTTCCTTGAGCTATCCTCATCCCTTACTTTCACACTTACACAACACGCCAGAGGGTCAATCGGGAACTTATCGGATTCTTGGACTAGTATTAAAAAAAAAGCAATACGACGTATAGGTCGGTGCCCGATCTCACGATTCAACGGGAGAAATACATCACTTCCTCCCGTGATGAAACACGCCCTACAATTCCAGGACTAATGCTGATAGCAGTTGACGCGCCAGGAAATACTAAATAATCAATCAATCAAGCTAAAACAATTATCCAATCATATCGATGATTAAATAAGTGTAGATAAACAACTTTTTGTATACTTTAAAAGAAATGATCCAGAAAGGGCTACCTCTGTTTGGAATGGCGAGTATGAGCGAGGCACTCTGGAATCCATCCTTCCGCAGCCTTCTAGGCGATAGTTTCATGCACTCTTCTGTAATCTTGCCTTAATGTGTTTCAACGATATATCTCAGTCTATGCTATTGACGAGGTTCATTGGTTTACCAAGAGTGCCAAAGAAAGTTTACGAAACGCCATTTGACAGAGACATTTCTTCGATGCAGCTCAAAATTTCGCATTTTCAGAAACACTCAAACGCCATTTTCTCATATATGGCTGCAAATTTTTTCTTGAAACTTTTGTAATGGATAGTGCTAATTATTTTACTCAATAGCGCACTCTTTAATATGACGTAAAGTTTATTTTGAGTAATTTTTTGTTTTTTCAAAAATTATACAAATGTACTTTTTTGAAAGATCTCTCACGTCTTTAATATGCGCATTACCAGCAATTTATAAAGATTATTATATTTTTGAGTGTTTGGGATTCAAATAACTTCAAATAAAGTATTTTGAAAACTCAAACATTTTCTGTGAAAATGAGCTTCACATTTCGCATTTTTAGTAGCGTTAAAACGCAATTTTCTTTAAAGCGGCAAATACTTTTTAAAAGAAAATTGCTCTTTAGGACTGGTTTTTGTGTTCTTGAATATTCTAAAATTAATATTTTCGTTGTACCAGTAGGAAACAGAAAAATTAAGAAAATGACAAAAAAATGTACTTTTGGCGGAGATACATGGCAGCTGGCAAGAATGAGTATGTGGCAATTCCAAATAGCTAGCGAAGACCCGAGGAAATAGAAAACTAATACGGGAAAGTCTGTGCCATTCTCTAGCACCCCTAGTTATTAATTTGTTATGAACTGGTTACTACATGTGTAATTAACAAAACTTAAAAAAATAATATTGTAAATAAGACGTGTTTTGAGAAATAATGGAAATTTTGTTGCTTGTATAGGCATCTTTTAAATTATTTTCAAATAACGTGAGAATGTGTTTACTAGATTAATGTGTTTCTATATGATTAAATTTTCAACAAACCAAAAGAAAAAATGTTTCCTAAAAGCTATTTACTGCTTCAATATTTGAATTGATATTATCAGAGAAGAATTATTACAGCTAAAATTTTGAAATCTCAGATTGTAAACATTGAACATTACGTATTCATATATTTAAATTCATTTACTGAAGCAACTATAAGATATACCAGAAACAATATCGCATAACGTTCTTTCCTGTTTCATTTTCAGTTCGCTATTGTGTTCGTGAACTCATATGTTGCGCTGGAACGTCCAGAGAGAGGCACGGGTTATGAACTCATTTGTCCGTTTCCATTCCACACGTTGCAGCCGTCAATACGGTCGCTTATTGCAACCAAATCTCTCGTAACTCCATCAATTAGCAAGCTGACATTTTCTCCTGCGTTCGCATATTTCCGACCGCACTCACATTGTTTCCCCTGAGCGCTTCCAATTAACTTGCACATTTACTAGCACAGAATCACGTTAGTTTTTAAGAATATCTCTGATTTTTGAATGTTGTTTGACTTGATTCTCATCGCTAGTCATGACGAACAAATAGATCTTCGAAGATGTTCTACATCAATCTTATCATCATCCTAAAGGCCAAAAAGTGCCTTGTTGCTGCCGCCATGACATTCTGTCTTTCGCTGTCCTTTTCATTTCTGCGTAATTTCTGAAATGTGGTTCGGTTTGTAGTTGTTCTAAAATTTTCTAGGTCTCCCTCTTTCTCTTTTTCGAACTATTTTACAGTCTAAAATTGTGATTATGAATTGATTATTTCTAAAAATATGGCCAAAGAATTTTGCTTTTCTGTTCCAAATGGGTTTTAGTAGAGATCTATTCTCTTTAACTTTCTTTAAAATTATGTTATTTGAAATTTTTTCAGTCTAGGAAACCTTCAGTAGTTTTCGCCACAACCACATCTTCGTTAAGCTTCTAAACGACTCCTGTGTGTTTGTAAAAGCGTCCATTCTTCACATCCGTATAATAGGACACTCCAGACAACTTTTCAGAAATTTGTTTCTGATATCCAAATTTAGGTTGGTATTTGTGAGCAAATTTATTTTATTTAGGAACGACACATCAACCTACGAGCTCTAAAATTGTTGATTTTCACTTGACTGAATTTTCTCTTATTTGCACATATTATTCAGACAGTTCTTTCTCCACGTTTTCTTACACCCATTCCAACATTTGCCTTCCACGTGGTAGGCCTCCCCCCTGGCGTCTTTCTCGTAACAATACTCTTCCCCTTCTCCTGGCCCTTCCCACCAGCGCCCGCGCGGGGGGGGGGGGCGTTTAAGGCTATCCGGCGCTCGCGGATTAGCATTCCCCGCGCGGAGCTCCGTCCCTTCCCCTCCCCTTCCCCCGCCACTCACCCCATCACCCTCTCAACCGCGCTTAACCGCTTGCGCTAAAAGGCGCGGCGGCGAGTGTGTGGCGGCGGGGAAGGGAAGGGGGCCGCCCTAAAACGCCCCCGCCCCGCCCCGGCTGCAGAAGCAGGAGCTTTTGATTGTGCCGGATATAAAAGCCTCCATGAGCGCGATATGGCAACGGGTGCCGAAGGCCTCGTGTCTCGCTCTCCGCTGGTTGTGTGTGCTCGCATGCGTTTGCGTGTTTTCGCAAGTGCGGCGTGAACCTGATAGTGTCTGTTTGCTGTGAACTGTGCTGTGAACATTTCTAGGTGGCGATTTGTGTGAGCATCTCTGTGTAGCGAGAGAGCTTGTATTTCTTGCACGTTGCACGTTGGACGAATTTATTTCCTACGTGTGCATGTGTCGTTTTTTGAGAGTGGAGACTAAAGATACGAGACCGCTGGTACAAAGAGGAATAATGCTCGTAAAGGAACGGCAGTTGAAGACTTGGATCAAAGTTTCATTTGTTTCGTGTTTTATTATTGCGCCAGGTGCGACTATAAACTTCTTGAGGATTGTTACTTGAAAGACTATTTTGCAGAAGTCGTTTGCCAAGAAAGAGTTAGTGGTCGTTCAAACATCTCTGCTACAGTTCTGAAGTAGTAGTTTATTTAACGACTCTCTTTTGTGGAGATTTCGGTTGTCGATGTCCATTCCTAGGAAAGTACCAGGGGTTATTGCTGGCAAGGGCACCGAACTGAGTTCTGTAGTAATCTTCGTGACGTGATACCGACACCGTATCTCCGCTTTATTTTTGTGTTAATTGTACAAGGAAATCTTACATTTCATACATTCCACATTGTGAAGGCTCACTTAAGAGAGATTCCGGTATTTGTGATAATGCAGATGAACTGGAGGGAGATGAAATTACGATTTTAAGTTAATTACAGTCACAGGATGATGTTTAAAAACAGATATAGACGTAGTAGTAGTAGTTCTGTTTATAAACTCTACTTAGAAACAATCGTGACGAATATGCCGGTGAGAGATAAGGAAATATCTTAAAAAGTTCATAGAAGCAACCATCATAACGTACACTCTCTCCTTAAGATAAAAACAAGGAAAAAGCCACTTAAAAGGAAGTCGCTGTCAACGTTCTCCAAGCTTAGCATGCACTTGGAGAGCAAGCATCGCCATTGCGAAATACAACTCCATTTCATTTAATTAGAGCCTATTCGCACAATATTTTCTCCGGATGGCCCCCGTAGATATTCTGGAAAGATAACATTAAGAACAGATGGAACAATAAAGGACTTCAAAAGACAACGGGGCTATTTTTTAAGAAATGCACCCAGAGGGCGAGGCTGAGACAAAGCCTTGTGAAGCTCTATGAGGGTGTAAAACACTATGGCAACGTGCGACATGGCTGAGAGGCAAGACAAGAAAATAAAAGAAGCGAGCGCTCTTCTTCTGAAGTGCACTGACAAGGGAATGGCATGGCCGTACTGTGAAGTTTCGGGATGTGCCACCGCACATTGTATGGAGAAACATAAATGTTTCCGATATCAGTTGTCAAATTCTCTTCAACTGGTCATCCATAACAAAATATTACATTGGTTTTCTACACTTTTGTTGCGGGTGTATTTTATTGAATTTTGCATTTGCAAATTGGACACATTAATGTAGAAGCAGCTGGTATGTTGTCGTTCGCGAGTCTCCATTGAATGCCAGTCATTGGATCATAGTGTGCTCCTAAAACGTGTCCATGAGTCCACGATTAGCAACAGGCGACAAAGCATCTCTGCATGTGTGTCTTGACATCTCTACATGTAATCGTCTTGTGTACTTGTTTTTTAAAATAAATTTCATACTGGAAAAATAAACCTCACAAAATGTGGAGCTGCACATTGCTTTTTGGTAGACCAACCTGGTCAAAAATTGGGTATTTTTCTTTAGGAACAAAAAGAAACATATTTTCAGAGAATTTCAATTGAATTTAATTTAAAAGACATTTCATTTTGAAAATCCATCAGTTTTGATTCCACCACTGCATTGTCTAGCCAGAGGCACACTCGTTTCAATGAGTACATCAAACTATTCATCTTAACAGATATCTGGTATACTCACGAGAAATATATGGACATATCCTCACCCTCACACAATCAACTAGTAGTGCTAAAATAGCACGTACTTTCTCGCCCCTATTTTCACGCAAAATTACGCGAAAAGTTCTCAAATTTTTGAAAAATTGCATAAGACTTTATTTCAAAGTCTATCTTCAAGGAATAGATTTCATTAAGGTAAAATATCTCTATTTCTAATATGTTAGTTATAGTAAGACACCGAAAAATATTTGATCTTTTGCAATTTACGAATAATCATGGTTGTAAACGAAAATGAAACCTTTACCATTCTCTTAAACGTCCTTCACACTCTCCATCAAAAAAATAAAAAAAAAGATAGGGCCACTTTTTGAAAATTTGGAAATGTCCCAGGGGCTTCATGTAAAGTATCCCCCAAAATTAAAATATCGGTTTCAAATGCAAGGGGCCACGAGAGGAGTCAGATCGATCGGAGAGTATCAATTTTGGAGAAAATCGGCTGAACGATTAGCCGCTAGCGTTGTTCACAGACGGATAGACGTTTTGCCGTCATTCGATTTTTCGGTATCAAGGACCCAGAAAACATGGATTCTGCCTACACCACGTGAATTTTTTCTAAATTTAGCAATTGGGTAAGAGTTTTTCTGCCGAAAATTTGCCGTTTTATCGCGCAGTATTACATACCTTTCTTACTCCGTAGCGAGAAAGTAAAAATGACATCGACAATGACAGTTGCAATGCGTGGGAGTGCAACCAGCGTTTTTCGTGAATCATCTGTTTGAGCTCAGTGGAGCACCACAAGGGCACCATCCTGAGCGTGTCACTGCCGTATACAGCAAATTTATCCGCAAAGTCCTACTAGCTCGTGATCGACAGTTTGGCAATATCTGCACCATATAATGAATGCTCTATGCAATGCTCTACGCCACATTCCGCAGTACGGTCCACAGAACAACTCCACAGTACGGTCATGTAAATCCTTTGTGAGATACTTGAAGTCTGTTAGAAGGAGACTCAACTCCGAAGTTGGAGGCAAGGTGAGGTATGTATGAAAAACTTCGGCAGTTAATCGGATATACCTAACTTTAGCGTTATCACGCAGTGAATGAAGGAACGAACCATCACGCGGTGAGTGAAGGTTCTTTCCGGAAAATGGAAACGAAAAACGCTGTAAAATTATAATGCTTAGAAATAAATGATCTAAAGTGTTGTGAACGTATTAAGAAGATTACGATTGATTATTAAGTAATTAATTATTTTGTTGACTTTCACCAATTTGCACATAGCGTGTCTGAAAACTATGACCTACATTTAAATAATTGGCATAACCAATTTTCATCTGAGATAGTAATGGGATGGAAAAGTAGGGCTTTGTTACGATTTTCAAGAGAGAGCAATTTTGAAGTTACGATTTTGAACTGCGCATTCATCACTAAAAGCCATTAAATTCTTTTTTTACTCACACCATTTTAGCCCGTGATGGGGCAATGTTCAAACCATCTACCATTGCATACAACTCAAATCTTCAAAAATTTGACTTACGCCACTTTTTCTCTCAACGGATCATTTGTGAAATAATATGCACTACACAATAAATTTGCTACTGCGCACGGCAAAAGATGACATTTTAAATAAGTATATTTTTCAATAAGAGGAATTAAAGGTAATAGTGAGATAGTTAACAGTAGAGAAACATAGGCACGTTAATTCAAATGGCGTGATCGTGTTCAGTGTCAAACAGAACTCTTTGCTGCTTGTTGATTAAATTCAACGAGTGGAGGTGACATTTTAAAAATGGGCTTTCTTAACAGAACGAACGAAATGGTTTCAAATTATTATGACATTAAATTTACAAAGCATGTAATGTAAATATATTTGAATACTTGTGTATATGAACGAAAATACGAATAATAGTAATACATCACATAATTACAATTCTGAATCTAAAATAAAGTTTTCTGTATTTGCAGAAAAAGTAAATCTGTTCCCTTTTGCTAGTCACTCTTGAACTATACATTGCATTGTATTCTGTGTAATATGCTCACAAAGTGAACATTATAACTCAGTTTGTAGCTGTTTTGAGATCACATGGTAATGTTGCATGTGCCTCTAGAACGACTACAACGCCTTTCATACAAAGGTCTATATTTCGTGACTAGCATGCAGAGAATTGACACTATTATGAGCTAATTCACATTCCTGCTCTCTAGAATTATTCAGAAAATTGAGGTTATTATCGTGCGCAAACAGAGTTTCATATATCTAAGTATGAAAGTGGGTAACATTATTTCAAAACATTAATGAAACTTGGATCTCATTTATCTGATTCTAATTTTCTCTTTCCATTATTTTTCTTTAGTCATGAAAGTTGGTGGTGACGTGTGTCTTATCAAGAAATTGCATTATCAAGCGAATATGATATACTAAACAAACGGAAACATATATTTCCCTACTATCTGGACATGAAACATAAACATAAGTTTGCTTTGAGAAGGTGATCAGATAAACCTGAAAATTCAGTTGTTATTGGCGAACGTAGAATTCTGTTATCTGAAACGTGTCGATTAGGGGGGACTTGGAATATGGTTGAGAGAGACGTCATAGTTTGGGCACTCTAAGGGGTCTGGATAATTTAACACAAATCTCTGTGATATTTTACCATCTTGCTTCTGCTCTGTGCTACCACATAGGTTATGTGGCTAAGTCTCATACGATATAAAATTATACCCTAAATGCAATTTCTACGTTGCACTTTGCTGAAACTATGCAATGGACACATGTGTTCCATTGTGTCACTCTAAAACTATCGGAATCAAGAAAATTGGGCAATTTAGTTCTCACGATGACATATTTTTTTAGATTTCAATATCATATTCTGCTGATTTCTTCTGTATTGTATTGTTAACAAAATTCGTGCCATACAGTGCGACTGTTTCTGCCATAGTTTTACATTTTTACTTTCCCGTTTACGTAGTACACATATACGCAGTAATATACGTAGTATAGGGAAAGTTATGTAATGCTGCGGAAAACCGATTTCAAGATTTCAACGGAAATACACGTTTTATGTCCCCTGATACCGAAAAAGTAGTTTTTTTCAAAACGTCCGTCTGTCCGTCCGTCCATCCTTCTGTGAACACGACTACCGCCTAAACCAGTGTTTGCCAACAATGCTCTGTGACGTCACGAAATCTGCTCTCTTGCTCCAAGCAGATCCGCCGAGCAAAGGCGCCATCGACCCGGCGGCAAGCGCACAGTGTTCCAATGATGGTACGGAAGTGGGGGGAAGAGGTTCGTTTGGAAAATCGATTATTATATTTTTCACTGGTAATTATTATTTTAAATGATTGTGATTCGATAACAATATGAAGAATTGTATAATAGTACATACATTATTGCATAACTCAAAATAGTATCCGACTATTATAACCAGTACTGTAATACCTCTTCCTTTCTTCTATTAGATATTTTTGGAAAAGACAGTTTGCATATTTTAGGACAATAATATTTTATCCAATAGTATATCATATAAAGAAATAGTTCATTCTGAAACAATAATTAACGTTAACAAATAGGTTCTCGGTAGGGATCACGTGAGAGAATTTGGACCACACGCTTGATTTTTTAATGTACAGTTTTGTTTGAGAATGTTGTAAATCCTCGTGATTTTCAGTATCATTACCGTAATCTTCAATCTACAAATTCCTTTACTTATTTCATTATTGCGAACAACGTCAATTTTCAGAATTTCTTTTAATCTCGCAGATTTCTCTGGGTCGCAAAGGTACGTGATGCATCTGAAGGTTGGACTTAACATACTGCAGTTCTTTCGAACACTCTGAACACTTTTCCATTGTTCTAGTATCTACAAAAGGAAACCTTTCTTCACTAACAGAAAGAAAATTAACGGGTGTAAATATTTTCCCACTAATGTTGCCTGAAACCCCGCCAAAGACCCACTAGGTTTTCAGTACCGGCGACAGCGATCTCTTCCCCTTCCTCCCTCCCCTTTTTTCTCGCCCGATTCTCCGAGGACCTTATCTCGGAGAGGAAGCGGTGCTCCGACGCCATTCCTTGTCCAGTTGGCTATCGCTGGCCTAAACCATATGTAGGATTTTCCCGAAAATTGATATTCCCCAATCGATCTGGCTCGATTCGCGACGTGTCGATTTTGAAAAACTTTCTTCAAAATTTGGGGATACTCCGGTACTACGGGAGTTCCCGGATATTGTCAACATTTTCTCAAAAACGGCTCCAAATTTTTTCTGTAAATTTCTTGTAAGAATAGAGTAAAATACACTTATTAACCATGACACAGGTCCGATTCTCACGGTTTACTCAGAATTTTCGAAAAATGCAAAAGTTTGAATTCTATTCGGCCTCTTTCTGCAACTACAAAATTCCAGATAGAGATTTCTCCTTGAAATGAAATTTGTTCTTCATAATGAGTTATTTCTTTAAAGTCATGTACTTTTTTTTTAAAAATTGTAGTAGTTTTGGCGCAATATTGCGTTCAATATGTGCAATATTAAAAAAGATACTAAAACAGAATTTTCTCAAATACGGCTCCAAATTTTTCTTTATACTTTTGGTAGGGCTAATTGTACTCTATGAGATGACATAAATATCAGTTTGCTCTATGCATTTGTTTTTTCAAAAATTACAAAAATGTAATTTTTTGACTTTCTCAAGTCGTGAATATTTACATTAGTGGCACTTTTTACATTATTATATTTATGAGTTCATGGACTTTAAATAATGTCATATAAAGTTTGTCGAAAACTCAACCGTTTTCTGTGAAAACTAGCTCAAAATTCTGCATTTTCAGAAACGCTTAAACGCCATTTTCTCAAAAATGGCTCCAAATTGTTTCTTCAAACGTTTCGAACGGATAGTGCAAATTGTACTCTTTAATATGACGTAAAGTTCATTTTTAGGTTTATTTTATGGTTTTATTTTTAGGTTTATTATTCATTTTAAAGTTCATTTAATTTTATAAAAAAATACACAAATGTAATTTTTTGAATGCTCTCTCACACCGTTAATATGCATATTTCCAGCAATATGTAATCATTATTGTATTTCTGAGTTGATAAACTTTAAATAACTGTCAATGTTATTTTTCGAAAACTTAAAAATTTTGTGTGAAGAAGAGCTTCAAATTTCGAATTCACAGTAGCGCTTAAACGCCATTTTCTTAAAAGCGGCTCGAAATTCTTCAAAGGAAATTGCCATTAAAGAGAAAGTTTTACTGTTGTTTTATATTATTAAAATAATATTTCCATTCTACTATTAGGAAAGGGAAAAACGAAGAAAAGATTTTAAAAAAATGTACTTTGGGCGGCGATAGATGGCAGCTGGTAAGAATATGGGGCAAGTCCGAATAGCTAGCTGAAACCAAGGAAATAGAAAACTAATACGGGAAAGTGTGTGCCATTCTGTAGCACCATTAGTTTTATAATGTCGACATGAAAATTAACTTGGAACATATTGAAACTAGTGGTGGTAACTCGTAATTACAAGCAATAATTGTTAATTTTTTTGATATTTATAGTATAGAGTAGATATTTTGAATTTTCGGAAAAGAAGGCAAATTTAATCTGGGTGTAATTTGATGTTGTACGAGAGGCAATGCTATATTACTGCGAGCAGGTCCTGCCTCCTTCAGCCCTCTTCGTCCAGACCCGGCGACGTAGGGACATCCATTACAAGCGCCCGACGCGTACCTTTGTCGCTCACGTGGCCCACGGCCCCGACGCGCGCCCGAGCGAAGCCGTCAAGACGCCACGCCGCGCCGCGCGGCCTCTTCAGAGCAGGGCCTCCTGCGCCCCCGCACAGGCCGGCCCCACCCCCTTTCCGGCGCAGCGCGGCGTCGTGGCTTGGGGCCGGGCTGTTTAATTACAAAGAAAGTGTCGCTGTTTGTGCCTGACGGGCAGATTGGCTCCGGCGGAAGATATTAGCGCCCTCGCTGTTCCGTCGCGCGCGCTGCTTGACAACCGGCTGGAGCCCAGGAAGGCGGCGGCGGTGGAAGCGTTGGAGGCGATGGCGGAGGAGGGCGACGAAGGCGGCGGCGGAGAGACAAAGGCGACGGAGGCGGCGGTGGAGGCGGGGATGTGACGCGACGGCAGGGCAGCTCGGGAGGCGGTTACGGCGGGGAGATCGCGGGGGAGGGGCGAAGGCGCCGGGGCGGAGGTGGGGAATTGGACGAGTGAGGTGCAAGCGGAGGCGGCAGCGGCGTCGGAGGTGGCGGCGGCTCTGGCAAAGGCGGTGGCGGTGAGTTGGCGACGAGAGCAGCGGCGGCTGCACGTGTGTTAGAGATGAATCTTTGAGAAGAGGGTGATGAAGAGGGGAAGCGAGGAAGGAGGGAGATTTGGGGAATTAGAAGGAAAATGAAAGTTTATAACGGTGTCAAGATGGCGGAAATATTCGTATCAGACCAAAGGCACTGTAATGATGCGGGAAGTTTTGACTGCGGATATTCAGAATGTCACGGGGAGTGAAAAGAGTAAGAGAGGTAAAGAGGAATGATAAACATGGAAGGAGTGAAACAAAGATTGTGGACTAAGATACTGGAATGAAGATCCAAGAGGCTGAGGGTGCCAAAACATTTACGGATGTGGCTCGTGGAATACTACAGCGTGTTAGTAAGTGATCGTGGGAAAGATAATAAGTAATAAGATAATACTACTGATAAGATAATAACTAATAGGAATACTACAGCGTGTTAATGAGTGATGGTGGATGATGGTAATAAGATAAGGAGTACAGGTTATGGTGGCTTGTAAAATTAGTACTTGCAAAATTAGGAAAGCAAATTAGAAAAATTAGGAATAAGGGAAAAAGAGATAAGTTGGCAGTGAAAAGGACAACGAAATGTAAAAGAGACTGAGAAACCTTGAAAGAGAGCAGGAATCACTGAAGAGATATTGATTTAATGGTTAGATGGTGAGATAACATTATAGTTTCCCAAGATGATAGACGAAATACGAGTAGAGTATTTCTGATATAACCTGATAACCAAGGTATTCAATAAAATACTAGGCGAAAAATCATACAATTGTTAAAAATCATATGCTTCTCAATGGATTCCACGTTACACGTCTAAATTATAAGAAAAATTATAAAAACCTGTATATTTTCGTTTTACAATATTATGTTGTTTCTGAATGACAATCTGGTGTATTTGTCTATAACGAGTTAGTAGCTTTGTATCAGACATTCTCATGTTGGTATGGAAGAAACCTGTGCATAGTAATGAAAATATACTAGAATGCTTTTCTGGAAATATTATTCTTTGTTTTTATGAACGATATAGTAAATGAAGCAAATAAATAGCATCGTTTTTCTTAATTAATAATTCCCAATAGCATCCGTGCATGAAATAAGGTAAACTATTGGGTAAAATGTATGGGGTCAAATCTGACTCCAAATAGAGTTCACGTAAGTAATGGAGAAAAAGAGTCGAAGGGTTAATACAAATCGCTTGTTACTTTTATCGTACGAGTAAACAGATCTTTCGTTTCCAATACTGCCAATTTAGTACTGGTATCAAATTTGTACCTATGCATTAGATTAAAAACGATTCTACGCATAAGATAATAAAAATAACTTTATTTGAAAGGAATGCTGTATGGCAATGTTTCTGGCGGAGGTCACGTGTAATCGGTGGGAGCGCGAAGGCTGGCGGAGCAGGTGAGCGCAGAGGGCTCGTGCCAGAGACGCGCAAGCGGCGATCGCCGGAAGGCGGGCCCGGGCGCCTGTTTCATGAAATAGCTTCATGGGTGTAAATTGTGTTCCAGTTCGAGCAACATGTCGGCTTGGTGAGTGTGTGTGTGTGTGTGTGTGTGTGTGTGTGTGTGTAGTGTTCCTTCCATATATTTCCTCTTCGGGGCACTGCTTCAGCCAGATCTAACTTATATGTGTGTAAGTGTATAAACTTAATTGCATTACGCTACTACACATGTCAGGAGATCAATCTGGAGCTTAGAGTTTATTCTGGCTGGAGCGGTGCCCTGAGGAGGAGATATATGTAGGAGGAATACCCTGTCTCTGTGCGTCTCTGTCTCTGCCGCTCTCTGATCCTCTCATTCACATTTAATTTCAGATTCTGCTGGTGAGGTAATATTGAGAAGCGTCGGACCAGCAAAAATGTAATAGAATGTTCGAGAAGAGCTCATTTTGTAGATTACAGAATGCGCTCTTTAGCGCGGTGTGAGAAACGTTTCTTTGAGGCCTTCAGCCTCAAAATGTTAGTTTTTAAGGCCCTAGAACGCCTCGTTTAGGAGTTATTTAACGATATAGATTCAAAATGCTACCGAGTGTTTTGCGGGTTGCATTTGACGTAAACATTTACTTTTGTTCTACAGCGCCATGTAGTGCAGTTACAAAAGAATTAACGGCATCTGAACCTCCTGGGTGAAAAAACAAGTAGAAGTGACTTTCATGGACATGGAGATCGGTCCAACGGTGTCGGAGTTTAACTCTGTACGTATAAGAGAAGAGGAGGGGACAAGGATGAGGAAGCAAAGGTAGCGTACAATCCGTGGTCCGGGGGTGCTTCTCATGCATTCGCCAGCTATCGACTGCAGAAAGCACGACAAACTACCTTTCAGAACAAATAGTCGAAACAATTTTCTTCAAGCAGTGATTGAATGCGACCCAGCTATTTAACTAACGTGAACACCACGGTCGGGGTTCGAACCCTGGGACTTCCCAGCAACGATGCTGCAGAGGCAACAGTGTTCGCGTTGAGCAGCCAGTTTGTGGACCCGCGGGGGCGCAGATATCCCCATGTCCACCCCTTTGTGTCCGCCCCTACCGGTGGGAGCCGAGCGGGTGGCGGCCGGCCGGCGAGGGCGCCAGCGGACGGGCGCGTGCTGGCGGTGACGGGTTCATTAGCAGCTCGCGCGCGGCCGCGGCGACGGCCGTTGATTGGATTAGGAGGCGCCGCCGGCGACTTTTCCATTGTGCGCCGCTAATATCGCAGCAAGCGCCGGCGGAGGCGGTGGCGGTGGTGCGGGCGGTGGCAGAGGTGGGGCCGACGGTGGTGGAAACGAAGGCGTTGGTAAGAGCGGGGGGCGAGGGCGTTGGCGGTGGCGGCGAAGGCGGGGGCGGTGGTGGTTGCGGAGACAGGCGGGGGCAGTGATGGGGTGGTGGTGGGGGGGTTGGTGGTGGGGTGGTGGTGGTGGGGCAGTGGTGGGGTCGGTGTCGGGATCGGGGGCGGCGGCGGTGGCAACAACGGTGTACGTTTGCGCGTTTTCGACAGCCAGGGATTAAAGGTGTCGCCGGCGCCAACAGGTCTCACGCGTTCGCCCTCTTCCCTCTCTAACCGTGCTGCGTTGAAGCGTCTGCCTCCGCCAGTTTTTCCCGCTGGGCATCGCTACCTCTGTCAAGTTCCTGGTCTGCCTACGCCACTGCTAAATTTGTTTGATGGACTACGTAAAATTTTACTCACTCAAACACAAAACTTCAATAGGAACACAAGGAATGCACTAATCATGGGATTTACAATGGACGAGAAAATATATACAAAATGTGTTTTCCTAATTCTCGTTCGATACTTATGGCGTCTCCTAACCAAACACTTTGATGTTTCTTCCGGTTCGTAGTCACAATACTACTGACGCATTTCTTTGACCTTCTCAAGTATTTTAAATTGACTCATCGTTTTGCTCTTGTTACTCTTTATACTTATCTTCCACGGCTACGTGAAATTCTCTTTCTTTAGAGACCTCATTTATAAAAATTGGTTGCGTGTGAGAGCCGCAGAGGAAAGGTATACTAGTGAAACAATATAGGAGACGATGATGAAACTGACAAGGTTGATATGGAAAATTCCAGTGTTTCGTGCAACCTCGCCAGAAAATCAGAACGATTGGATTAAAAGTGTGAGCATGGTAATGTCCCGTGCAGTTAAAAATGAAATTTAAAAAGCCTTTTTTGTCTTCTCGATACTGGACGAAACGCCTGATGTAAGCAGCAAAGAACAACTGTCAACTTTTTCATTATGTGCCTGTAAATTGATTGATTTTCTCTCCTATTGTATTTTTATTATAAATTAATGCTTTTCATTTTACAAATTATGTTAATTCTAATGGGTTCAAAATGATATGAATTGGACAATTTTGAAAATCATTGGATTTGATAGTTCCCTCATTATTAAAGTATGAGGACACACATTTATATTTTGCTGGGTCGTGAACTTCAGTCAACTTTTTCTAACTTTCAACCAGAAGACTACATGAAGTACGTGGACCATTATGATTTTTACTGGATCAGTTTTTATTTTAAATATACAAATTGACCAAAGTGCCAGAAATGGTATTGGTGAATGAGGAATATTTAGGAGTTTTAAATTATTTTCTCATTTCTCGGGTTACATATCCTAAGCCAAACTGCGGTGTCAAGGTCTTCTACTGGTGGCTGTGGCACTCGTCATGGCACCGTAGCGTGCCATGAGCTTCTCTGCGCCACTAGCGACGGGTGTGGAAACTAATAGTAATCCCGCCATTTTAAAATAGGGATGGCGTTGTCTCTAGTGGCGGGGTAATGAACTGCGTGGAGGGGCAATTTCGTCCTGGCACTCGTGCCACGTACTCCGGCTCGTGGCATCGAGCTTGACAACACTGCCCTAAGCCAAAACTCAGGCTACGCCACTGGCCATAACACAGACGTGGCTAAGGTATTTCCAATCGGCCATGAAACATAAACAAAAATGTACATCACAGATTACATACTGATATTTGTGATACTTCTCTTACTACGGAATTATTTTGAAGAAATGAACGATTGCAAATTTACAATCCCATTGATACATTTTTACTGGCTTGCGAGAGGGCTAACGCAACTGTCACCACAAGATTTTTGATTTTATTATATTTCTTGATTTGCCAGGGCAACATTACCAGAGTCACATCAACTTGCTTTCATTTTTTATAATCATCTAATAATCATCTACTATCACCAACAATCCCCGCATCTTTTCTAGGTTTTTTTACTCCGCCACGTCTGAAAGCATGGTTTTTGCCACATTACCACTTTCTCTCTTTCTCTAATTTCTGCACGGCGGGATCCTATTCCTTTCCACATTGTTCCCGACTACTGTGACATCGCTAGCTTTGCTTAAGCTGCTGAACAGAAAAGTCGGATTACAGCGCGACACTTTGTAGTCAACGAGCACTTTGTGGAGCTTTGGGGTGAGTCCGTATGCGGGAAATTGTTAATTAACTTGCTTTCCGAGTTTAAGATTTTTCTTTCTAAAGAACATATCTAGATATATTCCATACAACTACTTTAATTAATTAATTTATTTAAACTATGAAGAAGGCACACGGAGTATCAGCAATTCTTTATAGAAGAGAGTGGAATCTCTCGAAACGATCAAAATATGTCATGCTAAAAGACATTATTTTTCAATCTCTACGGTTGAGAATAAGATTTTATAAGTCAAAGTTTATGAAATTAATCATAGTGTTAATGAAAGTGTGTGATATTTAACTAATTTCAATTTCTGATGTTTACCGAAGAAGTTGTTCTGCAGGTGATAATTACACAAATTACCTAATGTAGCTATTTGACAATTTTTCTCGTGCATTTTTTATTATATTTTTGAGCAGAATTGGTTAATTTGTACTGTGTTTATCAATGCTGTTTTATCAATAAAATATATTTTCTGTTCGTTTTGGACGGTATTGTGCAAATTAAGAAAAAGCTGGGAATTAATTCATATTTATTTTGTTAATAATTTATAGCAGTAAAGAAAATGAATAGATTCTCATACCTTTAGTATTGAAGTATAATCTGATATGTATTAACAGTATATTGTTGTGAATATATTAGTGTATTCCACGGACGCGGTAATACAATTGATTTAAATAAAGCATATTATCTTTTTTGAAAACATCGATTGACCCTTAAACAATCTTGAACATGCTCTTAGTTGGGCACTTCGGGTTCCTTAAAT
The DNA here is from genome assembly GCA_031308135.1 of Acheta domesticus. NCBI lineage: Eukaryota > Metazoa > Arthropoda > Insecta > Orthoptera > Gryllidae > Acheta > Acheta domesticus. Next base: position 55,348,468 of record JAHLJT010004567.1, read on the forward strand.
CAAAATACGGGCTCATTTTGTGTGAGGTCGTTGACGCTTTTGTTAAATACATTAAATTTGCAGGTACTATATTAACGTCATATGGAAGTTATTAAAATGTATTGTAATATATGAGCTATTTACGTTATCAAAGGAAATATTAAGGATTACAAAATACGTCAGCTACAAGGGTCATTCAAGGATCATTTATGATGAATTTTGTGTGATATTTTGTTTTATATTTGCTTCCATCTGCAAAAGAGTTTCAACAGTAACATTGATGTTTAAAAAATAAAATCTAGAAATAAACGAAATATTCTCGTTGAGGATGATTTTTTGTCAGTTTTTATTGCAACATGCTATCCAACAAAGGAACTTTACAGAATCGTTGTGATGACACAGTCAGCGGTATGGATTCCAATGGCCTCCAGGGATTCTCTCTGCGAAGGGCGAGTGCAGTGTTCAAACAAATTCTCGGGGAAAACGAGTTTAAATAATGTTGTGCCTTATAATTTCATATCATCTTTGTTATATATTGAACTTTCAAATATCCGAAAAAATAATTAATGCTGATCTTAAGCATTAATATACATATGTGAGTGAAGAGAGAATGGAATGAAATTTGGGGTTTCAATTATATTAAAGCTATTCTAAAGGCACTAATAATTTTTTTTTGCATTTACGTGCAAATTTTATAAGCAGGTTTTATCTAACAAAAATGAAATTATTATTACTTAAAAATTCTTGAGCGTAGAGCAAGAACGTGGTACGTATTTGAATATTTATTTTGAATATTTTATCAAGTCTATTCAGTCATAATTTTCACAATACTTCGTAAATTAAATGATTTTCCTTTTACCTTATTGGTGTAATGAGAAAACATAATAACTAATTGTGCATAACAGCCTGAACTTTTTCGCATCGGTATTTAAATACCGCAATTTCTGTCCGTATTAACACATCTCAGCCATCACTTTCAAAACTCATTACCAGTAATAACGCACGAGAAGCGAAAAATTAATTCTTTTAAAGTTAATAGATCAAAACAATTTTGACAATCCAAAAGTGCATTTCATACAGTCAGAAACATAAACTCCTAGCAATTAAAATAATTCTACGAATTTCAAACTGCCGTGTCGCGCCGCAGCGATTTTCGTTTTGCGACCTGATATGTACCAAGTCGCGGTCACAATTTCAAGTTTCTATTCATAGACTTATTTTAAAGATACAACAGCACATTGTAGTGGAAACGCAATATTCGTATTACAAAATTGGAAATTGTATTTATCTAACCTCTCAGCTATCTCGTGAAAGACTTATAGCAACAGAAGCGAAGGGAAATTTGAATTTATAATTTCAAAGATTTGGAAAAAATGATGCGGAGCATCTAATATTTTCAAAACATTATACATAACTTTTTTAAACATTTAAATTTGAAGAAATCTATTCAGATTCTTCAATAAATTTCAATGAGTAATAATCTTTGACATCTAAATTGTAATTTTACAATTTTAAAAATTTTACCGGTTTTATAGGCGTACTCGAGGAAATTGTGGTTGTAGTTGCTCCCCCTTTTTTGTAGCTGTGCACGCCTATGGAAGAGCTCGAAGTCGTTTAACAAATATACGCTGTTTGTGTGTTCGTAGCAACTGTGGGAAAAACGAAACGCGTGCGATGCACTTTTCTACGAACTACATGACTAAAGACTGCTTCCTCTAAGGAGTTCCTTGTGTCTGAAAAACATTTTCCTCCGTGTCGCTACTCTTCAAATCCATTCCGAACGATTATGAACTCCACCTGCGAGAGTCAAAGAGGAGCTCTCCATGGGCGCGAATAGCAAGCTCCCGGTCGACCGGAAGACTCGACGCCATTTTGAACGAGACGGACGGCGGGGCAAACTGGCGTCGCGCGGCGCCGTCTAAAGCCGCTATTTGTTGGAGAAATTGAATCACGAGATTGATTATCCGCTGCTCCCGGGGGAAAACTACCGCTTGTGCGAACTTGCAGTGGCCGCCTGTTAGTGCCCCGCCCGTGGCAATTAATCATCTTAAGTGACTGAAGGAGCGAAGAGCACAACGCCCCCGCTCCTCCTTCTCACCCTCTCATTCTCTCCACTCCCTTCTCACCCCCGAGCGCCGGCGGCGCCGCGAGTTATGGTCAGGGCTTTTGGCGCTTTCTGGCGGGAGGGAGAGGGAGTGAGAGCGACTGCCCTCATGCCGCGCGCAGTCACTTCGACCGCATCTCTCACCTCTTGTTGTTGAACACGATTGTTATCGCATGTGGCCACATTCAATTTCTATCTTCAATGCTTCATTTCATCCAAAGAGTCTACTACCTTTTAAAATGTTTTTTTAATGCTTTCGTAAAATTCAGTGTGGATACTCGTGAGGGTAGGTCAATAAAATTCGGTTATTACACTGCCAACGTTTCGGCCATTTGTTTGGCCTGCTTCAGGCCTGTAATTGCAAGAGAGTTAAGTGACATTTTACGAATTTATGTCATTTTTGAAGGTCTGTCTAGGTTCGGTGTGTAGGCGGTGTCGGTGTCAGTGTCTAGGTGTCGGTGTGTAGAACCTAGACACCGACACCGCGCATCCCGTTTGCGGGAGCAACATAACTGCAAAAATGACATAAATTTGTAATCACTTAACTCTCTTGCAATTACAGCCCTGAATTAGGTCAAATAAATGGCCGAAACGTTGACATTGTAACAATAACCGAATTTCATTGACCTTCCCTCAAGAGTATCCACACTTTATTTATAATTCGAGATCAAGATCAACTGAATAATTACGTAAAATTGAAGGTATTTCAAGGAAATAAGTATTACATAATCCTCGCGTAATTCAATTTTCACCATTATTTAAACGAACCTAATATTCTCTGATACGGCATACCTCTGACGTACGCCAAGAAAGTTTAAAATATATTAAGAATTCGCTTCAAAATGAATTGAAGTAAACTGTTTAAGTTATCTGAAACACTGTTTAAGTTAATATATTTCGATCTCTTTTGGCACGTTTTGTAAACCCTTGCGAAACTTTCCCCCTCGCCAAACTTTCCAACAGCCCTACGCGCGGGGAGCACGGCGGGCACACCGCCTGTGAACACGTCGTTCGCTTTTGAAGAGCTAGGCATTCCTTTCAATTCCAGGCATTATACGTTGGGTTGTGCGCTCATGTAGCGACGTTGCGAACTACGTCTGTACGATTAATGTAATTTTTCTCTTAACTTAAATTCTCAACAATGTAGTATTTGAAAATCATACAGGGTTTTATTATAAATGTTGGTACAAATTCACATATATTGTGACGTTATTCATCGTACAAAAAGAAATAATATAGCATACCAAAAAAATTGATCATTTACTTGATATGATAGCAGGAATGAAACAGTAATACAGTTTACTACATCGATTATTTATCTTAAAAATCACACTGTGTTTGGAAATACCTCTTAACTTCTATAATACGTTTCTGACTCATTTCAAACTAGATGAAAATTCACTAACCAAACTATTAATATGGGCAATTTTTTACTTTTTAATGCAGATATTTTAATGCATTATGCATTTTAATGCACATTAATTTTCTTTATTTAGTTTCAAATGAGTCCAGTACACTTTGCATTCAAGCCAATATGTACTTCAGAACATTGTAAGTAATATTCAAAGAAATAATGGATGCAGAGAACTAAAATATTATTTCGTTTCTGGTAACACATCACGTAAATGTTTAGTTTTGTGAGTCAATGCATTTAACAAACTGTGAAAACCCAAAGAGATGCAATAGACTCCCCCAAAACGGTATTAATCGCGCAACTTTTCTTGAACGATGATCTTGCTTTCTCCTCTCTGACACAATGAACAGTTGAAGGCAAAAGCTCGCAAGCAAAAGCTCGAAGGCAAAAACTGATGTCAACATTCTAAACACATCTTCACTGGCGCGAAATGTAAACTATTTCCTGTTGAAAACTTCTGTCCGTGATTTTTTCCAATAAATCTAAAGAAATGACCAAAGCAGGTGAAGATCCGTCATAGGAGATACCTGAGAAGATTATACTCAAAGGAGAAACTCCTGAGAAGATTATACTACGATTTTTGTAATTTTGTCCCTGACAGGAATCAGCTGTTTCGCTGCCATCCAGTCGAGAGCTTATATTTCGCGACAGTGACGTCACAATGATGACGTTCAAGCTCTCCATTGGATGAAACCGTGAACAGTTGATTCTTGTCAGGGACAAAGTTACGAAAATTGCAGTATAGAACTGGTTAGAGCGCAAATTATTGAGAAAGTTGGAAGGCATTACTGATTCTCCAGAGATTGGCATTGCTTCATAAAATCTAGTGGTCGATTTCGTAACTAATACCCCCACTCCACCCGAATTTCTTCAATCCATCGTTGAAGAAAAGTTGCGCGAGTAATAACTGGCGCCATCGCACCTGCCCTGGCGAGCGCGCGCGCACTGCGGCATACACACCTGTACGTGGGGACGGGGAAGCCCTGCGCCACGCACGGCAGCGTCACGTCCTCGCCCACCTTCACCTGGCGGCTCACGTGCTTCTCCACGGTGATGCGCGGCTGCACGCTGCCCTTGGGCTCTGCGCACACGCACAACGTCACGTCGCCGCCGCGCCGGGCAGAACACGATTTCATGAAATACAAAAGACGTGCATGAAAAGATGTGCATGAGTAGTGTGAATAATCATGCTCACTTCGTCGTCAGGTGGACCATGGGTTTGTGAAGTATAAAGTGAATAAAAAAATATGAAGCTGTAGTGTGAATAACATTTACTAATTCAAAAGTTTGCAGAAGAGATAATATACTTTCGTTTTTATTATTGTAAATGGTGCCTCAATAACTATAGACCACCTCCAATTACTTCTACACGGTTTACGATAATGCAGATTTCGACGAACAAGATGGAATCATTTTTATCTTTTCGCTCTCGAAGCAAGAGAGGTTTCAGAAAATAACACATTAGCCTGCTCTTGGCCGTCGATCAATAAAAAATTAACTAGAGATACAAATTGCCCTTCAGTCAGTGTTGACAGTAGCGTACACACTGAGCTCACAAAAGTCATGGGATACCTTCATACAACGTGTGGGCCCTCCTTTTGCCCGCCGAAGTGAAACAACTTGATGTGGTTGGGCTCAAAAAGTCGTTGGAAGTCCCCTGCAGAAATACTGATCCACGTTGCCTCTGTAGACATCTATAATTGAGAAAGTGTTGCCTGTGCAGGATCTTGTATACGAACTGACCTCTTAATTATATCCCATAAACGTTGGATGAGATTCATGTCGGGCGATCTGGGTAGCCAAATCATTCGCTCGACTCGAATTGTCAAGAATGTTCTTCAAACAAATCGTGAACAAGAGTGGTCCGGTGACATGGCGCATTGTCATCCATAAAAATCCCATTGTTGCTTGGAACATGAAGTCTATGAATAGCTGCGTGTGGTATCCAAGTAGCTGAACATAATCGTTTACAGTCAATGACCAGGTCAGTTGGACCAAAGGACCATCCATTGCATGTGAATAATATCCCACACCGTTATTGAGCCACCACCAGCTTGCACAGTGCTTTGTTGACAACTTGAGTGCATGGCTTCATGAGGTCTGCGCCACACTTGAACCCTACTATAAGATCTTACTAACTGAAATCGGGTCTCTTCTGACCAAGCCACGGTTTTCAGTCGTCTGGGGTCCAATCGACATGGTCATGAGCCAGAACTGGAACTGCAGGCGATGTCATGCTGTTAGCAAAGTCATTAGATTCCGTCTTTTGCTGCCACAGCCCATTATAGCCAAATTACCCGCACTGTCGTAACTAAAAGTTTGTCATATGCGCACAGTAATTTTTATGGTAATTTCTGATATTTCGTGGTTAGCACTGACAATTCTTTGCAGACGGTACTGCGTTGTCGATGGTGAGATGCTATGCTCGGCATTGGGAATTCTCGGCACACTATTGACACTGCGAATCTCAGAATATTGAATTCCCTAACGATTTCCGAAATGAAATATCCTATGAGTCTAGCTACAACTACCATTCCGCATTCGAAGTCTCAATTCCCGTCATGCGGCCATAATCACGTCAGAAATCTTTTCACATAAATCATTTGAGTAGAAATAAAAGCTCTACCAATGCATTGCCCATTTATACCTTTGTACGCAATACTACTGCCATATGAATATTTGCATATTGCTGTCCCATGACTTTTGTCACCTCAGTGTATTACATGGTGTTTTGGGGCTCTGAATAAGAGGTGCAGGATGCATGTTTCTAAGTTCTGACGTCCGCACGACGCACACGGTAGAAGTTGCCTTTTGTGTACACAAAAGGATTTTTATGGATGACAATGCGCCATGTCACCGGATCACTCTTGTTCACGATTTGTTTGAAGAACATTCTTGACAATTCGAGTCGACCGAATGATTTGGCTACACACAGCTTTCAAATATTATACACTGCCTTTGGGCTTTACCCGCAATGAAAGATATGGAGAGTGTACTGGCTTCGTGCAGAGCTCTGTCTGATGCAAAGAATAAAACTTTTCATTGAGCTGCCTGAACACGCAAGGATAGCGAATATACGCTGCTTTTGAGACGCGCATACAAAAAACGACCACTATTCTTGAAGTTTTTCCTTATAAAGAATCCATTAATCAACGATTACTACATTCTTATTAACAAAAGGCGGATATTTAGAAAACGTCTTAAAATTTTGTTCTCCATGAATAACACTTGTTGATTTGCGATTAGAAAAAGTTTTTAAAAATCTTTCCCTCTCTCTTATCTCTTGACATTTTCTTTGGTGTCATCAATGGAACTGTTTAAACGGATCAGCTGATTGATCATTGCTACAACCATTTTGCTACAACCATTTGCCGTTATATTTTATTTTCACATTTATGCCGTGTTAATAAAATATCTTTCTGAAAATAAATATGAAAATAGAATATAGTAATTAACAAGTTATGTGAATGTAACGTCTGAAATACAAATCCAGAAGTAGCGTTTTGTGAAGCGAATTTTAGCGAATTTAGCATTTGATTTAGAAATATCGGTTATTTCTAACATTATCCATTTATAGCACATTTGAGTTCTCTTTCTTGCACTGTTTTTTTCTGCAATAGAGAAACAAGATTTTTCATCTGTTAATAACCGATAAATCGTACATCTTTACTCCGCACTTCTCCTTTAAATGAGAACACATTTTTGAGAAACCGCGAATGTCTAACTTCTCGAGATTTTACCGCCACTCAAGCCAACCTCCGCGTCTGCAAGCCCAACTTTGGAGCTCCCCCACCCCCGAGCCTTTTACTCTTTTATCCGTGCTGCCGCTGCCCCCTTCCCCCGGCCTGCTCACGTGTCGTTCTTGAAAACCGGTCGCAGAGTTGCCAGGCGCACGGCGGTGTGCTTGCCAGGAGGAAGAGCGCGCGAGAGTCATTTTCGCCGGGCAAACGGCACCAACAGGACGCGACGCGGCGGAACAGCGCCGTCCCGCCTGCCGCGCGCCGTGATTGGCCCCGATTTGACGGGATTTCAGGGATTGGTTTGTCTTTCTTTGTTTTCGCGAGCTGTCAGAAGCGAATTTGCGCGGCGAAAGCCGCTCGCTTCGAATTGTGGGTTTGACAGGTTACGTCGAGTGAGCGAACCAACAGGTCACGCGATCTGAAAAGTCCATGGCTATTTTTTCCTCAAAGAACTTCGTGTAAGTATCGCAAACTATTGCGGCACTAACCCAGACGATTAAGGTTTGTTCGATCGATTTCTGTTGGCTTTATTTCCTATCTGAAATAAATTACATTCAAAGTTGTAGTTTTGTATTGTTTCTTTCTGTTAATTCGTGATCTAAAATTTTCATGGATATTTTTTCTTGCATAAAGTACCTCGTGTAACGCTAAGCAGCAATTAAACCGATATTGTATTAAATGGTGATAAAAATCAGATCACTTTTCAGCAAATAACGGAATCTTCATATTGCATAATTGATTTTTTTCCCTTTGGGTTTCGATTAACCCACCGCGAGATACATTTAGTTCCTAGCTGTATGTTGCATATTCAACTCTTGCCGGTTGTTTTCTTGGATTGATACGGGATAAGCACATAGGTCCTTCCTAAAGCCCGCAACAGACTATTACTCCGAGAAATATGTTGTGAGAAATGTGCGACGAAAAATGTGGAAATCGAAAAAAGCGGCTCATATCGCCGCTCAGACTTGAAAGAGTTTTTCGCTCACCTCTTCGAAGGTGAAAAATTTTCTTGCTCGAGTTGGTCGGCGAGCGAGTTTCATCGGACACATTTCTACTCTTTAAATTATTATATGACATTCCAGCCCCAGGAAAACATTAAACATCACCATAGAGCTGAGTGATATTATAATAGTATTTAGCAATGAAAAATGTGATAAACAACCATTTTTTAAATTTTTACTTGAATTTTTTAAAACGAAAATGAAATACGAAAAACTTGTGTGGGAATTATTATTACTTACAAGTAAGAATAATTCATAAGAGTATTCATTTCAAACAAGTATGAAACCACACCTAATGAGCAATATACGAATAAAAATTTGGAGAAAGTGCTTGAAGGGGTATTTTGATAAATGAATTTTAATTTTGATAAATAAATTTTGCCATTTGTATTTATTATTTATGCATGAGTTTATGAATTGTGAATTTTTAAAAGAATTATTTGATAATTGACAATTTATTCATAATTCAACAAAAAATGTAGTTAAAAAGAGGTGGATAGGGTTTACAGAGCTCAAGAAAAAGTGCACAGATTGTACTTCTCCTCTATACGCCTCATACAGTTCCTGTTTTTTACATTAAATAATGATTTACATGCAATGTAATATATTTTTCTTTAGGCAATTCGATGTCGTTAAGCAGATGATTTACGATTGTGATGACAAAACAAGAATTTCATGGGTTAAAAGTACAGAGTAAAAGGAGTTTTAACACAGGAAAAGAGACTCGCAGTTGATCTCATAGTTACCTCTGCGGCAAAGATCCTCGCCTTGTGACAGATAAAGGCATTTCGAGACATCGAATGACCGATTTCTAGTGTGTGGACGCAGCCTCATGGTCTCTTTTCACATTCTCGCTACGCGTCTCTGGGAATAGTCTGCTGACCTAGGTGGCCGAGGTGGCTAGAGCGAATGCCGACTTTGCGCCTCGGTCTGATGGGTTGCGAGTTCCAGTCCCGTCTTGTGTGTCTCGATTGTTTGTCCCTTGTCTTTCACGTATGTGTGTTGTCGTGGAAGGCCTTGTGAGTCTGCTAACCACAGATTGAGGAGACCACATACGTGTCTAGTGTAAATGATTAATATGCCGTTCCCATGAGGGACGGCATCCCCTGAAAGCTGGAAAAATTCCTCGGGAGAAAAAAATATCTCTGGGTGTAGTCTATTGTCGGCCTAAGGAAGGGAGTAGGGGATATAATGGGGAAGGAAGGATCCATGGGCCGTTGTGTAAGTTCCATGGGCCATTGTATGCCATGGACTGTTGTATACCATGGGCCGTTGTATAGGTTGCTGCTCCAACATTCGCGTCGAACTGATCAGGAACATCACGAAAACGACCGATCACACCAGTCAACTTACGAGCTCGATCACCTTTGGCGACACGCAGTGAAACATTTTTTTTTATTTTCTGCATTATTTACAATCTGTTCTTGTTAGAACAATAAGTAAATGGTGTCTAATAAATACATTTCTGACGTGAATTTTGTGACATTGAAATTTTCATTTAAGAAATCGGTATGGCAAATCTAAAATATTCTCTCGTTTCAGTCTATATACATGTTCACTGTTGTCTAGCAGATTTGTTGACAGGTAATTTGGATGCTCGTACTATCTCTTCTGGTAAGCTTGGCTCTTCGTGGTGATAATTTCTTCTAGCGGGATGATGTCGAGGTCTCTGTATTGTAACCGCTAATTGTCGATTACATTTGAAACCAAGAAGAAAATCGAAGGGAAAACCCGACACCATATTATCAACTAATAGTTTCTCTGGTGGCGTAGAGATGGCGACAGCCAGGAGATTCATTTCAGAACGCACTCTGATAGTAACCAATCAGAAACTTTTGGGGAACAAACGGAAACGGCATGAACTGATGTCGAGAGAATTCATTCTATTCTAGTTGGAGTCGCCGAGGTGAACAGTCAAAAGAATTCGCTTCTTATCGTGTTTGAGCCGCCGAGGTGAACAGTTAACTATTTTGTGCACGACATAGACGACGAGTGATACGTAGTAGGCTACGACGTATAAGAAAGTCTGTATTAATTTTGGAAATCTCATTCTGGAAATTTACTTATTGAATCTCAAGAATTATAAGAACTCTGTTTGATATTACAACTAGTTTGGCTTGTTACCATTACGAAGTCATAATTGGAAGCTCTCAACTTACATTCTTATGCGACCATCATCTTGGAGTGACCGATGGTAAAACGTCGCTAAACAATGAGAGACGGCGCTCGGGGGCATCCCATTTTTCAACGCGGCAGGCAACACGGAGCGGTGCAGAAATCCAGCGACCTTGGAGGCGTGGACGCCGTTTTGCAGCCGGCTACGCAGCGCAGAGTAAAGGGAGGTCACCGGCCGTGAGTTGAACAAATACCGAAAGAACTTTCACGAAATTTCAAATTAGAATTTCACAGAACAGTTGTCTTGGTAACTAATCGAGTCATTTCCTTTTCTCATAAAGTCGTAATTAGAATCAGATTCAGATGTTTCTTGTGAATAATGTAAAAATTGTGTTCTTACGTAAAACCATTTAACTGAATTCACGTATAATTGATTTAAGGGTATAAATACCACTTAGCAAAAAGTAAGCTGTATGAAATACTGAATGGGAGAAAAGCCGTCCGATTATTTATTTCATAATAGCATTTGAAGGACTGGCTAAAGACTTTGTTAAACGAATTTTTTTTATACTGAAAGGCTAAGGATGAGCCAAATTCCAATTGTGAGAATTAAGTGTTATATTATTAATTGATTCAAAGGTGTTAAAAAATTTGGAACATTGTATGTGCATGTATTTCTTTTTCAGGATCATAATTTGAATTGTATTTCGTGTGTTTTATTAGTGATTTTTGTTATGTAAAGTGTATCTCTGTGTATGTAAGTTATTATTTGAAAACAAGGGATCAAAGTTAAGATTACATTAGAAAATCATAACTGCAGTTTAGGTAGGATAGGTAGCTACCAGAATTTAATGGAAAAAATATTGAGAACATAGGTAAAATTTGTAAATACAGTTGTAGATTATATTTCATTCATCAGAATATACGTTCAATATTATTTCAAACTAATAAACTGTGTATACTTGTTAATTGGTAATTAGTTGAACCATGACGAACCCACCCCTGACAGGGAATTTTACCTTTCATTAGAAATACTCCCAGATGTGCGTGACGGTGTAGAAGCTTGTCACGGAATAAGCAAATTAAAGATTTACTTTGGTAACCAAGTAGACAAAGAGAAAGCGATTACAGTATATCGTCTTGTTTGTCACGTACCGCGGTGCGTTGCATAGTTTTCTTCATGTTTTAGCTTCAAAACGTTTTAGAATTTCTACATTCGATTTACTGGAAGAGTCCCACAATTCAATACCATAGGTCCATGTTGGTTTGATTATAGGTTTGTAAATATGTACTTTGTAATGCAAGGACAGCTTTGATTGCCTGTTTATTAGCCATGAAAACTTGAGGACTTTAAGCTGCGTTCTTTTCTCTTAGTTTGATATGGGTTTTCCAAGTCAGGCGTCTATCCACATGCAGTCCACGGTATTTGATTGTATCAGCTTCGTGAAGTTCTGTATTGTTTAGTTTTACTTTTGGGCAGTTTTCTTTCTTAGTGATAATGTTATGTGTTTTGATTTTGTTTCATTAACTGTGACTCGCCAACGATGACTCCAATCTTCGATTTTGTTTAGATGTTCTTGAAGTTGTTGTGATGCACAGGAAGGATCTTTATTTGCAGAGAGAATAGCTGTGTCGTCTGCAAAGATGGCTATTGTAGTTCTTTCTGTGGTTGGTAAATCTGAAGTTGATATAACATATAATAATGGTCGAAGAATACTTCCTTGTGGCACCCCTGCAGAAATAGGTTGGTATTCTGATAGAGCGTCCTGGTATTTCACTTGAAATAGGCGATCGTAAAGATATGATTTGAGAAGTAAATAGTATGAGTGCGGAAGAAGGTGTTTTATTTTAAATAGAATTCCTTCATACCATACCTTGTCGAATGCTTGTTGTATGTCTAGGCAATATAACTTTTTTCCAGGCTTTGAGAAATTGTATTTACAATAAGATGAGTCTGTTCTATTGTTGAGTGCCCTTCTCGAAAGCCGTATTGAAAGTCAGGAATTCCATCTTTAATTATAGGCTTGAGGCGCTGTAAGAGAAGCTTTTCAAATACTTTTGATAGGACAGGTAGCAGACTAATCGGTCGGTACGATGTCACTTCCGTAGCAGTCTTTCCTGGTTTCAAGATCGCAATTTTTGAGCGTATTTCCATTGACAAGGATAATGACAACTTCGAAGTATCGCGTTCAATATACTTGTTACGAATGCATATCCTTTTCTTGGCATTTCTTGTAAAATATTACCAGTAATAAGGTCAAACCCTGGACTTTTCGTAGGATGCGTGGGTTTTTAATTGTTTGTTCGACTTCTCGTGAGTTGAAATGCTTTATGGGCAGTGATAACTGTAAAGGTACGCCCAAAAACTCTAGCACTTTATTTTCAATAGTACTTATATTTCCTGCTGGTTTGAAAACGGATGCAAAGTGCTTTGCTAAGCATTCGACCTTTTCTTGTGCACTTCTTGCCCACATGCCATCTTCTTTTTGAATTGGGCGATGTGCTGTTAAGGTCGTTTCAGTTTAGTGTTGCTTTCCAAAGCGAATATTTAGCTTCAGCAGTAGGTGATAGTGCTTGAACGTAATTAGAGAATGATTTGTTTTCATATTCCTTAATTTGACGTGTTAATTGCCTGGCTGCTGTGTTATATTTTGTTTTGTCATCTGGTTGACGAATCGTCATGAATATTCCTCGAAGTCGACGTTTTTCTTCCACTTTTTGTCTTATTTCTGCGGAACAGGTTGACGATTTATATTTTGTATCTTTTGGTGTTGCGGCCCAGGTAGTGTCTTGTAATGTGTCAGGTGCTGTATTGCGTCTTCAATGTTTTCTCCTGTTAGCAGTGCATTTGCAGATAGTTTATTATTCACGTAATCGCGGTACTTGTCCCACTTTGTCCTATTACTTGTTAGTTTTAGAGGATAACTTCTTTCAGATATATTTGAACTGATGGTCATTTCTACTGGGGAGTGGTCTGAGGAAAGGTCTAAACAAGATTTTACTTCTACTGTACCAAGATGCACACCTTTTGCTAAGTAGAAATCCTGGAGGTCAGGAAGCTTGTTGGCCAGTACGTCACTTTCGATATAGTAGAAACATTTAGAATGTTTGATACTTTAAGAAGGTTTTTTACTCGTAATGTGTTGAGTCGTGAGCCCCACTGCTGGTTATTCGCGTTGAAATCGCCTCCAGCTGTGAATCTTGGTCCTAATGTATTTATAAAGTCTTGAAATTTTTGTTCTGTTATTCTGTTTGGGCGGACTATATACACATGTTAACGTTAGTAAAGCTTGACCTTCTGTCACCATTACAGATGTTGCTTGTATTTCTTCAGTTCTATATTCGTTTAGTTCGTAATGTTTGATGGTGTTTCGAATTATTATAGCAGTTCCTCCATGCGCTGTACCGCCCGGGTGCTTGGTATTATATATATCATATCCGGGTATCTTTAAGTAGGATTTTTCAGTGAAGTGAGTTTTGGAGATTAGCATAATATCTATGTATTTTTCTTTGAGAATATTTACGAGCTCTTTTCGATGTTGGATTAAACCGTTTGCGTTCCAGAGAATAATTTTAATTTTTGGTGCCATTTAATGCATCTTGGATATTAATGACGTCAGTATGCTGAGCAAAGCCCCAATTTGTTTAAGGATGCTTTCGAACTTTTGGAATGAGGTTTCTATTATTTTGTAGAAGTCTGTTTGGTTTTGGTTGTGGAGTACAGCGTCCGTTGAGTTTTGAGGAGATGCTGTACGAGAGAAGGGATTGGGTTGAAAGTGGCGAACTGGGAGGGGAGGGAAATCTGAGGCGTTTGGCACTTTTTGTTTCTTCTTGACGATGGTGTCTGTTTCTTTTCTGTGATTGCTACGTTTATTAACGTAATCTTGATGCACTTGGCAGCCTTCATAGTTGGCTGGACGACTTCACGAACATGGCGCGCATGTTGCTGGCTGCGTTGCATCTCTTTTGCATTCGTTTGTGAAGTGTTCTTCACTGCATTTCACGCATCTTAGAGTTGCCTTACAGTATGCAGTGAAATATGAATTCGTTGAGATATAGCACGCTGAACTATCAAGCACCCGTCCGGAATTGTAATCACGATCTTCCAGTCACTGACGCTCTCGAAACCATAAGACTACCGGCGATAATGTAAATTACAAGCAGTAATTTGATTTTTACATATACAATTTTGAGGTCTTAGTTTTCATAGCTTTGAATCGTCACTACATTGTTCTAGATTTCATTATCGTTACATTTTGCAAGAAGATTGATAAGATACTTAAATACTACTAACATTGAATTTCACAAATAGAAAGAATCGATTAAGAATAACGTAGATACATTCTGTTAAAAAATTGTGCATAATTGAAGAGAATCTTTTAAGCTAAGAACTCATGAATTTTCAATTATTACAAAAAAAATTTTTCGAAAGTTTGCGAAAAATCGCGCACGATTTTCATTGTTAGAGATAGATATGAATTTAGTTCTGGACAATAAATAATTAGACCAATATGAATTTTTAGTGTCAATCAATTGTTGTATCGCAAATGTTGTATTGAAATGTGTCTATAACATTTCGTTTACTCTCATGTACATTAAATTAAATTATTTTTATACCTACGATTAGGTAAAAATATGGACTCTGCTCTTAAATGATATCTTCGTATCGCACACATTCATTTGCATACATACGTACTTAATTTTTCTCACCTTTCTTTGTTATACGATAAAAGTTTCTAGAGTTGAAAGCTTACAAAACTCTCTCGTGATAACTTTTTTATGACATGTTTTAACCTATCGCGTGTTCGATGTGGCAGTTCGTTGGGCACTGTTGACAAATGAGTTTGTGTTGTGCAACTGTTTCAATTTACTGACATTAAATTCTCTCTGTGCAATTATGCTTCATAATTTGTGGAATTTGGGCAATTTTTTGTTTAAAACAGTCTAATTTATTTGTGAATCTGTGCCGTATTGAAAAGCGAAAAAATTAAAGGTTATTTACTTTAAAACACATGACTGATGAATACGAAACATTTTTGTCGAGATAACTTTGAATTGTTTTCGTTTACGTTTTGTTCAGTGTCGAATAATGCCATTCATTTACTAATGTAAATTTCACTGCTAAATTGAATTTGTTTTCATTAATTTTTCTGTAAGCAATGATCCAAATCGAGAGGAAAATCTACATGTTCGTGATAAACAGCAAAATAGAATGTAACGTCTAACGTTGAATTTTTTTATCGTAAAAAAGGATCGTTAGCATTCATTTAAAAAATAAATTAGATTAAACAATATTTACAGACATTAATGATGATAATAAAATGACTTATTTGAGTAAACGTACGTTGAAATTAAAAATAATACAATGTTAAACAACGAAGCACGAACAAAGGTTGAAGTTTCTGTTTTTAGATGAAATGATAATGTAGTGTTTTCTCTCTGTGTTTGCGAAATAAGACATCTCGATGCCCCATGTTTTGTTTTTGGGAAGTATGTATCATGTAAAGCAGACCTTTTAATGTAGCTGGTTCATACCTGTGATGATAATTCGGCCGGGGTACGTGCTGGCGTGCACTTCGCCAGTCAGCCGATGCACTGTGCGACAAGCGTAGCTCTTGTAGCCGTCGCTGGGGCCCGCCTTGAAGATGTACAGGTCACCGTTGCTCAAAACGGCGTACTTCCCATCTGCAAAAACAGAAATTCTTTGTCACGATTATCAAATTTTGGGTAATTTATTTTCATGATCTATTGTTGAAATGTTGTTGGAGTTGAAATGGGAATGCAAGATACCGTCTTTTATCGACATTTGCTAATGTTGAAAAAATTGTTGGCAAAAGACGACATCGTGCTTTGATTTTCCATGATGTTCTATCTAAATGGTAGGGAGTATAAAACAGTTTCTCATTTTTGTTCTTTTGCCAAAAATGTAATTGTTCGAACAAGTTACCATATGCATATTTTATTTTATTCCTTTTATTACAAGTTACCATATGCATACTTTATTTTATTCCTTTTATTATATTCATTGAAGCACCTCGCACCTCGCAACCTCTCTCCAATACTTGTGTTGCAATTTCTGTTCAACGGAAGAACATGTCACAACAATGTTTCTCTCAGCGCAACGCAAGGCAACGCTGAAATTCTACGAACCGCGCCTCAAACTGCCAGGCGCCAGCCGGTTATGTCCGTTATAATATAAAACATTCTAAGACTACACTGTCAGTCACATTTGATGGCATAATTATTATAATCAAAATTCATGCCTCTTTTATATATTCTATCTTAAATTTCCTTTCACTTTTACAATAATTACAAATAAATCATTTTTGTTACGTTAATTCTCATTGGGCAGCGCCAGTATGCGCGCCAACCGTCGCTCGCTGTTCTGCGAGCGAGTTCATTTTCAAGTTTAGTTGGGCAGCGATCGTCTTCGAGTTAACAGGTGAAGTGCATGCGACAACTCCACGTCACTCAAGTGCGTGTTTCTTTATATTGTGAGTCAATCATGCCTATTTGTGCTAGTGGTTACGTTTTAGTGTACTAGCTTTCTCATCTACGATTCACACTGCCCACGCAAGTGTATTTTCTATCTTGTGAGGTAACTTATACCCTGAGGAGCTGCAACTTGCTCGTATACTTAACAGCCATGCTGCATATGTGTCATCACTTTAACATTTCGCAAACTGTATTCGTGTTAGTGCGAACAGCAACAACTGAATTTGTACCTTGAAGAGCTGCAACTTGCTCGTATACTTAACAGCCATGCTGCATATGTGTTATCACTTTAACATTTTGTAAACTGTATTCGTGTTAGTGCGAATAGCAACAACTGAACTTGTACCTTGAAGAGCTGCAACTTGCTCGTATACTTAACAGCCACGCTGCATATGTGTTGCCACTTCAACATTGTACCAACTGTATTAGTACCAGTGCGAACAGTATTACTAATTTGTGTTCTGGTCAACCATGAGCCACGCTCATTTTGATAGCAGCTACACTGCATAAGTGCTCTGCTAATTTTACCTACCTACAGTTCCAGTGATGCTGTGGTCTACATCATCAGATACCAGTGACGTTTTCCAACGACCACCAGTCCTCCAGCTACTGGTGCCTTCTTTCAAGATGATATGATTTGTATTTGCTTTCTTTTCTTTTCAGTGCATACATTAATGTGTTCTGTGCAATGCAGCCAATGCATACTTCTCCATGCTTTCATGTAGCATTCTTGTAAGGCATTCAGGTTAATTATATCTTTGTTAAATTCATGTGTTGTGTTTTACTAAAGCATTTGGTGACATCTCACAAACCCAGGCAACCTTCCTGCCTTGACAAATCTAAATTGGAAGGTGGTCCTTCACGAGCTATTGCAGGTTTTGTTTGAAGAGAGGAAATTCCATCACGGTCCACTTGCTCACCCGTCTTCTTACAGTAATAGTTTATACAAATTTAACGACGAATGTATTGAATGTATTAAATAAGATCCTGCCTACTTATTGAAGTATTTAGAAGTATGGGCGTACCCGTTCGAGAACTCTCGCATGCTGTACCCCACCCTCTTCCTTATTTTACCATTGCCATATTTAGCCTGAAATATATATTTTTCTTCAAGACCCTCTTATGACGATTCTCTGCCTCCTTGGTAAAGGCGTTTTGATCGCAAGATACAGCAACATCGACAAGTAGACATGATTTTTTCTCCGAATCCCGGATAACTATATTCGGTTTGTTTGCCGCTATCGTGGGAACAGTTTGGATTTGTTGCTCATACAGTATTGTACACAATCCAACAAACGTCACCGGCTCAGGTGAGTGTTCGTACCATTCGGGGCATGTGTTCAAGGGCTGTACAGATCTCCCAATGGAGGTAGCTACACACCCTTTCGTGTCTTCTCAAGTATTCGGTCTTTGCTAGGATTGGACAAGCTGAGAAAATATGATCAATGGTTATTATTAATATTATTATTATTACTATTATTATTGGTATTAATTAATAATTTTACTTTTGACTACTTTGCATCTTTAATGGGTAGTATTTTCAAGAGGTACACCAATGATTACACTAATATTTGTGACAGATGCTTCATTATATCAAATTCAAAGGAAATTATATATTTATCTATGTCGTAAAATATTTGTCGATATACTTTTTAAATCTAAAACTAGTACCTTTTAGGTAGTTTTAAGGTTGTAATATTTTAATATTGTGGAGCTTTTTTTAACCTCTTGTCACTATAAGTCTGTCATTTAATATTATTTATTATTATAAATTTCAAAATTTTGTTTAATATATTGATCAGGAGTAAATATTTAGAAATACGTACTATATACACACAAGTACTCTCCCCCGGTCGTTTTAATGAAACCGAGACGGTGAAAGCTAAGATCGAAATGTGGAAGATGAATTCCGTGGCCCCAGAGCCGCGTTCCGCTGCTGACGCACTGACCTCAGGAAGTCTCCCGCTGCCATTGGCGGTCAGGATCTCAGTGATGACCACACCGAGTGAGCTGTTCGCAGAAAGGTTTAGGTGGATAAAGCACGTGTTCTCTGGAAACGGTTTCCTTAGTTCCCACCGAACCATTCAGCTTTGCTTTGGGTTTAACCGGAGAGAAAATTCCTAGTGAGTGTATAATATAATGATTGATTAATTGGGGTAACTTTTTTAAAAACTTTCTGAACAAATTACTTAACGTCAAACAATGTAATTCAAGGATGCCCTTCTATTGTGAAAACCATTAGTGATTAAATTCCAGAATAAGACTCTGAAAAAGAAACCCATAACTGTAATTTTTTAAGTCTGGGGCTGATCTGACCCCTTTGTAATGGAGTAGGTAAATTCACGATTGCATCCGAGGGTTAAAGAAGTTACCAATTGTGGACGGGAGGAATAAACGTTGGAAATGGTCAAAATGTCTCGCGCGAGTACAGAATATTGGAGTTGCATTAAGAGAGTGATGTGATGTTAACAGAAGTAAAATTAGAGATGTTAAGGCGTCGAAAGGCTTAGTTGTGGGAGAGCTAGAAAATTGGGCAGAAGACTCATAAAACGGTCTTCCTGAGTTTTCCGTGCAAGGGAGGATTCTGAAAAGAAAAAAATATGAAGACTGTCAGGAGGCATTGTCGTTAGAATCTACTTTTAACAGTAAGTATTTGAAGAAAATATCCGTTTTATCTGTGTACTGGGAGAAGGGGATCGATTGCCTTTCTTGTTTTATCCCATTATTCATGCGTGTATGATCTGGTATGAAGCACGCAGTTTGCTTTGTTATGACGCGCCAAAATAGCTGGATCATGAACAATGTACCGCGAAGGAGCTTCGAAAACGAGACACCGACTTTACATAAAAAATACACCGTTTCAGTGCAGTCGATACTCGAGTATTTCCTCGGTTTCCACTAGCGAAGCGATCCGCCACCCACATGCTTGGGCTGCTAGTTTTCAAACAATGATAACCCGTCTTATGTTGCAAGGAACCAATTTCTTCGAAAAATGGCAATTGAAGAGTTTTAACGTAGCGCTCGCTTCAGCCGTCAGGCGAAATCCGGGGAGGAGCTGCGCTCTCATGGCCATCTTTGAAGCAGTTCGAGCGTGTGTTCTTAGGCAAATTGTTCTTTCTCTTTGCAATGCAGTCGGCGATTTTGGAGGAAAAAATAAGCTATTTCAAGCGCGAGGCGTTTGGAATGTACGCCCTTTGCTGTTAATCCATCACAAAGAATAGTTATAATATTGTTTACATTCGAAATTTGACGCCAAAATGAATTTGGATGCTTATTTGTAAACAAGAGTAATGACAAAATGACAACATTCCTTACTACAGCTGCGTGTTGTACCTGAAAATCGAAGTGTCCCCAAACAAGATGTCCAGACGATCAAAATAGAAGTGTTAAACCTCCGCTGCTAAATTCAATCTCAGCCATTGGAACGCACTGAGAATTTGCTTTGTGGCGTTGATAATATTGAGAGTTGGATGATTAAAGGACTTTGAATTCAATTCAGACATCAGAGTTGGCTATTGATACGCTGTGTGACAATCTTTTAACTTCAAAAATTGAAGGACTAAAACTGGAGTTCGTAAGGACATAGATATTTTGTAATACATATATTTAAGATATTTTCGAATATGGTTAAATTGCCGAGCATTTCAAAAGTAGTAAAACGTATCTATGTGTGGGAGTTAGCGGTTTTTTCAAACATCTTCTGTCTAAGCAATTTCCGTGATGTAGAGAGTTCCCAAAAATTCACCATGAAATTTAAATACATTCTTTTGTTTAATTTTTTCAATGAAACAAAATGAAAGCAGAACAGAGCTTACTATATACCATGAAAATATCGCAACACAACGAATGTAATTTAATTCTACAAAAAACTTAGAATTAATTGAATTGCGAACCCATAACGAAATTCAAACATCGTTCAGTCAATCCTACGATAATAGTTATTTGTATTCCTGTTGCTCGAAGATAGTCTTTACGTAAGAGGTCAATGCCCGTAAAAATTCTTAGGGAACGCAAGACATAAAATTGTTATAAAGCATTATATTTAATATTGTGAAAACATTTTATCCCTACATTTTGTGTGTATCCAATGACACTCGGTGACCAGCAACGGCCTTCCCACAGAGCGAACTATAAGTGGTGAGGCGTCACCATCAGATCCTCGTATCTCCTCTATGCAGACAATTCCCCGGAACCGACGTCATAATTCAGCGGACGGTCTTGTTCCCGGGGGCCGTCGCCTGCGCGCCCCCGGGACACGCCCCCCAAAGCCCGCCCCCGGAGCGCCGCGCGCGAAAACCACAGGTGGCGGCGTTGGGAGCGGCGGTGATGTGGGTGACGACGACGGCGACGGGAGCGCTGGTGGTGACGCCGCCGACGCTAATTTTTGGTGAAAAGTCTAGAGAAGGTGCAGCGAAGGAGGCGTGGTGGTATTGGAAGGCGGGTTGAAGCGTCAGGGAAAGAGGTGTCGCGAATGGTGATTTGGTGGCCACCGGTGTTGGAAACAAGTGGTGGTGATGCGACCTTGGAAAGAGAAATGATGAAGACCATGTAGCCGTTTTCGAGGGGGATGATTGCGTTTAAGAGGGTCGTCTTCTGTGAGGTCTCTATCAAATATAGGGGTGACGTGTGTAGGAGTAGCGTGTCGGGGTGACATCATTAATGACTTTGCTGGGAGCGTCGTCGACACAGGAGGAGGTGTTGTGGGCGACGTCTACAGAGGGCGTTACCATCAGGGTACGGTGTTTCCTTGAGGCGTTGGTGCCATCGGCCGTGTCGGCAGGGGCAGCGTCGTCGAGGGAGGGGTGTTGGCAGCGTCAGCATCCGTGCAGTGGAACCGATGACAGCGGTAGCGTTACGGAAATGACAACAGCGCGGTGGCAAAGATATGCTGCAGAGGTTATGTAGAGGGGCTGTCAGCGTGGTAGGCGTGAGAGGAGACACGAACAGCGGCGGTGGTGAAGCCGAAAATGAGGACGATATGGAGGCAGCATAGCCAGGGGACACGTCATCGACACATTAGAGGTGAAAGTGACGGGATAGCGGCGTAGACGGTATTGGTCATGTTAACATTCTTGGTAGATCGGTTGGCGCAGTTGGTTGGATGTAGGCGGAAGTAGCGGCAAAGAGGGGCAGCAGAGGAGGTGGCGTCGAGGTTGGCGACATGAGAGGTGGACGTGTCGCGATATCTGGTGGAATCGTTTGGTGGCAATATCTGGTGGAAGTAACGCAATAGTGGTGGAGACGATGTTGGCGGAGGTTGCATTGGCGGTGTGGGTGGGACGACTGGAAAGTCGGTCGCGGGTGAGGCGAAAAACCAGAGTGTTTCGAGGGAAAAGAAGCTGGGAGACATGGCATAGAGAGTGACGACCTGGTACAGGCGCGAATGTGTCGGTGGAGGAACCGTTGGCGACGCGACGCCGGGGAGGCCGTCGGCGAGAGTGAAGGAGGAAGTTGCTGCGAAGAGAGGGCAGCAGTGTGCAGGAAGGTGGCATCGATGTTGGCCACACCAGAGGTGGAGGTGCCACGATAGCGGCGGTGTCGGCGGAGGTAGTGCTGAATGGGAAGTGGGTGTCGGGGCCCGGAGCGAGGTGGCGTGAGCGCTGGCGCAGCGTCGGTGGCGGTGACTGCGCCGGAGCGGCGGCGTGGGCGGCGGCGGCGGTGGCCGCGCGCGTTCAGAGGCGGCCGACCGCGAATCCGCTCCTCGCACTGATCTATGTATAAGTAACGGCGGCGGCGGTAGTGGCGCGGAGGCGCGGGGCGGCCACGCGCCAACAAAAGCGACGCGGAAGCGCCGGACACAAAGCGCGTGGGCGACGGCGGACGCTGAGCTTTCAGCCTGTGGTGCAGCCCGGAGCGGGGGACGACGGGCGAGGGCAGCAGGGGAGGCGCGAGGTTAAATGCGGGGGAGACGTACGTGAGGTACATGGCAATAGGACATCGTTGAGCTGGAGGTTCTAGGATTCGAGTCTCTATAGCAGCCAATTTTCGAAACTAGTTACGTTGTTGGGGCGAATTCAACCACAGTCTTCAGGAGGCTCTAACAGCCGGCTGCTCTGGTCGATGGTTTTCCCTGTTTTTTTCTGTCAGTTCCAGGCAAATGCTGGAACAGTACTCTAACGAATGGGCCATGGACTGCACATTATCTTTTTTGACACAGTCTTGTTCCCTCCTCTCCCTTACACATACACACAATTATACATACAAGAACTTCACTACCTCACATACCGGGATACCCGTCCAAAGCCAAGGGTTCGTTCAGGCTGGGGTGGTGTTCCACTGGAAAAGATACTGGAAGCGGCGGATTTCCATAAGCCGACGTTTAACTCCGCGCCGAATTTCACTTTCCAGTAAGGGGGAACACTCCTTTCTTCCGAGATTTATCATGCACTACACCTTCGGGACTAATGGCTTAAGTAATGGACGTACCCGGTATCAGTACTCATTCCTTCCCGTGCGGGAGAAGGTGAGAAGAAACAGTGATAGAAGAGATGATATGATTCCAAAGGTTCGAGTGAAATATGAAATGAAAGATTTGATTAGCTCTGGGGTTATCGAGATTTACAAGCAGCTCATTCTTTCAAAATGTTTTTTTGTAATTTCTCAAATATTTGCCAAGAAATTTGCACAAGCGTTTGATAATCAAATGACAAAGCGCAGTGTTACATAAATTTCTTACCTTTCCCTTGCTTTGACCAGTAGCGTCAATGGAAGTGTAAAAGTTCATTAAAAGTTGAACTAGCTCGGAACTAGTTGAACTGCTAACAAGCTCGGAATAAATAAGAACTGGTGGTGCTACAGAATAGAACAGACATTCCCGTTTTAGTTTTCTATTTCCTTTGGCCTCAGCTTGCTCGGCTGCTAAATTAAGAAAAAAATCCCCTAACACGTGGTGTAGCCAGAATCCCTGTTTTGTAATGGCTTCAATTTTTTCAAACTTTTGGAACGGATAGTGCTAATTGCTTTCGTTAATATGATGTATAGTTTATTTTGAGGCATTTTTTTTGTTTTTTCAAGAAATACACAAATGTAATTTTTTTAAAGAACTCTCATATCTTTTATTTGCACATTACCAGCAATTTGTAAACATTATTATATTTGAGAGTGTAAATGCTTTAATGACTTTAAAGAAGTTTTTTGAAAACTCAAAAATTTTCTGTGAAAAAGAGAATCAAAATATGCATTTTTAGTAGCGCTTAAACGCTATTTTCTTAATAACGGCTACAAATTTTTAAAAAGAGGTTTTATTGTTCCTTAATATTCTAAAATTAATATTTCCGTTATACCAGTGGGAAATCGAAAAATTAAGAAAATGTCAAAAAATGTACTTTGGGCGGCGATAGACGGCAGCTGGCAAGAATATGTGGCAATTCCGAATAGCTAGTCCAGATCCAAGAAAATTGAAAACTCATACGGGAAAGTCTGCGCCATTCTGTAGCACCTCTAGTTTTACTGTACGAACATTCCATAAACATTATCTTTTGTATTCAATCCTCATGCAGTATTTGAGTAACTGCAAGTGTGCGTGTGTGCGAATCCGTTACTCACGGTTAGACAACATCCCGTGAACCAATTGAGACATAATGAAGTGTCTCGGTCGATGCACCTCGGTCTCCCGGTCTTTTGTGTGTTTTAACCCTGCTATCTTTGTGAGTAAGCAAGGAATTAAACCAACGCTTCCCATATAGATGGTAGACGTAGGTGGCGTTGATTGCAACAAGTAAATCGCCGAGGGGCAAATTTCATAAAATATTTATCCGCCTTGGCATATTTTAAAAAATAAATTTGCAAAAACCTATGAACAGTATTGCCTTGGAACTTATTAAACTTGAACTTCAAGTAAATACGATGAATACCAAACTGAGTAATGTAATGTGAGTAGCACATATACTTCTTACGTTCAACCTCTCACATTTACATTCGTTTGTGTGCAAATACCGATTTTCAAATGAATGTGTTATCAAATTAACTAACACCTTAGTCACATAAGCATACAAAACTGTCACCTTTTGATTCGTCCGCAAAACGATGAATTGAGCAATTGGAGAAGTAGAAGTGAACACAATTAGGCTGAATTTGTGGAGTTTTAATCTTTTCAAAAATTCAGATACGAAAATATGGAATTGTTATGAGAATCCGGGGAAGCATAAAATGTAGTTGCAGAAGATTTTGCGACAGAATTTTCAACACTAATTGAGAATGATTTAATTAGAGAATAACGTTGAAGAATAGCGTGCAGATAATTTTTATACGCATATTAGCAAAAAACAACAAGTAAAAATGTAGCTATTCAGCATCATTCATACCTGCAAATATCTTTTATGGCGTTTATAATTTTAAAATTGCAATATTACCGGTTCATATCCAATAGGGAGGCATCATACAAAGCCCTTTGGTGTCGAGAATTTTTGAACAGGAGTGAAACATTATCAGCTACTACGATTCATTGATATGTCCAACGCCAGATACTGCAAGAACTTATTTGAACAAGACTAAGCATGACATAACTTTTCAATATCCCCATTTACAGCGTCGGTGACGCCACATTCAACTAGTATACTATTAGTAATGTGCTGTGTACTTGAGAATATTAATAGTTACGTCGATGTTATTTGATGCGACTGTGTTCAACACGACTTCGAAAATGCAGCTTTCGTTTGGTTACGCAGACTTGTCTCATTATTAGCAAAAAAATAGAGGTCAATAATTTGCATAGCCTAGGTTATATTAAATTGAAGGGAATATTGAATAATATATTTTATATTATGCTGAAACATCATCGTGTAATGTAACTAAAATCATATTGTGGATTAACTATTTTGAAATTGTTTTCCTACAATACAATAGTATAACGAAAGCGCTGGGAACTCGTGACTTCCACACAGGATTCACTCTAGAAAAGCAAATGAATTGCAAAGAAAAGGAGGGAGATACTACACAGGCGAGAAAGAATCAAGCAGATAGCTGGTCATTGGAACTCAGGGGAAATCTAAACATGAGAGAACGAAATATGTTGATAACGATGAGGACTGGGGTAGGAAACGGCTCATATGAGGGCGACTCTCGGAAGGTCAAGATGAATCCTAGCTTTGAGAGATAGTGATCGAAGGGATGGAGCTGTGCATGCTCAAGTTGGAAATGTTGAGCGCGGTGGGAGCTGTGACTGTGGTGGGGTCGGTAAGGCTGATGAGATTTTGATGGTAATAGAAGGTGAATCGGCGCCAGGGTCATTTCAGTATTAAGGTGGGGGTGACGTTGGAGGTCGTGTCATCGGCAGAGGTGATCCCGCCGGCGCGGTTGGCAGTGGCGTTGGTGTTGGGGGCTGTGCCAACAGTGGGCTCCGGTGCGGCGCGTGACGTGAGGGCGAGGCAAAGCCTTCGCTGCGCCCTGGGGAAATGCGCGCAACAGCCTACGCACAGCGCCTTCACTTGCCTTCTGCCGCGGCCGCCCCCGCCTCTGCCCCTCCACCACGTCCCTCTGCCGCGGTGGCCTCCGCCTCCGTCCCTCCCCCGCTACCTCGCGCCTCCGGCCAAATACTGCCCTGCCTCCACCCCGCCTCCGTGTTCGCCCAGTCCTGACCCTCCCCGACCTCACTTTGCTCTTACCCGTCACCATCATTCTCCCATCCTCTCTATAACATCACCTACGTCTCACCTCCACCCCCTCCTCCCATCCCGCTTTCTCTTCCCATCCGGCTCTCTCGTGCCCCGCCTCCGCCCCTCATTTGCTTCTCCCCTCGGCCTCACCTCCACCCCCGCCGCTTTCCTTCCCCCGCCCCCTCTCCGTCTCAGTCTCACCTTCAACGTCGCCCCCGCCCCCGCATCCCGCTTCGTACCACTCTGTCCCTTTCCGCCTCTGCCCCATCTCGGCCCCCGCCCCGCCCCTTTCGCCGTGGGGCGCATTCAGGCCGGGGCTCTGTGAGCGGCTGCGAGTTTCGCCGACGCCTGCCGCTATTGCCAGCGCCTGACTGCCCTACAAGCATTTCATGGACCCTGGCATAACACACTGCTTCTTTGTTTGCCTCCTAGGACTGCAAATAGTGAGCGGTTGCGTAGGACCTTGTCTCATGCTGTTTCACACTTTACCACAATGAACGTTTGAAAACAAACAAATTCTGTATTTTTGATACTGTCAACCCTCATTAAGGCGAATTCCAAGGGACCGAAATAATAGTTCATGTTATAAAAAATCGTGTTATCCGATTATTATAAATGATCGTATTACTGTAATCCCTTACCTGGAACCAAGTATTGTACGCGTTACGGCGAAATTCGTGTTAAGCAAGTTCGTGCTGACTAGGGTTTACTGTGTAAAAGTTTTTGATTGGCACATTTATTTTCTTTTGTTCTAAATAATAAGTTGATTTTTTATACTTGGATATATCTTCAGTTTAGTAACTATTGAACTACTGAGCAGTCAGTAAATGTTGAGTTTCCTTTACTTCTATTCTTTTCCACAAATGAAAAGTCGTAAAAGAAGAATTATTGATGACGTTCAATTGTCCAAATCATCTTGTTAACTTCAAATTCATTTTGGAATGTCAGTTGCTTCACCTTCATGATTTAAAGAAATCAAAGCCTATGTCAAAATTATCTTTCAAATTACAACCAATGTCAATAACCGAAACCAGGAAAGGTGCCTGAGGGCTTCGACTGATGTCACTGCAGTGCCTCTGACCAGGAGGCTTGGTTCGAGTTCAGACGGTGGTAGGATTATAGACACCAGCTAGACAGCTAGGTCGAAGTTGTCTGGAGGAGAATTATAGCAGCCGGCTGCTCTGATCGGTAGTTTTCCGTGGTTTCACCGATAAATACCAGGCGAATGCCAGAGCAGTACCCTTACAAACGGGCCACGGATCACGCGCGATCTTTCCTTCCTCTTCCTTGTCCTATCCTCATCACTTACTAACACACACACTTACATGCACCACACTACCACACATGCAGGAAGACCGGTCGGGGTTAGAGCTTGTTCCGGCTGGGGCGGTGCCTCACTGGTGGGGGATATCTTGTTGGGGCAAACCCCGCTAGCCGACAGATAGGTTGGCGCCAGATCTCACCATCCAGTGGGGGGAAGTTCATCGTCACCTTCCAAGGAAAAAAAACATGCACTGCACTTACAGGACTGATGGCCTTAGCAGTTGAAATTACTATTCAATCAATCAATAAACAGACCCACATCTAAATTGCCTCTACATGCTATGATATCAATAACCGCGGAGACAGAAAATTGACTATTATGTTCGCGAACATGTGTATACATTTTTCACTTATTGCTCGCCTGCCGCATACGCGTGATAAAAATGAAACCCCACAGCAGCCGTAAGCCCCTGGTGAAGTCCTTAGTTGAAAATGAAACGCATAAGCCCTCCTGTCCTTCCTCCCCCCTCCGCCAGCTGGTCCCATTTGCAACGGCGTCGCCAACGATATAACCACCGGTGGGAAGGCTGCCGCACCAGAGCAGTTGTAATCGCACGATAAAGAATTGGTTTTGTTCCGCAGACTCCGCGATAACAAAGTTAAATTTGAAAATGTATTCATATTAAACATCTGTCGCATTTTAGCGCGGTAGCATCAGATAGAGGCGCGTTATTCGTGCGAACAAAAAAAAGGGGGGAGGGGAAGGGGAGGCTGGAGTACCTCGGCGCGCCCGAATGTAATGGAGCCGTATCGCCGACCCAGCGCCGAACGAACGCCGCTGTTCTGCCTCGGCCAAGAGGGGCTGGGTTGAGAGAGGGAGTCCCCGGGCTACACACACAGACAGAATTCTCTCTCTCACTCTCTATATACATTTATACACACAGACTCGCGCGTACACGCTGAACACTCTCTCACACATGCACTCGCATTCATGCTCATTCGCATACATACACACACACGCGCGCACACATTTGCAACCCCTCTCTCACACTCAAACACACTCGCGGGAGGAGGGTCCAGCATTTGCATCTCGGCTGGCCGGACTCGTTGAAGCGAGCGTCTGGATCTGGGAGGAAGACAAGAAAGGAGGTAAACGAGATCGCGAGGGAGGTCTTTGCAGGAAAGACTTGGCTCAAAAGGTTCCTTTTTCTTATTTCTTTATGCAGCTTCGTGTCATATGCCAAGTTGCGTCGCTATCGTTGATCTCTGTGCTTTTGCTGAGCGGGCGGTACACCAAGGTCGGGTTTACTGACCTGAGGCTATCAATGTTACTGGCGTTTCCTAAAAGAGCTACTCATTAAACTAGTGCTTGGATATTATATTCGTATATTTCAAGAGTAACGTAAATAGTATAACGCGACATTTGATATCTGTAATGCAATGCGTATTGTAGCACGAAATTTAAATGATTTTCAAAAATGTTGAGGCAAAATATGTATAAAGAACAGTAATACCACTATATAGTTATCTGTTTTAGAAATATATAAATATGTTTTAAAAATAGTTTATGTAATATTTTTGCATTTTTTAAAACTCGTCTCAACGATCATACTTCGCTCCCGTAAAAATTCGTCAGCAATTGAAAGGTTCCAAATAATAACAAACATGTGACAGATAGCGGAGAAGTCATAATTGTTTTACGCAATACGCTAGTAGTATTAGTTGTGCCATTCCTTAGGAAAAATCTACGTTACTTTTGTAATGTAGATAGGGTTTGCTTCTCTCACATCGAACTAATATTAACAAATGGAATGTCAAAAAAAAATAATTTTACGGACATGTGAAATTGTTCTCTATCTTTATAAAATTTTATTATTCTTTGAAACGATGCGTCTAAATTAGGCATGCGCCACTGCAACTCCGCGAGGCCCACTTAAGGCTCAGTTTTTTGACATCGATCGTGCTTAAGTTGAAAGCGATGCATCCGAAACTCTTAAACTTTGGTGTTACGCCGCGGCGCGCTGCAGCCTCGAGATGATATCTTTCGAGACCTTCATTGCATTTTTCTGGGTTCGGCGTGTTTGGGTCCTCCCAATCCATTCAAAGGAGGAGCGTGCAGTGTCTCGAATTCAGAGAAGTGGGGTATCTCTGATTCTATTAGAAATACTTTCCGATAACACATTTTGAATGGATCTGAGGGAAATGGGAGTCGGGTATTTACATGAAACAGTTTTCGCACGGATATGCTACTTTATCCTTAATTAAAAATTTGTTTTTCATTATTAGCAGAATATTTACCTAACTTAATAAATAGACATCTTTTTAAAGAAAATGTTTTTCTGTTTAGTTCTCTTAATACACTGAATGACCCAAACCGTATGTTTACAAAAATATAGAGTATCATTTGTGTTTTTTTTTGATTTAGCACATTAAACTTTATCTTTAAACTTTAAACTTAAACAACTTAAAACCAATAGTATTTAACTATATAAACAAAATGCACTAATCAGGGCGGTGTATCTAATAAAGTTTATCGCTGTTTTATGCGATTTTTCTTACCGCTTCTCCCTCCTCGCTAATCATAAATTGTGACTCCTGTATCTTAGGAGGCGGTATATGTCGATCTCGAATAAACCGCCTATGTACTATAACATAATTATTTTTAACATATTTTCAATTTTTGGAGCGGTTTGAAACTCTGATGAACATTATTTCATTCATGGAATAGTCCTGTTAATTCCGAGGCGGGGATTTATCGATAATTTCCAAAGAATTGAATTGAATTGCCTTATTTTACGTGGCGAGACTCAGGCCATGAGTCGTGCTCTTCCGTCTGACCACGCAAATTTCGCTACGCTCCTTTCACCAACTAGCGGAGAAAGAAGGTATTCCTAGGGCGACGAAACAGGCGATTTTGAATTTAGCTCAGAGGCGTCATTTAGGCTTGAGGATCTTTTACATGCAGTAAATCTAATGGGACAGCCGGCTTTACTTCCCCTCCGAAGGAAGACGTACGAAGGATTTTTTCGCCCCTAAAAAAATCCATGGCTTCGATCGGGTTTGAACCCGCGAACTTCGGTATAACAGACCGGTACGCTAACCGTTACGCCATCGCCGCCACAAGAACTTGTGGTAATACTTACAATAAATAAACTGTTGAGTTCTGTGCGCCACTTTATTGATTTGCAATTAATTGCTGGAATTTTTTAATGCCAACAACTACACGAAATGAACGGGGTAAGGTGTTAAGAATGGTCAAACAATATAGCAATGAACGTTACAAAAGGAAAAATAGAGGAATGCCAAGAAGGAAGAGAACGGTCAGATTGTGCGATGAAGACTGTGTCCCGTGACGATGTCATCGGAGGGAGCGAAACGGTCGGGTGCTGGTGCGGCGCCGCGCCGCGCGGCGCTCGGGGCAAATGGACGTCATTCCGAATCATAAAGCGCGGTCACTGCAACGCAGCTGCCGCTGAGGTCAGGTTGGAGGACCGCTGCCCGCGCGGTATGATGCCGTTTGCATTTGTAATATGGCTGGCTGGCTGGCTGAAGCACAGGAGGTGGCGAACTGTTGGGACAGTGA
This sequence comes from Acheta domesticus, assembly GCA_031308135.1. Taxonomy (NCBI): domain Eukaryota; kingdom Metazoa; phylum Arthropoda; class Insecta; order Orthoptera; family Gryllidae; genus Acheta; species Acheta domesticus. Next base: position 55,379,755 of record JAHLJT010004567.1, read on the forward strand.
CAAGAGTGGAAAGAGAAGACGATGAACACTGTGTAGTAAATGACACAATATTATGAACATTTCCTGTAATTGGTGTCATTTAAGAATGCTTTCATTAATAGTGCTTGTTGTAAAGGTTTGTTTGGAAACACACGAAGATTCAGAACGATATGAATACATTTATTTCAAAACTAACGTATTATTTGATATTTGTTGATAATAACTCGATAACAGAAACAAGGTGGAAAGGTAAACGATGAAGGCTTGAAATGTGATGAATTTGAGAGTTTTTACGTAAACCAATTAATTGTGATGAAAAAGTGCAGAGTCATGTAAAAAATGTATGATGTGATATTAAGCGAGCGCGCAATAAATCTAAAACTTGTTGATGCCTGTGAATGAAAATTTTCCAATTCACGTAATGTGTAGTGCGGAAAAGACTTTCCAATGGACATCTACAAATTCATTCACTTGTTATTTAAAAATATTTGTGTTATTGATTGTAACTCTTGAATTGGTCTGGTATGTGAAGCTAAGGAACTAATGAAACAGAATAAGGTAAGTATACCAAAAATGAAAATATTTACCAAGTGCTTGATTTATAGACTTTTAGGCCCAGAATAATTGATTAAACAGAAGTAGTTATATATAATAATATAATTTAATACTTAATAATTAGTTGCGGTGGTAGTGGTAAATCCGGCTCTATGTGAATACAACAATAAAAATAATAATAGGAAATAAAAATAGGGTATATAATGATAATTTATCGCTTTTTACTAATATTTTTTTACATTCATAGAAATGATAGTTAAGTCAAAAATTAATTTGAGTTTACGAAAGTTGGTGGAACAAAACAAAACAAAAAATTTTCCAAGTGTTTGACTTCTGCTTTTTTCATATTCCCTTTCCGAGGCACAACGCCATTCCGTCGCGTTCCGCCAGAAATCAAGCCCTGTAACTACCAAAAACCCACATCAACCTCATTTTCTCCCCCCGCTCCGCCTAGAGCACCCAAGATGCGAATCTATTACCAGTGGCGGCGGGGTGGGATCCCCAGCCACAACAGCGCGGCGACCCTTCGGGGCACAATGCGAGGCTAGGGCCGCGCAGAGGAGGCCGTCGCGGCGCGAGCATTACCGTCGGTGACGCGCGCGGGGGCGGGGCCGGGGGCGGCGACATGGGCGCCGCGGCGCCGCCCGGAGTGGCCCATTTCCCCCGGACACGGTCTCCGGCCGCCGCCGCCGCCGCCGCCGCCCCCGCTCCCGCCCCCAGCACCGCTGTCGTTTGCCCTGCACGCGGCCGAGCGCTCTCGGAAGTTGTAGGAGCCCGTAGGACCTCCGCCCGGCCACCCTCCAGCCCCGCCCCGCTCCCCGCCCCAACCCGCCGCGTCGCTCCCCGTCCCCCGCCCCGCCCCGGTCCGCCCCGCCCCGCCCCGGTCCGCCCCGCCCCGCCCCGGCCGGCCCCGGCCCGCCCCGCCCTGCGCCGGCCCGCCCCGCCCGAGTGCATACAACTGCTCGGCCCCGGCGCGACGCGACGCTCGGGTTGCTCGCCGCCCGCCCGCACGGGCCCTCGCTTCGCCCGCGAGCGCGCCCGCTGACCCGTCGTGGGCGCCGCGCCCACACCCGGAAGGCGGCTCGTTTGCTCCGCTCCGTATATGAATACGTTGTTTGCGCTTGTGCTCTCGAATAGATCCCATCGCCTACTCACGTTGGACGGAATGATGTGGTTTTCGTATCGTCCTTGTGCACATTTAGTCGGGGCATAAAGGAAGAAGCACAAGAAAAATGGTCTTTTTGTTGATTTTGAACTGAGCGGGAGGTTTATTTCGTGACTGGAGACAATGTTCTACTCCACATCCCGTCTTTCTTGTGAACTATCTTAATGAAATTTTTACTGGACTATCATAAAATTGAATGTTTTGTCATTATACTTCTTTGCTCAACCAAAAAATAGACGTCGACCCCGTGGCCGAGAATGCTAAAGCAGTAGTGCCGTAGTGATCTCAGACCGAGGGGTTGCGGGTTCCAGTCCCGCTCGCGTCGGGCATGGTTGTATGTGTTCGTCCTTTCACCCCCTACCATCGTCATTTCGTTTCATCCTCATTCCATAAGGTTAAATCCAATAGTGGTCACCAATGACTTACTAGTTGATGCGACTTTACATTAAAAAAATCGACATTTTTTGTGACGTCATATCTATAGTGCTTCAACGGTTACTTTCTTGTAACTCTCCTACAAAACGTCTGGTCTTTATAGCATTCCAATGGGAATTATTTAATCAAACAGTAAGGTCGAGTTTTACGCACGTTTTGTTAAATGTGTTCCAAATACCTGACTTTTAATCTTTGTTCTTTGTGCCTGGCTCTACTAATCCTCTCGGATTTTCACTCATTTCGCCTGCTGGTTCGCCCGCATTCCGTTCGCCCCCACGTCCGCTCGGGCCGCTCGCCCAGAAAGTTCCTCGCTCAAACGACCATCTGCACTGTGCGCTCGCTGTCGCAGTGCGTCGGCACAACGTGCCGCGATTTCGTATGTAGCATCGTTTACTGCGCGCTTTATAAGAGACGTTTGCTACCCTGACATGTATATTTATTCTTCGCTTTGAAAAAGGGGTGTGCGTTTTATATTATTGTTTCTTCTTTCTTATCATTCATGTGTTTTATTTCAAAGAATTATCGACTTCGATCTTATTGTGTGGTTATTACAGTTCATTTTGGAAATTCAAACTGATTTTTTCTTTCACTCCCCCTTCTTGGGTGTTGTTCTATCCAATAATGTTAATGACATTTTCTTTTGTCTGTTACTCCGTCAACATGCCTGCTTGCCTGCTGCGTAGGTTCACCTTTTACTCACACTGTGGACTCGCTGACTTCTGAGAATGAAACCAGACACAGAAATCTACTTTGTTTGCTCTTCTTGCTGTATGAGAAATTTGCGCTTCTTCGCAGAGAATCATTCCACTGTCTAGGATTTTTCTCAATTCCAATGAAAGGATGAGATTTTCAAATTCTCGTTACGCTTGTTTTATCACATGCATTTTATATTCCAACATTCTATTGAAAGTTATACATTTTTTAAAAAAATGTTATATTTTATAATATAAGATAAGTAAATATTTTATTTATTGGGAACTATGATTGCTCACTTTATTCCAACCTAAAAGTTTTTCGTTCACAAGCAGAGCCCACCAGCTTTCTCAAATGGACACGCTCTGGTTATTTGTTTTTGTCTGCACGGACGCCTGCCTTATTAATCTTGTAAAGTCACAGCCAACAGCTTTCTCATCTTTTCAATGAGAGAAGATCTCGCCAGGCGACCGAAACCATGGCGCCATGTCCACTAAAAGCAATTGTAACAAGTTCTAACAGTGGAGGAGGCGGGGAACGGTGTCTTTATGGAGATAAAACCCAACCTTTTGACTTCCTTTGAAAGAATCGGAAAAACAATCTTTTCTTTCCTCCGCGCTCCATCAGCTCCAGCCCAGTAGGTATCATCACGTGACTAGCCCCAGAGGGTGGTTGAAAGCTCGAACTCTTCTTCATTACGAAGCTTCAATCTGTACCTTCGAGAGTCACGGTGACGACGACCAGAAAGTGACTCTTTTGATCTTCTTCCTATGTAAATTCATTGGCCTCCTATTCTCATATATTTCCCATCAAATAATTTCTTTATGGAACAGTTTGATTTTTACTTACCCATTTCATTTTTCGTGTCAGTTTCTTTTTTAACATATTACGAAATTGATTTACAAAATTTGTATGTCATGATTTCCCTGAATTTTCAGACATTATTGTCAGACAATTTACTTGGTGCCTTATCCTGTACATCGCTTTCAATTTCCATTCCGTTCGCCCGTAGGTCCAGTGCTCTATCCACCCTCTCCCACCCGCTGGGTGGCCCTGCGGAACGTTCCGTTTGCTCACAGTACGCTCGCGCGGGCATTCTCGCCCATCTGCACGCTCGGTCGCCCTGCACTGGGCGCAGCGCGCAGAGCCACGCGGCGGCCACGATGGGCCACTCTCTTAGGGGATGGGCGGGAAGGGAGAAAAGGTCTACTCACATATTGTATTTTCTTTTGGATGTAATTACCAAATAAAATATTCGGTTTGACGTTTGAGGGGGAAAATGTAGAATTTTTGAATTTATATTTATGGGGAAATTTATTTACATGGAGTTTTATGCCTCGCGTACTTTTAAGTATCGAAAAAATATTAAAATCGCTCGAAATTGTTCTAGAAGCAACTTCCATATTTTCATTCTTTCATATGCTAATGTCCCATATCTCGAAGTGTTCTAGGGTCAGAAGTGGAAACGGGTTTTTTGGGCTAGAATTGTAGTGTTGATATTTATCACTGATTACTAGTGCTAAGTAACATTTACGCACTTCAAAATTAGACAATTTCTCCAAGGAAAAATTTTTAATTTTTTAAAATATATGCTTTATTTACTTTTAGTTCTATAAGGAAAAAAGTTGTCAATTAGGTAATTAGTAATTACGGTATCACTGGACAACTTGATTTGATTGCTACGTTTGCTAACATTTTCATTCAACATTTACTAAACATATCATCATTTCAACATTATTAAAACATAACATAACATCATTAAAACATATCATCATTTCAACCTTGTTGAACATTCCATTCCAGCACTCTTTAAAAAGATTAGTTTTCTCATTTTTGTTATTATTATTATTATTATTATTATTGTTATTACTATTATGTGCTTTTCATGGTTCTATTATGTGGTTTTCAGGTTTAATGTTGCTCAGAAATAAAGTCGAATATTTATATCGGGTGTTTTTAGTTCAAAATCTACTTTGTCGCTGTCTTTTAAACAACTCTGACCGTTTGCATCCATTCTGCAACAAATTTTCGACTACAAAATAAATATTTGGACATTTTTTTCTAAATTAGTTTCTAGCTTTCAGAATATTTAAAAAAGATCATGGTGAGTTGTTAAAACATAATAATTAATCGGAGTAATCTAAAAAAAATGTCGCAAAATTAAACTTTGTCCCATATTTTTACCTGTAAAATATGCGGATGACGTAAACTAACATTTTGTTTCCTTATATCTTTAAAAGTACGTGGGAAGGGAATACAGAAAGTGTGAAGTTCAAGTACAACTTCAGTTAAACAGTGGGTGAAGGTATTGTTTATCTTTTTATTAATGTTTGATTTCTAATTTTATAGATGTGTGACTCCCTTTCTCACTCTCCGATTACATTGGTCAACACACATATTGGTGCCTAAGATATTCAACTTTTTCCTGGGTATTTCGATGTCACTGATTGCAAAACATGCATTAGTTTTGCCCTATCAACTCTAGCTTTATAAATACAGAATTATAATCATATATCCCACTTCCACACTGTGTGTGCTAGAATTTGGGAGCATCAATGGCATGTGGACAAAATATTTACTTTACTGGTGTTAATTTGTTGTAAAATAAAATAAATTTGTTTTTATGAATGAAGTATATTAATTAAATAACTGTAAACCACATAATTTCTCATCAAAATGTTTTAAACATTCACGAAGTCAACCATTCATTGAACACTCAAAAAGTTTTTTTAATAAATTATTGGGAGTGGGAATACCATAGCAGTCCCGCCGCATTTTCCAACAGCAGTCTGCCATAATATGTGTATTCCATTTTCCTTGGTGTCTCACTTCCATTGGTGAATATCTTGGTGAAATCTTTCATCTTACTATTCACTTAGATCATCCGGTGAAGGAAAGCAATGCAAGTGGCTATGTAGGAAATGGACCTTAATACTCATTGCAGCCAAGCACATGGAAAGTGGAAAGCTTTGTTTCTACTAATTGTGAAAAGTTTTCTGCTTTATACTTTCCTAGAAAGTTTTTCACAACTAGATCAAAAGAAGACCGGAGATATGATTCGTTTTCGCTCATGAATTTCAAGAAATTTGGATCATTTACGAACTTTCTCATTTGAGAACCATCGAAAATCCCTGTTTTCAGTTTGTCGTTGGTGACTCCCGGAAGTGTATATAAATACACTGGAAGCACAAACCATCCCATCCCCAGCGACTGTACAGATTACTTCACCAAGCCTAGCTCAATATGTAAAGGAGAGAGAATTATTTTCTCTCGAGCAACTAAAGGTAAACTGATCACATTGTTTTACCCTACAACTGTATCTTAAGCCAAGTTTTACCCAGCCAATGCTCAGTTTTGGCTCTGCTGTCTCACAGAAATATAAAGCAGGGAAAGTTTGTGTAGCCACTTTGTTGACTGAAAATAAAATTTACCATCCTCAGATCAACACACATTACCCATTGATGTTCATAATAAACTAACTAAACTAAAGAAGTTGTGTCGTACTTTTCTTTCATGTAGAATGAGTGACCAATTGGAACAGAGTCGCATTTGTTGCCGTTGTGTAAGAGTACACACTTCAAAATTCTCCTTGCGCTCTCAGTGAAAAGTCGCTATTCATCTGACTTAAACAGCAATTTTTAAAAATAACGTCTACATAGAACACTAGGGTTTCTTCTTTCTTAAAGGAAGGCAGCAAATCCTTTTTCCGCTGACGTAAAATTTAATATTTGTCCCAGGTACGAGAAAATTATTTTCTTTTAACAGAGAGGTGAGCAAACGATGAGAGAGGTGAGTTCCCTAACGAGGCCATTCAATTATTGTTCGTCAAAACATTCAGATCTTAAAGTACTTAAAAAACCGTAGTAACTATTTCCATTTTCATAACCTTCAGACATTGAAGATTTGTCTTCAGTGAGCTCTTCTAAATGATGGAATGATGGAAGAGATACGTCATCTGAGTGAGAAACCGGTCTACGTTCATATGCTACGATTGTGTCGATTAATACCACTGATATTGGCAAGACAAAAATAACTTTCATTAAAATGGTTTTAGGCTCTCTTAAAATCATCGGTGCACCGAATTTTAGACTTCTTGTTCCATTTGTCAACTGTTGCAAATGTACAGTACATGCATACAATATGAGGAGACCACATCTTGATCTCCGAGCTTGACACCAACATAACTCAAAAATGCCCTGTTTATGAATTCATAAATTGGTTTTCTATTTTCCTTGAAAGATTACTCGCCACAAGTAGCAAAAGACATCTGGACTGTTCAGACACTGCTTTCTTGAAGAAGCTATACATAGCTCGTATATAGAGCTAATAAATATGCAAATTTCACTCCGGTTACTTTCATGGCGACGGAATGTAACGTTTTGCTTGAAGCAATTTTTTTGCACGTTATAGAGAAGAAACAAGAAATATCTGAACATTGGCACGAGAACTGTAGCAAAAACTCTGCGGTAGAAAATATGTCAGAAGCGACATGCTGTTCTAGATGGGCGAGTGGAAAGAAAGAAGATGAGATGAGACTGATGGGACTTACCGGAGGGTGTGCAAAAAGACGAGATAAGATTTCTCTCCTTTGTGAGAAAGAGGTGAGGTTAAGAAATAAAAAGAAATACTAAACGACGAGAATCGATGTTAGGAGAACGCAGTACCAAAATATAATCTAACAGAAAATTTGTTACGATTTCATTGTGATTTTTCCGAGAAAGGAAACACTGAATAAAAACAAAGACAGATGAAATTGGAGTAAAGCGAAACAAGATGCAAGATAAAGAAAACTCGTTTTCCCCTTCAGATCTGGGATTTCATTTGAAAATCCAATTGAGGAGTTTATTGGTGCATGAAGTTACCCATCCGATTCATATTAGGAATATCTCATAATTCGTCTTAGAAAGGCGCTGAGCCGTTCCGATTCGCTTTTGTTAGGATTCTATCGATTTTCACAGAATGGTGTTCCACAACGCAGGTTCGCCATCGTATTTCGTTTGCGGCTGAGGATACCTGATATTTTATTGATTTGAAGGGTAGAGCTGCATTAATCACAATTTTGTTGATGAAATGTTGATTGAATGTCGGTTTAGGTTTTTATGTGACGTTTGGGTTGACGAAAGAAAAGAACAGCCTGCAAATTTCATGTCAGCCACAACATTTTTCTCTTATTTAGTGTTCCATTAATTATGTATATCACCACCTCCTTGTAACACCACAGATACAAAATATTCGCAAAAAAATGTTTAATTTTAGAATGACTTTGAAAAGTTTATCTGTTATGAAAATTCATAATCACTTCAAGTCATAGAAAAGTCATAGGAATGTATTACACCGGAAAGAAAAGTGTTTAGTTTCCGGAGACCTCTGTGCCTTATCAATGGAGCGCATTCGGAAGCTTCCGCTCGCATCAGTATTCGTTAATTTCGCCTCTGTGTTTCGCTAATTGGAAATTCGGCTGGGCTTCGCCCTAGACCTCCGGCGCCGACTTCCCAATTATCTACACATTAGCCAGCAACATCATTTACGCGTTGGGCCGCGCAGCGGGGGCAGACGAGGAAGGCGGCGGCGATGGCAGGCTCTCGAGAAGCGGTTGCAGTGGAGGCGAGGGGCGAGGACGACTGTGGAGCTCGCAACAGCGAAGGGGCAGGGTACTTACGAGGGACGGAGCCTGGTGGTGGTGGTGGTGCCTATGGGAGGAGCGAAATAAAAATAATGACGTAAGACAGAATGTTTGGATGTGAAAAATGGCATAATGGGGAAAGAGGCGGAGGAAGCAAGCGAGTTTGAAGAGACGGAGGAGGTATACGGAGGCGGAGGTGGTAGAACATATCAAATAAACGAAGATGAAAGAGGGAGACATCGAGGCACAACAGGAGAAAAACGGAAGAGGCGGAAAGGCGGAAAGGAGGAGGTGGAAAAGAGAAGGCGACGAGGAAACGGTGGGGAGAGGTCGGAGGATAGAGGGGTGGAAGGAAGAGACGGGTGGAGGAGAGAAAGGGGAAGGCGAGAGGGCTGAAGGAGAGAGAAGAAGAGATGAAAGGAGTCAGGCAAGGGAAGAAGGAGGAGGTGAAGGTGATAGGAAACGAAATAAAAAGACGTGAAAAGGAGAAACAAAGTGGAACGGTGTCGTGTATTATGTGATGAAAAAAGACTGTTCGAGTACACCAAACCCGTACGGAGTGACTGATTGGCGAAAGATGAATGGCATGTCTTCAAACACACAGGAGTGCGGCGTTAGAGGGAACACTAGCAAAAAGACTGGCGCCTTTCAGGCGATGCCGCGCAGCTGCCTTTCCGGAGCAAACGAGAAACCGAAGCGCGGCTACGGCGCGACGCGGCCTATCTTTTTGCAGCGCTCGGCTTTAATTGCCGTGAGGCTCAGCCTGTTTCCCGCCGCCTGCTTCCTCGCGCCGCGCCGTTCCGACCGCACGCAGCGCCGCCTTCGCGCCACTTTGCTTCCCCACCTCAACCCAACTCCCCTCCCCACGCTCAACTCCATTTCATCCCACTCCACCTCGACCCGTTTCAACCAATTCCATTTACTCCCACTCCTCCTCGCGCTGCCTCTTTCCATTTCACCCTATTTCTTCCCACTTCGCCTCGTACTACTTCCCCGAATTCATTTCATCCCACCCTGCCTCGACCTGCCACGCCCCCCTCTCCAACCCCCATTTGCCGTAGTCTTTTCCACGAGTCCCATCTTCCAAGGTTCCGCCTGTTCCCCACCCTTCTTGCCCCACCGCCGTGACTCCCCCACTCGTTGTCCGCGCCCGACCGCGGCCTGCTTCGCGTGCGGGGCGCCGCCCGCTGCCGAAACCCAACCCGCCCCCACCATTACGCCCCGACGCCCCGCACTTTGTCCCTTGCCTTCCTCCAACGCCTTCTGCACATTGGCCGCCCGCCGCGTTGGTTCCGCCGCTTTAGTTTCCGCAACGACTGCCGACCGTTCCACCCTTGCTCTTCCTTCTCCACCGTTATCCCTGGTGCGTCCACATACACGTCTGTTTGCCATTCTGGCCTGCATAGTGAAGCTTGTTTTTTTCCAGCGTTCCTTTCGTTGCCTCAACTTGATAACATTCCGCTCATTAACTTCGTAAGGTCAATTACCTTTCTCGGCTTTGTATTTCACTACTTAAAGGTCTCATTTTCATTAAGCTGTCGTTGTCTCTGCTTCTTCTTTGTGCTACCTGCTTACGAGGGTATATTCCCTTTACTCAGTTATTTTTAAGGTTCCTTTGGTTAGGATGACGCCCATCTGGATGGGTCAATTTCTCACATCATCATGAGGCTATTTCTACTCAATGTAACATCTTTATGCTCTTCATGACAATTTTTCAAGTCTTACAATTTTTGTTATTAGAAACTAATTTTTTCACTTGTGATATAGCTGTCGTATCATGATGTCTTATTAACATGTAGTGTTGCCTGAATCCCTGTTTTGTGGGTCCTTGATACCGAAAAACCAATTGAAAGCAAAACGTCCGTCTGTCCGTCCGTCCGTTCTTCTGTAAACACCACTAGCGTCTAAACCATGCGTAGGATTTTTTCAATTGAAGAAACCCCTGTCAATATGGCTCTGGTCGAAGCTTTGAGATTGTGAAAAACTTTCTTCAAAATTTGGGGGTACTTACATGAAGCACCCTGTACATTTTCAAAATTTCTCAAAAGCGGCATCAAATTTTTTCTTTAATTTTCTTGTAAGAATAATGAAGAACACACTTATAAGGTGGCATGGGTCCTAATTTCACGGTTAACTCCGAATTTTTAAAATTGCAAACGAGTGAATTTATTCGGCTTATTCCTAAAACTACAAAATTAAAGATAGAGATTTTTTCTTCAAATAATGTCGAATAAAGTCTCCCGAAAACTCAACCGTTTTCTGTGAAAACTAGCTCAAGTTTTCGCATTTTTAGAAACGCTTAAACGCCATTTTTTCCCAAAATGGCTCCAAATTTGTTCTTCAAACTTTTCGAACGGATAGTGCAAATTGCGCTCTTTAATATGTCCTAAAGTTCATTTTGAGGTATTTGTTTTCAAACATTACAAAAAAGGTAATTCGCACATTTCCAACAATTTGTAAACACTATTGTATTTGTAAGTTAAAGTGCTTTAAATGACTTCTAATGTTGTTTTTCGAAATCACAAAAGATTCCTGTGAAAAAGGGCTCTAAGTTTTGCATTTACAGGAGTGCTTAATCGCCTTTTTCTTAAAAACGGCTCCAAATTTTTCAAAGAAAATTGCCATTTAGGACGAAGTTTCTGTTCTTTAATATTATTAAAATAATATTTCCGTTCTACAATTAAGAAATCGAAAAATTAAGAATATGTCAAAAAAAAGAACTTTGGGCGGCGATAGATGGCAGATGGCATGAGTATGTGTCAAATCCGAATAGCAACAGCCGAGACCAAAAGAAATAGAAAACCAAACCAAGAAAGTCTGTGCCATTCTGTAGCCCCATTAGTTCACATTTCAAATCTAAATGGGGATTGTTAATTAAAATACGAAAGCCATCAAAATGAGATCACTCACTGGTTCGCAAGCTTGTATCAAAGGTTTTTAGGGGATAGCGCTGCGGTTTCAGGGCGATCGGTTAGGTGTCACTTAATTGAAATATTGAGTTCTTTACGATTTATGGCAAAGGTTGTCATATCTCAGAGAGGTTTCAAATTTGCTTGTTGTGAAATGTGGTACCCTGGTTTAGACACTCCCTTTTTTTTGCAATCAGGCAGTTTGTGCGCCAAAGGTGCCCAGATATCTTTCGTATATTGTGAAGCCTTGATAATATTAGACGTTTGAGTTACAGTCAGAACTAGATTAATATTTTAATGGTCCGTAAGCAAGACCAACTAATGTTACCCTCTAATAATAGTGAAAACTGATCAGTAGTCATCAATATGAATATGGAAATAAAGTATAACCTTTGCAATGTCAAAAATTTTGAATAAAATATTTTAACACTTACAAAAAAAGTGTAGAAACATTTATTGGGAACTCGTCAGGGGAGGGCCATAAGCACGTTATTAGTCTGCTTATATATTAATGCACTCTGTGTTACAATCCTAACCTCCAACAGTGTGCCAAAAATGTTTGGGTAGCAGAAGTTGATATGAATAATTGTGGCTACTTGAAAACAGTGCACGAGCAATCTTGGTAAAACGACAGTCACGCCAGAAATCCAAGGAGTGTGTGAGGTCCTCTTCCAAACCCACAATTCGTCCGCGCAAACGTGCGGTGGGCGCACTGCTCGGCTGAGCGCGTCGCGTCGCGCCGCGGGGTGGCGTCTGCCTGGCCAACGACCCACGCGGCCAGCGCCTGCCCGCCTCAGTAAAATGTTTTTAATTGCCACGGCGCAACGGCGCGGCGCCGCCCTGTGCACGCGTGTGCCACGCCCCCGTCCCCGCCCCCGGCCCTGCCGCGCTCGTCCCGCGCTTTAACGACAGGGCCAAGGGCCGGAGGGCGGCGCAGGTGCGATCGCGCCACCTGCACGCGCCGTTCGCAACTCGCCGGCGCGCCCCGGCCCTCCGGAACGAGCGGGCCGGCGGGCGGCCGGCCGAAGGGCAGGCCCCGGCCAACAGGCGGCTCGTGATACGTGTCACAAGATGCAGGTACAGACACCTTCAGTAACTGAGAGGAAAACTGCTAAAATAGGACTTAAACTTTACGTTAAAAACATTCATTTTGGACGTGTTTTTTAGGTGGTTCAATTTTTGGACAACTCGAAACATTTCACTACATGAGAGACAATATTATTTTTGTATTAAATTTATTTATAAAAGATATTGACTGACAGAAAAGAAAGACTGACAGCGAAATTAACCACGAACTCGCCGTGAAAGTAAGAGAATTGTGATCAGAATCATAAAACTGCTTTAGCCTTTGTTAGTTTTCTTCTTTATTGGATTATGTTTCACAAGGGACTGGAAAGTACTCAGGACAATATGAAGTAATCCGCATTCTTTCAAAGTCTGTATGAAAGTTTTGCGCTAAAAGTTACAAATTACAACAAAACAATTAACTATATAACTTCAAAATAACAATAATATAAAATAAAAATATATTTTGGATCGTTGGGGAGAAATTTCTACTACTGACACACCGGCACAACCTTTCAACTAGGGATTACAATCCAGAAAAGTGGTATCCCGCAATCCAGCGTGATCCAGCGTAATTTTAATCCTGCGGGATCTCGCAACAACTTTGAATTAATTCAAATTTGCCACCTTTAATTTCCACCGATTACTGAACGTAAATGTTCATCATAAAGAGACCCATTTTAATCTTGGTCTGATTCGAATACATGGTTCATATGCTGCTGAACTTTGCATTGCAATATTCAAAGAACGCTTGGCGATCTTTGATATACCGATGGCGACATAACAACTGACGGTGCAAGTGTCATGGTAAAAGTTGGCAAACTTTTATTTTGCTATCAGCAACGGCACACAGCATACAGTTAGCTGTGGTGGATATTTTTTAAATAAAATGTTGTAAGATATGTAGAACTTACGGAAAAGACGTTGACTGATTATAGATGATGACGAAGATATAGAAGAAATAAATTATAACCAAGTTTTGATCGTAACAATTGATAGACAACCCTCTGAAGTAATTCCCTACTATAATGATGTTATTAAAAAAGTTCAAAAAGTGGTAAAGATTTACAGAGGTCTCTAACTAATGATGCGTATTCGCAAAAATACGTAAAAGAAGAGACAGAAAAATAATTATGCTTAATTCTAGATTGCCGCATTCACTGGAACAGCTTGCTTGATACGTTAGAAAGGTTTTACAGTCTCAAAGTGGCTCTGAGAAGGCTTTCGTTGTTATAGAATCTGACAAAATTTACGGAAGAAGAATGGTACAAAATCAAAAACGTAATGGACAGCTTGCAGTTCTTTAAATTGGGCGTCGAGGTATTATGCAGAAGGGAGTCTCCCCTAATAATGGCAAACAGAACATTTCAATTTATTTTAGAAAAGCTGGAGAAACAAGTCACAGTTTTAGGCAATGAACTATTTGAAGCGCTACGTGCAAGAGTGAAAGAAAGATGCAGTGAAATTACAGAGCTGTCATACTTTTTTGGACGCTGCAAATAAATCAACATAGCTCTATATTGATTTATTTGCATCATCCAAAAAAGCATGAGCAAGAGTTGAAAACGACCAATTCTATATTTGTAATGCCGAAAAAGAATAAGTTACAGGGAGAAATGGAAAAACATATTATGTTGAGTTATTAAAGAAGACGCTCAAAATGTAGAATTTGTACTTGTAGATGATGTAAATGCAGATAATAACCAACAGTCTCTGGAAGTAGGAAAACAACTTTACAAAAGGAATTTGAAATGCAGCTGAAGAAAGGCAATGAAGATTACACTAAACAGAAACTAGACAAGAGAAAGACTTCGAAAATATATTAAAAAAGAAATGGCATTATTTGCAAGTGATGGAGTTAAAGGGAAGTATTTGACTTTGTTGCATGATTCTTATTTATTAAGAATCAAACCAACAAGAATGGAGGCAGAAAGAACCTTTTCGGCCTCTAGCTACCCATATAATTCCATACGAAGTAGGTTAGGAGAAACCACCATTAATGCTATTTGTATTTTAAGATCATATTTTCAAAACGAGAAGTGACTGTTTATTTGATATTTCTAAATTTGTTACATTACTTAATTGATTGATTAATTAGTAAGAAAAATTAAAAGACTATTAGTAAACTTAACTTATATTCATATGATACTCTTTGTGAATAAAGAATATTGATCTGATAATAACTATCGTAAATAAAGATTAGTGTAGCGTCGCAATCGTCAACGACGCCAAGTTAGATTTTAATTTGGGAAATATGTAGATCAGATAACTCCATTTTTATTTATTACACAAAGGTAAAATAAAGTATAAGTATTTGATAACAAATATTTCCACCATAACACCATGTAGCGTCGCAATCGTCAACGACGCTAAGTTAGATAAACTCCTTGTGGACACGAGAACCTTTTTCAGGTTCTTTTTACTTCGACCTCTCAAAGCCTTCTCAATATTTATCTCTCTAGCAACAACTCATGTTGCTAGGCAGAAACAAAATCATCATAACTACTACGTTACAGACTCCCCCAACCTTTCAAGAGTTTTGTTGGAGAGATATTGATTCAACAAAACTATGTGTTAACATAGTTCGTAGTTAACACAAAAGATTACACAAAATTGTTTACATTATTTACAATAAATTTCGATTTATTTAGTCACCAGATTTCTGTGCTTTTCAAGAATAGTAAAATTCTACTCTGGCAAAGCTCTGCTTAAAAAATCGACATTTTTATGTTTCTTACCCTTCCTATGTATTACTTCAAAGTCATAACTTTGGATACTAAGAATCCATCTCGTTATTCTGGAATTAATACACATTTTATTTCTTAAATAAACCAAAGGGTTATGATCCGTAACAATTTTGAAGGGAATCATCCCGTCTAAATAATATTTTAATTTAGATATTCCCCAATAAATTGCTAAACACTCCCGTTCAATAACAGCAAAATTTTGCTCAGATTTATTTAATTGTTTGCTAAGATATATAATGGGATGCTCTTCTTCTTTTTCGTCTTCTTGACAAAGAATTACTCCTATACCATAGTTAGAAGCATCTGGCAAAAGGATAAATGGTTTGTCAAAATTGGGTGCTTTTAGAACTGGTTTAGTTGTTAACATTTTCTTAATTTCATTGAAAGCATTTTCGCAATTTTCATTCCATATTACTTTTCCTTTCCTTTCTTTTCCTTTTGTCAAAGATGTTAAAGGCATTAACGTTTCTGAAATATTAGGCAGATACTTCCGATAATACGATATCATTCCTATTAACCGTCTTATTTCAGTTTTTGACTGAGGTTGTGGAAAATCTGATATCGCCTTTATCTTTGCCTCTAGTGGTGACAATTCCCCTTGTCCTACCATGTGTCCAAGATATTGTACCTTTTCTTGAGCAAATTTGCACTTACTCGGTTTTACCGTAAGTCCTGTATCTTTAATTATTTGTAAAACCATTGTGATTTGATTGACATGTTCTTCCCAAGTATTAGAAATAACAACAATATCGTCCAAATAGTGACAAGCAAAAGGAATGTCTTTAAATATCTTTGCCATTAAAGAACAGAAATCAAATGGGGCATTTCTCAACCCAAAAGCCATACGTAGAGGTCTATAAATTCCAAATGGTGTCACAAAGGTAGCATATTAAATATTTTTTTAAAATAAAATTTTGTTTTAGTAATATTATTTAATTTACGATAGTCTACACATGGACGGTGATCTTTCCCTTCCACCTCTACAAGTATCATGGGTGATAAATAATCTGAAGTTCCTTCCTCTATAATATGATCTTCAAGCATCTGATTAATCTCTTTTCTTAAAATTTCTTTTTGTCGTGGGGAAAATCTATATGGTTTGCAGAAAATAGGTTCTCCTTTAGTCAGTTCTATATCATGTAACACTAAATTAGTTTTCCCAGGTTTTTTATTAAATATTTCCCTAAATTGAAGAACCACTGCTTGTATTTCTTTGATCTGTGATTGTGATAAAATACTGTCAAGTTGACTAGCCTTAAGAATTTCATCCACAGTCTCAATTGGCTTAGTTTCGTTTATCACATTTTGTACTACTAAAATTTCATTTACTGCCTTCTCCCTCTGAAAATATGGTTTTATCATATTGTGATGATAGACTTTATCTTCAAAGTTATTGTTTTTGAAACATCTAACCAAATAATTAGTGTCTGATATCTGTTTTATTACTTCCCCTGAACCTTTCCATTTTATGGAGAACTTCCCTTCACTAGGATTCATTATTAACACTCTATCCCCAACCTCATACTTTCTTTCTTTACTTTTTCTATCATAATATGTTTTATTTTTTATTTTCTTTTGTTCTTCATTTTGTCTAGCAATTTCTTGATACTTTCTAAGTGTGTTAATAATTTTAAATACGTACCCTACCACTGTTTCTTCATTTTCTTTTTCTGTACCTTCCCACCTATAGTTCAGTATTGTCAATGGGGTTCTCAAATTTCTCCCATAAACTAATTCGGCAGGGGAAAAACCGGTTGTTTCATGAACTGTTGTTCTTAACGCAAATAACACACTAGGGATATATTTGTCCCAATCACCTTTCTGCTCTAGACACATTCCATTTAATAATCCTTTCATGGTTCTGTGCCATCTTTCTACACTATTGCTCTGAGGATGATATGGTGAACTATGAATTATTTTAATTCCTAAATCCTCTAAAAATTGTACCGTCAATTCGCTTACGAATGATGTATCCAAATCGCTCTGAATTTATTCAGGAAATCCTATCCTACTGAATAAATCCAATAAAGTATGTACAATTGTTTTGGATTTTATGTCGGGAACTGGTATAGCCTCAGGAAATTTCGTTGCAACACATACTGATGTCAGAATATACTTATTTCCAGTCGTAGTAATATTATAGGGCCCGCAAGTATCAAAGCAAATGCGTTTAAAAAGTTCACCAATAGTTGCAACAAGATGGAGCTTACTCCGTCTTTTGTCTCCTCCGTAGCCTATTCTTTGACATGTATCGCATGTTTTGACATAATTTTCTATGTCTTTGTAGCATCCCGGCCAAAAAAAATATTGATTTAAATTGCGTTTAGTTTTGGTCACACCTACATGAGCTCCTAAAATTTCATGAGCTAGTTTCATTAAATTTTCTCTCATGGATTTAGGTATTACAATTAATGATCTAACCTGTTTTCCCATATTAGGATTTTCAAATACTAATAAATCTTGTTTCATTTTAAAAAAATTGTTTCAATTGATTCAAATTAACTTTTATTTCACGTAAATCTAAATCTTTCTCCTGTTCTTCTATCATAGATTTATGATCTACTTCAAGCAAACTTTCTATTTTCTGCATTTCAGAATCTGATATAAACTGATCATCGTTATTGTCATCAATTACCGCATTTTGTAAAACATATTCTTCCGCTAATTCACCTTCGCTTTCATCTAATTTGTCTTTAGTAACATTTTCCTGTTTGGTCATGTTTCTAGTTTGTCTCTTAGTATATAAGTATCAAATTTCATATTAACTAATTTGGCAGTTTGATTACCTAATAAATATTTATTGGAGTCAAAATTATTTGATATTACCGCCGCTTTAGTAAATAAAAGTCCAAAAGGTCCTTCCAGTTTGATTTCCGCAATCGGAAGACAAACTAAATGTTCCATTATCGGTGTTTGTACCCATATGTTTTCGCCAGTATAACATTCTTGAGAGACGTACTTCCTAGGAACTAAGTCAATGTCTGATCCTGTGTCTCTTAATATATTAATATCGTAATCATTGGCTTTTCCTTTAAATAAATAAGGATTTATTTCACTAATTCCCTGATCATTTTGTGATGATTCTATGCATGCTAATTGTTTTGGTTTAACATTATTTAATTCTGGGCAGTGAGGCTTAATATGTCCAAAACCTTTACAATAATAGCATTGGATGTCTTTTCGCTTTTCGAAATCTTCACTTTTAACTTTACCTTCTTTGTGCATGTAAACCCTTTTTGTCTGGACTGTCTACAATTTTTTTACTGTCTTTCTCTCTATTACTACGCCTATTAAACTGTTCTTTCAAATATACATCGCAAGATTTTAACTTGAAATTTTTTCTAACTTGGTCAAAGTTTTCCAAAGCCTTCACTAAATCTTTAGCTTCTTTAAATGTAACCCATTTCTCAATCATTTGTTCTTTAACAATAATAGGAACACACCTCTTGATTTGTTCCGTGACTAGAAGATCTTTTAAGTTATCTAAAGAATTTATCCCTAATCCTTCAGTCCAGCCATCTAAATTAACTTTTAAAATATATGCTAAATCTGCCCATGATTTATCCGGAGTTTTACGTACTGAATAAAATTGTTGTCTTAGTTTTTCAGGTGTTGATTTGAATTTCTCTTTCAACAACTGAACTACCTGATCGTAATTTATATCATCTTTCTGCTCACGAATTAAATATTCTGCTTCTGCTAATGGCAATAGAGACATTAAATATCGTCCCCAATGTTTACGATCTAAATTTTCTGCCTTTGCAAATATTTCAAAATTTTTTATACACAATTCAATATTGTGACTTTCTGGTTCAAAAGCTTTTAAATTTCGCATTAAATTAAGTTTAATATTCTTAACATGCTCTGTTTCAGATTCTAGAAACACCTCATTTTGAATTCGTCCATTGGATGCTTTAGCTTGTATCTTAGCTAATTCTACTTCTTTATTTGCATTAATTTTAGCCAATTCTACCCTTTCCTCTTTTTCTTTTGCTGCTATTCTTAACATTTCCTCTTTTTCAGCAAATACAAAATTATTATACCATTCCTTTTCATAATCTTCATGGCTTTTTATTGCCAATTCTAGCCTACGCAAAGTGAGACTTTCAAAATTTTCAATGCTCAAAGCAATAGCCGCTTTCATTAAAATTTCCTTCGACATCTTTGGTTTATTTAATAAGATAATAATCTTTCTTTGAATAGATTTAAAAACTTTACCCTTGCCAGATTAAAATTTTGAAATCTGCTGACTTACCTTTTTTTTAAGCTTCAAACTTCCTGACAATTTTCACAATTTTATAAATCTTGCAATTAGGTCTTCAATAACAAGTCTTTTAAGTCTCTGTTTCTGTTTGCCGCACGAAGGTCTTCAATAACAAGTCTTTTAAGTCTCTGTTTGTGTTTGCCGCACGACACCACACAGCACACCGATAAAATGTTCTGGACTCGTATCACAAATTTCTTCTTCAAATAAAAGTCAAGTTCATCTCATATGCCGTTATATTAGACACGTTCCGCTGCTGCCACCAATTTTACCACCTGACTGTTGCGTCGCAATCGTCAACGACGCCAAGTTAGATAAACTCCTTGTGGACACGAGAATCTTTTTCAGGTCCTTTTTACTTCGACCTCTCAAAGCCTTCTCAATATTTATCTCTCTAGCAACAACTCATGTTGCTAGGCAGAAACAAAATCATCATAACTACTACGTTACATTAGTATTAATATTTTTAGTTCACTAGATTACAAAAACTACAACAAAGTATTATCAAATATTTATATTTTTTATTGTTTTTGGACTTTTTATAAATGAATAAGTAGACGAGTAGCCAAATTGTAAAATAATTCGTCAATTAAATGCAGTAAGGTGTTGCTGATATTTGCATTTTTTAAGAAATATTTGATTATTACCATAGAAAATAGGTTTTTTTTAATTGCATAAAAAATTAACCTGTGCGGGGTCCCCCTGGATTGAGTTCATTTCAGCAAAAATCCCGCGGGATTGAAAAGAGTGCTGGATTGCCATCCCTACTTTCAACGGAGCTTCACACTTTCGCTCCCTTCGCAGTTCGGGGGCGTGTTTCTATGGGAACGATCTCGGAAGACAAATTAAAAAGGAAAAGAACGACAGACATGCCGCTAAAAATATCGCTGACTTTTGCAACAATGCTATTACTCAAAATTGGGCAACGCTTTTTTTTAAAAAACAGAAGACCTTTTTAGCTTTTAATGAGAATAATGATTAAAAAATATAATTGAAGTACTCTGAAAATGTATCTTGAAAAAGTCGTTATCACTGCATTGCAGCATTGAATATTACATACGTGCTTCAAACATTTTCAAACCTGACACCTCCAAATAATGCTTTTTGTGTGATCTTATTTTTTAAGTAAACCGCGAAAAAATGCGAAATCCATGAAGCAAAGCCGACAAACATTGTTCAGCAACATTCAACTGTCTTGAATGTACTTTTTGTGTAATTGCCGAACCGGTATACATACTGTTGGTTTTTGATATACTAATGGATTAATTTTAGAAACTTAACTTAAAGCATGGAAACACTTTCAAATACACATTTTTATTCACGATTTGGGAATGAATGTCGACCTAAGATATTACTGCTGAGATAATATGATTATATTTTATGTGAAATTATTTAACTATGCTGACTCTTTCTCGTCTTCCAACGATTTTTATTAATTATTAAGGGTTCTAATTTAATTCCAGGTAATTATTTCGTATTATGCGTTTACGATATTTATTCAGAAAACAAGTTGATGAGAAGAGTCGGAGATGTTTGTGTGACACACGTTATCTTGAAATTTTGCTTAATTTTATTCGAGTGGGGAAGAGATAAAACCCCATTATGAGCATGTTCAGGTTGATGATGTAAGTACACTTTAGTATGTGAAATGCAACGATGCACAATGAACAGTAAACGAATTAAGTTAATGAGTTTGCTCAGGGGCTAAAACAAACGCTCAGCAAACTCTTTTAACTTGACCATCCGCACACTCCATTCTCTGTTGAGGCTACTTACTGGTGTCAGTGTTAGGGTAGATGTTGACTGCGGCGTCTTGGATCCACGACGTCACCATGACGTACTCGGCCACATACGAAGGCACCTGGCAGCGCAGCACTGCAGTGTTGCCGGAAATGACGTACTCGTCGTACACTTGCACCTCGTACTTCTGCTTCACCACTGAAACAAAGGAAAATTTGCGCATCTTTTAGTTATTTTCGGATGTTAAAGCTCGTAAAAGAGTATTGCCAGGATGTTTTTCACAAAATAAAAACAAACATTTTTTGCAAATTGTTTTGAAAGTTGTAATTTTGAATTTGTTTTGTAGATGGTTTTGACAGTTTTAACTGAAAGAAATCGTCTGTAAATCTTCTGATATGAATGTAGGAAGCTATCTTATATATTATTTCTCAAAGTTCTGTTTGGTCTTTTCAATATATTTGGCGACATTCGTAACCGATCTGCATAAAGAAGCAATAGATTGAAAAATAGTGTTTCTTTTCAGCTGCACATGGGACATTCGTATTCAAAAAGTGTGTTAAAAATATGTAAATATGAAAAAAAATGGTAATTCGGGATGTGTAATTTCTGATTGCCGCGCGATCTTTCGGAAGAAAATTACTCACTGTCGGACGGTGGCAGGGGACAAGTGAATGTTGCAGTCTCAAGCATTTTTGTTTGTTTCAGTTTAGTGTAGGTTGTGTAAGCACGTGAACATGATTTTCTACATTGAATAGAAATCTTGAAATACGATAAGTTAGTGATCGTAATGAGGTTAGGTTATTTATAGTTAGGTTATTTATACGTTAGGTCGTTTATAGTGCTCGAATACAAAAAAAAGAATTTAAGCAGAAAACAATTTGGTTATTTGACTAACCGTGCGATTTAATCGCACGGGTTCTCACTAGGTGCAATTATTGCTCTTCTAAGTAAAGAGATTACCAAAACAAGATGACTTAAAATTATTAATTTTACTCAATTGATAATTTCAAATCTGACTTATGTATCATTTCAGTTTAATGGATTATTTATTTGCTTTAATAGAGGAACTGGGAATTAATACAGCTTCATTTGAGGAAATAACTCTCAACTGACTTCTCCAAAAGGCTGTCATGAGCCAGGTATTCATTTACGAACCAGCCCTTTTACTTTCTCGTATGCATACGTATACATGAAGTAGTAAAGAGAAAGTTATATAATGTTGAGGAAAATCGATTTCGAGATTTTAAAGGACGTACATGTTTTGGGGTTCTCAGAAAACGAAAAAGTGTTTTTTAAAACATCCGTACACTAGCGTCTAAACAATTCGTAGGATTTTCTCCAAAATGAATATTCCATGATCGATCTAGGCCAACTCGAAGTTTTGGGATTTTGAAAATTCTTGAAAATATGTGGGTACTTTACATGAGGCCAGTGGATTATTTCCAAAACTTTTTCAAAATGTTTTCGATTTAAAAAAAATACTTTTAAGAACAGAGTGAAATGCAGACGGCCTAGGTCCGATTTTCACTATTAACTCTGAATTTTCGAAAGTTACAAAAGTTTGAATATTTTTCGGTGTCTTCCCACGACTACAATTGGAGACTCCAAATATTGGAGACGAAGATTTCTTCTTCTAATGAGTTTTTTCTCTCAATTAGTCCTTTAATGAATGCTATGTTCATTATCTTGAAAGTATTAAAAACTGTAGCATAACTTTGAGTAAAATATGAGCAATATTAAAAATAATATTTCCTCAAAAACGGCTCCAATTTTTAAAACCTTGTCTATGGATAAAAAGACATGTATTGAAAAACGTGACAAATAATTACTTTAATGTATTTATTTGACTCACGTTGTTAATATTTACAATAAGGGAGCTTTTACACTTGATAGCATTTGTGAGTATCAAGGTTTTAAATGATTTCTCTAGAAGTTTCTCGAAAATACGAAACTTTTCTCAGAAAATTAACTCAAAATTGCACATTTTGAGAAACACTCAAACTCTTTCTCGAAAACGTCTTCAAATATTTCATTAAGTTTTTGTTCGGATAGTGCTAATGCACGAGACGTAACACCACTCTGTGGGTACATTATTTTTTTTCAGAAAATACATTATAGTTATTTATGCACGAAGAGAGTTATAAGGCTTGTAATGATTGAGCCATGATTCAGATCGGCCTAAGGCCTTCGGGCTTTTTGTCGCCCGAGATCATTGGAATCAGTTAACACCCGTGGTTTATATTGGATTTAATTTTAACCTAATTTTAATGATTCAGATTTACTTATTTACTAATTAATTAGATTTTAACTTGACTCGGACTGCCTTTACATATTTCCCTATCATGATTCTCATCATTAGAGAACATATAACATCTTTCAGTTACTCTCATATTTTCCTCGCAACCACGATCCTTACGATCCAGGAACGTTATGCAGTGTACAACGAGTCCCGTTCCGAAGTCAATAAAAGGCAATAACGTGTCAGAAAAAAATAAATGTATTTTTTTAAATATATCTCACTACGTTAATTCTTCTAGAGTTAAGGCAACTACTAGTACGAGAATGTCTGGGTCATTCTGAAGCACCACCAATTAAATCGCTCATCAGTTGCTCTGAACGCACTGCCTGCGAACTATAGTAAGCTTGTTACCTTCTCGACATGGCTGTTTTTAATTAAATATTACATGTTCTGAAACCTTCATTGACATGGCTGTTTTTAATTAAATATTACATGTTCTGAAACATTTCACAAATTTCTGGATTTAATATTTCAAATATTTATTATTAATAGTTATTTAATATTATGTTACAGGTATATTCAAAATGGAAATAATTTTCCTTGAAATTGTGTTTCATAGTTTCAAGTATATTTTCATTAGAATTAGAACACTGAGACAAGTCGTGTTTCAATAACATCTCTTTTTCTTTCTCTTTGAAGTAAATATTATTAGATAAAGAAAAATTATTAACATGTTTTGAATTTTTGAGTAAGCATTAAAACACCATTCATCTGAAAACGTGCACGTCCCAGAAATTCCGATGCAGAAGGGCGAGACATGTTTACCGTATTTTTTTCGTTATGTCCTCCCTTGAGTACAGTCGGAGTTTCTCTTGCGACTCGGTTGCCTTGGCGCTCCGTTGTTTTCCTCCGCGAACGTGTTAACAGCCGCGTGCTCCGGGGCAGTAGGTGAAAGCGCCTCCGTCTCCTGGCTTGTTACGCCATCTTTTGTTAGGAAACATCTTTTGTGCGGTCTTGCTGACACGCACAGTGTAACATTGCGGCGCCGCCGGTTTACCTCTGAAAGTTGGGACATTGAAGGCCTGCTGGATATCTGCATTTTTGTTTGATCTGAGACATTTTTTTAGAAATAATGAGGAAGATGATATCTTTTGTGAATTCGTAAAACCTCGTATTTCCGCGAGTCAAATATTTTTTGTATGATGTATATTAATGATAATTTTTTTAGATTACATCTCTATAAACCTGAAAATAACGTTACAAAAGGATAAAAATATAATGGTCAGGAAAAGGAAATTGGAAACTGGATTTTGAAATAATCCTACTCCGAACTTAATAACGGAACAGCAAATCTCTTAATAATTGTATCAAGTGTACAAGAAAACAATCACAGAGCGTTGTTTCCTTTTAATGGTTTGCGGCCAATCATCAGTGAAAGAGTGGATGAAATTACAAAAGAATTCACCAAACTACAGCAATAAATGTAAGATTTAATTTCATTTCAAATAAACAGAAATACAAAATATTTCGAAAAATTAAATATGTAATATACAACTTGAAATTGCAATTATTCTTTTTTCTAACAAATGGAATGAAGAAACTTCTTACGAAATAAAGGTACAAACAACATTTACATGTAACAAACAGCTTTCGCACCTGTAATATGATTAAAGATTAGCGTAATTTATTTTTAACACTTTTCGAAAATTTCTGACATGTTGAAAATAAATATGCTATAGCAATAGATTCATGTGTATTGAATTTTGAAGTCATTGTTTATCATTAACGGTGATGACCAGATCTCGAAATTTTAGGCACAATAATGTGATCAATTAGGCACCTAAAATATGTAACAAAATTATGAAACTATTCGACACAGAACTATTAGGCATAGAAGTGAGTTTTAGGCACTTAAAATGGGCTACAAAACTATTAAACTGGGGATTTAAAAAACATTAATCATGAAAAGTTGTTTTTTAAACTGATCACAACAGTATTAAATTAGGCACTTTTTATTATTCAAGAAAGGCAAGTATTTTTAAATTTATAAAACGGGCCATAAGCATATTGTTTTATTCACTTTTATAATTAGTTGCATTAATATAAGGTCAAGATTTTCTCTAAATTTTGTACAGAAAGGCCGTGTTTTTTATCAGTTATAACCAGTTTGAAAGCTGAACATGACATTTCTACTGAAACAGATGTTATGTGTGTGAACTTAAATTAAGTCATATTTCTCATGCGCACTTCTTCGGGAACTACTCCACCCTCCCCCATCAAAATGACCCATTACACCACAAGCAGGGTTGCTTTTAATTACGCTCACCCATTTGCACTTCACTTTGTCCGCAAGGACTCACTTAGAAGCATTTAATTGTGGATGAAAAAACAGTGATAGTAGACAGTGCATCATTTTCCAGACTCTAATTGGCTTACACTACCTTGTAATTTTCCTGGGTGTCCGAAATATTGTCCATCAAAGGAAAATGTTACTTCTTGTGAATATACAGTGTTAATCTATTGTATAAACTATCACCAATCCATTTATTTAAACCTGAGCAAATGATTTCAAGTTGCCGAGTGCTTGCGTTGCACTGTGGGAGTCCGACCTTCCTCAGTCTGCCCTTGGCTGATGACGTCACCCAGTTGTGAGGCAGGCCTGGTGTCTAGGTGGTGATCTTTTTACTCATTTTGCTAAAAAATGGCGTCGTTTCAGCATCGAATATTCTTGACAGATTCTCTTCGTCAGTGACGTCCTCTTTTTAATGAGTAGAAACTCTGAGAACTTATGCAAAAAGATGCAATGATATACACGCAGCGACGAAATAAAAAAAATGCTAACAACTTTTTAAACTGGAATCTCTGCTTCTGAGGTCAAACAGTAAACAGTTATTTCCTTATATTGTGAAAAAATAGGTATGTTGTGAGAAACACGCCGGTGTGTTTTTCTAATGAGCCTCTTCTACACATAAAACAGCATTGTAAACGCAGTTGTTAGAATTCAAATATTATGAACCATTTATCCTATTTAGGGATGTGGCGAAGAGTTCAGAAACTGTATCAGAATGATAATATACGTTGCAAAAGTCCCGAAAATTTGACAGAGCACCGCTGGCTCCAGTGAGAAGAGACCGCACACACTGAACGGGTGCTGCAACTGTTGAAGCTGCATCAGCTGAACAGCGAACTCTTGCAGACAGGGTGAGGGCCTCACCAGCGCCATCTTGTGCACCAGGCGTATAATGGCGGAAACTTCGCTCTGAACAGAGTGAACGGATGAAACGCCAATAATGATGTCTAACAGGCTCCAAATTACCATCATCACTAACCAGTACCACTCGACGGACTCTTCCGGGACCAAAACACGACCGCGAACGAAATAAATCAAGAGTAGAAAGGCGGCGCATACGAGAAACATGAGAGAGAAGCCACATTCCAAAAGCAGCGGGGCAGCGTACCCTTTGTTTAGGAGCCCTAATGCGTCGTGCAGTCTCATGTGTGCCATTCGGTACTCGTTCACGACGAGAACATTTTTGAAGCCGAGGTGGTAACTTCTCGCCACTGCTATATCGGCGTGGTTCTTATTCTCTAGAACCCAAGCAGGGCAATTCGTTTGTTTTTCTGTTTTATAGTATGACTCCATAATCGCTCTCAATCTCGCGAAAGAGTGTTTCATAATACGTATCCACCCAATATACTGCGTTTTGATGCATTCTCCGAACGCTCTTAAAACTACAATGGAATGAATCCATGTCATCGGCGAAGTCAGAGAACAATATATTGTTAAACTCTGCAACGTGCGTGTGTAGATGAATTTTTTACAAGTATTAATATAGTCAAGTGTCTTCAGCGGAATCACTCTGTCGACAGACGTCAATTTCCTTAGCACAGCACTGAACATTGTCTGGAACTTGGTTGCGGCTGCGAAGACATTGACCAGCGCCGAGGCGAGGATAGTCACCGACACCGAGCTCTGAGTCACGAAAAACAGCACACTTGCTCTCCTCTCCCGGAAAAAGAAGAAAAAGAGGAAGTGAAAGGTGTAGCACGCCAAGAGGAAGAAGAGAAGCCAAGTGTACACTCGCGAAGCGCGGCACGTTCGTACAACGATGAGACCGGAGCGGTGGCACAAGCTGAATGGAGCGAGGCCCACCATTTTGGACACGAGGTACAGAGGGCGCACCACGGCCAGTAAGGGAGGCGCAGGCTCCCTGAACAAGATGGCGGAGGCTCTGACAGCGCCGAACGGCGCCGAATTGGCGCCGGAGGATATTTTCATTGGCGAACTGAGCTAAAAGACTTGTTAAAGTTAACGAGCGTGCTAGGCGTCTGTTTTAGAGAATTGCATTAAAACTGGTATGGCAGATTTTCATATGTCCCAGTGGAATAGGGCCAATTGAAAAGCCTGAAAGCGATGACAGGTTCATGAAGCGAAGCGAAGACAGGTTCATGATGATGAGAGCCTACAATAGAAGACAACAAAATCATTTAAAAAAGGCTGAATTTGTATATAATAAAAGTTACAAATTCATTAACATGGAACTTCATGAGCAAAATACTGTATTTTGCTTACATACCATTATTTGACAGTAAAAACTGAAATATATATAGCGAGCTATAATTTACACCCAGCAGAATCTAGCTTCATTTGCGTAAAGTTTTTCTAGAATGATAGTAATACCCTGTACCTTCGCAACACTTCGTTAAGTAATGATTTGAAAAGAAAGTCTCGAGTAATCTTGGCTCTTCTGCACTACAAGAAAATGATACTTCTAGATCTCCTCAATATGTTAGTGTTCAGACCAAATAGTCCTATACTTTCATTTGGTACAAGTTTGCAAATGCTTGCAGGAAAGCAAATGGTTGCATCCCACTACACCATTTTAAATAACGCAGTCCAGCTTGATCGACTTGCCAACATTATTGTTATTAAAAGTTTCCCCCGAGAGCGCACCCTTTCTCCCTTTGTTCTGAAAGTCACTGATACAGCGCTGTCCTGGCAGCTCAAAAGCCGAGCAAACCATATTCACTTTCAAGTGGGAATCGCTTCAAGAAAGAAATGACAGACAGTATTTTAATGGATTACACGATAGACATCACGAACGTGAACGAACTCAGGCATAACAAAATAATTATCTTTCGCGGTCGCTGAAGGACAGTAAATTAAGCACTCGAGTCAAAAGTCCATTTAGTTTTCTCGTCATCGTCCATAAAGACACTATAATTTTGCAAGTTAGCGTTAGTGTCGAATTCATATCTGAAGAAAAATTAGAAATTCATTTAACTCGGGAGACACATAATGTATAAGCGTTATTACCTCCTCCAGACTGATGGGGCATTATTTACGCAGAACGAGCAAGGCAACCAAGGAAAATTAAGTTGTAAATTAACTCTAAAGTGGCCATGGCCAGGTTGGCTGACATCATTAAATTTTTTTCCTACCAATATTTTGAAAATATTCACACTTCTTAAGGATTAAATATGTAGTATGTTCCAAAACGTATTCATGATAATTTCATGTGCAATCCTCACTTTTCCTTTCAGAGAACGCATTCATTAACGAACATGTAAAATTAGGCATATCGAGCTGAAGAGACAGTTAATTTAATGCAGCAAAACTCAGTATAAAGTAGATTCTCTCCGTTTGGAGATCATATGACGACCTCAAGGTTTTAAACGTCATCGGAGTTTTCTGAAATGCCAAGGGAAGAAGGACCCATTGCAACCTTCTAGTCTCAAAAATTTTAAGAAAACGATTATTCACAGGCAAATTAACCGCTTAATTACATCATCCATGAGTTTCAACCAAACTGCTCAGTGTTAAGAAGATTATGTTGCATAACTTAACCTTATTCATTCCATTTCAATTTGATATTCGCCTTCATGACCAATTCTCTGGTTCAAAAGTTAGGTCTCTGTCACACGGCTAAACACTGAACAACGACTGGAGATTAAATTTAGCATGTCTCTGGATCTATGAAAGGCTTTAAAAATTACGAAAGGTTGGCGATTTTCGAGGAAATTTATTTCGTTTTGAAGTTGGAGAGATCTAATAATTATCATTGTATTAATATATTTTAGGTGAGGATGTAGTTTGATAGAAAAAAAATACACATGTTTACCGTCATGGGAACGTAAATTTCACGTCCAAAGTGTCTTGATCCAAGAGGTTAACGGCGAAAAACAAACTTACCTGCCGACTGCGCTATCTTATGAGGTTTTACAAACGTACGTTCTCTAGACCGAACTATTAAAATTAAATTAATTTTTTGGAGAACTTACAATATAGTTTAATATCCTTTGACAGGAAATTAATAATACTAGTAATAATAATAATAATAATAATAATAATAATAATAATAATAATAATAATAACTCCACGTAGAGAGTACACGACCTCGTAGTTGGTGGTGGAGCTTGAGTACCCCTATGAGCTTGAAAGCTATGTCAATGGTAGCCTAGCTACTGATTGGACCTCCCTTGCTGAATAGGTTGAAGGTCAGACGAAGAAGTACTCTATTTTGAGAAGAGTGGGAAGTAAGTAGAGACGGAAGGGGCGCGAACCTTTGGAGTTCCTGTTATCGGGCCATAGAGGGTACAGGAAAGAAACTAGGTTGGCACACCAGCCCACTGTTTAGAGTGGAGGCCCGAACCTTGCATTAGCCAGCAAAGGAGGCTGCCTTCCAGGAAGTCTAGAGGAAGGAGATTCAACTCCGGTGTTGGAGGCATGGCGGGAACAAAACGTACGAAAAACGTCGGTAGCTACTTGGAAAATAACAAAACAAAACTAGAATCTTTCCTACTTCGGCGATATCATGCGGTGGGTGAAGGAACTTACTCAATACTCACGAAGGCGCCGGTCAGTTGCATAATGGCGCATGTTGACATAATGGCGCCGGACAGTTGCATAATGGCGCATAATGGCGTTCGGCACTGCTGGATCGGTCTTTGGGCGTACCTCAATCCAAGACAATCAGATGGAAAAGAAGTAGTAACGGTGCATTATTATAGTGCTAGCCGACTTGGAATCGAATCGGGTTCATTTTTATCTTCATCAAGAAGATTGTAACGCAGTGAATTGCAGCTCTCTTGACAGGTCTTTACGCAGTTTGTGCTGTATTTAGGTGATAAATTTATAATAATTGATTTATTAATTATGATTATCATTATTGTCAAGGGCGTGTCCCGTTAGTATTCATAAATAAATATTGCTTCCCGCGGAAACGCTTGGCTTTGCTGCCATTGGCAGCTTTGATAGGTTCCTTCGTGGTTCTTTCATTCGCCGCGTGATGTCGCTGAAACGCAAGAAGTCTAGTTATATTTTATTTTTCAAGTAGCTGCCGACGTTTTCGCTACATACCCCCACCACCGGAGTTGAGTCTCTTTCCTATAGACTTCGTGCTGCCTACAGCAGTCAGTGAAAATCCCGTAGGGCTGCCGACTGCCGACTGGCGATTGGAGGGACCCCTTGCTGAGACCTGCGGGGGGATGTTCCGACGCCA
The DNA here is from genome assembly GCA_031308135.1 of Acheta domesticus. Taxonomy (NCBI): domain Eukaryota; kingdom Metazoa; phylum Arthropoda; class Insecta; order Orthoptera; family Gryllidae; genus Acheta; species Acheta domesticus. The sequence continues at coordinate 55,410,671 of JAHLJT010004567.1, forward strand.
CTGTGGGTGGCAGTAACGGTTGACAGGTAATAACCCATGGGTAAAGTGTGATTTGTGAACTCAAACTTTCTTCCTACGAATATTCACTTAAAACCAATGACCAAAATGGATTGAACAAGAAATGTAATGAATATTAACGTGCCTTGTTCAACCAATGTCCGATACCTACTCAAAAACTGAGCTAATGTCACCTTGTCGACATCTGGCAATCAAACGGATATTAGTCACAGGGACCCGGAGCCGGCAGTAGCTCAAAGCCATCGTCAGAGATGGACCTGGGATGAATGGAAGGAGGTGATGTGGTGTTTTTACTATGCAAAAGCGAAAAATGGAGGCTCAGAAATAGAAGTTTTCAAGGTATGGAGAAAGCGAAACCCAGATATGAGACCTACCCTAGACTCAAAGAAGCTTGCCAGTCCACGAAGATACATACTAAGCAGTGGAAAATTCACAGCAGAACAACTTACAGACATCCAGAGAAACGCGAAGTATTCACCTGAAGAACATTTTAAACTATCTATAATCCCTGAAAACGATGGTTCTCTTGAAGGTTTAACTCTTCCAAGTGAAACATTCGTCAATGGTGAAAATTCATCACACGACAAGGACATAACGTGGAACCACCTCCGACGCGAGATAGAAAGAGTTCGTTGACTTCCATTCGAATCTCTTGCACCGTTGAGGAGAAATTACAAAAATGCTAAAGATAAGTGTGATAGAGACAGCGAACTCTGTCTTAAATGAGGTTGTTCAGACCTCAAGTACAAATCTAGATATTACTGAAATCTATTAAATCATAAATGCGACTGGATATCTAGTAAACAGATAATTTTGGGGCCAGCCAAGAGCACCGACAGCCGGTAAAAAATACTCCATGCTGAACGAAAATACCAAATTGAAGATGACATGACACCACAAGGCTAATGGTAGCTGAGACGCTAAAAGAGAAAATCATTGCATGGGTTTAAGAAATTAGACTTTATAAACGTAGAGAAGATTTCCGTGTACAGAACCGGTGGTTGAAACAGACACAAAGAGATTCTATCGCTATCTGATTCAGAAACCGAATGGCAATGCTGTTACTCCTTCAAAAGATGACGTGGAATCTGGCGGGAATCTGGGAAGAAAGAAGATTCTACAACAAAGACGCATCTTGGCTGCAATCTGAAATTGATGCAGCCGGTGGGCTCATGGGAACAGTGGAAGATATTTACGAATTCTCGGAAGAGGACATCTTCCAAGCAATTAAAAACATGGAATTGCTAAGATCTAGATTTCTTGGATTAAGAAATTAACAGCAGTACATTCTCATCTAGCAAAGGCTGTTAATAAAATTCTAGAAAGGAACTCTCGGAATGGCTCACACGCGGCATCACGTATTTGCTACCTAAAGCGGGAGAAAGTTCTTTGGCGAAAACCTACAAGCCAATCACTGGTCTGCCAGTACTGTACAAAGTTATAACTGCAGCTATAGCTACCAAAATGCACAAACATCTATAGAAGAACCACCTGCTGCCAGTTGAACAGAAAGGATGTCGTAAAGGTACCTATGGATGTAAGGAAATCTTGCCATTAAATAAAATCATTTTGAATGATGTAAGAAAACGAAAACGTAATTTAAGCATGGCTTGGATTGACAACTAGAAGGACTTTGACAGTGTACCACACGATTGGTATTTGAATACCCTGGAGATCTATCTATTTCATTCCAGACTTGTTGAGTTTTGTAAGGCTAGTATGAAGTCATGGAATACCAGGTTACTAATACACAGCGGAAAGGAAGTAATAGAAACCAGAAATATTCTGATAAACAACGAAATTTTCCAAGGAGATTCGCTATCGCCTCTGATGTTTTGAATTAGTTTGATTCCACTATCTAGACAGTTGTCTCCCACTGACGTTGGTTACAGGCTCCACGGTGATGAAAGACCAGTATCACGTTTGTTTTACATGGATTATCTTAATGTATTCGCTAAGAATGAATATCTCCCAAATACTGTCCGTCGTGAATACTTCAGCTATGACATCTACATGACATTTGGTCACAAGTGTGCAAAAATTAACTTAAAAAGAGGCAATGTGACAACGTTAGAAAACATTCAAGTTGATACGCACACTGTGTTTCAAGATCTTGAGCGAGGAATAACATACAAATATCTGGGCATTGAAGAATGTGATACCATCTCGAACGACACAATGAAAGAGAGAATTCGCAGGAAGTATTACAGAAGATTGAGGCTTGTCCTGCAGTATGCTCTGAACTCCAGGAATAAAATATCAGCAATAGGTAGTTTGGGTAGTCCCTGTAGCCAAATACGGTTTCAGTCTGGTGGACTGCACTGAGCAAAAAATTCGAATCATGGATCGAAAAACTAAAAAATTGCTTACAATACATCATGTCGCTCACCCTTGAGCTGATGTATATAGACTTGATGTGTCACATAAGGAAGGAGGAAGAGGCCTCCTGGCACAATGTAATAGTCGGTATGGTAAAGTATGAATTCAGGGATCAAGATGAACCTCTAATGAGACAGGACATGAAATCAGACCGAAAAATGGGAACCAGAGGCATTGTGTAGCAAAAAGTATTGCGAATAAGACTATGCAAGACACGCAGAATAACAGACACTGAACTTCTGATACTTCATAACGTGAAATGTGAGACAAAAAATGTTATGTCGCGCTAGTCACGGCGCGCATAAATTTGGAGGTGGCGCGCTAGCGTCAAGGCAGCGCACCCTGATGGGAGCCGGCGGCGGCAGCAATCAGCTACAGCCACGGTTCGGCGGGCTTGAGCCATGGAGCGAGTCTCGCCGCGACCTACGCTCTTCTCGGTACATCTCCTGGACACTGAAGATTTGGCTACGACCTGGTTTACTCTACCGGTCGCTGGGACATTGTTTGTACCGAGAAAAACGCTACTTTGTTAATAAACTTATTTTAACTGAATCTACTGGTTCTTTTTGGACACAACAAAAAAATGTTAAAGAAATCGTGGAGAGACACGCAGAAAACTATCGGACATAGTTGCGGATCTCCTGCATTCTTATAGAGTAATGGGATATAACATGTCTTTGAAAATTCACTTCTTATACTCTGAATTATACTTCCTCCCGAAAAATCTTCAGGCTGTCAGCAATGAGTACGGGGAGCGTTTTCATCAGTAAATTTCTACAGTGGAAAACAAATACTAATGTAAGTGTAATTCTAATAAGTTGTTGACTACTGTTGAACCAAGATGAGAGATGTTCCAGATATAGAGCATCCCGGATAATCATCATGACTACTTCCTAGCTTAATACCATTTAGAGTGGGATAGCAAGTTACCGATTTTATTAAAAATTATAAAAAGTTCAAATGAATATCACACAAAACACTTGCCTAATGGAGGAAAGCTGAAATTATATTTGAATTCAGTATGAAAAATACTTCTAGAATCTATTATTCACATTCTTGTGAAAGAAAAAAATATTTTTGTAAACCAGAGTTATCTTTCCATCATAAATAAGATCTTGATCCAACAACCAGGAACAAATTAATAAAGCTTTCGAATACTTATCTTTCGGAACGTTCCTCTGACAATAGGGTTTTACCTGATCTGTGTCTTTCCTTGCCTGGATTGCATAGACGAGGCACCGCCTCAACCTGACAACAGCTAATCTGCGCTGGGAGTGGGTGCAATTGCATAAGAAGTGCGTGCTGATCAAAGACGAGCGTGAAACATCTTCTTTATCTTGAGTTGCTGAAATCCGTATTTGCGGTGTGTGAAATTGTGAGAAATTTGTGTGAAAATTGTGTGAAATTGTGAGAAAACGTGAGAAATTTCGGTGCGTAGTCGATTGCGTATTTGACGAGGGAATATTCGAGTTTCGAGAAATTCTGTAGAGTATTTACATTTCTGTAAAACAAATTAAAAAAGAAAGAGTAATTAAAATATGATAATTCTTCAAAATTACTTGTTTTAGGCAAACAAAATATGAAAATAGGTATCAATTTTAAGACATTTTAGGCATTAATAGATGCTTTCAGTAAATCTATTTTTTCATGATCCGTAAACATATGCAATTATTTTCTACAACCTCTTAAAGGAATCAAATAGACATTACTTTTGTCCTAAAATTCGAGGTCAAATGACGAGATCATTAATTCTGGAAATGGAAATGTGTGCGTTTGTGGTAAAAATTCGAGGTGTGTGAGCAATTTTATCGAATAGCAAGGCACACATATAATCAAGTCAATTGACTGCTTAAAGTATATACTTTATTATGTAGTTCATGGGTTGCGATAGTGGCACAACTCAAAAAATCAGGTGTTAAGATAAATGAGATGCTGAGAGGCCATTGTTGTTACAAAAACAATAGAAAAAGCCGAGTTATCGGGTCGCAGATTTCGCATGTGCGTCGTTGCCGCCCCGCGCGCCACTTGTCCGCCCCCATTAACGGCCACTTCCGGGCGGCGGCGGCTGGCGAGGGGCGCGTCGCGGCGGGGCACGGGCGCGCGCCAAAGCGCCGCCTCGCGTGACCGGGCGCTCGCCGCAGCACGCGAGGCGCCGCGCGCCGCCCGGTGCACAACCGATCCCAATCGCCCTGACCACCCCATCGGCTCAACGGGGCGCCGGCTCAAGCCTTCGCTCAACGTCACACCGGAACAGGAGGCTCCGGGCATCAACTCATATCACTGCATTGCCTCTGACTGGGAGGTCCTAGGGTTCCATTTCCGACGGGCAGTGGCAGGATTTTTTTGACACTAGTTACATAGCGTAGAAACAATAGCAATACGCACAGCTCTTATTGACTATTACTCTAATAGCAGCTTACAAATCTCACTCAATAAAAATCAAAGACACAAATCTAATTAGCCTATTCAATTCAAACGAAAGACATTATTACTCGGGGATCTTAATGCAAAGCATATTAGCTGGGTCTGCCTCACTAATAATCAAGATGGCAAGATTCTTGCCCAAACTATAACACACAATAACTTAAAAATCATCACAACAATAGACCCAACCTACTACCCTCATGATCGAACACGTAAACCAGATATACTGGATATAGGTATAACACAAACAAAATTTCACACCACAACGGTATTTGAGCTAGATTCTGATCACATCCTAGTACTGATCTCAGCAAAAAAGCTAATCCCACAATATGCAACCGTTCCACAATATGCACCGTTCCCCAACATCTTAAAAACCAACTGGAGAAAATTCCAAGATCCACTAAGAAATAAAATCCCACATTTTAGAATACTAAATTGCCCCGTCGAAATCAATGAGGTTGTATCCCATATTAATACGCTAATCCACTCTACTATCCAAGAAACACAACCAAATAAATCATCAAATAACCGCACTAATAAATATAAAAAATTACCGCCTGATATATTAAATGCAATCTCGAAAAAAAACAACAAAAAACAGAGAGACTATGGAATCAGCTAAGAACGCCGAACCTAAAATCAGAACTGAATCTAATTACAAAAGTAGTTAAAATCTTAATAAAAAATCACAACAACTCTTTATGGCAATTCACCAACAGAATATTGAAAAAGAAAATCACGATACCACCAATAAACACCTCAACAGGTAAAGCCTACACATCTGCTGAAAGATCCGAAGAGCTGGCATTCTACTTCTCATCAACATTTACAAACAACATCTCAAAACCTCACCCTGAACATAAAAGGATAAACAAATGCAACAAAGAGACATACTACGGCCCAGATCACAACACTGAATTCACCAACCCGGCTGAAATTAACAAAAAAATGTAAAACTTACCCTCCCGGAAAGCACCCGGTTACGGCAACATAAACAACACCACAGGCAAAAATCTACCTCCCCCTGCAATAGCTTATATAGCCAATAGTTATAATTCCTGCCTCAGAATTGGATATTTTCCTCAATCATAGAAGCATGCCATAGTTATCCATATTGCCAAACCCAACAAAAAACATGCCCACACAAATAGCTACCGACCCATTAGTTTACTACCCACCTTATCCAAAATTTTTGAAAAAATAATTCTCAAAAGACTTAAAGATCACTTACAGGTAACAAAAGCCATACCAAAGGAACAATTTGGGTTCACCAAAAAACTTTCTACCCTACACCAACTCCTCTGCATTACCGAACATCTTTATAAATCAATTCAAAAGAAATACCAGACAGTAGCAGTTTTCATTGACCTATCACAGGCATTTGATCGGACATGGCATGAAGGACAAAATTAAGAAAATAGGCACACTGCACTATATCCAATCCATCATACAAAGCTTCATCACTAACAGAACCTTCTCAGTAAATCCTACTTCTCATCAACACTTACAAGCAATCCATGAAGCATCCACACTCACCCCCGCGTCCATTATTGCTAAACAATACAACCATCAACTCGCTGCCTCTCAATAAACCAATCAGATTCTTAGGACTGAACATGGACACAAAACTCAACTGGAAGCAGCATATAGACACCAAAATCATTCAAGCTAGAATCAAATTAATACAATTGAAGCCATTAATACACAGATCCAGCCCGTTATCATGCAATTCAGCATTGCAAATTTACAAAGCTATAATAAGACCATTGCTACTATACACCTGCCCAATCTGGTTAAATGCAGCAAAAACCAACCAAAAGAAACTGCAAATAGTTCAAAATCAATTTCTCAGAATCATTTCAAACGCTCCCTGGTATGTAACCAATAAACAATTACATAAAGAATTCAACCTAGAGACTATAGACCATCATATCACCTACCCTGCTACCAACTTCTTCTCAAACATATCCCAAATCCCTTTATTATCAGTTCACAGACTCAGCAAAATCCCATCACATAGAACCAGAATACAAAATAAGTTTCCCTTTCACATTTTCATCAGGAAATTCTCCGAATTAGGTCCCGACAAGAGGACCCCGATGGGTAACCTCAACCACTGCATTAGTTTTAAGTTTTAATTTAAGTTAGCTATTAAGCTATCAAACGTATGTATAGTTAATTTAAACTGAGCTGTGTATTCACCATCTGTGTAAATACATTTAATACATAAGTTACATAGTTACAATTCTAGCGGCCAGTTAGTCTGATACGTGGTTTTCCGTGGTTTTTCCGATCAACACCAGGCGAATGCCGGAGCAGTACGAGAACAAAAGGGCCACGGACCGCGCGTGATATTTCCTTCTTCTTCCTTGTCCTAACCTCACCCCTTACCTGCACACACACACCCACACTTACATTCACTACACTACTACACATGCCGGGAGACCGGTCGAGCTTAGAGCTTGTCGCGGCTGGGATGGTGCCCCGCTGATGGAAGATACCTGATTGGGGAAAGCCCCTGCTAGCCGGGAGAACGCGAAATATATCACCACCCCGCCAGAAGGAAAACATAACTTCACTTACGGGACTAACGATCTTAGCAGTTGAATCACTAATCCCCGGAATCACTATTCAATCAACGGATCTCAACCCCGGCTCAACTGTCCATTCTGCTGTTCATTCAACTTCTCTCACAAACGCTGGCTCGGCATCGCGCTCATCTACCTGCACAAACCTTTGCTTAAACACTCGCTCAACTGGGCCTTAAACCTAGTGGTCAATTCTCTTTTCAAGTCAAGACTGGCTTCCGGAAATACTTAAGGATGGATTTGAATAAAATATTGAAGGACACTTTTTTAAATTGCGTTTAATTAAGGAAATACATTTTTGATTTACACATTTGTTTCATTTTATAAACAATTTAAAAATAATTTGTTAAAATATATTTTTTATACATCTTATTTAAGTTATTGTTGCTATAAATACAATCAGTTCATTCCCGCAAGCCTTTCTATTATTATATTTAAAAAACATTAATTGTTAATATTATTAAATACGTTCAAAACCATATCAATTTTTTAAAGTATATTTGTAATCCTTTAAAATATTTTTAATCATGGCTATTTTCAAGGAGAGATGAGACCCCATTGACTCTCTTTATAGAAGACCACGGCTCAGCTAGCTCTCAACCATCACTCAAACGCCACGTCCATCGAGCAACCACTCTCATATTCGTCCTCTCCTCCCCCCTGTGTGCAGGGGACACTTGTGTCCATCTCATCCCGTCAGCACCCCTCCCCCAAACAGCCGCCTGTCCAACTCCTCGCTCGTAAAACAGGCTTTGCAACCTGCCTCTCATCCAGCCGCCGTCAATCGCCGCGTGGGCAAGCTCGCTTTGATCGTCCACCTCTAATTAGTCGGATCGCGCCCCGCGCCGCACCCGATTTCGTCACTTGGCGTGGAGACCGAAACGAGGCTATCGAAGTTTCGGGCGATTCCCTCTTGCACGAGTTACTTGGGTCACTGATTGCCCCAAAAGGTGTAGGTGTTTGGGGAAGGCGACATGATTTATGGAACGTAAAAATGAAAGATCTATCGTGCAGGAAAGTTAATTGAATGTTTTTGATACGAAGTACTTGTAACCACGAACATATATGATTTATTGTGTCTTAAGTTTCGTAGCACTCCCTTCTCGCTCGAATACAAGATGTTTGTGCTACGTTATAAAGGCACATGTATATCATAAAACTACCATTGGGTCTCAACTGCAGTATCGAAGTATACACACAATACAGTATTGTTATTTTCTACAAAATTCTTCAAGTTGAGTGGAAAATTATTCAATGGAGGTTTCGTGACCTTCTAAAGTGCCTGCAAATATGCGGTTTAGCAGCGTTTATTACGTTCCAACAATTTTCTGGTGTAGTTTCATTTTGAAAATTTTCCTTCTTTGCAAGAACTCTGCAGTTCACAAGATGTTACGTCATGTTTGCTATTGTTTCTTGCGGAGAATTTGTCTTTGAGGCTAAAGTTATTTATGAAATTTAAAAATTAAAAATATTCCCAAGAAGATATGAATGTTATTAAGTAAACTACTGACATACAAACTTACAATTTATTATTTCAATACAACTGTCGCTTACATCAATAAAGCTGTTTCCCTTAAAATATTCTGTACATCTGTGTGTACTCTAAGTTTAGATAATTTTACCCGTACCCTTTGATTAGTTTTTATCAAAAGCAGAAATTAAACTTAATATACAAAATTAATGCGGCGAAATAAATGTTTTTAATATTTCACTGTCCCAGTAAAATAATAATTATATTTTACATAATGGATATCGTTATTTATTCACTCTTCCGTCGTTCCTATATCGGAGTCAACCTTTTCGATCATACAGGAGATACAAAAATGCTTCATGAGTAATCTTAGATATTGGAAATGTTACGTCGGACGAAACGCCTTCTGTCAACATAAAATATGAAGAACATTATTACCTCTCAGAGTGAGTGTACATTTCTTTTCGAACGCGTAAAATATGTAGGTCATTAGTCTCATAAGTGTAGTGCAAGTTACAACCCGGGAAATGGTGATGTTTCTCCCCTAAGTAAACGAGAGATCCAGCACTGACCTGCAGGTCGATATGCGGAGTTCCTCTCAAGCTACCATCTCTCATCAGGGCTCTTCGCCATCTTGGGCAAGCTCTTGCTTCTTTCTGGTTTCCCAACATGTATGGTAGTGTCGTACATTTACGTATATGGGTAAGAGGGGAAGTAAGGACAATAAAAAGGAAGGGAAGATGGCAGTCAGTCCGTGGCCTGTTATCTGGGGTTGTGCCTTGGCCTGTTTTTGGAGAAACCTATCGATCAGAGCAGCAAGCCGCACTGGTGACGAAAATTTTCCACCAGCGAATATCAAATCTTAGGACTTCTCGGTAAACGATGAGGGAGTTGCAACGTACGAAAGTTGTGATATAGCCCTCGGTTAACTATTTTCTCCCTGTTTGTGTATCTGTTAAGGTTGTAGAAAATTAGCATAATGTTCTCCACATCACCACCTTCAATTAATACTTCACACAAGTTTTTCAAATGCCCTTTCATTTCTCAATATCTTCTCTGTTTTCGTTTCACTTTGCACCCCACTAGCGTTCATCCCTTCTGTTTTCACCTTGTGAGATGCTTCTCGTCGTGCGATATCCTGGACGGAGAGCTTCCAGATTTGGAGATAGCCCCCTCCCCAAAATTATCACGAAAGTCGTCTCGAGAAAAGTACTGGTTATGATATCTCGATTCAGGAAAGATGAAGAACTGTTTAGACTGGCTTTTAAGCAGATACGCCTGTGATCTGTTAAACTGATATAAAATATTGATAATGAAACTTCAAGTGCGTTATGTCACGGGTCGCACTTGTGCAATATTTTATTTAATCCTGCAAATACGAGAAATAATTAAGTTATCGTTCTTTGTTCGGAGCAATAATATCTGATGTGATTAAATGTGCTTTTAGATATCTGATGCAATGATTTTTATGTTTCTTCTTCTGGCCAACTTTCGGCAACATTCGGCAACATCTTATGAGTACACAGGGCCTTCTTTCTTACACCTCTTTCACGCTACCTCCGTTGTACATTTGGCTCTCGCTTATTTTCCCTCCCTGCTTAGTCATCTCTCAATAATTTCACAGCATATTCTGAAATTTAAACCACTCTTCTCTCTTGTGATATTTATTAGTTGCTCTACAACCGTCAGTAGTCCCTAGACTGCCGAACCGTGAGAGCAGTCCGTAATAACACTCGAGAACAGTATGAATTTAGAGACAACCCACCCTTTAATTGTGTGAGTTTTAATAATGCCCTGGCTTAATCTGTGCACATAATATCTCTGGGTTCACATTCAACGATCAAAATTCATTATAATTGCACATATATGTTATTATCAGAGTATTGAAGTATTTAATTACTATGTAAAGTGCACATTAATACAGACGAAAATAGATGTTATCCAAAAGAAGTTTCAGAAATGTAAAAATGAGTAGTATCCATTCTGAGGTTGAAATTAAAAAAATGAATACTGATGCAATCTTTTATTGAGTGTATTGAATAGGTTTTTGTCTGAGAGTACAGACAGTAAAGATCAATGTGATCGTAATTTTAAAATTACTTTTAGTTTTTTTCATTTACAAGTCTCATGATTATTCGTCTCATTTTTCTCGTTTTGATCCATCTTAATTTCTCCGAGCATCTTCACACATCATGATGCATCCTTTACTCGTTTAGCTCTCGCTTTCTCTTCTTCCTAAAGCCATCACCGTCCCTTTCCTCGCGACGCGCGGCTTCAGCGCTCCCTTCAGTGCGTTCCGCCGCCAGCAACCCCTTGCTTCCGCCGCCTCAGAGACTCAGCGTGCTCGCTTGGGAGGGAACGCTTGGGTGGAACCTGGATTTTGAGACACCCGACTAATTGTGAAATTCGCAAAGCGTGCCCCGACTCGTGTAGTGTTCATGTGATCACTCGGTTAAAACAGTAGGCGATCAAAATACAGTTTACTGGCAAGTACAGGTCGTTACCCGGCTGTTGCACGTTACGGCTAATTCACGTTATTTAATAATATCGTGTATTAAAACATTTATAAATAAAACTTTACAGTAAATATAATTAAAAGTATTAAGTTTACTAAAAAATGTTTCGTTTTAGATAAAACTGACATGTAGCAAATGTTTTCTGAGATGTAGTTATTTAATTATTACTATAAACAATACCTTGTCGGATGTGAAAATTAAAATTCGCAGAAGCAAATTTAATGTTTTTACGGTTACAAATTTGATTCAATATAATATTGAAATTGATGTAGGGTCTTCCTTTTCAATATAATAAATACACAAATAAGAATCAGGATATCATTACAATATCCTTCTTTATAACAACTTAAATACCTTTTTATCACACAATTCCAATTTGCTGTTGCGTATTTTATTTAATCTGAGTACGTCCCCTCATCCCCAACACGCCTCACCCCCCTCCACCGCTACCGCCACTTCCCGCTGCCTGCCCTACCTTGCCGGCGCCTCTCTGGTTTCCGCCGTCTGAGGCGCGGCCTCCCCACGCGACGTCTCTCTCCGGCAGGCAGCGGCGCCCTCGTCGCCCTTTGTGCGCGGCGGGGCGGCGGCAGGGAGGGGGCGGTTACCGCGCGCCCGTAATTTCCGCGCACCTGTGCCCGTTGGAGATACGCGCTCCTCCGGGACCGCCGCTGCCTCCCTGGCCTCCGCGTCGCCCTCCGCGGCCCCGCCCATGTATCTCGGGGAAATTGCCGACGGCCGCTGCCGAGGACGCGCCTCCCGCCCGCCCACCCGCCCTCCTGCCCACCTACCTCCCGTCCGCCCTCCCCCTCGGTCTGCCCAACAGCCTCCCGCCCGCCCTTCCCCCCTGCTCTCTCTTCTGCACTCCTTCCTGCCCTTCCCCCTGCTCTCTCTTCTGCTCTTCCGCTCTCCTTTCTACCCTTCCCCCTGCTCTCTCTTCTGCACTTTCCGCTCTTCTTTCTACCCTTCTCTCTCTCCCCCTGCTCTCTCTTCCGCTCTTCCGCCCTCCTTCCTGTCCTTTTGCCCTCCTGACGGTCTTTTCGCCCTCCTGTCTACCCATACGCCGGCCCACCCTCCTCACCCGATGAATTCGTCCTCGATCCTGTCCCCTTTCGAGATCTCCCAACACCGAGCTCGTCCGTGATCCCGGCCTATGCTGTGTCGATTCCGTCTCCGTTCCCAATCTCTGGCATCACCACACTGTCCTCGTCCCTGAGTTCAGTCTCTTCCCTGCCTGTGGACTCGCAAACTCCACAGCGGTGCGTGGTCGCCGTCCTCCGCCACGGGGGCCCCGTCCTCGATTTCGTCCCCGATATTGGCCTCCCCGACCCTGACCCCGACCTCGTACCCGCCTATGTTCACTCTCCATCTCCCTCTTTCTCCCTCTATCTTTCTCTCTTGCCTATGCTCTTGCCGCATTCCGTACCTGTCGATTCCATTCTGGATTCCGACTCCTTCCTTGCGCGTCTCCACACCGACCTCGTCCCAAAACCTGACCGCGTTCCACCTGTGCTCTCGCTCGGTCGCCACCGTCCGCACTTCCGGCGTCGCCATCAATCTCCCCGACTCCGATCAAGACCATAACCCCAGCCGCGCCCTCACCTTCGCCTACACTCTCGCCGTTTCGTCACAGGCTGAGGTGGATCAGGGCATCAACAGGCTGTCTGGAGGAGAATTCTAGCGGCCGGCTCTTCTGATTAGTGGTTTTACATGGTTTCTCCGATAAACACCAGGCGAATGCTGGGGAAGAACGTTAACAAATGGGTCACGGATCGCGCGCGAACTTTCTTTTCTCTTCCTTGGCCTGTTCTCATCCCTTACTTACACTCACTCACATTTACATGCACTACACTACTACACATGTCGGGAGACCAGTCGAAAGATTAGAGCTTGTTCCTATTGGGACGGTGCCCCGCTCGTGGGCGATACCTGGATGCGGAAAACCCTGCAAGCTGACATGAAGTCCGGCGCCGGATCTCATCATCCAGTGGGGGAGAAACACCGGTAATTCCCATGAAAAAATGCACTACTCCTATGGGAACTAAAAACCATATTAGTTGATGCTTCTGGAAACATGAAGAAATCAATAACTCGCCCTCTCTTCAGTGTTGGCGGTAACTGCCCTTCAGACCTCTCTTTGATTGCCCTCAATCCCCTCGTCGATTTCGATCTCGACCCGTACTTTGACTGCGGTCTCGTCTTAGCTTAGGCGGACTCTGGTTTTCGCGGCATACCACCCTCCACTGTTGCCGCCCTCCGTACTGCCTCCGGTTCTACCTCCTGACCTCGACATTGGTATCGTCATTGTGTCCGTCCTCGTCTCCGGCTTTGTCCTCGTACTCTTCTTCATCCATTCTCTCAATCATCTCTCGCGTCTTGTGGCCGACGCGACGTCGCCTTCGATCTTGTCCTCATGTCGGTCCGAGTCTTTGGCTCCCGTGCCGTGCCGTCCCCACCCGGGCCGTCGCCATGCGCCCGCCGTTCCTTCACCGCGTAGTTTGCTCAAGCCCGCCGTTAATTCGCTGAACGAATGACTTCGATCCGATTTGTTTTCTCCCTCCCTACTCAACACCCCTGGCTTTCCAGCGTTATGTGGATTTTTAAGTAGGAAGCTCCGTCTAAGGAGCATGACATTGCTGTTTTTGTAATATCATATAACACATCTTAGGTGAGTAATATTTGTTTTATCATACATTTTATAATAGAATAATCTTGTTTCAACAGTTTAGATAATCCTGCAGCTAGAACTAAACATTACATTTAAAATGGAATAATAATTACTATATATGTCTATATATGTATATATGTATATATATGTATATATATATATATGTATGTGTGTGTGTGTGTGTGTGTGTGTGTGTGTGTGTGTCTGTGTGTGTATATTGATTCTTTGCTTTTCACGTGGTATTTGTATTATCCGAATGATATATTCTGCATTCTAATAATTCTTGCCATCCATATAAATGCTTCTCACGTCTTGAAGAATTTATGTTAGATGTGTGTGTTCAGGATTAATGTTTCTCCTTTCATCACACAGCCGCACCGGTCAACATATCTTTTTACCTTCCATTGAAAATAATACTGGACATTTTTAGTTTGTTTTGTGATAATTATTATTGTAATAAGTAAAGATAAATATGCATTTTAGCGTGGTTTCATTAATTTTATGTAGGCCTTTGAACACACGGTGATTATAGAGCGTACGACTTGCAATTATTACAGGATAATATTAAACGTGTGAATTTTATTAAAGAAAAGGAAGACAGCTAGGAAAATATTTCAACGTATTGTGAATTGAGTGTAAGATGTCAATGTAGAGAATAGTAGAAGTGTATTGAGTCGAATATCCTCTAGTGGAATAAATACGGTTCGTATTTCATTAGTATGCAATTTGTCGGTCAATTACAGACATAAAATTAATTCTGTAAATTTATTACTTTCTCTTAATAACTGAAGGGAATTTTACTGTTCATTAAGTGGCACATTTTATCTCAATATTACACGCAATTGACCTCTAGTTATACTAACATTTACTCCTTTTATAATTAAATATAAAAGGTAGAGAGTCTTCAAAGTACCACACACATTTTTTTCTCTTGCGGTATCAATTTATTGCGGTACCAAATAAATTGATACCCCAATAAAATGCTAAGAGAAAACAAATGGCCAGATTATGAAGTGTATAATTGCTAATGGCAGATTCGATTTAATTTTCTTTTTATTTAATTATAAAATGGTATGGAGAGTTGGTTTTTTATTTTCCATTCCTAGGACTAGAATGTCAGGTGACTCAAGTGTCTCACTTAATTAAATAGATATTTATTTTCATCGGGGGCTACGTTGTGTTTCTTTTACTTTCTTCGTGTCTCTTTCTTCCAACCTCTATTTCTTACACCGACAACCGCACTAGCTGCGATGTTCCTTCCCCTTGTGGCGCGGGACACCCTTCCTGCTCCCTCTGCCCGCTTGTGTTCCTCCATTTCCGCTTCCCCTGCGTCCCGTTGCCTGGTCACAGCGCGCCCCGGCCCGACTGCGCTAACATTCACCGGTAGTACACAATACAATTCCGCTGCGGACTGTACAATGCAGTGATAATCAACGCAGCATTCAAAGCGACAGATACTGCGAACAATGCCCTACAGACGCACGGCGCCATAGATATGCCGCACAAAACGGGGTAATGACAACTACTTAGGCGAGAGGGCAAGTTTCATTTGGTTTGTGGAATGTTTGCGTCGGGATTTTTCGCTGCGGCAATGAAGTACGCGGTGTGTAGCCGAGGGTGAAATATCCGTGCGCGCTACCAAAGTCTTCGTTTGCTTTGCGACATGAAATGTCGCACGCGAGAATCGCGCCGAAAGAGAACTTACGACTGGGGATATTTCGTGGGCTGCGCTATAAAACACGGTTTCGAGCGGTAACTTGAAATCACGAGCTCCGGCGTGTGCGCAATGTTGATTGTTACGACCGATCGCGTATCTGCACACGGCACGCTGCATATCCACTCCCAGCGAGTTCTCTGGAGTTTCCTGCGCCGCCGCCGGTCGGTCGGCGGTAGTTCGTTCTCCCGGTCGGCCGCGCGGTCGGTCAGTCGGTAGTTCTCTGCGGCCCTCGATCGCCCCAGAGCCCGCTCGTCGAAATGAAAAGACCGAGGCTTGGAGCGCATGCTTCGGGGTGAATGCACTTTTCACGGTGCGCGCCACTGGACTCGATATTGCTGCACGCGCTCGCGAACGCGCGGTGTTTTGACGTCAGAACTAGAGCGGGAGAAATAGAAAATGCGTGGATGTTTATGGTCGAACTGACGAATTGCCGCTAGTAATGCGTTTAGAGCATGTGGAGTCTACATACTCTAATGAAGTGGAGTGCGCACTCTGTTTCTGTGACGTAAGCAAATGAAAATTTCATTTTACACTAAATAAGCATGTTTAGTTTTTCAAGCTATTGTATTTGCTAGATAAATACGTGTATTATAAATCTGTTAACTTTGTTACATTTTAACTTTTGTTTTGCGTTTGTTGATTGTATTGCTCTATGATTCTATTAGATAATCAAATAAAAAGTAAATAAAAATATTTAATTGCCAGCTCCCAGACATCATCCGCAAGAGATACGGATTCGATTCCTAGTCGTGGTGACTATTGCTCTGAACTACTAAAATTTTTAATAAAATAATAATTGTATGGGTGATAAAACTAGGAGCAATTTCACTCTGCTACGAAACCCTGTCTGTTTTCAAATTATTTATTTTCCTCACTAAATAATGAATTTTATCCATGTAGGTCATAATTGTACTTTCCTATACCGTAGATCATGAATATATTCTTAAAATATCATTTCCTATATTGATGCAAATGTTCTTCGGTGCAGTACGACTACGTGATTTTAACACTGCAACTCTACTGCTTGAGGCAAGACTGCGGAACACGCACAAGTAATTTTGCTCAGAGTTCCAGCCAGTTTCCACGAATGCAACTATTACTTTGTAAGGTCGTAATTTTCCGCCCAAAGTTTAATGAAGGACGTGAAGGAAGAAACTGTATGGTACTAATTAGAATGTGGTATATATCCTGCTGCCCCACTTTGAAAGTGATCTCAGTCGCTCTATGGTTGGCAAGATATTCACGAGCGTAGTCATGAATAAATTATAAAGTAAATTACGATTTAAAATAACAGTTTCAGTATCGTTTCTTTAGAAAATCTATCAGCTAGTGCTTTCTCCCAGTGATTCTAAATTTTCTGTTTAATGTCCTGTACGATACATTATTTTTCAATTTGTTTATTATTATTTAATTTCAAAAGAAACGGTGTACCCGACTCGATTGTATCGTTTTAAAAACTAAAATGTAAGACAAACTAAATTTGATACATCTCAAGCGCATTGTTACCGTAAAAAAATTTGAAATCCACTTCGAAGCTCGAAGTCAATACAATAGAAAGCAGAGTTTCTGATAAACGGGTAGTATCTGCAAGCGCGTGAAGTAGGGGAAGAAGAGAAAAACAGAAAGAGGGGAGAAATGATGTGAACAAAAAGAGCTCTGACACCAAAAGCTCCCCCAGCCGTCGCTCTATTTTTATATTAAAATGCTAATTACGATTTAACATAAATTACTTGCAGACTGTCAAATAAACGAAGCGAATTTATTAACCGGGTGTCTTCCGGGACCCACACTTCCTACCCCCACCCTCATCCCAAGTCATCCCGCTTTATTTTCGCCCACAGTACAGTTACATTGCAGCGGACCTCTTTCCATCCAGTGTAATTTCGATCTGCTCGCTCGCTTTCTAACTTTAATTTCTCCAATTTCTCAAAACTTCTTTCACTCCTTTCTTGTTCCTATGCGTCCTTCCTACAAGTTTCGAATTTCTCTAACGTCGCGTTACTCTCCTCATTCCATTATCTTACATCTCCTTCCTTTCCTCCACTCCCCTTTCACTTCCATTATCTAACATCTCCTTCCTTTCCTCCACTCGCCTTCCACTTTCATTATTTTACAGCTCCTATCTTTCCTTCACACCCTTCCACTTCCATTATCTCACATCTCCTTCTTTTCCTCCATTCCCCTACCACTTCCATTACGTTACAGCTCCTTCCTTTCCTCCTCTCCCCTTCCACTTCCGCTGCCACCTTCCTTTACTTCTCTGCCCCCATCCCTTGCTCGCCGCGCTCCTCCACGCGATGTGTGCGCGAGGATTTATTCGCTGCCAAGAAGCGTTGCGGACCTACACAAATTACGTATTCACCTGACAGGGAATATATTAAAATCGGGGGAAATGAAATAAATCTCTAATGAACTCCGTTATTAGGACCCGAAATATAATAAAATTTTGCATAGTTATCCGGAACTGAACTGAATTGACTATCGCCGACTTTGGATTGTGTCGTTCAGCACAATATTGCTGGATGCGCCATGCGCTCCAATTATTGGATTTCCGCAGAACGGACAAGTTTTTCATATGCATGCGTCATAAAATATATTTCTGTTAATAATTGTGAAGTTTGCAATTTATCATTGTTTTTTAAAATGTTATAGAGATAATTTAAAAAAGTGATCATTTTGAGATTGTTCGGGCGTATCACAATATTGTGTAAATCCTCATGTGGAGGTTTTCATATTTGTGAATAATTTTCGTATTTTAAGATACTGTGGTTAAAGCGATGTTTCAATTTTTGAAGATATGAATTGATTGTTTGTGACATGAAAATGATGGTATAAAAGATGAATAAGATGACGTGACAATGACACGGATTTGTGATTATTAAATGTGAATTTCATAAATTGTCACCAACTTATGCGATATTGAACGATCAACAGCACTGGCTGAATTCTATGTTAAAAGTTCGTAGAACTGAATAACGGCATTTTAGAATTAAGTAATTTAGAAAAAGAAGACGAATTACTACACATTGAAAAAAATGACTGGAAACATATTCCTGAAATAGTTCCTCTGAAGGATTTTCAAGGCAATGGAAAATACAAATAGAGGAATAAAAGTAGAGGTTGTCAACATTTGAAAGCAAATCATCCTATCTCTAAACGACGTGACTTACGAACGACTTTTAAAAGAAAACTTCGAGTTTTGATGTGGGTTATTTCAACAGACAACATGAAATATAAGTTGCATGTTGGACCATCATTCTTGGTAACAGTTTAAAGAGTTGTTTCTCAAAGTTGCAATGTCCAGCAGATTGCCCTTTCTTGCAAATAGGCAATCGGACAGTAATCAGAAAAAAGTCTAAAATGTAGTTAGAATGAATATTCATAAATTAAAACGATTATACATAGAATATTTTTGTGAAATACTAATTATTTAAAATGTTAAAGCTACAATAAAATCTAAAATATATTTACTCTTTGTCGCCTCAATGATACACCAATCACAGCGCGTGACGTCATCTGTAAGTAATATGGAAAGTCACTCGAAAGTTTTATATCGCCGTACCGTGTTGTTGTTGTTGTGCTTGATTCTTGATGTGTTCTGTGTTTGTTATGTATCTAAATCTCAACATTTAGTTCCTATATACAGTTTTTAAGTGTGAACAAAATATCTTGGGATCAGGTGCTAAAAATATTAGGTTACTATGCATTAATTCTTTACAAAGTTGATCTTAAAGAAAGTTATAACATTATATTGTTAAAATCTATAAGTTTCATTTTTTCCAAACGTTTTTCTTTATTTTGTCAAACTCTGAAAGAAATAATATTGTTTCATGAAATAAGCATTCTTAAAGTCTGTTTCCTTCATTGAAACCCCTCATCTTAATAGCAATTATATATATTAAGATTTGCTCAGTACTGGAACTTCAAAGCACCCTGATGAAAATTTCCAAAGTTGAGTTAAAACCACACTGTTCCAAACAAGATAAAATATTTATTAGGAAATCAACCAATGCACAAACATTACACATACACACACCAGCAAGAAACGAATCTCGCTACAACCAACTCCACATAACAACTCTTCAAAAGCACACAGTTTTACAGCATCATTTATCATCACAAATTTAAAAATAAAATAAAAAAACAAAATAAAACATACGACAACCCTCATTTACAACTAATAATCACTATTTAAAACTAAAATTAACACAAATATATAAAACTAAAATTAAATAATGTTAATTAACTTCTTTGGCTAATTTTTTGAAGGCATTTTTGACAGAGAAAATCTGCTTGCCACGCTGGTAAAAATCTGTACCAGCCGAGGTGACCCGTTCGGGGAAATCTTACGGCGTCATTCCATGGATTGTCGTTTTATTTCTGGCTCATAATGGTTACATCGTGTCTCCTTGTCAGTGATTATTCGATCTAGAAAACCGACACTTCTGCTTCGTGTTGTATCAAAAGCTCCTCACAAACTTCCATTCGGTGCTGTTTGTGTTTCTGTGTGAGTGAGTGCGGGACCCACCTTGCGCACAATTTCGATAACTCAGTGTTACCTCTAGTACATTGCAGTCAATGTTCAGCACCGTAAGCAGTTCTACAACACCGTACACAGCCCCCCCTCCCACGGGCCTATTCGCGCGAATGAGCTGATCGAGGTGCTCCTTCAGTGCGTGGTATGGCAGCTGTGGTGGGAGACCGCAACGTGGTTTGTCTTTCTCGTCACTGTAACCACCGCTGAAACGCACTACCCATCGTCGTCACACTCACTGCAGTGACATCCACTGTATTCTTCCCGTAAATTTTCAGCCAGAGACCGTGGATATCAATTTGTGCAATTTTCTCCGAAGTGAGAAATTCAGTCACACATCTCTGCTTCTGATGCACGTTCCAGCTAGACGCCATGTTAGCGTACTGTAACTGTGTTTCTATCTGACAAACAGCAACGAAATTCAACGAACATTAACGAGAAGGATCAAATTCCATCGCACGTCTGCTTTCCGACGTACATCAATAAATAATTTATTTGAGGTAGATGTAGAAGTATTTCTACATTGAGGTACTGCACACCAACGATATGATTTTCGTTCCATAACGATCCCAAACTACACAAAAACTTTAAACCACACGCAACACGATTTGGCATGTACCTTGTACTGTACCTTGTAGTTCGTGCCACACAAGGCCAGCTTTAGAACTACAGCCAGTGCTGCTGTAGTTCGTTCCACAGCAGGCCTTGGTTCCACACAATGCCAGCAGGCCACAGCAGGCCTTGGGTTCCACACAAATGACGTCACGCGTTCTGAGGAAACATGATGTACAGTTTACGCGGCATTTTTAAAAAAATAACCTTTTATACGTAGTTTTATAACGTTTTATACATACACAGCTTTATTTACATAAAATAATATTTTTATGGTCTTATATGACTATTATGATTAATTTTAAACACTTTCTGAAAACACCCTATTGACAATTCACAAGAAGGAGAAAAGGAGACTGAAATAAAAAAAAAGCATGAAACAAAGGAGAGGGAAATAAAGAGATGTAAAATGAGGTGAAATAAATGGAATTGAAATAAAGAGATGTAAAATAAACAACGAGAGGTGAATTAGAGAAGTGAAACAACAACGATTAAATAGAATGAGTGAAACAACGAGGTGAGAAATAGAGGAGTGAAACGAAATGGAAACAAGATGCAAAAAAACTGCGAGAAAGAAGACGCATTGTCACGGACAGACGACCGCGGTGAGAACGATGGGGCGGCGGCCGAATTGGAGGGCTGAAAGCGGAAGGTGGAGCAGCGGGGACGGCGTCTCATGAGGGGCTTTGCGGCCCGGCGCGGGGGGGGGAGGGGGCAGCGGGGAGGGGCCACGGAGGGGCACAAGGGCTGCGAGGACGGCGCCAGGCTCGCGGCCGCATAAAATAGACTGCACAATGGCGAAGGCGGCGCAGCTGACCCGCAATGTATGCGACGCAGGGCGAGCGAACGCCGCAGCCGCCGCCGCCGCCGCCGCCGCCGCCGCCGCCGCCGCCGTGCGTGATATACGGTTATCCTATACATTCCCCGATCCGATCTGGAGGCCGTCCGGGCGCACGTGCTTCTTTTGTTTCCGGGAGACGGACGCCCGCGCCCCGCCCTCTCGCAGGAGCGTCGCCGCTCGGTTGGAGCAAGCGCGCTCTAGCCTTGCTCCGCTTCTACGGAGTTCTATGCACCCTGCCGCTCTCGCAGACACCAGACACCTATTCATTTAGGTGTTCTCGTTACTCCAACACGAATAAAAAGCCGATACCCTTCTAACGCCTTCCAAAATATATTCTCGAACAATTGTTAACAGCAGATGCTGATTGTAGCTTCCTATCCGTTCCTGAAGTTAGAGTTAGTTTTGTAGGTTAGGAAATAAGAATAGTTGTACGCCATTCAATGCAAATGAAAAAGTGAATGTAAACTGAACTGTGTATTCCCAAATGAAATATAAATATGTATTAAAAATAGATGTTATCGCCTCTATCTCAGTTCAAGTGATCTGACTCCAGCTGTTTCAGCTGCCTCTGGTTGTAGCTAATCTTAGTTGTTTCACTGTTAGCATTTTGTACCCTTCCAACGATTAAGTGGTTCGAAACTATGATATTTCTTACTCTACTTTTTTCTCATTCACCTTCGAATGGCAATTCGATCATATCACTATCATAAGGGATAATACTTCACTGATCTATTATGAAACTTGCGTTTCCTATTCCTTGCTTTATCTATTCTAAAACAAAAGAATTGAACGAAATATAATCCACATCGCGTGTGGAGGGGTTTCTTATTATATTTGACACTCCTGGGTAAAACTAAAGTTTGCACCAACTTGCTCAAAAGATTCATTGCATTACATCTCCCATTCCTGCCTCTTTTAGGGTGCTCGAGCTTACCTCTTGAATGGGGTATTCCAACATAAATACCGATTTGGGCTCTCCCACCATGTCTTTATTGCCTCTAATGCCTTTCTATTTTATCCAATTACTGTCATCTCAGGGCGTAGTCGACATTTTGTTCTACTTTGAGCAAACTGCCTGCTCCACTCCAGTCGCACACTTCCGAAGTAACCCTACTGCCAGTGCAGACCATACCTATCAAACTCGACCTTGGCGCCCCGCCTCGTACGAGACCCCACGCACCCCCACCCTGCCCTCCGCCCCCGCTGCCGCCTCCTTCGCCGCCCCGCCGTCTCTGTGCGCAGATACGGCGGCCGCGCGCACTTCCTCGGCATCGAGCGGAGGCGGCGCCGCGTATAAATAACGTTCATATCGCGCCCATCGCGCGCTGCGAATACACCGGCGGCGACGGCGGCGAATGGCGGAGCCAGGCGCACGGGGCAGGCGGGCGGAGCGGCAGGGAGCGGGGCGGGGAAGGGTGTGGGCGGGGAGGGGAAGTTAAAGGTGCGTGGGACAGGCGGAATGGGAGCGGGGAGGGAATGGGAGAGTGGTACGGGAATAGTGGGGGTGGGATGAAAGTGGGGCGGTAGAGTTTTGGGAGGAGGAGAGAGGGCGCAGGGACGGGTTGGGCTGGGTTTCGGTGAGAAGAGATGGAGTGGGGATGTGGGATGGGGAGGGGGGCGATTGGGCTTTTCGGCGTGGGACTGGGAGGAATCGGGCGGGGCTCGGAGGAGCAAGCGGGTGACCGGTGGCGGGAGGACGGTGGCGGTAACGGGGGTGGGGGGTTTGGTAGGGAGTGGAGGCGGGACCAGACCTGCTCAGCGGGCGAATTATCGCTAGATGCATATCGCTTGAAGTTGAGTACACACGCTTCCGGATTCGCCTGGCTGATACGTTGAACGTAGCTTCCGGAGGCTAAAGGAGGTGGAAAGTATTCTTGGCGCGCGTAGTATGTTTTGCGTACTATCGTTTCCCCCGTATGTTGAGTATAAAAACAAATAGAAGTTACAAAATGGTTGTTTGTAGTACGCCAAAGCATAGAATTCAAACTTATTTTCTATTACGTACGATCTATTATTATTTATATAAAGAAATCTATATGATAGAGATTAAAATTTAGGAAATAAAGATACGATTTAAGTAAATTATTGTATGTTTGTAGACAACAACTCTTCTGTGGTGGTAAAATGAACTGGAATAATCGAAAAGGAAAATTAACTCACAAGTAAACAAACTTAATTTCAAAGAAAGAATTTCATAACTTGTACTGTAGTCTTTAGATTTCATTGTTTGAAGAAAGGCATAATTTTAAGACCATAACAATTCACGGAATTCCCCAGGTGTTTTTCTTTATTCCACTGCAATCTCAAAAATCCAGTCCCAAAGCTCCGCGAGGGGCGAGCGAAGTAATACGTAACGTTTGTGTTCTTCATGACGCGCTGCAGGAAAGAAGTATTTACGTTTCCCAGCCGTCTGCTGCGCTGCTTTCATAGCCAGAAAGAAAAAAAAAACTTGGCGCGCGAGTAGAGGCGGGAGCGTGGCAGGGCGGGTCTTGAGGGCGAGCGTGTACTGCGACCCGGGGGAGCGCCGTCCGTGAGGAGGCAGAGGCGTTGCGGGGTCGGTGGGGTCGCGCCGGGGATCGAGCGGAGTCCTGCCGGCAACCGAGGTGCGCTGGGGAGGGAAGAGGCAGCGGGGGCTCGGGTGCAATGGAAGCCTCGGGGTTCAGGGGATTAGGGAGGAAACGAGAGTACGCGAGGCAGAGGAAGGGGTGGAGAAAACTATAGTCGGAAAACAAGAAGGTGGGCGTGAGAGTAAAGCTGGAAAGAGAAAGCAGAAGCGCATGTAAAGAGGCGGCGGTGTAAGAAATATAATCGGTGTAAGAAATTACAGGAAAAGAAGAAAATATTCAGAAGAAAAGGATATCTATTTGGGAGATGTCACGTCCTATAGGCAGAGGCAACACCATTTCGGACATCAGATCTTCTTCAGGAGATTTTTTTCGCCCTGAGGAAGGTTTCAGCATGACCACCGAAAATCATTTGTGCCTAGAGTGCAACGTCTCCAGGATAGCCAAGTAGCCATTGTCTCCGGCTTAAGAAACAGAAAAGGCTTACGCGTTCATTTAGAAGAAAATGTTTCGAGCGAAGAATATTTTATACTTGTATAATATTTGTAAACGTGAATCAATGAGTTTTTTTATTAGGCTCTATTTTATTTTTACAAAGACTGTTTTATAAAACGCAGAAAAATGAAATATCAATAAGAGAAGACATATACGAGCTTATTAAATGACTTTTCATGCATTTCCGTGTAAATCATTAATCGCATGTGGTAAATTGTATAAAATACATATTAACTGTATGTCGTATGGGGAGGGTAAGTTGTCGACTGCAGGGACATGGCAGCAAGTAGAAAATATTAATCAGAAAGAAGAATTGTGAGAAGGTAAATCAGTTAAAAACGTCTTCATTGACAGATTGAGGCTGGAGTTATATGAAAATACAATATGAAAATAAAAAGAAATGATAAAGTGTTGGTATCTATTGATTTGTAGGAATATTCATATCCGGATTATTGAGTACGTTTACGATAATTTTAGTACGTTCATGAAAAAATCCAAATCCGCTGATAAGGAAATAGATCTAACCTACATTAAGAACATCTTATTATATAATGGTTTAATAGGAGTTGGAAGCTGATTTTATGAAAACGAAAAGAAAGAATGAGATGCTTAGCAATAGTTGATAAAAGTTTTATTGCGTTTGAGTTTCAAGCACGCGGTTGCTATTGAAGGAGACAGTAAGACTTAGAGTTCGGAGTTTAGAGTGCTGTACCTTCCTCTTCAAGATTGTTAGGTTTTCTCACGTATATTTATAAAACGACACCGTAGAAAATGTCCCGCCTTCGTTAAATAGAAATTACTCAAGACTTGCACTTTTGACTCATGAAAAATATTAAGTAAATAATGGCTTGAAAATTATGCTGTAGATTATTTATTTGTTGTGCATCAGTACGAACGGTAACATCTGCAATTTGTAGGAAATTCTTTGGCAATTTTAACTTGCTATGCATTTTTTGTTTCGACGTACCTGAATGAGAATTCAAAATTTCTGTCTGGAAATAAAAAGTACTAGTTTTAACCGCAATTTAATTTCTAAAAGTCCACTTTAGTTAACTTACTCATCTCTCATTTTCACTACATTTACTTTTTTGACTAGTGACCGGGAACTGACACGAGTTTACTTACTAAGAGAATTTCGGAATATAAAATGTAATTTCTAAATTTAATACATCTGGTGCGTAAAATTTTATGAAGAATCCAAGCGTATTATAGGATTAAAAGTTGTGACTTCTGAGAAGTGTGAGATATCACTCTTTCAGCATTTTCTTGGAAGACTGTAGTAGTGGTAAATATGCTACATGTTTTAGAAGCGAGAACGGGAAATGAGGGATAAAAGTAAAAAAAATGCAACGAAAAACGAATGATAGTGATAA
Source organism: Acheta domesticus (assembly GCA_031308135.1). Taxonomy (NCBI): domain Eukaryota; kingdom Metazoa; phylum Arthropoda; class Insecta; order Orthoptera; family Gryllidae; genus Acheta; species Acheta domesticus. The sequence continues at coordinate 55,436,871 of JAHLJT010004567.1, forward strand.
AGAAAAAGAGAATTATCAAAAACAAACGATTCAGCAAAGAAACAGTGTTTTCATTTATTAGATGGCAGACGTGTGTGGGAACAGGTTGCGGAAAATGAACAAAATGCAACCGATAACGGATGCTTCACCAACATATTTAGGAGATGGATTTTCAATGAGTTTGATGTCGAAAGAATAGAAGACGCGGAAACGATGGGGGCTGTGAAAAGAGATTACAGCAAATAGGCGGTGTCAGGAATAAAGGAGATATGCTGATCCAAGCCAACGAAGAACAGGAGAAAATTGGTGTTCGGAGGCGAGACTTGCAAACGCGATATGTCAAAATAATGGGAAAATGAGTGATACTAGCGAGCAACGAAAAAGAATGAAAGGATGAACTGATATGAGGAATGATAAACACCACACGGCATTATATACGGAGGAGTTGGCGGGTAAATGTTTCATGTACCTCATGCTAGAAATAGTGTATGAGATAGTGAAGAACACGCGAAGATATTGAAACGAATGGCTAGAAGGAATGAAGGGAATGAAGAAAGACAAGGGACGCGATGCAGTGAGACCGACGGGACCTGAACGGAGAGCCGAGCGAAAGGCGCCGGTTACGAAGCAGCGGTGGGGAGCGGGAGAGAGCGGGGCCGGGCGGGGGGTGCGGGGGCGGGGCGGGCGAGAGTGTACGTGCACCAGACGCAATTTGCCGCGCTTTATGCGTTTAATACAGGCCCCTCTCCGCCCCCGCTCCCGCCCCGCCCCTGCCCCCGCCGCCGGAAGGCGCGCCGCCAGGTGCTTCGCCCTCTCTTTTCCGTCGCCCGCCCCGCTCCGCCCCGCCCCACCCTCGCCCATTCGCCCCCTCCCCACCCCATCCGCCGCCGCCGTTATTCATTGCCCTTGCGGAAGGAGCTTTGCGGACGGCGCTCGTATATTTCGCTGATTGATCTAAATTCCTGGTCCGAGTCCCCCGGTATATTTGCAAAGCTCCTCGTGAATTTACCATCATTAATTGTTGTTCAAAATTCGTATCAGACCTTAGTAACGTAGTTAAGAGATTCATCTGAACTATTATGATTCTGTTACATTGTTTTATGATAAATGACATATGAAATAATGTTAGGAAATTTCTATCATTACCATTTGGAAAACATTTTATATTAATTTTTAATGCGATTTTCTTTCTTCTTCATAACAATACGTTATGTTAATAGATCGGCAAAGGCAAAAGCACCACAAGAATTTTTATCAGAATATTTTTTCGTCACTGCCTTCTACATTGACAACATATGTAGTTAAAATAAAGTCCAAAATAAAAAGAATTCTTAGATTATTGCTAATCATAAGTAAATGTCATATTTCTGCCACCGACGAAGCAATAATCGATAATAAAACGAAATATAGAGTACTAAAGGGTCCAAAGATCTGTATCATCCTTCCAGTAGCTATAATTACAATTCACGTTCCATCCAAGACAGTAATAAAAGTCCCGCTCTCCTCATGCACGAAAATGGATTCCGTGTTCGCACGGCTTCGAAACAAGGCTTCACGAGTAATCATCGCAAACATGAGAAAGCACCGCAATTCCCACGTGCGTTATTATGCTCCATAAAGTTTCTCCACCACGCACGCACCACACCGAACCACAGTTCCCGCGCCCCTGCAATCCTGTATGCCACCCCCACCCCGCTACCCCCCTTGCCTTCGCCCTCCGCTCGGGCGCATCAGTTAGCGTTGCGCGGGCCATATAACACGAAGCCTGCATCTCGGCCGCACGCTTCTGGTGCTCCTCCGATGCAGTTCTCGCCACGCAACACTTCTACGAAATTATGAAAGAAAGTATGGGCAACATTTTCTTTATCATGAAATTGTTTCATGAAAATATTTCTGCGTTTCCTGATGTAAATGAGTGATAAATTAAGTATCAACTACGGGCCTACTGTAGCACAAATCACACAAAATGGTTAGCCAAAAGATAGCATCCACAATGCTCGAGAACAACAAATAAAATACTCTCGTATAACACTGCAATAAATGAAATCTTGTAACAGAAACAGTCTTCCCGAATTTATACAATAATATTATTGTATAGTTATAACACAACAATTTTTTAAAAACTACCAAGAATATAAAAATTCTGTTCCATACTGAAACACGTGAATATCAACTATTTAATGACGGGTGGTGTGTTCTTTGCTTATTGCCAATTACGTCTGTTGTAAGTGACGCAATGAATAAGGGAATGTGACTCAATGAGTAAAGGAATTGTGACTGTATGCGCAGAATGAGAATAGACGCAATAACACAATCAAATGTTAGTATTTTTCAATAAAAAACAAGCATTGTTTTTGGATTTTTGATATCATATATCATTTGGTTCCTGGGTATCAAAGAAAACCATGGACAGCTCTCACATGGCCGGAGGCTGCATAGTTTTTTCTTAATTTCTGTGTGAATGGGAAATTAATAAAACAGCTTGTTGATACAGAAGCATCACAATATTTACCAATTTATGTACTATTTAATGCTTGATATATGACATAAAACGTATGATGTATTGTAACGTTCTACAAGTACACTTGTTCATTTATTTTAATTCTGTTCTACTATTCCTTAAGTAATACCTGCTGAGCGGGCTCACTGTCAGCATTGCCGTAGTGTCTGCAGACACTCTGATGGGTGGAGGGTTCGATTCTCGACGATTGCGGAGTTTTGACACTGCTTAAATAGCCGACTGCAAATGCTGGCGTAGTCCCATAGCTAATGGATCACAAATCACGCGCAATCTCTTTTTTCCCTTCCTTGATCTCTTCTCTTCCTCATAAACTCACTTACATGCGCTATATACGCATGTCGATAGACCGTTCGGCAGCTTAGAACTTATTCCGGGTGTGGTGATGCCCCGCTGGGAGAGATATCTAGAGGGGAAACCGAGCAGGTTGGCCCCGGATCTTGCGTTCCAGCGCGGGAGAAACACCACCACCACTTTCATGCTGCACACTTACGGGGCTAATGACCATTGCAGTTGGCGTGAACGGAAACATCAATTATTCCTGTCATAAATTTCTCTACCGTTTGTTTGTTCGTAAATAAAATATTCAGTGATAAGGAAAGATGTAAATTAAATGTGTAAAACTTACGATTTGATTTACCGGAAATATGCATTGTAGGGAAGGAATTTATTCTACTGTCATTTGATTGAACATTTTCACTCATCTAAGGGTACTATGTTTACTTCGTATTGCTCCTCAAAGTCAATCCATTTTACATCTCACTCAAAACTGCCATGATTGTGTATCGCGTGTCTATTTTGACCTTTTCATTTGTCTCCCATCTCCGTCAAAATTCTCTACTTCCTGTCCATTCACTCGCCCACAAACGCGCACATTCTCGAGATGTACAAGTTCAAAGTCTGTCGTCCGGCCTTCTCGCCTAATCTCCACTCGCCACCTAACACGCATTACTCACCATATTACACACCCCTCGCCCACTCGTTTCACCGCCCCTCCCGGCGCTGGTACCGCCACCCGCCGCCAGGCGCTCTGGCGCTGCCTGTCTCCTCGCCCCTCTCGCGCCGCGCCGCAACCTTCCTCGCGTTCTGCGCCCGTCCTTCGTCTCTCCTTCCTCCGTCTCTCGCCTCGCGCCGCCTCTGCCGCCAACGGCGCTCCCTTACCCGTGCTGTGTGCCGCTGCCTGTAATTTATTGCACCAATTTATACAGATTTTAGTGTTTAATATTGGTATCATCCTCCGTAATACGGGGCCGTAATAACGGGCGGTGGAGGCGGTGCGGCCGCGGGGGCCTGTGGGCGGACTGGGGGTGAGGGTGAGCGCTGGCGGTGGAGGTGGCTTGGGAAGGAGGAGGACGAGGCCGAGTAGCAGTGAACAACGGGAGAGGAAGCTACGAGGAATGACGGCTGTGGGCTGGAATGTAAATAAAATGGCGGAGATGGACGAAACAAATGTTTTGGAGGCGATTTAATTATCGAGGTGGTTGAAATTGAGGAAGACTGTATAGGCTAACAAATGGAAATAAAGGTCTAAATGGTTAATACTGGGGACGGACTGTATGGGTAATAACGGCGATCGCGCCACGAATAAATGCTGTGGTGTTTTAGTGACAAATAACGAACGGAAAGCGGAAAAGACTTCATGAAACAATAATGAAAATTATAAAATGAGGAAAGAACGACCACAGAGAAGGTGACAATAATCAGAAAACATGAGATAACATTAACGCTATGCGTAGTCATTTTTCAGGTTTGAAAACTGATTGATAAAGAACGTAGATTCTTGAGACGAATAGAATGATGAAATCAGATGGTGTAAACAACGAGTTGTGGGAGAGTAGAGAAAGTGAGTATGATGAAGAAGAGGAAGATGAAAATGGCGGGCACAGGAAAGGGATCACCGAAAAGAAGCTGTTCGTTGGTGATGTTACGGGTTGCCCAGGATGAGACAGCAGTATGATGAAGAAGCCTTCGAAAATGGGAGTGGGTGACATGAAAATGGGAAGGGGCAGATTCTAGCAGCAGAGACAGGGCCGGGAGTGATGGCGGCGCTCGGCGCGGAGGCGATGGCGGCGGCGGCGGAGGAGGAGGAGGCTGAGGCAGTGGCTGCAGCGCCGTCGCGCGCTCGGCGCGAGACAACGCGAAATTAAATTTCTGCTAACGCGACGGGACTCGCGGAGGCGCGCGGGAGCGGAATGCTAAACACGGCGGCGGCGGCGGCGGAGATGCGGCAGGGGCGGAGAAGAAGGGGTGCGACACCAGAGTGCGGAGGCGGGCCACAGACATACCGCCACCCACGCCACCCCTCTCCGCCTCGACCTTCCCCGCTCATCCCCACCTTCCCCGTTCCTCTCGCCACCGATGTTACCACTGTCCCTACGTTCTCTGTCGACCCCAAAGACATCGTCGCGCTGCGATTTCCGCTGCCTTCTTCGGCCCAGAGACGCAGCTGCTCGCAAGGCGTGTGTGTTGTTCTTGCTTTTCCCACTGCCAGTCCGTCTCAACCGCCCGAATTTTGCCTGTTTTTCCACCGCCCAACCACATTCCGACACTCTTACCTCCCCTATGGTCTCCGAGGTTCGCACAGACCCCATCCTTTACGAGAAGAGGCGGCAGCAACGATTGAGGAGACAGCGGAGGTGGGCCCTGTCGCCTGCGTGGAGCTTGTTCCTTTATCTAAACCTCTGTCACCATCCTTGCCACTGCTGCTTCTACCATCGCATCTACGTAATGTCCCCCGCCCTCCACCCAGTCTCCACCAACTGTTGTCTTCACTTCAACCGTTGTTTGCTGCCGTTGTTGCTGCCGTTTCAGTTCTCTCCTCATCGGCCGCCTCCATCTTCATCCAGGCCGATGTCGCGGCCTCCTCCCGGGAACTAGAGTGAAACGTCTTTGCTGGAGCTCTCAGGCGCCGGAATGCCTGCCTGCGCGCTTGGATCCGCGCTGACACGACGGATGGGGCTGCTGTGAATTCCCACGGCGCACACTCCGCGTTCCGTTTGCTACGAAAGCGCCAAGCAATCTACTACTTCACTTGTAATTACTTTTCGGTTTGAACATCGTATGTGAGATCTCTGAGTTGAGTGCTTTGTAGTTGTGGTAATTATCCTAATCTTTAAAATGTATTTTATTTATTCCATTATCGAGAAAGAAATACATCTTGTGCAAATCAACCAACATAGAGCTTTACCTTGTTTAGTTTCTATCGTGGCTTTTATGTAGAATTTTGAATATGCGATTTTTCAAGTCCATAAGATATTATTACACTATTATTCATGTTTTAATTATAATAGTGAGAATTAATGTAATATTATAAGAAAAGTGGAAAAATAGAAACATTTTGAAAGAAAGGGACGCAATGAATTAATTCTACGGTGGTTGCATATGTTATATTCCATAGACTTGTATTTTGGTTTGAGAGCTGATAACAGACGGCAAGACTCTGCATTACAGACATTCTCCCCGCTTTATCTGGTATGTAAATCTGTAAATAATTCACTCAAATCATATTTACCCAACGTTTTAAAATGTTAAACTAAAAAAACAAAAAAATAATGAAACGTTGAACCTTAAAAAAATAATCAAAAAACCAAAACCATGTTTTACCAAGTTACCCATATTTTAAAAAAACATGTTTATGGAGAGCTACTCTAATCCGCAGCCATTGGAGATAAACATTGAAAATTGAATAGTGTATTTTACACTATCTTATTCCCTGGCCCATCAAGCTCGCCCGCTCACCATAGCAGAATCAAGCCAAACTAGTACCAGAATTTTTAACTATTTTATTAACGCAAAACCTATTTTTTACCGTTCATCTTCACCAACTGGTTTTGTAGTAATAAATTTGTTAAAATTCTGAAACTTTTAAAAATGCCGGAGGACGGGCCAGGTTGATGTCAAGCAGGCCCGCCACCCGTTTTTTGGGTGAAGACGCGCGGTAAGAAATGGTTTTGCGGTAATAAAATGTTAAAAATTCTGGTACTAGTTTGTCTTGAATCTGCAAAGGACCGCGGGCCAGCTTGATGGACCTATTATTCCCCACGAAATAGACAAACCCAACAGGTTTGTTTGTTGCCGCATCAAATAAAAGAATCTGCTGCGGATGGGGACGCGATCCACATATACTACATTAAAAGAAATCTGCCATTCTCATGAGCATCGAGTGTTTAGAAATTAATTGAAGATTATCCATTGAACCTCAAAGAAACGTCAATGGCCCCCAATGGCAAATACTTCAAATTAATGGTTCACTGCATTTTAATTGTTAATACATTATTTTACCACCGAGTAAAAAATGAAGACAAGACAATTGCCATTACCTGATTTAGTCCTTACGGAACTAAAAAATCACCAGAGAGATTTTTATATTAAACATTTTAAATATCGTTTCCCTCTGAATTGATGAAATTCTCTGAGTTTTATTCTAAATTCTCCGATCTTTCCCAGATTCTCTTACTTTTCCTGACCAGTAATCATCCAGTAAAAGTTGTTTGATTTTGCATTATTTTTCATATTACTAGAATGAAAAATAAAATGTTTGAATCCATTGCAAAACTTAACATTCCACTCTCGAAATCATACAACTGTGACTTTCGCTGTACACAAATAAGGTAATGTGAATAAATGGTTTTTTTAAGACTTCTTGTCAAGTTTTTGTTTGTGGAGTGGTACGTTACGAACTGTAAATGCTTTGATTTAGTAGTTCAGATTCCATAGTATCATCTGCCAGTGGATTACTGACTTACAATGCAAATCGGAGTAGTTGGTTTTTGAACTCATTCATATGTCAATTGAAATTGTGTTCAATTGGTAATCTAGAGAGATATTGAGTAATTTCGATGTCAATTATGTGACACGTCAATTATTGGAATGTCGAAAACGATCTACAAGAGATGAAATTTGGCAGATGTATAAAGTGAAGAATGATACCGCACTCCTAAAATTTATGTATGTGTATGTACATCGGGAATGTCTGAAAAAAAACACACTTGTAAATAATATTTTTCTCGAAAAAATAGATCTTTATAATGAATATAATTAGAATAATCATACAAGAAGTTTCATTGTATTAGTTGTCTTCAATTTACACATCCTTTATTGCAGTTTTCAACAACGAAAGTAGGGATGAAATCCATGTAGAACAAGGAAAAATTATTTCTCGTATATTAAAGTGAACATGCACTTTCACTGTCCTGTAACTGGACAATACTAGAATATATCTGTGATGTACAACGAGACATATGATACCACCCTTCTTAAATTTGTGTATGTGTGTGTACATCGGGAATGTATGGAAAAACACACTTACTCGTATAAATAAAATTTTTCTCGAAAGAATATATCTTTCAAATGAATAATTAGGATATTTATACAAAAAGTTTCATTGCATTCGTTTCCTTTAATTTACAAAACCTATACTGTAGTTCTCAAGAAAGAAAATAAAGATGAAGTTCTTGTATGACAAGGAAAAATCATTTCTCGTACATTAAAGCCCTGACGCAAAAGTACAATATCCAATAAAAGCTTTGGAAAATTCCAGCGGGCGGGCGCCGGTGGAGGTTTTCTGCGCCGCGCGTACTTTTAGATAACCTCCACTTGGTAGGGACCGACCACTGCAAAAGGCACGCAGGAAATGGAATGTGAAATTGGAGCATTTTTTCTTAGAATTTGTCACAGAGTATGCTGGCTGCGCGCGGAAACACTTCTTCACACCCCAAAACGAGAGCAGCATATGAAAATAACGCTTGTAGTTGACGATCACATAGTAGATGATTACCCGTTTTATAGAATTGTAAGTAATGGAATGCTAAAAGATAGATTTCGATTTAGGTATTTCGTCTATTTCTTGCATATCTGATTTTAAATGTATTTCAAAATAAAAATGTGTTGCAATGTGTTTTGTTTTCCAATGCAGTGAAAAAGAATACAAGACATTTATTTAAAAATGACGAGTGTCACATTCTGCGCAAAAGGTGTTTAATATTTGGTAATTAAGGGTCTGCTAACATTCCTTATCGGACCGCAGTCGAGTTCGGAGGTGCTCCGCAGTTCTGCCACAGCTCTTTCATTTCGAGTTCAGTAGTGACTCAAACAGTGTTATCTCCTTTCGCGTTGGAATCCAGCTAGGTGGTAGTGTCAAACAGTGCTCAGCAAGTAGCTCCGGCCATTCGCTGCTTCGCGGCAAACCACTATAACTTAGTTCCTCGGATAAATTGTATTACTAAATCGAGTAGTTGAGAATTTATAAACAGTGAAGTGCTTTAGCATAAACGCTCTATTTTTCCGTACTGTGAAGTGCAAACATCTTACAGTAAACCAATGGCCTCCGCAATCGATTGAACTATGCGCGAAGCAGTATACGCCGCCCTACAAATCCTGAAAGGTGCGGACACTATTACAACGATCTCCGATGGTGTATCTTTCATCTCTCTCAACGGTGTCACCCCGGAAAATATGTTTATCCAACAAAAAATTCACACCAACAGCAGGAGTCCGAGGTCAATGCCTTGCCTATGGACAGTGGACATACAGCCCGGCCAGCTGGCAGACCAGCCTCCTAACCCGGAAACAACTTCACCCGCAAAAGGTCAGTGAGTGATAGTGCTACGCTACCAGAACTTAAAAAGCTCCCAGTGCCTGAAACCAGTATAAGTGATTCCTCCCAGAACCATGGTCAAATAGCATATAATGTGCCAGTGCAAAATGGACTTGGACCCATAGAGAAGAAAGGTCCCATCTTACCAGACAGTAGATTTAGTCGTCTAAACATTGACGATAGAGTCAACCGACCCTCCCATTTTTGTTGCGGGTATTCCCAATTTAAATACATTTGTAAAAGAACTAAAAAACAAAGTCTCCACCAATTTCCTAGCAGGCGTAAAAAATCAGAAAGTTAGGATCAACGCCCAATCAGCCACAGGCTTTCGTAAAATCGTGAAATATATTCTCCAAAATTAGGGAAGCTTTCACACCTGTAAAGACCCGTCAAATAAGAACATCTCAGTGGTATTTAAGAATGTCGATCAATTGATATCAAAACTTGAAATCTTCCAGGAAAGTAAGCAGAAATTCCCTTCTCTAAATAAAATCACAAGGCTCACCAAGAACAACGCCCCAATCCCCGTTGTAACAGCAGTATTCAATGGTAATGACCCCATTGAAAATATTCTAGTCATAAATCATATCTGTAGTTTAAGAGTGTCAACATAGCGAAGGAAAAAATCACAAGGACCAGTGCAATGCCAACGTTGTATGGATTTTGGTCACACTAAGATCAATAATTGTAACCATCAAATACGTTGTGTTTTTTGTTCCAAAGGTCATTACTCAGTTCTTCTGTCGAAATAAAACCCAAAAACCCATTTGTAAAAACTGCAGTGGTGAACATATGGCAGACAATAGAACCTCCTGTAAATACTACAATAGCTATAAAAGCCCGAAGTACTAACTCCATGACAAATATATCATCAACTAATACATCAGACTCAGGCACCACAGCCAATATCCAATCCACTCACCAGTTCCCCTTCCTTCCGGAATCACAACTTCGTAACTTCACACATGTCAACTCCCCCTCTCCCACAAACCCCCCTTCCGCTGAATCCCACCGAAGACTTCCTAGCAGCACTCAAAATATAAAACACACTGGTTCCTTTCTAAACATCATTATCGAAGCAGTTTCATCCAGTATAATCAATTTCATAAGTTCGTTAATAGGGATTACATAATCACCTCCATTCGTAATTCCATATCTTCACCCCAAACTAATAATAACAACAATGGAAGTAAATAGATGAAATGGAATAACCTTCATGAACTGGAATGCAAATAGTAGTTCTAATAAAAAATAGAATTCACTTGGTTTAGTGGTGAAATGTCGTTGGCATTTAAAATTAAATGATCACAAGTGTTGTCATTGCCAACAATGTTGTTTATTAAGTAAGTTGTAAGTTGTAAGTTGAGCCGCCTCATCTGCCACTCAAGCACAAATTTACAACCTACCTACGAAGCTCCGAATGCAACCCAAATTCAAATCATGCCTCACCAGTTTAACCCTCGTGTCTGCAATCTTTCCTCCACTCCTCTATCTAATCAGGACATTTCTCTTCTTAATAAGGGCCTCAAATACTGCCCTCCCACATCTCTTAATAGCTTCCATAAAAAGCAGTTATGTGTCAAAGCAGACTCTAATATGAACATTTCTGTCGAGACTAAATATAACATAGCTCACACTATTGCAAATCACACAGAATCTATCACAGGAAACAGAATCCAAGATTTTCACCACGCAAAACAACTTGCCACAAAACTAACAGAAGAAGACCTAATCATATCTAAAGCAGACAAAGGTAACACAATAGTGATTCTTGACAAAAAAGACTACGACGACAAAATCTATGACTTTCTGAACGACAACCAGATCGAACAACTTCCCAATGACACCACTAAGAAATATCTTAGCCATCTTAGGCAAGAACTTAATCATTCACAAGCTCTGTTCTCATATCCCAGGCAATACATACCATCTAACCCTTCTCCTCCAAGACTCTATGGTCTTCCTAAATTGCATAAACAAAATACACCCATCAGACCCGTAGTCTCTTACACAAATACTGTAACTCACAAACTCGCCCAGAAATTAAACAGCCTCTTTCACAAACATATTCAGTTCAAACCTTCTCACACCATAAAAAACAGTCTAGATCTTGTGCAAAAAATTCAACAGATTCCCATTCCACCCTATGCAAAACTGGTTTCATTTGATGTAAAGAATCTTTTTCCTAGTACCCCGACTTCAGATTGCAAATTACTTCTACGCAATTTACTAGACAAGTCGGCATGCCCCATACCGGTTCGTGATGAATTTCAAAATCTCTTCAACCTATGCATGGATCAAAATTACTTCACTTTTGACAACAAATTTTACAGACAAACTTCAGGACTTCCTATGGGTTCACCTCTCTCTCCTCTTCTTGCAGATATTTTTATGGATTCTTTGGAACAGACCATCTTCCTTTCAAATCATCCACTTCTCAGAAATATTACATATTGGCACCGGTACGTAGATGACATCCTTGTTCTCTGGACCGGTACAACTAGACAAATTGATCTGTTTACTGACTACCTCAACAACCTACATCCCAATATACAGTTCACCACAGAACTACAGAACGAAGACAAATCTATCAATTTCTTAGACCTGAATATCAGCATATCGGGAAACAAACATACTTTCAATATTTTCAGAAAATCAACACACACAGACACTGTCATCCACAACTCTTCACAACATCCTATTCAACACAAACACGCCGCCTTCCACTACATGATACATAGATTACTAAGCCTGCCTCTGACACAATCTCATTTTCTGGAAGAACTTAACACTATACAACATATTGCTAGATCAAACGGCTACGACACAGAACTCATCAACAACATACTACGCCGCAAAACACACTAACAGAAACTGAAAATGTACACTTCACTCTCTGCAGTAACACCAGTAGCACAAACCAGTAGCACAAACACCAGATAAGTACACTTGCTTACCTTATTTTGGCAAACTTTCAGAAAAAGTCACACACAATATACGCAAAGCCGGTATCAAAGTTTCTTTCAAATCACAAAACTCACTCAGAAAAATGCTATCCTCTAAAACACACACAGATCTTTTAAAAAAAAGCGGCGTCTACTCATCACATTGCCACGACTGCGAAGCCAAATACATTGGTCAAACAGGCAGAACTTTCAACACAAGAATAAAAGAACACATACACGCTTGGAAACACAACTCCTGTAAATCTCACTTTGCCAATCACCTCCTTCAGACAGGCCACACGTTCGATCCACATACAGATATTCATATACTGGAAATAGAAAATCATTATCACACCAGATTAACTTTAGAAAACCTCCACATCCATTTAAATGACAACCTTCTGAATGAAAATATAAACCATAATCCCTCCCCTCTACTGAAATTATTATTAGACACCACCCTCACACCGCACTCCTCCGGGGCGGTGCAATAGACAGGACACCGCACCCAGGCCATTAACCCTCCTCTCCTCCACCACCCCACAGCCCGGTACTTAAGCCGCTTGGCCCACCCAAACCCGCGTAGTCGTTTCGTGGCTTCCAGACAGCAGGTAAGGAACGGCTCAACTTACATTTCATGTTTCTGTTACAAAAATGTTTTTTCTCAAGTTCTATTCAATTTCATCCACTTTCTTGCGTAGATTTAAAATTCCTGTTATATAAAAAATTTCTTTTCCTTTGTTTTCATTTCACATAATGTTAGTTCTGTTGTTTTTTTTAAATTACTAGTAATCCGCCATTCCTAATGTTAATCTCTTGTTTTATTGTTATCTCTTGTTTTAATTGTTTAATTAACTGTTTGCTATTTTCTTGTACTAGAAAACTGATGATGATGGCTAAGCCATCGAAAGCTGCTATTGTAATAAACAACATTGTTGGCAATGACAACACTTGTGATCATTTAATAGAATTCACGCAATTTCTTCATACCTATAATATTGACGTAGCTTGCATTACGGAAACGCATTTAAAACCCAGCAATAAATTCTACTGTCAAGACTTTGTCACATACAGAAAAGATAGATCATCTAACAAAGGAGGAGGAGTCTTAATTTCAATAAAATCCAGCATAAAACATCACCTCATACCTTTGCCAAACTCCAAAGAAATAGAGATAATTGCTCTTAATGCTGAAATAATACAACAATTTTGGACAATTTATAAATCTCCCAATCATAAATTAAACTTTAACAGCCTGCAAAAACAATAATCGTGACGGAAAAAGCCTGCCACATTTCATAAATAGCTCCTCATTGAAAATAATAACAACACCGGAACCTACGTACTACCCCCATGACAACACAAGAGACCCTCACATGTTAGACATTGGAATAACAAACTCACCCCTTAAATTTCATGCTGCTACAATATTTGAGTTAGATTCAGATCACATTCCCATAGTCATAACCTCCCACCAAATTCCTCCCTCTCACGCTCCATTTCCCAAAACAAAAAAAGGAAGATCAATTGGCCTAAGTTTCAATCAGAATTAAATTAAATAATCCCAGAAATTAAAATACTACATACCTCTCTTGAGATTGACCCATCAGTATCATTTCTAAATTCTATAATCCAAACGACAATCCAAACGTCGGAAATAAAAACAAGTGCTAGTAAGAAAACAAGTTATATCAACATTCCCCCACAAATCATGAAAATCATAAGTACTAAAAAATCAAACCAGAAGATTGTAGGACCTCACAAAAAATAGTAGTATCAAACACAAACTATACATTCTCAAGAATATCTTGACAAAAGCTTTAAGGAATCTTAAAAATAATCAATTTCATGAACTCATCCAGTCTCTCAATACACAAAACAACACAATTTGGCAATTCACAAAGAAGATACTTCAGAAAAAAATCATAATCCCTCTGGTCAAATCAGCAACAAAGCTTATACCTCCTTTCAGAAGGCAGAAAATTTCGCCAATTATGTCTCGTCCATCTTTACCACCAACACCACGCAATACTACCCACCTCATCAAGTAATCAATAATGCAAAACTTACTTCCATTTACGGACCACACCCAAGAATTAAGTTAATATCACTCAAAGAAATTAAACATATCATATCCAAACTGCCAATTAAAAATCCCCTGGACACGATAACATAAGTAATATAATAGTCGAACACTTTTTCCCCCCTGTTCTGGCCTTCATAACAAATAATTCGTGTCTCAGAATTGGTTATTTTCCCACAACATGGAAGCACGCTATCATCATACCGATTCCCAAACCAAATAGGAATCTTTCAATAGTCGAGAGTTACCGTCCTATCAGTCTACTTCCTACTCTTGCAAAAATATTTGAAAAAACTATCCTGTCACGTTTAAAAGCATTCCTGATTCAGTCTAAACCTAATTCCCAAACAACAATTTGGCTTCACCGTGAAAATCTCTACCTGTCATTAACTTTTATGATTGTCCGAATACATTCACACAGGCTTTCAAAATAAAAAGCACAGAGTCGGGATTTTATTGACATCACCCAGGCCTTGAGTATGGCACAAAGCAATGATACACAAACTAGCAAAGATAGGTACCTCATATTATCTCATTCAAATAATATCCACCTACCTTACCAACAGAACTTTTTCAGTCTTCATTCAGTCAACAGTCATCATTCAAATCCGAGACCAATAAGTGCAGGCTTATCACAAGGATCACCACTCTCCCCTACACTTTTTTAATTTATTCATATCTGATCTCTCAAAATTCGACAAAATACAAACAGCTCAATTCGCGAATGACACGACAATTTTCCTAGCCGGAGATTCATTAATAAATATCAGGAATTCTCTTCAAGTATATCTGAATCTTATAGACAGTTGGGCTGCATATATAAAAATCAAACTAAATACCACAAAAACTGCTATCAAAATATTCACTTTAAGACCCTATACACCTTCAGCACCGCTCACAATTATTAATGAACCCATTAACTGGCTCCCCCCGAATAGTACCGTTAAATATCTCGGTGTAAACTGAACTGGAAATGACACATCAATAGTAAAATACAACAAACGAAAAAAAAGCTACATCAACTAAAACCCATAATTAATCGATATTCCCACCTCCCAATCCCAACCTCTACATCTACAAACCATCAGTAGACCAGTCCTCCTTTCCGCCTATCCGGTTTGGATCTTCGCCGCCAAAACAAACCTTAAGAAGCTTCAAATAGAACAGAACCATTTTCTATCACTCCATACCTCAAATTTCATATCTAGTCTTCAGACTCCGGAAAACTCCTTCTCACAGAACGAGAATAAAAAATAAATGTCCCTACCAGGCATTCCTAGTCAAATTTTTGGAAATAGACTGTTTTTAGAGGTGTCTGGAGAAGACCTCTTCACCCAAATTAGTTTGTAGTTTAATTTTTAATCTAACCCTTCAGGCCTTCAGTACATATGTAAAGTATTTTATGTACTTATCTATGTATGCTCTGAAAAAAAGCAATAAAAAGAGAGTCTACTATAAGAATTCATTGTTCGCTTGAGTCTATTAGAGATAAGATAAAATCAGTATTAAGGAGTTTAGTTTGTAATCGTTCCACTTCCTTGGTTCACTAGTAAATAAAAAGAAAATAATACAAAGAAACACAGTTTATAATTTCTGAACAATTCTCGCTGTGTGAACAAACTCCGGCCCTATCCTCGCAATTTGCTTTTTGACTAAATGGTCTTTTGCAGTCCTTTCCGTTTAGTTATCCACACACGTTCGGGATAGCTGCCAATTTTGCCCGTCTGTGTATGTGGTTCTTGTGTTGAACCGTAAGGAAGTGGAGGCTCCCAGAGACGAAGCGTTTGCACATACAGGTAAAATCGTTGCATATCCTGAGGGTGTAGGGGCTCAGGTATGTTCGTCCAGGTTGGCGAGCAAAGCAACCATGGCGGGGGAATTTTTGCTATCTTGATAAACCTATGCGACCATTTGCAATCTTGAAAAATATTGGTAACTAATATATAATATTGAAGGAAATGGATATTATTAAATATTATGGGAAGATAATAATGGAAAATGGTACATAGTTTTATGAACTTTTATGAAATGGATACTGAAATATATACATGTATGCCAGACTATTTTGTGATGGCATGGGAAGAATAATTATTATTGAGCTATTAGGCCTATATTATGGCAATAAACCGCACACATATAATCTATGTCCACTGGTGTAATTGTCACAACACACCATTTGAAAAAAACAATCTAAAGAAAAATCAAGAAAACATGTTTCTGAGAATGAAGAAACAAATTGTAAAGACATAACCAAAGAATCTGCCAATATCCGCGCAACGTTTCTTGACCGATGGCTTGGAGATATGCACGTGGAGGGGGTACATTCTTTACAAAATCGACCGTTAAAACTTTTGGAGTAATGCCAACCTCTGGAACATCCAAGTCAAACATACATTTAAGTATTATTCTTGAAATGACGAAAATGAATTCCTTCTTATCAACTGTGCCAGTCTAAATATTAATGAATAAGACAAACTTGTTTAAAGACTTAAAATTCTATAAAACAACCTTTCACTCGAGGCCCTGAAAGAAGTGTGGGGAAATATGGTATATCTATTACTTTTTTAACCGGGCGTTTCTGGGAAATATGGAGGATTTTTGGCTCTTTAAGTCTTTATTCTACGAATCGTCAAAACACTTGCCTCAGAATAAGCAGAAGCCCGATCCAAAGCACCACTTAGGCTCTAAGACTTAGAGGGTACAGACAAATATTGTTTCCTTTTCCAACTCGCGTGCCTTAGCAACTTTCTTATTTTGCGTTCGCCGTTATTACAAGCCCTACTAGCTTTTTCAGGAGTTCGAGGTGTCTTCTGAGAAGCATCCACTGAAACTTTTTTATATCAAAAAAGAAACACGAACAGGAGTTTTCGCCTTCAACATCAAATAGCTTGTTTCGCGCCAATGAAGATGTATTTGAAATGTCATTATTGTTCGCTACGAGGTTTTCCTTTGTCGTGACATATTTATTGTGCACAATACAGTGAAGGTAGGTCATCGATCAAGAAAAGTTGGGTGGGTAATACTTGTACTATTCGAAATAAATAATACATACGGGGCAAAAGGAATAACTTCTGTTTGGCGAAAGTTGAATAATGGCTATGGTCGTGATAACTCGACTACGGTCGTTGCCTCTGTAATTCTATCTTTCTATCTCTGTAATTCTTTGTGTAGCTTTCTCGTGTGAAGGAAGCGAAACGGGCCTTCTAATCCCATGGTTTATTTTTCTTTTTTTTACAGTTTCTCCGAAGAGTATTTCGAAATGCCGTGTTTGCAAAGGATTTCCGACATTGTGCGATGCCGATTTTTGCAACATTTGTTTGAGTTTCCAACGACGCGTTCCTGTCGTTTTCTTGGAAATTTGAAACAGCTCTCTTCTTGCGCCGATTTCAATCCGTTCAAAATATATTGTGTAATCGAAAAGTGTTTTGCAAAACTGTTCGCAGTGAGGTACCAGCCTGTAATGGGGCGATTCCAAGGGCGGAGTTTTTAAAGGGTGTGCTTTGTATCATACATGAACAGCAGATGTGCGCGTCATTAGCCTTAGATTTTTGAGAGTTTAGGCGGTTCGTGTAACTTGCAAGAAAAATTCACCTCCGTAAAAGTTTCATAATGAAAGGCCTTTTCTTTCCTGAAGCATTTAGTAAGGGAGATTAGTTAAACGACCGGAGCCTTCCCTCTCAAGAACACGCGCTGTATTCATTTTTCGACGTCACAGGGTGTTTGAATATTAGAGCTCCAGCGGCTTTGAAAACTCTTTGAAAGTTGAAGTAGTGGAAGGCGTGTATTCGTGATTTCAAAATACCTTATGCATATTTTATACGTTGGTATATCAACTTTAAAATGCTTAACGGATAAAATTGTCTGGGTTGTTCATGTGTTAGGAGTTTTTGCCGGAAAATAAAACAGAACATCTCTTGCTTACATAAGTGTTTGAAGTATGAAGGGAAACAAAGATAGTAAGGAAATGATATTCGAGAGGATAGTATAAAGATTACTCGTAAATTAATTCTAGGATACAATGAGTAAAAACTGCCCTTTTCTACGTACCACTAGAAATTCCATGTAAAACTTCGAAAGCGATACTTATGTGTGTTTTAGAGAAAAGAAGAGTTTTATTTTGAATTTTTTCTTCCAAAATAAGAAATCTTATCGATTAAAAAACACACAAGAAACTAGAAACACACAAGAAAAAATATTGAAAGTGTTTAGCAAAAAAATGAAATAACAGTACGTTCTCGCTTTATTTAATAAAATTGTTGCCCTGGCTGCTGCCTCTTCTTGTCATGAGATAGTTAAGTTAACCAGAACTTTGAAGAAGTACATTGTGATGTCTCATTATTCGTTATTACAGAACAAAATATCGTTTCATTCCCGAACAGAATGCATTTCTTCACCCTTGATTTCATTTCACATCTATGTTGTATCCATTATTCTTTAATTTGTGAATATTATTTTTTTTTAACAATTACAGTGCATTTTCTATACGCAAAGCGTGAATAATTTCAAGTTGTGATTGAGGGCGTGGAAGGTAAGGGTACACCTCGTAATGCCTTCCGTGTGATCTATCATCATTAGTTAATAACTGCTGAGAGAGGCGTAAACCTGAAAAAATAAAGCCAATCTAATTAATAAAATTGTTTCACTTTCATCACCTAGATGTCTAATTACTCGCGTTAGTAATGTTCTCCCCCCGACCAATTTCCGACGATACGCAACATTAGGTTCGAGGTACCCGCGTGGATGAACGGAGTCTCTGTAATGGTTGCGAAGGACGTCGATTGGATGCAGCGAGGGGCATGAAGACTAGAATAATAGCAATAGAGACGGTGTAAGATGATGATGGAGGGGGGTGAGAGTTGCTTCGCACGCTCTCCCGCGGGGCCGACTCGTACTAAACTCCATTCCGGCTCGCCTGACACTTTGACAGTTCAGAAAACAAGCGCGGTACGCCTTGCAGCACGAACCAATCACAGAGAACGGTTAAATTACGTAGTTAGTGTTGCAGAAGAGAGTGGAAGCTCTAGTGTCGCGACGATACCTCCATCGTCGCTGCCGCTGCCTCCGCCGTGACAGCGAAACCTGAGGTTTGGCCGGTGGCGTTTGCCTTCACAGAAGACGCAGATGAAAGTCAATAAAATATCCTGACGTATCGCCTGGGCGGTATTTTTTTTACGAAGGGAAACGAATACGCTTGTGATGGCGAATGAGGAATCAGCTGTCACAAGCACAGCTGTGTCCTTTGTCGCTTTTCGCCGCTATCGAACTGTCAAAGCCTTCGAATCCAGACGGGTAGACCGCGTTGTCGGGAAAAGAGACGTAGAAAGAAGGGACATAAAGAGAAGACGAGAGAAGAAAGGGAGAAAAAATGTTCAACCATTTCTGCAACATGAAAAGACACAGAAAAGGAAGTGATAATGAAAATGACCAAATAAAATAGACATGACATAACAAAGATCATCATTTGTCAGAAGCGAAGTAATTCTCACTAATAGTAACCATCACTAATAGTGCTGACCCATGGCTGAGATGGTTGCTATGGAGTTGCAATTAGTTGTGTTAAACTAAAATATCTACATTTGTGTTTAATGAAAGGTATTGTAGTCGTGCGTAGAACACCAATTGCTATGTGTAGATGGAGAATATTTATATATGATGAGATGGATATGTAAGATGTGGGATGGTAGTAACAGAGTATATGGGGGGGGGTGATTAGGTAGACAATACACAGGATTTTGTTGGTAATGGAAAGGTAGCAACACCAGCAGCACGAGAATGTCAGAAACGGTAGATGGGTAGGATTGACGGCAGAGACGATGACGGCAGCAATGTTGTGCATGACGGTAAGCAGCCACCGCCGCCGCAGTTTCCCGTCAACGCCAGGTGCACGGCAGAGAAGACGGTACGGAACGAACCGCGCGGGAAATCGGGCCCGGTCGGCGACTCGGCGTGGCAGGGGCGTTGGCGTGGCGCGGGGCGGGGGAAATCGACGTCGGCGACGGGCGAGCGGGCGCGGGCGGCCTCGCACAAAGCCACGTCAAGCGCAGCCTCTGCGGAGGGGGGTGGGGGCAGCGCGCGGAAGAAGTCAGATTTATATCCCGCGGCTCGACGCGATGCGGTGCGGTGCGGTGCGGCGGCGACGTCGCTGCCTACCGTCGACGGTGTTGGCCTCTGGCGGCGGCGAAGCGATTTGGGAGTAAATCTACAATAACGCGAAAAACGCCCCGCGCCAGGGGGCCGCATAATGCAGCGTCTGCCACGCCCACTGGCAGCGGACGCAGGGCTGCCACAACAGCTGATTTCTTACGCCACGCTGGCACCGTTCAGGAAGGCGGGGGGGGGACGAAGGGAGGGTGCAGCGTTGATTTATTGTGTTCTGAATTTCCTGGAAATTAATTCTGGTTTCTCTTTCTCTGGTTAAATAGCGTATGATGTTTACGGGCTACTGAATTAGTTCTTCTATATACCTTGCACTCAATTTCAACGTTATGATCTTTAAAATTCATAATTTCGTTTTGATATCATTTCTTGAAGAGGTTGGCGAATGAGAATTTGCAGCGTATACAATCGGTAACAGCTTTTAGTTTCAATTTTGCAAAACGCATATTGAAGGACAGTATAAATGTGCCTCTGGTGGCCTGAATGCGTCTTTTCTTTGTCATTTTAATATCAATTGTCGGAAGCATTAATTTTTACCATAACCAATGTCTTCCTCATATTATCCAAACAACTATTCATATTTAAATGCAGTTTTACTGTATTCATGTTGTTTACGGAACTGATCGTATTACACTTATACAAATACTGGAGAGAGATATTTCAAAAGTATTCTAAAGATTTTGCGGCGTCAATTTGTACAAATAAAACAAATTCCAAGTATATTTTCTAAATGAAATAGCTAAAATTTAGATGAATTGATCACGCTGTTGCAAGTAAAATGAGTGAAGAGAGACTACGAAGCAGAGTGGCAACCATGTTGGTAGCAATTCCCCATGTGCATAAAAGCACATGCCACAACCACCGGCTGTCTTCAAAAGGCTCAGCATATTTGCACAGGTTAAATAGTATCGTGCTCAGGGATTCAACGATTATAGAAGTTCTGTAAAGCTGTCTACACGCCCGTGAACACAGGCTCGTCACAAGCTTTTTGTCACGACGTGACTTCAAAGAATGTACGCTCACAAACGCTGACATGAAATTCATGTAGGTGACGAATGCCATACCTCACAGAATATGTACCTGAATTCCAATGAAGTACAGTTACTTTCTTGCATCAAACTGACAAACCACTTCGTTGCTATACTTTTTCAGAGAAATTATATTTTTTTTGCCTGAATATTGGAAATGGATGAAATTAAGAGGTTTTAGTTATTGAAAATACATTGAGGTTTTAGTTATTGAGTTAGAGGAATCTTAATTCAGAATTAATAAAAATTATATTGCGCTAATTTCAAACAATGCAGAAAAAAATATGGAAAAATCTCGTTGCCCACTAGACCTTCTTTGGACTTCAAAAGGAAAGATGACGATAGAGTGTATCAAGGACGTACATGTAATACAGTCACATTTTACTGCATTAAGAATCCCCGCCGGGCCTCTGAGGTCCTCTAAGTGCGTTGAAGGGTTACGACAATCATGATATTTCCTTCAAATCCACAGCAAATGAACAGTAAATTTCAACCCGACTTACAAACGAAGTAACAGATTGTCTGGGAGAAAACGGCCCTCCAGAGAAAATTTCCTTGCGTGGATATTTTCTAACATCATTATTACTGTTATGATTCGGTATTTACGTGATTGTTACATTCTCAACTTCATTTATAGAGTCTTTTTTAAAATGATTAATAAAGATTTATACAATTCATCAAACACTTGCCGATATACAAAGTCATTATTTTTTCTTTCACACAACAAAGAAGTAAATAAACATTAATGCGTGGTACATGTTAAATTGAAAATGTGTGTAAAGTTTAGTAATAAATGTTTACACACAAAATTTAGAAAAAAAACAACAGTGAATGTGTTTTGCATACTACTGTTTTCATTCGCTTTTCATATTCACAGGCTGATCTGCGGTCCAAATTTCTTAAACAAATTTTACATCTTGTCTTGTTGGTTTTCTTTCTTGAAACTTTTACTTATTGTTTTTGTTTTGTATACTTTTTCTGAATGAAAATATTGTGTTAATTTATGTATCAACTCTCGTGGAAATTCTATTAGTATTGACTTCAGAACGGACCAAGGAACCAATGGACAATGCATCCTTCCGACCGCATTTCTTGTTTTGGCGATTTATGGAAGTATCAATACTTACTTCCGTCCGCAATTCTTGCTTTGCGATTTCTGGACGTATCAGTAATGGTTTTTCCTCCTGAAAGTTGATAAGATCAAGATGGTGTGCGTCAAAGGGAATAAAGCAAAGGCAATTATCGCAAAAGCTCCGTGAGCGATTCGGCCAGCTCTCCTTCTCAATGCGGGTCTGACCTAGAAGGGCACACGGGAGCTTTGCAACCCCAAAGGCAGCCGCGAGATTATAAGAGACTTCTGAGAATTGACACACGGCCTGCAATAATGAGTTTTTTTAAGTTTTATCGCAGAATGAGGTGATTATACAACGCTCAGCCATACGGCTTTTCAGTTGTTAGGAGCGAGCATTTTCAGACGAAAAATATGCGAAGGGGGTAGCTACGGCGACTTCCCTGTAAACATTATAGTAGTTAGTACGAGTATCTGAGTGGAGGAATACATATTGTTGACTGGTATTGGGAGGAGTGTTTATTTCATTATCTTACATCAGCCAGATTACGGAGGAAGACGTGAAAGGGGAGTCGGTTTCTTAGACGAGGTTCTATAAGATGCTCTTTACCTAGATCAGGGCCGCTCAACCATTTGCTCCGAGGAGGACCGGCCGGTTGCTCTCTTCTCTTTCGCCGCAGAAAGAGCAAATGACGTCATCAAATATCGATCGGCGGCATGTGGCACAGTGGGTCGCGTCGTATTTCTACGGGGTATTTTCCATTGTTCGGAATGAAAAAATCTCACAGCTCTGGGAAAGGATATTACGACAGAAAAAACAGTAAGATACTTTTGTAACATTAATTGGAACAGTTACTAGATATAAATGTATTAATGTAATTTGGAAATTAAAGAAACGATAATTTGCAATGCAGCATGGAAAGAAAGGTATATTTTTGCAGATTGCGCCGGCAATGCCAATTGTTTAGTTGCAAAAAAGTGCTCAATAACATAAATTTAATAGCGATGACAGTACACAGTTTATCATGCTGCTGAATATGAAAAGTATTATAAAGGTTGCACAAAAATTGTGATTAAATAAACTAGTAATAAAAATACTAAAAGTAAAGGAAATTAAAATTAAAAAATGAAGTTGATTGCAAAATCAAATATTCTTATTATACCTTTTAAGTGTTTTTTTCTCGCAATATACTTTCTATATTTGGAAGAGATGACACGGTGCTATTGAGCCGTAACATGCATTTCAGATTGTGATCTGTAATTGTACTTCTCATTCGAGATTTACAAATTTTCAAAGAAGCAAAAAATTGCTCACAGTTGTATGTTGATCCAAACGTACTTAACAAATCGAGCAGCATTACGATGCGGTTTTGGAAACGGTTTTGTGGGAAGTTCTTTTCCTAAACGCTCACGTTATAGTATCGGTATGCAATAAAATTAAACTCTTTTGTATTGTGTTATTTTACTGTCAAAAAAACACAAGAACATCAAAATATATCCAAAACTTACTTCTAGTGAGGCATTGTTTTTCAGAACACTGAAAACTTCCTTTTGTTCTTCTTCAGCGTACTTGTCATTTTCATCAGCATTATTAAATGTATAATGTCTTTGCAAATTAAACTTCTTCACGTGATTGAACCCTTTATGTAAACTAAACATTTGGCATAGCAGCCGTAGTCGGCAAAAATATACTTTTCTTCCCATACTGCATTGAAAATTGTCGGTGTAGATGCTCTGGTCTGTGAAGTGCTCGCGTCGACTTCCATGTTTCCGCGACTGGAGTTACCGGGACACTGTGACAGTGGTTATCGCAAGGCGCGCAACGCTCGCGCTCCCGTGTCCCGATCTCGGCTGACAACACGGCTCCGCGCTGCCGATTTGCTCTGCTTGAGCGGCCCTGACCTAGATTGAAATGAGATGCACCGGTAACTGAGGGTAGATTTTGGAAGAATGTATGAGAAAGTTTAGTGATATATGTTAGAATGGGTTCTATGGCTAGGTCTTTGTCGAGATTTGTATTGCTTATATACCAAGGGGCGTTAACTGCAATTCTGAGGACCTTATTTTGGAATATTTGAATTTTGTTAATTGTGGTGGGGGCGGCGTTATACCAGACTGGACAAGCGTACGTGAGCAACGGACGTAAAATGGCTTTATAAAGAAGGAGAGCAGAATAGAGCTTTGCAATAATTAGTAATGTCCCGATAAAAGATTAGGGGGAAGGTACTGAAAATCACTAGGGTATATAGAATTGTCAAACGAAACTGTACATGAAATAATTAAGTCTGGGATCCAAACTCTCCCACGCGACCCACCCCGGATTAAATGTATATGTAAATGATTGGGTGTTAAAAAAATAATGATAAAAACAAGCAGGTTTCTTTAAATTTCAACAAATTTATATTTATATCATACTGAAGGTATGTAAACAACGATGCACATATACTATCGCAATGGATTTCCCGCATGTAATCATTTAATTAAGCAGCTCACTGAATGCATCCGAAGTTGCATACTTGGTTGTACATATATTCAGTAATTATCGCATTAAGAGCAGGGAAAGGGATTAGAAATAAACTATTCTGGTCACATAAGATGACAGGGGACACTACATGATGAAAAGAACTCGATAATACTTATTCTATGTAGGGGAAAGACATATGGAGATTGAGACGAAGTGAAAAGATACAATAATTTCACCTCACATGTGCTGGAAGCTTTTTTCATTTATGTGCGCTTTTCCGTATTCTTTTAAATAATGTTTAGTAGTTCAACTAAAACTTGCAATTTATATAAGTTGTTTCTTGAAATGATATTACTTTTATAATCCTATTTTAATTAAAGGATTTATCACATGTACTGAGAGACACAGAATACGTATAAAGTAGCTGAATCCAATGTCAACGGGACTAAACCAATGAAAGTCACGTATTGGTTTGCAAAGGTGGCAGCTCTGCCTGTGAACCCCGCATACCGACCGGCGCAGCTGCCCTCGGCTCGCGCTGCATCGCGTAATGGCGTTTCGATCGCTATGCCCATAACTAACGCATGAAGCCTCCTGGCACCGGAACCTCTTGCCACCGGCGTCAGCCGTCCATCCAGGCCCAGCCGTTCAGCTGTTCCGCATGTTGCCTTGTCGCGTGTTCCTTTTCCACTCACCACTCCCAAGCCCACTCTTCGCCCTGCACTCAGTTTCCCCCATTGTTGGCCTCCACGAGCCTTTGCTACCTGTTATCTCCCGCACGTTACCGCATATGATTTCTCCTATCTACTATCCTTTGTCTATATTTCCTCTAAAGTGCCCCGCTTTCATCCCCAGTGCCCTAATTCCTGAGTATTCCATATTTACTATCATCTCCCACTATTTACTTTCTATTATTACTTATTGTCTCTTTCACATCTACTCTTTTTTTGGCTGATGTCAACTCTACCCCACACAGGCCTACATCTGATATTCCATGTCAATTATACTGTTAACTCTTTCGCACTTTCTCTCATCTGGTTTCTAACTGCAGTTTATTAAACCCTATTAGTGTTATTTTGGCTACTATTTCCTCCCCGCTTTCCCTCTCTGTTATTACCATTCTACTATTATTTTTATATATTTTCATTTGCCCTATGCCCTATTCTCAATCCCAAACCTGTCACCTGGTAATTGCCAACCTCTCCCTTCTGCGCTCATTCGTTCACCTTGTCAAAGCGAATCGTACCTCCCATGTGCTGGTGTGCCCCCAATTGCTACTGCTCTCCTACCCACCCGTCCGCTGTTGCCGCTAACCCCTACCGCAGTTGACGCCCTGCGCCGGAAGTCAATAAATTCGGAATCGAGCGAGCAAAGAGCGCGGAAATATGCTCGTCCATTGTGCTTTACAGTTGCTGCTAAAATAACATAAACTTTCGAGCTTTCTCTACCCAAAGTAAAAAGTACAAGTAAAACTAGTCGTGCACTAACAGTACATACTTTTTCACGGTATTAAAAACAGTTACTTACTATTGAAATATTGCAATTTCTGCGCTACTAACATCTCAACTGTTACTTGAAAATGTCAAATTCAACCAAATCAAAAAAAGCGCCTGTGATGCCAGGAACAGCATTCTTTTCTTCGTTTTACAAATGATACAACCAGGAATAAATTAACTTTTTCAGTATTTGCAGCAAATTATACAGAAAAAACAAAATTAATTTCATGTAAGTTTGCTTTGATTACGTCGAGCCTTGATTACGGCCAGCGCAACATTGTTGCTAATATGTCAAATGCTTCAAATAAAGTCAAGTAAAGTTTTTTCGGAAACTTAACAGTTTTCTGTGAAAACTAACTCAAAATTCCGCCTTTTCAGGAACGGTCAAATGCCATTTCTTCATAAATGGCTCCAAATGTTTTCTTCAAACATTTCGAACGGATAGTGCTAATTGCACTCTTTAATACGACGTAAATTCAATTTGTTTTTTTTTCAAAAGTTACACAAATGCAATTTTTTCTAAAGATCTCTCACATCTTTAATACGCACATTACCAGCAGTTTGTAAACACTATTATATTTGTGAGTGTTTACAAACTCATTTGAAGATATAAGGTATAGAAATAATAATTTGAAGACATATTTCAAAAAATCAAATTTAACAATTCGGTATTTTTAGAAAATTCTGTAGAACTCTTGAATGTAATAATTAAATTGTTATCTGTACAACATTAATATACCGTACGGCTTTGGAATAATGTTCGTAAGTTTACTATCATAACTTCTCGGATGTTTTTCTCGGTTGTTCTTGTCGGATGACATCGGGATCAAAGTAGTCCATAGAATGTCTTTGATATCCCATTATTGAGCTCTTGCTTACCGTTAGAATAAATTATAATGTTCCCGGAATGTCCTCGACTATTTAATACATTATATAATTCACTAATGTCTATCAAAATTATTTTGCGTACGCGACTGACCCTCGCTGGGCTTTGGGTGAAAGCGCTGTGCGCGACTATCAATTTTCAGCCGACTTTTAAGAATTTCTCCCCAGCTTCAGAGCACAAATACCTTCAGAAATACGAATTCTGTCTGACGTAAATCTCAAATTTATTTCAAGAAGAATAAAAAATATAATTTAATATTACTAACACCTTAGAACTATTATCCTGCATAATGTTAAACTATCAACACTAATGATCATTTCTCTACACCAATGCCATTTGATAACAACCCCAGACTTTGCTGAAAACTAACATTCGCATCACACTAATTGTTTACATGTATCCAGGTCGGCATATTTCGAAAGAGTGAATATTTCTAACATCCCGCATGATCACGATTTCCAATGCCTACTTCAAATTTAAAGTAAGTAATGACTACGGAGACGTGGTGTCGCGCAAGAACATTACGCTCTCACAACGAACATGGAATCTTAGACTTCTTTCGTTGCCGTAACAAGATCTATTTGGTTCTAAGCGTTCTGTATTCGTACAATCCCCACGTAACTGCACGCTTCATGCAAATTTTCCTACGCAAAATACCGTGAGGTCTTTTGGCTTATCACAATAACCATACAGTTTTTCGAAAAGAATAATATTTCGAATCAAAGTAGAATTTCTGTTACACTTTTTCAGGCAAACGGGAGAAAAAGAACATTTATTGGGCACAGTTAACCGTTTGTTCGATCTGTTATATTAAACATTGAATAGGCAACAATTTTCGGTTTGGAAGAGCAACAGGAACTATGTTGGCTCGGTTATAACTTAATCGCTTGTTTATGGACTCTGTCGAATAGTAATATAAGAGGTGGGTGGATGTTGAAAGTTATGCTTGAAAGTTGCGTTGAAAGTTACGGAAAAAAAGCTTTCGAGGACAAGGAAGAGGTGTCTTTCCTTTCAACGATTAATCATTACCTAAATGAGGAACTGTGATTTTCCTCTTTAATTACTTATTAACCAGATATTTGCTTTGGCCGCACTTTCTTCTTCATACAATTTAAATTAGACGGCCTGCTAGTAACATGAAAATTAATCAACGTCCGATCCTTGCACGAGTAATATGGTACAACTACTGGCTTAAAATTTAGAACTTGAGAGAAGGGTAAAAGTGCAAACTTTTAAAGGATCAAAACTTTTGAAATATAATAGCAACTAACTTAAAACATTCATTAGATAATATTCATAATATAACTTTGTTGTTAAGGTTTTGTTAAAGTTGTAATTTAAAAGCGATATAAGCCTAAATATTATTCTGTTATTCATATATTAATTATTTCTGTACAGATTTTTAAAGTTAGGTTTCATGCAAAGGAAGATTTAATTTGGTGTGAACAAAATGTTCTGTAATCGCAGAAATATGTTATGGAAAGAAATCATCCAAATAATCGAAGTAGTCGGAATTTGTGACAGACATTTGATAAAAAACGAATTTAACGTTAAGAGACTTTTTGCCTCTCATGTTTATGTGAGAAGACATTTCATCTCACATCTTCATTATCGCAAAACGCCCAACGCGAGTCCTTTCGGAGCTGTGAATCGATAAGGACGTTAAGGCGAAAAAACGAAGCATTAACTCACGTCTGTCGCCCATGTCGGGCGGCGCAAGTCCCGCAGATCCCTGGGTCGCTCATTTCTGGGGACAAAAATCGGCGACGGTAATTACTTAGGCGATGAAATTTTCAGGGATTACGTCCCGGGCGAAGCCAGAAGGGGGAGGCGGGCGCCGCGGGGCGCGCTCTCTCGGGGAGAACTTTTGTCGCGCATCTCTCCATTAGTTCGCTCGTTAACGTCCGGAAGTTTCCCTGGCAGCCGCCTTCAATCGCGGCCGGCGCACGCGATCCCGCGCGCGGCCCCGGAATTTTAATCAGCGCGCGGCGCCCCGCCCACTCCCTCGCCCACGCCCGCGCCACCGCCCTCTCCACGCTGTCACCACGCCCCTAGCTTTACCTGCCCTCACACTCCCGCTCTTGTACGTCCGCGCCGTCACTCTCTCGCCTGCTCTCTCGTCACCGCTCCAACACAGCCACCGCCGCCTCCACGCCTCGCCCCCGCACCACCACGCCCTCATCCACTTGCTTCATCCATGGCCAAGCCTTCACTCTCTCCACACTTCCGCCCCACCAAGTTCCTTTGCGTCTACCTTCAGTACTGTCTCACCCCTCGTCCCACCCACCAACGCGTGCCCGCTCTCTCCACGCCCCCTGCTCCTTCCATGGTCCCAACTCCCTCAACGGCCCCGCCCTCGTCCTTGACCTCTGTTCGCTCCTGTCCTCGCTCATTAGCCACCCTCAGTCACACCCCTTCTCTATCCACATTTCCGTCCTCACTCGCGTCATCGCTCTTGGACCCTACCTGGTCCCAGGCCTCGCTCAAGCCTTCCACGGACTACCACCCCCCTCTCTCTACACAACCAGCCTTTGGTTGTGACTTGTCTCGCACACGCCCACGTCCACGCCATCTGCTCCATCCTCATACGTCCTGCTGCCCAGCCATTGGCTACGCTCCCCCCCCATTGCCTTGTTGCTCGTTCAATTTACGTGAGCTTCGTTCCCTCTTCAGACTGTTTAATTTGTGTATAACACCAGCGCAACTTTTAAGGATGAATTTAGTTTTACGTGTCCGATCATACGAAAGATAAATGTTTTAGAATGGGTAGCATCGTGGACTATCGGGAGTTCGTCAGTAGCTGGTGCATGCGAGGCAATGGAAGCTTGAGGAAGAGTGGGGGTGCTGAGAGTTGGTGGGGACAGCCTGCTGCTACTAGAGTTTTGTTCGGAAGCGTCCGCGGCTATTAACTAAGCTAGGAATACCGGTATGATTAATACGATTCCGTAAATTACTGTTCTGTTTGCTGAAAACATTTTTAAAAAATCTCTGATTTTCGCGTGAGCACAATTGTATCTTCCGTTATTAACGTAAAAGTTGTCTCTGTCAAGGATTAAATTTCCGATGAATGCAAATTCGTTATACACTACATTCTATAGTTTTCCTCGTTCAAAAATATTGTGAAGAGGTAAAATGTATGTGATAGTTTGGACATACATGCCTCCCCTCCTAATTTGCAACCCACCAGTCGTCATTGCTCCCGATCCGTTTCTCTCCTCCAGTCTTGGCATCTGCTTTGTACGTGCCCATGCACCAATCCACTCCTCGCAACCTTCTAATGTCTCGTCCCTACTCTCTCTTTGTTCTGAGACGCACGTCTCCTCCGTCCTGTCACTTATCTAACCCCCTCGTCCCACTCATGACCACACGTCCGCTCTCTTCACCCAATCACACTCATCACTCTCACCAGCACTCTATCCTCTGGTTCCCATTTCGCTGTTGCTCTCGCTGTAGCCTCCTTCCTTGTACCATACACGACTGCGCCCCTGCCATCAGCCAACTCTCGTCATCGCCCTCGTCTCCCCCCATGGACATATGTCATCTCCGTACCTTACCCTGCTTTCTCTCCATCCCTGCCATTATTCTCTCACCCACGAGAATCCACGTATCCTTGACCTACCCCCACTCTTGTCACTGCTTTTCGTTCTGGAACGATCCCGCCTCTGAACCTATTATTTTCTTTCTCCCAGCTTTTTACCATTTTCGGCGAACAACCCTACGAATGTGATCTCACACTGCAATCTCTGCTTCTTAACGAAGTGATACTGCGTTTTCCTTGCGTTTGCTCCCATATTTTCTCTAACTTCGACTCGCTTTTTGACTGAACACTTTAAACACTATTCAAGTAATTGATTTATGGAAGGTATCTCCTTGCGCATTGTATGTCTGTTTTCAAATCCATTATTCATTTCCGAATCTACTTAGCCGCTGGGACAGAATTATTATTGCAGATTACTACTGGAACGAGAGGAAATTACTAATCTTATTTTGGTCTTGCATTTTCATAAATGAACCATTTTGGTTGTCCAGTTTTAATGATCATTACTCATTCAAATACTATTTCCTTTTTGCAATAAATGATTGATGAATCTCTCTATGATGTCTGTAAAGTGAATTTCACTGGCCTCG
This sequence comes from Acheta domesticus, assembly GCA_031308135.1. Taxonomy (NCBI): domain Eukaryota; kingdom Metazoa; phylum Arthropoda; class Insecta; order Orthoptera; family Gryllidae; genus Acheta; species Acheta domesticus. The sequence continues at coordinate 55,468,218 of JAHLJT010004567.1, forward strand.
CTACTTTCAGTGTCAGCACCCCTTCAACCAGTGCCTCTCCATACTGCTATTTTGAAAATTCTACAGCGTGTCTCACGGTCGCTCCTGACGACGTGCTCGATACGGCCACATTTATTCTTCTGTTCTTCGCCGTCTTGCGTCGTTCGCTCTGTCGCCGCTGTCTTTATCGATGTTCTCGCAGCTGCCACCAAGACGTCTGACGTCCCAGTGCCGCGCCGGCTGTCGGCTCCTGTTTCATTTCGGCGCCCGCCTCGACTCTCCTTCTGCAAATGTGCCTCTTCTGTTATTGGCCCTGTCTTGACCTGTAATGGTCTTTCTTTCTTTCTGAGACAGGCTGAGGTGGCTCCGGACATGAACTGATGTCACCGGGACGTCCTAGGGTTCGAATTCTGACGGCGGCAGGATTTTCACTCTAGCTACATAGCTAGGGCGAATTCAGTCGCTGCTTGTAGGTGAAAATTCTAGAGGTCAATGTTCTGATAGGCAGTTTTTAGTGGTTTTGCGATCGACACCAGGCGAATGTCGGAGAAGTACATAACAAACGGGCCACGGACCATGCGAGATATTTCCTTCCTCTTTCAGGAACTATCCTTACTTCTTAGTTACACCCCCCTTTACACGCACTACCACACATGGCAAGAGACCGGACGGAAGCTTAGAGATTGTGTCGGGTTGGATGATGTTTCGCTGGGGGAGATACCTGGTTGAAGAAACCCGAAAGCTCAAGTATAGGTCGGCGTCACATCTCACCATCTAGGGGGCCGATCATCCCCACTTTATGTGATAAAACGTGCACTATACTTATGGGAATAATGATAATTGCCGTTAACATATCGGGAAACACGAATTGATAAATCTTTCTGATATTTTTGCATCGCGTCTTCAGTGTCCACCAGGTAGACTGTTCCTCTTAGTTTCTCACCTTTGCACAATTTTCAACAAGAGTAGCCGTTTAATTATTTGTATATTTTAATTGATTTATGTAGTTAATTAGGCTGGTTTGTGTAGAAGGTTTGAAACTAAAAAGTTATAAACACGAATTCACACTCGCTTGAAATTGGAGTCCTGGAGAAGAGTAATACAGTCCCCACAATAGAAAGGCGACGGAGATGATATTGTTAATTCGTGTTTCTCTCTAGAATATTGTCACATTTATCTATCATTTAAAAAATACTTTTTCGACGGTGTAACTGGTCTATTTTCTACTCCAATGCTGGTAAAATTCTCATGGATCTCCTGCGCGGAGATCAGTGCAGCAAAGAGAGGCGCTGAGGGCGTCGAAATGAAACAGGGGTCGACAGCCGGCGCGGCACTGGGGACTTTGGTACTTTATGTGAACAGTTAAAGACACTGCATCGCATTAATAATGCTGTGCTGATTCCTCTTCTTATTTTGATCACTAAATAGCGACAAATTAATATTTACAGTGCTACACAAGTGTTGAGTGTGGAAGAAAAGAAAGTATATTTATAGACAATAAACAAATAAAGGATTTAGAAAAAGTTCTTATTTCTGTCCTTGTTTATTTTGGTAGATCACTGTAAGATTTAAGAACCACACGGTGACACAAATTTGGCGACCACTGATATAAGTAATGCTTCAAGACGATTCTTGGTTTTCGGAAATGAACTACTTGAATCTCTTTAAGCTCGATGTTGATGTTTGTGTTTAATTTCTTTTCATCTTATGGTTGAGACGATTTCCTTCTACTTTTGTCAATATTTTCTAATATTAATTAAAGTAACAATATTTAATTAACTACAATTATTTAGTTTATGTTCTTATTGTAACGTACCAATTAAATTGATCTTTTCTTATTATTTTGTTATAGCTGCAATCGCTGTGAGAAACACATTTCATGTTCTCTTATCCAATGTGCTTTTTCTCCTCGACACTTTATCTCTATAATTATCCTTATATCTCGTTCGAGACAGATTCTCATCACCATCATTTCTTTCACAGTTTTCCTCCCCATTCCATCGTTTGTACTCACCACACGCCCCCTCCTACTCCACCAATTCTGAAAAAAAAATTGTGCTACCGTCCTGAACACCTGAAGTCATTTAGAGGATCCCCCATCCCCATTTCACCTTTCCCCCTTCTCTCCGCCATTTCCTTTCATTACACCCTTTTCGCAGAAGAGGGCTGCGTTTTTTGCTTCATTTCCGACTTTCTACCCGCGCCCCTTCCGTCGTGCGCAAGCCTCCCTCGCCCGCTCCGCGTGTCGCCCACTGCGCCGCCCGCCGCCCTCCGCTCGCGGCCCTCGACCCGCAAAGTCATATTTATGACCGCTCGCTCCCGTTGTCCGCGCGCTCAAAGGCTGGGAATTGCCTCATTAAGTTGATCGATATCCCGCCGAAATGAGAACCGACTGGCAACTTTCGGCGGGAACTCTGATGTCTAATTTTATCCATATTCTGTGACGGATGTGAACGACTGCGGGATTCACAGGAGGAATCTGGACCGCAGAGAATGGCTTTGTTCCCTCATATTGTTGCACTGTTTTTTTGTTTAAGAACGATTAAAGAAGGTAGTTTACACTGAAAAATTAGTAAGATTGTGCAATTTTGTTTCCTGAGTTTAATTTTTTCGTATTTGAATGTGGAAGATTATTAAGTGTGGATCGATAGAACCATTCAACACAATTTCATTAGGTTAATTTTTTTTACAGAAGTTTTTGATCTCGTAACGTTCAGATATGTCGAGCTGAAGCCAACATTCTTCTCTAAAGAAATAAATAGATGATTCTTATTCTTGGTGAAAATATAGAAGATATGCTTTTTCAACTAATGTCTGCAAACTCAAAATACCTCTAGCACTCTAGTAAAAACAATAGAATTTTGTAAACATATTTAAGATATCCGATGTTTCTCAATGCTTGTTATATTGTCGGATTAATTGTACTCGTTTGTAATCAATTGTAACCAGGAAATGTTAAATTTGACTGAAATTACAATAGTCAGTACATACGTGATGCTCATCAACTATTCTAGTAGAACTCACCTCGACCCATCATTGTCTCTTTGAAGCATCTTTGCATTTTCTGTGTATACACATAGTTATTGCCACATCTGGCTCACATCCTTAGACATTTTACACGATTGTGGGCGGCTGCTGTTGTAAAATCGATGGGCATGTATACGGGACAGCCGCGGAAATAAATGGAGGCAACGGTTCGAATCGACGTTTCTGCCGATCAGTAGAGATGCAGTGGCATATTGCTCTGGAAATGGCTCCGCGTTTGCAGAATTTATGCCGCGCACCGCGACCGGCGAATGCGTCTCTCGCTTGAAAATAGCCTCTGTTCCCTTTGGGTTGTGTATATTTCAAAATCTCTTCAAGAGCGAGAGAGATCAAGTGAGTATCGAGCGCCTACCGTGCAATAGGTTCATCAGGATACGATAAATATTAATATGCATTCACTCTTTACAGTCTTGGGGTCACTATTGTTAAAAATAATACCTCGATTTGGGTATTATGGGATTTAATAATGAGGAGACAGCTAGCATGTTAGTCTAATTTATAGCGAAAGAAATTTAAGAGTGTGTTACGGATAAACGGTACAGTCAGAAAGACAACGAAAATATTACGTAAATTACAACATTCAAACATTTATACTGTAGTGAATATTTTATTTTTTAGAGATTCGTTTACTATTCTACATCAAAGGCGCATGGAAGAATGATTGTTTTGCGTAGGAAATTTGTAATATATAATAATTCATGTGTATGAACTTATTATATAAATTATAGGCATAACGTCAGGTCTTTCCAAAGCTTTCTTCTTTTTTAGAAGCATGCTCTCTTTAAAACAAATAGACCTTCTTAGATGACGCCCGAAATGGCTTGGGAGCGGATAGCTCAAAGAACTTAAATCTGTCTCTCGCACATCTCTCTAGATTTACGTTCTTGGGTCTAATAGGAAGGACGTAAAAGGACAGCGCAGTCACATGGGAACAATGAGAAACGTAGTCTTTCCAGCTTTTGGATGTGCTTGTTACCTCCCTCTCGTTAAATCCCAAAGCCCCTCATATTTACTGCATCGTTTTCTTTTATACATCTGTCCCATCATAGTTTTTTAAATCATTTTGCATTGGAAGCATGATCAAAAGGGCTAATTTAACAGGAGATTTAATAATAATTTATGTTGATTACTCGTTGGCAGAGAATGCCGATCCGATGGCAGAGATTGCTAAGGCAGTAGTGCCGTAACGATCTTGGACCGAAGGATCGTGGGTTCGAATCCCTCCTCGGGCATGGTTGTGTGTGTTTCGTGAATGAGTGCGGATATGTTGTCTATGTGTAATGAGCATGTGTGTCCCTTGTGGTTGGCGTCAGGAAGGGCATCCGGCCGTAAAACATTCGCCAAATCCGTAAAAATGGAGTGTGCAAAAATTAATAAAAATGAGTCCACACCCATTAGCGCCGACCCTGTATAATGGGAAAAGGCAGAAGAAGAACAAGACCCGTTGGCGGAGAATACTACTCAATTGAGTCCAACATGATAGAAGCATTGAAAAATTCAACAAATCACTTCACTAGGCATTTCTTATATTATTATGATTTCAGAATGACACGGCGTAGTGGATTTAAGACGCTATGGAAACTTACAACAACAATAATAATAATAATAGTAATAATAATAATAGTAATAAAAATAAAAGGAAAGACGGCCACTGGTCAATGGAGGACCGCGGAATAGAATGTAGAAGTAAATGAACGATGCAATAAGAGTTGATGAAGCAAAATATACCAAGGACATGGAACGTAGAAGGGGAGTGAAGAGCGCATGCGAGGAAGGTCAGTGGGGCTCGAGACGCCATCCCGTGGAAGGCCCGGTGCCCGAGCGGAGACGACCGCGGCGGCGGCAGCGGCGGGAACTAAGCGAAGCCATCGGAGCGAGAGAGAGCAGCAATGGAGCTGAATGCCGGCTCTGTAACGAGCCCTGCACCCGGCGATTGTTTTAATAAGGAGCCCCAGGGGCTGCGGCGCGGACGACGACGACGACGACGGCGGCGGCGGAGGAGAAGGGAAGGGGAGGAGACAGACGACGGCGAGAGGCGACGGAGCGGTGGTAATAGCGATGAAGGACTTGGAGGGAGGGGACAATGGTGGAATGACAGGGAAGCAGCGTTGACTTCGAAGACGGCAAGTGCTGTGGAGGGTGGCAAGACGGCGGAAAACGGGGATGCTTGGAAATGAGAAAAGTGGAAAGGTGGAAAGGAGAAAGAGTAGACAGAAAGTAGAAATTGCAAATGGAGAATGAATTGGCCTGGTGTAAAACGCAAGTCTGTAAGGCTGATCGCGATGATAGGGAGATAAATCAGATGGCGCGATGGAAAAATGGGAGATAAATGACGCGGGATTAGAAATATGAGTTGGAGCAGAGAGTAAGGCGTCAATGGGTAAGTCTGTGAGATGGAGATGGCGTAAAGATATGAAAGGAAAGGACGATGAGAAAGAAACGACCGAGTCGGGAGAACAAACAGAGGATGAAGTAGAAACAGTGATGAGTTGGGAGGAAAGAAAGATGCTGAAGATGTAAAATGATGTGTGATCGATGTGATATGATAGTGAAAACAGGAAACGCCGTAACTGGCAAGAGAAGGCGACGCGGGGACGGAGCAGGGAGTCTCCGATGCGGGGTTTACGGAATAGGTGAAGTAATTTGTCATCGATGGTGGCACAGCGTGGGAACGAGTCAAGAAAACTCTGGGAGCGGCAGGCGGGGTTGGCGAATACGAGGGCAACGGGAACTCAGAACCGACATGTCATTGAAGCCGATAGCACGATGCGTCGAGTAAAGGAGAGCCCTGGGAGATTTTGAGATGCAAAGGGGCGCAGAGGGAGATCGAGATGTACGCTCGAAGGAGGCCGGGTCGGAGTAGGCCGGGTCGGAGGAGGCCGGATCGGAGGGGGATGGATCGGAGGAGAATGGGTCGGAGGAGGATGGGTTAGAGTAGAATGAGTCGGAGGAGAACGGGTCGGAGGAGGAAGAGTCGGAGGGGACCGGGTCGAAGGAAGACGGAAGGTCGAGGATCGAAGGAGGGACGGGCCAGAAAAGGAGCGCTTTTCTCCGCTTGCTGCCCCCTGAAGTCCTCCCTGCAGCTTCCTTTCGACAGCAAGGCTATCCGCGGGCCCGAAGAGGCCGCGCACGGATACGGTCATAAGACGACGTGGATGCAGCACTGGAGTATTTGTTCACAAATGACGTAGCTTTAATTCTTACTACCCGAAAATGTCATCCAAGAATGTCTTTTCGACTCGAAATCTATCATGTGAATATTGGATGTCGTAATAATAGCAAAATTTTGCCTTTTCCTTTCATATTCGTTACCACAAATTTTTTGTGAACGTTTTTGAGAACTGATAGGTATTAAAGTGTAATAAAAATCATATTTTTTAACGTCAGATGACGTATATTCACCAAATGCATTAATCTAGTTATGCACTTCCCTGATATACACCGATTGTAATAATTTGTTCTGCGATCCCCACAAGGTAGCACTTTTCTGCTTCAAGAGGAGACAGAATGGCGTAACTTTGTTGTGAAACTTGAGAGTCGATGTAATAAGAAGCTCCCCAAACTTCGTGGTATTTTGTCGTAAAATATTCACTCTGATTATCAAGATTATATTATACTTTCACATTTTTCATGGAAGTTTATTTTTATGTATCGCATATCACTCAAAAAGAAGTGAATTCATTTATTTATTCATAGCTGAGTATGAGGAACACCATAACAGAACTTTCAATTCAAAAATTTTCTGGAGATAAATTTTAGTCTTATGAAGGTGGAAAGCTGAAAAATTGTTAAAACGTTTTGCGAGTACATTCTCTACTTTTCTGCATTGCCATAAAATATTATTATTTACGAAATAAAGAAAGCATTTTATAATATTGACAAAACTATAATACTGTTTGCTTATTTTATAGAAATGAAACCAATTGATTTGTGTTATATTTTTTACTTTATTCCAAAAATTAATCAATTAACACAATTTGTGAACTAAGCTTTTTTAATGAGTTATTCAAATTAATCTCACATTTCGTGTTTAAGAAGAATAGATGTAAATTAAAATGATAATAGAGATATAAAATTATGTTATTTATTGGTCATCTTATGTTGGTGGATAATTAAAACCAAAGATATTATCCATAATTATTTTCAACAATCTTTAATCCTCAATTTGAAGTTTCCGAAGTAATATCACCTATGTAACCCAAACGAGGCTTTCAACCGACATTTGCAAGCTTCTAGGATTTTATCTGTTTGTTCTTTGCAGGAATCACGTAATTCAAATCGGGCCAATTACTTCACATTCGAAATGGACATCCGGATTTAAGTGCCTCATTCCGTGTTTCGCTACGCCTCCTTCGCCAGGGCGCCACCTCCGCGCTTGTTTGCGTAAGCGGGGCGCCCTCTTCAGTTATGCACGACGCGGGGACGGTTCCCGCCATAATGTGGCGCCAGTTCCCTCCTCTCTTCTCCTCTCCGCCTCGGTCCTCCCCCACCGCCTCCCCCCGCGTTACCGCGTAACCATCCGCCTCCCACCGCCCACCGCCGCCCGCCGCCACAGCCCGCCGTCGTCCGTGTTACGACTGCATTTGATGAACCAATATTTTCCCCTCGCCGTAAAAACAGCCGTGTTTTACTTTGGGCGGGCTTTTAGTGGATTGTTCCGAGCCTGCCGCCCCATAAAAATCTATTGGCTGAGCCCGCTTACACCAGCGTGAGAGGGCTTTTAAAAACAATCTTGTAGGCGAACTACGTTCTTAAAGGGGTAATACAAACGCGACAATTCTATATCTGGAAATCCGGCCCCCAGCGCTCATGCGACTGTGAGCTAGAGGTGGTGGTGGTGGTGGGCTGTGAAGCTTTCGAGGTCGATAACCAAACGCTCGGTGCGCTAAGGGCATTTGCGTGTGCGCCTGGGGGGTTGATGGTATGAAATGCACAGAGCAGCCTCACGTAATCTACGATTCCTTAACCTCGGTTTTCAATTTGTGAGTACAGAGAACCCACCGTTTGCAGGAGGTTTGTTTGGATTTCGCCCAAACATTCGTGTGGGATAAGTGGTTTATTTTCGTGGCAATCGGGACTTTCCGTTTGCGAACGGAATTGGGAACGTGAGAGCGGCGGTCTGGAAACTGGGAAAAGATCTATTCAAATGTTGTAGAGCGAATGTTAATCGGATTAAGTGATTACAAAGAGGGATGGAGAAATTCAACACTTATCTCTGTGAAACAAGAGGTGATAAGATTTTCTGATTATTTTATTTCTTTAAATAGAAAAAACTTGAGAAGGAAGTACGAAATTTCGTACAAATTGTTCTCCCGACAAAATAATATTTCATACGACTGATTTTTCCCTTCATTTAATGTAAACATACTTTTCCGCATTACTGAATTCTGTCAACTTGCTTTATTCATAAACATGATTTATGAGTTATTGGCAAAACAAATTTCCTTAAACTCCATGTTTTACCAGTTTTACCTTGTAGCGAATATTTTAAATACAGTTGACAGATATATTTATTATGTTATGGTTTTCTTTTTGATTATGCATTTTTACAACTATATTCTCTATCCGCCCAATTCACAGTGCTATTATCTACTTACGTTTACAAAATTATTAAAAAATCTTAAACCGTCCCAGAAGAGTCAACCATCAAACTGCGTTATCATCAGTTTTACTTATATAAATATTTTTTGTGTATTTTTAATTAAGTGTTTTCAATATTTCAATCACAACAAAGATTCAAAGAAGTATATACAGCACAGAAGCAAATCATCAAGGCAAGGGAAAAACGAAAGGTGCACATGAGATTATTACTGTGAACAATCACGTTTCTTCATACGAGTGAACCCGTCATCTCAAGATCAACGTCCATTTGACTTGTGCAATATTTGATACCTGCAGACTAGCGCAACTCATTCTACTGACCAGCGCAGCAAAGATTGACATCTTGAATTGATCGGAATATACACCGCATTGATTACGTAGGCAAGATCGCCCCATTTCGGTAGCTGCACCGTTGTGAATAGGACATATTGTCACGAGCTGATACACAAAAATTGAAATCCAGCACAATTTGCGGATATATTACTGTAAAAAGGCTCTTACTAAGAGGGAAGTATCCTAATTATAATTGTGTTTATGCTGATCTATTATTTATGCAAGTATATGAAGGAATTTTAAGTTTTTGATGAGAGAGAGATTAAGATGTGTGAAGATGTTCTCATGCCGCATTTTCTCTTCCACAGCTTTTTTATTATACCTTATCTAAATTGGTTTAATCAAGAAGTAAATATTTGGAATGCCACCTTTATAATAACCACGTCAAAAAGTGACAAAAAAGGGGTATCATTCTTAAATTTGAAGCTGCAACGAATCTGGAGAACCGTGCCACAGACGTGTTTAACAACACGTGACTCGGACATTATTTCACAGACGACTGGGTTTCAGATTTGTCTACCGTAAGCGAAAGCAAGAGCTGAACAACGCCTCGAAAGCAGTTTGGTCAGGACGACGCCCGAACTCCGTCATTGGAAAAGAGGTGCTGCCCCCGGGATAACTAAAATTCTCCAAAGAGTCTTCACCGTCCACACGACCAGCCCCTCTGTGTGCTAAAGAAAGGTCCACGTTCTACTTGTAATTTGCAAAAAAGAGTGGAAAATAGTTATTTGGTGACATTGCCTACTGAATGTTCGAACTCTGGACAAGCCGTTTCGGGAACTGTTTGCTGTGCCATTGTTTGGCTCAAAATAGTTTTTGAAATTGTCAGAGAGGGGAGAATATTTTTTTGTTGCCTCTCCCGCCCATGTCTCAAGATCGTGCGGCGCCTATTGTAAAATCCACCTCTCAGAAGAGGGGAAGGAGAAAAACATTCTGCCGTAGTAAATTTTAGACTGGAATTCCTTTAAGAAACATTCCATATTTAGGGGTTAAAATATACAGAAATAAAGCTACTATATTTTGTACTTGTTTATTTGAAATCTGTTATACATCTTGCTTTCTTGAAGTTGGAGAAGGAGATCGCGAAGGAGATTGCATTACACGGATAGATTACGGTTTGCATATCCTATGAGGAACAGACCACTTTGTTGAAAATATGAGTATTCCAGCACATAAAATCGACAAAGCGATTACACCGTGTCTTAAACGTCACACACTTATGTAAATGATTTAACTTTCTTCGAGTGTTAATACGAATGCAAGAAACATGTTAATATTTTTTTATCTGGGAAGTTGTGCGCTCGAAATTAAACTTTGTTGTCGGTCGTTCGTACTTGGGCAGTAGTATACAACTCTCATCAGGTACATTCATGGACGGGAAGACACCGATTCGAAATGGCGCTTTAAAACGACCCTTTGTCTCGGAGCGGTGCTTGAATTCAAGCTCCTTCCCGTGTGACGCCTCGCCCCGCGCCCGCGGAGCGCGTAAAAGTTGAGCCAAGTCGCTGCAAGGGACTGTTAGTGGAAGTTGGCGAGCGCAGCTAATGAAAGTTGTTGGCTAGTTACGCTGATGAAATGTGGACGTAATGGGGCCGCGCCGTTGTACGGCACGTGTCGCCGCGTGCAGCGTCTCCGGGGACGTCTGCCGGGAGGGACAGCCTCCTGCCATTTGCATGTGTTTAAGGGTGCTGATGGCCGAGGTAAAACGAACAGGAGTATTACGACCCTACCGTATTCAGTCCGTTAATTTTTGTGAAAAGTTCCTACAAAATGTGTTGATGTATGATTCTTTTATTTATTTTTTCATAGGGCTTTTATCCAGCTGACAGCTAGATACCCTTTACGTCCCGATGGCACGTATATTCGATCATACATTGGACACCAATACACTTGCGGGATCCTCCGATCTGAGGTCAGCAGAACACGAGGCCTTTGGTGACAACACATACATGAGAGACAAGAGACAAGAAAAACCATAGGCGGTAAACGCACCCGCGATTCTTCAGATCGATGCGCTGAGTTGGTACACTCTCTTAGCCACCTCGGCCATCCAGATCTGCCTTCCATTTATCATCACTCTTATTTTAGCTTCAAAAACATTTTCCTTGATTACAGTCATGAAAGGAAATATTTTCCTTCTAATGTGCCCATGTTTGGATAATTTATTTATTTCCTTCACGATTGAAACGCCTTATTTTAATTTTATTATAGGTATTCTTGATTTTTGTGAATTATTTTCTGAACTCCTTCCTAACTAACTTACTCTCTCTCATTCTTCTGATCGACTTAGGTGGCTCTTAGGTGGCCTTAGGTGGGCATCAATTGTTGTCACTGCAGTACCTCTGACCGGAAGGTCTTAGAGTTCGAGTCCCGAAGTTTGATTTTGACACTAGCTATGTAGCTGGTTTGAATTTAGTCGCCATTCGGAGAGAATTGTAACAACCGTTCGATAGTTTTCCGAGGTTTCGACGATTGGCACCAGGCTAATGCTGGAGCAGTTCCCTAACAAACGCGCCACAGACCGCGCGCCATCTTTCCTTCCAATTTCTTGCCCTATCCTCACTTACACACACTTGCACTTGTATGCACTACACTACCACACATGTGGGGACACCAGTCTGGATTCTAGAGCTTGTCCCGGCGGAGATGGATCCCTCTGTTGGGAGACACCTGGTTGAGGAATATCAAGCCGATGTGTACGTCGACGCTGGATCTCTCCATCCAGCGGGGGTATATCTCCGCCACTTCCGAGATAAAAAGCATACACTACACTTACAAGCAGTTGACACGCTCGAAAGTACTCCTCTGCAGCGAGTATCTAAATTATAAATTTCAAAACACAAGGAAATATATTATTGAATCAATCGTGATATATTGATGTATCAATCATGTTATGAGAACTATAATTTCTTTAGAAAACATAACAGTTTTTAAAATACGGTTTGCATTATTTTTGCGAGAGACGGCCCCAAGAGCTGTAAAATACTCGCAAGAAATAGATAATTTTCGTTGATTTAACATACTTTATTGTATTCATATTTCTAAATACTATATTGATGGGTTAAAGAATGATTTTTAACACATTAGAAAAATACTTTCATTAGTTATTATCGACGCACATTTTCATTTGGAATCTAAACTATTTTGAATATTCGAATATAAGGACCAAATATGTTTTCTCATTGAGGAAGGTTTGATCGTTAAGAAAATGCCTCATCAAAGACATTTTTGGAAAAACTTGTACTACATAGATAACATAAAATAAAACGAGAGTATGCATGGAAAACTAAACATTTTCCTTAACTTAGTGGAAATGAAATGGAAAATTTGGATATTGCAGTGATTTAAAGAAAATGTAACAATTTAGGTTCTAGTTATTTAAAAATTTGACACATGTTAGTAGTGAAATATAATACTCATGAACGGAATTATTAAGATCAGGAGCACTCGGAATGGGCGGTATCTCCACTTCCTACGCACATCGATCCTACAGTATGATCTCGAATTTTCGGTCGTAAAATTCTTGTTAAGGTTCTTTTGAGCTGTAACTTCACACACGCGCGTAAGGATTCAGATCGATTAGTGCTGTTCCAAAGATTTTTAACTCGACGAGATATCGCAAATCGGGATTTATATGTCTAAATGTCTATTTTTTGGCGGTAGGTATCATATTAAATACGAGAGTTAATTAACACAGTAAAGTTATATAATTCTACTTAATCTATTAGATCCGTAATGTGATGACAATAAGGTATTTACAAAAAAACCTGGCTATATGCATGTACGATTATGTGATTATTTTTGTAAATATTGGAATGAAACATTACATTTTCAAATTTCAGAAGAATATGAGAGTTTAATTTCAATATAAGCATGCTCAATAAACGTTAACAGTCAGGAAATGTTTGTATGAGAACGTTTCAATAAACAATGCTCTAGAAGATTAATGAAATACGCTATTTTTGCAAGTACAAAAAATAACAAAACAATGCAACTGCAGACAAATAATGATTTGCATATAAATTTGTGGACTGCCGTTTCGTAGATTTATCACGTTTTGTTGAGTAGTAATTAACTGACAAAACAACAAAAACCTAATTTTTGTTAGTAGTTACGAATCATGTAAAGAAGTGTATTCCAAAACTGAATTTGAATTTCACAGTTTGAAGGTTATGTTGGTGAAAGGCCAGATCTTAAATATTTACACATATAATTTCAAGTGGAAATAAAGATTTATAAAATCGAAATCGTACTTTTACAACTTCGTAATTTTCTATATCTGAAAATAAATTGCTTACATATAAGCTGAAACCTGAATGACAAACGAAATAAATTTCACGAGCTGACAGGCAATCTAAAATATTGACGTAAGAGGATTTACCGACAAATGGCATGGGATCACTTATTGAAAACTTCAGTAGATTGCTTCGATATAAAAATGATTTACATACGCTTTCTTTTCTTATGATCTGTCTTAAATTAAAAGAAGTGAGATGCGTATGAATACAGAATTTCAAGGGAATAGATTCTTAGGAATACACAAAATTTATCTCTGATTTTTGGGAATGTGGTAGAAATATTTCGTTAGCAACAGTCATAAATAAGAATATCAAAGAGAATGAGATACAGATGAAATGAACGTAAAAAGAGTGTTTATTTTTCTTTAGTGGGTCTTGCAGTGAAATGAAAACTAAGAATGAAATATAAATATTGCTACAAGTTCTCTTTTTGGAATGAAGTAAGAATACATCGCTAATATCTTGGGAAAGGAAATACATCCGACAGTTACGTCATTTTTTCTATTAAAAAAACATTTTATTCGTTAATAATTTTTCTTTCTTGTACTGCCAAACGTATTATCAAAATAACTTGTAAATATATTGAAATAGATTTAAGCTCTGTGGTGGCAGCTGAGATTTTGTGGTATTCCATGATGAATTTTAAGGATAAGGAGGTATCAACCACAATAAAGGATGACATTTTTTATATTTCGAAAATGTCGTCAAACATGTTTCGGGAGGTTTTTCCCATCATCAGTAACTACAATAGAAAATTCAAAGTAAAAAGTAAACAAATGAAAATTACCAGATGAAGATTACAATTTTAAAACTGTACAAAAATCCAAATAGAAATTGTCTTAATGAACAATCATAATTCAAATCCAGCCCAATTTTATATTTATTTATTTGACTGGCTTTTATTTTTCTTCCTCCCTCCCTTTTCCTTCAGTCTGTTCCCGAACCACGTGCGATGCACAAGATGGCGGCATACTGGTCGATGTACTTTTTTAACATTTAATTATGGGTGTTTAATCTGTGTTACTTGGGTAAGTACTTTAATTAATTAGTTTTCTAGCTCTATATGTTTATGTACATTGGTAATTTTCATTTGCTTACTTTTTACTTTGAATTTTCTATTGTAGTTACTGATGATGGGAAAAATCTCCCGAAACATGTTTGACGAAATTTTCTAAATATAAAAAATTTCATCCTTTATTGTGGTTGATACCTCCTTACCTTTGAAATTCATGAAATAGATTTATTTAACTGCGGTTGGGTGGGCATGTACGGTCCAGTTAATTAAAATTTAAGGAAACTTGTGTGTTAACGAGCGAAAATAGTTTTTTAGACAAACAAATTTCAAGCACTGTTGAATGGCAACAAATAAGAGCGAAGCGTCAGGGTAGGCAAAGAGAGCTTAGCTATGCAAATTAGTAATTGCGCTGCATTTTGAAACTTTTCCTTCTCTTAGTGTCATTACTTATTACTTATCAACTACTCATAACTTTAAAAAAGTGTATATCACTTAAAGATCTAAGGTTGAGGGATAAATTACCCTGAGAAAGAAATATCTGGCTTTAATTTTGGAGGTGTAGAAAAGGTTCAAAAACAAATGTAAACTGTGCAATTTTCAATATTTCATGTTTTGATGAAAATCGTAACTGTACAATAAATGGCGGTTTCCTTTTATCCCAGGAAAAACTTTAATGAACAAATAATCAGTCATTTTTCAGAAACTTTGAAAATGTCACAGGCGTTTCATGTAAAGAACCCCCAACATTAAAATGTATTTACAAACAAAACTTACAAACAACAAAATTTACAAACAACGTCTCCGATTTGTTTCCTCATTGAATCACATTCCATTCCGTGTCACTCTGCTGGAAGGGAGGGTGAGGGGAGGGAAGATGGTGCTAAAGCTGCGTCCCCGCCCCGCCCCGCCCCGCCCGCTGCGCGTCTTCCATCTCGCGTCGCGTCGCGTCGCGTCGCGTCGCCTGGCGACGGCGCGGCGTCGTCGTCTCGGGGGAGCCGCGACCGCCTCCGTCGGCACGCGAACTCCCTCTCGCGGCCTCTTCGCCACGTCGCGCGCATCTTGTTTGCCTTCGCGTTTCCGCTTCCGCCGCCAACGCCACCCCCGACGCCCTCGTTCTCGTCACGCAGTGGGCCCAAATGGACGCAACAGCGCGCTTATAATTTTTTTTTGTGATTTGAAAGCAGGTATTCTAGGTCATAATTTTTTAAACGAGATTATATAACGATTAGAAAATGATTAGTATTATAAATACAACACCTCTGGTCTATACATTTTTCGAAATGAAATCGGGAGAGGTTGCTCATGGCATTGATTGATGTCAATGTAGTGTCTCGGAAAGGTAGGTCCTAGGTTCGAGTCCCGATGCTGACAGAATTTTGGACACCTGCTAGACAGCTAGGTCAGTTGCTGTCTGGAGGAGAATTCTAGCAGCCGGCTGCTCTGATCGGTATTTTCCTTGGTTTCTCCAATCAATACCAGGCGAATGCCGGAGCAGTACCCTTACATACAGGCCACGGGCAGCGCAAGATCTTTTCTTCCTCTTCCTCTTTCTTTGTCTCCGATTTGTTTGCTGCTATCGTGCGATCAGTTTGGATTGTTGGTCATACAATATTGTACACGATCCAACAGACATCACCGGTTTTGGTGAGTGTTCGCACCAATTGGGGCATGTGTTTGGAACTTCGAGGGCGGTTCTGCCAGTGAATGTAGCTACACACCCTGTCGTGTCTTTTCAGGTATTCGGTCTTTGCTAGGATTGGACAAGCTGAGACAATATGATCAATGGTTTCTACGTGTTCCTGGCAAATGCAGCATTTATCATCGTGGGAAATTTTGAGAAGTGCTTTATCATAATGTGTTCTCAACGCCTGATCTTGGGCAGCTACTACGAGAGCTTCTGATTCGGGCTTCATTCTTCCCCTTTTAAGCGACATAAATGATTGATCTTTATTGATCTACACCCTGTCAATTCGTTTCAAATGTTATCCGTGGAGTGGTTTGTCTCTCCACGATTTCTTTAACATTTTTTGTGTCTCACATTTCATGTTAAGTAGAATCAGAATTTCAGTGTCTCTGTCATTCGGCATGTCTTGCATAATCTTGTTCGCAATGTTTTTTGCTGCACTTAAAATGACTGTTTTCCATTCTTCGGTCAGATTTCATGACCTGCCTCATTAGTGGGTCATCTCGATGGCTGACTACATACTTCCCATCCCAACTATTACATTGTGCCAGGAGGCCTCAATTTGTCTGAGGCCTCTTCCTCCTTCCTTACGTGACACATAAAGTCTATGTACATCAGCTCGAGGGTGGGCTACATGATGCATTGTAAGCAGTGTTCTGGGTTTTCGATCCATGATCCGAATTTCTTGTCCGCTAGTCCAAAACTGTATTCGGTAACAGGCACCACCAAACTACTTATTGCTGATATTTTATTCCTGGAGTTCAGAGAGGACTGCAGGACTAGTCTCGCTCTTCTGTAATACTCCCTGCAAATTCTCTCATTCATTGTGTTGTTCGAGATGGTCTCACATTCTTCAATGCCCAGATATTAGGAAGTATTACCTGGCTCAAGATCTTGAATCACAGTGTGCGTATCAACTTCAATGTTCTCTGACGTTATTTTGCCTCTCTTTAAGTTGGTTTTTGCATACTTGCCAAGACCACAAGACCAAACTTCATGCAGATGTCATTGCTAAAATCATTGATGACGGACAGAATTGGGAGAGAATCCCTTCATTCCTTGCAAACACTTTAAGATCTTCCATGTAAAACAAATGTGATACTGGCCTTTCATAACCATGGAGTTTGTAAACAAAGTGAGTGTGTGACAACTGTCTAGGTAGTGGTTATTATTATTATTATTATTATTATTATTATTATTATTATTATTGTGATTGTAATATTATTGACTAAAGAGATTACGAAATCGTTTGCTTACCAAAACTTATGTTATAATTTTCTTTCCTTGATTTGTGGAAAGTGCTTTTACCTTTGGTTTATGTAATTAACACAATAAGCAAGATTTTCAGACGCCGGAGTACTGCAAGGCAATCCACTAGCTCGCGCACTAGATCGAGTGTTTCATTCTATAGCGCTGTGCGAGTACGAGGAATCTGAAAGTTCAAGCGTTCTGTGCTCGCGGTGAGCTGTTTGACAGGTCACAGCAATGGTTCTGACGGCCTCGTTTCGTCTTTTTAGGAAGGAAGATGTGACGTGCTGTGAGGAACCTTACAAAATAATTTTCCATTTACTACAGTTACATTTGCTGCACGTAAGCGAATTGAATATTTATGGAAATGTAATTAATTCATTATTACACATATTTCTTTTCCAAACCTTCGTGCAATACTCTATCGGTCACTAGCTAATGAAATTTGTTTTTGTTGTTCTATACTTTGCACTTTTGTCAAGGAAGGCATTTTTCCGTTTGTGTATTTACAATTATGATAATATTATGTTGCGAACGTTTTTCTTGAAATCTCTGAAACTCAAACTTCATTGCGGATGCTATCAAAAGATAGCACATCTACTAGGGAAAGTATTTGTTATTTGACTTTTATCTTCGAGAAGGGTGTTGACATAAGGGAGATTTGTTGTATGTTACAGAATATTTTTCATTCTTTTCTGAGGAAGCATTCTCACATCTTCCTTCGCACCACTGCCAACACTAGTCCATTGGCTATCGCCGCTGCCTCAACTACTACCTTACTCACTGCCTCCTCTAGATTCACAAATGCCACCGACCCGCCACCTTCCATTTTATGACCGATTCCTCCACTGCCCAATTAATCGTCGATGCGTATTTTACTGTCCCCTTTTGTCTACTTTACCTAAGCTGCATCCTCTCTCCAAATCCCGCGTTCACTGTGAGGGTCACGGGCATTTGCCGCAAAGTCGTATCCAATACATTTACTTTACTGCATCCGTCATTGCATTGCCGCCTTAAAAGACTTGAATCGCGCTCTACACCCCTTCCATCGCCGTGGTCATGAAATCTCTTTCTCGTGATTTAGTCTCTCCCTGGCTTCTACATCTAACCGCATTAGAATTTAAGTTTAACTTCGGTGTAACAAGTTGGGTTTTCTTATAATCTTTCTCCCTTCAAGGTTGCAGACAAGAATGTGCATGCGTTACAATTGATCATTTTGTTTCTTGTTAAAGCGTGTTATACAGAAATGAAAATTGATGTTAGTATAAATATTTTATGAATATTAAAAGAGAGGTGTATGTGAGTAATTGAATGCCTCATACAATTCTCGTTTCTATGTGTTGGAAGCTCTCTGAGGGATGTTAAAGATAATTATGTTCTTGGTTTATTCTGAACAATTTTTATACATTCCTTTAACCATTATTATATTACATTTATGATATAATATTTTTTGCATATCAATGTCATCAGAATTTCTCTTCATATTTCGTCCAGTATGCACAAACAGCAGTCACTACCACACCAGTTTTAGCTATTTCATCGCATTTTGCCCCTCAAATATTCCTTCGCTCTCCGTCGCCCAAGCTCCCAGTTGCTCGCTCGTATAATTTCATCATCATATCCGGCGACAATTCCACCTCGGCACCCTCTGAATCGTTCCTACCACTGTATCCGCAAGCAACCAAGTCTTCTTTGCCCGGGAGTGTCACCGCCTCCACCTCTAACCAGCAGACGTCGTTTCGCTGTATCTGCCCTCGAGCAACGTGTCTGAGCACACAGCTGCGAGCGACTGTACATCCCCTTGCTCGCTCTCAGGAATAACACCCCAACAGCGACGGCAAAATGTTTCTCTTTAATGTAACAACAGTTCACGTACAGAGCGCTCTGAAATGCGGCTCGGGCTGACTTGCCATTCGAACAGATCCTGGCGGGAGGTTTTGTGATTCGAATAAAAAATAAGCGGACTTACATTGTAATATGGAACATTTTAGTAAAAACATATCCGTTTGAAGGGAGTAGAAACACCTTCGGGAAAGTTCAACTATGATTCACTACCTCTTCTAAGACCAAATGGTATGGGCTAGTTATTTCATAGGGACGGTTCGTGGAATTTACAACATGAAAATACAATTCTAACTTGCTCGCATTACAAGTTATTAAATCACGTATATACTAATACAATCTCCATTTATTGAAACTGACGGTTCCATCGATGATATTCGATGTACAGAAACTCGATATACAGAAATACACTCGTAATACTATTTATAAATGCTTTTAAACAATTTTGGAGATAAAGTCACGGGTATGTTTCAAAATAAAACAATAAATAATAAACAATAATTTTTAATCATACATACCACATATTTATCAATAGCAACGGATTTTCATCATAATCGAAACTATTAACTGATATTCCATGCTTTTGCGCTACTAGCGTTTTTGTATTCAGTATTTTCCACATCTTTGATTAAGTTAATGATTTCTTCCACATTAAGAGATTGTCATTTCCACATTCCTAACTCTCTTCTTAAGCGTGTAACATCAGACTGAACTGACAAGGACAGACCCATCAGTCGCCGAGTCGCGCGATCGACCATCAGATCACTTTGGCGTACGCCTCCCGCGGTTCACAAATGCCCACAAGGGAAGTAGGAGTCAGTAAATCCCACAATGAAGGTGCAAATTGAGGGTTGCATTGGTATTTTATTTTTATTTAATCAATTTTACAAACGTACTGGGAGAAAGTTATCTTTTCTGCAGTTGTAATGCTTACGTTCCAAATCGAACAAACGTGCTACTAGTTTATTTGATAAAAACGTAATGTATATGTACACTTTTATTGCGTAGAAAACAACCAAGTGAGAAAATTAGTTCTATATATAGAAATATTTTTTGATATAAAGAAACATTGTTAAATGGAATTTTCAAGGGACAAAAAAAGTTGTAAAGAGACTTTCGAGGCAAAGAAGTTTGATGTATGGATTCTACTTCATAATACGAGTGATTAGAGAAGAAAGAAGAAAAACTTCGTGAAATTAAATATTAATTGTTGTTGATTTGTGTTAGCCTTAGTTTAAATGTGTTTATAAACGGATTATAGTTTATGTCAAATAGACAAACAAACAGGATGTTTCCATTCAATGATGTAATATTTTCTGTATTGCAAAAAAAAGATTAAGCCAGAAATTATTTGAAAGTGTGACATTGTCTTGCGAACAGTTTCTTTTATAATTAAAAATACACTACACTATTTTTTAAATGACATACTCAGACTTTTCTATTTGGATTTTAATTTAACACTAATTTCACGTTAGAATTTTGGTTTTTGGAATTTGCTGGACAGATGTACAAGGAGGAAAAATATGTTAACTTCTAAGATTAACGCTATTTGTTCTTATGGATTTTAAAAAGCATTTTACTGTCGCATCTACAATTTCTATTGGTATGAAATTTAACTATTAAAATAGTGATATTAAACAATAAAAACATAGCTTTAAATCAATACATCTCTACGAGATTCGCCTAAAACGTAAGCTGAATGATTTCTGAAAAGCGAAGCTACTTTCTCTCTTTCTTCTGAATTTTTCTTTACAGATATTTGAGGAACAGCCTGCTCTAAAACGTATGATTAATATAGGACCAATCTTCTGTCAATCCACGATACCGTCACTTCAAAGATTTAAAATGCACAACAGAAAATAGGCGAAATCTAAAGGTAGAAAGATGACAATGCGTTATGCTAAGTTTATTTTTGTGTAAACTCGAACTCGAACTCGAACTACTCGAACCTGTTTAAGCACATATACAGGATCAATTGGAGAGTCTTATGATGTAGTGGTTAGTTTTGATTTCTACCTCTTGGTACTGAGATAGTATTCTCGGTCGGTCCTTGTAGAATTTGTGGAGAACAAACCGGGTTCACTCACTTGCGGTCGTGGCAGCTGTTTTTTTCTTCTCTGGCCTTTTACTACTCAGTCACAACGTTCATATCATAATCATCTCAGATATGAATGAAAAGGTTGGGTAATGAGAATAATTTACATTGGTTGTACTACAGGAAAGGCGACGGCGACCACAAATGTTAATTATGCAAGTTGATCACCACACCACTACTACATTACCTAACGTTTCTTTAGAATATTATTAAGAAAAATAACTGTAGCTGTCAGCAATTAATAGGTGATGCAGATGCTTGTTTGTTTGTCAGATTCACATGTATGAAAATGTGTATTAGATGGACCGAATGAGTTACATGTTCGTAGTAATTGTATACCATAATTTCTTTACCATGGATTTTCTTATACTATAGTTTTCTCTGCAGCCTAGTTTGATCCTGAGTAGTTCTTGTAAACAGCCTAGCGTGGGCCTATTCATCACGCCTCGCGGCGCAGCGGGAACGCACCCTCGGGTTCTTTCCGGCGCCGCGGGGGGCGCAGCGGGCGGGGCGGCACGAGCGCGCCTAGTGGCAGGGGCGGGGAGCGCCGAGAGAGCGTCGTTTATCCGTGCGCGCAATTTTTCCGCGCAGCACACGCGGCGGCAGAGGGGAGGGGAAGCGGAAGTGGTCCGGGGGAGGGAGGGGAAGGCGGCGGTGGCGCTTGGCGCGCGCCACATATTTCACGCGCTGCGCGGCGCGGAGTGCAGGGGGCGCGGAGGGCGCAGCTCCGAGGAGGAGGAGGAGAGGGAGAGGGCGATGAACTTCGGATTCGCGCCGGACCGTCAGGACTGGAAGGAACGGCGGAGACGTGGAAAGGAACGAGGTATGTCGGGTTGCGTCGAGTTTGTGAATGCTGAAATATTAGTTGTGCACAGGTGAATATATTTTTCCAAATGGACATTTTCATGGAGAGACTAATGAAGAGGTCAATGATAGCTATTGTTTATGAGGTTTGATAACGAGTTGATAGCCACCAATGTAAATGAATGATCTCATATATCCACGGTTTCATATGTTAGGACGATAAAGCTATCATGGGTTGCTGAAAGACCCAGGAAATCTGAAAAAAAGGTTGAAACAGTCGGGAAAGAGATGTAAAAACGATAAGCTTCGGAGAAATGATAAAAATAGATAGAAGGTAATGAACAGAAGAAACATTGAAGATTTCACAAAGTATGAGTTAATGAGTGCTAGCCGTAGTATGTTCAAATATTCAAAGTGTGTGAGAAAGGCTTGTAAGGACGAGACGTTTAAAAGGATTATGTTAGAGGGAATAACTCTTAAGATGATAAATAGTGGGAGGCATGAGAAATATTTTGAGGATGGTACCAAAGGAAAAAACTGAGTACGGCTGGCGGCAGGCTATGAATCCGACAACCGGGCAACATTGTCTCAGAGGATGGTGGAAGAGATGTTGTCTCAGAGGGTGGTGGGAAACAGGCAGCAGAGGGTGGACAGCGGGCAATGGGTAGGGGACGGCGGGCAGTGGGTGGCGGGCAGTGGGTGGTGGGCAGTGGGAGGTGGGCAGTGGGTGGCAGGCAGTGGGTGGCGAGTAGTGGGTGGCAGGCAGCGGGTGGCAGGCAGTGGGTGGCGGGCAGTGGGTGGCGGGCCGTTGATGGCGGGCACTGGGTGGCGGGCGGCGGGCACTGGGCGGCGGGCGGCGGGCGTTGGCTGCGTCTTGGTCGAGGGGCAAGTGAGGGGCGCCGGCACGCGCCCCGGGGGGCCGGCGCAACAAGTGAGGGCTCCAGCGCAAGGGGCGGCGTCCGAGCGACGCCTTCACGACACGCAGACATCTGTCTTCTTCCTCGCCCTCCGCGGGCCTCCTCCTGGACGCCGCCCCGCCGGCGCCATCGCTTCATCTCGCGGCGCCCCCCTCCGCCGCAGCTCGGAGCCACCTGTTTTCATTGTCTTAGCTACCTTTTGATCTCTTTGTAACTGAAGTTCGTCTCTACTTGAATTATCGCCGCTTTACATAGTAATTCATAATTATTTAATCATTCATATTATTCAACCATTCTGCAATTAGAACTTTTGTAATTGTAAACCGTTGCTATCCATCTCTATTGTACAACTGTCCGTCTGTCTCAGTGAAATGCATCTCTATTGCAACCTCTCTTTTCAGTCATTCATATCTATATTCTTCAACCACTCTCTTTACTAGTGATGCTCAAATGCAAGAATTCGGACGAGACTATCCTTGGTAGTCCACTGCAGTTGCTCTCTGTGCAACTCTCCTCTCCTTAGACTAGAGCAGATCGCGCCCGAGAGCCTCCACTCCACAGACATCCACAGACTTCCCTTACCCTCCCCTCCACAGACATCGGGCTGACTCGGTCCAGCTGAGGTAGCTCAGAGCATCAACTGATGTCACTGCGGTGCCTCTGACCAGGTGGACTATGGATTCGATTACAGACGGTTGTAGGATTTGCCAGTGAGTTAGAAGGCTAATTCGAATTAGACAGCTGTATGAAGGAGAATTCTAGCGGCCAGCTGTTCTGATCGGTAGTTTTCCGTGTTTTCTCCGATCAATACCAGGCGAATACCAAAGGAGTAACCTAAAAAACAGGCCACGGGCAGCGCGCGCTCTTTCTTTCTTCTTCCTTGTCCAATCCTCACCCCTTACTTTCACACTTACAGAAGCATTACCGTGGAGCGTGTCCCGGCTAGAGGGCACCCGCTGATGGGACATACCTGGATGGAAAACCCGAAAGCTGGCGTGCAGGTTGGCGTCCATTCTCACCATCCCGCGGGGGCAGCAATCTGCGCCCTCCCATAATAAAAATAAACATACACTATAAGTTCGGGTATAATGGCCATAGCCGTTGACGCCCCCGAAAATACGAAATAATCAGTCACTTGGGCTGACTCGTCAAGCAGGAGGCCACACCGTTTGCCTGCAGTTCAGCGAAAGGGCCAGGGCTCGTCACGAGGACCGCCCACCTGAGTAGCTTTGCACTCCTCCATCATTCTTCTTGTCATCCAAGCTCATATAACCGATTAACAGAAATTAAGGCACAAGGGGCATAAATGCATTTTTGGCAAATTTTGAGTTAGGAGTAGGGGTGTAAAGTAAAAACTCCGTTTTATTTCGTGAACAAATGATGTTCCAATGTCTCAAACAGTTGCCGCGTTCTAGTAGTGGAAATAAAATACCTTCCGTAGCATTTTATATAGTCTCTCACTTTTTAAAGGTACTTTCTTAATATCACATTTAGGGCACTTACATCCATTGTGCTCTAAGTCCCTCAGTTCATTACCATCGAACCTTTAATGCATCTGTTATTAGCACCAATGTTTTCTTCGGCTTACATCATCTCCGACACTTCGTCACCAATCCTCAGGAAACATTCACAATAAACAAAAACGGCAGTAATGGAAAACTATCTCCGCCTGTTCTCGCTTTCGGTGCGAACCGCTGGCTCTGACCTCGCGGCGACTTCCCTTCCCCCTGCGCTCACGTGCCGCGCCTGTGACAGCGCCAGAACAAAGTGCGCCGTCCAATAACAGAGGCACGTGGCGGGCGCCGGGACTTGGCGGCGTGGGGCGCCCAGTGCGGGAGGCTGCCGCCCCGCCCACGCCAACAAACGACGCTTTGTTCCTCTCTTGTTCCGGTTGGTTCAGCTCTTTTCTGCGAGAGGGAATTATTAATTATTGACCTCCCGCAAAAGCGACTCGTAAGGCGGGATTTGGTGAATGATGAGCTGGGTGGAGTACAGCTTCCTTTATGTGAAATTCCACCCAGGAAGGCCGTGGAATGTTATTATTACTTCGTCTTGAATAATGAAGAATGCTCAAATTCAAAACATAAGGTGTATCCTCAAGGAAATGTAAGAAATCTTTTAATTATATGCTCGTTTCTTTATGATAATGGCGCGAATTCATCTGTTTTACATAATATGAAATAATGAACTCATTCCCTTTATTGTGAAGAGTTTGGCAATATAATACATTTCATTGATATTTTCTTTGGAACAGCTTAATTAAATAAGATTTATTTCGAACCTGTCACTTCATTTTCCTCCTATACCATGCAGTTCTTTGTTAATTTTGCAGTCTTTAAACCTTCTAGATACCTGTAATACACCAATTTTGCATTTTATGAACACTCTATTGCACCAATTTTGTATTTTATTGACCATTGTCCAAAGAATGTAATATCTATCGGTCACGTTTCTTAACTTTATATGCAGTTTTTTCAATTTTCCGTTTCCTCTTCGTGTTACCCTATTTTATTTTTTCCAAACAAGATGTTGATGATTATTTATTTAAGATTTTCTTCAATAGTTTTACATTTTATATACCAGTTTTCTACTATATATCCCAAAACAAATTTTTGACATTCTAAAAACATCTATTTCATATCTTACCCACAACATTAACTATTCATCATCCTGACTGCTTAGTAATTGCTCTCCCTAATGTCTCATTTCTCAAGTAGGAGTCGGCGCCGCTTCCTTCGCTGAAATATACCCTCTCTCATCTTCTCTCTTCATTCCGGCACAAAGTTCAACTTCACATCTTTACCATCTCGACGCTCCCCTACAATTAGCAGCATTCACACTTTCTCCCGTCCACTTTATCTACATCTAACTACATGTATCTTTGCAACTACTCAATTATGAAATGGGTTCCTTTTGGTATAGCGGCGAGCGTCATTAGCCCAGGCAACTCTGGGTAAACGTGTTACAAATTTTTGACTCTTGGTGTTTAATTTGGATAGGGCTGAACGTATTCTCAGCAGATTTTCCCAGGCTGCTCCCGTTTCTACTACCTCCATTTCATTTGTACCACATTAGTGAAAAGCATTCACAACTTTAACCCTTCGGAAGTCGCGTGCTGTTTTATGCTATTGGTAGTCCTTTGGGATGCCTGGCGTCCCCACGCTTTTCATCCGTATATTACTAACAATTACTAATTTACAATTACTAACAATTACTAATTTACTTTTACAAACAAATGCTAATTAACAATTTGTAACTTATTCTTCGTGTTATTTAACTTCTTTGAATAAATGTTAATTTTTAAATCTAAAATATGTAAATGCATTTTAATTGATTCAAATGTAATATAATTTATGTAGTTATAATATATTACCTTGCTTACGGTAACTACTTTAATACACTTTTTAATACACTATGTATGAAAAACATAAACAGTGGTACTAATTTCCACTCAGTATTATTGTTTAAACTCTTTTTGTCATGTCACAAATAATTTAATTTTATGTAATATCACGGATTAATCTGGGCGCGCGTGGGGATTGCAGAAGTTTCCGCCATAAAGAATGGATTCTATTCGAAGCATATTAATGTGTACAAACGTTTTTCTTTTCTTGGAGGAAAGGCAAATAAGCTGTTTAAATATTCTGTACATTCCAGAAGAGTAGGACAATATTTTTTTATTTGTCAGTTATCACAAATGGTCTCGAAACGCTTATACGACGCCCACACGACTACTTAGGGTTAACTATCATTCTATCAAATTAATTTACACTTATGAATGTATTGATCCAGTTATTGTGGATGTTATCGATAGGTTTAAGAGTTACAAATGATTGATGGACACAAACCAAGAATCATTCTCAAACTCCTCAATTTTTACTTTTCCGTATACATACGTATTTACGGAGCAATATAGTTAGTACAGGGAATGTTATGTAATGCTGCATGAAAAACGGTGGATTTTCGGCAGAAAAAAATTCATTGCCAGACTCTGATAACGCAAAAGTGGATAAATCCAATTGCTAAACTAAGAAAAACTAGTGGTGTTACAGAATGGCACAGACTTTCCCATAGGACCACTAGTTATTTAATGTCACACTTCTCTACGTCCACATAATTGCAATTTTTCATATTATATGTCTTTATGACAAGTTCTATCTGATCCTTTCTATAGCTATTTATAGCTATCTATAGCTAGGAGGGTCAATTTGCAAAAACGTCTTTGTACCATCTATGTATACTATATTTTTTAAATTACCGGTTGTCTCTCACATTTCTTCTTTCTACGCAATCTCCTATTGTTTTGATTTATAGCTTACTTCTGTGAAATTGCAGTGTTTCTTTGTTCACTTAATTGTCATTGCTTATATTCACACATTATTATTCATTGTTTTCAATATCTATTCGACCATATCGGGGCCTTTCTCATTCACACCAGATTTCCTTTCCATCATCGTTCGTCATGCTTTTCATTGCACTCCCCACCGATCGCACTCCCGTCCTCCCGCGCGCGGGCGTTGCGCCCGGGCGGGCCAGCGGCGGCGGCGGCGGCGGCGTCAGTGTCAGTGCATGTTCAAAAGTCGCGTTTTCAGCGCTCTGCGGCGTGACTCAGCACGAATGCAAATGTGTGCTCTAGCGATATCGAAATTCAGCGTCGAGCGACAGCGCTCGTGAAATCTCGTTGTGGGCGGTGCCCCGTCTCCTCGCCTCCGCTCTTCTCTGCTCGCGCTGCGCCGCGCCTCCTTTCCATCGCGTCTCTTCTCTCATTTCGCCGCCTTTTAGCTCTTCGCCACCGCCGTCTTGTCATTGTTCATGACATTCGACCTCCTTCAATCTTTGGCGTCTCGCCGAGTTCAACGCAGTTCTGTGTGTGCAGAAAATGGGATTGAATTCTCCCGCAACGTTTCTATTTTTTTAAAGAAAAGAGATATTGTCATTCTATACAGGAGTGTGTAAACTTCGTAAACTTTTTTAAATGGGTTGCAAATTATTGGGAAGGAACTATGGTTGGTATATATATTTAAATATAGTCAAATGGTTAGTATAAGTTTCCTGGAGGAAATGTTTCATTCATGGATGGTCATTAAAGAAGATGCAACATTCAACGTTCATCTGTTGGAGATTTTGAAAGAATGGACATATATTTCGAATACTTAAAATAGTTCGTACAAAATCTCGTCTAATTATATTAATGTCACTCATTAGCGAACAAGTCAAGCATCCTTCGATAACATATTCAAAAATTGAAAGTTTACACAAAATTCAACCAATTACTTTATTAACACACTGTTTTGTAGGCAAAGAATTAAATAATGATAATTACTTACAATGACGTATTTTTTTCAGTGTCATGCGGCTCGGGTATGACTGGATACTCGTACTCGGATGTATACATGACTAAAAAGTACTGTATGTGACTGGGAAGTTCATACTCACACAGTATCTCGCAAACAATACTTAATGATATTTTCAATGTACACCTTAAACAAAACATTTCATACACACACTCTTTTTGTTCACGTCACTGTTGGTGCATCTATATTCATAAATACATTTCAAGAATAGATAGGCATGAATAGTGAGCAAGCGTTTGCCCCAGTTCGTCTTACCTTCGTTTTAACGAGCCATTCGTTTCACCCGTCATTTAATGTGTTGTTTATGCTTAATGTGTTGTAATTTTTGGGGCGGGATATTGTACTTATAACGTTTTGTTGCGAGAGCGAAGGGGAGACCAGAGAACGCAATGGTCTTCTCGACATAAGGATCTTGTTTCATTATCTCGATGCTCTTGAGATGGAGAGCCCATGTACGGTGCTTAGCTGTTGCCTAACACGGCCTAGACTAAGTTAAATGGGATCCAGTCTACGTGTTAGCTACATGACTCCCTCGAGTACCATCGCGGGAAGTGTGATGTATACGTTGTGAACATTGGTTCAAGATTGTCCCAAGAGCAAAACATATCTACATTATATTTCTTATCACAGTTTATCTTCATAACGGGGTTCTGAATGGCTTGTGTGTGTTAATGGTTTGAACATGACTTAAACCGTACAAGTATGACAACAAAGTAGTGATAAACGTTGAGATGCTACCCTCAAACAACGTCTATGGGTTTCTTAAAGCCCATTTGCGATAATAAACTTTATGATATTTTATTGCAATAAAAACGGATAAAATATTGCAAATAAGTGAATACAAGACTATGAGAAATTATGCTTATATTTTTATTTAAGTCGGTATTAGACAGTGCACTATATTCAAAAACATGTCAATTGTTTTGAGAGAATTGTTCCTTTACTTAGGATGTTCTCAGAAATAATTTCCATAATTTGAAACATGCTGGATGTACATTTTTGATAAATAACATGGTTATACCGAGTGGCACGTTTGTAAAAATAAATATAATTTAAGAAGAAATATTAGAAAGAAAATAAACTATTATTAAAAAGGCAATTAAATTGAATATAGTTAATTTTCATTAATTAATTTTAATTAATAAATGTTTCGGCATTTAAATTTGGAAATACAATTATTGAAGCGCGACACCAACACATATTCTAAATTTTCAACCTGTGGCGATTTGGATGCGTTCTACACTGTGAGGTGGAGCATCCACTTTTCACAATTGCCATCCCCCACGGGTCGAAGCGAAGCCATCGCCACCAACTAGTATCGACGCTTGGCGAACGCGGTAATCCGCTAGGGCTCGATACGAGATTAGTCGATAATCGATTGCCGAAACCGCGCAAGGCCACAGCCGTCTCCTCCGCATGCGGGATTAGCTTGGGACCCTCCGCCGCTGCCGCCCCTTCCTCCCCTGGCAACTCCATTTCCGTCGGCTCAACGACCACTTGCTTGCACATTGCCACCACTGCACTGCCATCGCCATGCCTGATTGCCACAATTGAAACTGTCGCCGTAACCTCCATAAAAGCCACTGGTCCTTCGGAGTCCTGGTGTTTGGCACCCTGCCCTCCCGCCGCGTCGCCCGATGGTTCTGGTGCCAGGTGGCCGTGCCACCCAACCACCCTGCCACTTTGACGTCCTGTCGCCTTACGCTGCCCTAACGACCTGACACCCTACCGCTCTGCCACCCTGAAGTCCTGCTGTCGTAATACTGTGCTGCTCCGCCGCCACACTTTTCAGGTCGCAGTCCAAAACGCCTCTTTCGTTCGCACCTCTCCTCCACGTTTTCCTCCAGAATTCCCGCCAGGCGCAGCTAATCCTGTCGCCACTACCTCAAACGCCACTCTCGTCCCCACCGGCCGTTCCACTGCCGTAACCACCACCGCCACCACTCCCGCCGTTCCTGTCGCCGCAGTCCCCCCTCACACAATTAACCTCTGCGCGCCCCTCCGCGGTCCCCGAGCACCCCTCGCGGGCGGCCGCTCCCCCGGTGGCCTACATCCGCCCCCCTCGATCGATCCCCTGTTGTCACCCCCAGCCCCGCGGCGGTCAGCGGCCCCTCCCCTCGCCGACTTAAAGGACCGCGCGCCCCGCTCCGGCTCCCACCCTCCCCCCAGGGGCTCCATTGCGGGGTAATGTCTTTGCAAGAGCCTCTGGACTGAACGCGATGCTTATCGTCACTGGTTATGAGACAATGATATTAATATCCACATCCATCTTCCTCTTCTCTGTTATCTTTAAAGATTTTTTCGTTGATAACGAAATTGTCCTTAATTGTCGATTCTTAAATAACCTCACAAATGGCATTTTTTGATTATTCATTACCGCAAAATTGAAGGCAAAAGTCTTTTAAAAAACGACTTTGCAATACTTAGTTTCGAAGCACGTATCATAAGACATATCTTACAATATTATATTGGAGAATTATCAAATGAGGACGTCAGGCCGAGTTTAATAACCAATCGAGTGTTGTGATAACAAATTATGATACGAATATCATTCAATATTTCTTCCATGTTGTAGAAGTTCCAATGTACCTTGCTATAATTTTTGTTACATTTGTCAGTCCATCTTGCAAAAGGTGATTTAATAATAGTATTTATAATCTATGTTGCACATAATATTTACAATAGTTTTCTTAAATTTTAGCTTGAAATCTATGAGTTCATTGTAGGCCATGGATTATTAAAATGTTTGTGTTCTATTAATTCTTATTATTAAATTGATCTCAGTTTTGTAAATGTTGAGTTTATACAATCAAAATGAATAAAGTAATTTTGCTTTCACTGGTGAGATAGAAATATCAAATACGAGTATCGCACAAAATATTTGTAGTAAGAGGGATACAATATTGACTGCTAATAAGATGCTCTACAACGGCAACTTCCAATTTCCAATTCTGTAAATATTTGTTAATGTATTATAGTTAAATTTACAGTGTGGTTTGACGAGTTGTTTACTCTTTTTAGTATTTGTCGTATACTGAAAGTAAACAATTTGGGATCAGGCTTTCATTAAAGCTTCGTATTTTATTTGTTAGAAATAAAATTTTAATCGCACCACACACTCATATATGCATAACTGTTTTGATAAGCTCCAATTTTTGCCCACTCCTTATGGTCATGGTTTGAAAGGCTTTCAACGCAGGAGGGAAACAGCCTAAGCACTGAGAGACAGTCTCTGGGATCAGTTTGACGTCATAGCTGATGACGAAGAATGGCAACGAGACCTCCCAGTTCAGAGAAGTAGCGCGCTCAGTTCACTGGTTGCGCTTCATTAGTTGATAGAATGAATACGTTGTTATTACTTCTGATCTCGGTATTCTCTCCGTTGATATTGCGGTACTTGTGCAACACACACGTTTTAAGGACCTAGTTGTTGAATATTGGAATATCGAATCATTTGTTAATATTTTTTGCCTACTCTGTTTCTGTACACAACCCACCCCATCCCGTCCTGTCCCATCCCGTCCCATCCCTTCCCGACTTGTCCCGTCCCATTACATCCGGTCCTATCCCGTTCCATCCCATCCCATTCTATTCTATTCCATTCAATCCACCCCATCCCATGCCATCCCATCTCCTCCCATTCCATCCCATCACAATCTATCTCACCCCTCTCGGTCTCGTCCCATTTTCTCATTTTTGCTCAGCATCATTGCCTCCCTCGCTCTCCCCTTGCACCCGATAGCCATCTGCGGCCATGTCCGCGTGCGGCGGCGGGGCAGCGGCCGCAGCAGGGTGCGTGGCGTCTTCCTACACGCTACCGCCGCGCCGCGCCGCGCCGTCTTCCCATCAGCAGCCCCTCCTGCCCCGCCCACCGCCCACGGAGGCGCCAACGCAATGTCGCCGCAGATGGCGCACGCGTTGGTGCCGTGTGGCACTGTCGACAGCTGTCGCCATCTGCGCCCTGCCCAAGCACCCATCCCCTGGATGTTCACCGGCGCCGATTGCGAGGGAGGCTGATGATTACCTACTTCTAAGGGTTTATGTGTGAATCTTATGACATTACTCAGGTTCCCAAGTAGGTTTAGTTAACATTTTAGATTACTGCTCATAAACTATCACATTTTATAAGACAATCTTGATTAATTAAAATAAATTTTATTTACTAGTTTTATCATCGTAGTAATACCATTTCTACAGCGATCTCCCTTCATGTACAGTAATGGAGTAAACTTTATCCGTCCTCCTGACCGTCACTCAAGGTTAGACCACTACTGATCCACCAATTGAGGCAAATGAAGTGTCATTCGACACTTCCGTCTTCCGATAGGGAAGTGAGAACTTTTTTGATAATCCATCTAGAGTGTTTTAAGAAATTTATAAAAAAAACGCATTTTTCGTTTCTTATGTCTCGAAAATATTGCATGGTGACTTACAGCACTTACAGAGGTGATCAAGAGTTCATCGATCCCTAAAGACAAATTAATTGGTACTAGTTATTTGAAATATAAGTGTCGTAAAGCATCTGATTACAATATGAGATTAGAAAGTTGCCAAACGAGGCCGATAGGCCGAGTTTGGTAACCAATTGTAAACTAATTATAACACGAATATCGTACAACGTTTTACCTACTTTCTAAAAAATTGTTTGATTTAATGTGAAATTTTGTCCTATGCCTTCAATTAGTATTCACATTTTTTATCCCATAAGTGGTGACACTGTTTTCAACAAGCAAAACAATTAAAACACACGTGATGTATACTTTTCGACATGAGTAAATATAATTCTTATTCGGAAACAGAAATAGCAGCAAAAGCTGCTTTAGAAACATTGTTATTCAACAAATAAATAAAGAAATATGAGCGTGAGCATTTAATTTTTAAAGACTGGTGTGAAAAAAAAGTTCATTCCATATCGGAAAAAGTTTTGATTGATTACTTTTCTGACAAGTCAGAGACGGAGAAACCAAGTAATCTTTGGTCCCACTATTTTACGTTAAAGAGTACAATATCACTTAATGACACCATTGATATCAAAATAATGTAAACGTAAGCTTCTGCGGCTCAAGTCCATGTCTTCTTGGTTGTCATGTCGCTCGCTGAGATAACGAAGTTTCGCCTATCATGTTTGTCATGTTCCTCAGAGCAGTGACACATCGGTGCTGCGCGTCCGGTATTATACACCGGACAGCCAATAAAACATTGATATCAGTCAGTTTACTAAGCTATTAGCGTTTTTAAAGGAGAAAAATAGAGGATTGAAGACAAAGAAGTCCAAAATATTTTCAAAAGAGGAGTGACAAAGTATGCCATTACTTTACCGCCCTAGTGTGTGAATGAAGTACATCACCACACTAGGGTGGTAACGAAACTGATTATAATGACATAATGTTTGACTTCACCTAACCAAAGTGGATAAAATTAATTACCGGTTGCCTCTAGAACATTCTGAAAAATCTAGAAAAACATGTGTTTCTGGTGATTTCACCGCACCTACGATAATTCTGGTGAAATGCTGTGAAATACTGTGCACTCTTTCCGAATTTTTCATGAATTTTTACTTCATTGGCAATAAGGGAATTTTGTAATGAAAAAATACTTTAACAAGTATTTTAAACTATTTTTTAATTTAACTTTCTATGCCCGAAATGGACGAGCCGGACAACCTTAATATGATAGAAATTCATAGTAATAGATATTCATAGTAATTCATAGTGAAGATAAAATTTATTTTATCTTGACTATGAATCTGAAAAGCATAACTTTAACTTTTTAACATGAAAATGCCCGCCGGAGGCGCGATACTAAGCTAGTTTAGAGATATTTCACTATATAGAAAGTCCTTAGTTTACATATATGTAAATTTCACAAAAGGTAAGGGCATCATCATAGGCATTTTTTAGGTTTTGTAAAAGCTCAATCTAATGGTAGTTAACCAATATTTATTCAGTTCACATGGAACTTAAAAATAGTGTGATGCAACTTAAAAATACTAGTGAAACATCGAATGTCATTAGACATTTTTCCAAATTTATTATAAAATTATTCCTGAATTTTCATTTAATTCGGTATATGTTATTAATTAAATTTCAATGATAATTCTAATAATAGTGATAAAATATTATTTTTTCTGTGTAATGGATGTCATATTACCTATCTTAAATATTTAACCAAAAAACTATATGAAGTGTCATTACTTGTGTTTGTGTATATTTACACTACTAAGTGAATACTGAAACTACTATGTGAATCCGTCATATAACACAACCTTTTTAAAATCATGAATTGAACCTCACAACATGGTATATTTCTGTGCGATACATTATTCCAACAAAGTATTTCCATGTTAAATATTGAATATAAGCTTTGTGAACCTTCGTTTGCAGTCCAACATTTCGCGAATTCCGACTGCCTGTCGAGCAGTACTCTTGTTTCTTTAAAGTATCTACCGCGCAACGTGCGCGCTCGACAGCTGACCCGAGCCAGGGGCTGATCCAGCCAATCATTTTGGAGGGGGCTATCATATATTTTTGTTACATAATAAATATTTGTTACGATATTGTATACTATTTTTGTAGTGTATATACCCTATACACTATTATTTTTTAAATAATTATATAATTCTAACATAAATATTTAAATCAATTTTGCCAAATAAAAGAAGGTAACAAACGAAAACTCTAGACCTTGAGGAGGGACATGCCCCCCTGGATCACCCACTGAGCCACCTCATCTTCATTGTTGAGCAATGGTTACGAAATATTGAGCGTTTTGTAACTGGCCATAACATGTTCCCCTTGTGTGTTGCAGGAAGTGTTTTCTTTCGCGACAGAAGAAGCGCCCCGGGCGCTCTGCGTGGGTGGGAGCGGCGGCGGCGCGCGCGCGCTTCGCGGGGAGGCGCGCGGGGAGAGAGCCTCTCCTGGCGATCGCGAGATGTTGCGCCAAAAAGCAGACGGAGGGTGCGGCAACGTCCGGCACACAAAGGCGACGGGGATTGCGAGAATAGCGATGGGAACCGCGAAGGATACAACTCTAAAAGTAAATAATGAGCGACAGAGAAAGAATCGAAAAATAAAAAAAAAAGAATGTGATTGGACGTAGTTTTGCAGTTAATAGGGAGTAGAAAGAGGGATGGGGAGAAAGTAACGTGGGGACGTATGACTGAAGATTGTGAAAAAGGAAGGAAAGAGGTTGACGAGAGGGCATGGTAATATAAGGATGACATGAATGATAAGGGTAGAAAAATCAAGGCAAGCAATAGAGAAGCTTGGGTGAAGAATGGGAAGGAGAAAGAGGCGGAAAAAATATGGGAGCTAGAAAAGTTGAATAGTAAGAGTATTGACGAGGGGAAAACGATACATAAGATTCTGAACATTGATGGATAGAGTCATCAGAGGAATAATAGAGAGTATATTTCCGAATTAAGAGAAGAGTACATCGGAGAAAATTGTGAAAGATGACAAACATCAGTAATGACTAAGAAGACAAACGGAGATGTCCCCGATAAAAGAAGTAGCGGAGAGAAAGGGGAACTGTGTAAGTACAGTAAAAACCGAGGCTCGCTGCGATTTGGCGATGGTGGCTAAGATGGGGGAGGGGGTGTTGGTGGTGATTACGAATGTAGTAATGAGAGATTGGTCAGGGAAGCGACGACACATGTGATAGCGTCAGTGGTGTCGAGGACGGGTTCCAGCGGGGAGCGAGCGCAACAGCGGAACTGGGAATGGCTACTGCGGGGCGACGTCAGCACCAGAGGAATGTTAGGAGCACGTGAGACGAAGCTAAATGATGGCAGTAGTGAAGAGTGTGTCGACTGGGGCTGAAACAGGGGCGGAGAGCGGGGTGTATGTATGTGAGGAGCCAGAGACGAGGGCGGAAAGGGAGGCCAGAGACAATGCTGTCGGTGGAACCACGGCGGCAAGGTCGGCTGCCTGGGATGGCGACGTGGATTATGACTGGGGCGGCGACGGGGGCGGCGACAGGGCTGGGTCCCTGGGGCAATGATAGAAGTGATGACCGGGATGGCGGGCAGTGTGACCGCGGTGTACCCGAAGAAGATGATGGCAAGGGTGACGCCAGTGGCGACGAAGGCGGTGGAGGTGACGGAGGCGGCGGAGGCGGCGACTGGGGCGTCGGATGGGGCGGGGACGGCTGCAGCCACACAAAAGGCGAAACGCGAGCGCTGTGGTCCCAGCCCTAATGGCCCTGCGCGGCGCGGGGCGTGGCTGGCGGGGCGGGGCGAGGGTTCCCGCTGCGGTCTCGGGTTGCACTGAGGGTGGCGAGGGAGCGCCTGTCGTCCGGGCTGCGGCGATGCAGGCCTCGCGTAGCGCGCTGCAGTACTCGCCAAGGAACTACAAGGTTGCTATTTCATAATCAAAACTTTGGATGATGTTTTTCTGGTTGAATTGGAATCAAATTATAAGACCGGATTGTAGTTTGCAAAAGCAGTTAACTAGTAAGAGGTGAAATATTCGTAGGACATGAGTAAATAAAGGAATAATAATGCAATATGTAAAACAGTGAAATTTTATTATGGTATTTTCCTCTAAACTTCTATGCAATCACGCTGTTATAAACCAAATAATGGAAATTGTGACAATAATAATGGTCTACGAACTAGAAATGCCTTTACAAAATTGCTCACAGGGACCGAATAAGAGACATAATGTTTTCTGATCGTACATTTAAAGCATATCTCAGTGAGAATATTGTGTCGTATTCATTTTTTGAATCATCTACTTTATTATTTATTTACGAAGCAAGATAAATTGCGTTTTATATTTTGTTTTTTAAAAAGTTGCATTATATTATTTTCCTTTAAATTTATCTAACAATGTAAAAGGATTCTAAGTAATCTATGCAAATATTTTAAATCCACGGACAAAGAAATATATTCGTGTAAGTATTGTGATCTAACATTGTAATATATAGAGTAATATAGATCAGACTGGATTTGCTACAGCAGCTTTCTTATTTCATTCTTTTATATCTTCTTGCTTTATTTTCACCTATTTGTTTTCAACGTCAAGAAATGTAGATATAACCTCTAAAATATCTCGTTTTATCTTACGCCTTTGTGAACTTGTTTCACATCTGAGTTTCTCTCCGTGTCATTCCACTGCGTGGAATCCTTGAATACGGAGAACATGGCCGAAGGCGCCTGAGCGTGACGTCACGATAGGCAACCCGTCAGTCGCAACGTCCCTGCAAGCAGTCTGCTCGCCCCTGTACTTTTCCGTTCCCCTGTGACTGTCGCCGCCAGGCAAAGAGTACGGGCGTGGGTACGCGAGCTCTTTTGATCTTGCGATCGCGCTTACATCTGTCTGCCTTACGCAAATTCCCTCTGTTTTCTGAAACTTTTCTTCCCCAGCAAACGATATCCTGTGTACAAGTTACGAGCGAGTGAAACTTCGTTTCAACATGGCCACTGCTGCCATATTTCTCCTTAACATTGTTTTATCGCTCTGGCTCTTTCCGGTTTTCGAGCACTGGGTTTCAAACATAGGAGAATTATTTACATTCCCACAGCTATTTTTTTCACGTGCTCAAACATAACAAAGACAAGTCGTTCGAGATACAAATGGTTACCAGAAATCGAAAAATAAACGAGGAAAACGTGGTTTTGTCATGTGAGTTGTGCTTTGCCGTTAGAGATGTGGGAAAAACCTTATATTCAAGAGAAAAAAGCAATACAAATGATGTTTGTGATCACATTTAAAATCGTATAGAAGATCGAATATTTTCCCGTGGATTTTCACAAAATTATTTGTTCTTTCAAACAGTCCGTTTCCAATTTTTAAAAGCTTTCAGTGAGTACGTAAACTATCAGCAGTTTTTAGGGTAAATGCAGAAACTGTGGAACGAACTACTGATGAATAACTTCTGGAACATTTATTCACACATATTCATTAATTTTTAATTGCATAAATTATTGTTAATGATTGGATCAGTAATGATGAGATAATTTTAAATGAATACGTTGATATTATTTAAAAAATAGCAATAAACGTTATAAAACGAGTCATCACGCAAATACGGATATGTATATGTAGTAAATAAGTCCAACTTTGCGATCAATTTTTTTATGTTCAAATATTATCACATTCACGTTTATGAGTTTTTTAAAAGCATTATATTAAAAATTAATTATTGAACGAACTATTTAAAATCATTTTGAAATGTTTATACCCTAGCCAAAATAAAAATACAGTCGAGATTGACTAATGATGTGGCGTAAAGACATTGTGTGTATGTTCCGTTTTTTTTAGATTTGACATTTTAACTACTGTTTCCCGGCAAAGAAAAGCATCCCAAAACGTATTGAACATTTGAGTAAACACTTTGGTAGCTAAAACTGTTTATGAAAATCCAAAATATGTTAAGAGAGATGAGATGAATAAGTGTTTTATGAATATTAAATATTTGAAAAATAATACTGACTTCGTGACTTATATCGAAGTAGAATATACAACCTCCGGTTAACCACGGCATAACTTATCAGTCACACGTGTGAAACTTGTAGACGTATTTCCATATCGGGGAGGGGGACAGCAAGTTAAAGCATCTACTGCGAAGCCAAGTGGATCATACATATTGGGTCTGAGTCGCGCCGAAACAGAAATAAACAACGAAAATCACTAAGTAATCATTAAATATCACTCAATTTTTGCAAATTATTAGAAAATAAAAGTACCGTTCTTCTAAAACATTATAAACAACAGCAAGCGATAATTAAATCTACGTAAGTTATTTCTACAGTACTCCTCAAAATATACTTCGAAAACACCTTGGTCTCGCATTTGAAGATGTTCAAGAGTCAAAATATTAAGGCAGCTGATGAGCTGATGCCAAAAAGATTAATGAATTCACTGAAATAATGAAAGTTTTCCATTTATAATTAGTTTTTTAAACGTTCCTATTCTTCATTTTAGGTGCTACCTTACAGCAGTTTGGTTCCGCAACCCGTTCTGGCCCACGCGACTTCCATTTCGAGTAAGCGTAGTGCAAAATTTGTGAATCCGGGATATTTCAATTCCAAACACTTTAGTGTAACGATGCACTACCTGTATTGTTTGTTGTACTCATGTCTTTTTAATGTTTATAATTTTGTCTGCAGACTCTCTAGTGTGATTCATTCTTTGTTTTTTTAATAAATAACAGTACAAAAATCAATCATCTGGATTGTAGCTGTCCGATCAGATACATATTGAATTATGTAGATTCGATGGCATTTCGTAATTGAAGTAACTACTTGTACAAAAAGGACGGAAAACCGTGGTATCGTTGTTTTCAAAACCGTCTGGAGAGTTGTTTCTCCCGCAGTGAGGGGAGCTCCAGCGCTAAGCGCATGCGTACGCGGGAGGGAAGCAAGGGGTAGAGCGCGGGGCACGTGACCTGGGCACTGAGAGGGGGCGCTGCCAAAAGCAAGAGCGTGAATTTACGTATGATTATTCATTGATAAATCCGGAATAAGTACAATTTTGAACTGTGAATCGACAAGCACATCTGTAAATTTTGCCTTTGTTTGAAGTAAGGGTGCCCCTTATTTCAAACAAAAAATTCCCTCCTCCCCCAATTCATTAACAAAATTAATTTCCCTATGCTTCAGAAATACCTTATACCGTTAAATTTGGATTAGGGGTAAATAGAGTTTTCATTTCTTTTGAATCAAACGAATGGGGATCCCATTTAACTGGGGGGCATGGGGAAAGTTGCCGCACCTGCCCCCCCCCCTCGCTCCTGGACGCCCCTGCTAATGACCATAGCAGTTGACGACACAGTTAACGAAACATCAATGAGCCAATCTTATGAACAGATGTAATGCGTATGACGCGTAATTTTATGAAAAGATGTAATGTAGACGTGCTATGCCGAATGACACCCCCAGCACTTGTACTGCATAAGGGGACCAAGGTCCATGGGTGGGCTCCTAGGCGCTAGCCTCTATCCTCACCCTCATCAGGTGTACAAGTGCACCTTCTGACCAACATCCGGATCTCGCCGGAACGCAGTTAGACCTCACGGCAACCTCCCCACACAATGCCTGGGTCTAGGGCCGCCCTGCTATCTCAGAGCCACTAGCTATCCGGGCTAGTACCGGCGTTAGTGTTGCCTGTGTGACAACTCGCCACCATTAAAAGATGTGGAGGACACATGTTTTACAGACAAAAACGGCGGGCGCGCAGGCGGTGCAGGCGGAGCGGGTACTCACCGGCGCGCACGTGCACGTCGCGCGACAGCACGGCGCCGAGCGGGTTGCGCGCGCGGCAGCGGTACAGCGCCGTGTGCACGTCGTGGCGGTAGCGCTCGGCCGGGAAGGGCGGGAACTCGAGCGAGCCGTTGGGGTGCAGCAGGCGCAGGCGCGGCACGGGCGCGGCCGCCGAGCCGTCGGCCAGCAGCCACTCGAGCGCCGGCGGCGGCGACCCGTGCGCCGAGCAGTCCACGCGCCCGCCGCTGCTGTTGGAGAACTCGACGCGGTGCGGCGGCTCCAGCAGGAACAGCGGGCCCTGCACGTCCAGCGCCACGCTCCACACTGCGGCACACGCACGAGCGCACGCGCCGTTAACACGCGTGCTCGCAGCTACAACATTCATTATTAACAGATAACATTCATAGATCACATGGAAGACCGAACAGCCCAAAGCTTGAACTGGGTAGGAGCGATGATGGGAGAGACCTGGATGGGAAAACCCAATAAGACGTGTGGGCTGGCGCCGAATCTCACCAACAGAGGGGAAGACGCCACCTCCCACGATAAAAATGCACTAAACTTACGAGACTAACGACCTGTTGATGCATCCAAAAACATGAAATAATCAATAAAACTACCAAACAATTTTTTTCACAATTTTTTTCACTATCTTTGTACAGACAATAATGTTTGTAATTACTAATTAAAACGATCTGTCACTCCCGACCGTGTGCACTATGTCAGGTGGCGTGCATCATTGTGGGAGGGTGACATACGAGTTATGCTTCTCGAGTTATGCCACCATGTCTGTACTCCTATAATTATGTCATTAGGGTTGCATTACTTGGTCCGTGCCACTCGAGTTATGCTAATTCCGGTTGTCACCTCAACGATGCCACTCAAGTTCTGTCAATTCGAGCCGTCTCATCTGGACCATGCGGACATCTGGACATTGGAGTTGGACCATCGGGAATATGTCACTCGAGCTGTAGAATTTGAATCCTAAAAACTTGACTAACTCACTGCATCTTTTGCATCTTTTTGTTTGTGGCGTCTGAACCACGTCCCTTATTGTGTCTCTGACATAGTGCTACCCGGATTGGGTCATTCGATTGTGCCATTTGCGCAACTGCCCCTGCACGGCGACACTTGAGATACAGAATTTGATTTTTGTCACCTGGATCCTGGAATATTGTATCACTTTTTCAAACATTCGTAATTTCATTTCTAATCTTGATAGAACCACTCATGTGGCAT
The DNA here is from genome assembly GCA_031308135.1 of Acheta domesticus. Lineage (NCBI taxonomy): Eukaryota > Metazoa > Arthropoda > Insecta > Orthoptera > Gryllidae > Acheta > Acheta domesticus. The sequence continues at coordinate 55,509,877 of JAHLJT010004567.1, forward strand.
CATCTGACAGAGACCGTAATTTTTCTTGCATAGAAATATAATGGATAGACCTAATAAATTCTCCTAAAGAAGAAAAATTTTATTGTGAAAGGGTAAACAAAGTGTCAGCATATATGTAAATGAGGAAGACATGAGCAACAGCGAAATCTACTTAACAGCGCCCCATATTTCATTGAAAAAGACAAACGTTATTCATTCGTTATATTTCAATACTTACAGAACCACAAATTTGTATCTTTGTAATGTCACTCAAACTGCACCACCAATTGTTCAATAATTCATGAAGTGACAAGACATTTTACTATGATTAACAATTTTTTTCTCGATCATAATGTACATGCATCTTCATTTAAAGTTTTAATGCTTGTGTCTCTGTTATAAAAATAGCAGAATTATATTATCAGCTGTTTTAATTTTCCTTTAAATATATTTCAATAAACAATGCTTAACTCAATGTATTTTCTGATTTTATGTGTTCTCTAATGCTATTCTTTCCGAATACGTCCGCTGCGTCGAGTTGAAAAATTAGTTTCCAAGAACGTATTTGAAATCCCGCCGCAAAAAACATATTTGCAATGCCCCTAATAATAATAGGGTCATTCTCACAAAATATTTTGTTATAGTTCGTCCACACTCGCATGATCTTCCTCGGGCTCCTGTGCATGTGCAGATTTGCCGGGATTCACTCCACGCACAATGTCTGGCACGCGCAAGACGGATTGCGAACGGAAGCCAAACGCAACGGATAAGCGGCAGCCCGAAAACTTTGCATTGGCGGCGGCAGCGGCAATGGCGGCGGCGGAGGCGGCGGCGACGGCGCATGTTCCGCTTAATCTGTTTGTCGTAGCTGTCAAGTCGAGGAAGTTAAAGCAGGTCGGTCGTATACTCCGAGACTTGCGGCGAAGTTACCCGGCTCCGCGACGCAGCGCCTTAACTTCTGCACAACGATCCAATTTGCTGCGGAGACGACAGGCAAGAACCGTTCATTGCGCCATAATACGAGATCCGTCGTCGAGATGAGTTTCATACGTATCATTTGCCTGTTCGAAATGTTGAGGTTGTATCTGGCAAATGTAGAATTTGCGAGATTTTCTGTATCAGTTTCTCTTGGGGGGCATTTCTCATGCATCACATTATGCCTCATACATTATCTAATTCTCGTCAAATATTGTAATGTTCATTATTATTTGAACATGACAAAATTGTTGCAAAATGATTTACTATTGATCGATCTACTACGTGTCCTTAAAATATCTTTTATAAAATTCTTTTTAGTGTTTGATATTATTTGCAATTCCTTTTGTTTACTCTGAATAAAAAAATCAGATATCAAATAAAACAGAAAAAACCTATTACAATTTCATTATATATTGCAGAACATTTTCAATGTTTGCTTTGCTGATTACACACTATACCTGTAGTAATAGTTATTATATTCGTGACAATAAACTGTGTAAAATTAAAAGGTCCTATTCGAATATAATGGTTACTACGAATTTACCTCGTTACAAAATTATTTACTTATGGACACAGAAGTATAAAACAACAACGAGAACATCACAAAAACTATTTTAGTTGTGGCACATTTTCAGTTCTCCAAGCCTTACAAAAGCATCAGCGTAGTGATTAAGCTTATCTAATTAACTCGTGCTGCACGCGACCAATGGCAGGAGAATGTGACTTCCTTGGTGTCAAGCACTCTCGGGAACCGCACGCCGTGCTGCAGGCCGAAATGGTACTAATCATTCTCTGCTTATTTCCTGTTATTTACATTGAAGTATTTAAGTTAAGAATTTAAGAGATGTTGGGTTTTAAATAAATAAAACTGCCCACGGAGAACGTGATGTGCAAAACAATTTCCCGACCGGAGGGGACCGAGATATAGGCCGGTCGAGACCATAGGCCTGTATTGCTACACCGCTTCGCTCAATCACAGAACACTTATACTCTTCATTCCAGAAAAAATTTCATACAATAGGCATTTTTATTGACATAACCCAAGCTTTCGACAGAACATGGCATCAGGCGCTACTGTATAAAATCAAAAAAATAGGAACCCCTCATTACATCACCTCAATTATCCGCAGTTTTCTATCCAACAGAACATTTTCAGTTCATGTCAATAACCATCACTCAAACCCAAGGCAAATAAATGCTTGCCTCCCCAAGGATCACCATTATCTCCCATACTCTTCAATATCTATGTAGCAGACTTACCAACACTAAATTCAATAAAAATCGCTCAATTTGCCGACGACACGGCACTATTTTCTTCAGGACGTGACTTACACGAAATACGCAACAAAATGCAATTATATCTTAATCTAATCGATAGCTGGGCCACTAAACTGAAAATCCAACTGAACCCATCAAAAACCGCTGCTAAAATATTCACCCTCAGACCGTACTCTCCACCCACTCCTCTGACATTAAATAATGAAACAATAATCTGGCATCCACAGAATAGCACAATTAAATATCTTGGATTGCACATAGACACGAAACTCAACTGGAAAAAACACATACAAAATAAAGTTAATCAAGCAAAAGTAAAACTACTACAATTAAAACCTATCATCAATAGAAATTCCTCACTGACATATAACACAGCTATTATAATATATAAAAGCATCTTAAGACCCCTCCTTTTATACGCATGTCCAATCTGGATCAACGCCGCAAAAACCAATATCCACAAAATTCAAATCTTCCAAAACCAGTTCCACAGAATAATCACTAACGCCGCTTGGTTTGTCACCAACGATCAACTACATAAAGTATTATCCATAGAACCCATAGCCAACCATATTAACTACCTCTCCACTAATTTCTACTACACCATCCCACAAATCCCCACCCTAAAAGCTCTCAACCTCGGCCGTAACCCAAACCCAACCAACCCGAATTAAAAATAAATACCCATTCCACATTTTCCTACAAAAATTCGCCGAAATTGACAGTTAAGAGGTACCAATGATGGTTTCCTCACCTATGTATTAGATTAAGTTTAGTATGTAAGTTAGTTATAAGCAACAAAAACATATGTATAGTTCCACTGAACTATGTAATACCCAACAGGAACATTTTAATAAAAAACAAAAACAAAAAAAAAACCACTTCGCAACTGCGTCTTTGGGCAATTGGGAACGCCGGCCGGTATGCGGAATTACGCAATATCTCGCTAGGTGGCGCGCGTGTACCGCAGCGCCCATAAAACAGTGCCGTCACCCGCGCCGAAGCCGCTTAGCGCTCGAAGCCCCTGGTGCGTGCGCGAACGCTCGAAACGACGTGGGACACGTAGGACATGTAGGACAACGCGAGAAAACGTGGAACCCCTCCAGGCAGCGCTGGACAATCCTCGACATGGGTAAACAACTCCGGACAATGGAAGATGACCTACATATAGTGGAACAGTACATGTGATGCGGAAAAACCTGGATGATGTTGGGGTGATGAGTGTCAACACCACGAAACTTCGATTATGTGCTCCAAAACCAAACAATGCGAAGGTATTTCTGACACTGTGTCAGTCGGCGTCCTAAGCGACAAATGCGGGGTTGACGCAACGGGAGGTCAATCAATACTTTATGTGATGCGATTTCCGGTACATCACCATACGATCCTGAGGCTATGTAAAATAATACTCTTAACGCGATGATTTTGCGAAACTTTGATGAAACAGTGGAAAGAGATGCACGAATGCTGGAGGACTCTGTATAAACCAACTATGGACCTGCCTAATCGACCATAAAAATTCCACTTCGATTGGATGGTAATTGCATTCCAACTCCCAGCAGTGGAACTTAAATGTACATATAGATCCTATTTAGGTAATTTATTCCTAAATAGGATTAGATTTCTAGTTAGGTCCACACTCAGGTCAATTCAGAACATTGCTGGGTAACGGTCAGGTCAATATTGCAGTACTACATGGTCAACATGGAACTTATTTGAACAAAATGAATGGACAAAAGAGAACATGTAGATAAATGTGATAATTTGTTAAGACTAAAAGCCAGCGTATTGCCAGTTACTCTTCAAGTAGGCTCGGGATTCAGAATTGTTAGGGAAACCGCAGGGGAAAATGAAGCAACTCAAGCAATACGGACAAACACGAGAGCACGCAAGTCAATATGCTAACCCGCTATGGAGGAAAGACAGCGTGTTGATCGCGACTCAGGGTTGTTTAGAAACATCTCAGAGTACGTAAAGCAACACAGAAATGCGCGAACAAACACGAGAGCACTGCTAATTTGCTGAGGTGGAAAGGCAGCGTTGATGTCTGACTCTCAAGATCGTTGAGAACATTACAGAGTAAATTGAATTTTTAATTTACATCTGCATAATAATATTTAGAAAGGATATGTAAATCAGACATAAATACAATTGTAAATAGTTTTAATTACCTGCACACTCAACAAATATTTGTGTACATACATTGTTCACTAATGTTTCAGTCCGATTTGTAATTAGGAGTCTCTTCGGATATCAAAATATCGAATAATTAGTTAAATGAAAACAAATCATTTACGAAAGAAGTATTTACTATACTCTCTACCTTAACATTTTCCTCTTCATAACTTTTAGGCCTATACTTTATGATAGTGTGGTCCTATCTGGGGAGGAGACGTGCTTCACCATTTCAAGGATTATAACGCAAATAAATCCACGTATCTTATATTCAATTGTTCATTGATTTGATCTATGAGGCAGTATCGGACTGGAACGTTTGTGAATTATTTATAATAGCTTCATTTGCCGGTACGGGTAGCCGAGATCTCTAAGGCAATAGTGACCTGATGGTCTCGGACCAAAGGATCGCGAGATCTGGTCGCGCGTCGGGCATGATTGTATTTGTGTGTTTCTGTATGTTTGTGTTTGTCCATTTCATCTTTCATCATCATTATCATTTCACCTCATCCCCCCAGGGCAAACAACTTTGGGTATAAAAGCGGATTCAACTTGAAAATGTGAATTTTCCCTCCTTCCCCTAAACGGCACGTGCACCTTCCCTCGAAAAATATTCCTGAGTTGCACGTGGATTGCACGTTTGCGTGGTCCCGAGATGGACAATTCGCGCCACAAATTTCATGTTTTTATTCAAAGATCATCGTATAGTTCAATATAAATATGCAATTGAAACATTTTACATTTTCAAGAAATACATTAACATCTGTTATCTCGTTATTACTGACAAAAATCTTGTACCTTTTTTAAAACAGACACATTGGCTATTTCTTTATTTAGTTTAACGTATTGCTCATTCGTGGAGTATTTTTCAAAAACCTTAAACAAAATAAATATTATTGAAAAATAGTATTAATGTGCCTGTTTTGAAAAAAAGGTTAGACTTTTTAGAAGTTTAACATTTTTTTTGTGTTTTATTTGGTTCTTTCTCCATCACAAATCAACGAGGAGCAACATAGAGCAACAGGGTCGGGGGCGTGGGAGCCCCCAGGTCAACGGCCTCATCGCACATGCGCGCAGGCGCCGGGGACGTTATTCGTGACGACGCGCGGCGGCCGCGACGAGGTGTTTCCAGTGCGGCCAGTGGCGCGGCCGTTATGCGCCCCGACGGCCGGTAACGCCTGATTACTCGCGGATATTGCAGAAATAATTCGGCGCGGAGCGGACAGCGCTGCGTCGAAAGTTCGGCCGGGCGCGAGCACCGCACGCCACTGGCGACGAGCGCGCGCACCACCGCACCATCGCCCCCGATCGCCTCGGCGCCCCTCGCGGCCCCGAGCGCACTGGGCCCTGGAGGGCTGCGGCGGAGCAAAAAGGCTTCGTATACATAAGTGAACCACTTCCGGTAAAAGAAAATTACGCACAGTGTCTTCTTCTCAAGGAAATTAACAAATGTTTCTTTTTCTGAAGATTGGGGATATTTGGTACGTTTTCAGACAAAGGATATTTATATTTAAAATGTGTTTAAACCTCGATTACAAAGGCGTCGTATGTAAGATGACGCAACTAGGGCCGATAGCTCCCCCCAACCTCTTCTACTCAATTGAACCTGTTCCGGTAAAGGAACATTGCAAACAGTCTTCTTCTCAGGTAAATTAACAAATGTTTCTTTGTCTGAAGATTGGGAATATTTGGTACGTTTCCAGACAAACAAAGGTGTTTTATATTAAATGTGTTATAAAGGCGTCGTCTGTCAGACGACGCAACTAGAGCCGAAAGATCCCCCCACCCTCTTCTACTCATTCCGCTTTTCTGAAACTGTGTACCTTCATTGTGTCTCTAGCCAGTGAAATAAACGTATCTTTGTGCACGTGACTATTTCCGGTGTACGCCATTTTAACTCGCGTCGTCCCATAGACTATGCCCTTGTTGTGACGTCAGTGATATCTTTGATGCTTTATTTGCTAATATTGTAAATAACGAATACAAAATCCTTGTAGCTTTTAAGTTTTCTTCTGAATATTTAATAATCATACTGAGACGATGGCGATCGTAACAAAGGTCGCGCAGCGAGGTACTTCTGCGGACGCTTCTCAAAAGCCATGTGTAAACAGCACCAAGCAAATGTTTATAAAACATTTAAAATGTATTCTGTTACTGTTTAAAATGTATCATACATATTTAACCCATTAAATTTAGTGTTTAATTGTAAAAGTGAGTTTATCTTAATTTTTACCCATAGTGATCTGCCACACTACACCTTTCTAATAATGCTTGGTATACGGCGCCTTTGCAATCTCGGGTTAAAAAGGATCAAACTCAACTGACACTCCAAAAATTTAGAGTAGCCATCCAGGCCTTCACAATCAGCGACAGCAGTGGTGTCGACCAGCCTATCGACGTCGGAGGTAACAGCAGACCCTTGCCAAGAGCCGGGAGCAGGTCATCGTATGCTGACAAGGCCAGAAGTGACAACGCAGTCTCTATAACCTCTTATGAGGTGGTCGCGTAGCCTCTGCTAGCGCTGCGTCGGGCATCTCGCTTATCAGTGTATGCGCAGGTAAGGAGATTTAGCATGACATTTTGCTGAAAAAAGCTTCGTTACTGCGTTCTTGACTTTTTTCTTTAAAAACGTTTGCAAGGTTATGCTTCAAGTCGAAGCACTAAGAACATTTACAAATATTGATGAATACAAATCTACTTTTTTGAATATGAACGATGAATTATCCGCAGTTTTCTATCCAACAGAACATTTTCAGTTAATGTAAATAACCATCACTTAAACCCCAGGAAAATAAATGCAGGGCTCCCTCAACGATAACCATTATCCTCCATACTCTTCAATATCTATGTAGTAGGTTTACCAATACTAAATTCAATAAAAATCACTCAATTTGTGGACGACACGGCACAATTTTCCTCCGGACCTGACCTATACAAAATAAGTAACAAAATGCAACTATATCTTAATGTAATCGATAGCTGGGCCGCTGAACTAAAAATCCAACCCATCAAGAACCGCTGCTAAAATATTCACCCTCAGACCATACTCTCCACCCACTTCCTTAACATTAAATAATGAAACAATAATCTGGCATCCACAGAATAACACGATTAAATATCTTGGACTGCACATAGACACGAAACTCAATTGGAAAAAACACATACAAAGTAAAGTTAATCAAGCAATAGTAAAACTACTACAACTAAAAACCTATCAACAAAAAATTTCCTTACTGTCATACAACATACCCATAATCTATAAAACATCTTAAGACCCCTCCTTTTATACGCATGTTCCATCTGGATCAACGCCGCAAAAACCAACAAAATACAAATTATCAAAAATCAGTACCCAAGAACAATCACTAATGCCCTTGTTTTGTCACCAACAACCAATTTCACAAAGAATTATCCATAGAACTACACCACAATAATAATCGCCTCTAACTTCTACTTCACCATACCACAAATCTCCACTCTAAATGCTCTCAACCTCGTCCGAAATCCTACCCCACTAACCCGAATTCAAAATAAATACCCATTCCATATATTCCTGAAAAAATTCGCTCAAATTGACGGTTAAAGAGGATGATTTCTTTACCTGTAAATTAGATTAAGTTAAGTATGTAAGTTAGCTGTAAGCATCAGAAACATATGTGTAGTGTAAGTTTGACTGATATATGTAATATTCAACAAGAAAATAAATTATCAAAAAATGAACGACGAAAATGAATGTGAACAGGCAGAATTGAAGTGCATTCGCCAGCTGGCCGTTAGAAACGCAGTGCATTCAATATTTGCAAATGATCCCTCGAGTCTACAACAGTGCTCCGAGTTTTAAAAATACGCACAAACTTCTAATGAAATACAGAATGTCACTGAATTGAAAAATATAAATGAACACTTTCTGTAGAAATCTATGTTTCTGTGTTCAAAACGTCATAATAATTATTTATTGCAGATAGTATACAGATACGCTGTAGTCTTTTTCCACCTAAAATTACCCAGCTGATAATAAAAAATAAAATAGTATAAAATGATAGTACTATTTTTCTGATGAAATGGTAGTACTACTTCTAAACGATTGATTGAACTGTTGACAAAATTTCTTCAAGTATGGGAGACATAGGAAAGGGAACAAAAAGTATTCCAGCGATCTGCGAAGCAGATGGTTCGTTAATTACAGATGGCAGTGAAAAGGCGGCATGTTTAAATAGATGTTACGCATCTTTTAAAACCGCGAAGGATCAAACCCCAGTAAGTGAAATAACATCCGCAATAGAAACCTTTCGAGTCGAGACAGGAATGATTAGAAAAGGGATCGCGAAAATTATGAGAAATAAATATGTAGGTCCTGATGCAATACCAGGAGAAATATTAAAACTGGGAGGGGAAACCGTGATTGCCGTGATGAGCCCCACGCTGCACGGTTAATGGACGTCACTATAAATAATAATATTATTCCTTAAAATTAGGAAGAGGCAATTGTAGTGGTGATTCAAGAGGGGGAGACAAAGGAATTGTTAACAATTACAGACCTAAAAGTTTGACATCAGCCGTCTGCAAGCAGATGGAACACTTAATTGCGGAGTATATTAGACGAGTTTTGAATAAAACCGATTGACTTTTTCAAAATCAACACAGTTTTCTCCTGGGTATTCGTTTCAGACAATTGTTTTATGTCAGGATATAGAAGATTCACTAGACGAAGGTAGTAGGGACGATGCAATAATATTAGATTTTTCTAAGGCATTAGATCTTCTTTCACATGGCCTTTTAATAGCCAAATTGTCAAATACTGTATTAGATCAAATAATCTTGTAGATAAAAAATTTCTTACACGGCGCATTCAAAAAGTCAGAATAGGTGATAAATATTCATTGAAAGCTAATGTAACCTCTAGGGTCGTCCAGGGGATATGTGTTAGGGCCATTGCTATTCTTAGCGTTCATGAATGACATTGCAACTGAAATAAAATAGAAAGTTAGACTTTTCGCCGATGATTGCATATTATATAGGAGTATTGGTTCGTCTGCGGATGAAAATATTTTACAGAACGATCTAAACTGTTTATAGAACTGAGCGTGCAGAAATAAAATGAAATTAAATCCGGAAAGAGTAAATCCATTTGTTTAACCAAGTCTCGCTTGATTGTACACTCCAATTATGAATTAGGAACTATCGTTATTCCGCGTGTAAAAAATGTATGTATTTAGGTTTGGTCCTGCGAAGCGATTTGGATTGGTCGAATTACATTAACAATACGGTCAAAAAAGCCTGTGACATTTATCATTACTCTTAATATTGATATCATTATAGTTATCAAAATTGTTAACTCTGTTATTGGCTTTGGTGTAATTTTTAAGTTGTTGTTATTGCTTATATTGTTGTTATTAGATATTGATATTGTTATTACTAGTTATTGTTAATATTAATATGGTTATGTTCCTTATACAGTAAGGTGACGTGTACTTGAAGTGAAGTGTGGAGTGCCGTGTAGTGTAAGGTGAAGTGTTAGATAAGCTATAAGTAATTCAGAGATAACTAGAAATGAATTAGACTGAGGTTAACATCCTCTAATTCTAATTGTAAATATTTGTAATAGTCTTGTAATTTTTCTAATTGTAATTGTAATCATGTTTGCCACCGAGCATTAGCCCAAAGGAAACTTTAATATATGTGCCTATCTACTAAAAATGTGATCCTAAAACGAATAATTGTTTCATATTGAACATTCAGAGAAATATAACTAGTGGTTCTACAGAATGGCACAGACTTTCCCGTATTAGTTTTTTATTTCCTTCGGTCTCGGCTAGCTATTCGGACTTGCCACTTTCTCTTGCCAACTGCCATCTATCGCCACCCAAAGTACATTTTTTTGACATAAAAAAAATTTCTGTTTCGTACAAGTAGAACGGAAATATTATTTAAGGAATATTAAGGAAAAGTAAAACCTCGTCCTAAATGGAAATTTTCTTGACAAATTTGGAGCCATTTTTAAGAAAATGTCATTTCCACGCTACTGTAAATGCAAAATTTAAAGCTCTTTTTCACAGACAATTTTTGAGTTTTCAAAAAACATCATTAGAAGTCATTTAAAGTGCCAAAAAACAAGAGTGTTTACAATTTGCTGGAAATGTGCATATTAACGGTGTGAAAGATCTTTCAAAAAATTACATTTGTGTAATTTTTGAAAAAACGAAAAAATACTTCAAAATGAACTTAACGTCATGTTAATGAGTGCGATTTGCACTATCCGTTCGAAAACATTCAAGAAAAAATTGGAGCTATTTGTAAGAAAATGGTGTTTGAGCGTTTCTGAAAATGAGGAATTTTGAGGTAGTTTTCACAGAAAACTGTTGTTTCGACAAACTTTACTTGATATTATTTAAAGCACATATACTTGTAAAAATAATAATGTGAACAAATCGCCACTGATGTATATATTAACGACGTGAGAGACAAATCAAAAAATGACATTTTTGTAATTTTTGAAGAAACAAAAGAATGGAGCAAACTGCTGTTGATTTAATCTGATTTCATTTCATCTCATCGAGTACATTAAGCACTGTCTTTTACAAAAGTTTGAAGAAAAAAATTGAAGCCGTTTTTAAATATTGTTTTTGTATTTTTTTAAAATTGCACATATTGCACGCAGTATTGCGCGAAAACTACTAACATTTTGAAAAAAAATGTACATGACCATAATGAAAGAATGCACTACGAAGAACAAATTTTATTCGAAGGAAAAATCTCTGTCTTTAAGTTTGTAGTTGTAGGAAGAGACCGAACAAATTCAAACTTTTACAATTTTCGTAAATTCAGAGTTAACAGTGAAAATCGGACGTATGTCACCTTAATAAGTGTATTTTACTCTATTCTTACAAGAATTGTAAATAAAAAATTGTTTTAGAAAATTTTGAAAATGTAAAGTATCCCCAACTTTTATAGAACCTTTTTCAAAATCTCAAAGCTTAGACTCGAGCCAGATCGACAGGGGTTTCTTCAATTTGAAAGAAATCCTACGTATGTTTTAGGCTCTAGTAGTGTTCACAGACGGACGGACGGACAGATGTACGTTTTGCTTTCAATTGGTTTTTCGGTATCAAGGACTCACAAAAGAGGGATTCAGGCTACACCACGTGTTAAGGTATTTCTTGCCTTAATTTAGCAACTGGTTTTATCAACTTTTTCGTTATCAGGGCCCGCCAATGAATTTTTTCTGCCGAAAATCCGCCGTTTTTTCGCGCAGCATTACATAACTTTCCCTAGAATACGTGTATGACTCCGTCTATACGTACTTATACGGGAAAGTAAAAAGGAACGAGAAGGAAATTATGATTTATTAGAAAGACGTTGGTGACGATACTTTTAGTATGGTATTGAAATGTCTTGTATGTAAACGTTTTTATTGATATACAAATATAATTTATAAAGTCGATTATTTATTAAGTTAAACATTTTTGAATCAGAAATTGACAAATATAATTAACTTTATTAATGAGTAGAATGTGCAGCTCCCAAGACGTTACGAGCTGGGATGATAATTTTAAGAATGAGTAATAGTATATTTGCTATCAAGTGAAAGTATTTTTACATTACGACCCTACAGGCAATCGAAAGCGAGAAAGTTTAAATAAAATATGTGTTAATACATGCTCCAACGGGGCTGGTCATTTTTGTTATAATAAGATTGTCATGGAAACATAAATAAATGAATTTTTGATATAAATTAATTGTTATTATTAACAATGAAATACTTTTTCAGTAATGAGTTAAAATTTTAAAATAATATGAAGTATAGTTATTTAAATTACAAGTAACTGAAGTGGAATAATATATGCCAGTAAGATTGTTGTGACAAAAGCGGTTTGGCGCAAATGTCATGATCAATCGTTCCTCTCTTTAAGGGTCTAATTAATGCATATTATAGTGGTTTAAACTATTGAAGTTTAAAAAAAGAATTTATGAAAAACTGGACATATTTATTTGATATCCTTTTGTTTTTTAATCTTCCACTTTCACAGTCAATGTGGAAAAGTTTGCTTGGAAATCACTGCAGATATTCTCCTTTCGCTTTTGTTATTGTGAACCACTGTGCCTCGCGAGTTATTGAACCTGTAAATAATGGAAGTGCTCGACCCAAGCGCACGGCGAACGGCGGAATTTCTATGAATATTGATATTTCCTTTTCCTCTCCACCTGTCATCGACTCGCCACCGGGAGGACAGGTCAGTAAAAGAGTAAATTACACGCCTTTGTACAAGTGTACAGAAGTACATAAAATCGATAAAAAGTGCTCAGTGACGTATGAAAGAACGGCCGAGCGGTCCGAGAACAGTGCGCCCGACCATATTTTCATCTCTTTTGTTCAAAGAGAGCGCTGAAGCCGTGCGCGAATAGGCTCGACGTAAAAGGAAACGCGCGAGGAGCCGTTGTTTGCCTTCCGGCGTCTTCGCTTTGGAGGCAAGTGGCGCGGAAACGAAGGGACGAGCTGTCGCCAAACGAAACGCCTTTAGGTCCCGCGACGGGATCCGTTCGATTCTGCCTCCCTTTCTGCTTTTCGTAGGCTACTCCTTGCCGCTGCCCGCTGCCTGTGGATTGATGAACCGTCACGGCGAGTGGGAAGTATCCGCTGCTGGCCGAGTGTTAGATGCACGATCCATCACAGTTATGCAGTCTAGATTATGCGGATTTCCCATTGTTGCTCTTGGAAGTTTTAGACAAAACTTTTGAGATGTCAACGTCTTTGGATTACTCCCTGGGAGTGGATTTTTTTGGACAATTTTGTCGACAGAAACTACTCACTAGTTAGGTTTAATAGTGATATCACTTAATGTATGAAGTTGAGTTGGCAATGCGACGTGCGAAACTAAATTACCTTACTGGATATTTTGTATTTTATTAATTTTTATCTTTACTGTAGAAAACAAGATGTAAACAATTTAACAACAATATTAAACATATTTATCTTAAGGAATAACTTTTTTCTTGAACACAGACGCCGAGATGTTGCTCTATATTGTAATCCTATTGACGATTAGTTTGACAGGGAAAACGTCCGTAGTGGGACAAGTGGTATGTAGGATTGTGGGTTGTTTAATTAGAGATCGTAAATAAAAATAATTTTCTCTGGAGTGACAAGGTATGTTGAAATCATCAAGAAAACTGAAAGAAATACCTGTGTCATAATTGACTAATAAAAGAAGTAATGCATGGATTTCAAAAGATGATACTCAATCTTTGCGTGTTCTGAAGGTAGTTTTCTAAGCTAACAAACATTAACTGAGCTACTGGTCATTGAAAGTGAAAATAATGTAACAAAACAAAGATATATAATGAATTAGTTTATGTTTGCATTGTATACATTAAAAAAAATATTTAATACGCCTGTAACAAGTAATGTACTTCAGCTTCCGGGTCAATGACCCCCATCTCGATTAGGTTTTTGTCCAGTTTCCCTGATCCATAGAGCAAATGCTGAGATGGCCCCTTGTTTTGCTTCTGGACGTAAATGTAGCTTCACTGTGCGCACGTTTTGTTGAGCACTCCTTTTGCTTGTAGTTCATTTACAGTTGAAATTGATTTTCTATAACTCGGGAAAAAACATTTTTCAAATATCTTTATTTTTCTAAAATAATTATTTTCTAAATTAATTTTTTCGTTTTCGTTTTTTTTAAAATAAAATTCTGGCCCTCAAGAAAATGTGCGCAGATAAATTTCTTTCCCTACACGTCATATACAGTTTTTACTGTTTTTTTGACAAAATAAATAAATAAATAAATAAATAAATAAATAAAATGTTGATATATGCAAATATAACTGTGAAAAGTATAAAATAATAAATAACGAAGCAAATATCTTTCTTAATTTTAAATTCGTAGCCTTAACTACTTGCATTGTCTTAGAACATCACAGACTTCCGAGAAAACATTACACTTGTTAAAACGAATTTCCTAAAAAGTTCGTTTTTTCTGAAATGCTTGCAGTCAAAACAATAAAGCAAGTGAATTAACATCATTTTTACAAAATAATAACATTTGATGTATTTGTGATCTAATTCATTATATAAACAACAGTAAGTACTTCGTGTAAAAATATTTACTGGATGTACATTTATTTTTTTATCTTCCATTACTCTTTCTGGCGAACGAGGAGAAGAGATAGAACGCAAATTTTACGGAGGCGTGGATTACTGCCAGGCCATGTAGTTTTTTGCATCTCGTTGCCCTTTCGTAATTCCGAACTAAGCTCTCCTCTTCCGAATGACTAATTGGATCGGATGTTAGATTATGCCGTGGGCATAATATCTAGAAAACCCTTCTTTCGTTAGAAAACTGCTCTCTCGTTCGAGCTCACTGAAAGCCCCAGTGTTACCGAGACGCGTAAATGTCGCTTGCTGTTCGTTGTAGTTTTATTATTTTGCCTAAAGGTTCATTGAAACAAAGAGATTATGAAATTAAATATTGTTACTGTACATTTTTCTATTATACTCGCATAAAATGTTATTACTTTTGAACAATATATTGTATAAAACAGCATTAATCAAGTGTGTAATAATGTATTACTGTAAAATGTAAGGTACATTTTTAATTCCAAAATTTTGAGAATACCTAGCACTTTTCTAATATACTCTACTCTACGTTCTATGTTAAAATATTCTGACGCAAACCCGTCCGTAACACCCCTATTCATATTCATTTATAAAAAAATCTGCCAATCCTCTCGACAACAATCGAGCTTCAGGGCGGGTGCGTCAGATATCTGCTCTTTCGAGCTTACTTAGATCTCAGGGCAGTGGGATCTTTGGGGTGTGAGAGCAATCCAAACACAGGAACACAAAAATAACAGTAACAACAAAAAGTTTAATGATTTCAAAATAATAATTAATACTACTACAGACACAACTCGTCACTTTTCTCTTTCAATTTTCCAGATAAGTCATTAGCTTACATTATATCCTCTTTAAAAATCACATAACCAAAATTTCTGCCAATTCTTAACATAATTACTGTCCCAGTAAAATTCGTAATTCTTTTAACAAAAACCAACTGATTAAATTCTGCTTGCGCTTTAACTTTATCTCTACTAATCTTATTGAACACTCGATTTTAACTCTTTCACAACAGAATAATAAACCGTGCTCTGTAGCGCACCTTCCTTCACACTTTGATACAATACACATTTACTTTAATTCATTTACAAAAGAAAACTAATAGGTAACCAGGCGTCAAAATGGCTTGTGCTTTTTTAATGTAACATTTATGTAACATTTTCATGTAACACTGTAACATGAAAGTCATTTATCCTTTACATTCTATAACCTCCCCACACAACTCCTAACGTCTTCATTCTACACGGCGCGAACTTGACCTATATTTTTCGCTAGCCCCGTTACCTCTCCCTCCTGGCGAGGTGGCCTTGTCCCCGGTCGCTCGCTGTCGCGTTCGCTGCCGGCGCTGGCGCTCCGCGCCGCGGCCTTGTGCCTGGCAACCCGCTGTCTTCGTTCTTCCGTCTTCCGTCTTCAACTCCCGTCGCCGTTCTTCTTCCGTCTCCTTCTTCTTGTGGTCCCGTCCTTCTTTCTTGCGATCCCAGCTCCGTCGTCCTTCTTCCGTCTTCTTCGTCCGCCTCGGTCCCGACTCCTCCGTCCGATATTGTACGGTGCTCGTCCGCCTTCGGGATCTCGTCCGGCGCGTTCTTTTACTCGCGCCCGTTGTTTTTCGCACGCCGGCGTGAGGTATAGTTTTCGCCGAGTACTAGATCTCTCCTCCGTTTCGGCTACAGATTTTATGGTGTAATCTGAGCGTCAATTTGTTACCAATTTCAGAGGCGACCTCTCTCACGATGCCGTGACTGCCAGAATCTTCTCAAATGTTTTAACTACTTCGCTGACGACTAGCTAGACGCCTTTGGACGTCGGATACTCCTAACTAACTTGACATTCCTTCGCGTAATCTTTCGGCGTCGGCCACCAATGCTTCGGAGAGAAATGCTGCCTGCTCCGACCGACGAAATCTGAAGAGATGTTTCTTCCTCCACTGACGAAAGCTCAAGAGATCTTTCTTCCTCCACTGACGAAAGCTAAAGAGAACCATCCGGTTGCGGATTCGCGTTTTATGCCCTCGGTTTGCAGGGGTAACGCGTGCCTCCTACTCCCCTCCAGTTACTGCGTCATTTTCTCGCGACTTGTGAACGACGTTATACGCGACAACTTCCTCATCCGCGGGCGCGCCTCTTTTGAACTGCGCCGCGCTCTCTTTCCCGTTCTTTTTTTGCGTTTTATGGGGATCTAGCACCTGTGACGAACCTCATAATTCAGGTTCGTCACAATATATATTTGAAATCAACGAATGAACAAGAATTTTGAGTGGAATATCCTTTTCTTCCTACTACACTTCTACTCGTACATTCTATGGATGTGTTTTTATCCAACTTCAACCTTACCAATTCTATCCCCTGCAATCAGCACACACAAGGTTTATCTCCGTCAAATAATTAATTATAATATTAAATTATAATAATTATAAATACTTTTAGTCATGTAGTACGTAGTAATAAATATCAGTAATTAATCAATCAAATAAGCTGATAAAGATTATCTTGTTGAAATGGGCAAACAGACATGAGCACGAAAAAAACTTTAATTAACAGATCAATATACAGTGGCGTAGCGCCGATAGCCCGAGAACATTACGAGAACAAAAAGATGTCTGAGATAAATCATATTCAAAATAATTATAGGTCACATTATTTTGCAGTGACATATATTTTTCAAGATTCACGAAAGCGCAAATCATGATAATAGCGCTCAAGAAGTGGTGGTGCTGCGGACGAGGTAGAGCGGAAGAAGGCCGGAAGGGGACGTGGTAAGAAGCGGCTTCACGAGAACGAGGACGAGAGGCCGAGCAGGATCGTGCCGAAAGCAACGCAGGAGAATTCGTGGTGGGCCGGAGTTGATCAGTGACCTCGCGCACAGCAGATGTGTTCGATGGAAGGCGACGGCACGTGCGCGCGACCTTCGCAGCAAACCCGGCAGCCGGCGCATAAAGATGGCGATCGTTGAGTATTACAAAGTTATGTTCTGAGTATAGCGAGACATAAACTGTGAAATTACGTTTTATATCGCCAGAATAGGAACGAGATCTAGGAAGGGGAATGACTTGTAACGTGTCTGGTGCAACTGCTGTGATTTACAAATTCTAAGTTTACGAAGCAAGAGAAGGTAAAATCAATAGTTACAATTGTAACATATAAAGTTTTGTTGTCAAACTAAAAATTATTTGTCAAATAGAATTAGACATTTTTGGAAGGGAAATTTTATTGAAATTAATGATGACCAAAGAGCGATAAATATTGTAAATAATTCATTGGAAGAGTTGAGCGAAATTATATGTAATATTCAAGTGTAAATTCAAAGGTATTTCTAAACGAATTTGCATGGGATCCCATTTCAGAAGCTTTGATAATAGTTTTACGTAATATAGTTTCTAAAAGGTGCTTGAAACAACTTATTCAGAAATATCAGTGTCGTTTATGTGCTTTCTGTTCTAGAAAGGAGTGGATAAATCCGCCTTTTTTATCATCAATGGTCATCTGTTTCTTTCGCATAGGATCAATTCATCAACGTTTCTCCCTACGAAGATCCCTGCGCCTGCAGGTCAATTAAATTTAAAAAAATAATACTGTGGTGAAGTTACGTCACTATATACATAAATAATAATGTATATATAATGTATATATATACATAAATAATAATGTATAATAAAAATAGTATAAGCTAGAAAAACTACATAATCGAAGACAATGTATAATTATATAGTCAAAAATTATTTTTAAAGTCAGCAGTAGCCCAGGGCATGAAAGCAGCATTCGCTGCTGTCAATATTCGAAAAAGAGATAAACGCTACGCCTGATAAACGCTAAGTCTGATAAACGCTACGCCCACATATCATGACGATAAAACAAAACATTTTCAATTGATTTAATTATTCATATTTTCTATTACTCAACTTCCGTTCTATACGGCCTAGACAAAATTCTTGTTAGGTTTTCTGTACGTACAATCTTTCAATTTGCAAACAGAAATTTGGTGGAGGTTACAAATATGTGTTATGATATGAATATATAATGAACTTAAATGGTTTATTATGGAATGGATCTGAACTAATGGACAGGCAGATAAAGACAACCAAGAGGGAAGTGATTATTATAAAATCACATTTAATTTTTGGTTTAACGTCAAAGTGTAAAAAGGCCAAGATTTTTAATTGTTTAACAGGGAATGCAAATTCAAAGTTAACATACCATGGCTATTGAAAAAGGGAATGCGTATTGGTATGAATGAGTTTTTAATATATTAAGTGTGAACGTGTTTGTAAATATTTTGATACGTTAAGGGTATTCGTTTTGGTTTCTATGTCGTGTCATGTTCTGTTATGCTATTCAAGAGAGGCGGTAAGGAGGCCAACGGATTTACTGTGAGTAAATAAAATAATCCCGACATTTGGCGGTGGTAGTTGTTGAAAAGAACATCTTTTGTGTTTTGTTAAATTGGGAATAAAAAGGGGTCAATTCCGTGCCTTGCTCCTATATTTGATGATAAATTTTTCCTGTAGAGGAGGAGCCTCCGACATCACGACCCTAAATAAATTTATAAGACAGTGCAGAACTCCACTTCATAGGGTTTGTTATTCGTATTTATAAATACAAGAAGGAGACTAGGAGATAAAGTATTATTTATATAAAGAAGGGAAAAATACGAATATCGATATTTATTATTACTATTAAAATTAGGTACCATGTATTTGACAGCCCATGGTAGAGCACAGTTGTGTAAACAGTTGGTGTTTTATACTTTTTATGAAATAATTTTATATAAGAACAATTCCCCCAAAGAATCTCATTGGCGCCCATCGTGTCAAAGGAAGAGGACAGGTTTGATTTGTTATATAATTCTTTCACTTTTGGAAAGAATTATATAACAATGGATATATATATTCAATTGTTATATAATCCATCCATACTCTTTGTATTTGTCCATATTTATCCGCATCCATCCACACTCTTTGTATTTGCTTTTTAAATATTATCCCTTATATATAGCTCTCCCGTTGAATTAGCTAGAAACGAGAGAGTTACTTGTAAGCACCTGCCCTGTCCGCGTGGACGGCACGGAGCCGCCCCTGATGCAGCCCAGCTCTGCCCCAGCAACGCGCGCCTAACTCGGTTAGGGCCATCAGTTAATGGGCAACACGTCGGGCTCCAGAGCTGCTGCAAAGGGCGACGCGGTGTCGATAATGGAGTCTCTGCAAGAGGCTCATGCCATTCATTCGAGCTCGAAAGAGACAGTTACATGGGTATCGAACAATCGATCACCGCTGGACGTGCGTCGGAACTGAATCGCCATATACTATTTTTCCTGTGGTGAGAAAAGCCAAAATGCCTGATGTTTTGTGACCAATATCTTAAAAACGTACATTTCATACGCAGCAGACGATCAAAGAAAATTAAATAAAATGGGGTATTTAAACGGTAGTATAGGACCTATGTCTTTCGATATAATTAATTGAATACCTTCTTTTGTTGCCTTGACTTTCTCACATAATCCTTCATCACTACATTTTTGTAAATTCTAGGCTTTATGCTTATAAAATGAAAATGAATAGATATAAATGATGTAGTTATAACTATTTCTTGTTACATCACGTTATTACTATTTGATGAACTCTTATTCAATATTTAATTCATAGGCGAATATTGAGAGTACAGCAAGCCAAACAGTTTGGAAAGAAAAATGTAGGAAGTAATAACTGTTTTGATTTTCTGAACAGTTTCTAAATCACTTAAGAAAAGTGTGTTATTATATCTAATGATACAATCTGTCATTTAATTTTTGGGCGAATTGTTCCTGACTTTAGTTCTCTGTGCTCTGCAAATAATGATATACATTTTAACAGCTCACAGGAGTATATTGCGAGTAAATGTATTAATTAAAAATTGTGTTAATAATGTAGCTAGGATTAATAATGTAAATAAATTATAATTTTTTTGTAAATTAATTTATTTAAAGTCGCATCAACGTCGTGGTTATTAGCGACTATTAACAGTCACATAGACATTACAAAAATCTTACGATTTCTGTTACTAAGCTCCCTACTGGTCTCTCGACATGTTTGCTGGTGTAGTGCATGCGAGTGTGTGTGTAAGTACAAGTAAGGGGTGAAAAAAGGGCAAGGAAGAGGAAGGAAAGATCGCGCGCTGTCCATGGCCCGTATTTTAGGGTTTCATTGGCATAGTGTGGATTGGAAAAAAACACGGAAAACTACCGCCCCGAGCAGCCAGCCGCTAGAATTCTCCCCAGACAGCGGCTGAATTCGATCCTGCAATCTAACAAGTGCCGAAAATCCTGCCACGTCGGAGCTCGAACCTTCGGACCTCCCAATGGAAGGCATTGCAGTGACATCAGTTGATGCCGTGAGCCACCTTTGCAGTTTTTGCAGTTTTTGAAATTACATAGACTTCGCCCGAAACGGGACAAGCGCCACTGTTTACCTTTCTTTCATACATACGTGGAGAAAATTTATAGAAATAATTTATAGGTGTTTTTTGAGAATTTTTTAAAATTGTTTTTTCCCAGAAATCACGTGAAAAATTGTCATGACCATGTACAATTTTCGAAAAATTGTACACAATTTCGGGATGTCGTTAAAAAACAGACTTAATTCAGGAAGATAATATTTTCTTCAATCTTATAGTTGTAGAAGGACGCCGAAAAAAATTGAAGTTTTGCAATTTACAAAAAATCAGGAATTTCAACGAAAACAAGACATACACCATTCTTTTAAATGTCTATTTCGCTATTCGAGGACAAGGTTTAATCAAACATTTTGGAGACATTTTTGAGAAGACTGAAAATGTAATTGAGGTTCCTTGTAAAACACCCCCAAAAATTAAAATATCCTTTTCAAACTCTTAGGAACTTGAGTTCATTTAAATTGGTTGTGTGACAGACGTTTTAATCGATTTTTCGTTATCAACAACCTACAAAACATGAAGTCTAGCAACACTAAGTTTTAGGGGAAGTAATTTATTCAGAACAAGATTTATTAACTTTTTCGTTACCAGGGCCATGTAGCAAGAGCTTTTTTTGTTGTATTCTCCGTTTTCCGGCACCCGATTACAATAGTACTTTCTCTTCTTAAGAAGTAAGAGCGTAAGTAGAGCCATTCTTGAGGAATCTTTTTTATTAGTTTTATTTTTAGCCGCATCAACATCGCGCTTATTAGCGACTTCCTGTTACAGTTATATACAGTTACAGTATAATTACAACGCAGTTACAGTTACAATACAAGAGCAGAAATCTTCCTTACGTATTTTGTTGGAAATACATGAGAAATAGTTCGGCACTGTGCATTATAGGCCAGTCAGTTTCCTACGATATGTCTCGAACTCCACATTGCTCGGTCGCGAGAGGGCAAGCGCCATTGGCGGCGGCGGCCGCGCCAGCAGGTGGGAGCGACGGGCGCCGGGGGCCAGGGGGCCGGCGCGCGCTGGGGCGTCCTCAGGGAGGAGGAAGTGCCACATCAAAGCTCGGCGCAGAGGGGTCGGAAGACAGCCGGCTCTACCGGCGCGGGGGGGGAGGGAGGGACTGGGCGAGGCAGGATGAAGCAGGGCGGGACGGAACGATGTGGGGAGGGGTGTGTGGGGCAGAACTGGGTAGGCATGAGGGGGCGGGGCATGACGGGGAGGCACGGGGAGAGATAGGACGGGGTGAGGCAGAACGGGGTGAGGCAGAACGGGGTGAGGCAGAACGGGGTGAGGCAGAACGGGGTGAGGCAGAACGGGGTGAGGCAGAACGGGGTGAGGCAGAACGGGGTGAGGCAGAACGGGGTGAGGCAGAACGGGGTGAGGCAGAACGGGGCTGGTCGTAATGGGAAGAGTGTCAGGACGATGCAGGGTGAGGCGGGGCAGCGCGGGACGGGGCAGGGCGTGGCGGGAAGGGGACGTGCGAGGCGAAACGGGGCGGGGGGGGGCGCGGGGACGCCGGAGCATGCTGCGACGGAACGGGGTACAGCGTGAGGTGTGCAGGGCGGACGGAGGGCAGCATAGGCTGAAAGGCAGCGGTGGAGACGCCAGGCGCTCAAACGTTGCTCGCTGAGAGAAAGTGGTCTGAAAGGTCTCGTGGAGGTGAATAGACTACACACCTCCACGCCTATAAAACCATTTATTTAATATATAAACGCATATCAGCCATTTCATTGCATTTAAATTGTTCTGCGTTTTGGGCTGTTTCTGTGCAACACGATCTTCCTCAGATGTATCCATAATTATGGATATCAATTAACAATTATAATTGTTAATTTATACACAACCTACTTGAAGAATTAGAACTTCTGATTAATAGTTTTAATTCATATCGTAATACTAATTATTAATAGTTTCATATGACATGTGATACAGTTAGTTTGCACATTAACATTAGGCCAAAAGACGCACAGAGATAAGAATCAATATACAATATTTGCTAGATCCAAATGTATGACTTTTGAGTCAAAATAGAACGATTTTGAAATCCAGCCGTTTGGAATATGGAACTGTAAATTTGGAAAAAAGATATGGTACTGCCTTTATAGAAACCTGAAAAAATAATTTGTTTACTGTATATAACAATAAGAGTTATAGGCAAGTACTTCTCGTTCAAAGCCAATTTACTTACAATGTTCACTGCATGAAATCCCGACGAACTCATCATAAACAGTAGCATGTGGTGGCTGATTACTAAAAATTAACTTGTCAATATTTTTCAGATAGTGAAAATGTTGGGAAAGTTTATGAAAGACGTTGACAATAAACGCCTGGAAAAATTTAGCTGTGAACCACGCGTATGGTGTAGGTGTTGATCGAACAACTGGGGAGTGTTTTACAAGATGTTTTTGTAAGCTACAGCCTGTACAAGTGATAACTGTTTTGGATGTTGCAACGGGATATATTAATACTGGGCATCATAAATATCAAAAGTAAAGGCAACTAAATCCCGACCAAGAACTAAGGAGTGCCATTTATAACACAGGATAACTTTCATTAAGAAACCGTGATGTAACACACGCGAATTTCCCATCGAGGTGAAACCAGAAATACATGGGAAGAGCAGTGAAAAGGAAAACTTTTGTGTGACATGCAAAACTAGTAATTTTTTTAATTTAAATATTTGTAAATTTCAATTTTTTCCTTTCACTTGCATTCCTCAGAACACTAGTGGCAACAAATAATTAAAATATGTAATACATTTAATTATTAAAAAAAGTATTTGTATTAGAACCACTTTCTGAAATTCGTGGTGCGATTACCCGATACGAACATAAGGGAAAAGATAACTGATTATTCAAGTAACATAAATAAAGGTTTGTGCTACGACCAGAGAGATACCAAAATTGATATGTCGAATGGAGATCCGCCAGTAAGTAAGGTAACACAATATTTCACTCTAGTGGTTGTTACTTGAGTGGACTGACGTGCTTACGAGGCTGGTCGTGCAGGCGCAGTATTAAAAAAAGTATGTGCATTTGAATAAACGGACACACGCAGGTTAGCCGATTACTATATGTAGAATGTATTTATTAAGCGAAGCATGAAACGACCTTTTTCAAATTATAATCGCCCGTTGCTCCATATAGCTTCATATGTCTGTAGAAGAATCAGAGATTGGAGTGAGTTGTGCGAGAGCGCTGAGTCGTTTCAGTGTGATTCATTGATTGATTATTTCGAGTTTCAGGGAGCGTCAACTGATAAGCTCATTAGTCAAGCAAACGTAGGGCGTGTTTTAACGCAGGAGGCGGCGATGTTCTTCTCCAGGTGGATAGCGATATCCGGAGCCGACCTACACGTCGACTAGCGGCGTTCCCCCAACTAGGAATTTCCCACCAGGGAAGCACCGCCCAAGCCGGGTCAAGCTCTAAGCTCCCGAATGGTCTTCCGGCGTGTGTCGTGGTGTGTAGTGTAAGGGTGTCGTTGTAAGTGTATATTGCATGTAAGTGTAAGTGTAAGTAATGTATGAGGAAAGAACAAGGTAGAGGAAGGACAGATAGCGCCCAGTCCGTGGCCCGTTTGTTAAGATACTGCTACGTCATTCACCTAGAGTTGATCGGAGAAACCACGGCAAAATACTCAGGACAGCAGGCCGTTAGCATTCTCCTCCACGCAGCAATTGCATTCTAGCTATCTAGCGAGTGTCATAACTCGTGCCATCGACGGGACCCCAACCCTTCGCCCTCCCGGTCAGAGGCATTGCAGTGACATCAGTGGACGCTCTGTGGTGTGAGCGTGAAATGCAGCGGGGGAGAGGATGCGGGAGGAGTCTTGCGCGGTTTCCTCTCCGCTGGCGTGACTTCGTCGTCTTACTCTCGCGCCCGCCCCGCCACGCCGCTCACTCCAAAACCGCACGGCGGGCGGGCGGAGGCTGTGGGTCGCGTTCCGCCAGTGCTGGACTCGGGAATGGAAATTACTCTGTCATCTGACTCTGTGACTTATTTCTCCTCTTCTTTTTGTTTTCATTGTTTGGTTTCAAGATCCCGCAGATGGCAGTGGTGTTGAGGAGACTACCCAAAAGAGATAAAATTGAAAAATTAAGAGCTGATGGCGAAATCAAGAATTGCTTTCAATTCAGTGATGTTTATTTTTTATAAAGAGTTTTTTAAATTTATTTATTTATTGTCTTTGAATAGTAGCGTAAATGTGAGACTTTTCTTGCTTGCGTATCGCCAGTTAAGGTTCAAATTATTGTGAAATTTAAAACAATTTAATAAAACAACCTATCTAATGTTACAAAATACAAACATATTTTATTAAAAAGAGATAAAAGGTTGATTTTTAAATATTCAGTTTTGAAACTACCAAGACTGATGTAGTTGTCAATGTGAAGCAGTAATACAATACCAAATGTTGATAAAGTTGTTTTGGGGTAAATAAAACACTAAAAATTGGTTCCTTTTTTCATTGATTTACTCTCGCTCTCACGAAAATAGTGAACCAAGCTATCCGAAGGACTGTGACAACCGACACGACAAGTGGGGTTTGTACTTCTTGACTTCATCACTACTTTTACTCTAGTTCACTAAGATCGACAGTCAAACATTCACAAATAAAAATACTGTAAGTTAGACAAATAAATGTAGTTTCAGTTAATGACTTGTCAAAACTTAACAGAACATAACAGAACTTAACAAACAGCTTCGGCACCTACTATCATATTTGGAATAAAATATTAAATCGTATATTTCATTCGAAATTTTAAACAGCAATCAAAACTATTTAGAATGAATATTACAGAATTATGGTATGATCCCCAATGAGAGTGTAAATAATTATACACGTATGTACTCCTGGAATAAAATTGTTGTAACATTATCATTTTATTACTCATGAAGCTGTAACTATTAAACATTTGACGACCGTCAGTCGTTACAGCTCTAAGCAGATTTTAATATTTTGGAAATTTGAATAAGCTTCTCTCTCCGCTAATGCGATTTTATACTTCGTGATATGCAGCGATCAAGGGACTTCCAGTGCAGCGATTAATTCGTTCCTAATGTTAATCCTTTTACTTTTGCACCAATTAACGTCGATAATGCTAGTCGAGTGTAAATATATCGAACAGGGGGAATTTGCCATCGACATGCTCTAAGGGGTCATTGCATCAGCATGAAAATGCACTATTTTACAGCTTCATTGCTGAGTTTGTTTGCGATTTATGATCCTCTCGCGGTGAAACGTACTGCTTCAAAAATACACCTTCCGCTTAGAGACACTGAAGTGGCATCGGTTGATATCCTGAGCCCCTTCAGTCGGTTTAGTTTTAGTGTGTCTTGGTTATGCATACAAATGTATTCATTACATGTATGTACCTATGTAGATCGAGAATGGCTTAGAGGAAAATTTGCTTGCCATTCGGCTCTGGGACCGAGGTTTGATCCACTGAACCAAGTGGAATTTGTGGTATAAAAAAACTTTTTCCAAAAATCCTGTAACTGTGATGCTGCTGGTTAGGGAATTATTTCCTAGTCGTGCACCAAACAAATTTAAGAAGGAAAAAAATAATAGTTTACAGATTATAAAATAAAAAACCTTTTACTCATTATAATAGCGCATAACTCAAAAAATATGAGTTTTAGATTATTAAAACCAGTTTTATGTCCTCAGAGATTCTGATTTATATTTCTCAAGCAGAATTCTATCTTTAGAAATTATCTTTTTTAACCTCCCACTACGGGTTTGGAGATTTCAGCTCTTTTGGAAACCCCTACTCCGTTACATGGTGGACCCGATAAGAGAAATAACTCGAAATCGTTGTAAAATTGAATCGAAAGAATATACAGAAATAATTTTCCACGACAAAATTCAAGAGATTATTTGATTTTCTGCAAAACTTTATCACAATGCTTATCAATATAATGATACACATAATATGTACAACACCAAACGTTTAATGCTGAATCGCAGAGTTAAGAGGGTGGCTGTTTGAAGTACGGATCCAGTTTGACGCTATTTTCACATCCAAATCATTGATTCATAAAGAACGAAATGTTGGCACGGGTCGAACTTGTAAATAATTATTACTAAATAACCTTTCTAATCTTTGATGATTTTTATTTTTAGATACACAACTATATCTGATATATCAATCTTCGATTCTATATTAAATATTAAACTAAAGACATAAAATAAAAAAATCAATAAATAAAAAAATGAATTATTGGTAATTCTTGGTTTCGATTTCAAGTACGTTTTTGTTCTTTCAGGGCGTCCGTCGCAGGAATACTGCTGGAAATAATCGGTGATGTTAGGGACATTCGCTGGAAGTGTCCGTGGTATGCTAGCGTTGCATGCAACTTCATAGGAAATCGCCTCCTGGCACGGGTGGAGGTCTCTGCAACACGGCGCGCGAGAATCTCGTTACACGAGTGGCGATAAGCATTATGAAAGTCGACACGGAAATTTGCCGTTCTAGCGTATGTTGGTGACTCTTGAAGTTAATTCTGACACAGTAACGGAGTTTCAAGTGCTCGAAACGAAACATTTATTCAAACGATGAATAAATTCCAATTTATGACTATTACTTGTTTATCCGAAAAGAAAATAACTGAATGAAACAAGTGCTAATAAATTTAAACAAAAAATTTCACATTTGATGTTAATGCATTATCAAAAATGAAAAAAAAGTAGCATTTGGCATATTTGAAATATTTGTTAGAGAAAAATGGGTTTTGTTTACGACTATTGAAGGTCTTTCGTTTTGTTTGTATTCTTACTCTTCACTTCTTTCTGAGCAACTTTTTATTTAGTAAAATATAATACAAAAATTATTTGTTATTTTTATACATTGATAATCATTTTAATGAAAAAATGTTCATTAACATTTGTTATTATAATTTGACTTTTATTTATATACATATTTAATAACAATGTTTTATTCATAATCCTAGGGAAAAAGTTTTAGTTTAAAAAACGGAGGCAAATAACCGAGTTTTGTAATGAATGACAAATAAGCTAATTAACAGCACAATAAAATGCAACAAACAATGCTATTATATTTTTACGCATACATTATTCATATACAATTGTGTAATCGCTTTTGAAAATGCTATTCAATAGGGTTTTTAAACAAATACATCCATTCACTTTTTTAATTTTCCCATTCAAACATCGTTTCCCGACTGTTAAGGCAAGAAAATCAAATATTTTTTTCTTAATATTTACATCGTAAAATCTACATCTTTGCTCTCAGCCAAGTGATTTCTGCGGCAAGGTTTCCTTATATTTCTGAACGTAAAATCTAACACGTACGATTTTTCGCTATGCATTAGAGAGAAAGTTATGTAATGCTGCGCGAAAAAAACGGCGAATTTTCGGCAAAAAACTCTTATTATAGGGCTCTGGTACCGAAAAGTGGATAATCCCAGTTGTTAAATTTAGGGAGAAAAATCCTCTAACACATCATGCAGCCAGAATCTATGTTTTGTGTCCTTGATACCAAAAAATCGAATGATGACAAAACGTCTGCTTGTCCGTCCGTCCATCTGTCCGTCTGTCAGTCTGACGTACGTCAGTACGTCTATGAGCAATGCAGATCTGGCTGATCTGGTCCTTGAATTTGAAACAAATACTTTAATTTGGGTGGTACTTTACAACAATCCTCTGAGACATTTTCCAAATTTTCAAAAAATTTCTCCATTGTTTTCGATTAAACTTTGTTGTTGGATAGTGTAAAGAATGTTTAAGGGAATGGTGCAGGTCTCATGTTTGTTAAAAACTCGATTTTTCAAAAATTACGGATCGAAAGTTCAAAATTTTTAGTCGAAAATTAAAATCTGTATCTTAAAGATAGATTTTAAAGTAAGCCCATGTACAATTTTTCGAACATTTCAGTAATTTTCGCGCAATTTTGCGTGAAATACCAGCAAGCTTTTACGCGCTGTTTTAGCACCACTAGTTTATTTTTATTTGAAACTTACTGTAAGACAAATTAATAGTAACATGAAGAAAATAAATAACTGTGAGAAACATTAATTTTTCAAGATAATGTGCAAATCAAAGATAGAAAGTAATCTACGATAAATTTTCCATTATTCCGTCAGCAGAATGATACAATTTCAAAAATTCAAACTGAAATATTTATTAACATTATTGAAACATTGATGGAAAATTGATATCATTTTCATAAAGATATGTTATTGTAAATAAACATAGTTCGCCGAAATTAAAACGGTCAAAGACATTGATTAGGCTACTCACGTATTATTACTGTCAATATTACTTTTTCTAGGCACATATAAAATTCTGAATGGTAAATATGGAGCACATACAAAATTCTTAATTGTATCAAACCAAAGGTTTCTTAACAGGCTTGTGATATACCGTACTCAAATGTTAAAATATTTTCAATAACAATGCATTTAAAGTTTCTTCTAGGCATTGGATTTTTCTGTTCTCTATTGCGCTCGATCGAGATCACTACCGAAAAGATGCGTAATTGACTTTAAAATCCATAGATGTTTAGTTTTCGAAACTTCTGATTATGATATTTTATTTCGTAAACTCGAAAGTGACAGTTTTCTAAACCTATGACTTTATGCGAGTTTATTTCTTCTAAGTACCTCCAGTCCACCGACTGAAGCGGGTCAGCGCGTAGTGTGCTTACTTCGCAGTTTGGAGATCGGGGTTCAAGCCCCGGGCCGGCTATCCTGACTGGAGTTTTTTCTGGTGGCTTCCCTTGGTCATAAGACGATTGCTGGGATGGTTCAAAAAATACAACGATCGCTTCCCACCACCCCACCTACCATCTCTCGCCATTATTCTCAGTCCCTTCACCTCTCATCGTCACCCCATCACTTCAATACCATCAGGAAAAGCAACGGGAATCTACTCTGATTATATCCTCCCAAGAAAATTCGTCATGATGATAATACTGTGGAGCCATCTAGATGGATCACCTGACATCCCTCTATGGAAGAACAGGACACAAGAAGTATACCTCCATTCCATTGGGTGAATGGTCATGGACGTGTAGAATATACAATTAGATGTAAAATTACATTGAATGTTTCATATCCTGTGCCATTTAATTTAACTGCTTTTTAATAAACACTTCGCAATGTGAGAATGTTTATTTACGCATAAACATTTTAAGCACAGTTCAGGGCCTGCCTTTTTATGTTTGGATTTCAGTATGAATCTATTTTCTAATTTAAAACATTTAAAACAGTGTTTTACAAAGTGTGAAATGTTCCTAGTTCCCTAACCTCTGCTTATTTAGTGTTTACTCACATATAATACTTCTAGTGAAATTGCGATGAGCTAATTTTACGTATTTTTGAAAATTTTCTTACATTGAGTTGGGTTTATCATCTTCAATCATATTCAGAAACATAGATTTCAATGACTTATTGTTTTTCAATTAAGAGCCTATTATGCCCCAGTGACTGAATGAATTAAAAGAATAACACAGGAGAAAACGTCATTACTGGTTTCATGAGTGGTCGTTCTAATTTTGGAAAGAAATGTACAAACGCAGATATCGGAAAGTGCAATTTAATTCCGACTGTGGCGGTACCCATAATCGTCGAGAGCCCGCTTCCATCGGATTACAAATCCAAGAGCGCCATCCCGCGGGCCAAAGCGGTTACTGCTCGTTGCACTGCGCCGTTGTTTGGTAGCTTTGGAATCACGGCCGGTTAAATCCGCGGAGCGCGGTGGCCCGGGGCGTTTGGGCAGCCCTGCCCCGGGCACCGCACTCGCCCCACCGCCGCCCACGCCCTCACCTCCCCCCCCGGCCGCGGGCGTGGAGGGCGCTCGGCGGCGGCCACTCGCCCGAATTGGGCCGCTCTCGCTCCATTTCCGCAACTCCCCCGCCCCGCCCCGCTCTGCGACCTCCGCCCCGCCCACCTGCCACGGCCGGCGGCTGCGGCCGGGCTGCCACGGCGCGGCGCAGCGCGGCGGCGGAAACGGAGCGAGAGGACAGTGGAAACTGGAGGCGTGATGGGGCACAGGAGGAAGGAGGTGATGAGGGAGTTGTGGGAACAGAAAGAGAGTTGATAGTGGCGGAGTATGGACGGCTGAAGCAGAGAACAACTGTAGAGGAAGTAGAGGAAGACGAGTTGATCGAGAAATGGAGGACAATAACAAGAATAGTAGAAGGCAAACGGAATGGAGGAAAGGATCGCGGACGATGCAGAGGAGGAAGCTGAGGCGGAGGAGAAGGTGATGGCGGAGGAGGAAGCAGAAGAGGCGGAAGAGAGGCCAGAGGAAGATGCGTCCTAAAGGTTTAAAGAAAACCAGATGAGAAAATGGAATAGGAGGTAATAGTGCGGGAGAAGACAGAGATGGTGGCTGTGACGTGGCGGCGGCGGAAAGGAAAGAGACGCCTCCGTGGAGGGTGCAGGGCGGCAAGGGCCATGTGCTCGGCGGTGTCGTTGGCGGCAAGAGCGGAGATGGCGGATGGGCTGGCCATGGCGGGGCCGGGGGCGAGGACGGCGCGGGCCTGGGGCAGACACGCGAAAGCACTCGCCGCTGTCCGCGCCACGCCGCTCCGCGCGGTCCGCTGCCCGCCCTTCCGTCCCCGCCGCCGCCCCCTCCTGCGCCCCGCGCCGCCGGCCCGTTTGCCACGGCCGCTGCCGCCGCTTGTCCGTCCGTCCGCCAACCTCTCTGCATTGTAGAACGGCTCCGCGCGCTCGTTTGTTAGATGGAGGTGGAGATGAAACTTCCGCGGGGAGGTGGGGAACTTGAACGAAGGAAGGATAAGATTTGGAGCGTGTGCTGCACTGGCGACGAAATGCACGTGTGGCACGCAAAGTGAATGAAAGGCTCGGCCTCCTGGAAGAATTGTGGGATTGGGTTGTGGGTTATGATTAGATGGAGTAGATTAAAGGGAAAAGTAAGCGTGTGGACCAAACGAAATAGAGAAAAGGTTTGGGCTTGTGAAATAAAATGAAGCTGTAAATCAGTTTTTAGGACACCTTCACTGCTGTTATTTACTCTTCATCCATACAAGCTTCCTTCACCACTATCTTCGTAGACCTTATATTTACCTTTGTAGAAAACTTGTTGTTGCAGTCGTTTTCGTTGCTTCGAATGACAACATCGTTGCTCTTAGGATTTTAAATCTTCAGAACTGTAATATAAAGTCTGTGCGTTGTAGTTCTCAGTAATAGGGCACAAGGTGTTTACTCGGTCATAAGACGTGGGAAAGGATTTAAGATATGGGTACAAATTTTTGGTTTGAAAAAAATGAGAGTCAAAAAAATTTGTTGTCAACAACAATACGCAATAAATATAAAATATTTGAATAAAATTAAACAGAAATGTTTAATGTATAGTTTATGAAAGGGAGGATAATCGAATACAGTACTTAAAAGCTGCTAAAAATGATTGTGATAAATGGAAACAAATTACACATCATAAAATGTGGTGCAAAGAGCTTGTTTTTATATCAATTTTGAGATAATAGTAATTCGTATGATTGAGAATAAATTGAAGGTGGAGAAATATGCCCGGAAAGACTAACTGAATGTTTATGCGGAAGTCGCAAACTACGAATTAAAATAAACGGAAGAATATAGAAAACAAAGTCTAGGCTGTTAAAGAGGGGGCGACGAAAGGGGAAAGATGCTCAAGGAACAAAGAGATCACGCTTGAAGCCCGTTGATAGCGCGACTCCGACTGGGGCGAGGATTGGTCTCCGGCAGAGTGCAGGGCGGTCGCAACGGCAACGAGGTGTCGGTCGGTATCGGTGTGAGGAACGACCCTCTGAGGTCACGGTCGATCCACTAGTCCTCGCGGGGGAGGGAGGCATCTTCAGGGCGGAGATCTTCCCCTCGGGAGGGACTTGAATTTCCGAAGGAAAAGTGGTTCGAGAAAGAATAAACTTCTCGAGAAGGGGAGGACTTATGGTAGGTGGAAGATGTCAAAACGTTTCTCTTAGGATCCCGTTCCCGAGAAAGTATAATTCAATAAGATCCAGAATAATTTTCGAGAATAGATCGTGCTACGTGGGTCCCAGGTGTATTTATTCTCAGACTCGGCATTTTACTTCCATGGAATAACGGAAGGTTATTTTCAGAGAAAAGCTTTTCTCTTCCTAATAATAACCTTCGAACGACCTTGCATTTAAGCCCTTGGCGGATCAAAGTCTTTGGACTTATACTTGGGCATTCATTCACTTTTGGAAAAAACTTAAAATTTTATTTCTCGCGACATACATTTCATTGGCATTTGTGACCCCCTTCTTCGTCATGTATTATAACGAATTTCACATGTATAATTTACGCTGGGATTTCGCGGCCGCTGCACTTCAAAAAGTTACCACCCGCCAGTTATTTTCCACTTGCAGCGCTCCCGGTGCCGGTATTTCATGAATTCGAAATTGCAGGCGCGCTCGGCAGCTGCGAGAGCGCGTTGCTGGGACAAGTGGCTGAGTGTAACCTGACGCGCTCGCTATCGTCCGCATCGCCTCTGCCACTGGCGCACAGGGACAATATGTGATTCCCGCTCGACAAAATACTCCGCGGGCAGGGCGGCCATTTGTCTGATTGGATCGAATGTTTGGAATTAATGTGTGTGTGTTTTTTTATTTTTTAATTTAAGGTCGCATCAACTACTAGGTCATTAGCGACCACTATTGGATGTAACATTATAGTATGAGGGTGAAACGATATGGTGATGATAGGGGGTGAAATGACGAATACATACAACCATGCCCGAGCCTGGACTCGAACTCGCGACCCCACGGTCCGAGATCACTACGACACTACTGCCTTTGCGCTCTCGGCGACGGGGCCGACTAATATGTAGTTTGTTTAATGCCTAGAATGAGTAAGTGATTTCTAGCGCTTCAACTATTAAGGTCATTAGTTCCGTGAGTGTAGTGCATGTTATGTCTCGGAAGGAGATAGTGTTTCTTTTCCACTGAAACGTGAGATGTAGAGCTGACCTACAAACAGGCTTGCGGGTTTTCTCTCTCCCGGTATCTCCCCCAGATCTGATGCACCTCCCCCCCGCTCAGACTAGACAAGTTGCACTCGACTAGTAGACCTACACGTGTGGTAGTGTTATTACGTTAAGTATAGGTGTGTGTAAGGGGAGCAGAGGGTGTGTGTAAGGGGAGCAGAGGGTGTGTGTAAGGGGAACAAGGATGAGAAAGGAAGGACCGGGCGTGGTTTGTGGCTTGTTCGCTACGGTAATACTCAGGCAACAATTGTGCCGTTAAATTATCGCTGTAGGTCAAAAACTGACTTTCCTAAAATTTCGCCGCGAGCTGCCTTGTGTAGTATGAACGGTGACCATTGCATCATCAGCGTCATTTTGTTGGCTAATGTTGAGGGCATCAGGAGTTGATTTAGTTTAACTCGAAAGTGGGTTCTTGAGAGGAGATTTTTATTTCTTTTCTATATTGATTTCCATATTTTATCAATAGTGTATAGCTGCAGCTTCATTGCTTCACTGTAGTTGAAGCAATAAAGAAATACTGATCTCACAAAAATGTTTTAAATGTATTTTTGTATTTAAGATTTTCACTGTTTTGGATTATTGTTCTAAATTCGTGGACATAGAAGTTTGTAGAGAGCAGGTAACTCCAATCCAATAAAAGCCAATAGATACTATATAGTAATGAGTACTTGAATTACTTACGACTTTAAATTTTGAAGTAGTGAGAAATCAAAAGCCATTACCGAAGAAATTTTCGAGTCAACATTATCATTCATGAATTGTATTTGAACGAAAATATATTGTATGTCTAAGAATTACTAGGGAAGTCTAGTCAGCTTAGATATTTGAAACGCCAGTACTAGATTTTTTTGATGTGTTTAAACAAACTCACAAACTAATTTCTGAGCACATGCATTTATCGTGACCGTTTGCTTATAGTGAAGTACGTGGGCTTTTACATTTTAATATAATTATATAGAATAAAAAACATATTTATAATTATTATTATTTTTTATTTCATAATAATATTATTTTTTATGTATATTTTAATAGCAATGTCTATATATTATAATGTTATTACTAGGTTAAAAGATATCAAGTATTAGCAGTAATACAAGATAATTCGTAGATAAATATATCTATTATTCAAGTAGGGAAATCTGTTAATTTGTTATAAATTATAAAGTCTATTTTATCCTCTCCGCATCTCCCTGATAAACGAGATAAACGTATCCTGTGAACATTGAAAAATGCCATGACAGGTCAATATGGGTAGCCAAATATCATTAACTCTCTGTCCGCATTATTTATTTCATTATGATTTCTACTAACTGTTAATAGTATGTGTTATAACAAATACACTTGAAATATGTGTGTACGCGTGCGAGTAGCGTTACATAAATGGTGTCTATTTTGGAGAACTCGATATTTGAAGAGTATGGCCGTTGCCATTGTCTCTGTAATATGATGCTATTTCCAGCCTTATAGACAACCCTTGAGAAGACAAATGAAGTTGATGGTTTGGTTGATTGTTTACTTCGTGTTTGCGTCAAATACTATGGTCATTAGGCCTGTTAATGTAGTGCATGTTTTATCACGAAAAGTCGAGGTTCGTCCCACGCTGGATGGTGAGATCAGGCACCGACCTACAAGTCGGCGTGCGAGGCTTTCCCTGCCCAGGTATCTCCCTAAATGGGGCACAGCCTGAGGGAGAATAAGTTCTAAGCTCCCGACTGCTTACCCGAATGTGTCGGGAGGCGTAGTACATTTCAGTGTGTTGAAGTACGAGGTGACAAGAATACAAAGAGGAGAAAGGACAGATTGCGCGCGGTTCGTGTCGAATTTTTAGGGTATTGCTATGGCATTCGCCTGGAATTGCTCGGAGAAATCACGGAGAACTAACAGCTGTGAGCTACAATGCACCTCCAGTCAGCATCTGAACTCGACCTTTCTATGCACGTGGCGACTCGAACCCAAGGACCTCGTGGTCAGAAGCACTACAGTGAGATCAGTTGATGCCCTGAGCCACCTCAACCGCTTTCATGGATTTTTTATAATGGTATTATGATATGAATGATGATAGATCTCTGGGGAAGTGGGAGGCAAGGAAGAAAGAGAAAAGAAAACGTGCTGCAAACCCGCTCTGCCAGCCACAAACTGCACAAAGCTTTTAAACCCCAGTCACAGCGATGGAAGGCGTGCGGTCTGACCACACAGTGCAGAGTGCATCGTGGCCCGCAGTATATGTCCAGGAGGACGCTCGTTCGCCGCCACTGTGTCGCCCACGCTGGCGCTCCTGCCGCCGCTCGCCGCAGTTGGAAGTTGGCAGGGAATGCGCTTCAAGTTCCCCGCAGAAGGGCTCGTGAAGTTCGTTCGCAGTGGGAGTTTTGTTTCCGCGTGCGGCCGCGGCGGGGGGGAGCGGCGGGGCGGGGATGTAGGGAGGCTGTGGTGGGGGCGTTGGCGGTGAAGAGCAGGGGCAGTGACGTGGATGGAAGGGGTGGCGATGGCAGGGGTGGGTGCACGAGCTGGGGCGATGGCGGAGGCAGAAGCACGAGTAAAGTGCAGTGGCGGTGGAGGTGTTAGGGGCGGTGGCGGTGGCGGTGGCGGTGACAATGGTGGTGGCGTTGGTGTGGGGCGGAGACGGTAGAAGCTGAGGCAGTGGCGGCGGAGGTGATGGCGGTGGCTGAGATGACGGAGACAGAGGTGGGAATGGCGAGGAGCACGGCAAGACCGCCGGAAGTGTTGGGGCGGAAAATTGCGGCAGACAAAGTTTGGGATCTTTTGAGGAGCGTTTGCCACTGGGTGAGGTACCTGTTACAGCCGCTCGCCTCTTTTGTCCGTTGCGACTCGGTTCGTCGCTCGTTCGTTCGTCGAACTTCGCGCGCGCGTTTGCAGCTTGTTCGCGGCTTCTTTGTGAAAGCAGAAGTTACGAAGTTTCAAAATGTGTAGTAGATGCGGTTGTTTTATTTCTTAGGTAACATTCTGTTATGTTCATAAGTAATGTTTCTCTTAGTTTTGTTCTAAAGAATAAGAGAAATGCATATTGCATATTTTACATGGTTGGAGTTCTTAAACTGAAAGATACAAGCACATTCCTTAGATGACCAAGAAATCATAGAAATATTCTGTCTACCCGAGATGGTGATCAATGTTCTTGATCCGGTATCATCCAGCAATTGATCGAACAAATCCAGGTAATCGATATGTCATATCAGCTGACACCTGAATGTATCGCCCTAAAGGTGGTCAGTCTCATTCCAGCTATATTGATGGTGTAGAAAATTTCCAATATTTAATCGTCTAATACTTAATATTAGAGGTAATCATTTCATAAGAATTCTTTCAGAAAGCCTTTCCGCATACATTGAGCCCATTGGTGGTGCATGTCCAGTGTTGGTAGAAGCAGCTTTTTCTATACAGCCGCCAGCCGCTGAAACAACCACTAAAGAGGACGGTAATATTTTGTTTGGTATGTCTCATGTTTATTTGGGAATTAAAAGAGAATAAATCTGACACACGTTTTTAAAAATGATTTAGTTGACATCAACAATTCGGCAATTTGTTATTGTACCTAGGATCTGTCAGTTTATGAGGCTGTCAAAATGGATTCGCAACTTCATTTTCTATTGCACCCAGCGAAATAAAACTCTTCAAATCTAAAAGTAAACATTACGTGCAAATACAGCGCTAACACTCAAATATTTTGAAAATCGTGAAAGTTTGTCAAACTTCATGTTAACCCAATGCATTTTGTCACTCCTATTGACTTGCGAATTACTGCTTCCTCACTTCCTAAAACTTTTAATTTTGAGAATCACCTGCCTATCAATTTATAGCTCTGTGATACAGAATCGTAACACACCTTCAACGAAAATCTATCTTTTAAGTTGAAACGTGAATTTTTACTTAGTCGTGCCGTTTCCTACGTGGCAATCTTTATATTGATTGCACATTGCTTTAGCGGGAATCCCGCTATTGCTCTCGGTTGCAAGGACAGTAATCGAGAATGGGCAGATAGGTCATAGCCAAATACAATGAGACATCGGGAAAACAATTGAACGTTTCGCCACCGCCTGGTGGACGCGATAGAGTGACCGTGTAGTATTGAGCCGCGTGATGAGTTGAAAGTAGTATTTGTAGAGGTCTGAGAACAGAATGGTGAAACTTAATGGAAACAAAATTTAGAACTTTGGTAAAGTTGGGTAATTTAGAGGAATTCAAAGTAATGTTTCCTCATACCTTTTTTAACCCTTTGCAATCCAATAGCCAATACTGATCACACCTCAATCATATCTAGCTCTGAACATTATCCGGGTTGGGTGTACTTTCGGTTTTGATGGCCAGCCTGTCTGGACACTCATTTTTCCTTGTAGGGTCTTCCATTATTTTGACCGACAAGCACTACCTCGCAATTGTACATGTGAGCAATTGTGCATTCAACACCTCGGAATTGTTTTTCAACTTAGTATAAAATAAAAGCAGAATTAAATTTGTAAGAAACAAAATTAGTTTCAATAAAATATTATTAATTGAAATCAGTACATAAAATGTTTTTTAATAACAAACTTGGGGTTATTTGCGATTACGGAGTAATACTTATTTTGTTTTCAAAAAGGAGTGGAATACCCTATAATTTAAATCTTACAATAATCCAATTCTCAGCAGCCTTTCCAGAGTGCATAGTGTAACGTCATAGCACTTGGCTAGACCGACAGACCGTCGTGCAGGGGTCGGGCTGGCGGCATCCGGACCTCTCAAGTCGTGCAGTGGGAGGGGTTGTCTTCTGGTGCTGGGCGGCGGCTGGACCTCGGTCTCGGCAGGGTGCAAGCCAGGGTGGAAGTCTGGGAAGGCGGCTATCAGTGCGCACACGGGATGATGTGTGACGACAGAATTCGGCCTGCAGATGGCGGAAGGCCCCTTGTGCATCCGGTCAAAATCTCAGTAATGAGAACACGTGGGCCGCGGTTCGCCTGCGTGGGAGGGCGGTCACGTGACCGTTCACAAAAGAGGCCAGCGAAGGAAACGGTCAGGCATTCGAGTCTAAGCCGAATCGAGGTGTACACCACACTTGCGCCCAGGGCGCTGCGGAGACGAGCGGGGCTCGTGAGGGCAATCCATGTGTTGGAACACGGTTGTGGAAGAGTTATTTCACGTGTGACTGCGGTCACGGGGTGTTACGCTGTGTGCGGGCACTCGTTGAGGAGTGGCGACGGCCATCAACTCAGACAGATCTTCAATCGACTAAGGATCGCTTCTGCGATCAGGGGAACAGAGATCTTCCAGAGCAGTGAGAACTATGTACTTTGTGTAAATAACTGTACAATAAACTTGTATATAGCAAAAGTTCAGGTCTGTTATTACCATAGTATTCCCACGACTAGTATTATTACTACAGCATTCACTTGTAAATATTCAAGCAACAAACACCAGTGATTTTAATAGTCAGGTGTGACTTACATTAAAACTGATTTTTTTTTCACAAACACCGTTCATCAGAGGTTCTCAACTGCCTTTTTGCAACTTGTATTGCTCACAGTGGGTATGTGTATGATTCCATTAAACAATATTTTTCAAACTCTTAATTAACAGAAAATTATTCGTTTTAGGAAAATACACAAAATATTAAAAACCATAGATAAAATATTAAATGTTTATGTTGACTTACAATTTTACACATAAATTTTAATAGCATTATTTTTTCCATGGATTTTAGCATTAATTTCTCCATTTAATTATGGTCTTTGACAACGATGGTTTTAAGAAAGTGATATGATTTTATTTACAATTCCATAAGTTACTAAACAAATTTCAGTCATGCCAATGACACTATAGAAATTAAATGTGATAGACGTTTTTACTGTCACGTTTACATACCTATATACGGAGTAATTTACGTAGTATGAACTTTATGTAACGCTTCGTAAAAATGGAGTTCGAGATTTCAACGGAAATACCAGTTTTGAGGTCCCCTAATACCGAAAAAGTGTTTTTTTTCAAACATCCGTTCGTCCGTTTGTCTGTCTGTGAACACAATTACCGCCTACATCATACCTAGGATATTTTTCAAAACGTATATTCACCAGTCGATCTGACTCGACTCGAGGCGCTACAATTTTGAAAAACTTTCTACAAAATTTGGGGTTTGTTTACATAAAGCCCTCCGGACATTTTCAAAATTATCTCACACACGGCTCCAAATTTTTTCTTTAAATTTCTTGTAAGAATAGAATAAAATACAATTACTAAGTTGGCATGGGTCCTAATTTCATCATTAACTCTATATTTTTGAAAATTGCAAAAGTTTGAATTTTCTTCAGCCTCTTCCTACAATTACTAAATTAAAAATAGAGATTTTTCCTTAAAATAACATTTGTTCTCCGTAGTGAGTTCTTTCATGAACCTCATGTACATTTTTTTCGAAAATTTTAGTAGTTTTCGCGCTATACTGCGTGAAATATGTGTATTTTTCAAAAATTACAAAAACAAGTTTTTGTCAAAAAACAGCTTCAAATTTTTTTAAAACTTTTGGTAAGGATAATTGTCGTGGCCGTCAGGACGCTTGAGTTAGCTGCCACGAGACAGGAGGCTCGCAGACAGCAAGCTTACGTCAGCGCGGCCACCGCGCGTTTCTGAAAGCGCGGCGGAGCGGAACCGCAGCGTAATCGGCAGCAAGGAGAAGGGGCAACCCGCCTCCCCTTCCGCCCCCGGGAGGTGACGCGGGAGAGGGGAGGTGGCCGTGGAGCTGATAAGCGGCGCGCCGGACGCGCGCGGGCCCCAGA
Organism: Acheta domesticus; assembly: GCA_031308135.1. Taxonomy (NCBI): domain Eukaryota; kingdom Metazoa; phylum Arthropoda; class Insecta; order Orthoptera; family Gryllidae; genus Acheta; species Acheta domesticus. Next base: position 55,550,541 of record JAHLJT010004567.1, read on the forward strand.
CGGCGCGGCGTACTGCTAATGGTGGAGTGAGCTACGAATGTGATTAGAACGGACTCTTAGATAACGACTTGACAATCTCCGGCGATACGAACTTAGGAACTTGGTATTTCAATAGTAGCTTGTAATTTGGACTTTTCTTCTGGATTCACGGTCAACCTCAGCTGTTGTATATGGTTATTCTTTTAAACGTAGCGAGTGGCTACGTGAAATAAATTGTTTGTTTGTGTTGAATGATTTTTTCCTTTTCCCGGAACACAACAATAATGCCTAATGTACTCTATGAGGTGACTTTAACATCATATTGCTCTATTCTTTTGGTTTTTCTAAAATTAAAAAGTACAGATTTTTGACTTATCTCTCACGTCGTTATTACATTAGCGGAGATATCTTCACATCATTGCATTAATGAGTACATCTTCTTTAAATAATGTCATATAAAGTTTCTTGAAAACCCAACCGCTTTCTGTAAAAACTAGCTTAAAATTCCGAATTTTCAGAAACGCTCGAACATCAGTTTGTCATAAATGGATCGACATTTTTCTTCAAACGTTTCGAACGGATAGTGATAATTGCACTCTTTGAAATAAATTTTTCGTTTTTTACACAAATGGATTTTTTTAGAGATCTCTCACTCCTTTAATTTGCACATTTCCGACATTTTGTAAAACTATTGCATTTGTGAGTTAAAGTGCTTCAAATGACTTCTAATGAAGAGTTTCATAAAATAAAAATTGTCTGTGAAAAAGAGTTTCAAATTTCGAATTTACAAAAGCGCTTAAATGCCATTTTCTTGAAAACGGCTCCAAATTTTTCAAAGCAAACTGCCATTTAGGACGATATTTTACTGTTCTTTAATATTCTTCAAATAATATTTCTGTTCTACTAGTAGGAAACCGAAAAATTAAGAAATTGTAAAAAAAAAATTACTTTAGATGGCAATAGACGGATGCTAGAAAGAGTATGTGCCATGTCCGAATAGCTAGCCGAGAAGAAAGGAGATAGAAAACTAATACGGGAAAGTAGCACCAGTAGTTCTTTATTCGTAAGTACGTAGTAGGCGAGAAACTAGAAGATGTCAACTTATTTTTAAAATGATTACGTATAGTAAGCATTATCAACATTATAAGCATCTCTACCGACACGTTTAATGCCCTGAGTAAGCTCTGGCATTTCTCCCTGAAGAAGGTTGCGGAATGGCGATCGGATCGTTGGCACATGTGCGTCGTCTCCCTCCCAACCTAGTAGCTACTGACCAGCCGCGAAAGCCTACTCTCTCTTTCGGAAAGTTTAGTATTAAACTACATGCGAAATCATAGATGTGTACAGAGGGCTGAGACGTACCCCCCTGAAAATTTGTGAGTCAATGATTGCACGATCTTTGACGTAAAATAATTTCTAAATCAATCTATGTAATCTATTGTTCTCACAAAAAGTAGAGGAAATGTATGCTTCATTTTAGTATATAATTAATTGAAAAATACATTTCACAAGAGGTCTTTCAATTTCATGTATTACTAATACGTGTTGGAAATTCGTCGTACATTGCTCTTTCTTTTTCTTACTTCCTGTGACAATGCTGCCTTTGACAAAATTCTTTGACTGCGAATTTCAAAATTCCTTGTTGGCGCGTTAGTTCGCGGGATTACCATATCAGAGTAATTCAAATTCACCTGTAACGGAGAGCGCCAATTTGCGAACCTCTTTGCATCGTATCACGATCTCAATCTTGAGCGGCTAGTGCCCGCGGCACAATCGTGCCTTTGCGAGCATTGAGTTCAACATCGCATTTGGAAATGAAATGTGTCATTGAGGAAAAGCAGTAGTAAGAGCACCAGCCACATCTGTCGACGAAACGACAGCATAGAAAAAAGAAATTGCTAGTGAGCGTGTTAGTGATAATAGGTGTTATCGTGAGTTACGTGTTGCCGTCGCATATACATGCAGGTATAGTGGCAGCAAAGGAAGCAATAAACTGAGAATGAGTCTCTACTACGACAGGACAAGCACCGAGAGGTAGAGATATGAATAATAATTCTACGTGCATCAGGAAGTTACGGAAGAAATGTCGACCATGTGGATTGAAAATGGATCATCACTTTGCTTTCGTGGCAGTCACTAAGTCGGGAGCGTGAATTTGGGCCGAGGATAAGGGTTGAATGAGGGTTCTACCGGGCGAGTAAACAGCCTTTGGAGGGGCGTTGGGGTGAGGAGCGTGGAGGGTGGTCGGTGGTCGTAGCCGGATCGTAACTGTGCTCTAAACAACGCCCGCGGGAGGAAACGGTCCGAAGGCCGCGGCCGCGCACTCCCGTTTGCTGCGGGGGCGGAGGCGGCGGGGGCGGGGCGGCAACTGCGCAACAGACGTGTTCTCGACTGACGGGCCATTCAGAGCCCACACAAAGGATTTATGCATTCCGAATGACAGCTTGGGGACGTAGATGAAAGACCTTTTCTGCCTTCGCCTGCTTATTTCCCATACACGAATGCGCCACCGCCGCCACCGTCGCCGTCGGAAATGAATATTTCACTGTTGCTGAAGTTTCTGGAGGGATTTGCTGCTTCCAACACTTTAGAGTTTTCGACTGAGTGCGCCATTACGTAGTTTTGTTTACAAACGTGGAGGGGAACCTTTCCATTCTTTATGTTTTTATTAATCTGCAAATCCAAACTTCCACGAATGAAACTTTGTCGCGACTGTTTTTGAGGGACACGAGAGACTGCGTCCGCTAGCAGGTTACTTGAAAAACAAACGTTCCTTTTCGGAAACGCGATGTTCATTCGGTAAATAAACAGGACAAAATAGGGAATTGGATTAATTTAACGTGGAATTAGGCCGGCGCACGCGAACCTCGCATCAGGAGTTGCCCCCAAAGGCTTTTAACCTGTTCCGACGGGCGTTTACGGCCCGCGCGAAGGAGGGCGGGCGATGGGGATGGCTGGAGAGGGAAAGGGCGTCGGAGTAAAATGAGGGTTGAACGTTTAGCGAGGAGAGAGAAGGGAAAGAGAGAAAGATCAGGAGGAACTGAAAAATTGTGCACTGCAGCTAACGGTGACTGTCGGCTATTTTATCGTTCATTCCTTAAATTCGCAATATATTTAGCTTTTAACAATAGTAATAAAATGATTATATACTATTGTTCATAGACTTTGTTATCACTTCTTTTAACAAATGTCTTACTTATACATTTAGAAGTAAAACAGTTCCATTTAAATTATAGACATTCCATTTTTTATTGATTCTTATAACTGTTGTAACGTTTTGGCTACACTTTAATAGCCATCTTCAGAGATTTTTTTCTAAAACATGGTTGGAATCATGTTTGTTAAATCTAAATTATTTACATTATACACAAATTTAAACGAAAGATACTAAACTTTGCTTGTGTAAACATTTTGCAGCTACAGGCCATTTATCTATCATGAACACAGAACGGCCATCAGCCAAGTACTTCTTCAACCGTCAATGAGGGGGGGACAATTAAGAAGAAATTAATTTTGAAACTGATCATTAAACCGAAAAAGTTGCCATGAATTCCTGTGAAGAAATTGGATTCAATCATAGAATTAAATGTTTTATTCAGTTTTATGTGTCTGATGTAATTCTCGCGCCTTCCCGTTCTTGGTCTAAAATTTTAACTTCCCTGAAGTACGTGATATGTTCTGTATTAATATGATGTCTCGAGACCGAGTTTAGTTTTTGAAAAGGTTCTTTGATGTTCATATACTCATTGTATAAGTTTTCTTAGGGTCTGACCAATATAAGATTTGGAGCTTTGAGTACAATTAATTTTATATACGACATCTTGTTCCTTCATTTTTTCAATCTTATCTTTGCTATTTTTAATATTTTTTTCATGCACAGTCATGCCAAGTCCACTGACTCTCCGAAGGGCACAGAAGGCTTTTGAAAATTCAGGAAATCTAGTGTTCTGATCACGTGTGCCAGAATTACCTTCCTCATAATAATTAATAAAATATCTCGGAAACATTCTGATTCACTCTCATTACAGCGAGAGAGAAACGTGCGCCCCATGATCATAATATCAGAAACTTCGACAAACGCTAAGGTAATTTATACCGACAAAACATGCCATTTCAAATAATGATGAATTGCGTTAGCACTGTCTTACGAGTAAATGTGAGATGCCTTGTTAACTCTCATCGGCTCTCTGACGGGGAATACTGCAAGCACGAGGCAGGCGAGGCCTGGCCTTGAAGGAAGGGAGGGGGAGAATGTCATCTATCCCTAGCTAGCTGGCGTCAGCATAGAATCTGCTGCGACTTCCCTCCGCTCGGCGCCTGCCTCTGGCCCAGTGAATAGGATGCGCGCGCAGCACCAAGTTCCTAGTGAAGATTTCACAGCTGGGGTTGCTCAGTGGGCCGGCGCAAAGGTCGTAGTAGAACTCACAGTGGGTGAAATATGTTTGATCAAGTGACATACAGTTCATCGTAATTTTCATTTTCAATATTCTTAAATTTTCATTCTTGCTTACTCCAGCATTGCTGGTGCTGCTGGGGTTGAATGTACGCCACTGTAAAATACATACTATAGATGTTTAATGTGAAAATACAAATCAGTTTGCCACCGTTCCTGCAAAACTCAAGAAAATTAAACTGGTCCTTTCTAGAGACTTTTTAATGTAACTAAACTTCAAAAGATATTTTTTCACATACTAATAATAACTACGAGTGAGTAAATTCTATTAGTAAATTCTCAAATCTTTACTTTATTGTGTTAGTAGAAATATACGATTCGAATAAGCGACATTCTATCTAATGGCAGATGCTTCTATACACAATGTAGTGCTTTCAGACGTTTCTCATTGATATTACACAATCTGAGATTGCAATACTAAGCCAATATCCCGCTATTAAACGAATACTGTTATAAGAAAACGATATTATATGAAAACATACCAAATGCTTCATAAAAACCCTACGTGTGACAGGAGCTGACCGAGAGGCGTCAGACCATAACCAATGATTTATTACTTACAAGTTTTTTTCCAAAATATGAAAACAATATTTTGACAATAAATTATGTTTTAATCGTTTTTGCGTTTTTTCCTTGAACTTTTTCTCTATTCTACTTATAAAAATTAGCCTTTTCTCGAGAAGTGATTCTAATTGAAGAGAGGAGAATTACTAGCAGTGATGGCGACCGTTCCTTGCAATGTCCCAGTATATGTTGCTGTGTGATGATGAGAATACCCACTTCTCAGGTCGAGAAGACCAGAATACGGCATGAGGATGGCTTCGTGCTAACCACACGTACCCGTTAAACCGTGGCCACGAGGCCGGGACGCTGCTGGTAGACCCTGGCACGTAAACGGGCTGTCACGCCAAGAACGAGTCCAGACAGATCGCGACCGTCACTGCAGCAAAGAACGCAGTCGGGTGGCGGTTCTTCATGAGCGAGGCGGCTCCCAATGACCATTGACGAAATTAACTTCAGTTGTGCACTCTAGTAAAATTTGTTACATAAAATATGTTCGAATGGGCGTTTAAAAACACATTGAAGTAACTTCAGTTTGTCGCTTTTCATTAAGTCGCTTCTTATTGCGTCTGGCACGACAGTGCCAATTATGTTGTAGTGGAATGCCGGGAATGTGACGTGAATTAATGTAAAGAACGTCTGGAATGCAACGCTTCATTTTGACGCTCTCTGCGTCCTTCGTCAATTAAATTCATTAGATCGCTGTTTTCAGAACCACATTTTAGAGTTAAAATGAAACGTCCAGGAGTGTTGAGTAACTTCGGCAGAGTGTTGTTTTTTTCCGAGGGAATTTATTTCACTTTCTGGAGCTCATACAGAATTTACCGTTGGCGTCTGCAGATCCCATTGTACAGTGATCAAAGGAACTATTTTGTTCCTCTCTTCCTTCTTCTGAGAACTTAACACGATTATTACCTTGAGAAGATAAATTATCGTTTTGCTCATGAGAGTGCCCAGGAATGACAGGATTCGCACCCAACTTAACGCCCTGAAATATTTTAATTCTTCTTGTAAAAGTGAAAATTTGTCAGTTAAATAAAAATAATAGTAATAAAAATTCAATTTCACATTCCATGAGAGTTTTTTTGCCTCAAGTATGTTTTACATGGTCATGCATGGTTATAACTTGGTTATGCATGGTTTTCATCTTTTGTTTTTTTTATTTGCTGATTATTTTTATTTACTTATATAAACCGAAAATACGGATTAGTTTCCATATACTTTACTAATTAAATTTTGTTATTGAATTTATGAAACTGAGTTTATGAACACTATTACTAGTCTCAGAGTTCAGTACTTGTGTAAGTAGAGAAGGCAAACATCATGGAAATAATTTCAAAAATCTCCGAATTTCTTTTGTAGATGAGTTTCACAATAACATTTCCCTTGTTAGAAATTATTATTAAATATCACGAAATATAATGAAGAATTAAATACATGAAACACAACTTCACTTCTGTGCATACAGTTCTTTGAGAGTATGCAAAGTATCTGCGCCGCGAGAGAAGAAAAGTGCAACGTATTTGCCGTGTCATCTGAGTATAAGAAGCAATGGCATATTTGTTACTAAAAATCTATTTTTTCCTATCAAACATTCCTTTTGCGGCACTTGGAACTGAGTGGATCCATCGTGGTGGTATCAAAAGGTTGTCTTCACTGTCAAGAATTGGACATACAAATCCACGATGATAAGGTTGTAAAGGAATCCACAATGATGAGAACCTTAACCCCGCTAAGTGTTGACATTGTACATTCCTAGAACCTCCGTACAGCGCGCGCGTGTGTGTGTGTGTGTGTGTGTGTGAAAGAGAGAGCGAGAGAGAGAGAGAGAGAGCGAGAGAGAGAGAGAGAGAGAGAGAGAGAGAGAGAGAGAGAGAGAGAACTTTACTTACGTATTTTAAAGAGTGCAATTATCACTATGCGTTCGAAAAGTTTGAAGAAAAATTTGGAGCCATTTATACAAAAATGGCGTTTGAGCAATTCATGGCGTTTAAGCGAAAGGAATAAATGTTAATCATTGAGTAACGTGTGTTATTAGGTTATCGCTGTGATCTACACTCATTATCTATAAATAAATAAATACATAAATAAATATTGCAGTATCTTCCCCCATACTTTCCGTGTGCCGCGGTGCGGTCGAGACAAACGTCGCGTCCTCGTCGACGCCACTTGCGAATTCATCTGCTCGTAAAGAGGGGAGGCGGCGGCGGCGGCGTCCGTTCGGGCTCGTCGCTGCGAATAATTCAGGTCCGTCGCTTTCGGTCCCGACGTCGAGAGGCTCTCGCGCTCGTGGATGTCGCCGGCCCTCGACGTCCTGAGGGCGGAATCGCTCTCCGTGTCGCCGTCGTCTCTGCGAAATCGATCTCTCGAAAGACAGCCGGCACTCGTCGTTTGCCAAGGACGAAGCGCGATTAAAATGTTCGGTAGGCATGCTAAGAGCACAGCAAATGCGTAAGCTCAGTAAGTCGAATACAATGTGCTTTTGCTTGCTCAGACGCAGTGACTTCACAACTGAAAACAATTGCTGGATAAATGCCCTAACAAATTTTCACAAATAATATCTTAGTGGTTTCAGCAAGTAGTTGTGGTAATTTACACAATATAGAGTATTATATGCTTATCAATTTTTGATTTATATCTGTTTACAGATTCCGTTGATGTAATGTAAAGTGATGATGGGGAAGGTTTCCGCAAAACTGGTTTTGTTAATTTTGATATTGAGTCGGACCACATGGACTCATCAAAGACAATAATTAAATTAGTTTTAATGAGGACGAAATGCAACATGTTTGCCAAAATAAGTGACGGGTACGGGAGTGTAGTGATATTTATTTTTTAATTTCTTAGGCCAGAGATGAGAAATTTTTTAACCCGAGAGAGGTGGCGCGGGGTCCGTTGTAACCCCACGTATCTTTGCTTAGCTGCAGTTGCCTAATTTTGCAAGTCAGAAGCTTTAAATTTCACATACCTTTCACCACATTCTTTAGCTTTTGTTTGAAAGATATAAGCACTTCGCGACAGCGCAACGGGTTCTTTGAAGAGTGATAACAGTCGACCTATCGTGCAAAATGATCTGTCTGACCTGCGCCATCACTTCCGTCGGCAGTGTGAAGTGTGAAGAGCTTGCAGCAGTGCTTCAGTCGTGCCGGTACATTGATAGAATGTGTCAGCATGTAGTGTATTGTTTATTTATTTGACATTATGATTAATTTAAGGAAAACTAAACTTTCGTGCTAAATGCAGAAAACAAGTTTGTAAAGATCATCGCTATATTTTGTGTAAACAATGTAGTTTAGTGAGTAGAGTAATTAATTGTTGACTTCCATCATGTTCCTTTCCAAAGGTTGGATGCAATAATTCATTTATAAATATTTGTGACACCAATACAAACATCTTAAATTTCGTACTTTTTCTAAGTTGTGTTGTTTCATTTGGAACCATTTTAATTAATTGTTTACTAACTTTTGTGTAAGAGAATGTTAGAAAATGAAACTTATTGAAGTTTCTGATACCTTTGCCATTAAAATATTCAGGAAAATATAAATGGGGTCACTACATAAAATTAAAGATAAATGATAGTTTTGTCCTTTTATTTTTTTCAATTCCTCATTTGCTTGATTGATGCTTTGATTGATTTGCTCATTGATGCTTGTTTATAATAGTGCATTATGTTAATACTACCGTATAAATGATTGATCTTTATTAAAATAACTAACTTCATACTTATTTGTTGCTAATTATAATATTATAAAGAAATAACTTAGAGGGGTCAGAAAGGACCCCGCGCCACCTCTAACGTAACTTCGGCTAACGTCACCTCTCTCCAGTGTTAATTACAACCAGACTGAAGTAAAGAAATAACTTGTGGAGCTACAGAAAGGCACAGACTCGCCCGTTTTAGTTTTCTATTTCTTTTCGTCTCGGCTAGCTATTTGGATTTAACATATACTCTTGCCAGCTACTATCTATCGCCACCCACAGTACATTTTTTGATATATTCTTATTTTGAAGGTTGAAATGCTAACATATAGATAGATAAGTGACCTTTCGTTCAGTCAATATATGTATGGTCTATACCTCTCAACACGGCCAGAAATATTATCAAATAGGTTTTGAATAATTTCTAAAAATCTAATTTGTAAACACAAACTCTACTAAATGAAACATCTTTATCTTATCACAAAATTTATGTAAACAATGTAGTTTTCAAATATCCCTTGCGGCATTGTTGGGCATATTGAAATAAAGCTTTGCGGATTACTTGATGGAAATACTGGTACATCGTACATTGAGAATACAAATTATAAATTTAACAAACATTTTTTATAAATTATTATAAAATACAATTTTTGTTTGATGTATTAATCTCGCAGAATTCTATTTGCTTTATAATCGTCCTAATTATAAAGAATAACATTGGGCGACTAATTTTGACGCCCTATTACTCCACAAATACGCATATTTTGGAAAAATTCAGTATGACCTTATTTGATGATCTGTTTCGTTGCGCATTTATTATTAAGGAAACAAGGTACATACCTTCCATTTATCACCACCACTTATTATATATTAATATTTTTGTTCGATACCGCATAGTTTGCTTCCACATTTCATTGAGAAACCAGGTTGCATCTATCGCCCCCCAAAGTACATTTTTTTGATATTTTCTTAATTTTTCTGTTTCCAAATGTAGAACGGAAATATTATTTTAAGAATATTAAAGAATAGTCAAACCTTGTCCTGAATGTCAATTTACTTTGAACATTTTGGAGCCGTTTTTAAGGAAATGGTGTTTAAGCGCTACTGAAAATGCGCAATTTGAAAGACTTTTTCACAAATCTTTTTCAGATTTCGAAACACTTCATTTGAAATCATTTAAAGCACTTTAACATACAAATACAATAGTGTTTACAAATTGCTGGTAATGTGCATATTAAAGGTTTGAGGGACCTATCAAACAATTTACATTGATATACTTCTTGCACAAAAACAAACAAACAAAAAAAACGTCAAATAAAGAGTGGAATTAGTACTATCCGTTTGAACAGTTTGAAGAAAAATTTAGAGCCATATATGAGAAAACGGCGTTTGAGGGTTTCTGAAAATTCGGTACTTTGAGTTAGTTTTCACAGAAAACGGTTTAGTTCTCGAGAAAATTTATGTGACATTATTTAAAGTACATGTACTCGTAAGTATAATAATGTGAACAAATCGCCGGTAATGTAAATATTACCGACGTGAGATACTAGTATAAAAAATAAATGTTTGTAATTTTTGAAAAAACAAAAGAATACAGCAATATGGCATTCTGGAGTACTTAACCCATGCTAAATAAAATTGATATGTTATATTTCCATATTTTGCAAAATTATCAAAGACTAAGATTTGAAATTTTATTTTTCAATACATTTCTTATTTCTTAAAAGCAAACTCTCCATGCATTCCCCCGCTCACCTGACCTTTGGATCGACAGCCCGCTACGGGCCTTGGCCGACCAGCGGTGACCCGGCCTCTTTGCCATGGAATAAGGAGTTCGTATGGTTAGCACGAAGACATCCCTTCACCGTATATACTGGTCTTCTTAACCTTATGGTGGGCTTTCTCGTCACACAGCATTGGATACTGGCACATTTGTAAGGAAAGCGCACAGTTATAATTTTGTCCCGGAATCGAACCCGGAGTTTCACCGTAGAAATCGAGCACGCTAACCAACCAGCCACCGAGGGCTCTCCGCAGCCCGTTCCAAAGGTAAAATACACGCTAAACGATAGTGAAATTTAGTCGTTTAACGACTCTTGGCGATGACATGGTGATGGCATCCGATGTGTTGACCAGAGTAAAAACTACCATTGCCGTTGACAGGCCGTAGTTTCACGAGGGCTGCACGCCTACCCATCCGATATGAAAAACCTATTTCACACAACTGTGAATTACGTGAGCAGAAATCTAATTCAGGAGCGCTGCGTCATCTCTCGTGTGAAACGCTCAATTTTATCTCTGGTTAGCGAAGCGCGCGTCAAACGCAGTGCCATGCGCTGGCGTGCGTCCTGTGTACCTGGAGAGCGCTATTAAGCATCATTTCGACGTGTTCAGCGCGTATTATGTGCGGAACGTCATTTCCAATGCGCATGGTCTCTTTTCGCGCTTGGGCATCCTGAATTTTCATGTTGCTGCTGCAGAACTTGTGAAGAATTTTATGTGACCACTTTTTCCTACGACTACCTCTCAGATTTAATAACTTGATAATGTAATTTTAGAGAACGTTTCATAATTGTTAAGAATTAAATTAAATTAATAATAATAACAATAAAAACAACAATGCACGTCTGGGTAGCCGAGGTCGCTAAGGAAGTAGTGCTTTGTCGGTCTTGGACCAAAGGATCGAGAGCTCGAATCCCACCTCGGGGATGGTTTTGGTTGAGTGTGTCTTCGTATTTTGTGATTGTCCGATTAATCATCATTATAATAATTTCAATACCTCATCCGCAGGGCTAACAACCCTGGGGTGTAAAAATGGACTCAGCATAGAAATGCTAATCCCCCCTAATAAAGACAGGTGCGTACCCGCAGGAAAAATGACTAGGCCTCAGTGGGTACAACTGCACGTTCCTGTGATCCGTAGAAGGCCAATTCGGGACAAAGAATAGTATTAATAATAATATAGAATAATCCGATTTTCGGCAGAAAAAAATCATTGCTGCGCCCTGATAATGAAAAAGTGCTAAATTAAAAAAAGTTGCTAAATTAAGAAAATAATTCCCTAACATGTGTTGCAGCCAGAATCCCTGTTTTGTGGGTCCTTGATACCAAATCAAAATCAAAAATAAAATTTAAAATAATATTTTCGTTCTAGGAAACCAAAACATTAAGGAAATGTCAAAAAAATTTGCTTTGGCGACGATAGATTGAAGCTGGTTTCTCAATGAAATGTGGAAGCAAATTGTGCAGTGTTGAACAAAAATAGTAATTTATAATAAGTGGTGGTGATAAATAGTTAATGATGATATGATAAATAATTAATGATAAATCTAATAATTAAATTAAATTTTAGATTTAAAATAATTTAATAATTTAATAAATCTAATAATTTATATGTAATTAGTTCTTGTTTTGATGTTAATGTTACCAAGTTGGAATGTTGGTATTCCAGCAATAAGATGTAATCCCTCTTACCTAGAAAATGAAAGTATTATGTAAATTTAACATTTTTTATAAATTACTATATTAATTTAATATATTAATCGCGTCGAAACCTATTTGCTAATAGAGGTGTTCTAGAGTTATTCAATTTGAAAACCTTAGGACTGCGCAAGTTGGCCACATTAAAATTTGCCCAGTGCATTGATATAGATTCGAGAAGTGATTTTGAATATCAGAATCACCGCCGTAAAAATGGAAGGTATTCTTTTCTCAATAAAATATGGTCATCGCAAACAGATCTTCAAATAAGGTCATGTTGAATTTTTCTAAAATATGTGTATTTGTGGAATAATTGGGCGTCAAAATTAGTTACTAAATGTTATTCTTTATTTTGGAGGATTATAAAGCAAATATGATTCGACGAGATTAATACGTCGAACAAAAATAGTATTTTATAATAATTTATAAAAAATAGTTGTAAAATTTACAATTTACAATTTGTATTCTCAATGCAGGATGTATTTTGATCAAGCAATCCGCAAAGCTTTATTTAAATTTGCGCAATAATGACGCAAGGGATATTTGAAAACTACATTGTTGGTGGCTGTGGTAATATAAGATGTTTTATTTAGCAGAGTTTGTGTTTACAAATCGGACTTTTAGAAATTACTCAAAACCTCTTTAATAATCATTATTTTTGTCAGTGTTACGAAGTATAGAACATACATATATTTACTGAACGAAAGATCACTTATCTATCCATGTGTTAGCGTTTCAAACGACAAATTCAAAATATGCCGCCCAAAGTACTTACTTTATAATATCGCCGCTCAAACAGTATATGTAAAGTATTTGGGCGGTGATAGATGGCAGCCGGCAAGAATATATGGCATGTCCGAATAGCTATCCGAGACCCAAGGAAATAGAAAACTAATACAGGAAAGTCGGCTATTCTGTAGCACTAGTAGTTATGTCAAGAGATAAGGACAATGAACGTCATTTTCGTACATTACCAGATGCATGCACCGGTGGTACATTTCCCATCCACCTTCTCTATTACTATTTGATTAAAGTCATGCAAATGTGAGAGGTCACTTACTGGGTGAAGAACACTTCTAATAACTAGCATACGCTTTTCACAATAGGCACTACGAGGTGCTGAATTCGGGTCAAGCTAAAGTCCGGCTGGGGCGGTACCCTGCTAGTAGGAGATACCTGGCTGAGGAACCCCCACTAGCCGAAGGTAGGACGCCGTTAGATTTTGCCATCCAGCGGGGGAAGACCACAGGCACCTCCAGAGGAAAATATGCACTACACTTAGGGGAGTAATGACCCTAGTAATAGACGCACCGTTATCACTAAGAATCAATCAATCAAGAAGAAAGGGAGGAGTCGCGGGCGGGCGCAGCGTGTGGAATGAAGCCACGCGCCCCGCGGGTGCACCCGCGCGGCGAACCTTTCACGGAATTAAACTCAGGGCGAGCGCTTCGGAAGCGCCCTCCTCGGAGCACGCGCCTCTCCCAGCACACTGGGCCTCAACGCGCCAAAGGGGCAACAAGAAACAGAAAAGAACAATATATAATAAATACATCAATAATGCAATTTAACGAAAACACACATATTATATAATAAATTATTTAGTACATAGCCCCGCGGGCAGCTCATGGGAAAGATGAAGAAGTAGCTTCTAAGCTAAATTCGAAGTATATGACGAACGAGAGTGCTCTGTGACGCCGCGCGGAGGTTTGTGAAATCGGTTCCCAACTTAGGTGTGGTGAATTGGTTGTCTATGTGCACATGTATGCTCTCTACTTCAAATACGAAGACACGGGAAAATTAATTTTCCATTTCGCTTTGTAAAGATTAAAGTCATTAAATATGTACGATAGCCATTCTATATGACCAGTCTCTATCCACACAGACGAAAAATAAACCAACCTGTTACATCAACATTTCTAACGCTTACAAAATCAATTATTACTAGGTTAACTATTTTCCTAAAATTGTTTAATTTTTGGCGATAAAGGAAAAACGCATGATTTGTTAAATGGATTGTTTCACAAATGGAATGGAATGGAATTCATGTATTTAAAAACTATCAAATCATTTCAAGTGGCCATGTAAGTGCGCTGAAGTGTGGTCGACCGGCCTTACTGAGACGGCCCCTAGCTGATATCACCACAGAGTTGTGAGGTGGTAATGTTTAGGCCCACAGCACCGAGGGTGCGCAGGTGGTGGTGGCGCGGGGGCGAAAGGTAGAGGAGGCCGTGAAACGCGAAAGTGCGGCGGCCGAGGCTGCGGATGTGACGGGATAGTTGGAAGTTTCTCACCGCCGCGTCACTGCCTCCCGCCGCGGCCACGGCGTGACGCAACGTGGCGCGGCGCGGCGCGGCGGTGCGCGCGGCCGGGGTTGGGTGAGATAACCGGGAAGCTGCCCGTCGCTGCGCCGGTCGAGGGCATGTCCGGTATTCGGGAGATCAAAGAGAGCAGTAAACGAGTTACTTGGTCCGTCGGATACTTCGGCGCATCTATGAACCGAGCTCTTGCTCTACGGGTTGGAGCACCGGACGAAAGAAGCCGCCTGCGTCTTGCACGCGAAGGGTTTAGGGTGGAGGGTGAAGGGCACCGCAAAATTGGTTCCGCGGTGGACCGACGCCGCTCAACTTCGATCGCTTGCCTCTGGAAGGGGGTAGTACTGAATCCTGGATTTGAAAGCGGTGTTCATTCTGGCATTCTTTTCAGGAGTGGAGAGTGCTAATCGCTTAAAAAGAAACCTGGAAAAAAACGTTTGTTCCTCGTTGTTAAGTATTGCGGTGATCATCAAATTTGCTTTAGGCGACCGTAAAATTAAAGTCATAGTGATGTAGTAATCGTGAAATGACTCTTTTGCTCACATGTCTGTAATGTAACACTGTTGAATATTTAACACTTATTCACCCGTAAATGCATCATTTTCTATTCTGAAACGTATCAGTAGATGTTTTCACGGATCAAAAAGATGAACCAATAGCGGCCAAGTCGAACCATGTCAAGTTTGAAGGACTCATCGAATTAAAATGTACTCAAGCAGACATTTCGCCAACCCTCTAAATACAACGAATATTTCGTTTAAATAGACTTTGCACTGTTGGAAATACACACTTATGTTCTCTATAGCAACAAGAGAATAATTACAAATAGTCTTGGATCACATTAATGTTGTTTTAATTACTGGGATTCGTGTATATACATACGTATAGAATGTTTCAAAGTCAATGCTTAAGACATGTTTCTAACTTGAAAACTCATGCTAAAAAAACAATTTCTGATGAAAATAGAGGTGTAGAAAAAAATCATTTTATATAACACATGCATGAATTTGTCGATTATAGAACATGTCAAAATTAGCAAACTCAAAATATTTAGCAAACTTACTAAAAAATTACCAAATTGAAGGGCCAATTTTTTACTTTCCCGTATACATACGTAGGACTATATAGGGAGTAATATATGTAGCGTAGGGAAAGTTATGTGATGCTGCGCGCAAACACGGAGGATTTTCGTCAGAAAAAATTAACTGTCGGGCCCTGATAACGAAAAGTGGATAATACCGAAAAAACAATTGACGGCAAAACGTCCGTCTACGAACACCACTTGTGCCTAAACCATGCATACGATT
The DNA here is from genome assembly GCA_031308135.1 of Acheta domesticus. Lineage (NCBI taxonomy): Eukaryota > Metazoa > Arthropoda > Insecta > Orthoptera > Gryllidae > Acheta > Acheta domesticus. Next base: position 55,566,332 of record JAHLJT010004567.1, read on the forward strand.
TTTTCCAAATTGAAGAGAAACTGTCCATCTGCGTTGAGTTCAAGCTTTGAGATTTTGAAAAACATTCTTTAAAATTTGGAGGTACTTTACAAGAAATCCCCCCCAGACATTTTCAAAATTTTCTCCAAAAGGCTCCAGATTTTTTCTTTAAATTTCTTCTAAGAATAGAGTAAAATACACTTATTAATGTGACATGGGTCCGATTTTAACGGTTAACTCTGAATTTTCAAAAATTTCCAAAATTTGAATTTTTTTCGGCGTCTTGCTACAACTACAAATTTGAAGATAGAGATTGTTCCTCCAAATAAAATTTGTTCTCCAAAGTGAGGTCTTTCATTAAGGTCATATTCATTTTTTAAACCTTTTAGTGGTTTTCGCGCAATATTGCGTGTAATTTGTGGAATTTTAAAAAATAACAAAAACATGATTTTCTCAAAAACGGCTCTATATTTTTTCTTTAAACTTTTGGTAGGGAATAGTGCTCAATGTACTCTGAGATATAGTTATCGACATATTGCTCTATTCTTTTGTTTTTCAAAAATTACAAAAATATAATTTATTTGACTTGTAACTCACGTCGTTAATATTTAAATTAGCTGTGATTTGTTCACATTATTGTATTTATGAGGAGATGTACTTTAAATAATGTCATATAAAGTTTCTCAGAAACAATAGTCTATGAAAAATAGCTACGTTCAAACGCCATTTTCTCATAAATGGCTCCAAATTCTTTCTTCAACATTTTCAAACGGATATTGCTAATTGCACTCTTTAATGTGATGTAAAGTCCATTTTGGGGTATATTTTTGTTGTTTTTTTCAAAAATTTCACAAATGTATTATTTTTTTAAGATATCTCAGGCCGTTAATATGTACATTTGCAGAATTTTGTAAATAATATTGTATTTGTGAGTTAAAGTACTTCAAATTACTTCTAATAAATATTTTCGAAAACTCAAACATTTTGAAAAATTGTGAAAAATACCTTTAAATTTGGAATGAGGAATGTACTAGGATTCGATTCATGACGGTGGCAAATTTTAGACACTATGTAGCTACATTTCTGAGTCAAATTCATTCACGCAGCTGGCTGATCTAATCAATAGTTTTCCGTTCAATACCAGGCGAATGACGTTGCAGTAGCATTGCAGTAGCTTCATCGCCCTTGTTCTCTCTTCTTCCTTTACACTCACACTCTTAAACTTGCATGCACTACACTACACATGTCGGGATATCAGTTGGAACGTATGGGTTTGTCGCGTCTAGGGTGTTCCTCCAGTGTGAAGGGAGGTGAAATTGAAGGGGAAACATCCGCAAGCTTACTTTGCATTTGGCACCGCATTTCACGATTCATTGCGGTAGGAATATCTCTACCTCCCGGGATATATCACCCACTACACTTACAGTTCTAATGATCTTAGTACTGGTCGCCCCCTAATTACTCTCTAATTGATTATTAAAATTTAATTTTTTCAAATGTTGTAGTGCAGGGAAAGGGAAGGAATAATATCCCTAAATCCACGGTGAAAATCAAAATCCCAATTATTCGTGCAGTCATCTATAATGTAATAATAAATGTTAAATACAATATAATACAGAGATTGCCGATAATTTTGTTGAAAAAACGTCAAGAATGTACTGATAAGAAAATTTTATGAATGAATAATATACATTATATTGGGAAGCTCTTAAAGTTAAGATATTCTTAATTTTTTAAAAATTTGTGTACAAGTAAATATTAAGGGTGCCATGAAATTTCCTACGATAAATAAAACCTTGTAAACGTTTTTCGTATTTTTTAAAGGTCAAAATGTCAATCAAAACGCTCGTTATTCAATTTAATTATATTTATATTGCATACAACGTGTAATCTATTTATTACACAAATCCAAGGGATCTCGGTTATTAAAATGTATGATTACCCGCTTTACTACGGACTGTAAGGGATTTCCAGCCACTACCAATATCCTTTTGTTTTTCATTTTCCGTCCCAAACAGACATTTTGTACAAAATGTAATTCCATTAAAGAGAAAATGTAACAAAAATTAGGTTAGAAAAGCTGATACATCTGCATTAAATTTTTAGGAGATATACAGTTTTAGCAAATCATTATATAAGACTGGTTTAGGTGGCTCAGTGCAATTGATGTCACTGCTGTGCCTCTGACCGTGAAGTCCTAGAGTTCGTGCTCCGACGGTGGAAAGATTTTCGACACAAACTACATAGCTAGGACAAATTCGGTAGCTGACGGGAGGAGAATTCAAGCGCCCGGCTTCTCTGATCGATAGTTTTCCGTGTTTTCTCCTCAACAACAGGGGAATGCCAGAGCAGCACCTTAACAACCGGACCACGGACCGCGCGCGGTCCATCCTTTTCCTCGTCCTACTCTCACCCCTTTGCTTACACTCACTTACACTTAGGCCTACTAGATGCACTAACTACCACACATGCCGGGAGACATGTCGGGAACTTGACTTGGGACATGTCGGGAGATTGTCGCGGCTGAGGTGATGTTCACTTGTGAGAGATATCTAACGGTGAAAACTCCGCTAGGTAGCCGACGTGTAGATTAGCACCAAATCTCGCCATATAGAGGGGGATTAGTATAGATAAAATATGTACTACACTTACGGAACTAATGACATTTGCAGTTGACGCGCCCGAAATCACTAATCAATAAATATTTAAGCTCTCACTTCAGCCAAATACATAAAACTTTTCATTTACTTACTTGAAATAGGCCAAGGCCAAGTTCAATCATCACACAGCACATTACACACCCTTACCTGTAATAGAAAAGAAATAGGAGTATTACTTTCCAGTATTTATATTTCCTAATTTTCATATTCAGTAAAGGGTATGCACATTTCAAAAATCATATACCTTCACAATTTCCTATTTTAAATAGTTTTAAGTATTTTCACTCCCAATTCTATTTTCCAGAAAACCTGTTACAATGGAAGATGTGTCCGTAGGTTCTAACATAGTTGCTAGATGAATACGATAAATGTTTCCTTCTATAACTAGTATTCTGAATGAAAGAAACGAAGGCATTTAAATTTGTAATTATCACCAAGACACTTTTTTTATAGAATGTTACTCAGAATATACTGTTAAATGTTGTAGCAAGATAACAGTACATTATATCTAGGCATATGAACAATGAAAAAAAAAGATGCATTGATGGAGAGTTGTTTACTTACAGTAAACGCAGAATATTAGTCTTTGTAAAGTCTTCGCAGATCAATCCGCATCAGAAATATTAAAAGCAACAAGAACAATTCCACTGCCAATATGCGCTCATAAAATGTCGCAGTCTGTTAATGCAGGTCACCTAATTGTTTATCGCTCGTTACCATCATCATCATCATCATCATCAATTAATGAAGGTTTACATCAGCAATATCAGCTCTGCTCACTCAACAGTCCCATCATTTCTTTCACTTTGCAAGTTTCTTTTTGTATTAAAATTCAATGTCCCGAGTGGTCTTCGATTTGATGTTTTGCGAACTGCCTTCCCAATCATGAAAAACCTCCATTCAGCCTTTTTTTTGCAGTTCCGTCCAACCTTGAGACAATTTTATTATACTATTGTGCGTACTTCCTATTCCCCAATTTCCGCAGTTCTGTCACAAGCGTTCCGAGAAACGGATGCCAACATTTGCCGGACATATCGGTTCTGATTCCCTAACTCACCAACAGGGGCGATCGAAGCTTATCTATGCAGCAGCTGTCACCCTGACCGGACTTGACCTCACCAGCTTTGACAAGCGCTCTGCCCTTCACCATAGAAAGCGTTCCTGTCCTTCGGCCCAGAAAAGTCCACGGGGGATACCCTCCCTGCCCACAAGAACCGATAAACCACTGCCGCTGTTCTCTACATTTTTAAGTCCGCTTCTGCCTCTCCTCTCCTTTTTCATTTTTTTTTTCATCCACCAGATGCACTTGTCATTTAGTGCACTTATCTCTGTCTCGCCAAACCTATAACTTGCTTGCCATCTCTGTTTCATCTTCCCTCTGTTCCTACCTCAATTCCGTTTTCTGCGTTTCTGCCCTACCTTAGTATATCCTCTCTCTGACTGTGTCCCTTCTCACTCCCTCATTGTGTCTGACCTTCCTCGTATTCTCTCCTTATTTCTCTCTATTTCTATACCCCTCCTAATATTTTCATCATCTCCATCTCTACCCATTTGTCTTTCTCTCCTCACACGGTCTCTTTATGTCCCTTCGTATATCCTATCCCTATTTATTTATTTCTTCTCTTTCTGTCTTCCTCTCAATTTCTCCTTTCGTTTCCATCTCTACTCTTGTTTCTTTAATTGATTTCCCTTAACCTTTACCCTCTGGATTTCCATTCCCCTTTCTTTCCTGCTTCTCTTTCTCTGTGCTGCTCTGTAGTCTTCCTCTTCCTGGTTCCTTCATTTGCCCCCTCGCCATCGCCCCTGACCCTGTCCCTCTTCCACCACCAGCGCCACTGGCGCCACCGCCGCTGCTCTCGGCTTATCTGAGGCAGCGCGGCGCTTCGCTGGCGGTCCCCACCGCCGCCGCCGCCGCCCCCGCCGCCGCCCCCGCCGCCGCCCCCGCCGCCGCCCCCGCCGCCGCCCCCGCCGCCGCCCCCGCCGCCCCCGTTTGCTGTGCCGCCCCCGGCGCCTATCAGCCCCGGCGACAGCCTTTATTGAATTAGTCGCGCCGCCCCCTATCTGCGCAGCCCGCCTCCCCCCTCCGCTCGACAGCCCCGCGCCACCGCTGCAGAGGCCGCCGACATCTCATGTGCTTCCGCTCGCCCTGCGGCTGCACTGCTGCACCACTCCCCGTCATTGCTTTGATTTACTTGGTTCCTCTCAACAGCTTTTTCCCCCTCTTTTCTATCGATTCCATCATTTTTTAAAGGTATCTTTCATTTTATCGCTTTGAACTGCTTTTGAGAGGTACGTGTTTCAGCGTTGAAATCGAGCTGAGGTCTCTGCCTCCTATTTTGCGTCAACTTATGAATTTATAAACCTAAAATAGTGAAATGTTGGAATTTTAGGAATAACAAGTGGTATTACGTACATCTAGAGAATGATTTCTACTATGCAAAGAATCTTATACTCAACTTCCCTATCAGTATGAACATCAGAATGATCAGAGCGTGACACTCTCCTAATTGGCTCCTATTGCTAATTTTTAGTAGATCTGCATTCGTCGGTATCATGCGTATTCAGTATACTATTTATTTTTATCTAAATATGTATGCAATGATGATAGTTCCGGATAGAAACGAATAATCCCTCGCACATTTTTTTGGTACTTCATGCGTACATAGTTTTGAATTGTTTGCCTGATTTGAATGTACAGTAATTACGGCAGTGACAATACTACTAGTTACGATACAAATGTTGCTTGAAAATTGTGTACAAACTCGTTATTGGGAATTTTCATCACTCAGAAAAGTACTCTAAATTATGAAATTTTTCGATTTTCTTTAATGAGAGTTTTCTAAAGGTAAATATGCTTCCGTCCCTCACAAACAGGAATATTTAACTACTGATAAATATCTAAATGCTGATACCGTGATATCTTGCAATGTGTATAAAATACTTCTAAGCAAAAATCTCTAAAGACAAAACATTTCTTAGCCTTGAACTAATTTTTATTCTATTCGAAGCTTTCCCCTCGCAGTTTCGTTTGTTCCATTTTCTTTGCAAACTGCGCTGTACTAAGTGCTCTATTTCGTGATGTCTCTTTCTTTTCTGTTGTTTTTACTCTCTACGCGAAAGTGCTTCTGTGCATGCGAACTTCTGCCTCGGACTCCGCGCAGGCCCTTGCTCCCAGCGCGTTTTTCTTTCTTGGCGAAAGAGATCGACTGCAGAGCGAAATCTAATTGGAACAAGGAGATGCGGCAAGGGCGATGGGATAGGATCGCGGGCAAACACATATGGCGGTGGAGAGTGGTTTTCAGGCAGATCGACCCACAGGCTTCCAGATTTGGAAGATGCTTCGTTTTACAAGCATGAAGCATCATGTGTTTATTTTGGGAGGTATAGTATTGTAATAACGTAATTTTAGAGAGAATGTTTCTTTTATAGAGAATTTGATGCACAAAACACAACTAATTTACATTTCACTTTTGGTTTACTTCACTCAAACACTGCTATTCAGAAATAATTTACGTTTCAAGAGAGTTTTTCAATTTGTGGAAGGGGTACCGTCACGCAGTTGTATTTTACGGTGGACTGCAATTTATTCCCTTATTTTATAATATACTTCATCTGATAAGAGTTATATGTACTTTTACTTTTAGTACTTCAGATAAACGTTCAACTAGTATGTAATTATAAGTCATCTATCAAGAGTATTATAAATAATCATTACATTGACAAATTTCAACAAAAATATTCCTGTCATAAGAGCTATATGCCACCTGATCCATACCTCTTCTACAGCCCACCTAAGTATATAGCACTATTAGTGCAACACAAAGTGCACAACACGCTTCTTTCTCGAAAGCTAGAAAGTCTGAGAATAACGTGTTTATTCTATTCTGTCATGCAAGCGTGTATTTGTGTCATATGAGTGTCAAAATATTTTTTTGGCAGTTGGAACTCCCAAAACGCTTATTTTCTTTCTACTGTTGAAATGGAATTGTTTCACTATTAGAACAATATTTTTCTGTCTCAGTCTGTCTGTCTGTCCCTGTCTTTCTCTCTCTTTTTCGTATAAGAAAAAGTTGAAAGAAAATGTGAGCCTGAATCCAGTTTACTGGGAGCTCTACTCTCGGCCCCGAGTGGGGTCCGTGTGTTGGGTCACTCCGCGCGAATCGATCGATTCTTCGAATGCATTTCGTCAATTTTTCACGCGCTCTCATTACCCAGAGCGGCCTCCGCTGCTGCCGCGCCCGCCACAGCCTGTTTGTCTTGCAGCGCTTCCCGGGGGAAGCAATAAGGCCGGCAGCCCACGACCCGTGCGGCCCACCCTCTTAGGGCCGGCTTTACACATGCGGCACTTGCCAAAGGCTCTTCACTAGTGTAGGTCCGCGCTAAGCGCTAGCTGATTGCTAAAAAATAGATTTGGGTATGTTAAGTTCGTTTTTGATATTTTTTAATTATTTGCTTTTCTAAATCACATTTTTTATTATTTTGATGAGTGAAACCGCTGAAATTCTTGAGGATGAAAGAATTAAATTCAACTTAGTCAACTTATATTTATTGTATGGTAGGTCTGTCTCCCAGCTTTCGACTCGTATAGTAAGACTGATGATAACGGCAAAAACGTCGAAAGCCGTGTCTCTGAATACATCTAATTTGACAAAGATAACTTTAATTATTTCATCCTTTAATAATGGCAACAATATTTCATCGGCATTCCCACAATTTAAGTTCTTGAGCTTGGTTGTATTAAGTTATCAGTTATTGAGTTTTTTAACAATGTACCAAAACAGTAATAATGTATAGAAAAATATATTTTTGACCTGATTTTCTTTGTTTCTTTTAAGCATCATTACATATTAAAGTGTTTGTAAAAGTAAACCGGTTGTATCTTCTATTTAGCAAAAGACACTGAGTAGTGAATTTAAGAGACTCAACTTCAATTTTATTTTCCTCGAAACACGATTTTGGAACATAGTAAGTTTCACTAGTGGTCCGATGATATAATGACAATTTAAATAGATATGTATCATGATGTAATTTGTAGAAAGTATTTACTGTTTTTGATTACTCTGTGAAATTTGTTTATCAAATCCATTTTTACAGATAACCTGACGTTTTCAAATTTGCAATCTCTGAATCAACCACTTTTATGTTTTCCCTAATAACTTGTAATACAATGGGAACCCCCGCTTTCTAGTAGCGCTGCGAACGCTATAGACATGCACTCTCTAATGTGAACGACATTAGAGAGCATTGTGCACCACCCTTTCGTCAGTAAGTCTGAAGAGGCCCCGCATATATTACCTTTCCTCTATCAAAGAATGGTCAGAACTACGAATTCTCATAGATATCAGAAAATTAGTTGGAAGAAATGTAGCCGATTGTTTGTGAGAATTAGACTTCAAATCGAGGGTTCTCCCTGTAAAGTTTGTGGCCTTCTGCATTGTAATCTTCTTTGACTTTAACATATTTCTCACCTGGACTATTCAGCGAGGCCGTCTGACCTATTCAGCTCAACCTTCTGAGTAGTTTCATACACTTTTGTCTCACATCTTCGTATAGCAATATGTATTTCTTTTCTTTTTTCTGAAAGTTTACGGATGGAGTAGTATTACGTATTTTCTAATTTATTGTCTAGTTTCACTATTCGGAGAAGGCCAGAATTCATTTATTTCATTTATTGGCCATTCACTTATCTACCATTCATTTATCAGTCATTCATTTACCTACATCCACCCATAATTTAAAAAAGGTAAAAAAATTGATGAGGATTATGTTAATGATGAAGCGATGAAATGATAATGAACGATATTGATGACGTTAATGTAAAAATAAAGCAGTGAGTCTCCTATCAATAGCCTTTCGAGACGCTATATTTAACCTCATTTTTGATTTCCATAAAATCTTTCATGGAGTTTAAAATTACGATACTCTAAAAGGAAGATGAGTCATGGATGATTTAAGATTAATGAAATATGTTGTTCTTTCTCACTGAGAAAAAAACCTTGTGTGTCTCTCTACATTTTCGTGTCTTTTAATCAGTAATTTCCACTATATTACAAGCATCATTTTTCCTTCACTACACATAATTACAAACCTTAAACAGTTTTGCCGTCCCCACTTCGTGACCTAGTCGTCGCTTTCTCCCTTTCCACCTCTTCGTTGCGACTGCTGCGGCATCGCAGCCTGTCGAAGGGGCCCCGAACCGTAAGTTGCAGGTTATCTCCGCCTGGGGAGCGCGGGACCTCGGCGCACTCTAGCGGGCGTAAGCGAAATCTCCGGGCGCGGTCCCGAAGGCAAGGAGCAGTGTAGGCCACGGGCAGAACCCACCTATACTTTAACGCTTCACGAATTTACAATGATTCCCTTACCTTAGTTGCTAACTGGAGCCATCCTGCTTCAGCTCACTCCACGTGGAGCGAGTAACTCGATGAAATTGTGCTAATATTGAAGCAAATGGAACGAATATTATAGCAATGTCGGGACGGAGAGGTGGCTCAGGATGTCAACTCATATCACCGCAGTGCCTCTGACCGGGAGGTTTGAGTCGACACTACATAGCTTGGCCGAGTTCAGCCGTTGACTGGAGAATTCTAGGAACCGCTATTTTGATTAGGAGTTTTCCGTGGTTTCTTCGATCAATTTCAGGCGAATGGTAGAGCCGAACAAACGGGCCATGAACCGCTCGAGATTTTTATTTTCTTTTATAATTGTCCTATACTTATAGATGTCCTATCCTTATAGATGTCCTTCACTTATAAACGTAGGCACACACACTTACATGCACATCACAACTACTCGGGGGCTCAAAGCTCGTTCCGTCTGCGGCAGTGTACCCCTGGTGGGAGACACCTGGATGAGAAAACCCCCGCAAACCCAAGTGTAGGTCGGCACCGGATATCACCATCCAGCTGGCAAGAATGCAGCCTCCTCCCATGATTAAAGCATGCGCTTAAAGGACTAATGACTAAACCAGTTGTCACGGCCAGAAACACGAAATAATTAGTCGGAATGGAAGGACAGGAGGTCGTGATGACCCCACGAGACCTGCAACGAACTAACTTGCACATGGAAGAATCCAGATTTGAAGTACCTAGGAGTTGAAAGCTGGTACTGTGCGAGTTGTCCGTTCAGGAATGAAAGAATATACGAAGTGATTGAGATAATATACAGTCTTTTAAACAGTCGTTTTACATTAGACAATAACTGCTGGGGACCACTAAACGTTTTCAAACGAAGGAATATAATAGATACATTATGGAAAGCCCAGTGAATATGAAAATCAGTGATACCCAAAGTAATTTTGATAATAAACATATAAATCAATAATAACAAAAATGTATTCAAGTAACGCTGTTATAATTTAGGAGTACATAAAATGTGAGATAAGGAAATAATATTTTAGAGCTGGCTTGAGTTCATCTAAAAATAATTTCTCGTGATAAATACAACATTGTTGTATAAAAATAAAATCCATCTAAATTCGATAAAGAACTGAAATGTTCTAATTTCTAGAACGTAAATTATTCTAATAACTTATATTTAAAATTGAAATATCAATATAAAACCGATGTTCACTGAGTATTAATTACTTTTTCCATTAAATATTTTGAGACCACATAAAATATTGGTAATTTCATAAATGTATATTCGATTAAAATAATTCCATTTGCAGCAATTAACATACTTAGCTAGAATATCTTTATTTGAGATAACGTGCTATTATAATCCACTTTTAATATCCTCCAAGTTCTTGCCAGCGAAGCAAATATTTAAATTAGGCCAATCAGCTTTCCCTTTAACTAGAATTAATTTGGGCACTAGCAATACGTATACACTCGTATACGATATTGTTCCTAATTCAACTATATCATCTTCACAATAATACTTATAATAGACAATATTAAAAGTAATTATAGACCCGAAGGCCCCTTCTTGGAACAACTTCAAAAATTGAAATGGTATTCAATACATTAAGTTAAAATAGGATTTAGGTAGTGTAAATTATGTTAATTCAAAACCTTGAAAAACATTTGTTAAACAAAGAATATTGTGATATACCAAAATATTATATATTTTTTAATAACATTGGCTGTAAATGGGTTGGACAAAAGGGTATGCAAATGGCGATATACAGCCTTAGCAACGCCGGCGCAATGGTTGGCAGGGTCAACCAACTGCATTCAGGCCTTGAATAAGTGGGGGCGTTGGCTAGATAGACAAATAAAATAATGTGTGATTGGTCTGAAAAGGAATGACTGTCGAGGGCGTGGCTACTTGGTTTGATAAAGATGAGTGGATTGGCTAAGGGAGAATAGACAATCGAATTTTGTCGTTTTGTTTTAGAAAAGAGGAACGAAGAACGGATACCGAAGCGTTGAGGGCGGAAGAACGGGGCAGAACAGGACATTCTGATAGTGATCGTCGAGTAGTAAAGGTCGCTCGCGAGATCAACATTAGTGAAGTAGGACTTGTAAGCTTCGAGTGAGACACAATAGTTTTTCGGACTCTGGAAGTTGATGTGCAACGGGAAGTTCGATTAGGACTTTTAAAGTTTTATATATCTTGCGGTTTGGGACTTTAATATTTTACCACTAGTTTGGGAAGACTAGGAACTCTAAATATCAAGTAAGAACCGATAGATATTTTTAGTCAGTGAGGGCTGGATGCGTCGGCAACGTCGCAAGATTAGAAGAGAGAAGCGGGACTTGGGATCACCTACATTCAAGTGAGAAGAGACTGCGGGGCGTCGGCAACCAAGACGGTAGATAAGTACTGCAGTACAAAAGATATATTTTAAAACGAGGTCATGACCTAAGGACAAAAACAATTGTTAATAGTGTTAAATAAATTGTTGAATTTTTTTCTTTTGGAAATGAAAAGATTTTTTATTTGGTCAATCAAAATTTGTTAAGTAGTTAGAAGTAGATAATTATTCCCTTTCAGATTCCTCGCCATACTGTAGAGTTGGCAGATCAAGTAATCGGCTATCTAGGCGATAGCGATTATCCATAACGGGACCCATTGACCCAGCTAGCCGGACATTTATACATTTGTTGACATTAGTTGTGGAAGCATTGGAAGTATTGGTTTTAATTAACGTAAACCTGTTCCTGGCGCCCAAAATTTTAATATAAATTCGGAACGGGTCACGATTATAACCATCTTAGATGAATGATGCCAACAATCTCGTAAGAGTCTATGACGAGACGTTGTTGGTACATTTCAATATAAATATTTAAAAATTTAATACTTAATCTTTTTAAAAAACAGATTAGATGCACTAATTTTAAGCAGTTATCAGCATACATATATTTAATGTTTGTAACCATGCACAATAAGACATGATGACATCAATTATTTCGTGTGTCGAGTCTTCATGAATCTCAACTTCAGTCGTGAGTTTTGGCGGCAGATAACTCGTCCGTGTGGGGTTAGATTCAATGCGGTTGTCTTCAGAGAAGAGCTATGTGCCACGCTTGGTTGTCCGGAAAATGACAAAGAGGCGCATATTACACCACCAACAGAATTGACGAGGAGTCCAACGCACCACTGCGGCTGTTTGCGCAGAAAAGACAGAGACATATACGTTTTTCGTGCACGTACTGCTGTTGTTAAGTAGGGAAACATGGAACGTTTATCATATGCAACGTAGCATGCTACTTAGCTTCTAGGATATTAGCATACGTTTTATAAGCTAATAAATCTAAAATGTTGAACGGTCTGTAATTTATTCAGTGCTTGTGCAATTATCGACTTTATAATTACCAACAATTTTCAGCAGTTTGCGGGCCAAAATGCTTCCTTTCTTTCATGCTGAAGGATTTTCCTAACACGCCATTACATTCTAGTTTTAAAATCTTTACATTCTTGAAGATTATTCATAAGATAATTCAATGAATTTTCAATTTTATTGCAATACTTCAAAATGACTCGAAATAAAATATGAATTTCTTTACATCAATTCTATTGATGTAAGTTTCATTGGTTTAAGAGGATCAATTTTTATTTCTTCGACTAAGAAATGTTCTTGAGAATGCATAGTTGTTAGTTCAGTTTTCATTTTATTGACCTTTGCACTTTTGTACTATAGACGAATTCCGGTTAGGGCCATATGGATATTAGAATTTTCTATTTTTGCCCTTTTTGGCATTAATTATTCACTTCTAGAGCTCTCTGTAATTATATAGTAGTGGGTATACGGGAGTTCTTACTGCAACTTCAAAAATAGATGATATCGCAAATCCCAACGTTCAAATGTATTTTTATTCAATATTTACAGTTAATCAAGCCTACCAATTTTTATATTATTTTGACAAGAGGCTAACTGGATCTCAGGATTTTTCTAAATAGATCATTACCGGATAAAAATGCTAGTTTTTCTCCTGTTAGCTAACGCGTTTCCGATTCACATCACAGTCGTAACCCATCGTTTATCGTTCTTAATATTTTGAATTATAGATCTTCTAAAATGTGTTACGTAAAATTCATCTAAAAGAATTCTAAATATAAATACGGGATAAAATATTTTGCTTTAAATCCTTATAGAGTAAAATGCTCAACTATTGTTTACCATTAGATTAATTTAAATATTATATTTAAGAACAATATTTACAAATAGTAAATAAAGTAATTTACAATGTATAAATTGTGTTTTGAATAGCATTGAAAATGCACGAAATCCAATGTTGATATTTCTTATTAAACTTATTGTGGTGTTTCATTATTACTGGAAATCTGCAATTTTTTTCCCGTCATTCGCTCTCTTTCAACAGTTTGTCTAGCACGCAGGTTGCCAGGAATACTCGCTTGTGTAATACTATTCCATAATAATTTTCTGGAAACCACGTGAGAGCTGATTCAAGCACATATCAGTTATAGCGTGGAATTGGAACCGCAGTGACGATGCAACAAAATATTAGTAAAATGGGATTGCAATCAAAAACCAATCGCACAAATAGTACTCTTCGTACCACTCATCACGATTGACTGGAAACAGCTCAATGAACTTGGTAGCGTGATTTAGAAAAATTTCATCGGGGATAGAAACTATTCACGGACATAACGAACATCACGAGGAGAAAGCAATGATGCTATGATATACATTACTCAAGTAGACGGCACTAATAACTTCCTAACAACCGTGTTGTTAATTTTAATGTCTCCATCTCTGCAGCCTAGTTAATTGTCGATTATACTGTATCTGCATGATATTAATTGATAACTATATAAAAATATTGGTTATCGTATTTCTTCAAACTGACATTTTCTATAGAAAACAGAGGAAAATATCCAATTTGTAATACATTTTATTATTTATTAATGTAGAATTACATAAATATTTTAGTGAGAGAGTTTCCAGTATTTAACAGAACGAGTGAAAAGACATTTGAATACACAAATAATGTATTGCATGTTTTTAATTAGCTTTGTTAAATAATTTCTAAATACTTTTATTACAGAAAAGGCAATTTAATTTTCACGAAATCTTGATTAGATGACCTTATGAAGTGCTTAGCTAGTAATAACTAGTGATGCTACTACATACTTGTTCGCATTATTTGTAACGTTTCATGAACATCCCATGAAAATGGGAGTCGCGCCATTTTTACTTTCCTGTATACCTACGTATATATGGAATATCTACGTAGTATAGGGAAAGTCATGTAATGCTGCGCGAAAAAAACGGCGAATTTTCCGCAGAAAAAAAATCATTGCCAAGCCCTGATTACGAAAAAATGGATAAATCCAGTTGCTAAATTAAGAAAAAAAATTCCCTAACATGTGGTGTAGCCTGGATCCCTACTTTGTGGGTTCTTGATACCGAAAAACAAATTGAAAGCAAAACGTGTATCCGTCCGTCTGTCTGCCTGTGAATAACGCTAGCGACTAAACCGTTCAGGCGATTTTCTCCAAAATTGATATTCTCCAATTGATCTGATTGACCTCGTGGCCCCTTGAATTTGAAACCGATATTTTACTTTCGGGGGTATTTTACACGAAGCCGCTGGGACAATTTCAAAATTTTCAAAAAAAATGGCGCGAACAATTTTGACTAAATTTGGTCGTTGGAAAGTCTGAAGGTTATTCAAGAGAATGGAATAGGTCTCATATTGGTTGAAAACTCTGATTTTTCGAAAATTGAAAAAATTCAAAATTTTTTCGTCGTCTTTCTACAACTACAATTATGAAGATACAATTTTTAAATGAAATCTTTTCATAAAAAATCTGAAAATAAGACCATGTTCAATTTTTCAAAAACTTGAGTATTTTTTAAGAATTTTTCTGTCAAATTTTGTGTCAATAAATAAATAAAATGCATTATTTTAAATACATAAAATTTTATAAAATGTAAAACAACATGTTGTCTTAGCTCAAATATGTTATTCTTTATAATTAGGACGAGTATAAAGCAAATAGAATTCGACGAGATTACTATATCGAACAAATATAGTATATTATAGTATATAATTATAATTATAATTATTCACATATAATTATTTCTCTCTATCAATTCACAAAGCTTTATTGAAAGTTGTGCAACAATGCGCTAAGGGATATTTAAAAGCATATTGTTGGTGAATTAAGACTTGGTGTCAGTGATAAGGTATAAAAAAAAGATGTTTTATTTACTAGAGCTTGTGTTTACAAATTAGACTTATAGAAATTATTCGAAACATATTTGATAATCACTATTTTTGTCCGGATTGCGAGGTATAGAACATAAATATATGCACTGAAAGGTCACTTATCTATGCATATGTTAGCATTTCATCAGTACAACATAAAACTGAATGTATGTAAATGACTGTGTAATTAAATATTACGAAATTCCATCTTACATTTAGGTAGCTCATATAAAAGGTTATGCACAGAAATCATTGAAATTTATATTGATTAGGTAAATGTTGGTTTCATCTTATTAAAATGTTTTAAATAAAACTATTTGAATTTCTAATAAATATGTCTAGAAGTCTTGAAAGCAATTCAGTAGTTCAAACCGGAATACATTTTCTTTGAGAAATAAAACATTTTTTCACGAAGATTAGTAAACAGTATGGTAATGTTTATAGTTTCTCTTATAATTCAAGAGACGATTTTGTATGACTGTTTTGTCAAATGTCGGAGTGTCAAACGGTACACTAACTGGCCATCGTCTCTAGTCGACGATATCTCTGATGTTTTATGGCCCTGTGAAATATGTGAGTTTTAGTGAAGACAGAATATTTAAAAGCAATTTGCACACACACACAAACGGAGTTTCATGAGCTTCTATATTAAGATATATTTCTATCGCAGTCAAGCAAATTTTAATAAATTCCAGTCAGGACATGTTTTGGCGGGGCCAGATGTGTGTGGATATAGGCAAGCACAATGGTGTGTGGAAAGATACGTTCCTCCGCATGAGGTACGGCCAAACGAAAAGCAGTCGTGCTATCGGTTTTCAGGGAATCAATGGTTCATCGCCCGGAAGCCCGAAGCGCCGGACCTCACAATCCTTGGATAGGTACCCTGCATTTAAAAATCCGTGGGTTCCAACATTGTGTCTCAAAACTCAATTTTTTCACTAACCCAACTACTAAGTTTTTTCAATAAAATTAACCTTTTTTATCGTTTCTATATTGTAAGATATTCTGATATTTTTTCAATGTTTGAATAGAAGACCCTACTCCTGTTTTGTATGTCGACATGGGAAGAATCAAAGATCAACTTGAAGATGTGATCTCGTCAAGAATGCATCTACGCAAAATATATTCAATGCTAATGAAATATATATATTCATTTTATAAATATGTGTGATTGATCCGAAGATCTGAAGAGCTAATAGTAAACTGGTGTTGTTTTCTTTAAAAACTATTTATTTTCATTGAATTTATTACACTGTCACAATAAAGTAAAATATTTTAATTATATAGATATAGCGATTTCAATTTAATTTCGGTATTCCGAATTAGAATTATTCTTTTTTAATCATTTTTCGTTAATTTTTACATTGCTTCACTGTATGGAATCAACGTCTCATGATCTGCTTCGAGCGCAGCAAACGACTGAAGCCTTCCAGAGTTAAAGAAACCATTGAAGTGAAATCTTTACCTTTATAATACATCCCCTTCACTGGTTGAGATTTTGCAATCTATAGCGCAGTGTTCGAGCTTCGCGTTCGTTATTATACCTAACATTTATATCTCAAATATACATACATACATAATTCTACTGCCTCTTTTCGTAACATACACTCTTGAATCTCCACTGCATAACTCTTGGCTTCTTGAAAACGACATTTGTAACGACGTAAAAGACAATTATCAGTGGATCAAAAAGAAAAATAAAGCTTATCTACAACGACAATTTGGATAAAAATAACATACATACAATGATAAATTCGTCTTTTCAATATATACATTGAATATTTGCTCAGATACTGTAGATAAAATAATAAAAAAAGGTGTTGGAAATATTTATTAATTATGTTGAAGACATTTGATATTTTGTACCCACAAGTTTTAATTATTATACTGCAATGGCTTGTAGGTAGTTTTAGAAAATGTGATCCGCTTCCTATGAAAGTGCGACTATAAATCAATAATTAAATGGTTAAGGGATACATCTTTCAGTATCACTAAAATCGCAAATAACAAACGAAGTTCTATTTTGATATTCAAACGTAAATTCTAGTTATTTGCTGTACGGTGTAGAAAACGTGTTTAATATCGCAAAAGAACATCCTCACCAGATGTTGCGAAGACTGTCTCACATTTTGCTAAAATGGAAACACCATTAATGGTAATGTAGTTATCGGATAATTGTGAGAACCAGGAACACCCTGTTAGTGCACTATAAACTCCCACGCTCAATTCGTGCGAACTGACCGTTTTTCCTCCGCAATCGATATTAAACGAGCCTCCCCACCCAGCACACGCGAAAATAGAGGGCGCTCTTCATAGATCATTTTGAAAATGGCGTAGATCAATTAGACAACTTGCTGAATGGATCTGGAAGCCAACATGAATTGTAGATATTTATTCTTCCATTGCCGAGAGATGATTTTAGTTAGAAAACTTTTGAAAGAAATATTTTCTGCTCACCTTATTACCTTTCAAGATTTACGTCGTTATATCACTTAACGTAATGTGCTATCCTTTGGCAATTTATTGAACTTGTTTGAATGATGAGTACATTTAATAAAATTGATGAAGATGGTTTTTATTATTTAAAGCGTTTCAAAGTTTTTTTTCTTAAAATTTTGAAAAATAGACAAGACTACGCCGAAAATATCAGTCGAAAATATTTTAAGTAGATTTATCTACCTTTGAATTACAATAAATGATTGCACGTTTCATTGAAACTTGGCCAGTGCCATGTAGTTTCCTCATTCACGTACTACTCTCAGGAATCAAGAGCCACGAAACCCTTTCGTACCTGCACAGGTCCCTCAACTTCTGAACGATCGAGAAACGACGCAACCCAAAACAACATGGGCAGTTTTCCCTTTCATCCCGCGGCTCCATTCACCCCCACATAAGCCCGCTCGTCAGCCCTGCCCCGCGCACCAGGGCGCGCCCCTCTCGCCGACGCCACGAGGGGACGGCGCCTTCCGCCGAGGCGGACAAAGGGGAAAGAAAGCGGCCTCCTTGCTTTAATCGCGAGAAAAGCACGCCCCGCCGTTACTCACGCTAATCCCGCTCCAGGCCGCGCAGCCGCGCCGCGCCACCGTCGCTCGCCTCACCTGGCCGGAGTAAGTTAATGAATATTTCACGGAGGAGAGGGAAGCGGGCGGCGGCGGCGGCGGCGGAACGGACGAAGGAAAAACGCCCGGCAGGTGCCCGCCCCGCGCCCCGCGACCAACTTTTGTTAATGCGGACGGTGCCCGCGTGTTCTGGTGGCGGTGATATGTTGCCCGCCCCCTTCCCAACCTCCCGCGCGCTCTCCGTTTTAAACAAAGCGAATTTTTATTCGCGGCCGCACCGCGCGTCCCTGCGCCGCGAGAGGGGAAGGAATTTTAAAATTATTATTTACGGGTGCGGAACCGGGTATTTAAGCAGGTAGGTGAGGGAAGACGGCCACCCCGTGCGCAGTGGAGCGTGCGACGCGCGGGAAAAGTAGGGGAGCGGGGAAAGAGAGGGGCGGGGAGTGAGGGCGGTCTGATGCCAAGGCGCCCGAGACGGCCGCCAAGGAAGACGGGGCTTTTGCGTGAGAGGCGGTGGGAAGTCTTCAAGGCAGAGCTTATAGGCTTACGTTGCCAAGTTGGGACGGAACTTTCGTTCTAATAACCGTAACTTGGTCAACAAAGGTGACATTGTTGCGTGCGCTCGATTTATGAGTGTGCACAAACACTTTGCGCAGTTGAGAGGCGTGGTTGCCGTCAGTCTCGACTGCTCGGAAGTTTCTTTGAATTTTTTTGTGTTTGAAATTTGTGTTTCGTAGAACCCGTAAAATGTCTCGTAATTTATATCAATATTCATGATTGGGTATGCACTTACTGATGCTTCGAAGAATAAAATGTTCTACGGTTCAGATCCTGCAGCATATGTTCGACACCAGCAAAGTAACGTGGCCGGGCGAAGACACTACCGGGATGAGGTTCTAGAGAGGAACCCCTGTCACAAGTAACTTCCGTGGCTTCTTCCGAACAATTTCAGGAGGATGCCGGAGCGGTGCTTTCAAGAATAGGGCGGGTCCTCGACGTCGTAAAATAAGTCGACGTCGTAACGTCATAAAATAAGAACAAAAATATATAAAACTAGTGACTTGCAACAGCAAAAATGCTGCTGAACGAAACCACACAAAGTGATATTCCAAAAAGTAACATGACCACTTCTCAATTTCAACAAATAAAATTTAACATTTCATATCCCGTATAATACTACAATAAATTAAATACTTTAACCAAACAATCTTCATGAGAACTGTAATGACATATTATAGATTATACAGTATAAGAGGTCTTTACATTCCAAGAACATAAAAAATGCAGATCTATAAAACATCACGTGTATAGCAAACACAGGCGCTCTCTTCCTTGGAACCTTGGTGCCCTATGTCGTCAGCAGTGTCGTTTGCAGTAAGGAACTTAGCAGAATTCAGTCCGTACGCTCAGTATGAGAAGAGGTTGAATACGACTATCAAATATATGTATTTTTCACTCATAATGTAAACTATTTATTTCTCGACTTCATGGTCCTCTGCTAAAACCATAAAATCCGTTCACATGGTGGGATGTTGCATAATTTCACTTTCCGCGCGCTTTGGAAATTAGTGATGTGAGTCATATAACATTTTAAATTAACTCCTTAATATTGAATATTAAAATCGAAGAAAAAGGAAACTTAAATATTGAAAGTAAGAATGAAAAATGAAAAGTATTTCCTTTTTCTATTTTAATTTCACGCGATGACTAGATTACATCTGGGGGATAGCTTGTAATAACTGGCACACACACCATCCATAGCTGATTTTCGGATTCGATCCCCAGCCAATTCGTACGGAATTTGCAGTTCTCAAAGGAAGCTCACCAATATTTTTTGGGATTATATGGTTGATCTTGTATGTATTAATTGTAATTATGTGAATATATAAGTATATAAATATAGAAGTATATAAATATACAAATTCATAATTATATAAATAAATAATTCATGCACTCTGTGAATCTTTCGGATCTCTGAGAAGCCTTCGAGGTCATTTTCTTGGATTTTCAGTTTAAAACCAGTTTTGATGAATGAAATACCTTTGTCGCTGCAAATTTGCTGACCGAGAAGCGGCCATGGGTTTGAGTTCCGACGGTTGTTGATCGTTATTTACTACTACATTACAGGGAAGAATCCCTGTAATGGAAGGGACCTCAAGCAGTTGAAAATTTTCTGTAGTTTTCGCGAAATGAACTTGATATATTCGGATGAAACGGACGGCCACGGACGGCACGCAGTATTTGTTTCCTCATCCTCAGTCCCTCATCTGCCTTTGCAAACACACACACAAGCTAACACCGACATGTACTACGGTACCACACATGCAGCGAAACCAGTCGGGAACGTGTCCTCGCTGGGGTGGTACCAGGAGGGCTCTTTGATTTGATTGATTGTAATAGTGATTCCGGGCGCGTTAACTGCTAAGGTTATTTGTCCC
This sequence comes from Acheta domesticus, assembly GCA_031308135.1. Classification (NCBI taxonomy): domain Eukaryota; kingdom Metazoa; phylum Arthropoda; class Insecta; order Orthoptera; family Gryllidae; genus Acheta; species Acheta domesticus. The sequence continues at coordinate 55,587,088 of JAHLJT010004567.1, forward strand.
GCAAGTGTGGTGTGTGTTTTCCTCGAAAGGTGACGCCAGTCTTCTCCCGCTGGATGGTGAGATCCGGCGTCGACATCGCTATCTAGATAGTGTCAAAAATCCTCGTACATCCGGGATTAGAACTTAAGACCTCCCGGTCAGAGGCTCTGCGGTGACGTCAGTTGATGGCATGAGTCACTGGAGGAGGGAAAACTCTGCAAGCCGACGTGTGTATTGGCGTCGGATCTCACATTTCAGTGGAGGGGGAACAATGTCGCTTCCATGGATATTACACACCGCACTACTGACCTTTTTTGACGCTCCCAGTCTCTACACTTAATTACTCCAGGCAAAAACTATTAAAAAGTAAAATTTGCGTGCAAGAATGAGATTAAAAATACGAAATGTTAATTTTTCCACGTAACTATCGCTAAATGTCAAAGATTCTTTGCTCGCGAAAGAATACTGATGTAACTTTCCATAATTTGATCTCAAAATGAAATGTCTGAAGGGCTGCGATGCGGCCAATTCGAGAACCATGCTTCCCTTTGTGCTCGCCCTCCTGTTCGAGAGTCCCGCTTCCCTTTCATAACGAAGCCATTCCATTCGGCCTCCTCTGCGCGCAGCCGTCGCTAGTTGCGTGACGTCGGAGTAATACGCCCTAATGGCCGAATGTCAGGAGCCGCCGTCGCACAAGGAGTTATCTTGGTGCGCGATGTTGCGTGTCTTGCCCGTCATATCGCACCCTCGTCGCCCTCTATTGTCATTTTCCATCCCGGTGCGTTGACCTCGTCCGCTTGTAAATTCTGTCAGGTTACAACCACGGCCTCAGGTTTTATGATGCATTTCTCAAACTGTGATAATTATCTCATCTTCTCCTTTTGCCCATTAGTTTTATAAGAGTATTATAATAGATTCACTTCTTCTGAAACAATACTTAAATACTTTTCTCAGTTTGTTACTAAGTCAGCGAGTTGTATAATGTGAATGTTTGCATTATGTGCAATTAAATTAAGTATGAAATTTGACAGTCTGTCTCAGTCTTTGAGTGACTTGCTTTCTGCGACCATCCATCATCCTACATGTTACATCCTACTATTATTAGGTTGATGAAGGTACACAAAATCGGGTAACATTATTCCTGTAGTGTTACTTTGTCTTAATTGAAGAATAATTGAATCTTGCCTGCTACGAACTGATAGCTTTGAGATCGTACAGCGGTGGTAATTCCAGATGCCTCATTACTACTGAAGCAAACCTACTTTCAACATAGTAATGATAATTTCTACTAAATTTAGGACAAAGTGAGCAGCAATTGGGCCAGGCCACTTTTTATGATAATGCTGAAAATTTTCTTATCCCGAGAACCTTTGACATTTAATTTTCAATACAAGACGACTAAAAATAAAAAAGTAGAATAAGTTGTTTATTAAAAAAGTTAAGACAAACCTCAGACTATTCTTGAGAAAAGTCTGCAAGCTGATTCTTAAGAATATTTGTAAATTATTAATTATTGTTATGTTATGTTTATTGTTACGTTACATTTTTACTATTTACTATAACATTTATATCATACATACGAGCCTTCTCTTAGTTTTGTAATTCCCTTATCATAAATGAACTTGAGATATGTAGCTATAAAAACATTCCATCCTTTATTCATTTACAATAATAAATCATCTTAAAATTGATGTAATTGCAACCGTCTTGGTGTTATTTTTCAGCCCATATTATCTTTCTCCCTTTCAATGCCTCCTTGTCTGTCTCCCCCGGGTGTTGCGGCCGCCGTCACCTGCAGCGCGCTCTTTACAAAGGAGCGCGGGCGCGAGGCGCGACGCGGATTAATTCCTCTTATTAGCGGCCGCGCGCGAAAGAAGTGCGGGGCGCGGACGCGGACAAAGCCGGCATAATATAACAGCCCCGCCCCGCCCCGCCCCACCCTCCATCTTCTTCACCCCCGGATTCAACCCCACTCCGCTCCCATTGCGCTTCACCCCCGCCCTACTCCATTTCGCACCGTCTCCGCTGTCCCCGCTTCTTCCCCCGTCGCTATATTCGCTTTATTTCGCATACCGTTTCCGTCTTATCTCCGCTGCCCTCACTTCACAACCTCTCTGCCACTTTTTGCTTCACTCCCGTTCCGCCCCGCTTCTCTCCACACGGTCCCCACCCGGTGTCATCTCTCTTTCGACCCATCTTCACTCCTTCTCTCTACACCTCCTGCTCGCCCCGTCGCTACTATTCCGCCCCACCACCGCCACATCCCTGTTCCGCCCCACCTTCCATCTTCTCCACCCCCGAATTTAATCCCACTCTGCTCCCATTGCGCTTCACCCCCGCCCTACCCCACTTCGCATTGTACCGCTCTCTCTGCTTCATCCCCCATCGGTACATCGCTTTATTTCCCATAGCGTTTCGCCTTACCTTCGCTGCCTCCGCTTCACATCTTCGCTGCCACTTTTTGATTCATTCCCACTCCACCCCGCTTCTCTCCACCCGGTGTCATCTCTTCTTCGACCCATTTTCCCTCCTTCCCTCTCCACCTCCTGCCCGCCCTGTCGCTACTATTCCGCCACCGCTTCGTCCGCTTTCCATCTCAAACCCCGTGCCACTTACGTCTTGCCCGTCTCGCCTCGCCATTCCTCCAACCCGCCCGCACTATCCCCACCCACCCTGCATTCCCACCCTACCGTGTCTCTGCGTCTCGCCGCCTCGCTCTTGCGTCGGCTCCGCGCACTTTCTATCGTCTACTCAAGCACACGCGCGTTCCCGGTTTCGGTTCTCTCCATTCTCTCTGGAGGATAATTTTTCTAGCGGACGGCTGCTCTGATCGGTAATTTTTCGTTGTTTCTCCGATACGTTCCAGGCGAATGCAGGAGCAGTACCCTAACAAACGTCTGTCCTCACCCCTTACTTACATACACATACACGAACATCCTGTACACTATTACACATGTCGGGAGACCTGTCAGGAGCTTAGAGCTTGTCCCAGCTGGAGCAATGCTTCTCTGGTAGGAGGTGCCTGGTTGAGGAACACCCCGCTAGCTGACGGTAGGTCGGCGCCGCATCTCGCCATTCACGGGGGGGGGAGATCACCGCCACCTCCCGAGGCACTACATTTACGGGACCAATGACGTGCCCGGAATAACTAACGATCTCCCCATTCTCGCCCTCATTACCTCTTGCTGTGCCTTGCGCTAGAATCTCGCCACCACCCCAACGACTCTTCCTCTCACTTCCCTTAGCGCTTTCGGTACGTCCCTCTCCCCGGCACTCACATTCTCTCTCTCCTTTGCTACGGCCACGCTCTATGGTCCATTTCCGCATTTCACACTCCACCCCCCAACGTACCCCCACTCCCCCTCCAACGCCCAATCTCCCACCAACGTGCCCCCGTCCTTCGGTGCGTGTTCTGAGAACGGGTGCAGCGTGTGCCGGGCAATTGTCCCATGCCGCAGCCCCCGCGTCAGAGCGAGTGGCTTTCGCAAAACAGGCACTGAGCGCAGAAAAAGTGGGCTATTTTACTTCTGGAAGGGAATAAATGACCCTGTTTTAAGATGTGAAAAGAATGGCTTTATTTTAATTTTAGGAGCAGTTCCCGTAGAGACCAGTAAAGCAGTTTCTGGGACAGCGACAGAAAGAGTAGGAAATGAATCTGTTATTAAGAATCACAAAAATATCCATTATAGTGAAAGTTAACGTATTATAGTGAAAGCATTTAAGTTAACTATGTGTTCAGAGTAGATTTTCAGGAATACTTTTACGTAAGCTACAAGTAAATGAACGTGCTTTTAATTTTTCCCCTGTAATATAGAACATAAAAATATAATACTCCTCTGAGATGAAGCTTATTTTCAATATATGTTTCGACTTTGTAGAGTTTTTTTTATTCCGGTTAACATTCAAAGCAGTTTCGGGAGTTGGACAATACCCACCTATTTGTGTAGTTTCCTTAGTTGTAAGAGAATTATGAAATAGAATTTAACGTCTTCTTTCCATCAAAAACAATTATCACTCTTTGCGTCTTTATTAAAAATGAAACCTAATTCATGACACACAAATATTATGGCACTATATATGTTTAGGAAATTTTTTTAGCAGTTACTCATATCTAAGGGCTGAAAGTGCAACGTAATCTAATGACAGTTTAAAATACTGATGCTGCTGTTAGTGCAAAAAGTATCAAAATGTACGTGACCGTTATTCTTTATGCAAAAATACTTAATTGTTCTTCGCCAAACACGTTATATTTGTGTCCTTTTTTCATTTTGGTACTGCGAAAATATAGTCATCTTAAATTAAATATAGGCTCAAGTTTGTATTTAATATGAGATTCACTTTTAAACAATCAATACATCTTAATCAGCGATTCAAATAAACAGTGTAAGTATACAGAAGGGAGATGGCAAAGCTTCAGATTTCGAACGGTTGGTTATTAAAACCTCTATAAAATGTGAGAAGTATCGACACATTGTAATTCAAACTCGCACCTTCGCCGTCCCAAACACGCGCAATACGGAAGGTCGCGTTACAGCGTTGGCTTTCTATCTGTGCCGTTGAGCTTCTTGAAATAATTCGGTTTCCAATAGCCGGCGCGGAAGACAAATGAGAGTGCGTCCCCGTGGCCGGCGTCTCCACGCTTCCGGCGCTGGTCCAGGCTGACCTCCGCCCAGCCCCGCCCCTCCCCTCCCCCCCTCCCGCGCCGGACCGGCCCCGGCACCGCCCACGCCGCCGGCACGGGCGCTCCACGTTTCCGGCGCGCGGCCCGCTGCTTTATTGTTTCCTTACTCGCCCGCCCCCTGCAGCCGCCGTAAATCTCGCGAGAGTTAAATATTAACGCCCGTATTGCGCGCGCCAGGGGCCGCCACCGCCGCCGCCGGAGGCGTGGCACGCGGGGCCGGGCGGAGGGGCGAGCCCGAGCGGGCGGGGGCGGCGAGTGGAGAGCAGTGGAGGGGGATTGGGAGGGGCGGCGCAGCCGAGTCGAGGCGGGTCGGGGCGGGGTGAGGCTTGGCGTGCTGTTGCGTGCTTCGGTGAGGCGGGTGTCGACGCAGCGGGGTGACGAGGAAGTGGACGGGGAAGGGTGGAAAGGAGCGGTGGAAAGCTAGCAGGGGCGGAGTGGAACGAGACGGAATGTGGTAGTAGGTGGCGGGGAGGGACAGGATGGGACATGACGGGGCGGGGCGGCGCGTGGCGCGGCGGTTTGGGACGGGGAGGGTCAGGCGGAGGGGCAAGGCGGGGCGAGTAGGAGAACAGTGGACAATCCAAAGAGATCAAGGGTTAGAGGAGAAGGAGAGGATTGAGAGGAACTGGATGAGTAGGCGCAGAGTGGAACAAGGCAAGGTAGAGTGAAGTGCCGCACGTGGCTTTGCGTGGCGTGGCATTCTTGGCATGGCATAGTGGGGAAGGACGGAGCGTGATGAGGAGTGACAACGGGTCGGAATGGTACGGACCGGCGTAGGGTGGAACAAGTCGGGAAGAGGTGAAACGGGCCGAGGGTAGAACTTGCTAAGTGGGGGGGAACTGAGAGGCGCTGAAGAAGTGTAAAACTGGACAGGGCCAAGGGGAGGCAATGGAGCAGGGTGAAGCTGGAGGAGAGAATTAGGGTGGGGAAGTAGGAGTAGGGGCGATGCGTCGCGAGCAGCCGAGGCAGGAATGTAGGGTAGCGAGAGCTCTGAGGGCAAAGGCGGGCTTGAGGACCTTGCATACCGTAAATTGGGAGATAATTAGAAGGAAAAATACTTGACACAAGTTTAAAAAATTACTTAATTCATAATCCGATTTTACTGTTCTTTCGATTCCAAAATGCAATAATTTTTCTTTTTTAACTTTCGTTTCATTGACAGATACAGCAAATTCTGACATGTTTCGAAGCGGGGGCCCAATAATTCCACATTTCAATTATTGTCATTTGCTGTAGCATGTTAGCAAACGTCTGTATTGGTATGGAGTTGATTATAAGTCCAATGGACGTTGCGAAGGCGTGTCCGGAAGGCGTGTCCGTTTGGTGTGCTGCAACAAATTTGAGAATCTTCTACGAGAAACACACCGTTTTGTTGGCAGAAAAACGAGGTATACCTGCTAATTTCTTTTTGTTAACGGAACGAATTGTATGCAGAAAGTAGTGATATAATTCAAAGCCTGAACGAAAACGAATTCTTTTTATTCTTTTGATTGTGACGTGATCATTAGCGAAAATACCACACCACGAATGGTTTTGTGTTAGACGGTGAAAAGATATTTTGAACGCTCACTGATTGTATTTTCCTTTAATTCGCCATTTTAATTTAGTAATGCTTAGTCAATTAATTGTTATGTATATAGAGTTACAATTATTGGAAGCCTATTCCTCCTCCTATTCAAATTCTTGAACTCACGTTAGTTTTCTTCCGAAAACGGCCCCCGGAAAAAATTGGTCGAAGTGTTTAAAGGAGAAAGGACAAAGCTAAAACAGAAAGTGGTGAAGAAATATAAGGAAAAGTGAAATAATATATGGATGAAGAAGATTGGGAAGAGGAAAAGAATATGAAAAATATGAACACAAGATGAAGTCTCGTTTTATTATTCCCGCAGTTAAAAAAATCTAAATAAAAATGAATTGCCGAAAGGTATGTACGCGCATAACTTCTGAACGACTGCACCAAATTGGATAATTCTTTTTGTGTATGTGTGTTCGTTATTGTCAGGGCAAGGTTTGTATAAAATGCAATTCCCAAACCACCTGAGCTTCACTATTGCTGGGCGTTGCCGAGTGACGTGGGGCAAGGTCAAGGAGGACAAGAGGAGCGGGCGGCGCAAGTTGATGGAAGGAGAGGGAAAAAGTGACACATAGGGAAAAAGACACGCAGGAAAAAGAGACACAGAGGGGAAAAGAGAAACAGGGGGAAAGGATGACGGAGGGAAAAGAGACAGAGGGGAAAGGGACACAGTGGGAAAAAGACAGGGGGAAAAAGAGAGAGAGGAAAAGATTCACAGGGGAAAAATAGACACAAAGAGGAAAAGAGAGACTCAGAATGGGGAAAGTAAGAGAGTTAGAAAAAGACAGGCAGAAAAAGAGAGGAGGAAAAGAGGAGGAAAACGACAGATGAGGAAATATATTAGGGAAAAGAGGGGGGAAGACAAAGGGAGAAAAGAGAGGGGGAAAGAAAGAGAGAGGGGAAGAGGAATATTTCCACAATTATTTCTTCTGCAGCAGCAACGCGACGAGTACCAGGTACTTTAAATTAAATATCACTGGAGGTACCTGAAATGCGAGAAATATTCCTCATTATTGGTGGAAAAGTTGTATAGAATGCAGGAACATGTAAAAAAAACTTTCAGAGAGAAGAGAATATCAGAAATGCATATCCTAAAGGAAATGAATTTCGGTAGCATTGGTTCAAATTGACGCATTAAACGTTTTTCTGACGAAAAAATATGAATAAGAAGCGAGATAGATAAGGAGGTGAAAAATGCCAATTGACCAACTTAAAATATTTTAAAATACTTGTAAATCTAAAAAGGTCAAGAAAATCTTGAGATACCATTCAACATTATCGTTTCAATAAAAAATCAAATATTCCAACAGTAGTTTTTATTTAGTGAATCGAATAGTGGTGTTTTAACGACCTGCAACTGAATTTTAGTTTCCCGTGTAATTTAAAATGTGAACGACACCACTCAGAATTTGATAATGCCACTCAGTCCGACATTCCGACAAATACATAACAAATAAAGAGGAGTTTATTTGTTTTTCCCGGGCGTTACGAATCCATAATTTGATATTAAAAACTTCATTGCGGTCTAACGAATTTTCAATTGACATCTCCAAATAAGGAAGCTGCTAGCCAGAATGGTGGGCGAGGCCGGACAGCAAACCGGAGGCGGAAATGTCAGAGTGCGAGCGAGGGAGGAATTCCGCGCAGGTCAACCAACGACCACAGGACGTCCGAAAAAACGGTAGAAGCGGGAGGGCCAGTGGACTGTAATGATAGCGGCGCACGGACGGAAAGAACGAGGACGAAGAGAAGGGGGGCGAAATGGGTTAGTGGAAAGGATAGGCGGAGGTTAGAGGGTTGAGAAATGAGACAGCGGGGATACATGTATAAAGAAGAAAGGGTAGAGGTGGAGTTGGAATAGTGGGAAGTCTGTAGGGACGTCATTCGGCGCAAATGAAGCAAGTTAGAAAAATGGTAATGGGGATAAATGAGAATAGTTTGGCGCTTGATTGGTGGGATGGGAACATGTGAAGAGGGTGTGGTGAGGAGGGTGCGGTATGGAGTATACGGTGAGGAGGGTGCGGGGAGGTGGGTGCAGTGAGGATGGTGCGGTGAGGATGGTGCGGTGAGGAGGGTGCCGTGAGGAGGGTGCGGTGAGGAGGGTGCGGTGAGGAGGGTGCGGTGAGGAGGGTGCGGTGAGGAGGGTGCGGTGAGGAGGGTGCGGTGAGGAGGGTGCGGTGAGGAGGATGCGATAAAGAGGTTGGGGTGAGGAGATTGCGGTGAAGAGGTTGAGGTGAGAAGGTTGTGGTGAGGAGGGTACCGTGCGGAGGGTGCGAGGAGAAGGGTACAATGAAGGTGTGGTGAAGAGGTTGAGGTGAGAAGGGTGCGGTGAGGAGGGTGAAGTGAGAAGGATACCTTGAGGAGGGTGCGGTGAGGAGGGAGCAGTGAGGAGGTTGCGGGGAGAAGGTTGTGATGAAGGTTTGGTGAAGAGGTTGGGGGGGAGGAAGTTGGGTTGGAGGTTCTTGTGAGGTCATTGGCGTGGGTCTGGAGGCGTGGAGTCTGCAGCAGGGTGTGTTGTTGGAGGAGTTGCGCCGAGCATTGACGTTTGGCGCTGTGCGGAGGAGGAGCGGCGGCGGAACAGCGCGCCGGGGACTGAGGCGAGCGGCGCGTTAAGTTCGTCTATGAGGCGCGTAATGGCTTTTGTTGGAGAACGGCCCTCTGCCCCATGGCCCTCTGCGAGTGCCGGTGCAGCGCCCCTCTTCCCTCGCGCGTCCAGCTGCGTCGCCGCGCTCTGCCAGGGGAGGGCGTCCATTGCACTTCGCCAGCAACGCTATGCAACTTGCAAACAGGCGAAGCCGTTGAATTTTATTTTTCCAGCAAGCCATTCAATGTATTCAATAAATCAGTTGTAATCAATGTAACATTAAATATGATTTTTACTTTTACACCTTACGAAGTTCTTCGTAAGAAGAGAAAGAAATCGTGCGCCGGAAAACGGTGAATTCATGTTGCTAAATGTAGCAAAAAAATCCTCTAATATGTGCTGTAACCACGTGTGGTGTAATCCAAGTTGATTTGTGAGGTCTCTATGACAAACTTCAATTAGAAAAAAAAAATCCAGGAATTGAAACCGTAAAACTATTCTCTCCATTTCTGACTATAAGAAAACATGATAATGTTTTCAATTTTTATTTATCGACACGCTCTGAGGAATGAAGATTACAGTAATTCGCCTTAGTAGCATGTAACCCTTCAGCGCTAAGGTTTTATCATGATAGATGACTTAGCACAAGGTCTTTGCAAGAATAACGGAAAGAGAGTCGAACGAAGAAATTTGGACGAAATAACAATTAATAACTTATTTTTTCTAACTGTTTTTTCTAAAAGTTTAAAAGGTACAAAATGACAATGTGCATTACAGTACACGGCAGTAATACATTCTTTTACATAATGCACTCTTTTTGCTTTCTCTTACAAGGTATCTTTAGGAACTCATAAAATAAGAAAGTTTATTGAATCGATAAATGCTCTATTACGACAATAATACGAATGATGACTTAAAACAATTACTATACGTTCGAGATATGAAACTTTGTAAATGCATATTTGCAAAGTTAGGAAATCCATGGAAACCCAATCATGCTATAATAGTTATAGAAATAATAAGAAGGGAAAATTTCATAAATAAAAAATATTTATTCATGCAATTTTCCTTACTTAGACACAGAAATACAAATTAAGTTTCTGATTAGAAGATATTCAACTCTAAAAGAAAGGTCAATGTTTATTACACAATAATAATTGCTTGATTTAAATACTGAGAAATGCCTTTCTGATGCCAAGGCATTAAATTATAACGCTGCTGCACTTCACTTATTTGCTTGTTATATACGCATAATAATGTGTTTAATAACTAAACTAATGCAGTATTATTGGTAAATGCAAACAAGAGAAAAGTTTTAATAGGTTTGATAAAAAACGTCGTAGGAATTTGGCGTTCGGAATGACTAATGACAAATATTTCCTTTTTTTAATTACTTATGTATTGTCACAATATTAGACATATATAATATTTGTTCGTTTCACATCATAGTAGATTTGCATTTATATACGATCTCTGTAAGTACACGGCATCTTACTACGCATATATAACATTGCTTTAATTAACTCGCGTGTATTAACTTTGCTTCCAATGATTTACACATCTCAACCGCCACGCTCTCATCGCAGTCGAGCACACCGCGTTCACGCGAGCATCCGTTCCCGTCCCGCACGCGTTTGCATTAAGTGAATATTAGGCGCCGCGAGACGCCGAGTGCGAACGCGCCCAAATTGTTGGTTTACTCGGCCGCTCCCTAATTTACAACTAACTTCCAAGGGTCGCGGGCTATTCAATTTGGCTTTCCGGTTAAGTTCGTTTGATGGAACGCGATTGTTCTTATCGTGTTTGCGGTGCATTGTGCTGCATGCTGGGGCTGCGCCGGGCGCCTGGCGTGGAATCGGTGAAACGCCCGGGCGTTGGCCCCGACCTTTATCCTTGCAGTCCGGCCACGTTGGCTGTTTGCCTCTCGCTCTGCCACCCGCGCCAGCGCGATGAGGGGCGCGCCTGTGCTGCTCGGTCTGTCGACGAAGGAGTTGCCCTCAGTGCCAACTCTGGCAATGCTCTCTGATGGGAATTGTTTTGACGTTTTCATGAGTGAATGAGTGGAGTGACGAGGAGAGAGAGTGACGAGGAGAGAGAGTGACGAGGAGAGAGAGTGACGAGAAGAGAGAGTGACGAGAAGAGTGAGTGACGAGAAGAGTGAGTGACGAGAAGAGTGAGTGACGAGAAGAGTGAGTGACGAGGAGAGTGAGTGGCGAGGAGAGTGAGTGGCGAGGAGAGTGAGTGACGAGAAGAGAGAGTGACGAGGAGAGTGAGTGGCGAGAAGAGTGAGTGACGAGAAGAGTGAGTGACGAGGAGAGTGAGTGACGAGGAGAGTGAGTGACGAGAAGAGTGAGTGACGAGAAGAGTGAGTGACGAGAAGAGTGAGTGACGAGGAGAGTGAGTGACGAGGAGAATCAGTGAGTAAAATAATATTGATTCCGGGATTCTCAAGTAAGAGGTTAATTAGTCCTTTAAGTATAGGCATGTTATATTCCAGGAAGTGACAATCTTCTTTCCCAGCTGAAAGGTGAAATTCGGCGCCAACCTACACATCTACTTGTTTGGATTTCTTCTCCAGATATCTCCCCTAGAGGAATATCTCCTCAGCCAAGACATGCTCCAAGCTGCCGACTAGTCTCTCGATGTGTGTGCGCTGTAGATGAGTGTACGAATGAAATGCTGTGGTAGAAATGGTCGCGTGTGGTTCGTAGGCCATTTGAGAGAGTGCTGCTCTGGTTTTCACCTGGTATTGATAGGAGAAACGAGGAAAATTGACGATCAGAGCGACCAGCCGCTAGAATTCTCCTCCAGACAATGATTGAATTGTACTCAGCTATGTAGTTAGTGTGGAAATTCCGCTGACGGAAATGGAAATATATACCAAACCAAAGTTTGTATTCCATGCGTCTCAATGCCACGATTCTTTTTCCCAGTGTTATTACTATATACAGTATTACAACCGTATTACTACATTCATTGCAGAGCCACAGGCAATGATTTTCAGATGATATACATTCAGTGTGTCTCAACCAGATTTAGTCAGTGAAATGTTATATTAAAATACGAAATTAGTTCGTAAATACCATCCTCAGATTATTCTGCGACAGTTCACTTCAGTGACCCCCCCCCCTTTAACGCAGTTTCATTGAGCATCTCTCGTTTCCAATTACTTATTCGAACGCATGTCCTGACACTCGACTCGCTTCATTCAGTTTATTCTGGTTCTTGTAATTGTAGCCCTATTCCCGACCGCTCGCTCTTTTCAGTGAATAAGTTTCAACACATCTCATATCTCCTGGGTAAATAATACACCCACCGCAAAACCTACCTCGCTCTCTCCGTATCAGAGGCCAACTGCTTTATTCTGCTTTTTCGAGTATGCTTAATTGCTAGGGAGTACTCCCTTACAATTTCGCGAGGCATTTTACTTCCCACACATCCTGCCTCGCTTCTCTGCCACATCGCTTTCACTCTCCGAGTCTCTCCGTCGTCTCCAGTCTCCACGGGACGGGCCAGGGTCGGCGGGCGCCCGCAACCGGCTAACCCAGTTAACTTGCAAATAAGCGGCGGCGGCGGCGACTCGGAGCAGGCAGCACAGCACGCAGCCGGCGCGGCGGCGGGGGCGGCGGAGGCGGCGGCGGCGGCCGCGGGGGGCGGGGCGCCGCGGGGGCGGGAGTCGCACCATTAGCGCTGTTGTCGCCGTCGGCGAGACCCATTAGCCACGACACTCCGGCGCTCGCTCGGCCGCGCTCTCGTTATTAACAGCGCCGTCTCCGCCTCCCCAGCGCCTCCGCCGGGCCCGCCCTTGCACCCCCCCCCACGCCCCGCACAGATAAGCTGACGACGCCGCGCCGCGCCGCGCCGCGCCGCGCCGCGCCGCGCCGCGCCGGGCAGCAATCGGGCGTTCCTTCCGGCGGACGGCACGGCGCCTTCCGCGCACGTATCGGCCGGCCATCCGCACGTAGAGGCCCCGAAAGGCCCCCGCGCCGCACGCTCCGCCGCTCCGCTGCTGTGCTGTCATCTCGGAGGACCCGTCTTGTGTTGCTTCTCCGCGCCGTCCTTTCCCAAACTCGCCTTACTCGGACTTGCCTTACTCGTTTCTTCGTTTGCCTTTATTTCCTTGCCTTTGCTGCTGCTTCTTCTGGAGTCGTTGCTGTCGCCGCCGATGTGCGTTTATATCACTTTCTCTAATCTACGCTCCGTCGTTTTGCAGTCTACTTCAGACTTGCCTCAATCATTTGTCCCGTCTCACTTTCCCTTCCTTTCTTTATTGTGCCCCCGTGTTTGTCGCTGTCGTCACCATGCGTGCTTTCACTTGCTGTAGTAGTATCTATATATGTAGAGTTTTTTAACTGGCGTAATTAAAACACAGCCCCTCATGCTTTGTAAAATGATATGACGGTAAACAACTTTATGAAGCACACACAACGAGTTTCTTCTGGTTGAAAATCTGAAATTAATTTAAATCGCAAGCTTTGCACAACTGGTATTGTCTTTACCAACAATTTTATTTGGATATTTTTGACTGCTTACCCATCCCCTTCATATTTATCATTGCAGAGGATCCTCCTTCTGTTGCCCCTCCGTTCCGCCCTTTTGCGGAGTCAATTCCAGTCTTGCCTCTCGCATTTGTCCCTTTGCCGCTCATTCTCGCCTTCTCTAGTGGTCCTCTACAATGAGTCGCCCTCTTCGTTCCATCTTGTTTCAACAACTTCACACTTCTTCTCATTCCAACTTCTTTCTATCCTTATCGCCCTTGTTATCCCCATCCACCTCACTCACCCTTCGCCGTGCTCGCCTTCACCACTTTCGTTGCTTCCAGGCCAGTCTCACCTTTCTCAGTGCCTCACCCTCCTCATCATTCTTTCTCTTTAATTTCTCTGCTCTCGTACACATTGCTGGCCTGGCCCGTTGTCTCGGTCCTCGTTGTCGTTCCAGCCATCGCCCCACTGTGTCTTCTCCGCCCACCTTCCCACTGCAGTTCCAACTTTCAAGTTGATGAGGCAGAGCGCTGCCTTGAGTTGCGCGATTTGCGCGCATCACAGTTTCGCCCTCACGCCAAGTGGTCGGCAACATCTTACTATCAGACACTTACTTGTTATCTTTACGCTACTTGCTGTTTCAAGCTTTATTTTAGTACCTTTTTCAGCAGGCGAAAACAAAGCACTGTACCTCGTGGTTAATAATGTTAAACGCATTTGGTAATAAACGACCCTGAGAAACATGTGTACCGAGTTTTGAATGAATAAAAGACTAAAAGAAACTTAATATCACAAAATGGGAATGGATGGTATTGTCTTTGCCAACATTTTTATTTATTTTATAACAGCTTTCAGCACCTTAGACCCAGATTACCCAGTACTATAGCGTAGGTAGTAAAAGACAGCCATAGACTAAATATAGAGAGACATTAATATACTATTAAACTGAAGGGATGAGTTATAATCTTCCAATCAAATTGATGTCATTTTCTTATTAATTTAATCTCAATGATTGCTTGTATTATAATGTTTACTCACTTGAAATATTGGGAGAATAATGCTGTAACGCAGTGACAGTTCAGAGGTTTGGCTTTTCAAAGATTGATTTCACTGAGAATCTAATCTTACTTTTAAAACGATGATTTACTAAGTGCGGAGTGCTCGCAAGGGTCGAGCAAACAATGATTTAATTATTGTGGTTTGATGAGGTTAATGATTAATAAAAAGATGAACGAAGGTTAAATGGTGGAATGAGGTTCGGGGAAATGGGAGGACCCTGAGTAAAACAATGCCAAGAAATCACTTCGTCCAGCACGAAGTCCACAATGATTGACCGGGTATCAATCCCGAACTCCGCGAGGAAGGCGTAAGTGGATCCAATTACGAAGTACATTGGTTGGTCTGCACCGATGTTGATGGGGCACATGCTGCAAAAGTCTAAACGTTTCGCTACTTCTTCTTGAAAACAAAATGTTTATATAACTCGTGGTTGGCGCTCTGCAGCTCTCTAGTAGTATAATTTAGCAACCCAAGATTGGTTTAGAACTAAACGTTGCAAAAATCTGCTACAAGAGAGTTCCGACAATGACATAGTGGTTGATAAGCAGCCTTCGACGGGTTATACATTATTAGGATAGGTTAGATGGTCAAATCTGCCGTCTGGGAGCCAGCAAGCCTTTTGGGAGAGTCTTGAAGTGTTCAATGTGCAAAAATAATTTACGAATATTAACAGCTATTCTGTTTAAGAGGTATACTTAAAAGTGTAGGAAACTTGAACTGCAAATTAAAAATTAAAAACTTTTTTGCAATATTTCTGTTCCAAATTCATTTGAAGGCATGTCAGTAATAATATAGAAAATATTTTTGTAACACATATTACAAGTACGTGACTTTCAAAAATGAAATTACATTGCTCTGTGTAAATAATATGGTAAGGAAAGATAATAGCTTTGAACCATTTATAAGTAACTGGCGATATAAAACCCCGAAAGTGCCCATTACTGCTGCATAGCGATTACCCCTTGCTTGGGCATCAAACTGATTTAAGACGAAAAATATTAATTTGCAGATTATACGGTAGTATATTCGTAGTAAACGGAAAAAAGTACATGCAATCCACAACACTCATCACGCTGAAAAAAAAATACCATCATGAACCGCTCTCAAACTCTTGAAATAGGATATTCGTGCCTCTGATTACACGCGAGTTATGTTTTTTAAGCCTAAGTCTTATTCAGGAAGATAACTTACACAATGATATCTTCTGTTCCATTTTAAGATTTATCTAATCTCAGCTCCCAACTCCACAGCATAGGTACTCAGAAATGATGAGAAACTCGAAATCTAAGTAAAATGAAATCTAGTATTATTAAATTACAAGGATTAGAAATAATCCACCACGATACAATACAATCAATACGATACAATCAATGTGATTACTTGATTTTCTGGACAATTTAATGTCAACGATCAGCAATGTTAGAATGTTTACTCACCCGCAGTATTGGGGGAATAATGCTGCAGCATTATTCCCCCAACATTGCACAATTCAGAGGTTGGCTCTTCAAAGATGGTGTCACTATGAAGCTGTTCTTATTTTTAAAATATTGACTTACGAAGTGCGGAATGCACGGGTCGAGCAATGATATTTTTATTGTGGTCTGAAGAGGTGAAAGATAAAATGAGATCCAGGGGAAATGGGAGAACATCGAGAAAATCTGCCAAGTTCAGCACACGGATTGGCGACTGGCGGGTGTCAAACCCGAACTCCGCCCTGGATTCAAATGACTTTTAACAATATTGCATGCTACTTTGGAACAAAGTTAAGAAATTGCTATTGTATGAATAGCTTTTAAAATTGCTTTCATTTGAATAAGTTTTCAGTGACAGTATTTAAATATCAAATTAATAGTTGTATATTCTTGAACCGAATAGTAATATCATCAGTCTGATCTTCCTCAATAACACACGTAACGTAATAATATCTGTGAGAACGTAATTCCTGCTCAGCTCTGAGGATCATGTAATCTGGCAACAGGATATATCAATCAGGATCGGGTCGGAGAAGGGAGATGCGCTCGGAGTCGCAATCAGACGTTGATTAAAGCGAGAGTATGTCTGCGGGCTGTCTGCGCTAAACTCTCTCTCTGTGAGGGAGACGATGGCAACGGTTCGACTTGGCAGCACGGCCGCAAATGTGAGTTGTAATATATCGTGGGCTTACAAGGAAAAGTTATTAAGTGCAGAATCACGGAACCAGAGGTTTGCAGATGAAAACTGGGTTTTTACAGACAGGAGTTTGTGGACGGATATTTATATTATTTAAATTATTTGCTTAGCAACAAGGCCATCAGAAAAATCTTTCCAATAAATTCTGTGTACAAAAAATAGTTCTCATCCGCATATCTCTAGTTCCATGGATTTGCTCTTAAAACCTTTTCCTTGTAAGACTTATTATAAATCTCTCTCTCTCTCTCTCTCTCTCTCTCTCTCTCTCTCTCTATATATATATATATATATATATATATATATATATATATATATATATATATTTATACTATTAGAATACTATACATATTAGACCGAGGTATTCAGTCGTAATAAGTCAGTTTATTTCTTCTGAATTATGGTTATCTATTTTTACTTTTTTTATATCTTTTAGATCACCTGACGCTAAGACATTTTAATATCTACTTGAAAGAAACGAACACATGGACGTACTTTAAAAATATTCATGTTATGAGACAGAAGATAATACCAACACTAAAGGTATTAAAACAGATAAATTTAAAACAATAACATTGTGATTCAAACCGTGCAGGTAAATGGTATTTTAATAATGAACCCAAGATTATCAACATGAAAAGTAGGAAGGGAATTAATTTGAAAAAAGAAACTTATATTGAATATATTAAGAGAGAAAGTATGAAATATCTTAATTCAAATCTTCATTAAAGACGGTATACATTTTTTTTCAACATATAATGAAGAAAAGAAAATAAGGAAATGCAATGTATAATTTTAGTTAGTACCGTGGGTGATCCACATATTATAAATGGAACCAAAATGGTCCCTTTTCCTTTCCCTTTGTTAGTGAGGAATTGAAGTCGATCTAAATTATTGATTGCACCAAAATTTCGCAAAATGTTGACGTGGGGTCAATTTGATCGCTATCCTCACGTACGCGTGAAAAGCTGCGCTCTCCCTCCCCAAGTGCTCGACGCAAGCAGACGCCACTCCCTTACGCACAGACGCTCGGGGACGTATCGGAAAATAATAATCTCATGACGCCCGAAATGAAAATTTCGATAGTCAATAGCGCGAAATCATTAATAGATTATTCCCAATTTCCTATGGAATATCGAGTTAATGAAGTTCGGTTTTCGTGCGCGAGATAATGGGCGACGATTAATCAAGGTATCGGAGAGGGATAATAGTTTTCGTGAAAAATGAACGTGCATGCATCTTACGGAGGGAGTGATGGATGATCTTTCTCAAAGTTTACAATACTCTTTGCTTGTCTCCTTTTAATTAATGTTACACGGTGTGAATTGTGAACAGGTTGAGCTTCGTCACGCAATTCTGAAGTATATTAGATCATTGATTGTATATTTCTAGTGAAAATTCCATGAAATCGATAAATGTATGCTTTTGTATTGGTGTCTCGTTTTGCATTATTTCTGTATGTCTGAAAGTATGAAAGAAAGAAAATTTTACTTTCATCCACCATCTGTATTACCATCAAGAATATTCTGAAATTTTTAAATGAAAAATATCTAATAAAGGAGAATGTTTAGATGCAATCCATCAGCCATCATTGTTATTAATGATCTCGTAGTAGTACAAGTCTGTCTGAAAGACGTGTCAACCTCGGATAATTCAAACCGCGCACGCGAAAGATGAACCTTACTCTGATCCGTTACACTTAGCGGCTGCTACAGAATCTTCGCTCCAACGAGACGTTCGTGAATACGTCCATTTTGCTTAAATTAATTAAGTTCTTCCTCACAAAAAATTCCTCAATGTACGCACACCAGGGTCCATTATTTCGAAGTAGTGCTTTTGTTAATAAATTTGTGACTCCGCAGGGAACTGCACGAGTGTTCTCCTCGGCCACGAGGCGCCGTACGAGCGAGCGCCGTACGCCGTACGAGGCTGTAGGAAGAGGAGAAGAGAATGGACAAAAGGCGCTGGGGAGGGGGTGTGAAGTGGCGACACACAGACTGGTACAGTAGACCAGAAGGATGCTGGGCGTTACGGGTGGTATCTAATCTAAATCATTCGTAATCATTCTAAAGTAAAGGCTGATGATTTTTCTATTATACTCATGAAATTAACACCAATGACGTTTAAGCCTCTGACCGGGAGGTCGTAGGTTCGAGTCCCGATGGTAGCAGAATTTTTGACACCAGCTAGGTCAAATTCAGTCGTTGTCTGGAGGAGAATTCTAGCGGCCGGCTGCTCTGATCGGTAGTTTTCCGTCGTTTCTCTGATCAACGTCAGGCGAATGCCGGAGCAGAATCCTAACAAACGGGACACGGACCGCACGCAATCTTTTCTTTCTCTTCCTTCTCATATCCTCGCCCCTTACTTACACACACACACACACACATACACACTAACATGCCCTACTCTACCACACATGCCGAGAGACTGGTCGGGAGCTTAGAGATTGTCCTGGCTGGGGCGGTGCCTCGCTGGTGGGAAATACCTGGTTGAAGGAAACCACACTATCCAATGGTAAGTCGGCGCCGGATCTCGCCATCCAGTGGGGGAATACCATCGCCACCTCTCGAGGAAAACATGTACTACACGTACGGGACTAATTACCTTAGAAGTTTTCGCGCCCGGTATCACTAGCAATCAATCAACCAATAACGTTTAACAGTACATCTGATATATCTCAAGAAAATTATCGGTGTATCTATCCAAATTTTCTAACCGCTTCTTTGAACTGGTCAGTCATCAGCTACGCTGTATCAGAAATATGAGGATGCTCTTAAAGTGCAGCGGTGGTTGATCTATCGAGACGTTGAAGTAAGTTGAATAAAATAATATAAATAAAATAATATTGACAATTTCGCAATCTCAACTCAGTTGGCCATAATTTCATCTGTGTAATTTTCTTATGAAATATTTCTCGTGCATTGAAAATTTCCAGAGAACTTCCTGAGTAGTGAAGTGCCTACGATAATTATTCCTTATCTAACTTTATTTTTAAACGTATGGCTTCGTTGTTAAAAATATTTTAATGGGAACTAAAAAATAAAGGGAAAGGGAGTAAATGTTTCAAGTTTTAACTCCTTGTGAAGACTTGCATCCAAAATTCTTATTTTTGTGTTTATTCAGCTATTATTTCTTGTATTTTTCATTGTTAATATTTCTTTTAGTAATTACGAGGAAAAAGAGGCGTTTTATGCTCTTAAATTAGCTAGTCTCTTGGCGTGCATTTCAGTTTATTCTGTTTGGCAACTCAAGTTATCAGAATTAATAAACGATAATGTTTCTGGTCACAATTTACAATATCAATAATGTAGATAGAGATCAGGTAGCTATCGTTATATTATTACTTTACATTTATTAAACAAAACATTAATGTAACATAATTGTACACTTAAAATGTAGACTTTTAATAGTTCGTGTATCAAAAAACAAGATGGCAGCTATTGAAGCAAAAGCTGATACATACAATTATTTGAAAGGGATGAATGAGCCAATAAAAGCTTGTAACAATCACAGCAATAAATGGGGATAGATGAAAAGGGTTATGTAAAATATGACTAGGGAGCCATTGCATATACAAAAGAACTTGACGATAGTAAACCTATAATTAATAGATGTACAGGAAGTAAATATATTCATGCCGTGAGAACGTGACGTCGTCAGGAACCTTTGGGAACATTTGTCTTCCAAAAAATGGATAATCAAGGCAGGCAATATTGGGTGGAACAGCCGATGAAGCCCGGACGATCTTTTTTGAGTGGCGGATGTTGGGTATACGCGTACAATGACGCGCTGTCGAACGAAATGTCATCTGCGATGTAACGTTTTTGAAACCGAACCGGTGGGGGTTAAATGGTGACTAATCGTGACAGAAGCATGGAGGTAATATGTTGGCATTCGAAATAAGTGGAACATGGGAATTGACATGATAGCAGATGAGTCAAAATATAATGTTCAAAATGGAAGTGAAGAGATACGTGCACGCAAAATCCGAAATGAGAGAAACTGCAAATTATAATTAGCTGTTATAACCGTGTTGAAAAAGCAAGGCAGAAAGAAGAGTAATGGACCTTAAAACCATAATTAATAGAATATGTGAAGAGAGAACGTATTGAAATTGCAAAGAAATAGAATGCAATTATTTTACTGGCGGCGTATATTGATGAAATAATAACGACCGT
Source organism: Acheta domesticus (assembly GCA_031308135.1). Taxonomy (NCBI): domain Eukaryota; kingdom Metazoa; phylum Arthropoda; class Insecta; order Orthoptera; family Gryllidae; genus Acheta; species Acheta domesticus. Next base: position 55,607,789 of record JAHLJT010004567.1, read on the forward strand.
AAAATGGAACATTTTGAGACCAAAATATATCAGATCGTAATGTATTTGCAACACAAATACAAAATATGGGGTTTACATGAATGCAGCTACTCTTTAATGGTAGGATAAGAAAAAGGTAATTGAAAAGCATGTGCACATGAAGAGATCCAAAAGAGATCGTGTGTAGAAAAAGAGTTAAACTGAAAAATAAATGGAAGACTGACGTTGGAGCGTGGCAGGGAGGATATCACCGCAGATGTGAAGTGGAGAGGGAGAGAAAGAGAGAGAGAGAGACAGACAGACAGGAAAAGAGATGAGGAAGAGAGAGAGGAAGACAGAGGAAGAGATATGAGAAAGAGAGAGAGGAAGACAGGAAGAGAGATGAGAAAGAGAGGAGAGATGAGAAAGAGCAAGAGAGCGGGTCGAGAATACAGGTTGTTGTAGAAAAGAGTGGAAAAAATGCAAAGCCTGAAGCGGAAATACGGTGACGCGGAAAAACCGTGCCAGTAAGAACGGAGGCAACGCGACAGAACGAGCGAATCGGAGGCGACGAAACTCAACCGGTGGGCGGCTCGGCTCGCGCCACGCCCACCCGCCGTCGAGCGGCGGCGGCGGCGGAAAGCAGAAGCAGCGGGCGGCAAGTTAAGGAAGGCGGGCGGTCGCTCGCTCGCCGCAGACATTAACCCTGCGCGCGAGGCGTTATGAAGTGCGGAACTTCCCGAGGGCTCCCCAGCCGCCTCGCCCACCCACTCCCCGCCGCGCCTCTTGGCGCCCCGCTCGTTCCGGCTAAGGGATTACAGCGGGCGGGGGCGTGCGGTCGCCGGTGGCGGGGACGGGGAAGGGGGCGGGAGGGAAGTGGCCGTTTGCGTACGCGAATTTAGGAATGCTCAGCCTAATGCAGTGTTCCGCGCGCGCGAGAGCTCTTGTTGCTGTAGTTTTCGCTGCTCTTTTGTGCGCTGTTTCCCGGATGGTGGTCGTGCGGAGGGGGAGGGGAGGGGGAAAGAAGGGTGGACGGCGTCGATGTGAGCACTTAAGGTTATTTCGGTCGATGTAGCCGGAACATGGTGATAATAGGGGATTATGACGGGGTATATCTTTCGGTTACTGCTCAGCGCTGGTGGTGTACGGTTCCCGCTCTCTATAAGCACTCAAATAGTGCCACTTTTGAATTCGAATTTCGGCTCGGGAGACATTCGAATATTTCTCTCATTTAGTGAAATTCACTTACGCTTGTTTTAAACTGAGTATTCTTAAATGTTTCGTGAACTCTTTTCCCCTCCTTTTGGAGAAAATAAAACCATACTTCTTAGGCAATTTTTTGCACAGACCTTGAAATCTGAAGAATATTTTAATGTTTTACGGACTACCTATAAATACATTCACTTCTTTCTCAGGTGATATATGCAGAAAAAGTGAATGTGCTTATTACGAAGGAAAATTTACATTACATACAAGTTTCATTCTTATGATCTTATAAATAAAACATGCATGAAAGAATTACGACTGCACCGATAACTTTGCGTGCATGTATTTGAAGAATGTGAGAGAGGAACTATTACAATCTAGGTTTTCTTTACGTTGGTAGTGATATTGATGGATTCGAAATTCCAATGCTAATCGGGAAGTTCCTACATACTTTTTGCAGTATTGGATATCGAACTTCTCCAGCAATCGGAGGTTATTACTTTCCGATATTGCTTCCTCTTTATGGCTGTTGTATGTGCTGTAAAGGAGCAGTGGGACATAGGCTTGGAAGTTAGACTCGTAAATTGAAGTAAGAAGGAAGCGAAAATTTTATTTAATACAGTAATGAAAATTGTTTTATGAATACGTCCGGAGAACTGTGGTCATAAAAAACTTATAAATATTTATTTTTAAAGATATTAATAAATGATGAACTTTTGAGACCATTACAGCTCAGAAAATGTTTTCTATATTTTTTATACAATATTTACGCAATATACACTACATTCCTACGACACTTATACTTAACTACTATAATATGATACTACAATTTGTGCAAAAAAATTCGTTGTGAGTAAGACCTTGAACTATAGTGCCTGGTATACATGAAGATTTAATAAATCCGACAACATTCATCTTGTACTCCACCTTAAATAGTTGCGAAGAACATATTCTATAGTGAGATGGTCGGTCCTTTTCTGTGAAAAAAATTTTCCTTTTTGTATTTAAGAGTGATTAAAAATGTTCAATGGCATTTTTGGGTTTCCTTAAAACTTTTTCTTAAAGTTTATCTTAAACATTTTCTTAAAATTTTGATCATTAGTTGGCAGGTTGCTAGGGAAGAATTTTATAAAATTAATGAAAATATATCTGTCCTTTTATGTGATTAATATGTAAAGATTTGTTGAAAATTAAGAGTAATATGTGTTTGATATAAATCCAAATATTTACGACAGTTTGTGTTCTCACGTTGGAAATCATTCATAATGCGTTTGATATGTGTTTTATAGAATTAATTTTCTTGTTTGGATATTGCACAGATTACTAATTATGTTTAAATACTTAACTATTGAATTGAGATGCGCATTTTTGTGTTCGTCTACTTAGTTCATTATGTTTTATTCTTTGTTAAATATTTCGAGCACAATGCTACTTTTTTTAATACTTCCAAAAATCATTTTGGTCAGCATAATTGTTTTGAAAGAAATGATTTCAGAGACCTAACCGAAACTATCACATCTGTGTTTCTCGGAACGAAACTGCGTGGACAACATGAAGCAATATAGTCATCACGGATATAAAATTCAGTGACCTGTTGAGCAATTGTGTTTAAGAACTCATTCATCTTAATTAACATTTCAACGCCATTGTCGCCCATATTCCTTGCTACAAACAACTGTCGTAAAAGCTGCCAGTAATCCCTTCTAGTACTCAAATTATTTTCCATCAACACGATATTAATTTTTACCCTCCAGCAACGCTTCTCCCGGTTGAAGGATCGCGTCGCGCTTTACGAACTGAATACGGGACGCGTCCCTGGAGCGAGTGGCGATTTGGGCGCCCGCCGCTTTGTGTCCTTGGCAAACAACGCCCAACGGCGCGCGTGCGAGCGCCGGCCGGCGGACGAGCCGACGCGTCTGTCGCTTTTGTGATTGCACCGCCGCGCCGCGCCGCGCCGATCGGAATCCGCGCGTCGCTGCCCCTCTCCCCCCCACCGCCCCCTCCCACCCACGGGTTTCGTCCGCCTGCCGCCTCGCCTCGCCTCGCGCCGCCCTGCCGACACCTGCCATCGGAATCGCATGAGCGACTTTCAAGCGGCGCCAAGCCGCGGCCGGCCACCGGCGAGCGGGGGGGGGGGGGGTAGCGGAGTGCGGGCATCCGCAGGCGTCATGCAGGACGAGGACGTGATGTGAAGGTTGACGAGGAGAGGTTTTGCGGAGAGCGCCTGATGGGAAAATTGTGGGTGGAAATCAGTAGAAAAGGAAAGTGTAAAACATTGTGAGCCGCTATGTGGTGACATGATACAAAGCATTAGGACATGAGGTGCTGTGAGATGGAACGTGACGGGGAAAACGCCACTTGCTCCTTGAGTGGGTGTTTGGAAAAATGTCAGAGAAGAGGGTCGTAGAGGAAAGGGAGGGAGAGAGGGAGTGTAAAGAAGAGGAAGGAGCTGGGTGGATCAGGGAGAGAGTGGGAGGGAGAGGGAGGGAGAGTGGGACAACCAAAGAAAGGAGTGAAATAGGAAAGATGATTGTGGGTGATCCTGTCGCACGGTGTGCGTGGACCTGAGATCGTCGTGACCTTAGGGAGAGGAACGAAGGGAAAGAATCTTATGGAATGGAGCAGAGAAAATGGAGAAGAAATTAAAAATAGTGTGTAGTATAAAGTAGCAGTGTAAAGTAGGCATCTTCACTATAGGAGCTCTAAAACGTGGACATATGAAGGGGTGTGTTGTTTTCATCAGTATGAGAAGTGAGTGGGTGGGCAAAGTGTGATGACGTGGGGGTTAAACCGGGAATAAGCGCCGAATGTACATTATTGGTTGGTATTGCAACATGATGGGAATATCGTGTCGGGATGCTTGTGCTAGAGCAGTGGCGAGAAGTAACACAAGGGATTTCACGGTGTTCAGGCGATAAAGGAATGTGGAGGGACACGTGTGTCTGGTCAGCACGGCTGCAAGTATCATACAAAATATTTGGGAGTATATTAATTGAAATAGGACGGTGGGACACTGCATTGCACTCATTAAGTACATGACTTTTCAGTTGCGGAGATAATAAAAAAACAGAAGTGATTTGTCGTCGGGAAGAGCCAAGCAAGTCTTTGGGAAATGTTTAGATAAGTGTTTCTCCGTAACTTCGACTGTTATTTTTATTAATTTTTCACAAATATTACATGGATATACTTTTTATTTTGAGACTTTCAAGTTGTACCTATAAAAAATAGTACTTAAATTTTTGGACGAATTCGAGAGGGATCACAGTGTGATTGATTCCAAGTTATTTCAAGAATGCACAATAAATTGCAGCATTAATTGCATACACATTTTGCTGCTCCACTCTTTTTATGGAAAAATTTGGTATCACACAGCAGTTCCCTGCAAAATAATGAATTTTTGATATCATTAATCAACATCCAAACGCATTTTGCCCTGAAGAAGGTCGTAGAATGGCGGCCAAAACGTTGACACTTTTGCCTAGGACACGGCTTCTACCGGACAGCCAAGTATTTAGTCTCCGGCCGCGGAAGCCTACGCTCTCAACATCCAAACGCCTTAATTTATGTCGAATTCATTACAAAGATGCGTGTGGCGATCCGGTGGCCAAGATCGCTAAAGCAGTAGTGTCGTAGCGATCTCGGACCAAAGGATCGCGATTTCGAGTCCCGCCTTGGGCATAGTTGTATTTGTGTTCGTCCTTTCACCCCTTATCATCACCGTATCATTTCAACTTCACAGTTACCATAAGGTTAAGTCCAATAGTGGTCGCTAATGACCTAGATGTTGATGCGACCTTAAATAATAAAAAAAATGCGTGTCTTTTGACTGGCTGAATTGAATTGATGCTTTAGTTGGTTGTAGGTGAAATATCTCGGAGAAGTGTGACAACATGATAGCAGTAGATAGTAAGGGGAAGATCGGCTGAGGTAGCTCAGGGCATCAATTTCTACCAATCAAGTGCCTCTGACCGGAAGGTCCTAAAGTTCGAGTCACGACAGTGGTGGATTTTGGACACTATCTAGCTAGATAGCGCGAATTCAGCCGCTGTTTGAAGAATTGCAGAACATTGCTACTCTTATCGCTAGTTTTCTGTTGGATTCTCCAATGCAATACCAGGTGTATGCCAGAGCAGTGCCTTATCAATCAGGCCATGGACCGCGCACGCTTCCTCATCCTTGTCTCATTACCTCCCACCAACATGAACCACGCTGCCATACTGGAGGACCAGTGGGGAGCTTGGAGATTGTTCCTCTGAGTGGAGGTAACAAATTTGAGTCCTCAATTTATTGGAGTTTTATGTATTTGTTCTTTAGGAACTTACAGTCAATATTCGCTAAATTAATCAACTTGTTTGTAAATGTAATAATTATTCACATGCTTCTCAGTAGGGTTATTTCGTTACCTCTGGTTGGTAACGCATAACCACCTTCTGTTGAGTTAGAATACAAGTAAGAGCCAAGGAAGCAGAAAATGGTGTAAGTAACAATGCATCAAAAATGAATGAGAGAAAGATGGGCCAATTTTGTTCCAGAAACCAGGACAGAAAATCAAGATGAATGTGTATCACATATAATAAATCTGTGTGCCATTTGACCTAAAAGATCATCACGATATAATGTTTTATAGTGTAGATGGGGATAGCTAAAATGTGTCTAGAATAAAAAAGTATTTAGAACTTTTGCGTTGGTAATATTTTATTATATTGAAATAAATGAACTCCATCAAATATTCAAAAAATATCAATAATACAAGATTTATTATTTGGGGTGTTCCAGTTATCTTCTTGGTGTTTCAAAAGTGTCAAAAATTTGGCAGTGGAAAGATTACAATAGAATATTATTTGTATTGTCTTCACTGCGTTTCTTTCAATTTTCTTCTTGGCTTCACTTCATCTTTTCTTACTTTGTACACATGGTTCTAAACCACCCTTTTTTGAAATGTTCCGTACTGCCAGCATCTTATAAAGTCTCTATTTGCAGTTGTTCTCTGTACTTAGTAATGTGTATAGTGTAAATACACTAGTTCATTTTGATTGGATATTTCATATAGAATTAGTCAATGAAATTTGAAGCAACATGGAAAATCAGAGGATTACTTGAAAAAACTCGTTGCATTGCAATGAAACAGGAGAAAGAAATTGCTGATTTGTTGCTTTTATTAGAAAACCAATGTGTAATACCAAAAACAAACATAATGGAACATTTTCAATTTCGGGCTTGTTTTTTCTACAGTCACAAATACGTAGCTTGTGTCGTACGTGCCACGTGTTTGCTTATTTATCTGAAAAGTAATATTTAATTAACACAGCTGTTTTTCTTTCAGTTTGCTCAGGATACCGAGAGAGCAATTGTTTTAAAGTTGTACACTAGGAGTCCGGGATTTAAAATTTCAAGTGATTTATTATATTGGATTTGTACAGAAAAGTGAATATGTAAAGAAAGCAAACAGAGTTGAATTTATAAAGTTTGTGTAATACACTATATTTTCGGACAATATCAGTGAACTGGAAAATGAGACGAAAATCATTGTAAAAACACAAACTCAACCAAATGTAAATGGTAATTTTAAAAAATATCACTTCGATTTAAAAGATAATACATCACAGACAAATATATTGGAACCAAAATGTCCTTTATACAATATCTACATTCAATGAAATGGACAGCTGAGCAAAGGTGAATGTATTGCAATGTTAAGTTGAAAGCTCTCCAAGATATCTGAGTGTTACAAAACATTCCTTCGATTATCAAATTATGTTGGTTATGCTTTAATGGGTTTCAAATTATTTTTAAAGTGAAAAATTATTACTCAAGAATTATCAACGTTCCATTGAGTCACAAATTTGTCATTATGCCAATTATTTGTACCATTAAATATATGAGGACATGAACGAGAAACACACGTGTTCCAAAATTTGTCAATCTGAAAAGTATTGCAAAATAAACAACTCTCTTTAAACTCAAACATCGGACTGATTTGAAAGCTTATGTTTCAGTATCTAACTTTTTACTACCGCGCACGCATCAAGATCAATGTGGAAAACCTAATCAGGTTGGACGCAACCTGTCACGATGTCCGTCATCGCTGAAAGAGCTCCGATGGCGTCCCGCTTCGCGTGCAGGCAACATTGGTAATCACGCTTTCCCCGAAAATCAATTTAAAACGCAATTATTACTTTAATTGCTAATAATTTGTAGCTTAGCAGTATGCAATTTCGCAGATTAACGTTAATGGCGATCGAAAAAATAAAAAAAGTCAGGATGTCAAAGCGGAAACAGCTTTTGATGGAAGCTCATTGCCATACGACGTTTATGGGACAATCTGGATTGGCCCTCATCACTGCAGATTAAATGCGTGAATTAGGAGTATGATAAACAGATATCTGGAATCGTTTTCATGTTCCTGGAAATGTTACCAAAGATTTTATAATGGGAATTACTATGTAGAATAATTGAAAAATCTATATTATACTCTAAGTGATTTTTAAGTTTGCAATATGAATTCAACAGCGTCTCTTGCTCTTAAGATCGTCCATAATATTTGAGATCATTTGGTTGGTATTTTAAAAAGTGTTATAAATATTTTTGATGAAAGTCATTAACTCTAAAATTTTATGATTTGATCATTGAAAGATGTAGTGATTATTTAGAGGTGTTTTAATCAAAGAGATGTAGGCATTTTCTCTTCAATAAGACGATGTAAAAGAAGATACAAAGCAATTGTTACATTCAATATTAGGATTTTAACAAGTCAACAATTTTATATTTTATTCAAAGATTTATTCAAAGATAGGAATGGCTATGTGCTAACCACACGTACCCCTTAATCCACGGCCGCGAGGCCAAGGTGCCTCTGGTAGGCCTTGATCCCTTCAGGAGCTGTTGTGGCAGTACAGACAGACATCTGCAGATAAGTGAGTATGATTACTCTTTTCAGGCCAAACTACACTTCAATCATTAACAAATCTTATGAAATATCGGCTTTTTAAGATATATTTCAGATATACTTAGGATTTTAAAAATAAAATAGAGCGTGGTTTAAATTTTCGTAAATTAACGTTTTTAAATAGTCATTTTTTTAGCAATAACTATATTGACACATTATTCAACCGTGATTTCGGTGAACACATTGAAACCGAATTTTTATTAATAATACCCGGAGGTGGCTGGACATTTTCAATGCACGAGTAGCATTTGAAAAGTTTATTCCACGAAAGAAATTGCCAGAAAATGAAGTTTCTGAATGCACCAAATATTAATTTTATTAAGTAACGCTCCCTTTAAGTGCACATTACGGTCCTGTCATATTGCAACTTCTGGCCTGGCGAGTAGAGATAAAAAATCGGATTGCAAAAGTGATATTTTTAAAGATTCACCGTCCTGATTAGGTCATTCCCTATGCCAGAGCTGTCCAACTTAGAAGGACTTATGGGCCACATATCAAATTCTAGTTAAGCCGCGGGCCGCACCGTAATTTAAAATGCTTTTTACCCTAACTACTGGGATTAAACTGAAACAAGTATACAGTAGATACGATTTTTATTCAACATGACTAACTTCCGTGGTAGTAGCCGATATTTTGTGGTAATCCATAATAGTAATTGGAGGTAAGAGATAATCAACCACAATTTTTAAAAATTCTGGTTGATTATCCCTTACCTACAATACCAACAACTTACTTACAACGAGAAAATTAACATATCATTAAATAAAAATAATATGAATTGTGCAATTGTATTGTATTTGGTTGGTATAATAAAATTTTTCAAAGCAGTTGCGGGTCGCACAAAAAGATCCGGCAGGCCGCCAGTTGGAAAACCCTGCCCTAAGTTAACCCCGGAAGACATCAAGAATATTAACCCCATTGTGTTAATTTCATCAATGGTATAAAGAAGTTCGAAGTCTTCACCGACTCGATAGTTCAGCAGCAACACCGTTGCCTCTGCAGTGTAGTTTATTGGGAGGTCCTAGGGTTCAAATCTCAACAGTGGTCGGTTTCTCAACACCAGTTACTAACTGGGTCGATTTGAGATACTGCCTGAAGGAGAATTGTAGAGGTCGGCTGCTAAGATCGGTAGTTTTCTGGCATTTCTCAGAATAATATAAGGCAGTGTTGTCAAGGTCGACGTCACGAGCGGAGTTTTCCCGTAACCAGATATCTCCCACCAGTCTCAGCCGGGACAAGCTCTAAGCTCCCGACCGGTCTCCCGGCATGTGTGGTAGTGTGTGTGTGTGTGTGTGTGTGTGTGTGTGTGTGTGTTGGAGATACAACGGAAAACAACCGACCAGAGTAGCCTGCCACTAGAATTCTCCTCTAGACAGCGATTGAATTCGAACTAGCTGACAAGCTAGTGTCGAAAATTCTGCCGCCGTCGGGACTCGAACCTAGGATCTCCCGGTCAGAAAGACTACAGTGACATCAGTTGATGCATTGAGCCATCTCTCCCTTACTAGTGAGGCAATGAGTAAGATAATTCAGTGGGGATGTTGCAATATTAGAATAGACGAAATAAAACAATATTTATTATTTAAATATTTGTATTTTCGGATAAAATCAAAACTGTTTTATTGTTTTTTGTATTTTTCCTGAGACCTGGGTGTCTAACAAAACCAAAAACACCTCTGTCGTGGCCGGAAGCTGCATCATTTTCTTTCAGTTTGTTCGAGCATGGGAAATTATTTATATAGCTGTTTTTTTTTCACCAAGTCCTGGGTATGTAACGAAATCATGGACACTTTTGCCATGGCGGGAGACTGCATAATTTTGTTTCAATTTCTGCACGCATTGAACATCTGTTGTATAGATAGTTTTTGTATTCTTCCCGAGTCATGGGTACCTAACTAAACCGTAGATATCTTTGCCATAGCGGGAGGCTATAAACTTTTCTTTCAGTTTCTGGGCGCATTCTGGAGAAATTAGTTGTATAGATACTTTGGTATATTTTTCCGATTCCTGTTTTTAAAGAATGCATAGACACTGTTGCCTGAGAGAAAGCTGCATAACTTTCAAGTTCTGCACGCATTGGACATCTGCAATACAAGTAAATGTATTCTGCTTCCATTAGCATTTCTCTCCGCCACCCTGACACGCCCCTGACCGCATAGAACCCCAACGCGGCGTGTGCGTTGCACCCTGCCAGAGCACGTCTGCTCCTAGAAGGGCGATTTGGCAGGCAAATCCCGGGCAGGCGGCCCGCACGAGCCTGCAGTGACAACGATGGAGCCCCGCGCGCCGCGGCCGTGGCAGGCGTTCATCGGCGCGTGTAAGCCGCCTGCAGGCGCGCTGCAGGAGCGCTCTGATCGATGGCCTTATTAGCCGCCAGCACGCTGCAGGCCGACCCTGCCACTGCGCCCGAGGTCAGCTCGCAAGGAACATCTCCAAAGGAAGGGCTGGTTTCTAAAGTGACGTGTGTCCGAGAAATAGAGGATCGGAAAGTAATCACCAGGGAGCGGATTTCTATGATTTTGCATATTTTTGTCCGTTGCTTCAGAGCAAAGCTAAGTGAAATTTCTTAACATTTGGTAAGTATTGGATGCTACATAGATTAATATGCTAGTGCATATTTGTGCACATTTGGCCTATTTATCCATTTAGCGCATACCCTTGTAATTATATGGGTATATTTCGCGTATTTCATTTAAACAGATACTTATCTCCAAAATATTTTAACTTTTAATTCGATCTACTTATTTGTGAGCTTTCATCGATTACAAAGAGCTTGCATCAGTTTGGGTTTTTTCTTCTCTATAGATGATAAAATACTTGTGCAAATGTAGGGAATTTCTTGATATATTTTCTTAAACCATGCAGAAGAAATGCAACAAAACATACAATGTACTTCACTAAGGTGAATATTTATTTTAATTATTTCTCCCACGCTATCATGTTTGCACAAAAATATATATTTTCATTCCAAACATGCTTCTCTTGAATTTGATCAAGAAAGGTTAAATCAAGGTTAATGCAGGAAAAGAAATATCGTTAATTTTAATTGCATATTATAATGCTTATTTGAAAATTTTTAGGCCACGAATGCCTATTTTTAAAAGCATATTTCAAGATTATTTAGGGCATAAAAATCCTCTCCCTAGTAATCACATTCATCCTTTCTACAGTTTCGAATAGTTTCAGCAGTTTTCCAATACCTTTTAACATACCGTCTTTTAAACTTTTGTCAGCATAGCGAAGAAGGGTCTTAAACATATATTGATACGTAAAACAAGAAAATATAAGAAATTGAAGATACTCACTTTGAAATAAAAGCTTCAAAGTAACCCTTAAATATAACACTTATTTAATTACACGTAAACATAATGGTGGGGTCTGTCAGACCCCAATTTTAAAGTATGCATATTTTTACCTGAAGTTTTTCGAAAGTTCTGTAAATATTTTTAATTAAGTCCTTTTAGTAGAGATAACACTGTTTTGAGGGAAATTTATGTTGTTTTATTAAGATATTAGCACTATTCAAAAAATTACAACTTTTTTGACAAAAGTGTATAGATTTTGATGAATATTTTTTTGTTTGTTTTTAAAACAAAATATCACTGTTAAACTCAATATTTCATTAAAGACCATAAAAAGTATTGAAACCCAGTATTATCATTATGTTAAAAATGTAAGCAGTTTTTCTTATAATACCTTAGCAAATTAAACGTTATTTAGATAAAAAACAACAAAATAATACTTCATTAGAGATTTGATAGAAGTACATTTTGACTGAAAAATGAAATCAAATCGAATTTTAGCTACTATTTTTAATTTACACACTTAAAAATAACATTTTTGTAAAACATAAATTAAAACTATTGAAAATCGTGTTCTAAAGGAAAATCAGGATCCAATCCGAGTGATCACCAAACAAGCTCTCCGATATTTCTTCGTTATCACTCTCATCTAGTAAATCTCGTATTAGTTGTGAATTATCTTTAATATTTGATGCTATTTTGTGTAGAAAAAGTCTTAAAAACAAACAAAAACCAAAATTGCAATTTTGAAAAAGATACACCTAAATATAACACTGGGGTCCAGCAAACCCCAAAGACACTTCCGCACTCCATTGCGAGGTTAGTAGCAGACTATTGGAAGACGGCAACTGTGCAAACTCTTCCCAAATGTACTAACTGAATTTACGTGGGAGTAAAATATCCCGAATATTTATTTTCCAATTAAACTTATATAACGCAATTTGGTTGGGGTCCAGTAGACCCCAGGGTTATATTTAAAGGTTAACCATGCCGTACTTTTTGCCTTGTCAGGGTGACACTTGAGGCTACAAGTAATCAATTAAATGTTCGTAGCTTTTTGAGACTTTTTGTTGTATATACGCATGAAGATGTTTCTCAATCTAGAGTTTTTGTTTAGTAAAATAGAAATTTTAAATTACTTTTGCGTCTTAATGCACGTTGAGTACTTGATAACTTTTCCACAAGTCTGTAAGTAATTATTACATTACTATCATTTCCTCGTCGGAATAGCATTCGAGGTTCGAGTGTCGAATATTAAGAGTTGCATCGTTCTCAGAAGAGTATTTTCGTATATCCGTATGAATTTTCTACCCTACATTTAATTGTCTTAGTGACTGGAAATGTTTTTAACTATATTACTACCTCTTATCGTGCGATTTTCTGGTCTCTTTTTTGGTATTCGTGAAGAAAATAATTGTACTCAAATCATTGTTTCGTACAGTGACATTCAAACCCAACAAAACGTCAGCTATTGTCCGTCGCTTCCTTTTTCTACAATTTGTTTTTATAAAGAATACTATGTGCTCGTGCTTCGTTAGGTTGAGTAAAATACTTAAGATATTTTTTAGCGTTGAAGAGCTTTATAAAGTTGAAATATATTTGAAAAACTCTAAAGAAATTGTCATCGTATTTATGTTATGCTTCTTAACGTAAAGTATAAAATTCTATTATTGGACAATACTTATTTTCTAAACGTTTTTAGTACCCTCTTGAGGTTTCTGTAATGTTTGGAGTTTAGATATTTATTCTTTTGTGTTATTGTCTTGAGGGCGGTTCTTTAGATAATTCATTTTGAGTGAAGTAGTATTACACCTAATCAATAGTATTTATGTAAACAGACTTCCTGTTTTAAATGTATTTCGTTAGAAATCATTGCCTTCATTATGTTGTCATAATGGATTCGATGAAATGAAACGTGCTAATTTCAGTGCATTGCATTACTTCGTATGTGATCAAACGTTCCATTACGAATCCCGAGTGTTTCATGTTCTTGGACTATCAGCATTTTTGGCCGCTAGCTGACAACGAACATTTGTCACCCCTTTTTGAAATTTCAAATTATAGCCTGCTGTGATAAATACGAATAATTAATTACTTTGTGAAGTTTCATAAATTTATGAAAACTAATGCCATGAATTTTGATTTTGTAACAGTTGTTAAGTCGTGTTTTAAATCTTGTAAAATACAACGAATAAGCATAGTATAAGAGTGGAATTCTTCAGCAAACTTAAAAGTTAAACATACCTCATCAATCTAAATACGCACTTGACGAGAACCCTTAAACGTTGAATAGAAAAGCAACCCCAACTTTTACGAAATGTATACTTTTTCTTTAGACATTTTGACAATACTATTAAAAAAATGGCGTAGAATTTAGATTGTATGCTTAATACTTTTCCAATGAAAATAAACTGTTTTATAAATGCTCAAAAACTGCTTATATAGAAAAGTTTGTATATTCACTGATTGTTTCCCTCACTTCCCTGAATGTAATCGGCTTCTACAGAAGCTCTTGAGCTAAATCCTTCGCCATTCAGAAAATGCAGCTTCTACCACCTTTGAATTCCAATTAGCGTTTGTTTGCACGACCTAAATGGTGAGGGTAGATTCTGGGAAACAACGTTCTCGTCGAATCTTCCTCCTAAAGCGATGTGGCACGAGAGCAGCCACGAGCCTTCGAAATGGGGAACTTAATTTATCCGAGCAAAGCTGTAATGTAGTTAATAATCCAACCAAGTTCAAAATTAAATGAACGATAAAAACGAACTTAGTATTTCGAAAGCGTTTTATGCTGTAATTTCTACGGATTTAGTCCTTTGAACTCATCCGAAAAAAATATTTAAAGAAGAGTTGGATCTGAGGCATCAAGTATTGTACGGTATATTTCAAAGAAAACCTATTAATGCTATTATTGATATGCTAAAGCTATTAATGCTTTAATAAATTATATTTTCTGAGAAATCTTCCATTTTAGGAATACCAAATTGTCTGTAAAACATGTAAGAAGGTATGACATTTTGTCAAAATACAAATATCTGATATTTAGTGGTAAAAATTGACCAGACTAAGCCAAGTTTCAAATTTTTTCGTATGTATCATTTAAAGTAATGCTAATTTATCATCGATGAACAGATAAATAGTATGTTACGCTTAGGAAAAATAAAGATACCAAATGAAACTCACCTTGATTTTCTTTTGACAATGAAAATTGTTTGGAAGAGAGTTATTGAACTTACGATATTAATGCCAGATAACAGGTGACATAACAGAAGGTAAGATATTACAAACATAGGTAACATATTATAACATTTTACATATTACAGGAGGTAGCAAATAAACATTTACAGAAACAGAAGTTTTCGAAGGACGTAACAAGTACATTCAACTATCTCAGGACAAATTTGGCGCATCCCTTTCCCGGCGGCGGGGCGTCTCCCTCAGCGCGGCAATACCCGTGCGACAGCGCGCCGCTCGCCCGAGAGGCCCTGTCGAGTGAACCGAAGCGCAGGAGAGGGAGAAAGCGCGAAGCGGCGGCGGGCAGGGAGGGAGGGCGCTCAAACGTCCTCAGCCTCTGAAGGAGCCGGGTTCGTTCACCCGAAAGTCCTCGGCCGCGCAGCTGAAGGCTGCCCGAGCGCTCTCGGCGATCCGAGTAGTTGTAGCACTCTGAAGCTGTGCCCGTGGGAGAGGATGGTGGCGGGGCAGGGGCGGGGCGGGGGCGGGGGAGGAGGTGTATCTAGGCGGGGAGGCTTTGTGAAGGAAGGGATCGCGTCCTGGCTGCTTCCGAGTAAGGGAGGCAGAAGCTATTACCGGAAAGGAGTTTGATCAGCTGCGCAGGCAGTGAAAGTTACGAACTGGCAGACCCACGAGAGGGGGCGCAGAGCATCAACTGATGTCACTGCAGTGCCTCTGAGCGAGAGGTCCTAGAAGTGAGTCCCGAGAGAGAGAAACGATTTTTTATTTATACTAGCTGCACAGCTAGTTCGAATTCAGTCGCTGTCTGGAGGAGAATTCTAGCGGCTGGCTGCTCTGATCGGTAGTTTTCCGTAGTTTTCCGTAGTTTTACCGATCAACAACAGGCGATTGTCGGAGCACTACTCTAACAAACGGGCCACGGGCCGCGCGGGAATTTTCCCTCCCCATCCTTGTTCTATCGTAACCCTTCACTTACAAATACTGCACTTTCACCCATGCCAGGAGACCAGTCGGATACTTAGAGCTTTTTCCGGCTGGAGCGGTGCCCCGCTGGTGGGAGGTACCTGATTGGAGAAACCCCGCTAGTTGATAGGTAGGTCGGCGCTGGATCTCACCATTTAGCAAGGGAAGATTATCGCCGTCTCCAGAGAAAACACGCACTATATTTACGGGACGAATGACCTTGTAAGTTGACGCGACGGGAATCAGTATTCAATTAATCTATCAATCAAACGAACTGGCAGATAATGGTGAAACACCACCAAGAGAGGAAATTTCTGTGGCTGTATAAGGGGAGTGACGTGGTTGACGGTTTGCAATATGCAGTGGTAGTCCAGACACGGATGAGAATCTTAGGCCATGACGATGCTGAAGATAAGGTTGTTGGTGGTATCGGGGGCGGGGGAGTGAGCCTAGGAGGGAGACATGGATTGGGGCGTTCGTGTGTGATGGAATGGGAGGTAACAAGAACCAGAGCTGGACAGAGTCTGCAGGACTGCGTCAGTGTGGGGGAGGGAACCACAGGGGAGACGCGACCAATAGCTCTGGCGCAGTCGGGCGCGTCTGTGGATGCTGGAACTGGACTGTGGAGGCGGAGCGCAATACAGGGCGATTGAGGGAGGGAATACAGTATAACTTTCCACCAGGAGTGTGGTGGGTGCTGATAGCGGGAAGGAGGGGTGGGCAGTACATAAGCGGGGGCACTGGCAGGAGGCTTGCTCACGGGGCGACAGTCAGCGTCCTGGGAGTGGCGGGAGGTAGGTAAGTGTGAGAGGCTGCTAGGGTAAGGGGCCTGGTCGACGGGTGGTCATTAGGGTGAGGAGAGGAGGCGCAGTGCGGAGAGATTGCGGGAGGGCGACTTGTCGACATGGGTGTGCTGAGTCCTCATAGGGAGAAACGTGAGCTGTGTCTGGGTGAGGGCAATGAGGCAGGGTACTTACTCACCAAAGCAAGAGGTGGGTCTCGGGTGCGGCGGGAGGTGAGTATGTGAGGAAGGCGGCTGCGGGAGGGGCGGGGCGGTGCTGCGCGTGGGCGGTGCCGGGGCAGCAGTTAGGCCAGCGGCGCGGGCGGTGGCGGCGCGGGGGCGCCCACGGGCAGTTGTAATCAATAGGGCGCCCTGTGCCAAGGGGGCGGGGCGGGGCGGGTGGGGCAGGGAGGGGAGGGGCGGGGCCGCTGCGGGGCCGGCCGCGCTGCCTGGGGCACACCCGCGCAGCGAAATCTTTGTTATCTGTCCCGCGCCGCCGGAGGGAACTGTTGTTGCTGATTGCGATCAATCTTCCAGCAATCTCCTTTCTAGATGATAGTGAGCCTCACGAAATTCGCAAAACGATCGTTGTTATATCAAATATTTAACCTCTTTAAGACGGAGAACCCGTATAAACGTAATTTTATTTAATCAAAGTTTTTCGAATTAGTTAATAAGTAGTCATTCCTTTTCATTGAATGCCTACGAATCTCAAACCTCCTTGTAAAATGCAATTAGTTATGTGTTTGAGACAATATTATGGAACCTCCATGACATGTTTAAACGAATCCATTCTTTTTGGTTAACATTTATTCTTGATAGAAATACGAAGTGTTTCTGTAGAAATACGAAGTGTTTCTGTAGAAATACGAAGTGTTTCTGTAGTAAACAAAAATACGGATAAAAGAAAAAATAGCAAAAACGTCTGTTTCAATTTTATATCCTAAGTTGAAGAATGTGTAAAAAATTGCTCTTCTTTAGATTATATCGTATTCTCTTCTCTGTGACTGATGCAATACATTCTTTTCATTTCTGTGGAAGTCAGTATAGTCATGTATTACATGCAGCTGAAATTGGCCAAAATTTCAAATGGACGTTAAATACATTTTTAACAAACAGAAGGTATATGGTTTTGTAGGAAATAAATACAGATGAAGATAGAGCTATTTCGGACAATAATGAAATCGTTAGGAGACTCTTTCAACCTTAACGAGAGAATTGCGCGTCAGTGGTCCATGCATTTTCAAGTAACCTGAAAGCATTTCCTGACACATCGTTTAAACGCCATTACGGTCCTGTCACAAGTTAACGAGCAACATCGAACTGCCTGAACGGTAAATTCTTCTAACATGCTTGGCGCGAAAGGATCTGAGAAATTTTGTAACGATCATTCCATTCCCATTCTTTGATATCTACTGAATTCCTAGATCTGAATCTATTTTCTTGGGTGAACAAACGTGTCACATGGATGTCATATGGGGAACAACGACTGGATCACACGCGAAACTAGAAGTTGATTTCTCTTACATATATAATAAAACGAGAAGAGAAAACTTTGTTCCCCTTTTTTCTTCGTAAGTATATTGTGCGCACGAAGGAGAGTGAGAGTTGACAAGTTTTGTATGGAGGTGTGCACTAAGGAAACATTTATATGTAATGCGTGTTACAATATGTTAAAGAAAATAGCATGTCGATGCAATATACTACAAGACACTGCTACCGTACATCGTACTACACAATTCGGAAATGATGCATTTTAGAGCTTTAAAATCTGATTGTTCTCTTTGACCTAATATACAAAGTGAGACTTTTTAGACGTTTTATTGCCAACTTAGCGATTAAGAGAGATATCTCAATTCATATTTGCATTTGTGAAGATGAAATGCAAATTATTAGTAATAGTAATAATTTTTGCAAGTGAACAATATTAGTTTTCACAAAAGTTTGTACAGATGTTATTTTTAATTTAACACAACATTACACATAAACAAAGGGTATTAGAGAAGATATATTTGACTTCTGAACGACTTTGCTCTGTTTGCAGTTGAGATCACGAGACAAGTTCTCTTCGGATTTCTCAACCATGCGGGAAGGCAAGAATACCAGTGATCCCTCTGTTTTCATAGGAAGGGGTTTCCAGTCCGAGAGCCAAAAGGAGGAAGTTGCCAGAAGGGGTTGATGGGTTTTCCAGTTTCGTGTGTATAGCATGGAAGTGTACACGCTTTGCAGAAGACGTAATATAATAAAATTCAAAAACCTTGTACACCATGGTTGTACAGATGTAATATTTCACAAAAAACCTCAATAATTTAAATAATGATGTATTTTAAGAATAAATTAAAAATAATGAATTTTGGTAGAATTTTGTCCACTGGGCGACCCCTCACTATTTAGCTAGGTCTAATCAGCCTCTGTCTGGAGGGGAATGCTAGCTGCTGTGATCGGTAGTTTTCCATGGTTTCTACAATCAACCCCAGGCGAATGCCGGATTAGAATCCTATCAAACGAGACACAGACCTAGTGCCAACTTTTCTTCCGCTTCCTTGTCTTATTCTCGTCTCTTACTCACATTACGTACATTTACATGGACTTTATAACCAAACATGCCTGGAGCTTAGAGCGTGTGGTGACTGAGGATGTGCCCCGCTGCGGCAGCCAAAAGGAGAAAATTCCCAGCAAGCAGATGTGTAGGTCGGTGCTGGATCTCACTATGCAGACAGGTAAGAACACCGACATCCCCCGCGATTAAACATTTACTACACTACGGGAGTAATGATGATGCCAGTTAAAGAGCCCAGATGTAGCAATCAATCACACTAGCAATCAATCTATTGATTTCACTTCAAAGCTTCTAAACAACTGACTTTTTGATCCTGTCCCGTTTAATGTCAAATAATGCAGATGTGGCGCGCATGAGAACAACATTTACTGGATTTCATTTTGGTACTGGCCTTTGGTCTTTCGAGAGGAGAAATGGGGATAGTAGCTAAGCAGTGTGCACGAATAAAGGGGCAGCTGTAAGGGCATGTGTGCGTATGGGGAGAGAGAGAACAAAGAGCAAGAAGGGAAGATCGCGCGATATCCGTGGGTCCTTTGTAAGGGTAACGCTTCGAGAATTTTCTAGAAACTACACATCACAGCGAGAAGTACACGGCCACTAGAACAGATACAGAATGTCTGAACTCGAAGTAGCTAAATAGCTAGTGTCGAAAATCCGTCAAGACAGGATTTAGTCACTGAGATATTTCAGCGGTGCGAGGATGGGATGGGCACCGGAGACGGTGGGCGAAGGGGTTTGCTGGCGTTTGAGAGGGAGGACGGCCAAGAGGGAAGGCTGGCGGGCGAGTGGAGGACTGGGTGTGCGGGTGGAGGCCGAGCAAGCAGGCGGGCGAACGAACGGCTGGCAATCAAACAGGCGCGGCGGCCGGGCTAGAGGGAAGGCTGGCGGCGAGCAGGCGGAAGGCGAGCCAGCTAGCACAGAGGCGGGCGAACGCTCTGGCGGGCGAGCGCGGGCGCGGGCGCGTGACACTGCAATTAGGCGAATGGCTCGCACGCGGGCGCGCCGCCAGTTTACGATTCCCACGGACACAATTAGGGCCGCGTGAGATGCGGGCTCGCGGTGTGGCCGGCGCGCTCGCTCCGCCTCGCCCCCTCCCCCCTCCCTTCCGCGCCCCTCCTTGCTCGCCCCCCTCCCCGCCCCTCGCGCCGCGCGGTGTGTGCAGTGCACGCCCCGCTCGATACACTCTGCCGAGCGCGGTCGGGTCGCCGCGGCGCGGAGGGGCGGCAAGCAAGGTGACCCGCCCGCCCAGGGCCTAATGTAGAGGATCTCTCAGCCGTATGAGGCGGCGTCCCTCCGGCCGTACATCTGACAAGTTGACATATTGAATGTAAATCAATTTAACAACCTTTTAACACTTAAGAACTATCTCAATTTAAAAAAAAGAAATTCTTAAACAAAAAAGGCGAGTAGTTCTGATCCAAAACCAACACAATAACTTTGTTTAAGTACGTACTGAATCACTTATATTATCACTTATATATTCTAAAGTTCCCAAGACCAAGACAAAATATTTTCCAATTTTACTCCATAAAATTTCAATTCTTGCTCATGTAACATAATTTATTCAATTTTACGAAAACCATATTTTACAGGTTTTAAAAATAGTAGGTGGCACCCGGAGGAGCCTTTGGGCACTCCAAGATGCTAGTACAGATACACAGCGAAGAGATGCTAGTAGATCGAAAATTAATTTTTCGTTTCGTTGTGAAAACATAGCATCAATGTATATACATATTTTAAACTTGTGATCAAATATGTAAACACAATAAATGTGCTGTTCTGTTGCACTTACTGGCAATTTTTCTAGTTATTTTGTGACAAAGAACGCAATCTCTTGTTTGCTTCGAATTTCTTCGAGATTATTTTGGAATATTTTCAGTTGTTGCACTAACTTCCAGGGAATTCTGATATTTGAAAAGATATTTCCACACAATGGCCCTGCGGAACTCTCAGTAGGTCATTTTGAAACTTGGTTCAGTTGATTTTTTTAGCAACCAACCATTGTGCCAGGCACCAGCAAGGCCGAAGGCAAAGGGTGTGTACCACCATTTACGACCTCTCCGCGATACTCGTAACAAATCAACTTCTTATAGAACCTGTCGGCAGCTTTTTCTAGTTCTCCTAAGTCCATGAAAAGCTAAAATGAAAATGTAACTTTAACTGGTAATAACTATGGTAAATTCAAATTTACCATCGAGATTCTTTAACCTACTACAAACTTCAATGTCTCCGCTTCAATTTGACGACAAAAAGAAGAAAATCCGAGATGGAGTATTTTAGAAAATGAATTTTGAAAAAAATTCGTAATTGTTTACTTTGGCTTTAATTCGCTGAATGTTGCTGAATGCAACCTAGGTAGAGTCGAAAATCGAAATCAGTTGTTGCTCTGCGCCACCTGGGCTGGTCTTCTTCGTTAATGCAATATACAGATTATCGATACGTCTAGTCTATGGTACGTTTATCTCTTTACAACCGAGGAATGGCCCTAAGCGCAGGACGGAGACCGCAACATCCATAGAGCACAGGGTTTAGGGGACCTGCATAGACGTGGCAGTACATGGAGTGGCCATGAAATTTGGTCAAAAGTAGTCCAAAACCGAATCATTAAAAAACTGGTGTACACGAAAACTGGGGCTTGACTATTAATTTTTTCATATGCTTCTTGAATGCGATATAAAGATTATTGGCATTACTATTTTATGCTATGTTTGCCCTTTACAAGCGAGGAGAAACCTTTAGCGCAGGGTAGGCGCCTGAGTATCCACGGAAAGCTGGGTCAACGGGCACTGCGCGAAGAGTGAGGCGCCAACGGTAGAGGGGTCTGTGGGATACTCAGAGGCTTGGTGGCGCGGGAAGGGGCCGAGTGAGATCTGAGCTGGTGGGCGCGGGGAAGTGGGTGCCCGCGGGAGCCGGGTGGCGTGGGGTGGCGTGCGGACAGGGAGAGCCACGTGGAATGCGTGAGATGGCGAGGGGGTTGCGTGGGGCGTCGCGTGGAAGTCGCGGGGAGAGATGGCGGGGTGGCGTTGGGCGTGGCGGAGGGGCGGCGCGAGCCGTGGCGGGTGGGCGGGGCGGCGGAGTGGGCGAGGGAACGCGTGTTGATTGGGCGGGGCGACCGATTGAGGGGTGAGGAAGGGGACAGCGAAGGGCGGGGGAGGGGCGTGGCGGCGCTGGGCGAGGCGGCTGGGCGTGACGGGGGAGGGGCGGGGCAATGCGTGTTGATGGGGCGGGGCGGCGGAGTGCAGGGCAGTGAGGGGAGAGGAAGGGTGGTGGTGAGGGGCTGGGGAGGGGTGGCGGCGCGGGGCGCGGCGGTCGTGTTGCGCGGGGCGAGGCGGCGGGGCACGGCGTGGGCGGCAGAGGCCGCAAAGGAACGGGCGCTCGTAAGGCGCCGCTTATCCCCGTAATTTTATCGGCCTCTGGCTGCGCCGCCGCCACTGTGCCTCGGGGGCCGTCGCTGTAAATAAGAAGCCGCCTCCTGTGCTGGGCCGCCTGCGCCGCCGCCGCCTCCACGTACCGTCTTATGGCGCCGGATTATGCGCGCGGATCAGGAATTTATTCGGGGCGCGTCGTAAATATTGCGCTTCTGCGCGCGTAAAATACGGCTTAACGTTGCGAGGCATTACCTTCTCGAGGTCACACAAGAGTCGATTTCACGCTCGCATGTAGGAGGAGTCTGCAATTGAAAATCGCGAGAGAGCGCAAAAATTCTGTCTGTCTTGTTTGAACTAGGAAAAAGGAATTCCTACGGTCCAAAGGGAGAAACAATAACGACAGATTTCACACGTGACTATTTTTTGTTCTGTTATATGTTGTAGCAAATTGGAAGGACATAAGACGATTTGGTCAATAGCATTTGGTAACGTGTGTATGAAATGACAAAATAATTGTTCTTTGTCTTATCAACAATGATGATCTCATCATATTTGCAATAGAGCGGGAGACATATACTCTGCACCCAGAGGGATTATAGAAAATGTGATCAATTCAACGGCTGGTTTCCATGCT
The DNA here is from genome assembly GCA_031308135.1 of Acheta domesticus. Classification (NCBI taxonomy): domain Eukaryota; kingdom Metazoa; phylum Arthropoda; class Insecta; order Orthoptera; family Gryllidae; genus Acheta; species Acheta domesticus. The sequence continues at coordinate 55,630,699 of JAHLJT010004567.1, forward strand.
CTCTATTTGGGCTATTCCGTTAAGCGAGTGTTCCGACAATGGCATCACGTTTTTATCTGTCTATTAGATTTGGTGGATCTCTGTGCAAATGAATAACGAGGAAAATGCCTGGGATACTGAATTGTGGGTAAAACAGTATATACTTAAGATATATTGTGTTTATCAAAAGATCGTGTTAAGGGAATTTGTTGCTCGTTATGATTTTCTTTTCCATGAAAAATATCTCACTAATACTATAAAGTTGTTCAGTAATTATTCACTTTGATATTATGACTTATAAATACAACTGATTGAATCTGATCATGGATTTCAAAATACACCTGATTCTCATGACTGATGGACGAGGTGGGTGTTGGCAGTCAATCAGAATCACTGTTTTGATGAGATGTGCGAGTCAAATTTCCATTAAGCGACGATAATGTAGATCTACACTTGGCATTTGTTAGCTTTGATGTGAATGTTGAATGATAATTCGATAAAATAGGAAACATAAAGCAATGCAATTTACCATAATTCGATAAACTTTTGTTCTAACTGGTCGGCTGGAAATTTGATATCCGTGCGACCCCATTCGTTGAGTATTAATTCGGTGGGACTCTGGTCAGCCAATGCGGCAGGTCGTGGTTCCCGACGCTGAATCCACAAAAATATCAAATTATTGAATTGGTTGTCATTTACCTGACAAACCGATTTTTATTTGTCTAAAATCAAGTTTTTATAACATTTGAAAACAAACTAGATGAAAAATGCTAAAATTACTTGGTTTTAATATATCAAATACAAGAGTACACTTACGGAAAGAGTGTGTGTGTGTGTGTGTGTGTGTGTGTGAGAGAGAGAGAGAGAGAGAGAGAGTGAGTAAGATTGAGAGATACAGCGTGAGATACAAAGAGGGGGAGATACAGAGAGAGATAAAGAGAGACATAGATATAGGGAGAGATTGAGATGGAGATTGAGAGAGATAGAGAGAGATTGAGAGATTAAAACTGTGTAGTGTTAAATTTTATTTAACAATAATCAAATATTTGAACTATTAAGTGCATATTCTTCACACTACGACTACACAATTTTCTTTTTTAAAACCTTTTAGTGTCTGTTAATAGCTTTTTTTCTGCATCTTCATTCACATTTTTAACCGTATTAATTTGAAAAACGTTTTATTGTTTGTAAAGTGATACCTTGAATACTAGTTTAGCTTTGCTCTGTGGTGTCCTTTTTTTAACGAAACAAAACGAATGATTGGAGCATGAGTGCTTCAAGCTACATCAAGTTCGCAATTACTGACCTGACTGAATTGCCAGATGCTCTCCGAATTCGAAGTAATCAGCTTCCAGCACATACGCTCCACTCATTTTACCTTTTTTGAAAAAAACCAATAACCGCAGGGTCAAAGTAACTTGTCCTTATGGTAGTTTTCATACCACTTACACGTATTAACTTTCTGTTAGCCCCATACGTCTTCAGTTTGGCAACACTTTCCAACTCATACAAATAATGCTCCAGAAGAATACTCGTGTTTGTACAATGCTTTTTGCTTCAAAGGCGTCCGATGTGAATTACTGGGACAAAGTTGCTTTGGCTTAACCAAGGCACTAGCTCAGGTAATGCTTGTGTGAGTAATTTCATGGAAAATATACATGTTTTCTTCATTATCGTATCGTTTTATTCATCTCTTTTGAGTAGTAATAGGGTGAGTCTTTCAATGCAAGTAAATCTGTATACAGAGTGTCCGGGGAGGAAACGTCGAAACTTCGGAAATAAGCTCTTAAGACAATTCTAAGTATATTTTGTCTAATAAACTACGTGGATATTCCGAATGGTTGACCCGCAATAAGCACTCAAAAGTTGGTTTGAAAAATTGATTTCTAGGCAAAAATTTGCATTATAGAAGCATAGAAACACTCTAGAAACATATAAGTTGTTTATTATTACAAAAGAAATGAATATTTTTGCTCAGACAGAAAAATTAAGCGAGAAATAAAAAAGCAGTCGAATTGTGTAAATATAGAAATAAATTTTTCAAACCAACTTTTGAGTGCTTATTTCGGCTCAACCTTTCGGAATATCCAAGTAGTTTATTAGACAAAATATGCTTAGAATTGTCTTAAGAGCTTATTTTCGAAGTTTCTACGTTTCCTCCCCGGACACCCTATATTTGCTTATCCTGTTTTATTGATTGTTATTATTTCCTCCATTGCCTTGCTTTTGCGTTTTCTTTATTTTCTATTGTGTTTAACAGTCTTTAGGTGCATCGATACATGTGTTTGGAATTATTTCCTTGAAATGCAGTGGCAAAGATTAAAATCCTTTGTGAATAGTTGCCAATATTACACTTATAAGCGAAAGCGGATAATATAATTGAATTTATTTATTATGAGTCACCATTAATGTATAACATAAATTACATTAATGCAAAATAGAAAAGATTGGTAAATAATAGACTCAATCTGGGTAACATGCAATCCTTGTCACATTGGATCCCGTAGGCCATGAAATATGTGGGCTGAAGGGTTAGTTGTGTGTCCACCGCCACCTGCGGCAACAGCTGCAGCAGTGTCTCAACGCAATTTCTCGTTACCAACTCGACCTAAACCTTCTGGAAATCGCGCGGGTGTCAAGGAAGAAAAAGGCGTAGTGGTCCGAGGCACGAGGGCGTTATGACGTCTGAGCGGCGGACGTGTCAAGACGCGCCCTTCCCGCCCCCCCTCCATCTCCATCACCGCCCCTCCCGTCGCCCCCGCCACCCCATCTTCCTTCCCCCCGTCTTCCATCGCCGCCCCAGCTGCTGACGGGTCCCGGGGCAATTTGCGGCGGAACGACCCAGCGGTGCAGCCCCACACGGCGGAGGGCGACGTCGGCTTTGGGACGACGGGTGCTTTTGACATGTAGACCGAGAGGCATTGAGGTGGAGATTATTCGTATGTTTCCTAAATAAGCGTATTCTGAAAATATAGGGATACTTTATTCAATTCAATATTATTAGTAATTTGCTTCCAGGATTATCCTATTACAAATTTCTGCGTACATTCACAGCTCTAGCATACACAATTTCATTACAAGTAACTTCTGATAGAATAGGTAGTTAGTACAACATACAATATAAATAACAAAAAAAATGCAAACAAATACTTTGTATTCCACATAATACTTTATTAAAAATATATATAATCGAAAGTATTAGTTCGTGTAATATCATCAGGCTCTTAAAACTTTAATACTTCACTTCTTCATGGTTGAGAGTAGTGTGCATTCGGTATGATGCATTTCAATGAAAGGGAATGACGATTTTGGAAACTATCTTTGTGAAGTGTAGTTCTAATAAATCTCCTTCACTAATATAGAGAAACGATAATGATAATGCCTCTAGACGATTATTGAATTAAGAATAGAGCAATAAATTTGAAGGATGAATAACGCATAACACGCAGCTCAATGGTGGTCCAAAATAAATACAAGCAATGAAGAGAGAAGGAGAGGGAAATACAAGGAAGTTCAAAAGAAGGAGAACAAACGGAGAAGAAAATTAGGTTACAGTAAAATATTGTTTTCAACACTCATGCACTCATATATTTACCTTAACTATGTATTGATTCGAAAATATTACATTTGCAACGCCTAAGTAGACTTCGCCGTTGCGTATCCGGAATAAGTCAAACTTATATAAAACATGTTGTACAGATAAAAACGAAGACAAAACACTGGGTGTCATTAATCAACAAGATTGCCGTCTCGCTTACTGTGAATGATCTCAAGAGTTAAAATTTGTATGTTGCCGTGAGTTCGTGCAAAAAAAATACGGAATCGTACAAAAGTGTCTTTGGCGTACTCATATTAAAATGAAAACATTTCATTCGTATTCCAAAGTCTCAGTTTCTGTGCTAGTTACGTAAATAACCATTAAATACTGTTTCAACACCTTGAAAATGAGATGTACTATTGCAACTTATCAATACGATACGATAATTTAAAGAAGAAGGTAAAGAGTAGGGAAACGTAGAAAAAGACGGAAAGTCTCAAGGGATGAACGGCACGGATGAAGCAAATTAGAGGGGATCGCAGGGAAAGGGACGAGCGAGGGCAAGATGAACGCCTGAGGGAGGAGAGGACAAATCAGGATGGAGTGAGCGAGAGGTTCTCGGGTTGGGGGTGGGGGGTGGGGCTTGGCGGGGGCGCGCCGCAGTGCGAGGCTGGGCGCGTATGAAATACGCGAGGCCGCCGCTGATGCGACGGGCCGCTTATCCGCGCGCGCAGGCGACAAGACAAACGCGGCCGTCAGCCAGCACTGCCTCTCCAGCTCTGCCGTTCCCGCACTACTCAGCCCACCACTCCCCGCTCTGGTCCACCATGCCCCACCCCTCGGCGCCCCGTCCCGGCCGTCCCTTCCGGCCCCACTCTATTCCTCCACGGCTCGTCCTGGACGCGCTCCGCCACGCCCCGCTCCCTCACACCCCACTTATCTCCTCTCCACCCCGCTCCATCCTTCCCGAACAATCTCTGAGTCTCATTCCGTCCCGTTATCCATTGCGCCCAGCCCCTCTTTGTCTTTCTTCCCATCGGCCCACAAGGGCGCGCTCCCGCGCATGCCGACTTTCCAGCTCTCGTCCCACAATCCAAACTTTTCCCCACCACATTTATCTCGCTGCATGCGTCCCACCCCGTCGTCCGCTGCCGACTCATCTGCCCGATGTGTTTCTTCCTGGTACACCTTGCTCCACCCCGCTCAGCTTCCTCCAGCACCGCTCGACCTGCCTCCACCCAGCCCCGACCATCGCCGTTGATCCTGGTCTGCGCTTCCCGTCATTCCACCGCACCTCTGCTTATGCCCCATTCAGTCTTGCTCCTTACCACCCCACAATGCACTTTTCCATACCACTCCTCTTTCCATCACCTTCCCCTGTCATTTAGATTGTCAAACGTCACCTTGTTTTCTCCACCAACCCCTGCTCCGCAACATTTCGTTCTGCTAAGTCCTCTTGTTTCATTTTTCTCCGACACACTTCTCCCCGTCCCATCTGCCACCCCTCCATAGGCTCCGCCCTGGCGGCTTCGACCCGTTGGCCCCGCCCCAGCTTTCCTTTGCCTCATCTTCTCCCACTCCATACCATCGTTCCTGCGCCCGTCCTTTCCTCGCTCCATCTTTCATCCATCACTCCCACCCATCTTTCCATCGTCCCATAGCACCCCACTCTATCCGCCCCTTAGCCGCTGACCTCGCTCCCTCCTCCCCCGTGTCTTCTCGCGCCCCCCTCCCCGGCCCGCACAGTCCCCCCCCCCAACTCGTCTTTCCATCGTCCCACAGCACCCCGCTCCATCCGCCCCCACCAATTGACCTCACCCCATCCTCCCCGCGCCCACCCTCCCGTCTCCTCGCGCCCCCCTCCTCGGCCCGCACGGCCCCCTTCCCCGTCTTTCCATCGTCCCACAGCACCCCGCTCCATCCGCCCTCACCAATTGACCCCGCCCCCTCCTCCCCGCGCCCACCCTCCCGTCTCCTCGCGCCCCCCTTCCCGGCCCGCACGGCCCCCTCCGCCGTCTCTCCATCGTCCTATAGCACCCTGCTCCATCCGCTCCCACCAATTGACCCCGCCCCCTCCTCCCCGCGCCCACCCTCCCGTCTCCTCGCGCCCCCCTTCCCGGCCGCCGCTGCGTTTCCGCGGCCGCTGCGCAGTTTCCGGCCGCCGATGCAGCCGGCGCGCAAATTGCTCTCGGGATGCGAGGGCACGCCGATGTTGGAGAATACGCTTTGCACAAGCGGCCACGCGCCAAGAGGCGGGATTGCTATTTCGCCTGTGTGGGTATGGACGCGCGCGCGCGCGGGCGTGTGTGCGGGCGCCCCAGTTTGGGTTTAGTGCGATTGTTTGTATGTCTGTTTCAGTTCCCTTTGGCCCGACAGAAATCTATTTCCCTCTGGTTTACCTAATTGATCTGTCAAATGAAAATAAGACACATTCTACGTTGGACGTTACTTTGCTACGTTCATTTTTTATCAGAATCCTTTCGCCGTAAGAACGAAACTATTTCGGAAATAGGGGTAATTTTTCGAATTTATACAGATTTAAATATCAATTTTTAAAGAAAATCGATTGATTGTTAAATAGTTATGATGATCTACTCAATGGATCTGCGAAATATCTAAAACGTAACATTTAACTTTCATTTTCTCTTATTCCACTTACGTTACGGGGAGAGAGCATTGTTTTGCAGCGCAAAAAGGGTGATTTTTTTGTAGGAAACCTCTTGTTCGACAGACAAATTTTGATACCAAAAAAAGCACATTACTTATATCTAGTTGTGTAGTAAGAATGACCGTTTTTTTGGGGATTTGATACCGAAAAATTGGTTTGTGCCGACAAAATGTGTCTTACCTTCTTACCGTCTTTCAATCAGTGGTCAACACTAACGCCTAAAATATTCAGACGATTTCCTCCAAAATTGACATTCCCCAAAATTGACATTACCCATTCAGAGTGAACGAACTTAAGGCCATGCGAATTTGAAAAGCAGATTTTTATTTTCAGGGAATTTTATATAAAACTTACATACTTTCAAGATTCCGGTTCCGGATTTTTGAATGATTTTTTTTTCGGAATAGAGCAAAGGACGATTATAAAAACGACTCAGGTTTCATTTTAGTGCAACTCCCTGAATTTGCGAAAATTGCAAATTTCAAAATGTTTTCGACACATTCCTAAAACAATAATATTGAAGATAGATATGTTTCTTTATTAATCTGTTTCTTAAAACAACATTTCGAAATTCCAGCATACAAAAAATGGCTGGGTGGAAACACTTTTGCAGGTTCAAATGGTTTTATTATATTGGTAACGCGTTCAAATAATGCTAGCTAGTATGCACTACTAATTTCAGGTATACAATGTTAGTATAACAAAAACTTGTGTTTGGCGCTTTGGGAGAACTGTTTATAACGGCTTAATGAAATGTACCAATGTAAACGAAGAATACTAATATCCTACAAGTCCTTATAATGCATGGCGCTTACAGCTACGTGAGTAGTTTAGCCAACAAGGTGAGTCTCTTTAACAATCTTTATGTAAAATTCCTTTCGACGATTATTGCAACACATTATTTCTTCCAATTATCAAACAGTCTCTAAAAGCCGTAGTCGGCAAATTGAAAATACGGTTTCATTACCCAATTGCTATACAGCTTATCCCTTATTCAAACTCGTATGGTTCCGAACCCGATGAAGAATTTTTAATTTTCTAAAATTTCCAGTCGTGAACACGAACGTCCCCGGAATCAATAAAACCCGCCTCACGCTTTATTGACGGAATAGAATCTCTTGTGTTTCGGAAGAACAAGGTCCAGAGCGCTCCGCGTAGCCGTGCGAGGCGCGTTCCTTTAGTATTGCAAAGCACTCGAAGCGTTCGCAATTTCCATCTCAGACGCGCAATTTTATTTGATTCGAGAGTTCTCGCATCGCCGATTTCAATTCAATAGTGCGAATCAAGCGAAAGCATTTGCTCGTAATTGTGTGCTCCGTGATGAAGGAGGAAGACGGAGAATCAGAAAAAAATGTTTCTCTTTGGAGACAAATTGAGTGGACGCGGAAGATAAATATTGGGAATGGTTTGAAAATCCTGAACTTGTTTTCGTGACTAATGCATCACATGCCGGGACTGGAGATGAAACAAACAGGATGTTTCTATTGCAGACAAGATTTTTCTGACATTCGAGTGTATTCGGTCCTCAGTAAACGTACTGCAACTGCGTCTGTTTTATGCAACCAGGTAACAATACATGAAACATTTATACACAACAGTAACTTTTCGAACAATGAGGGACTAGAAGACGACCGTTTCCTGCCTGTAAAAGGATTTCATTTTCTATGGCTTTATTTTACAAAAAACATTGAGATAACTGAATAAGTTTATAAGATCCATGATCCATCATAACAATCTAAGCATGGAACGTAAAGTACTTTAGTTGTTTCGCTTACAGTAATACGCATCATTAATAAAAATAAATAAATAAATTTAAAACTTCACAAACCTCATAAAAGGTCCAAGAAAAAGATAAGAGACAAAATTAAAGTAACATAATTTTTATGATGAATTATTTTTTTAGAATAATATAAAAGAGAACTCGGCTGAGGATTATCCCTAAATTGGGAATCTTTGCGCTTTAGTCAGTAATGCTTAGATGCATGACTTTTTCCTGCCCGTGATTATCACATCTTGAGAATATGCGTATCCAAAAAACAGATGTGGTATCTTACCAAAAGTCAAGAATTAATGTTGTAGTTTAAATAATAGTACTTTCAATGACAACACGTAATAATGCCTCTTTGTGATCGCAACAGTCCGATGAAAATAACCGCAACACACACACACACACACACACACACACACACACACACACATACACACATACACACACACAATTCAATTCAAAGGCATTTATGTATGTAATTACTATTTACGTTTTCGTTTCACAAACTTGCGTGTATTTTCTAACGATACAGTTTGAGAAATGTCTCAATAATTACGTGCCAAAGTTTACAGCATCACCAACAACAAAGTTGGTAACTCAGTCTGGAGACATAGTTCTTGAAACATTTAGGAGCGTGCGTTGGTCGTCCCGGAGAAGTCGTTAAACTTTAAAAGTCCCATCTTTCGCGCGCGAACCTGTCAGAATGTCCCTAGAGAGGGCGCTTTCCACTGCCAATACAAATCGCACAGGGCGACGTGGGCCCCGCGGAGGCTTGCTGTTCCATTACGGAGACAACGGCGGGGCGTCCCGATTTCAATTTCGTGATCGGGCTCAAGTGATATCCGAAAATGTTTGTTCTGGAATTAAAGAGAGAATGGAGAAATATTTGCTCGCTGCAAAAGTTGAAAGAAAAGGTCAATGTAATTGACGATCTGCAAAGGTTAAAGGGAATGTGTTTGATGATTAATAATCGAGAAGGCTTTAAAAGAGAGACGGCATATCGACGGACAGTCTGAAATGAATGAGTAATGTTCCACACCTGAGGGAAATATGGGTATTCAGTTGCAAAATTTCCTTCAGCTGCCTCGAGTGTCGCGAAGCACCATCGGGAGGGAGCGTTCCTTTGGCACAACGCGTCATTCTCAGCCCGCGTCACCACCGAACACTAACATTTGTTGACAATACTCAAGGTCAAAATTCTTATTCAACTTATTTTGATACTTTTTTAAAAGTGTGCTTCAATTTGCGCTGTGACCATTTACTTGTCTTTTTCAACAAGAATGTTGGTCATTTTTTGAGTAGAGCTACACTCAAACAAGAGGTCTTCCTCGGCTAGGAATGTAAGAAGTGTCTCGCTGACACCAAGTAGGTTGTGCTGTCGTCCCGAGGCTTTCAGCTGCCTCGAGTGTCGCGAAGCACCATCGGGAGGGAGCGTTCCTTTGGCACAAGGCGTCATTCGGAACGCGAGTCTCAGCCCGCGTCACCACCGAACACTTACATTTGTTTACAATATTCGAGGTCAAAACTCTTATTCTGAGTTATTTGAGTAAAGACCTAACACCGTTGGCTGTCGAAACGTCTGAATATGTTTAGGGAAATCGATGATGTATGTAAAGGCAACACTGACATTATTCCATGTATTATGTGTGATGGTATATAATCTCATAATTCAAGTGGCGTGGTACTATTTTGGAGGTTGGAAGGATACGCATTGAAATCTCATCAGAGCAGTGATATCAAGGCCTCCTATTACTCGTTCACTTTACATTTGCAGACGGCAGAATTAGGAACTAATGTTGTTTTGAAAACGAAGGCCCGAACACAACCGAGAATACATGAATGGTGCCGATGTCAATCAGCTGTCTCCGAAGGCAGAACAAGCGCTACGGGCACAGCTGACGAATTATGTCTTTCTGACAGTGAGCTGGAGTCGCGCCCTTAAATAATTAAGGTAATATACAACAAAATAGATCACACCACTCGCTATTCACAACATTCCCCTACAATATTTTTATTTCTTCTTTGCACTTCTACTGCTTAATGGTTATGTTCTTGCCCCGCCGGGGTTCTGTGTGCTGCTCACCGCCATCTATATCATATTAAACGGTCAATATCTACTGCAGACGCACGTTTCTCATTCAGTCAGCGGTGACTTCATGTAAACAGATCGCAGCGCTCCGTCTGCAAATGTAAAGTGAACGAGTAATACTTCTGGCAGGGGCAAGTTTCGTGGCACCGTCGCAGGCCATGGGTTTCTCAGCGCAACAAGCGTCGGGATAGGAAACTATCAGTAATAAACCCGGCTTTTTCCAAATTGTGGAATCGCATGTAAAAAAGACGATAATCACAGAAAAATAAAAGTAAAAATACAAATTAAAAATAACAAAGTTCTTAAATTGATTTACCTAAATACCACTTAATTGTATTGTGTAAAGCTTACGTTCAGGGCGACTACTGCTCGCTTCTGGCGAAGTAATCAACTGCATGGAGGAGTGATTTCGTCGTGCTATCAGTGTCGCGGATTCTCGCTGGTGACATCGACCTTGACAACTGCTTTAGAGGCATGACTTGGCCTTCTCCGTAGTTTCAAGATATCAAGCCTTTCTCAGCATGATGCTTACCATCTCGGTTCAATCTACAATCAAGCTCTAGGAATCGTCGAACCTTGCGGGATTAAGCTATTGATGAGGAACAACCAATAATTTCCATCGATGTTTATTTTAAATATGTCGAAACGCATTACACATTAAGAACCGAAATAAAACTTTTAGTGTAGTACACGAATTTTGATCCATGAAATGCAAGTTTTGGGCCAGCGTGCTCCGCTGCCGCCCGCCCGCGCCGTCGTCGCCGCGCAATTTCTCTCGATCCGACAGGACTCGCGTCGCCGATTTCAATTCAGTAATGGGGCCCATGCAAAGAGAGCGCGCTTGGTGGGGGAGAGCGCGCGGGCGAAGGGAAGAAGGCGCGGCCGGGGGGAAGTGGGGAAGGGGGGAGGGAGGGTCGGCCGTGCGAACGGGCGGTGCGGCCGCTCGCCCCGAGACGCGTGGAAACTTGCAGAGTGCAGCGCCGCGACGCGCGGCGACGCCGTCTCGTCTCTTCTATTCCCTTCGCGCCGCCCCATCTCCCTCCGCTGGCGTCTTGCGCGTCCTGCACTTCAAAACCTTTCCCTACGGCCAGTCCGGGCTTTTTGGCGCAGTTTCGCATGAGTACTTATTGATTGAGTGTGAGTATTTATTGATGCAGGAGGCATCAACGTCTGTAATCGTTAGTCCCGTAAGTGTGTTATATCCCGGGGTGGCGGTGTTCCTTCCATAATGGGGCCAGAGATCCGCCGCCGACCTACACACCGGTTTGCTAGATTATTCCTATCCGGTTACTCCAACGGAGCAACACTTCAGCCGGGACAAGCTCTAAGCTCCAGACTGATCTCCTAATGTGTTGTGTACTGTAGAGGATGAGAAATGAACGATCGCAAGGAATACAAGGCCCGTTCGTTAGGGTACTGCACTGGGATTTGCTTGATATTGATCGAAGAAAGCCAAAACCTACCGACCAGAACAACCGGCCGCTATAATTGTTCTCCAGAAGGCCTAAGAAACAGTCACATCGACGATACTATACGTGTCATCAATATGGTACACGGCCTTAGCACGTAAGAACACCAAAATCTTAGAGAAAGTCCAAAGAAAGATATTGTTACGAGTCATCTGTGGATACAGAACCATCTCCACGGCAGCCTTACAGGTAGTCGCGGCGGGAATACCTGTTGACCTGATCGCGAAGGAAAGAAGAGCCATCCATGAAAAAGGAGTGGAAGAAAAACACAACATCAGAGAAGAGACGATGCAACAGCGGCAACGCAGATGGGAAGAAACACGTAACGTCGCTCAGTGGACAAAACAACTAATTCCACAAATAGTCATATGGACAAAATGTGACCACAGGCAAACAGATTACTATCTGACACAGATATTAACTGGACATGGCCAATTTCGAAGTTACGCGAAAATAATGGGGAAAAGGAATGATGACAACTGTATATACTGCGGCGAACCGGACACACCGTACCATACTTTCTTTGCATGTATTCGGTGGGAGAAAGACAGACACAATGCATTCCAGAAACTAAATGTAGAACTCACAGCACAAAATATTCATAGAATAATTGTAACTAAGAAGGAAAATCGGATAATTATTGCTTCCTTAGCATGATAATGATTAGCATGATAGCAAAATAATGAAGAGAAAAGAGGCAGATGAAAGGCAATCGGAAGGAAGTTAAAGGCATTGCCATTATGATGTCATGCACATCAGCAGTTCCAGAATGGCTCTGATGAGCAACGGGGTTTATTAGTTGGTGGAAATCCAACTCCCGCAAAGAGCGGTGTTCTTTGAAAGATTTTTCCCCTAAAAAAGAAGGCCTAAATTGTACACGAGCTATGGTGTTAGAGTCGACAATTCGCCACCAAGGGGGACTCGAACTCTAAGACCTCCAGAGCAACAACGCTGCAAAGGAAACGGATGTTGGCGCTGCATCAATTTTGCATGGTGATGTGCATATCAAGGAAAACTTCGTTTGCACAGGTAACGACGACATTTGGGCAGCATATTTAGTAATATTGGGAATGTCAGTAATGCTGGTTATCAATTCGTTTTATCTTAGTTACTTGTCTCAGCGATTGATCCAGACAAGCGCTGTAGTAGTAATAATTTTAATAGTTTCGATCTTACTTATCTTTTTCTTTTTTGTGCTTACTGATTTCAGCGAACGACCGAGAGAGCGTGAATACTTTTGTCGTACAAGGTATGAAAGGTACAGCAAGAGTTCACAGTTTATACTAATGAAATCTCTTCGGTTTATCCTCTTCCCTGTCTTCTCAAGACCCCATACTAGATCCTACAGTCTACAAGCTTTCCTTTATTCTGTTTGAAATTTGTTCAAATGCTTTTATTGATTTGCATTTCCTCAAAATAGCCTCTTCCATTTTTCTGACGAAATGACTTTTTCTTTTCCCATTTCAAGAAGTTTTGCTTATTAAAATGGCTGCTCAGAATTATGACATTTAACGTTTCTGTATATTTATCTCTTTTTTCACTGTCATCATTTCTGAGGAACTTCACGTGAGTTGCTCGCTGTTTCAATTTGTACTGCATATTCCAACAAATTTTATCATTCCTTAGATTCACCTTTTTTTGTTACCAAAGCAAAGAATTCTTATCTCGACTTTCAAAGTTAATCTGTCATCTCATTTTCCTCTACATTTCCTTCGGTCACTTCATTTCTCCATGCAAACCGCACACTGTGCAACGTCCCACAGCGCCGTACCTCATCCAAGTTTCCTCATAAAGTTGCCCTTGGAAGTCTGGAGGTTCCAACTTTGAGATCCAGAGATTTCGTGTCTGCTACATAAATTCAAGGTCGCGGTTTCGATTTCACCAAAGAACAGAGGAGTTTGTAAAGTCTGAGTTTCTAGTTTCCATTTGGAGTAGAATATCGACTCTTCCTAGACGTCCGTCACTTGAAATATCATCAGATCACCGAAACTACTGTATTGTATGACATTCTTTATCCTTCTCCATTGCCCGCTGTTTTAAAACAACTACCTAATAAAATTGTGATCAAAATTGAAAACGTAAGGATCATATTTATGATTCATTCAGTATTCATAGTGTAGTTAGATACCCTGTGAAAATGTTTCTTCAGAGTACGTAATGCGTGTAATAGACAAAACCGTAAGTCACATTAAAGCTGCTATTAGAAAACATTATTAGATACAGTTATATATAAGTAATCACGCGCGACAGGAAGTGAATTCACGTGATTAGGGCAATGAAAACACAACTAGGCGTAAACCAGAAAAAGTCTTGAAAAAAACGTGTAATTGTATTCATTTTACTGCTGAATCACAAATACAACTTGCTCATTATCTAATACACTTGCGGTTTATTTTCTCATTACGTTAAACCAAGACCGTTTTGCTCCAAGACTGGAAACATGCACATATGAGCAGCCATGCGAACACTTTCAAGGTCAGTATTGAAGATGGCCAGACTCTGCAAGTGGCAAACAATGTATATTATCGAATTTTGTATTATACCAAAATTGTTCCAATCACCCTCCCGCATCCTTCGGTTCTGATACACCTTCAACACAAATTTACTCCTCTCGCGTTGCCTTACATTACATTCCGTTCTCCTTAATGTTCATTGTTCTCGTCGAACTGCCTCACATTTTGCGGTGCTTGCCTGGCCTTTGCCTCTTTCTTAAGGGAAGACTTCCCCCATTTATTAATTAAACACAGAACTCACTTCGGTGACCCACAGGCAGCGGCGACGGTACCTGTAGCTGGAATTCAGTATCGAAAGTAAACTGTGTTGTTTCTCCATGGCACAAGACGAGAGCAAAGGAAAGAGAGATCAAAGGGCCGTGCGCGCGAGTGGTTCGTGGAACTGGCGGCGGCGGCGCTCGTGTCGTCTCGCAAGAGCGGAATGCAACGCCCGAGAACGCGCTGTGCGCCCCGCCCCCGGCGATGGGGGCACTGTCAATAGGCACGGCAGAAGAGACTGATTGGCTCTTTCCAAGAGCGTCAACTGCTAGGGTCATTAGTCCCCTAACCGGATTTATGACGAAAGGTGGCGGTGATGTTCCCCGTTGGATGGTGGACCTAAATGTCGGCTTGCGGGGCTATCCCAAATCAAGAATCTCACACAGCGGTGCACCACACCAGCCGAAGTTGGTGGCAATCACCACTCAGCCGCGTCCCCTCTACCACTCGCCTCTACGTGAGCGCCAAGCTTTCTCTCAACCCCGTCTGCGGACCACCTCGTACGATTCGATTTAATTCTTGTTTGATTTATTTTCGTCAAAGTAGTAAAATCTGTATGTGACGTATGGATAATTATTATAATCTGCGTGTGTTTTCTTGAGCTCTAGAGTCTCTCTGACACTTTTACTGTAGATAAATAGTAGAATGAACAAAGTCTGGCGAGGTATTTAAAAAAATAGATATTTTTGCTTCAAAGATATTTAAAATGTATATACATTGGTAAACGAACTACAGAGTTGCATTTTATTGCTATCAAAGCAATAACACAATTGCCGATTCTATTCCTAACACAACTAGCAGAAGCGCAACAAAACGTGCGCATAGTGAAGCTACCAGAAGAAAAACCATTGCCACCAACCGGAGTCGAATGCTGTGACTTTTTTGGTCAGAGCCACAGCTGTGACATCAATTGATTCCCTGAGCCACTTGAGCCGGTGAGATAGATGAGGTGGCGGGGACGGTGATGGTTCAGTTTAGGTTAAATCAATTCGATTCAATGATTCCTTATTTTACATGGCGGGGCTCAGGCCATCTGGCCCGCTCTTCTGCCACGTCGATTTTGCTACGCTCGTTTCACCATCTAGCGGAGAAAGAAGGTATCACTCGGGCTACAAAACAGATGATTTGAATTGAGGTCAGGGTTCTTTTAGGCATGAGGATCTTTTACATCTACAGTAAATCTAGAACATAAGACAACCGGCTTCTTTCTCCTCCAAGGGAACGTGTACGAAGGAACTTTTCATCCTTAATGGTAACGACAGTCGCGGTGGCGCCGTTTGTGGAAAGGTTTGTAGTGGCGAGGCCGCCTACATTGGCTGATGTGATGACAGCGACAAGTGGCGGTGCGAGTGATGATGACGGTGGCGAAATTGGCAGGAGGCAATAATGGTGGAGAAGATCTCAAACTCAGCACTCTAATCACGTTTTTTATTAACAAAAAGTATAATTATTGCTTTATAATAGATGGTTACATTGCTATCATGTCGCGGGGTTGTTGGCAGCTGACGCAGTTCCGATGGCAGTGTCAGCGGTGATGATGGCGGAGGTGAAGATGGCTTTGCTGATTTGGCGGCACCAACGATGGGTGTGATTGTTGCTGCCCCCCTAGCTTCCTTCGTTTTGGCTTCCATCACAAAATTTCTTCGAGTCCAAACTTCTCGATTTCATGGCCATGAGGTTTATGTACGTGAATGGTAAACACAATGTACATTCTGACGCAGAGCTGAATATAAAGACAAAAATTTCAATATTTTCATCGTTACTGGCAGTCGTCGCCCGAGCGTTCATGTTCTTGCCAAAAACAGTCCGTGATGAATTGTCTAACAAATAAAGGAGACAGAATTATCACATATGTAGCTTTGTAACATGTGTAAATTTTCAGCAGTCTGCTTTTTGGGAAAATGTGATCATTTCTTTCTCTCCTAAACGAGCTACAAGTTTGTAACATTTATTCCGTGGCTTTGTAGTAAAACACACTATCTGTTTGGTCGCAGAATATACGACTTTACTCAGAATTAAACCACTCTCCTCTAAAATGACAGTTTTAAAGAGTTTGACGTTTCTTGTGCGTCAATTGTAATTTGTCGTTAGAATGTAAAACAGCGTAACATGTCATTATAACGATTACTGATTCACTCAATAAAGTCCAAAACTATTGTAAAATGCCATCATCAGAAGAACTCTTTTTAAAATATATTTTTACCGAAAAGAATCAATTTGTCTTTTATTTATTTCGATAGTTGTTCTTACACCTCCATTACATTAATATTTTACATTCCCAAACCCCAGACAAATTTTCCAGATTTCAAACCAATTAATACAAATCCGCGTTCCTGTTCTAATTTCACTCGGCAGCCTTACACGTGCGGAAACGCCATCCCCCCTCACTCCCCGCCCCCAGCCCTCTCCACCTGTTTCCTGGAGCAGTTGCCGCTTCGCCGCTCGCGCGCGCCCGGAAACCACGAGCAACGGCTTCGCCACCTCTCACATCACGCGACCTTACGACCCGGGCGTCGCACTCGTTTCATTTCCGCTCGAGGCCAAGGTACCTTCCCTCCCGTACGCACGCGTGCGCGTAAACACAAGAGCGCGTGTTACCTCGCAGCCCGAGATGCTGCGCTGGCGGCGATAGGCGCGAGCGGAGGAGCTCGAGAGAGGGTAATGGGGTAATTGAGGGAACGACTTTGGGGCTACTCCCCTCCTCATCAGCCATGCAAATGTCTCTGTATGCCGCCGTTATCACATTGTCCCTCCCGAACTTAAATTATGAGTTTATATATTCTAAAGCAGTGCCATTACGGTTTAGAGCTCAATAACTCTGCGATGGGGGTTATACCTGCTTATGCGAAGAGGGAACTTGCTGGAGGTCGAACGAAGGTAAGGTTGGAGGTGTTGTGTGTGAGTGTGTGTGTGTGTGTGTGTTTGTATGTGTGTGTACGTGCAGGACGCTGTGCCGTGAGAGGTCAGAAACGGGAGAAGAAGAACAGCGAGGTCTCGGCGAGTGAGGGGATGGGTCTTCAGTGTAAGGGAAAAGCGGGAGCGAGTGCAATGAGGAGGACGATCGCTCCGCCGGAGACACGGCGTTGAAGAGGCAAGACTAGAAGTGGGTAATGGATACGAGCGCGGCGGGTCGTACGAGCGGCCGGGGGCAGGGGGGCGAGTTCGTATGAGAAGGGTTGTGACGTGTGCCGGCGTAGTCGCCGGAGTTGCAAGCGTGATGGCGCACGCGGGGGTACTTCAGATTGGAGCGAGGTGGAGGGTGGGTTTGTGGTGGCGGCGAGCCGACCGGCCCGCGGCAGGGGGAGGAGGAGGGGACGGAGGTGGAGGAAATTGGGAAGGGGCGGCGGGTCTGTGACGAGGGTAGTCTGGAGCCTGGAGCGCGGCGAGGCAGCGGCGGCGGCGGCGGATGGCTCAACCGCTGCAGGGGGAAGGAAATTGCCTTCATTAGACGTTTAGTGCTTGGGCTTCAAGATGAAAATCTGGGGAGCCCCAACCACGGGAAATGGTTCTTTCGATGCCGGCGAGTGCCACGCGGCGGAGACGTGCTGCTCAATGAGTCCCGTGGTCTGTTCCGAAAGTCACCGGACCTCTAATGAGTTATTGAGGATGTTAAGAATCACGGCCATAAAACTGTAAGTGGCGGGTTAAATTTTGGGGACGTAAATTTCCGCGAGCAAGTTTTATGGTCGGTTTATCGAACGCCGTATTAGAAGTTGCGCAGTTGAGAGACGAAAATGATTTCGTAATATTTCCTTGCCATGAAAATGCATTAAAAAGCACTATACGATTTCCTGCTTAATGCTTCTTCTTGTTGTGTAGAGCGTGCTTGCTAAGAAACTTTTTTTTAAAAAAGGTAAATAGATACATCACTTGGATTTGCATTTAAACAACAGAAAATGTGAGAGATGTCTGCTCAGTGCTGTTCAGAGGATGACTATTCTAAAATATTCTGAAAGAAGGGAACGTTTTATCGTTGAAACAGTTAAATGACGAAAGAATAAAAGTAGTAGTTTGGATATCACAGGTTATCGTGCCGTGCGGCAGAAAGGATTTAAGAAAATACGTCTTCAGTCGTAAAAGAAAAATGGGGAACCACGTAAATCCTTGCGAAATTGAGTTCAAGTTGGAGTTTATTTTCAGTGGTAATAGTATATCAGTTGTGTGGCAGAAATGAGTTCAGTATATTGAAATAAAAGCTTTTGCAACAAAATAAAGAATCTTCGGTGACTTCAAGAGATGTATTCAAACAACATTAAGAAAATCTCTGCGGGCAAGAGTAACATGTTTTTACGCTGAAGCATTTTCGTAATACCCCAAAACATATCTAGTATGTATTTTTAACACAATAATAAAATCAAAATGGCATTATGCCTGAAAATATTTGGAAATGATTCATGTGTGTCTGAAGAATAATTTATTGAATTGAAATGCCTTATTTTACGTGGCGAGACTCAGGCCGTGAGGCCTGCCCTTCCGTCTGACCACGCAAATTTTGTTACACTCCTTTCACCAACTAGCGGAAAGACGGTATTACTGAGGCGACGAAGCAGGCGATTTGAATTTAGCTCAGAGGCGTCATTTAGGCTTGAGGATCTTTTACATGCAAGGAAATCTACTAACATGGGACAGCCGGCTTTACTTCTCCTCCGAAGGAAGGCGTACGAAGGATTTTTTCGCCCCTAAAAAAAATCCACGGCTTCGATCGGGTTTGAACCCGCAAATTTTGTTATAGCAGTCCGTTACGCTCACCGCTACCCCATCGCCGCCGCTAATTTAGTACCAGGCGACTTATTATGTTGTGATCAATCATGTTGAAGCATTATCAAGTATTCAAGTATTACAGACAATATAAAATATTGTGGTTTGAAGTTTTTTTCCTTATATTACATTTACAGAAAACCTGTGTAAAGATCATGGTCAATTTTCTATTTATACTTTTTCCATTTCTATTTGAAAAAGTAATTACATTTTGGGGTAATAAAAATGTTTAAAAAAAATTGTGATCATACATGATGAGGAACGCTTTTAAAAATATACAAATTATTTTTAATGCATATAAATATTACCAAGACAAACCTTTGGTCTACATCATCCTAAAAAGTACAAGAAAACTAATTTTAGATGCAGTGAGTATAAGATACGACTAATTATTGAAAAGTTCTTTCTCTTCTCTGTTCTGATATCACAATGTCGCTATTCATTTCATTTGTGATAAAGAAACGGGTAAATGACACCTACCTCGATCAGGTATTTCGTCCAGTTTACCTGATTAATTGAGCAAATACTGAGTTGAACCCTTGCTTGGCTTCTGATAACTTCACTATGCTCACGTTTTGTTGCGCATCTGCTAGTTGTGATTGGAGTAGGGTCTGTGATTGCGTGTTGCTGCTTTGACAGCAATAAAAAACAACTCTCTAGTTCGTTTACCAATGCACATATATTTTAAATATCTCGGAAGCGAAAATATCTAATTTTCTAAATACCTCACCAGGCTCTAGAGTAAAAGTGTCTGGGAGACTCCAAACCCAAAAACACGTACGAAGATTATAATAATTCTCCCCCATACGTCACATACAGTTTTAACTGTACTTTGACGAAAATAAATAAATGGAATCGTACGAGGTGTTCCGCAGACGCGGGTGGAGAGAAAACTTGGCGCTCACGTAGAGGCGCGTGGTGGGGGGACGCGGCTGAGTGGTGATAGCCCCATCTGAGCGGGGCTTCGGCTAACACGCCCATCAGGCGCTCGCCCAGCCGTGCTGCGGCCGCGTCGGGCCGTGAGCTCGGCCTCCCTGGGCGCTCGGCCACCGCCCGCCCCCACCGCGCTCCACGAACGCGCCTTCCGCGCTCGGTGCAACTCTGGGCGAAGCAGGTGTGCTTCTAGCAGATGTGAGGCGTATTGCCATTAACAGTATTTGTATTCACGAAATACGTAGTTTTCGATGGCTAGGTCATCATTATTATGTCTGTCTCTGGAAGGTGGAATTTGATTACTGCCAAGGCACAGAAAGTTACTTTTTGTGGTTATTTTGCCTAGAAAGCTGCTGAAGTACTTGTACATAACAGCATTAGTTTTGTAGTAAAATATTCAACATCAAATCGAGTCAATTAATCCAATATATTAGTTTTCACACAAAATATGCCCATTATATTAATTTTTTGGAGATTACTGAATTTGGTTGAAACTTTAGCTCGGGTACATTTGTAGATCGCCAACTTGCTTCGTTTTCTTGTGCCTTTCAGGGCTATTGGCCAATCAACCCGACATCTGTCACACGCCTTGTCATACGCCCGACACAATGATCTATTACTCATTATTGCATACATCTTATTCATTCATTGTTTGCTCACTTTCCAGTGACATTCGCCAGACCGTAGTCCATTAACAGTTAGCTGCATGTCAATGCCATTCCGGAACCTGGGCAACACCAATGACGGGGGTCAGCGGTGGACCCCAGAACAAATTACAGTATAATTGAAGGAAATTTTTATACAGTTAAGAACGTGTATTTAGCAATACACGTCTTTTACTTTCTGCCAGTTTGAGTTTGTTTTGAGTTTTTGACTGCAAAAGCGTGTATATTTTAAACATTTTCTGTACTCGTGGTAATTTCCTCGGGGACACAGATGGTACTGTTCATTTTTGAAGAACTAGATCAACACATTCTCCTGATTGCAAAACTGATCTCTGCATCGACTGATACTAAAATAAGAGGTCTGCTAAGAGAACGCCGGAGCTTTCACGAAGCGAATATGCACAGCGACGGTTTGGATTTTTTCTAAACATTTCGATAACCGTTGAAATACGAAACTATAACTAAAAGTAAGGAAAGGTTGTAATAATAAGAGTCCCTAACGATGAAACTGTAACTCCCTATGGACATGAAGGTATCGTTGACATTCCCAATGGTTGGTGATCGTTGCATCGTTGCATCGCGCATACGTCTTCCACTGCTGGGTCAGGGTTTGGTCCATGTGGAATTTGTGATGGGCAAAGTGTGCTCTCCACTTGTTTTCTATGGGTTCTTCCACTTTCCTTTCCTCTCATTTCACCATTGCTCCATCCTCATTCACCTACTCATTATCGCTATTATCTATTCATGAGACCATCATTCATAAATTTCAGTACTCGAAGGGCTCCTAAAACGCAGTAAATACATAGTAACTTTAAAGATGTATTAAGCAAGCAAAATTTGAATAACACGTATGTATGCAAAGAAAATACATTTTCTTCAATTTGAATATACTGCGCTTTCCACGCTTAGCGTGTATTTTGACTAATGACCGCTAGATTGAGTGATAAGTACGATCATTAGAAGAATTAAAGACAGACACGAGAGTACAGGGAAAAAATTTGTAAGAATGATTTATTGTAATTAAAATAAATAGTGTACGTAGAGAAGCGGTAGTAGTAAGCTTGAATTGTCGTTTCTCTGTTTACAGGTAAGAGTAAAGTATTGTAAATAGTTGTGGTACAATAATGTAAATAATAGTTGATAAAAAGTGAATAAAACTCCACTCTCTTTACTATTTTAGATTAGTTATTATCCTGCACAAATAATTGTCTTTTATGTATATTTACACCATCTTCTTCAACATCATATGGATTCTTACGAAGCTGAAGGGAGAGGTATGAGCTGTGTAAACCACAAATTCGCCTGCCGTATTGCGTTTCCGTTCGTCGTTCTCAACAGTTGTCACACTCCTGTCCCTCAATCCTCGCCCGCTCGCCCGCCCGGGAGCGCAGCGTCCGGCAGCCGCCGCAGGGGGCGCGCGGACGTGACTCGCTTTCAGCCCGAGGCGGAGGTGGAGGCGGCGGAGGGGGCGGGAGCAGAGAGGAGGCGCAAATGAAAGGGGTCGTGGTGGAGGGCGGAGATGGGCAGGTGGAGGTGGTGACGGAGGGGTCACGAAGATCTTGGCGGGAGGGGAATGGAAGAGGATTGAAAGGAGGAGGTTGAGGCAAAGGTGGAAGTGGAGCGATTGAGGAGGCCTCGATGAAGGGGAATGTAGTACATAGATATGTATTTATCTTAAAAGGAGTCGGAGCGCTGGCTAAATCAGGCTCCTATACCACCCCACCAGGTCATTGGACAGAAGCATGCTTTCTTAATTTTAAATGGAACATGTTTAAATTAAATAATAGTCGGCCATATCGTAAATCTGCTTCGGTCGTTTGGGGCTTCCATCTTCTTTCTTTTAATCGTATCGCTCGCAAGAAGTCGGTAGCGCGTGTGCAGGAAGGCCTCACCATTTAGCAGCCTGCTCCCCTTTTATGAGGAGCATGTCCCAACGTTTCTGTTCTTGACATGAGAAGCTGGGTGGAGGGTAAGGGAGGAAGGCGGTGGGATGGATCGAGGGAGACAAAATGGAGTCAGGAGTGGAAGCGGGGGTAGAGGTAGTGGAAGCATTAAGAACACGGAGTTGATGAGAAGATGCGAAGATGAGGTGATCATGTATCAGGAATGATGAGGGTCAGAAATGGTCATTATTCTGTTGAAAACGGATTGGATTGGCAGGAGAAAAATAAAAGCGTGATACATGTGGGAAGAAGGTAGAGATGCAGGCATGAAACCGCGATGGTGGCAAAGTACAGGTCGAAGAATTGTGGTCGAAGCAATTGGCGTCGGTAGAGGAAGCGTTGTTTGGATCGAGGACGATGACGGAGGGGGCGGTGAAGGTGGAGGAAACGGAAGCGGTGACTTTGCAATGAAAAGTAGCTGCAATTTTAGGAGGTAGCTGAGGGTAGTCGGCGGAGGCCGAGGCTATATTAATAGCGACAGTAAAGTAGGTGCCGAGTGTTGATGAAATATAGCTGACCGATATGAGAGTGACGTGTAGGAGTGATAGGGATCGGAGACGATTTTTGTTCAGATGGAGGTGAAACTGTTTTCACAGATGGGATGGAGACGTGATAGAATGGGGAGAGAGGCAACGGATGTGGAAAAGCGTTGGTTTTACGGCGCTCGAACCTAAGTGAAGTAAGCAGCTGGCAGCAGTGGAGGTGGAGGTGAAACAGCTATGGAGCGTACGACGAAGGCGGCGCTGCAAGCAAAAGCAGCGGGGAGGTTGGTGACGAAGAAAGCAGCAAAGGCTGTGGAAAAGGTGGGGCGAAAACGGAGATGAAGTTGGGGAAAAAGCCGGCGGTGAAAGCGGCAACAAAGGCGGCGAGAAAAGTGTCAGAGAAAGCGGCGATGGTGATGAAGGTAAGGTGATGCGTAGGAAGTGGTGATTTTTGGTGTCGAAGGTGGCGACGAAAGCGGCGACGAAGGCAGCCAGAAAGGCGACAGCAAGGTGTCGGCGAAGGCGACGAGGAAGGTGCCGGCGGCAGCTACGGTGGCGCTGGCGGCGGCGGCGGATAGGGCGTGGTCGACGGTGGCCGTGGCCCGAGAGCCCGTCGGCGCGGGTGGAGGCAGCTCAGGGCGAGATTGGCTTTTTTACGGCCCCACCGAGCTGTAAATTCCTGCGGCTCTCGTTGCCCTGGCTTTTAATCCTCGCACATGGCCGCCGTCAGCGCGTGGCGGATGGCAGCATTGACGGCGCCGGCCGTCGCCGGCGGGTGGCAGCCCTGCTGAGACAAGATTCTCTCGCGCCCGCCGGCGACGAAGAGCGCCCCCTTAAGACGTCGGCGCTCCGCAAGTTTTCAAGATCCCTTTTTTTCTTCTTCTCTCTTTTTTCTTCTCGACAACTTTTGTAGCTTCGGACGCGGACAAATGCCAGCGCCAGAGGCTGACAATACACTCCCGCTTTAAAAATACTTTTACGAGGATTTTGGATCGTAACCCTGTCATATGCCGCGTCCGTGGCTCGGTTGGAACATCTGATTAAACGGAAGAGTCGTTTTATTTCTACTGTCTAAGGCTTCAGCGCCTTTGCAGTGAATGGCCTGAGAGCTTGGTGATGGCACATTGAAGTGGACGGACTAGTAAAGTCTTAAGTGCCCTCTTCCTTCTCGCGTTCTGCTGAGTGATTTGCGCGTCTCCTGTTTTGTACGTGCCTTCTGCGAAACGGTGAAATAGGTCATTCTCGTCTCTGAATGTAAGATGGAATTACGGGCTGAGATTTATTCTTGTTCCGAAGCGCAGCTAACAAAATTCGTTTCTGTATTCGTGTTTTAAGTTTAGTTCTCATTTTGTGTCAGTTATATTCCAACTTTTTTCCAAATGTAAGATACAAGATAGAGTATTCATAGTAATAAATGAAATGCATTTAATGTGACGTAATTTGGTGTTTGCTTGTACATTATTTAAAAGGTATTTTTAATTTTTGATAACAAATGTTGATTTGAATAAAATTCATAAATTAACTTTAAGGAGACATAATGTTACTTCTTCATACATAGTGTGTTAATCTACATTTCCCTATTTGAAATTGTATATATTATGGTAAGAAATATCATTGTAAATAATGCATAAATATTTCTTCAAAAATCATTAAAACGTCCTCTATTAGCTATTTTCAGTAACATTAGCTCCATTTTTCTAAAGGAGTGAACGATTCAAGACATTCTTTAAATATCACTCTAATACACGTAACAAACTACGTTTATAATCTCTTTGTACACTACGTATTTTATTCACTAGAATACTAACACTCAATGACTAAACCATTGCCATAAACGTTGTCACGAAGTAAACATTTGACTACAACTCTTCTTAAAATGACTTTACCCTACATCGAAAAACACAACCACGCTGTCATTGTACAAAATTTGTTTTGAAACGCCCTGAATGAAAAATCGTGGACGAAACACAAATCGTGGTGGATAACTCAAGCAACGCAGCCTCTAACAAAGTTTGCAGATAATCGTCCAGCAACAAAACCAAGCTTTTTCCTGCTTTGTCAAGCGGTGAATTGCTAACTCTTTGCATAGCGTAAAATCCATTACCGTGCACCCATTCATAGAATTTCGGCGGCGAGCGCGACGTATCAAAAGGCGGCGTTCGTTTGGAAGTCAGATTGCTTCGCGCGCGCGCACACTAGACTGCGCTGTAAGACGTGACGAGTGCTCGCTCGTTCCGGCGATTCAGCCTGGAGCTCCGTATGTGCGAGCATTCTGGGATATTCTGCGCTCGCGGCGGGCGCATTCACAGGCCAGAGCAACGTGGATTCTCACCTTGTGGAAGGAATAGATGACAAGTATTGTTGCAGAATTGCGTAACGAATCGTTATGAGGAACCTCCCAAGCTCTTATTCCATTCTTTATTACATTTACTGTAAATTCATTAACTTAGAATTTAATGGAAATGTCTGTTTTTGACATTTTAGGTCGATTGTCCCAATTTTACGGGTAGCTATCGTTGTCCCTCATGCCTAGTTTATTTCCCACACCTGGGGGAACTAAACTAGAGACTGTGGCGAACATGACGTATTACTGTAACTAGCAAACTCCGAGACTATTTTTAAGGAAAGCCACAACTCTATTTTTGCACCGGTAATCGAACCAGGGTAATGAAAATGTAAGTAATTCATAAATGACCTGAATATTAGTTCTATGAACTATTGGTCAGAAGAATCTTTCCTTAATTACTCCTGAATCAATATTGGTCCTTAATTTCTAATACAATATATACATTTATAAAGTACTTAACTTGCTGCATTTGCAACGATAATACAAAATATTTTCGCCATTGTTGCCAGCTTGGTGTAATATTCAATTTTCTTTTTCACTTTTTCCCATAATTAGTAGTCTTTGTTTTAACGTTTTGAATTCATGGCGTCTTTAACTTTGCGGTATACAGTTCTTGGAATCGTGACTCAACTGGAAAAGTTACAAATATCGAGCGTAAGACCGGCAGTGTTCTGGCCCAAACGGTTTTCGCTTGTGAGGTCTCATAGTGGACTGCCATCTAGCGGATTTTGTGTTAACTGCCGTGGCGCGCCGTTATCGCGTGTGGGCCTCGCGCGCGCGCGCCCATCTGGAGCGGGCGCTCGCGTCGGTGCAGACGGCGGCAGGGGCCGAAAGGGCGCCGACAATCCACCGCCGGCGTCAGAACGGGGGCTGCAGGGCCAGAAGGGGGCAGTGGCAGGGGGGGCTGGGTGGCGTGCTATTATCTGGGCAAACAAGACGGCGCGCGTCGCTGGTTGTTTGCTCTGCGCAGCTTGTTCATTTCAAAAAGCACCTCGTTTTTCGTCGGCACCGTCCCCGTCCCCGCGCCGCCCCCGCGCCGCCCCCGCGCCGCCCCCGCGCCGCCCCCGCGCCGCCCCCGCGCCGCCCCCGCGCCGCCCCCGCGCCCAAGCTCTGAAACTCTGGAGCGTTTTCAGGCTGCGTGTGCGCGGCCTCCAGCGGAGATTTCGCGTCGTCCGAGATGTCTCGTGACTTGTGTAAGACGTTGAGGAGGTTTCTGGGAACTAGATGTTATGTGACGGAAACCGCATCACATTCGATCACGACAAAGTTTGAATGGATGAAAAGAAAATGTTGTGAATGTCATATGTAGAACAGTTTTGCTCTTTTGGAATGAGTGATTGTCATGTGTATGGAACGACCATTCGCAGTGCTGTAATGTTTAATATCTTTTGTCTCAGAGATAGGATAAAATATTACTACAGAGATTACTTGGCATCTTATTATTAATTTCTTTTGCGTCGACACTAGGTGCTTTAGTTGTAGAAGTTCTTTGTAATATAACAACGTAGACAACACTAATATTTTTGGTGATAATGTCCGTCACGTATGGCTCGGCTCATAGCAGATATTCTTCAGCAGCTCAGTAGTTGGATCTTGTTCCCTGCAATTTACTTTTTTCTCATATCTCCAGAAATTCCTGTCCAGTCAGCATTACGCGTGTCATAGTGACGCAGAGTTGCAGGTGGATGTCAAACTCTGGGATCTATCCCAGGAGGAACATTTCTACGACACAGGAACAAAAATATGTTGATCCCACGGTTTGGTAAATTTCTAAGATCTGGTGGTGGTTATACGGAATAAGAATGCAACAAGTATCTGCTACAATAAAATTAATCCATAAAATTGTGTTTTTTTTTTGTTGACGACCTCCGGAAACTTTCTCTCTGCATGATCCTAGACCAATTCCACACGAGCTTTACTCGTATTTTATTCAAAGATGATATAGTTTATATTTTATTGTCTCTGTTTGTTACATATGCGTTTTCTTCTATAAACAAGCCACACATGCAGTAAGGAGAACAAACATTCAACCCATGGACCCAGTGCTTACTGAAATTGTATGATAAATTAAATAATCAATGTGGTGGAATTACAAGTTGGCGTCTGTTTTTAAATGAGTTTATAACAAATATATCAGTTTAAATATTTCTTCTTTAATCGTTGTAAATCTTAATTATTCATTCAGATTTCTTCATTAATCGTTTCATATATCGTTAGTTTTACAGCATGAATGCATTCAGGTTCAACATAATACATTTTAATAGTATCTACAATTACACAATTCTCAACATCAATTGGACTTACCATAATCTTCACAAAAGAAAACTTTAGTGACGCACACTGACCTGTAACAAAGAAAATTTCAATTAATACACTTATATGAGCAATCTCTACCAAATAGTCGATTGCATAAAAACAGTGCAAAGCTACATGGATTCAATAATTTTATTTTAACATATTAATCTAGGAAAATTTGTAAAAATACACTGAATTAGTTTGTGAAAACGTTATTACATTGTCACAGTCGCTCCGTATTAAATATAATTTCCAATTCTTTTATCGAACCAGAGCAAAAGAAATTTGTTTAAATAAAAAGTAAACTTAGTATTTTGAAAC
Organism: Acheta domesticus; assembly: GCA_031308135.1. Lineage (NCBI taxonomy): Eukaryota > Metazoa > Arthropoda > Insecta > Orthoptera > Gryllidae > Acheta > Acheta domesticus. The sequence continues at coordinate 55,658,725 of JAHLJT010004567.1, forward strand.
TATCAGTTTTGTTTCATCATCTATTTGTTAATATTATAAAATGTTTTGCATATTTTAATGAAATTGTTTCTTTTCTTTTTTCTTGACGAACAAGAGAGACTTACTTTGTGGATACACCTTGCAGATTTTTAGGCAATCTACTGTCTTCGATTGTTGAGTACTTATTAATGTTCGTTAGTATTGAAAAAGCAGAGATGAGGCGGGTCTACCGTCCTGTGTATTTGCCAGGTCGGGATGACCTCTCTATAGATCTTCGTTGTGCAGTCAGAGGATTCGCGTGCGATAGAATAAACGTTCGGGGAAGTACGGCCGTGTAAAACCAATTCCCATTGGAGCACTGCCGCATCTTCGCACTGCGTCTGATGCGTTGTGGTGAACACGGCCAAACTTCCAAGTCGACAGAACAATTCTCGCCCAACATACCTCTCAACGAGCAGTTTGAATTTTTTACTTCCGTTACATGTCACCTATACCTAATATTTTTTGCACGGATGTTTGATGTAGTTAAATGCAGAGTGAGCCCTGCCGATCAGAAGAATTATGTGGTGGCCACAATGCATCCGATTTTGCCCGGAATGCCGATCTACTGACGGGAACGTTTTTGTCCAATGTGTTGAATGTGTTGAAATATGTGCTGATAATGAAAGTGGTCATACTACACCCAACGACCTTTACCGAGAGTGTCCGAAAACATTGGCTGTTGGACGATGATCTGTTTCGTTTGGTTCTGTCGTTTTCATTCGCCAGAAATCAGCTGCAGAGCCAAAGCAATCCGCAATTCCAAGATTATCTGCAGTACATGTAAATGGTCTCGAGCGTGCTTCCCCCAAATGTTTCAAAAATTAGCCGACAAATTATGGGAATATTCGGACGATTTCAAGTGCAACATTTGGGTGTTTCTCGAATAAAATATGTTCGACTATTTCACTTGCAGGTGGCAAAGACCCGTATTTTAGCTACTCTGTGACCGTAGTCGCCCATTTGCGCCTGAACTTTACTTCGGTTGCCCAAGTATGCACTCTGACCGTACCCTTAAGCTTCTGTGTACGATCCCGCTTCGCCCTGCGCTCTCGCTTGTTTCGGCAACGTATCGCGGCACTTAGTGCATCATCGCCTTGTGGCGCGCGGGTGTGCTGGGGCACACCACCTCGTGCCGACGCGCCGAGGGTGGCGCGAGGGCGGCGCGAGGGCGGCGCGAGGCGGGCTGAGGGATGGGTTTACTCTGGCCGCAGGCGCTGACGCAGCCGCGCCAGGCGAGACGGCTTATCGGAGACAGCACCTGCTGCTGAGCCGAGGGCAAGAGCTGGGGCGCGGTGTTGGTACAGGCTCCTCCCGGCTTGTGATCGGATACTTTGTCCAGAAACCTCGATAAGCGTGGTCCGGGGATCGATGCCAAGACGTATTTTAGTGAATGCATCATTGTCTTACCCGACATCTTCTCCTGCCAGCGTCAGATGAAATGTGTTTTTGTTTGGTAATTTTGTTGATGGCAATGTTTTATAAAAATGTAGTTGTCGTCGTGAATTGTGTGTCGTTTTATTGAACGTTTCTTTCTTTTCTTACGTGTAGGTTTTTGGGAAGAGGATGATAATGGATATTTATTTGAATAGCTGATTGCAACAGCCAAATTTGGTAAAAAATAAGTTATAGGCAGAAATACATACGTTGCATAGTTCCTTCAAATACTACACAAACACAATCAAAGTCACTATTTCCTACCATGCAAACAGAGGTAAGTATAAATTCGGTGATTTCTGCAGAAATCTTGTGAAAATCAAGTGGATAATCAAGAGGAAATCAAGTGGTCAAAAAGAAATAATCTTGCACAATAAAAGTATTCTATTGTGGAAGATTATTTCTTTTTACTCGTGCAGAGGTAGATCCGCATTTTAAGATGAGTGTGGGAACACCCGACGTCCAGTACGTCAGTTCGTATTTTTATCATTTGTTCTCACTACAGTAATTTGAGGTACTACTCTTCAGAAGAAATCAAAGTGTTGCTGATGTTAGAATTGTTATGACAGTGGAGGAAGAAGCTTTCGCTCTATTATGTGAAGAAGAGCAAACCCTTCATCGAAATATGGAAGGAATAATACACTGTTTGGGATACATCGTCACCTATAGTAAACACCTATAGTAAACACAAGCAAGAATTTCATTGGCCGTTAGTTGGTCGGAAATCAAATAGTGTATTTCAAGAAGAGGTGGACATCAATTTATAAGTAGACTTGCTTTGAGACGTCAGTGCAAGATATTCCTAGGACTATCAAGGTATCTTTTTATAATTCAAAATTTTGGTCATTAATCATTTACACAAAGAGTTGCGAAAGTAATGGCACAATGTACTGCCTGATAAGTATAGTTACTTTGTTTTTGTATTTTTATAATTTTTTTAAAATCCAAAATATATTAAGTGCGAAGACAAAGAAAGTATACAGCATAAGTCAAATATTTTGCTACACAACTAATGCGGCAGGTTGATGTGAATTATGTAACCATGAACCTGTCGAGTGCTACTTAATCCTCTGTTTAAGTTTCTTCTCTTTCTGACAATCCGAGTAGTAATTATGTTATTTGCCTTAGTTTTCCAAACATTAGTGTAATGTGACTTAGATTGTTCTTACAATCAGCGATTCCCTTATTTTTGTACAAGAAACATTTCATTATTTCTTGAAATTGGAAATTGAATAACATGAAAATATCAGAGCTTGTCTTTACTTCTTTAATACATTATATTCATGCTCAACATTGAATTCTAACGAAAGTAATAACATCCATTGTTAAAATTTTTTTGTATTTATTTTAATTTGAACACAGTGTGATGACAATTACAAATGACCCTTTGCTCACATTGTACTACTTGTATGGACAATAATATTGTATTTAATTTTAATGAGGCCAAAGGCTTTTCATTCATTGTCCCTACATACTTCATATGTTCCTTCCTTTCATTTGAAAGGTCGCCAATAGAATTTTTATGTTATGAAAGCTGAAACTCTGGTAATAAAAATATCACTATATTACAGTGTATAGACCACGTTGGTTCTTTTTTCTTTTCATATTTATTTGTAGAGACTATTTCACTGTAAAGTGTATTGTGTGATCATATGTAAATGTAGAGATTTTGGCTGCTTGCCTGACGCCGTGTTGAAGACTGATACAGTTTTTTCTTAGTATGAAATGTAAGGTTCGGCGATAGTAATGCATCAACACCTATATAGTAGTGTAGACACAGGCTATACCTTAACTTCGTCTTTGTGTATGGCAGATTCATTACTATGTAACTAATATTTATATCTGTATAGTATATAATGCCGGTAATGGAATAACATTGCGAAATTACACTAACACCTATAAGGTTGCGAAGTGCCTACTTCGTTTCTTTATTAACTCCAAATTTCGGGTTAAATAATCAATTTATTGTTTTTCTTTCACAGTTCAAAATATCTTACATAAATATTCAAAAGGCATAGTAATCCAATTCTTCAGCACGAAATACTATTCTCTGTCGCTTAACAACGCTGTGCATCGATTTTTTCTTTATTCAGGGCACAAATACTTCGTGATGTAGTGCAATGTAATGCAGTGGTTGAAACTACATTCTCTCAGCTCGTATATCTGACTGATTTGGTAAGAATATAATCTGTTTTCTAGCTCGGAAAGTACTAAGAGTTTCAATGAAAATATATTGTTTTTGATAAAGTTGCGGTCTCCTGTATTAGCTGATTACAGAGATCATTGCTGGGAAATATTATGAAAGGTAAATATCCAGAGTTAAGTAATATTTCACTGGATGGAAAATTAATATTTTTCAATGAAAATTTAAGACACATGCTATTTGAAGACAGTTATATTCCAGAACCCTACATTTATAATACATCCAAAATTTAGAATTTCCTTATCATTTTCAATTCGAACAAAAACTTACTAAATGTCAATGAATAAGTGCTTGCTTCGTAATTACATAAATTAGGAAGTGGGGCACATCAATCAAATAATCATAGAGGCAATATGATTCTCATTTCCAACAAATTTGCAAAGCATTCATGTGGCTGTGACGTCCAAAAGTGGCTTTGTGAGAAGATTTCATCCCTTTTTGTGATAATTCTCGAATCTAATTAATTTATTAATTAAACATTAATTTTTAAAACGTCCCTCACTAGTTGCCCAGCTTTTGCTGTTACATACCACTAGTTTGCTTCATAATGTGTGAACGATAGACGTTTTAGATGAAGTCGTAGGCTTCCGCGACCAGAGTAATGTGAATGATCTTGGCTGTCCGGGTGACGCCGCGTCGAAGGGTGTGTTGCCGACGTTTCGACCATCTTGTGGTCTTCCTCAGACCAGCACTGAGGAAGACCACGACAAGACGGTTGAAACGTCAGTAACACAGCCTTTGACGCGGCGTCACCCGGACAGCCAAGATCATTCAAGTGAGACATTTTAATCTATAATAATGCATTACTTATTTTAAGAAAATAATTGAATATGCCTGCTAATGCTCAATATGTGAAAAAAAAAGTAAATGCGTTGTGGTAAAATACTAAGCGACAAATTTATATTCCAGCTGAATGTAATCAGTACTTTACGTTCGAAAAGGTATTTTGGGAAGTACAAAAAAAGTGAACTCTAATAATAATGTTGTCAATTAATATACAAGAAATAATTTTCTTTACACAATTTCAGAATTTTTGTTCATTTAACAGATTATTGAACTAGTATATTTAAATAAAAATTGTTACGAGGTTTTTGTTCGGTATTCTGTTTCATTCCCGTATTTCATATATATTTTTGCAGAAAATGTTATTCAACAAATATGTGTACAATACACGAGTTGGGAAAGAACTCTGTGCACATCCATCAGTTCATTTTTAATATTTTTTTGCACACAGTACGTTTCACAGCCTACAGCGATAAAAGTGGCTAGCATAAAAGTTTCCACGTTGTGTTCTCACGAAGAAAAATATATGGTGACATTTGAAAAACATTTTACCATTTTTACTATAGTAGCAATCCTTTATAAAATACTACTTCAAGAATATGAAATTGAATAATATTTAATCAATAAATTAAAATAATGTTTGTAAAAATATTTAAGGTACCAATTAATACAAAACAGTGTAATAATTCCTTATTTGCTAAACGTTTTTAATAGCTGTCGAACATACAAATATATCGTTGGCTTGCTAACAAAAGTTCATTCAACATTACGAGCTATGTAAACACGCATCGTTCCGACGATCTGTCTCTCTAAATTCGTATTAAAAGTTCTTAGTATTCAGGGGAAAAGCTCTTTTAGAGATTTGTACTTGTATGAGAACGACGAAGTGAATTGACACAAATGGATTGCATACATTTTCTCGATTCATTCGCAATACATGTGATATTCTATGAGTGTATTTTGCTCCCAGGAGATAACTTTATCGTTGGTTTAAGGTAATGAAATAGAGGTTAAAACTCTCAGAAATGCCAGTAAACTTAGGAAGCAATTCGATTCCAATTGTAATGTGTTATTTGTTAAAAACATTTTGTTCTTCCTTTGAATACGGTTAATATTTTGCCAGGTATATAAAGACGAATTACTGTGTGAGCAGAACAGGTTATAAAAGGAAGAAAAATCAGTTTTGGAGTTTTTTGCGGAGTCCTATAAGTTAAAAATGGAGTGAACGCAAATTCATTTACTCTGTTATTATAAACTATCAGGGATGATTGGTAAACATAATTCTGGAGAGTCAAAGATCGGTAATATCTTGCCTCATATCTTTCCACCTCATTTTCCTTCCTCTGCCCTCGTGAGTGGTCAGTGTCCTACAGCTCGTTTTGGAAGGCGGCACAAGTGGGCGGACGGAAGAGTTGCACGATTACGGTCGGATGACTTCCAAGCGCGCCAGGTAAATAAAATATCATCAAACTGTGATAGTGTGTAGAAGAAGGGATGCAGGAGCAGGAAAGAACGACACGAGGACTGTAGTTGTCGGTCTGGAGGTGTGGAAGCGTGTAAGGAGGAAGCTGTCCGGAGAGAACTGGGAGAGAGTCCGGAGTTTGTCGAAGGGGAGACTAAAGACAGTGGTTAATGCCTTGGGAATGACGAGGGGATCGTCTGTGCGCGGGAGGAGGCCACGCATGTGCCGGACAGATCAGGCGAGTGGGCGAAATGCCGCAGAGGCCGCGCGCGTGCGTGGGAAGCGAGCTCTCGTGGGGTCCGGGCTTCTCTTGGGTGACGAGGGCCAGTGGGCAAGCAGCGGGCGGACGGCCGGGCTGGCAAGAGAGGTGCCGGGGTGGGCGCGAGCTGGCGGGCGGACAGCGCGTGGTGCCGGGCGATAAGCGCGAGAGGCGTACGCGTCACGCGTCCGCAGCGCGCAGGCGGTTGGGGGGGGAGGGGAAGGGGTGAGGAGGGAGGGGAGGGGAAGGGAGGGGAAATGATTGCGCGCGCGATACACCCGTCCGCACCGGATTACCCCTCTCTCCCTCCGCTCTTTTTCGATGCCCCGCCCCCGTCGCGGAGCCGTTTGGGCTTGGGATTCGTGTTGACCCGGCTGGCCCACTGGCCCACGACGGTTTTCTCTTTTAACTCCACCAGCCCTCGACAATCTCCCGCATTTTATTTTTGTTATTTCTTTGTTAAAATTTAAATATTTTGTAGGGACCTCTCCCAGATTTTGATAACTTATGTACACTAAGTCTAGGTAACCAGCAATTAATATTTAACTATTAAATATTAGCATGTATTGAAGAAATATTTTTCTATGTTTTTGTTATTTCCTTAACCCTATTTCTACTCAGATGGTACTTATTACCAGAATCATACTTTGAAATATATTCGTGAGAATGGGACAACTTTAGTTACGACACAAATTCCCCACATAAAAAACCCACATGCTCCTAATGGAGAAAACATCTACAGATGTTTAATAGCTTGAAATGTGTTTTAACATTTAAAGTTATCATTAGTGTTTAATATTTTTAAGTATTAATCATTAGAAAATACCCAAATAATTGAGAGTGGACAAAATATGGAATGTTAACAGAGAAAATTACATTATAAGTTTGTTTTTATTAAATCGTAATGTTTTTAGGAAATTGTTTGCGCCTTTGTAATTTTTATAACAAAACAATGGTGCCCGATTTAGATTTGCCCTTTCATTCATTAAGATTTTCACTTTCACACGCTTTGGGTCATTGAATATATCGTGGATCTTACTTGAATTATTTTCATGGTTTTCCACCTGAAATAGAAACCTTCATTTCCGGGACACTTTCAAATTATGAGTTTCAACTTCTTCCAATTACCATTTTTCTACTAAATAATTAAAGAATAAATGCAGAAAATAAAGTTTCTTTCCTTATTCCCCCTTACCTCTCATATTCATTTCTGTCATAAAATGCCCTACTTCTTCCTTTACTTCTATTTATACTTCATGTTTTTTACTGTGTTTTAACAATCTTTTTCCCATCTCATTTTTATGAACCTTCACCGACTTTACCGTTCTGTGTGAAAGAGCTCCGAAAGCGGGAACGGTGTCAGGGACGGTATCAGGGACCGTGTCAGAGATAGTGTCAGGGACAGTGTAAGGGAGAGTGTCAGGGACGGTGTCAGGGACAATGTCAGAGGCAGTGGCAAAGGTAGTGGCAGCAGCGGTGACAGAGACAGTGGAAGGGGTGCTGACAGGTGGAGGGGCGCACTTTGACGGTGGGCTCAGGGATGGGGCCAGAGGGAGCGGTGACCGATGCAGGGGGGGTGGCAGCAGAGGGGGGCGTGGTGTCGGTGACGGGAAAGGAGTACAGCCAGACGGCGAGGGCGCGAGCCGAAACAAGGGCAGGGTGGTGGGGGAGAACTGCGGGCGAGCACAGCGGCGGCTGCAGCGGGCGATAAGGGCGGGGGCGCGGCGGTTCATCGGCTGCAAGCCGGAGATCTCGCGATCCGGGCGCCCCGGGAGTTGAATGCGCGCGCAGCCGCGCCGGAAATCTCCGCTCCGCGGGGAGCAGAAAAAGCGGCCGCGTGGGAGTGGCCTGCATGCGGCAGGATGCACATGCGAAGATTGGATTCGCTTCGCACGTACTGCATTCGAAGCCGAATAAATAATTCATTCATGTGTTTCAGACACTTTGTCACTTTTTATGACATGTCGAGATAAATTGATGTATTTTGAGGCCATATACATCACTTTAAATTGAAATTAGCGCTCTGCATTAGAGACTATAAAATATAATTTTCATGACGTTAGCACTATACACTTTTGCAAGTATTTCGATCTTCTGAAACGACTGTATACTATTGTGAGATTCATTACAAAAGAAAATATTTTAATGATATTTTCATCAACGATTGTTCATGTTGTGGAAAAATTCGAAATAAATTTTCTAATAATCCTATCTAAAACGAATTCCATTTCCATAAAAATAATGTTCCGTAGATTGTCAATCACGTACTTTTAATTTTCTCAAAATCCAACACTTATTTTTAAAAATCAAATTATCGTTTTAAATATTATAAAATACAGCACCTAACGGTTCCTTAATATAAGAAGCTACATTAAAAAAATAAATTTAATATTTTTATGTTAAAAATTCTTGGAGTTAAAGTCCTGAGAACTGTAACACTTTCATTTTTATTTCTTAGTAATAATTCATTCAAATAAATGCTATATATACTCTCAATTAGAACGCTCATGTTCAAAACGCTAGTATTCATTGAACGTAACGCATGAAAGGCCTGTATTTGCAAGGATCGTATCCTATCCAGAACGCCCTACGGAAGGCAGCGTCAGTGTCCGGGGCGACGTGCGCAACATGTCCCAATCCAGCGCTGACGGATGGGCCGTTGCCGCCGAGGAGCCGCGCCAGGGGAGGGCCGTAAATCCCGCGCGCAGTCCTCTCCCCTCACACGTCGTGTCCACGCCCTCCTTCCCTCCTCCGCCTCTTTATCCCCTCGAAATGAAGACGCGCGCGCTCCGCCCACAAATACGCCGCTGCAACCATTGCGGCATCTGCTACTACTGAACGCTGGGTTGGCGACGCTTCCGATGTCACAATTGCTGAGTACTAGACGTCTGTATTGCGCGCCTTTCCTACTGCCTCCCATCTCATTCTTTCCCTCTTCCTCTCACACGCTGCCATACTCCCTCATTGTCGCCTCCCATACTGACAGAGTTCCCTGTCCTATCACGTCATCGTGCCGCCTTCTTGTCTGTCCATCACTTTCTCACACGGCTCCAGCTTCACATCATTCGAGCAGGCCCTTGACAACCGTGCTTTAACTCTTTGCTTCCCGACTTCCAATGCTTCATCAGTCATTCCCTCTGTTTTCTTTGGCCCATTTCACCTCCCCACTCCGACCATACTTACCTTGTTAACTGCTATTCTTTTCCCTCACCCCCTACTTCCTCATCCTGCTGCATCCACCAAATTGCTCTCAGCTTACTATCCGACTGTACACCACATATGTCTTCATTCCTATAACTCTTTCTCTATCACTTTACATGCCTTCTTACCATTTAATCCGCCTTTCGACTGGCATATCCTCCCACGTTTCGCCACCTCTAAACATCATGCGATATTGATAGCTCATCCCGCCCCGTTCTGCTCACCCTCCGCCGCTGCCTGCACCAGAATTTCCGCTTCTGATGATCCCGCGCTTGGAGGCTTGCCTTTCCGGGCGCACACGCCGTCCGCACGGGTCTCTGGAGAGAGGAAGGAATGGCGGTGGCCGTGGGGCGATGGCGGATGTTGCGGCTCCGGCGGTAGGGCTGGCAACGGGGGCGGGGAGCTCTCTTTAGGATTCGCCCCCATTTCACCTCTTCTCTCATCTCTTGCTTCTCTGATAGTTGCCAGACTTTCTATTTGCTCTCTCCACTTCCTCTCTATGTTGGTCTTCTCTGCTATACCAGCTTGTTGCCCGTTCTCTTTTTTTTTTCATTACTCCTTCTCTGCCCCTTTCACTTCTCTCACCTGAGTCACGACTGTTGCCTGATATTTCCTATTTTCATCACCTTCACGCACCACCCGGCATTAATGGCTAATCCCGCCCCATCCTACCCACCCGACACCGACGTCGTCACCCCCTCCGCCACAGGATTTCCGCTGATGATGATCCTATCCGTCACGGGCTTGCCTTCCCGGAGCGCGGGCTGTCCGCACGGGACTGCGGAGGATGGAAAGAGCGGCGGCGGCGAGCGTAGCGGCGAGGAATGGTGGCGGCGGTGGGGGTGGGACCGGCGGCGGGGGCGGGGCGCTCTCGTTACGATTCGCAGGGCGGCGGTCCCCACCCCCAGCGCCGCCCCTCTCATTAACGCTGAGCGCGATTCCCCGCTCGCTCGCTCGCTCTCCCGAGTTCAACAAGTTGCGAAGCTCAGAAAGAACACTTGAAATTGCGTTTCTGAAGCGCGCTCCCACTGTATGGTAATGTCGTTCAAAAGTTTTCTCCTAATTCCTATTTCATCGCTTCGCGTTTTTTTCGAAATCAAATTGTCATGTGAAGTTTTTTTTTTGTCGAGGGGAGAGGCGCCCGCGAATGTTCTGCGCGACGATTTTTCCTCTCCGGAGCGCGATTTATGGGGGCAGGCGAGGGAATGCGGTCGCAGGCAGGTGCAGCGCAAGGGAAGAGCGGGGAAAGAGACAGAATGGAGAGAGAGAGAGAGAGAGAGAGAGTAAAAGGGTGTTGTGAAAAAAATGGATGAGAGAAGATGAAAGTACAAGAAAAGAAAGACTAAAGTTTAGAGTATGGACGATGAGATTAGGCAAGAGGAAAGGATATAGGAGTGGTACATCGATGAAGAGAGGGAGCAGTAGAGAAAGACAGAGAAAGAGGAGAAAGAGAGAGAAAGGGGAGGGCGCTCAGAAATAATTGAGTCTAGTGATTATAGTGGGAAGAAAGATTCTGTAAATGGAAAGATGGGAAAATTCGATAGCTGGTAGACAAACCCATATAAGAATTGTTTCGTAGATTTTCATGAATATGTTATAGATGGATGACGTTGTAGCCTTCAGTAGTCGGCTCACGTACTGGAACGAGAGAGGCGATCATCAACAAGAGATGCAAGAGTGGCAAGAAAATCGGAAAGTCTTGCTCTCACTCTGTGATGAATACCAAAAATAATGTTCTGTCTACAAATATATAAACTTTTGCAAAATCACCCTCAAAAACGTACAGAAACGTCCCACAAATGAAAAATCTGAAAGTGTACACAATTTGATTAGTGACTATTAAAAGAACTTAATAGGGAGATGCGTTTCTGTTAAGATCTGGAGAAAAAAAAGGTTTTAGTGTCGGTTCTCGGTAGAATCAAATATCGAACTTCATGAAGTACCATTTTCAAAATAAGAAAACTACCAATTGAGATTTTATCATGTGCATAGTTTGACATAAAAGGGTGATGCGATCACAGGAATGTCTGGTGGTCTCTTTCGGCAAAGCAGAATGCAAGTAACGCAAAGAGGAGGGCGCGAGGGAGAGGTGAGGAGGGAACATAAAAGACAAGCGCGCTTACTTCGCACTTGAGTAAGTTTAATCTCCAGCTTGACGAGCTTGTCGGAATTTCCAAAGTTTACGAGAGGGATAAATTCAGGTGACAGAACCAAGTCTCCTTCAGGACCTTTTGTACTATCTTCTCCGGCTCTTGAGCCTTCATCGTTTCCTGAGTTTAAAGGTGTGGAAAGAATATATCAATTCGAAAAGGCATAACAATTTCTTCTAGTAACTATGGTTGTCATTAATTAAACTTCTGGTAAATATTTCGCATTATTACCCTTTGTTGTTCTTTAAATAATTCACTAAGAACAATTTACTACCTATTCAATTTATTGACAATTTGGTGATGGTTACGAAGGAGAAAATTACATTTATTTACTTTGTTATTGTGACGGTAATAATGTGAAGTGTGGTTAGTTTACTTTCATGCATAGCGCTATGAAGAAACTAATCAATGATTGTTATAAAAATAACATTGTATTGAAAACTCGATAAAAATAATATTTTATCGGAAATGAGAAAATCTGCCTCCACCTTCACCTCTACCTCCACCTCCATCTACACCTCCACCTCCGCCTCCACCACCTCCGCCTCCGCCTCTACCTCCGCCTCCATCTCCGCCTCCTCCTCCACCTCAAGTTGGAATTTCCTGTTTCCATTACATCATAATCTGTGAAATTCTAATGTTTTCATTATAAATCTGTTTGAGCCACGCCTGGAGGGTGATTACTTTTCTACCATGAGCACACTTACAGGGATTTGTGTCGTTGATTTCCGGTAAATACTACATAATCGTCCTCTTTCCTGTGTTGAATATTGAGATGAGGAAGATTGTTGCTTTAGATTTGCTAAGACTTTGATAACAGCTGGTGGTTATAGATTTTGAAGAGCATTTTAAGTCGTAGATGAAAGGACAACTTACGAAAGCCAATTTTGACCTCGTTCTGAAAGGTGAGAAATTCCACACAACACTTGTCGTGTACATCACCTTAATACACTAAGAAATGTCAGAATATAAAAGGATAAAAATATTATCATCAGCACTAAAATGTTGAGGAGAAGCTTAGATATCACTCTTCTGATGCTCACGTGCAATTTGAGCTTGCACTTTTGTGAGAGCCAGACACGATGAGAAAGAGCCGCGTCTCTTTCGTAAAGTAATAAAATGTCAGAGAATTCATCACTGTGTTTGTTACTGTTTGCCACACAGAACAATACGGTCCTTGTAGAGCAAATTATTTCCAATGGTTTGATTTCTACTTCAAGCATTCAACAAAATGCCTTGAAGAGACGCTATAAATGTTTGGAATTACTAGCGTATTGAGATTCCACGAAATTGTACGGACGTCACAGCTCGAGCTCTGAACAGTTGTCCTTTGGCCAAGTAACAAAACGAGAGGGATTTTATTCGCGCGTCTCTATGTCAAAAGGTGACATGGGAAGGCACTCTACCTATGGAATCTTGTCGACCCTTTTGGGTGTAAGGCACGGGTGGAGACTGTTGGCCCTCCGCCGCCTCTGCCGTCACAACCATCCTCGCTGCTGCGTCTGCGTCCGCCGCCCCCGCCACAATCATCAGTGCTCCCGCTTCCACCGCCTTCGCCGCCCCGCCTCCGCCGCCCCCGACGCAGTCTTAGCTCTCACCTCTGCCTCCGCCTCCACCTCCACCATTGCCTCCACCTACACCTACATCTCCACTTCCGTCTCCGCCTCCACCTTCAACAGCGCCTCCACCTCCCCCTTTTCCTCCTCCTCCTCCTCCACTTCTGACGCCGCCTCAACCTTCGTCGCCTCCGCCACCATCCCCACCTCCGCCTTAACCTCTACCTCCACCTCCGCCTCCGCCTCCGCCTCCGCCTCCGCCTCCGCCTCCGCCTCCGCCTCCGCCTCCGCCTTCGCCTCTGCCTCTGCCTCTGCCTCCGCCTCCCCCTCCACCTCCACCTCCACCTCCACCTCCGCCTCCGCCTCCGCCTCTACCTCTACATCCGCCTCCGTCTCCACCTTCGTCTTCACCTATCTTCTCCTCCTCCGCCGCCACCGCCTCCTCTTTCGCTTCCGCCTCTGCATCTGCTTCCACCTCCAACTTCACTCCCGCCGCCGCCTCCAACGTCGCCGCCTCCGCCGCCAGCGTGTGCCTGTCTGCCTTCACGTGTGCAACGACTGCGTCGCGCCGGCAAAAGCAAACCCACTGCCTCTCCAGCTCTCGGCTCGCGAAATGAAAGGATCTCAACTCCGAAGCCCTTCTGGGCACTCGCTCGGCCGGCGGGGCGCCGGGGCTAAAGTGGAAAGAAAATGAAGATAGGATGAAAGAAAAACCTTTCCCGAAGACTTCGGGATTTCGGACTTCGCCGCCGGGAGAGATTTTGGAACACGGGCGTGGCGCCGGTGACGGGCGAAACAAGGCCCTGAAGATTTCGCCACGGGGGAACTGTAGAGCAAGGGAAAGAGACTTTTTGCGATGGGGTGGAGAAAGCAGAATGAAAGATGAGTCGCTATTGCAACGATATTTCGCACGTCCATGCAAATCGAACTGTAAAAGCTCGATCGAGCGAAATGCTTTTCCTGTTCGTGCATTCCGTGCGATCTGTGTTTTCCCTCCAGAGCAATCTATTCCACAAAGAGAAAATTACCTGCACGCTGCTTCACGTGTGATTGCCGCGAGGTACACGACCGCCTTTGCAAAATGGCGTTCCCATCATCCACCCTGAGAAATGAAAGCACTGGTCGGGTTCTCTTTGCACAGTCTCTAAGAGGAGACATGTGGGGAAATTAAGCATTCGAGCGACTGTTTGCCTACGTGGAAGAGGGAATTGCCACGAGAGAGAAAATATATTCTGGTTATCTCAGTAAATATCTGAACGTCTGAATGTCTATAAATGTACTATATCATATATATGTACAGGAAGGAATCAACAAAACTTTGAAAATAAGCTCTCTTAAGTCAATTTAGAGCATATTTTGTAATAAACTGCTTCGAGATTTCGAATGGCTGAGCCGCAATAAGCACTCAGACTGAAGGATTGATAAAAGGATTTCTGTGCAATAATTTGCATCTCAGATACACATAAACACTCCATGCTGTTTAAGCGCTACTGTAAATGAGCAATTTGAAGCTAATTTGTACAGCAAGGTTTTGAGTTTTAGCATTTGAAGTCATTTGAATAACTTAGGAGAAAAATACAATAGAGTTTACACGTTTCTGCAAATGTTCATATTAACGATGTGAGTGATCTTTCAAAACAATCAGATGTGTGAAAGTTTTGAAAAATCAAAAAATACCCCAAAATGATCAAATAGTAAATAAAACGATGATTACAGTCAGTTTGTAAAAAGTATGTATATTATAATAAACGTTTTGATCTCATTTGTGAGGTCCTCTTCAATATTCTACAAAGACAGGTTGAAAAAACAAAATATTAACAGACAGTGACAAATACAGTTCTAATTTATAATAAATATAGATTTCAAGTAAGTATGTTAATTCTACATAAGAGAGAAAGAGGCGGGTTACCTGTGAATTTTGAGGTTATGTTAAATATAAAAGGCTCTTTTTTACCAATATTCCAAAAGACTTAGTTCTAATAGGTGTCAAAAAAGATGGCAGAATATTAAGATCAAGACTAAAATTTGTTGAAACCAATTCCTCATTGCTCTTGAATTCATCCTGGATTCCGCTATTTTCACTTTTAGAAATAAATTCTATAAACAAACCTTTGGCAGTCCCATGAGCAGTCCACTTTCGCCCATTCTGGCTGATATACTTATGGAGGATCTTGAACTGACATGTTTAAATAAACTTGATTTCACCCCTAAAGTCTATAGAAGAAATGTTGATGACACCTTTTTGATTATTAATAGAAAAAAAAATTGACCAGATTCTTCAGATTTTCAACTGCTACCATTGTGGATTACAATTCATCCATGAAATAGAAATTAGCAACAAATTAATTTTCTTAGATGTTGAGATCTTGAGAACTGATGACCACATTACCGCTAATTGGCATAGAAAACACACTTTCTCTGGTAGGTACCTCAATTATTTTTCCAACCACCCTAATGTCCACAAAACTAGTGTAATTGCAAGTCTTGTCGATAGAGCTATTCTCCTTTCTGATAAGAAGAGGTACCATGAGGCCAGCATAAAGTTGATTAAAGAAATTTTAACTAATAATTACCCAAGTGACTTCATCAATAGTACCATTAACAAACGCCTCTCAAAAATTAAAAAAAGCAGATACAGTTTTTGATAACATTTGCACAACATCACTTCCTGACACCCAGATGATAGGAAAAATACTATTGTAATTCCCTTTCATTTCAAATCAAATCCATATTAAAAAACTATGGGTTTGAAGTTGTGTTTAAGAGCTACAATAAACTTAACCATATTATCACAACTGGCCAAGACAAACTCAACAAAGTAAATAGAACTAATGTGGTTTATAAAATTAAATGTCAAACACAGGGTTGCGATAAAGTATATGTGGGCCAAACAAAACTCCTCTTAGTCATTAGATTGAAAGAACACCGCAGAAACAGTGAAAAAAAGAGGGATGACAATGTGATATCCAAACATATGCAATGCTCTGGTCATACAATGGATTGGGAGAATCCAGTCATACTTGATTATGAACCCAACTGGAAAAAAGACTAATTTCTGAGACGTTATTCATAAAAAAAAACAAACAAAATTCCATTCTAAATTACCAAAAAGACTCTTCAAATCTAAATCACATTTATGATAAGATAATTAAGGTCATTAAATAATTCCTGTCTCTTTATATTTGCTCTTTACTATCATGTGCCACCCCACTTACTTTGTTCTGATTTTGGGCTCCATAAACATTTCTCTTTGGCATTTATCAATTTTAATTAATGTTTTCTACCCATATTTGCTCCGCCCATATTTCCCTATTGAGCATGTTGCAATTCCTTACTGATGTTGGCGCTACTGTCGTTCTAGGCGGCGCGGTGTTACGATGACTGGCCCGCTCATCAAAGGTGTTAGACTCTTTGATTCAAGCAAATCTACCCCTATCATGGGCTGACGACCGATTCCAGGGTTTCTCATGACTGAAACTATTATAACTCGACCAAGCGAAGAATGAAGGCTGCGACTGCGGCGCGTCGCGGAACTAACAGTGAAAACACTGATCTGTACAGTCAGTTTAACTAACAAACGTCACCAGGAGAGTGAAGCGAGTTCAGAGACTGCTTCTACGGAATTACCCATAGAGGAGAGATATACTAGAGTGCGCACCGGGCTGCGCAGAAGGCCCGGCCGGGTATCAACATCTCTCGCGCCCGTGTCACGTGACTTTGGGACAGCTGGGTGGCGTCAGTAAGAACACCCGTCTCGCATTAAATTATTTCTTTTTATACGTAAGTTAGATGGTTCATTACAGCGTTATTTTCTCATTTATTAAGCAACACTAAAAATGTTGCTTATGGCAGAAAAGTTAATTTAAGTTTTTCTGCTCTATTTGCTTAAGTACATGAAAATTCCGATTTTTGTCAAACTTGTCACTTTCAACCGCATACTCCACTAAACCTGCTTTTCAAGTACAATTACATAGGACTATAAATAAAAAAATATTTGTAAAATAAATTAACTCCATGGGATGCATTAATCCGAATTTCTGTTATTACTCAATGCTAGTCATTTTACTATTGATCCACATCAGTGACATTTATAATAGCAAGTTATCAAAATGATATTTCATCAGTCATTCACATTACATTAGTGACATTTATAATAGCAAGTTATCAAAAGGATATTTCAAGGATTTATAGGGGAAAATAAAAGGCTTTTTATCTTTGATTTATATTTTGATTTATTTAGTCAAAAACAGTATGTGATGTATGGGGGAGAAGTACAATCTGCATTCATTTTCTTGAGCTTCAAAAGCTCTTCCCAATATTTTAACTACAAACATTAGACATTTTCCCTCCCGAGTTATATAAAACCTATTTGCATCGATCAACAAACTGAAGGTTTTAATTTTTTTACTTTGTATTACTAACAAAACAGTAAAAGTAACAGTTACTCCTAAAAATACTAGCAAGTAAGCTCAAGAAAACGTGGGCATAGTGAAGCTACATTTATGTCCAAAAGAAAAACAAGGGGCCATCACAGCATTTGCTCAATGGATCAGGAAAACTGGACAAAAACCTGATTGAAATGGGAGGTCTTTGATCTAAAAGCTGAAGTACATATTTTTCAAAGAATTTACTAGTTTACTAGTAACTAGTGGTGCTACAGAATGGATTTCTTGTATTTTTTCTGACTTTCCCGTATTAGTTTTCTATTTCCATGGGTCTTCACTAGCTATTCCGAATGTCACAAACTCTTTCTTGCCAGCTGCTATCTATCACCGCCAAAAGTAAATTTTTCTGTCATTTTTTAATTTTTCGGTTTTTAGCGTTTTCTTGTACATAATTATAAGCTTTAGAAGAATAAAATTGCAGTGTCATGGCAAATGACCTCAGATCTGGAGGATACTGCCCTCTTTCGTCAAAGACTGACCTCTTCACCAATTCCTTACTGGGACCTGGGAGAGTCGTCTGAAAGAAATAATAAATGATATCAATAAAAAATATTCAATAAATGATATTTTTAATTAAAATGTTTTTGAAAATAGATATTTACATTCATGAGAAGATAAGATAATAGCATTAAACGACCACTTTACAAAAAATAACTAAGTGCGTTATCAACACATCTCATCAGGGTAATCAAGAAAAGTATCAGATAAAGTATATTTTGTTGTCTTTCATAACCTCACTCTAATGTGCAAAGGATAACATGTGTAAGATATATTAACAATAACCTTAATTTGCATGTTTATCAACAACCTTAATTTGCATTTAATTTGTTCATCATATACAAACACAATACTTCAACAAATACACCTTTCACTCTCATTTAGTTATGCGTTTAATAGACATCTAGAGATTCAATGTGACAAGTGAAATTTAAGATCTTTAAAATTAAATAATCCTAATTAGATCATACTGTGAGAGTGTATTAAAAGTCATACCTCTAAGACGTGAAGAGCATCATCAAACATTTGTGCTTTTTCTTTGATTTCAGTAAGATTTTCCAATGATGAAATTTTCCTCCTGAACTTCATATTCTGAGACCGTAAATGCACAATATTTTTTTTCTGTTCACAGACCTGTTTACAAGCTATCTTTAACACTTGTCTCGCTTTTAATGGAGAGTCCATATCTTCATCAACGAAGTCGCCAATATATCTATGAAATAAATAAATGGACAAAAATTGTAATACAACATAATTGTAGAATTTTAACAGAAAGTTAAACTGTTATTTCACTTCTTGAAAAGAAAAAGAATTTTGGAATAATTTACATTGAGGAACATTGTGAGGAAACTATTTCATTGTTTTATGGGGAATCCTATTGTTGAGAGAATATTAGTCAAGTAGCACATACCTCAAAGGACGCTTTCTGCTTGCAGAAATCCTTTCAGTTGATGATGTGTCATTATTTACACAGTGTGACTCATCTGCAGAAGGTACAGATGAAGAAGCCTTTGAACTAGATTGTGTTGCTGAAACAACAGACAAATGTATCAGAAAAACATTCCGCATTAATTATTACAATTCTACACAGAAAATATTTCAAGATTCCTATAACCTTACCAACATTTGTTGTTCTTTTTACAGGAGATTTTCTTCTCGCAGTTTGCTTATTCAAGTGTTTGGGAAAATTGAATATTGTAGGTACTGCATCAGCTTTAAGGCAAACACCTCCAAACTTTTCTCTATCAAAACAGTTTTCTTCAAAATGTTTTGAACAAACTTTGGAAAATTTTGTAGGAGTAAAATTCTCCCTCCTAAGCTTTTGCACCCACACTTTCTTCCTTGTTTCATCTTTAGGAAAACTAGAATGCACAACAAATACACTAAAATCATCCATGATACATCCGAAAATGCATGAATCAGCATCTAGATATTTATTTCGCACAACTAAAAGGGTATGACAAAATATTAAAACAAATTAATAACCTACCTATGAAACGTGACTCCTCCTTCTTTCACGTACTTCTCGTTGCAGCCAAAACAACAATACTGAACCATGATTTCTAACATCTCACACACGTGTGGACCGTAAGAAGTGAACCAATATTCACAACGTCGCAAAATAATAACGCTGTAGCATCAGAAACAGCAAACAGCACGCAAAGATACATACATGCGCATACAACACGAGCTGCCGGTGTCCCGAAGTCACGTGACATACGACCACCTCATGTTGAAACATGCGCAGTAGGGTCACGCGCACTCTAGTTGTATCTCTCCTCTATGGAATTACCATGGCCTCCTTCACAGGTTGTGATTCAGCTGATAAAATGTAACTTCAGAGACACATCATGCAAGATTTGCACTGACTGTTTTATTTTTGTCCCTTTAAGTTGCTTTTTTTACTTTTCACCGTTCTGATACAAGACTATAATAAAAAGTTCTATTTATATTGAATTTTTAATATTTATTCATTGAATTTAAACATTTTGTATTCTCCTTCTTTCATCTTTTTTCCATAGGCTTTAGACGGATTGTTAGGTATGCAATAAAGTAACAAAACAATAACTTTACTGTAAGAAGTATCTATAATATTATTCATTATGGTGATAGTTACTTCTTACATAAAAAAGAATTTTATTTGATATATATTCTGAGAAACTACTTAAGTTAAAATAAACGATTTATATGAATATTACTACGAAAGAATTACTTTCAAAATTTTGAATCGATTTGCAGAGAAAAGTATACTTTTATATCTTCCAATATGAGGTGCTGACATGTCCAAATATAGTTAAAATTTTAATTGGGAAGATACTAGATTTGCAACGAAATAAATCGCGCTTTCTTTCGCAATAGTTTGGCACGGTCCCATTTTAATTTTGAATCGAGTATCCTTATATCTCCGTCTCTGTCGTTTCGGTTGTAAACACAGACGGTGGCGCGCTCCTGTAAACATCATTCTCAACTTGGTGGAGCTAAAACCATCACTATTTACTGCTGCTATCTACAGCCTTCAAACTTATTAGTACGAGCTTAGTATGAACTCGTATATTTAAGATAACCTCAGAATTCACAGGTAATCCGCCTCTTTCTCACTTATATAGAATTAGCATACTTAATTTAAATCTATATTTATTATAAATTAGACCTGTATTTGTTACTGTCTGTTAATACGTAGGTCATTCAATAATTAAAGAGACAAATTGGTCTGGAGAGAAAACAGTGGGTAGGACGAGTTTGGTAATTTTAGGACTTTGCGTTGGCATCACTAGGATGAACCCTGACCATCTGAAGGATCAACATTGTTGTGTTCATAACCTCAAAATTAAGATGAACGATGGCGAGTCCACTTGAAAATTCCACATTGATTGAAGAACATTCTTTGATTCGTTTTCAACGTGCTGAAGGTGACAAACAAGCTAATATATATTCTAGAATGATAATAATGTATGCTGAAAGTTGTAAGAACTGTGAGAATTTTTACAATTTGGTGGAACAGTTCAAAAATGGTCGAAGCTCAGTGACTGACAAACATCGTTCTCGCCACATCAGCAAGAAAAGTCATGTTGACTGAAATTGGGGACGCTGTAGGTGCGTTTTTGTGATTATCATGAAGAACAGTCTTTAGTATACAGCCAATGTTGTTTAGATATGTTTTAGAAGAAGGTGAAGCCAGTCATGAGAGAGAAAAGTCATGGATCTCAGAGGAGAGATGTGATTCTCCAGCAAAACAACGCACGTCCTCACACTCCACAACAAACCCGTGAAACCATTGACAAAATGGGTTGGGAGGTACTGCCTCATCCCCCTTACAGCCTCAATTTAGCACTATGTGATTTCCATTTGTTTGGCCCACTGAAGGAGGCATTACGTTGGGAGAAGTCCCAAGATAACGAGGTTGTCAAAAAAATTTGTGGGAAATTGGTTCAAACACCAAGATAAAAAGTACTTTGCAGCCGTCATACAAAAGCTGGTAGCCCTTTGTAACAAGTGCATAAATGTTGGTGAGAAATATATTAAAAAGTAGGAGAAGTCCTGTTTTGTAAAAATAAACATTTATTTCTCCAGACCAATTTGTCTCTTTAATTATTGAATGTCCCTATTGAATGAATATATTGTTTTTTCAACCTGTCTTTGTTGAATATTGAAGAGGACCTCACAAATGAGGTCAAAACGTCTATTATAATATACATACTTTTTTCAAACAGACTGGAATCATCGTTTTATTTACGATTTGATTGTTTGATTTATCCAGTGTTCCTTGGACTACCCCAAAATGAACTTTCAACTTTAAAAATTAAATTTTAAAAATGCGTACTATCCTTTCGAAAAGTTTAAAGAAAAATATGGAGCCTTTTACGAGAAAATGGCGTTTGAGCGTTTCTGAAAATGAGGAATTTTGAGCTAGTTTTCACAGAAAGCGGTAGAATTTTCGAGAAACGTTACTTGACGTTATTTAAACACATGCACTCATAAATATTATAATGGAAACAAATCGCCGCTAATGTAAATATTAACAACGTGAGAGAGATGTCAAAAAAATTTCATTTTTGTAATCTTTGAAAAAAGAAAGGAATAGAGCAATATGGCGTTTATGTCACCCGGTCTCCCGGATTGTCTAATACTGAGGGCACTCCATTCTTTTTCCTACGATTAAAAACCCGCTATTTCAGGGTCGCAATGCGTCTTTGGCTTGCTTGTGCTGGTGATGATGGGGTGGGTTAGGATGCACTACGACTCCCCAGTCCGTATTGGGGGAGACGAGGGGATGATGACGACGATGATAATGATAAAAGAAAGTATGAGTGCTGATTCCGAGCAGTCTCCAGCCAGTTGTTAACGGGACTGCTCCAACATTCGCTATGAATGACTCAGGGAAACCATGGAAAAAACTGATCTGGGAAATCGGCCAATGAAATCAATTCCGGCACGCCCCATAAACCCACGTTTTTTAAAAATTATTATATACAATGAAAATTTAAAATCTATTACATACCTGAAATAATCAGTGAATACAATAAAGAGACTTAAAAAAAGAGATTTGTAATACAAAATGAACTGTACGTCACCCGTTGTTACTTTACGTGGAATTCTTTTTAGCAAAAGGGTAATTGACATTAGAACAATATTAGAACAAAACAAAAGAACATGATTGTGTGTATGGTATGTATCAAAGCGACAAGGTGAAGACGGAGAGGGGAATCTCTATTGAGATGAGACTTTTTTATTATCAGGGTGGTTGAGATATTAGACAAAACATTAAGTTGGATTTTACAGCTTTATGGTTGGGATATTAAATATAAGTAAATTTCTAGCACCTTGCATGGATTGAACCGGGGTTCTGCTAATAACTGAAGTACAGAAGTAGTGAGGCTTGGCCTTTAAGAACATCACAGGAAGTTAGTAACGTGCCGTGCGCTTCGAAAATTGTAAATATTAACCACGCAACAACCCTTAATGGCTTCTTATGTGTGCAATGATCTGCAACCCGCTGGCTTTCTGAGAAGAATCGAACGTCTAGCACCACTGCTGACAAAGATTAGCTTCAACCCACGAACTTTTACTGATCATAGACAACCGATAAACTAACCTTAATTTATTTTACATTACCGCGATTAATATTACCGCGATTAAGATTTTCGCTTCAATATTAGTCTAATAATAATCCTCGTTGATTTGTAATGCTGTGTCACGACGTTAACATGTAATTTTGAACAATTGAAAAAAATCACAAATTACTAAAACATTTTCAACTAACACCAACAGTAATTAATAATAAATTAACAATTTCACCTGAAAATAAATTTGTTATAACCGTATGATAAGTAATTAATTAAAACCGAAAGTTTGGATCGTGAAACATCGCTTGGGATGGACTGAAATCGAAATGAGTGAAGCAGAATTCATTCAGAGCCCTCCATGGCTAAATTCTCGTAAGGGCCCGTACACATTAAAAGATGGAATGTGGTTACAAAAAAAGCATTGGAATGCCTTTTCAGTGTTATAAAAAAATGCTACTGTGCAACTGTTTAAAAACTAGGGGTGCTACAAGAGGATATACTTTCTCGCAATATTACAATGGCATTGTTATATACGACGGGGCGCCCATATATAATTTCAAACAGAAACTTCGCGAAAACGACATTTACAAAAACAATTTGCATAACCTTTTTTAAAGAACTAATTTTGTGCAACAGATTTTGTCTGAGTCAAAAAATTTATTACTTCAATTTTATTGTTTTGATTTTTTTTGGAATTTTCGAAAACACCGAGCAACACTCGAAAATGGGACTAACGTTATATTTTTTAGAAAATAAAAAATTTAGAGCGGTTTTAGATAAACCAAATTTTCGTAAATTTCAACCGCAAATTAGGCAAAAACTACTCTTTTTTTCTTCAAAAAAAGTAAATGACCTTATTTACAGTGATAATTTTGTACAACCGACTTTGTCTCAGGCATACATCTCTATCTTCAATTTGGTAGTTTTGAAATAGTTATTTGCAATTTTTGTAAAGTCGGGGATATCAACGAAAATTATACCTGCATCATTAATCATTCTTTTAAACGTCCTTTGCATTCAATAGCAAAATTTAATCAAAAAATTTGGAGCCACTTTTTTGGAAAACTTTGAAAATGTCCGAGAGGCTTCATATAAAGTACTCTTCGAAATTAAAATATCGATTTCAAATTCCAAAAGCCTCGACATCCGCTAAAACGATTAGGGAATATCAAATTTGAAGAAAATCGGTTGACCACAGACGGACAGATCGACGAACGTTTTGCCGTCAATTGATTTTTCGGTATCAAGAACACAAAACATGGATTCTGAATACACCACGTGTTAGAGGATTTTTTTCTAAATTTAGCAACAGGATTTATCCACGTTTTTGTTACCGGCTGTAAGAGTTTTTCTGGCAAAAATTTGCTGTATTCCGGCGCATGATTACATAACTTTCTCTTCTTACGAAGAATTTGTAAGGCGAGAAAGTAAAAAATATGCTAATGCTTCCCTTGACATTCACGGTACGCTGTTTTACCAAGCCTTTTATATGAAAACGAAGTTGAAATGTTTTGTTTTTTGTTTGTTTTGTTATTTAAGATCGCATCAATTACTAGGTCATTGGCGACCACTATTGGACGTAACGTTATGGTACGAGGATAAAACGATATGGTGATGATAGGGTGTGAAAGAACGAACACATACAACCATACCCGAGGCGGGACTCAAACCCGTGACCCTACAATCCAAGATCAGTATGGCACTACTGTCTTAGCGATCTCGGACACGGGGCCGACGTAGAAATGACTTGTTCCAAACGTTGCAGTTTCGTAAATACTAGATAATGCTAACAACCTCAAAAGAAGGCATTCATTAGAGAAAGGTTTCTGATGTCTTTTGAAATCGCGGCACACTTTCGTCATGAAAAACAATGTGATACACTATTTGAGTAGAATCACAACTTTCTGAATTAGAAGGTGCAAAGCAAAACAAAAGTAAATACGCTGACACTTTTCATTCATTTACAAAGAAATCGAAGACTTTAGAAACAAATTAAAACTGTAATCATGTAAATTTGCTTTATTTTTACTTTCTCACCTTCATACGAAGAGAATGTTATATATTCGTGCACAGGAAAACGGCGAATTTTCGGCAGAAAAACTCTAATGGCCGTGCTCTCGTGACGAAAAAGTAGATGTCACCTGGTGCTAAATTTAGTATCTAACACGTGGTGTAGCCCGAATCCATGTTTTGTGGATTCTTGATACCGAAAAATCAGCTGACGGCAAAACGTCTGTCTATCCGCCCGCGTCTCGGTCAGCAGCCAACGCTAACGCTTAAACCGTTCAGCCGATTTTCTTCAAAATTGACATTTCACAATTGATCTGAATGAACTCGTGGCTTTAGGAGTTTCAAACGGATATTTGTTTTTTTTTAGTTTGATTTAGATTGCGAGTTCACCACGCTCGCACGTCCGTAGCAAACGAGTGATAGGGCACCTGTTCGCGCGCAGCTTCGACGGCTGCTCGCGGGGATTCCCCGGGGGCGAGGCGGTGCGGCAGGAGGCGCCGAGGCGAGCGCGGAGGGCACCGGCGCAGGTCGCTCGCTCGCGCGCTCGTAATTAGAGCCTTTGCTCAGAGAGACGCGGATTAAAAATGTAAATGCGCGCTCCTTGGGCGTTTACCTGCCGCCTTTGATCGCCACCCGTTCAATTACACGCTGCGCGCCGCGCCGCCGGCCCGGCGCCTCCCCGCCCCGCCCCGCCCCGGCCCTCCCTGCCACTCGCGCTCGCGCTCCGCCCTCCACCTCGGCGCGTTTGTCATTCTCTCCCGGCTCAGGGCACCAACTGATGCCACTGCAGGCCTTGGACGGGAGGTACTAGGTTCGTGTTTACGATGCTGGCAGGATTTTCGACACGAGATAGAGAGTTGTGTCGAGTTCAGTTCCCGCTGTCTGGGGAAAATGTTAGCGGCCGGCTGCTCTGATCGCTATTTATCCGGGGTTTCTCCGATCAACACCTCGCAAATGCCGGAGCAGTATACTATCAAACGGGCCACGATCTGCGTGTTGTTTCCTTCCTCTTCTTTGTAGTTTCTTCACCCTTGACTTACAAACACGTACATGCACGCGTTGTACTACCACAGATGGCGGGAGCTTGGAGCTTCTCCACGCTTGAGTGGTACCCCGCTGCTGGGAGGTATCTGCATGCCAACACCTACCAACGTGTAGGGCAGTGCCGGATCTCACCATACAGCAGGGGAAAAGTACCGTCACCTCCAGTGATAAAAACATGCACCATGCTTACGCCACTTACGGCAAGAATGACCATAGCAGTTGACGCATGGTTCAGGAAACACGCAGTAATCATTCTCTCCCTTTCAATTTTCACTTTATATATTCGTGATTTTCTACATTTGTCCGCCACCTTTTCTTCGATATTTCCACATTTTACTCCTATCTCTTTGCTACTCTACCCATCTTCGACCTTAATTTCTATCTCTGTCATTGTTTGAATTTTCGTCACCCTCATTGTATCCCCCGACACCCTCTTGATTATTGCCGTATTTTAATTGTTATGTACCATTCTTTCCATATTAACTACCTCTGAGTCACAATCTCATCTTAATCCCTCAACATGCCTGGAATATTTACCAGTTTAGTAGTCACCAACTACCAGTCTCCTGTTAGTCACTGGCATCCCTCGGTGTCAACGTGTCTCCACAACTTTAAATTTTATATCCATTTGCGCTGTTCACCGCCTTCACTTTGAGGATTGTGTTTAAACTAGAGATAGTCGATGAGCCTGTGTTAGCCTGCAAAAACCGAACCATGATCCCAGCATTACACAGAGCTATGGATCTACACAGCTGCTACGTTTCATGGTTGTAAATGTAATTAAAAAATATTATTTTTCAGTCATAATTGCACAGTATATTTTCTTTTCAATCTTGTAAGTTACATGTTATCTGATTTGTGCTATTTTATTTCAATTCGCGTAAAAACGGTGAAAAAGAGGAAGAGAGAGCTTTAGTTTTTAAGAAACTAATCCTATTTTTGGAACTGCGGCATGCTGTGCTCAGAGTTAATATTATTATTTTGGTTTGGCAGTTTGATATATAAATTCATTATTTTTCTTCGTGCTCGTATTGTAGTTCGTCCGACCCATGCGTTGTACTTCATCTTAAAAAAACGTAAACAAACACACAGGAAGCAATATTTAAAGATGACAATTTACCAGTTGATGTCATTCCTCTACTACTTATAGGTTTATTGTTGGAAATACCAAGCCCTTACCGTTCCATGACATCCATGCCTCAGCTGAGTACTTTTTCGCGTGCCTGTTTTCCATTTTCTGCTCTCATGACAGTTGAATAGTTGTGGATTTTGTTTCTCATTACAATGCCTCTTCAGTCTTAATTTCTGTGGTCGGAATTATATCAACGCCAGCACGTACCCCACTCAAAATCTAAAACAATTTTCTGTCATCTGTATTTTTTGCTTAAAAGTTAATGTCTAGAAAGCAAGAGCGCCGCGAGGAGCCTTAAGTATTGGCGAAAGAAGGCACGTGCGGAGGCCGCAGGAGGAGGGCTCGGCGCCGCGCTGCTATCGCTCCCAGATCGCCCCGCCCGCGCCCCGCGGCGTCGCGGCGCTGGCGCTGGCGCTGGCGCTGGCAAGAAGGCGCCGCCGCCGGCGCCGGCGCCGCCGCCGGCGCAGGCCCCGCGCGGCCCCACGCTGGGCGCCAATTTCCGGGGCGGCGCATTACAGCGTGTAAATCACGCCCCACGCCCCGCACTCGCCTCTTCTCGTTACAAAGGGCCGAACTGACATGCGCAAACGGAGATAAGAGATGGTAGAACGAGGGGATGGAAGAGAAGAAAGAAAGAGCAGGAAAAGGAACGGAGGAAAAATAATGAAAAATAAAGAAAACGGCAAAAAGGGATAAAAAGAAGCTCAAAGGAAACACAAGGGAAAATGAATAAAAATATGGTTTTAGATAAAGAAGGAAATAAGACATTATTTCTACGGGAAGTGATCATCATAATGACCGCACGCATATTTATTACACAATTAGTATAAAATGGCGCAAAAATGAACTGAAATTGGTTACGGATGATGGTAAGACATTCAATGAAACAGACGAATTTACATAAAAATATCACCGCGATAAAGAATGAAACTATTTTTTACAGAAAAAAGAGGTCACAAATAACTATTTTCCACAAAATATTGAAAAAGATAATAACACCTTAAATTAAGCACTAGTTTTTATTTTTATTTACGCGAATTTTATATTTATTCTTTTAGCGATTGAAATAATCAGAAATTGGGGAAAAGATGCAGTTACGCTTTCGCACATTCGACCCACTGAGAGGCGCCCGCGCCATCACCGCCTTAGAATGCCGGCGCGCCCAAATGAGAACGCCAATTTCCGGCGACTCGCTGTGGAAGCCCTTCAACGCCTTGTCGCCGACGCCGTCACTGAAGAGGACATGGTCTGCTGGCCTCAGGCTTGGACTTTGAGATCCTCCTGGAATTCAACTTTTCACGCTCTCCTTATCGACCATTACAGTGGATCGTAACCTTCAGATATTATTATCTTTGTGATCATGGCGTGGGTGTAATGTGTTCTAAGTGAAGCAATGGTGCTGGATTGCGACGGGTTTTCTACGCGTTGTCTTGTTTTAGGTTCTGAACGCAGTCTGAAAGGAGAAATTACGTGACGTCCGTGCCTGGATTTAATTAATTTAGAAAAAGTTTAGTAGCTTAGTGAGTATTCGTTTCCTAAAGGCACGATTTTCCCCTTTCCCTCGTCAGTCGTATCATATAATCTTTTTCCACGTCTAGGGTGGGATGCTCTGTCTCGAAAAATTATAATTATAAGGTGAAATCTTTTTAATGCAAAAGTTCTTCGTATCATCCACGTAACTTTATGTATTATGATTTACATTTTAAATAAATGATCTACTAACAAAAAAATATTATCAGTGAATCAAAAATATTATCTTGAGGAAATCTTTAGTTTTTAGTCTCTTATATTTCCCCCGCCAGCTTCATCTTCATTACTTCTTCTGCGGTTTTCATACACTTCTTTTTCTGATTTTAAATTAATTATCCCATTTCATCTTTCTTTAACGGATTCTAACTACAAATATTAAAAGCCTTCACATACTTTTATTTGTTTTTCATTTTATCTCCTCAATTTTAAGTTTTCCTTTTAAATGTTTTATACTGGCTACGTATCAATGTTTCTTAAATGCATACTTGAATACTTTTGTAGAATTTCTTTGTTCTTATATACAAGAATCCCGAAATAATACGAGACTATCAGAGTTAAAGTACTAAACTACTTTTTTAAAATCACTCAATGCATTTTATTTCTTGAGAATTTTAGCATACGCTGTCATTCTTAATTTATTGCTACCACTCTCAATAGATTCTAATAGTTGAAAACATAATAAAAGTTTTCCTCAATAAGAGATCTTACTCGTGCATGAGACATTATGTCCTAGAATTCTATCGCATCAGGAAACATGACATCATATTAATCATCTGCGATGAGTGAAGATAATTAGTTGTCACGTTTATCATGTTACTCTAGTTATTCAACTTCTATTTTCACGCATGTATAAAAACGAACTTCATTTGAGAGTGCTTGTCCTCATCAGACACCCTACGTGATTAATGTGTGTGTGCGCCAGAGAGCCTTTGGTTTATCTCCATTACCAGGAAATTTTGTTTGTGGCTGCACTCCACATGGTGCGATCTGCGCGACTGTTCCTGGAACTTCGTGACGGGAGGCGCGTGCATAATTTATCAAGTGCGGCAGGAGTGCGGGTGGTGGCGGTGCAGTGTGTGTGTGCGTGCGTGCGTTCATTTCTATGTGTGCGTGTTTGTGTAGCTGCTGATGTTCCTTGATTCAGTGGCGGAACTCCACGCCAATGAACACAGTTTCTCATCAGCTATTTGAGTTGCTGATTTAGTGAGACTCGTATGAAAATGTAACTGATAAATTTTGTTAGAATCAGTTATGTGGATTTAATTAAAATAAATTCCATTTCAAAGAAATTCTTCCCCTGCTGATTAAATGTAGGTCGAGATAATCAATAAATGCTTCATGTGTCTGTTAATAGCTACATTTTATATTACTCAACAATCATTGAAGATACCAATTCTCATCACCTAGATAACTTACACTGAAGTCAGAAAAATGTGTTTAATAAGCTGTACATCAATCTATTGCATATCTAACTTACTTTTCCCATATATGCATTCATGTCTTGCGTATTATACATAATGTACATAAAGTATTATCACTTCTTAATATTTTTCTCTTCAGATATTCATCTGAATATTTTCGACACTTCAATATAAAATTGCTCCAAAAATGTTTGACACGATACCACTGACAAATATTAACAATGCTAATACCAATATTAACACATCTACAATATAGAGTTTATTTTAACGCACTCCATACTTAATCCCCAAGGGAAAGCAATGGCAAACTACTTGCTCAGGATAAGTCAGGCAAACTACTTGCTCAGGGGCTTCTGGAGACTAGCCTACACCCTAATAAGTGTATGGCATAAAACGACGAAGAAGACATACTTAATTATTTAAATCTTGACGTATCAACAAGTTCGGTGCTGAGAAACGCAAATAAATACAAACAAGTGCATGGAATAAAAAAAGTTTTTTTCTCAGCCGGGAGACAAATCTTCCAGCTTGGAGGTTAAGCGTGTGGGCCAGCAACTGTACCTCAGAAAAATGAAAAATTCTATGTTTGCTTGATTACAGCCTCGGAAACCTCGACAATGGCTAAGAAAACGGACTTCTTCTTTTGGAACGTGGAATGTGCAGGGCCTTTTCAGGAAAAATGGAGGAGATTGCTAAGGACATTAAAGACAAGGGATTGAAATTGGTGGTTCTTACGGAAACGAAAAATAAAGGTAAAGGACAAGAGGAAATTAAGGGATATTACCATTTATAGAGCGGAATAGAAAAGGGAGAGAGAAAGAACGTCTCCTTATTATTGAAGATAAAGTGGAAAAATACTATTCAAAATCGGGAAGATCTAAATGAAAGATTTATAAGAATAAAAATTAAAATCTGTGGAAATGTACTGGGAGTAATTGGAGTATATTCCTCTATATATGACTCCCTTATCATGAAGAAGAATGCATTTTTTGAAGACTTAATAGAGGTAATGGGTAGTGCCTCCACAACGGAGGAACTAATCTTGGGGGATTTCAACCTAGAGTGGAAATAAAGAAGAGGATGACGTAATGGACAAAATGGGAGAAATGGTTATAAACGATAATGGGAAGCAATTAATAGAAATCTGTAAAGGGGAGAACTGTTACATTAAGAATTCCTATTTCTGCTACAAAGACATTCATAAATTTACTTGGGAATAAGGAAGGAAAATAATAAAATCTATAAAAGATTATGTTATTGTTAAACAAAATAGAAAAATAATAGTTCAAGATGCCAGAGAATTTAGAGGGGCTGAGTGTGATACAGATCATCATTGTCATTATTAAAATAGCATTCCCAAGGCTAATATCACAAAGAGAGATGTCATTTGCACAAAAGGGAAAAAATTCAATGAACCGAGATACATGCTTAGCCTTTTGCGAGATGAAAGTGTTAAGGATCTCTATCAGAGACGTCATGAAAATAAATTTGATATACAAGATGATTGAAGAGCTCAAGAACTCTACGATCATTTGAAAACATGGGTACATGAGACAAGCTGCTGAGCCTTTGGGGATAGAAATGGAAAGTAAGGGTAGAGAGTAAATTGGATAAATGGAGAAGCCGCTGCAGCAATTAAAAATAAGAAGGAAGCTATTTGGATCTGGCTGGATTGAAAGCGTCAACAAGGTCTAGATCATTATTGCTTACTAAAAAAGGAAAGCAAAAATGATTGTGAGGCAATGTAAAGAGTAGGCTTGGGAAACAATATGTTGTGAGATAGAACATATTCAGTGGGATACGGTAAATCAAGGCAAGCATGGAGAACGGTAAGAAGAATAAGGGCGCCGAATGTGAAAAAAGTAAATTTACATACGACTACTTTACCGGAATGCAAGGAGCATTTTTTCGGAGTTGCTAACAGAAAATAGGTTTCAGTGTTAAGAACCGGAAACAATTAACAGGAACGTGAAGGAGGAAATGATAGAGGTTGAACCCATACTGGAGGAAGAAGTGTGGAAAGTTCTAAAATCTTCACAAAATGGTAAAGCGGCAGATCCAGATGGAATACTCATGGATTTGTGGAAGTATGGTGGGCAAAAGATGATTAGAATATTGATTAAATTGTTCAATCAAATATTATTTACGAATGATGAGCTGACAACTGAATAAAATCTGTCACATATTTCGGCATTCACAAGAAAGGAAATAAGAAAGACATGAACAATTATCGGGGTATAAGTGTAGTGGTATCAATTGCAAGACTCTTCAGCAAAATAGTCAAGAATAGATTGGAGGCAGTGGTGTCCATAAAAATTTCAGAACAACAATATGGTTTAACACAAGGAACGTCCTATACGAGTAACATTTTTATATTAATACAACTGTGTGAGAAAATGAGTCGGGATGGAAGAGAGCTTCATATGGTTTTTATTGATCTGGAGAAAGCATATGACTCAGTGTTCACAAAAGAATTGTGGAGGACACTACAAAATTTTCAAGTTAAAGAATCTCTCCTTCAACTCATAAAGAAAATTTATGTGGATACCCGAGCTGTGGTAAAAATCAGAAATATAATTTACGATGAATTTAAAATTACTAAAGGTTTAAGACATGGATGTGGAATGTCTCCCACTCTTTTTAAAATTTATTTAGAAGATATACTTAAAGGATGGAATGACTCGTGTCAAGGAATAGGTGTTTCAGTAAAGGGACAAGCAATACATTCACTACAATTTGCGGATGATCAGATAATAGTGGCTTAAGACAGGGATGATGTGGAATATACCACCCTAAAAATAATACATGCCTATTTGCAAGTGGACTTGAATTAAATTTGAAGAAAACAGAGCACCTAATAGTGGGAGAGGAAGGTACTGACTTGGATGTTCAAGGAGTAGGAAGGATTAAGTTAGTTGGTCAGTTCAAGTACTTGGGTACAATCCTGCACAAGTCTGGAAATAATGAAAAGGATATTGATAACCACATTAAACAGGCAAGAGCAGCCGTAAAAATGTTGAATAGCGTATTATGGAGTCGGGAAATTCACGTAAGAACAAAAAAGATTATTCTAAGAACTATCCTTGAAAGTATATGATGGAGAGAGTTGGACCCTGACGGAACTGCAGTAGAAATGGATGGACTGTGAAGGAACTGCTGAATTTTTAGAATGCAGAAAATTAGAAACAAACATTAGGGAACGGATGTACCAAATGGAATCTATCCTAAATATGATTTTATTTTTGATGTATTTAGGGATTTATATTAATATTTATATTTTGAAGTTTATGTTCAATATCAATATTAATTTAAGTTTATGTTTATATATTAGTATTTACAACAAAACTTTGTTGAAAATTAATATAATTCCATGACAAAAATACATGTTTTTAATTTATATTTTTCCTATCTAGATCGAAAAACTCTATTCTGAGAGTTTGGGTAAAATTTATCTTACAAGAATTTCCCTGGATATTGCACGTGAACAAAGGGAACGTGGTATTCAGAACAGATTTGGAACTTAGGGATATGACATACAAATTAACTAATAATACATATCAATCAAATGAATCTCCTCTATTATTTCACATAAAGGTTTCATATTACTTATTTTTAGTCACATCGTATTTGCATTTCTCTCTCTAGTGCAGTGTTCGTAACAGAAATGAACCTTTAACATATCATTACGCTTTACTGATATACCCCTCATTTCCATATTCTCATTATTGCAATATATTGTTTGGATATTTGACACTAATTTCATGCACATTCTCTTTGATATGTATCTCGTATTCGGTATTACGTGACCAATTTTATGCATTAAATCCAGTCGAGCCAGACACGAAAGCTCGTTTCAGCAGTATCCGAGACAACGTACGTGATCTGCTCATCCCGCTACTCGTGGAAATAAACTTTTTAGTCGTTCGTTTCTGCCAACATAACGCGCTCGATTTCACATCATCGCCACTGGAGACTTGGGACATTATAGTTAAAAGCGACGTTGGCCGCGAATCTTCCCATCGCCGCACGCGCGATTGGGTTTCCTCGCGGCGATATTCTGTCGGATTCGGCCCAATGGCGCGTTCTCTCAGGTGACGGACGAGGCGGGCTCCGAGAGCGCTCGGCCCGCGCCCGCCGTTTTCATTCCGACGCCGTTACTCTGCGAAATACGACTCGCTCTCCCGCCGCCGCCGCTGCCGCCACAGGCGGCGACCGCGGTCGCCTGCCTCCACGCCCGCCGCCGTCACCGAAACCTTCGCCTCTGAGGGCTCCGCAACCCACTTTCG
The DNA here is from genome assembly GCA_031308135.1 of Acheta domesticus. Classification (NCBI taxonomy): domain Eukaryota; kingdom Metazoa; phylum Arthropoda; class Insecta; order Orthoptera; family Gryllidae; genus Acheta; species Acheta domesticus. The sequence continues at coordinate 55,693,223 of JAHLJT010004567.1, forward strand.
TTGCATAGTTCGCAGCCCACTTTCGTTCCATAGTTCCCGCTGTTGTTGAGCCTTTGATATTCTTTCTGTTCTGATCAGTAGTTTTCCGTGATTTCTCCGATCAAAGCCAGGCGAATGCCGAAACAGTACTCTAAAAAACGGGCCATATTGATTGATTGTTAGTGATTCCGGGCGAATCAACTGCTAAGGTCATTAGTCCCGTAAGAGTAATGTATGTTTTTCTTCAGAAGAAGGCGATGGTCTTCTCCCGCTGGATGGTGAGATCCGGCGCTGGCCTACCGTAGACTAGCAAGATTTCCACAACCAGGTATCTCCCGCCAGCGGGGCACCATCCCAGCCGGGACAAGCTTTAAGCTCCTGACCGGTCTCCCGGCATGTATAGTAGTGTAGTGCATGTTAGTTTTAATGAAGGACAAGGGGTAGGACAATCGGGCAAGGAAAAAAAACGGAAACATCGCGCGCGATCTATGGCCCCTTTGTTAGGGTACTGCTGCGGCATTCGCCTGTTATTTGTCGGCGAAACTATGGAAAACTACCGATTAGAGACAAGCGGGCCACGGACCGCTCGCAATCTTTTCTTTCTCTTCTTTGTCCTAACATCCCCCCTTACTCATATATTCTTACTCTTCACTACCACATATGTCAGGAGGTTAGAGTTTGTTCCGGCTGACGCGGTGCTCCCCTGGGAGACGTCTTGGGGGATATCATCCTAGGTCAGTGCCGGATCTCACCAATTAGTTGGGAAGAAACATCGCCACCTCCATGGATAAAACATTCACTACACTAATTATTACTCGACCTCTGACTATTGAAGTTGAAGTACCCGGGAACAACAGTCAATCAATCAATTAAACACCGTCGCTCTCGTTGAATTTAGTCCAACTGCAATAGCTCAGCGACAACACCGTAGCCTCTGCAGCATTGCTGATCGGGAGCCCTGCGGTTCGAGTTGCTACTGTGAAAAACTTTCTCCATTAGCGCCATCTCTAGGTCGAATTCAAACTCTATCTGAAGGAGAATTCTAGCCTGCTCTATACATTCTGTACTTTGGTTTTCTATACCTTGGTTTTCTGTACTTTCCCCAATAAATATTAACCGAATATCGTCCCAAACAGTACTCTAAACTACGGACTACGGAATGCGTGGGTTTTCTTTTCCTCATTCTTGCCTCCTCGTTTTCCTTTATATACAAACTCGCACACAGTTATACTTACGTAAACTACATTACCAAATATGTCAGGAGATCAGTAGAAAGCTTAGAGCTTGCCCTAGCTGCTACGACCCGCTGGGTAAGATACCTGGAGGAGTAAAATACCCGCATGACGATGGGTAGATCGGTGCCTGATCTCGCGTTCCAGTTGGCAGGAACTCCATCACCTCCCTGTATATAACTTGCTCTACATCAGGCACGTCAAACCGCGCTGACACAAGTGTCTTGCCCGCCTGGAAGCACAGCGCTCCTATGGGCATGAGCGACTTCCCTTGACTCCGCTCTCATTTCCCTTTAAAATCCAGAATGGCGTGCACATGCGCAAGCTGACGCGATACGGGGAACAGTGGCTTCATTCGAAAGTATTTTTGCCAGATTTTTTCTATCAAATAACCGAGTATTGCATTATGTTTATGTTCTTCGCTACTTACTTCTATTACATGTTTATGTTCATACTAAATTCTCCCTTAGATGAATAGTTTTGCTATGTGACAGAAATATGTTTGAATAGCGTATTTTTTCCTTGTTTTCGTTTTGTGTTATTAAATCATTCAGTTATTTATTGCATTTAGCAATAATGTGAAATAAACTAACAAGCCTTTGGAAGCTAACAATTATTGCTTACGGACGGATATTACTTTTCACAGACAAGAATATTTGTCTGTTAACCCTTCTGACCTGAAAGTAGAAAATTAATGCTAATTACATTACTCTTGAGTAAACAGGATTATAAAATCAAGATACTTTAGATTTAAAATGTTTAATTTTACTCTCAATTGAGAATTTGAAATCTGACTGATATATTATTTCATTTTAATGGGTCATTTCTTTACTTGAAAGATTGTTTGATTGATTGTTCATGTTTCCGGGCGCGTCAACAACAGAGGTCATTAGTCCCATACGTTTAGTGCGTATTTTTTTCACGGAAGGTGGCTGTGGTCTTTTCCTCACCGGATGGTGAGATCCGACGCCGATCTACCGTCGACTAGCGGAGTTTCCTCAACCAAGTATCTCCTACCAGCGGGGCACCGCCCAGCCGGGACAAGCTCTCAGCTCCCCGATCGGTCTCCCGGCATGTGTGATAGTGTAGTGCATGCTAGTGTGTGTGTAAGTGGTGACAATAGGACAAGGAAAAGGAAGGAAAGATCCCGATTGTTAAGGTACTGCTCCGGCATTCGCCTGGTCTTGATCGGAGAAACCACAGAAAACTACTGATCAGAACAGCCGGCCGCTAGAATTCTCCTCCAGACAGCGACTGAATTCGACCTATCTGAGAAGCTAGTGTCGAAAAACCTGTCGCCGTCGGGACTCGAACCTAGCTCCTCTCGGTCAGATGGACTGCAGTGACATCAGGTGATGCACTGAGCCATCTTCGCTTGAATGATAAAATGAGAATTAATGTTGCTAAATTTGTGACAATTACTGCCAAGTAACTTCTCCCAGTGATTATCACGAGCCAGGTATCCAGTGGTGTACCGCCACTCCGGAATTTTGTACAACCCTCACTTTTAAATCTCGCGCCAATTTCTCTTGACGCAATGCTCACGAACTCTAGTTAGCTTGTTACCTTCCCGCGAACTTGATATGCCTTCTCTACACTTACGTGAAAGCAGTTCGAAATCACCTTCGTTTTTACCAACACAATCTGTATCACTAATGATCTGCCACTGATGTCACCGGAGCAATATTTGTCAACCCGAACCTTAAATTCTCCTCATCCATGTCATCGCTTCTACTCACAGACACCGTCTTCATACCCACAGTTGTTGTTGTTGTTTCTCTGCCATGTTTGTCACCTTTTCTCCTGTCTCTCTGTCAGGACCGCTGCCGCCACTGACACTGACGGTGCCGCAGCCCACATTTTATCACTATCGCACTTTCTTAGGCTGCCGTGTTTACTAATCTTTTCCATCTGGTATCATGGCCATCACTGTTTCCGTTGCCTTGCCCGTCAGCCTTCACCATTTCGTCACCGTCACCCGACCTGCCCGGTGCAACGCATTCGTGACCGAATTCCATTTGCGATCGCGTCTTTGCCGTCGCATGCTCACAGTTTCTGATCTTTGTTTTTCATTTCACCTGTGCCTTGCTTTTTTCAACACCCCTTCACCACTGCACATACGTTTTCTTCCATAATTTTATTTATGATGCATCCTCACAACTTAAATACCCTTGTTATAGTTTTTCTTTCAGTCCCCCAAACTCCAGCAATGCTCTTCACAAACAAAACCGTTCGTAAATGTCTCCCACTCTTCCGATGCCACTATTTTGTCTGTTACCTCTGCGATTCCCCTTAACGTTATTGGTTTCCATCCTCATTATTTGCATCACCTTTTTTCCCGTCTGTGAGGTATTTCCACCTTCTTTTAGACTTAACGCTCTGAGGTCTCATCAACTGCTGCGTCCACCCACCCACCAAAGGTTCTGCTGTTTCGAGGCCGGAACCGCCATGCTCGCTTCCATGGCCTTCGCTGGCCCAATCCCTTACCGCTTCCCCCTTCCTCTCTCTCTCCCGCAGCTCGTCCGCCAGCGGCAGCGCTACTGCCTCTACGCTCGGTTTGGTCGCGAGGGTAACGAACCGGGAAGAAGACGGAAGATGGACGGGAGCGTAATACAATGAAAAGAACGGCTGGCGAGAAAAATGGCGACGTTAAATTAAACGAAATAACGCGGGCAAATTGCGATTTTTTCGCGCGTGGGTGATAACGAGGCCGTGGGTGGCGTGGGTGAGCGTGTAGGGGGCGTGGTTGGATGGCTCACTCGCGTCGGCCTGCGTGGGCTTTGAGCTACTGGAAAACGTGAGTTAATGTCTTCACGTTCTTTCGAAGTGTCGTTTTTACGTAATGTAATTTTCAGTCGTGAAACTTAGAACATTTATGAAGGGACGAGTTGAATAGATGGCGAAGGATGTGGCATATTTTATATTATGTAAATTTGCGTCTCAAAGATGCTGTCAATTATGTGATTGTTCTATTCTATTTAGATGTTGTCAAGCCACTACATTCTCTGTTTTCGGGTATCTCAATATATAGATTTAGTCACCAACAATTCCGAATAAAAATCCATAAAAAATTATCAATATGCACACATAACATAATTGAAATTATGGCGTTTTGATACATTTATTTACTTACGATATTTTCAACAGATTGTGACCTACTGCAAGAAAAGGTTCTTGCATCTTTTTTCTAATATTTGAAGAATACATTTGCGTTTAGTTTCTTTCAATAGCTATTGCATTGACAGACTCATCTCTTTATAAATTAATTACTAACTACAATTTATTTAATATCTATATTATTTTGCTTTACTGTACAATGAGCAGAGCGAATGAAATTCTTCTTAATATTACAAACTTCTCACAATATTATGGCCGCATATATAATACGAAATTTTCATTCTGAAAACTCAAGTAACTAATGATTTCAGAGAAAGTAATGTTAATGTTTATTGGGCTTTCGATTTATTTTCTCTTTACGAACATAATTACAAGTTTCAAATTATTTATATTCAGTTCAATATCTGTATGTTTTACATTCTTCATAATTCGTTGGGATTCATAAAATGCTGAATAACGCTCTTTCTCTTAGCCACGGAGATTATAAAAGATGGAGAATGCAGAATTCTGTACTTTTCTTTATAGAAGATTTATATACGTATTAATGTTACAACTAATTTCTGAACTCGCCTTGAAGAAAACAAAATGATAGCACTTTTAAATCGCAGTTTTCCATCTTGAAATTCGAACAAGAAAAGTAGAACACACAGCATTTATTCATGTACGTTTCTTCCACTGCTCAGTATCGTTCCTTTTGCACACACTCTTCAGCGTTTCGAATTTTCTCCACCCTGTTCCCCGACCTCCTTCTACGAATACACACACACACACACACACACACACACACACACTGGTTTCTATTCCTGGGGTCGTCCGCGGGCGGCGGTCGCAACCCCTCCCCTCCCCTCCACCCCTCCCCTCCCCCTCTCCCGCCCCGTGAGCCCCACGGACGTAACGAGCACCGCAGTAGCGCGGGGACGCGCGCGGAATCGGAAAGACGCGGATTCGATTCCGTCGACCTGCTCGGGCACAGGGCCGCCGAGCGCCCGGGGACCCGAGCGCTACGGCGCCGCGCCGGGTGGGGGGGGGGCGGGGCGGGGGGGGGGAGCTGCGCCCGCCGAGTGAATAATCCGATTCCGCTAGTGCTGCGGGTTGTCGTCGTGTGGGGCCGCGAGATGCAAATCAGTGGATTGGGTTGCCTTTGGAATGGACTCAAGTACTTTGATTCCACCAGGTTCAAAACAAGCGCTTTGTTCAAGCAGCATTTCTTTTCCTTCCCACATGCGTTCCTCTAGGTTTTGAGACACACACGCACTTCTATTACATTTTTTTTTCTTTAAAAAAGTAACTTCATTTGTTTTTACATCAACTTTTTATCGTTTTCAATCTTTAAACATTAGAACGCCCAAAGTGTTTTACTGCCATACTAGCGGCATTTCATTTTTCAATATAATTATTATTTTTCTCTTCAGAATAACAATCTTCTACAAGTCTTCATCACTTTTCGATGCGTTTCATTAAATAAAATAACTTTCTTAAAACTTTTTCCAACATTTTAACTACTTTTCCCGTGATTTTCATGTTAATAACAACAACAAGATAGTTCACATTAGGACTGTACTGTAATCGTCTATGTTTCAATAATTATAACTGTTATTGGGGTGAATTCTTACGAGATTTTATATTTGTTATCATTTCATTTATTATTCGACTTTAATTTCCGGTTCAAAGAAAATTGCCATACATTTCACGTTACAATTTCGTTTCTAAATTAGTTCAGTTCAACCCTGATATGTGTAGTGATTCTGAACGACAGGAAGAGCCCGTACCTCAAGTTAGCTTTTCAAAACTTTCATATCCCGAGAAACATGAACCTTCAAGGGCAAGTAAGAGCGAACCATTTCCACACCAAATGTCTAATGTATAACAAGAAGTATTACCCAGTGTATTACAAGAAATTGAACATAACATACTGAAGAGATTTACGAAGACTTTTACAATTGCAGCGTGAATTTCTAGAGTTAATTTCTTAGGTGCTATAAGAGGGTTCGATTTTAAATCAAATTGGAAGTTAATATTAGTTTACATTACTAGCAGAAGGCGAGATCGAGCTTACTTCAAGGGAAACAGGCTCAAGAGAAATCTTTTAAAGATTAGGTAATATCACAATATTATAGTGCAAGAGCGAAAGGATCATCAGTTTACTATTGGTATCTGTAAATGTGGGGACTAGAAGCAGAGGAAAAATAGGAATATAGACGTGACTTTGCAATATGTGTGTTTTGGTCATATTGAATTGACATTTTGGTACTTGCCATTAACAAAATTAATCTCTAAGACCTTGAGTAAGTGATCATTCTAGTGTGTCTCGTGGTAAGATGTACTGTTTTACATGAGAATGATTCATACCACTGTTTTGGGGATGAGTGATTTATATTTTAAGTATATTTTGACATGATTTTGAACGTTAGAGCTCTCGCACATCCCTTGTGAGAAAAGTCTCCGTCGAGCGTTGGAGTTACGTAAGGTAAAGTATCTCGGTAACAAACGTCAATAAACTATTCTAGACATTTCTTGTTTTTGTTCTCTTCATATGTCCTTTCTCTCCTTTCGACACGTTTCACGACGCACTAAAGTTCATACATGGCATTTATGCTGGTATAAACATATCGGAAATAACACATCGGAGATCATTAGCCTCGTTTATTTATTTCAGAAGCTCGTAACATTCTTCGAGATTTCTGAATGGATGTTGATTCATATGAAACTAGTGGTGCTAAAACAGCACTTACTTTCCCGTATTAGAGGAAACAGCTAAGTAGTACTGTAATATTGCACTTTATGCGCTACTAACATCTTCGCTTGGAACTCACTATTTCCATTGCAGTGTTGTCAGAACTATGTGAATTCTACAACTTCACAAAAATAGAATGCAAAAGTTTTGTAACCCTGTATTGGAAAAAGAAGCCTGATACCCTGGAAATATAGAAATGCCTTCCATTGGGCCATGATTAGGGAAGAGTATTTTAAAACCATGCAACGAATTCTCTACTCACTGCAAATGGTACAGCATTTGGTGCAAAACTAAATATTTGCCTGCAAATATCAACATAAATTAGACAATAATAACTCCTTTTCATACAGCTCCATTAGGTCACAACAATGACACTAATTCACAGATATTCGCGAGCGCAAAGTGAATTCCATTGTTGCAGACCCTGCATTGTCGCTATTCTGAGAACTATTCATTCTTTTTACTTATTTCAAATATTTCAAAATAAACAATTCAAAATATTAATGTGTAAGTCTATAACAAAGTTCGAATGAAAGAAACGAAGAATGAAATAATATACAAAATTGCACATTCTAATTTACGACGCATCCAGCTGTAAGCGCAGCGCAGTAAATTTACAGCGGCCTATTACGTTTGTCACAAAATTAAAGAAAAACTACTCGTATTTTGAAAAAATTATGCATGACCGTATTTATTTTATTTATTTATTTGTCAAAAAACAGAAACAGAATGGCACAGACTTTCCCGTATTAGTTTTCTATTTTCCTGGGTCTTCGCTAGCTATTCGGAATTGCCACATACACTTTCTTGCCAGCTACCATCTATCATCGCGAAAAGTACATTTTTTGTCATTTTCTTAATTTTTCGGTTTCCTATTGGTAGAACAGAAACATTAATTTTAGAATATTAAAGAACACAAAAACATAGCCGTAAATGGCAATTTTCTTTTAAAAATTATGTGCCGTTTAAGAGAAAATGGCGTTTTAGCACTACTAAAAAAGCTCATTTTCACAGAAAATTTTTGAGTTTTCAAAATACTTTATTTGAAGTTATTTGAAGCACTTACACTCACAAATATAATCATTTTTACAAATTGCGGATAATGGGCATATTAAAGATGTGAGAGATCTTTCAAAAAATTTACATTTATATAATTTTTGAAAAAAACAAAAAAACTCAAAATAAACTTCACGCTATACTAATGAGTGTAATTAGCACTATCCGTTACAAAAGTTTCAAGAAAAAAATTGCAGCCATATACGAGAAAATGACGTTTGAGCATTTCTGAAAATGCCGAAATTTAATATACTTTTCACAGAAAACGGTAGTGTTTTCGAGAAACTTTACTTGACATTATTTAAAGCATATATACTCGTAAATATAATAATGTAAAAAAATCGCCAATAATGTAAATATTAACGACGTGAGAGACAAGTAAAACAAATTACATTTTTGTAATTTTTGAAAAAAACCAACCGATAGACCAAAATGGCTTTTATGTCATTGATAGAGTACATTAACCACTATCCCTACCAAAAGTTTAAAGAAAAAATTTGGAGCCGTTTTTGAGAAAATTTTGTTTTTGTAATTTTTTAAAATTGCACATATTGCACGCAATATTGCACGAAAACTACCAAAATTTTGAAAAACATTTACATGATCTTTATGAAAGAACTCAATATGCAGAACAAATTTTATTTGAAGAAAAATCTCTATCTTCAATTTTGTAGTTGGAGAAAGACGCCGAAAAAAATTCAAACTTTCACAATTTTCGAAAATTCAGAGCTGTACGTGAAAATCGGACCTATGCCATGTTAAAAAGTGTATTTTCCTCTATTCATACAAGAAATTTAAAGAAAAAATTTGGAGCCGTTTTTGAGAAAATGTTGAAAATCCCCGGGGGCTTCATATAAAGTACCCCCAAATTTTAAAGAATCATTTTCAAAATCACAAAGCTTCGTCTAGAATCAGATCGACTAGGGAATATCAATTTTGAAGAAAATCGACCGAACTGTTTAGGCGCTAGCGTTGACCACAGACGGACAGACGGACGGAATGCCGTCAATCGATTTTTAAGTATAAAGATGCAACAAATCATGGATTTTGACCACACCACGAGATAGAGGATTTTTTTTCTTAATTTAGCAACTGGTTTTATCCACTTATTCGTTTTCACGGCCCGGCAATTAATTTTTTTCCGCCGAAAATTGGCCATTTTTTCGCGCAGCATTACATAACTTTCCCTATACTACGTATATCACTCCGTGTATACGTACGTATACGGGAAAGTAAAAACAGCGTTTGTATGTCGTATCATAATGTTTTGTTTTTAGTTTATACATTTACTACAAGTGATTTGCAATAAATACAATTTATCACAGGTAGGACAAGCTAATCCATCTTTTCAAAATGACTGAGGCAAGTGAACTAGTTTAGAAACGAACTTCTAACGTTCAATTTCGAAAAAATCCTACGCATGGTTTAAATGTTAGTAGTGGTCACAGACGGATAGGCAGACAGACGGACACACAGACAGACAGACAGATACACACACAGACGGACTGACAGACGGACGGACTTTTTGAAAAGAACCACTTTTCGGGACTCAAAAACGTGTATTTCCTTTGAAATCTCGAAATAGATTTTCCTCACCATTACATTACTTTCCCTTTACTACGTATATACGTATGTGTACGGGAAAGTAAAAAGAATTTTTTTTGGTATCTTGAAAAATATTACTCAGTTCAAAATTATTATTATTTTGGTGTAATTATGAAACAAAAAAACCGTAATTAAAAAAAGATTTAGTTGTTGACATGACATTTTTGTTTGTAAAACAACACGTATAAACAATGAGTTTCTCGCCTTCCAGTGGTACTTTACTCACGTGCATGCGGAAAATCAACGTCCTTGGACATCATTCGAGCGGATTTATTCACCTGGTATTGCTTTCTGTATCAATTGCTAATTTGGCGAATCACAGTTGCGCTCTTGGAGCGAGAAACTATTGCACCGTTCTTGAATACGCCACATTGATAAAGCGAACCGTTTGGAACTGATTGAACGAGCAGTATATTGGATCAGTCATCCCTGCAACTAGCCTCCGCGGTGGTGTTGCCAGCGCCAGCGGTTTCAAATTAGACCCGTGAAATCGAACGTCCGCGACGCGACCAAGCAAAAACTGCGAGCGAGCGCGCCAGCTTCAGAAGTATGTCGATACACAGACACCAATCAGCGCAACGAACTTCTCACTTTATGTGAGTGAGTTTTTATAGATTCCGAGCGCGACGGATTCGTAAGTTAATTGTCCAGTAAGAGTAGTGCATGTTAATTGCACCCTATAGATGGCAGTTTTCCTCCGCCACTGTAAAATGATATAACCAACCTACAGGTCCTCTTGCTGGGTTTCCTACCTTTCAGCGGGCCACCGCTCCAACACGAACAAGGTCTAAGCTCACAACTAGTCTCCCGGCTTGTGTGATTGTGTGAGGTTTGTGTGTGACGGGAGAGAAGAGAAGAAGCGCGCGATCCATTGCGCGCGATCCATTGCAGGCTTGTTAGAGTACTTATTCGGCATTTGATTGTTATTACAGGAGAAGCCAAAGAAAACTACTGATCAGAGAAGCCGACCGGTAGACATTTGTTCTAGACTGTTGTTGAATTTTATGCTTGTGATGGAAATTTGCCATTATTGAAACAACAGAAGCAACTCCGTTTCCGCTGAGCTATTACAGCTGGTTCAATTCATGAGAATGTTCAATAATGACTTTTCGCATTCTTGAATGACATTTCGTGATTCTTGGAGTCAATACAAAAATAAAGACAAAATTATAAGATATAATTAAAAAATGCAATTAAGAATTTTCGTGGAAATTTTAATTATGTAAACTAACAATTTTGTGTGATATTTCACTTCTCTATCAAATTCTTTACTTTTGAAAGCGGGTTTGTCTAATGTATTTCGTAAACACTTACATTCTCATGTACTATGTTTGACGTTTCTCCAATTTTTTAATCAGAAGTGTTCATTTTTGAAGGAAAGTGAGCTGATTGCATTTATGTAGTTGGAACATTTTCAAAGAGCGAAAAACATTTATACCACGGTACAGCCAACTTTAATCCCCTCAATTTCAAACTCACCGGGCAGCTGTACCCGAGTAAACGGCAACAATGGATGAAACAGGCAATAAACGAAGGCAGAATGAATTGGCGGAAGCCACCATCCAGAGGGGGAAATTTGCGCCGCAGCAGGGAAGACAGCCGGGAGGGAGATTGGCAGAGCACGCGGGGCGCGCCTCACTCCCTCGGGCGCCGATGGAGCGGAGACGCCAAGCGAGAGGGCGACAACTCAGGCGGGCGGGGCGGGGGCGGGGCGGGGGCGGGCGCGCCGTGTGCAGCGGGGGCGGCCGCCGACGGGGAGTTCTTGCGGGCGAGCGGACGCGCGTTAAACACGCAATCACCGCCCCCGCTCCCTTCCCGCCGCCGGGCCGCCCCCGCTGACGCCGCGCCCAGCCGCAATTACGCTGCGGGGCGCCGCGCCGCCGCCGCCGCCGCCGCCGGAGCAAAACAGCGCCGAGCCGCGGTGCGCTGGGAGCCGTGGCATCGCGCCGCGACGAAGGTGGCGGCAGCCGGTGAACGCGGCTGGGGAGATGGGGATGGAAACTGCGTCGGCGCAGTCGGAGATGGCGGGGCAACCTCTAGCGTAGAGGACGTGACGCTAGTCAAATTCCTACCCCTGTGTACTGTGTTTCAAATCCCTCTTGATCCCAGAGGTAGGTGGTGGTAGTGAATGGAGGTGACTGCGGAGATGATGAAAACTGCTTCGGAGCTGTAAAAGGAAGATGAACAACCTATGTCGTAGTTCAAATGAATGAAATGAGTTCCGTGGTTCAAATACAGGTCGAACCATGACATCCATGTTCATGGTTGATGATGACTTTTTTCCATGTGCGTACTGTGTACTGAACCGTGTACTGAACGTGTGTGTGTGTGTGTGTGTGTGTGTGTGTGTATGTGTTTGTGTATACTATACTGTGTTATTACTAGAGACCGGGATTTCATGTAAATATATATTTTTACAGAATGAGACGAGGCATTCAATATTTTTTGTAAGACCTTCTGAATGAATTAACGTCATTTTTATTTAATACATTTTTACACATTTTGGTATAATTAAATATGTTTACATACTTTACATACTACCACATATTTCTTACAAGTTTTGTTGTATTTTTGTATATATTTTTGCTCCAAATATCTCAGATACGACCGAGACAATACTGTGTTTCTATGACCCTCGGACCTCCGCTACGAGTTATTGTCAAACTTCTACTTCCTGCTTGGAAATTGCGTACTCGAAAACAAGGATGAACGAATATTTGCGAAGCAGAAGTATTCACAATCTCGTGCTTACACGTTTCATACAGTCCGTGCGTAACTCGATTAAAATCTGATAATCATTTCTGTCACCATTGTTTCGCTTCCTTTATCCCACCGAGAAACATTCACCCTTGTGTCAGGATCGGAGAATTCGGGACCTATTCATGAAATCCCAGCCGCTCCAGCCTAATGAAAGTATTCCTTTGGCATGTGATGCAATCCAAATGTTGCACTCGTGGTCATTAAACTGAGTTCACAATTACAATGTTGGATTTATTAAGGCATAGTTTTAACTCCCCTCTCCGATCCGACACTATGCCGTACGACTGTGTGGGCACTGACTCCTAGTAAATAACATTTATTTAAAAACCATCATAAAACCAATTGTAAAATTATTTCATTCTTCTTGTATTGTAGTTTATATATTTACTTGCAAAATAAGTCATTTGTAAATAACAAATTTTTATAGAAAAGGGGACCCAGTGTGGGATAGAGGGGCTCAAAAGTGTAGGTGCCCCCTCTTGTTTTTGCCTCCGCACGCCTATGGGCATCCATATACACACAATGGGTATGCGAGGGTCGTTTCCGGTAACACGCTTTTAGGATGAAAACAAATTTGGGGTAACTAAATGAGAATACAACTTGGTACGAGTGTATCAACGCTTAAGGGAACGAACAATTGAATAATGTGTTGGGTTGCTACGGAGACAATTTTGATTTGGGATAGGCTAGCTAGAGTTTGAAAGATCTGGACGCATGCCGTTTAATAGTGATATTTAAGGTGAAATACTTTTTTAAATATCCTTTTAATAGTATCTTCAAGTGATTAGATGATTGAATGAGTGATTTTTAATAGTATCTTCAAGTGATTAGAAGATTGGCGAAACTTTGGGAAAGGTATTAGATATAATTAATCGGTTTTTCAAGACTACTGAACAAAGGATCCGCAAACGTGGAGCTGGTAATAGTTTGCCGATTGATTAGCAATCCAGAACTTTCGAATAATATATTTTCTTTTTATTGGAACTTTAAGTGTTCTTATTTGACGTTACTCCAAGAGTGAGGTAAACGAACAGCAACGTTGGGCAAGTGGAAAGCAGCAGCAGCTCAAATTATAATGGAAATATTCACGATCGAGAGGCCTACGGGAGCATAAACTGTTGGGGGACATAAGTCTTTAGATACGTAACATTTGGAATAACTTTTTGAGAACGCAAATGCCCCTATGCTTTTTTTTATCTGTCCGAAGAAATGCTACTTTTGCGAGCAATTGCTCGACAGGGCCCAATCAAATATGAGAATAATCGAGATTAGGTCTAGTCTGACTGTTTTAATACGTCTAAGTTGCCCTAGATCCCTGATGCTTAAAACAATCAAGTGTCTTTTAAAATGTAGAATTCAGTGGAATAATAATCTTTCTGCTAGTATTTTTAAAGGATTAGTGGAGAAATATTGATATTTGCTGAATCATTAGAACACAATTTTAAAGTAGGAAATGCGATATTCAAATTACTAATATTCAAATTTAAATTATAAGAAACTCAATATCAGTTTATTCTCAAGCTGAGAATACTCCAACTAGAATCTCAGAGAGAGAGAGAGGTAGGAAGAGAAGTAGGAAAAAAAAGAGAGAGAAAAAGAGGGAGAGAAATAGAAAAGGAGAAAGAGGGAGAGAAAGAGAGAGAAAGAGAAAGAGTGAGCGAGAGAGAAAGAGAGACTGCCTTCATTTTTCCCAACCTCCGTTCTTTCATGAACACTTCTTTCCGCTTTGTCTCTGCGGAGCAGGGTGGTAATGTGTCTCAGAGGGAACAAGTTTAGAAATAGCTTCCCTCTGCTGTATAATGGAAATAAGAGGGTATGAAATTTAATATTGCTCTAGTAACTAAACTTCATGTATAATGTATTTGTGGAATGAAAGCAGGAACCATAAGACAGAAACAGTGTATTTTCATGCAATAGCACTATGGCGCGGGAATAAGGGGGCTGGGATCCCTTGAAAGAAGCTTTCTGCTGCTGATAAGTCATAGAATAGAACTGCTTGTTTCAGAGGTGAGTAATAAACAAGATAATATATTGCATAACATGGTGATTTATTCCTTCCAAGTAACAATTAATTCTGCCGGAAGATCCATTAAAGTGAACAAGTCTGTAAATATTAATGTTTTTGAAAAATGTATCTACTTCTTGAGAAATAACTTATCAAGAAATTTTGCAGTGAATCTCCTTCAACAGTCTTGTCTTTCGACTTTGTATGCAGTATGTCTACTCTCGTAAAGAACATTCAAACTTAAAAAAGAAATGCATTCGATAAAATAAATATTTCTTTTAGAAAACTCTCATAACGTATAATCCTTCCGTTCATTTTCTGATAATAATTAATTGATATTTGAATTTCCCGTTATTTCGTTCTTACAATTACTTTCTTTCATTTATTCTCCTTTTGCTCCATTAACATGACATTGAAAAAAATTTCAAATGATTATATGAATTCAATTAATTATTGAGATGGAGTCTTGGTGGCTTGTATTTTAATATAATTCTATAATAAGTCAATAATTTCTCTTGAAAACCCCATCCCAACAACATATTTGTTGGAGACTCTTGAGTATGTGTACATAATTAAAGCTTTTTGAGTATGTGTACACAATTAAATAATTATTTAGCATCTAATTTCTTCGAAAAAAAATCAGAGGAACTATATTTTTTCAAGAAATTTTAATCAATAATGCTTATTTGATCTTTCTTCAAGTGTTTCTCATTCGTGTGTGGGCTACAATACAATGTTAAGAAACTTGAAACACTGGGCGACAATTTGCACGAGGCGCCATTCAATTGCACAGAAATGAATTGGAATGCATGAAGGAGGGGGTCAGGTACGCTGGCAAACTTCCAATGAAAAGCGCCTCCATTTTCGCAGACAAAAGAGGTTCGTTTCAATGTGAAGTATATTGTGAATGGAACACGAATATTCCATATCACTAACTGCTTTACAAGTAATTTTCTGTGTTCGAATGAGAGTGTCTTTTGATCTAAAATCTGTACTTTCCTTGATACGAACCGAAAGCGTTATAAACATTAATCTTTAAAGACTTATATTACTCCATCGAAAAAGTAGCTTCAAGATTGGCTTCAAGAATTGTAAATATTATAAATCATCTGGGAACGCAAATGTATTTTCCGAGACCTGAGAATCCATTTCCTCGAAAAACATTCTTTGTTACTTTCTGCTCAGAAACGTTCGTTCTTTTTGCCAATCGGTTGCTCAGAGATCAGAGAAAGAGCGCTGGCGGGCAGATAGACCCGTCCGTCCCAAAATATCGTTCCGAGAGCATTTTAGAAACGTTCTGAGCAATGGAAACGACATCGATTTCATCCCAAGAAAAGAAGAACGTCGAAGGAAATTCGTTGGGCTTTGTAGTTCTCTATGAAAGTGACAGGCGAAGGATCGTGAGACGCGCGTCCGAGGCCCATACAGATGGATTGTAGCATTTCGGGTTTGACTGAGAGTTATTGGTCAAATGTAAACATTCTACGAGTTTATTGACACATCAGCCTAAGAATGTCTACTCAGGTTTGTGGATGTGATTCATAAGGTGGCAAATGAAAACTTGTCGCATTGAAATATTGGAAATATCAAACTATGGAACTCAATTTTTCATTAAGCAATGAGTTTCTCAGCTCAAAATATTTTAGGTGTTGTTTTAAATGTCTGTTACTAATTAGACTGTATTCTTTACTTCTTCTGTATTTCATTTACGATAATAATTTTTACAATTTGTTGTATTTTATTAAAATAAATCATTTAGAATAAATTAACCTAAACTATTATCTTTCCCGCACAGATAAATTGCATCTTGTGGGTGATGGAATATATTTTTATTTGAGAGGTAAAATTTTGTTCTATTACCAACTAATGCCAAAGAGTTATCCTAATGGAAGTAAATACTGTTGGGTCTGTACTAGTCAGTTGGTCTGTCAGGAGTAATAAACACATCAGTGACCGCGGTGTCTCTCAAATGAAAATATCTGGCGTTTGATTAATAATCTTTTACATTGCGCATGTCTTTGTGCAGAAACTTTCCAAACAACACTACAAAGAATATGTGTTTGCGCAGAGGTTGTGTTTTACTATTCCTCTGGTCTTAAAAAAACAACTACATCTGTGGTTAATACAAGGATGGTTGTATACATATATTTTAACTGAAAAATGGTGCCGTCGATATAGAGACTTTCATGATCCTGGGCTTACTGATGGAACTGAAAGAGAAAAGGTGGAACGAACGAGTTATCGAGGTGCTTAAAATGAAAGGGTTTTCATTAAAGTCGCTTGAAAAATGATCTGAGGAAATCACAACTGAAAATGTAGGTCAGAACTTCTTGTCTTAAATTTATCAGCTGTTAAAAACAGTAGTTTAGTTTGTTTAGTTAATGCCTTATTTTACGTGGCGAGACTCGGGCCATCAGGCCCGCTCTTCCGCCTGACCACACAAATTTCTACTACGCTCCTTTCACCATCTAGCGGAGAAAGAAGGTATTATCTCGGGCGACGAAACAGGCGATTTGAATTTAGCTCAGAGGTGACATTTAGGCTTGAGGATCTTTTACATGCAAGTAAATCTACTAACATGGGACAGCCGGCTTTACTTCTCCTCCGAAGGAAGGCGTACGATGGATTTTTTCGCCCTTAAAAATCCACGGCTTCGATCGGGTTTGAACCCGCAAACTTGGGTATGACAGTCCCGTACGCCAACCGTTACACCATCGAATCCACATACACCATCGAATCCGCAAGTATTCTCCATCCATAAGTTTAAGCTTAAATATATTTCATTTTATTTCGAACATTTAAAAAGTAGTAATTTCTGATTACGAACATATCGTCTCATACATAACATACATAACTTCTGATAGTGAGACCTCGTTGACGGGACTTACGCTTGCTAATACAAACCAATTATCTTATTATGTGTTAAGAAGAAAAGTATTTATATTGAAACTTAGCGCAACATATCACTCCATATTACACCGACTTTAATAAACATAGCTATTTCGACGGATTTACAAATTCACAGCAGGATTTACAAATTATGCCGAAGCCACAACACATCCACTGTTGAAGGTGGCTTTCCAGCCCCCATCAACCCATCGAAGGTGGCTTCCCAGTAAATGCTTTATCAGTTGTAACGAAATACTCAAGTCCTTATTCTAAAACTAGCTGTTAAGATGTTCAATAAGTTTTGATTCAATGAACTTACCATGTCGTTCAGTTTATTGAAAACACTAATGTCGTACATCAGTCTCAAAATATTAGTTCGGCACTGTCTAGTAACTCTTAAAACCACAGACATTTTGCACAACAGTTTTTCTCTTCCTACTCGGACACTCACTCCGCTGTAAATAAAACACCAACTCCCCGCAGCGGCAGTTCTACTTCATATTTCCTCTCCACTGCAACGGCCTTGGGGGTCTCCTGTTAAAGAAGCCCTTGCAGTCGGGGCCACCTGCGGCGTGGCATTGCATGGCGGAGAGACCGCCTGCCGCTCCCAGCCCCGAGCCCTGCTACCGCGCCCCTCCCTCGTGCCGCCCTCTCCCCCACCCTCGTTCCCAGGACGCTCACGCCAACCCTGCTGTCCCAGCCATCTCCGACCCCCCTACCCCCTCCGCGCCCGCCACCCGCGCTGCCCTCTCCAACCTTGTCATCCCACCACACCCTTGCTGCACCCGGCCGTCCTCCCTTCTCCCGCCTATCCGATGTTCTCGCACCACCACCACCTCCTTTGTTGCTGCCACCTCCGTCACCTCCCCCATCCACCGTCGAACTCTCTTCGCCATATCCTCCCTCCCCCTCCGCCACCTCCGCTGTCACCCCGAACCTCCGCCCCGCCACCCGCGCTGCCCTTGTCATCCCACCACAACCTCTGCTGTCCTCGGCCGCCCCCGCAATTCAGTTGTTCTCACAACCTGCACCAACCCCGCCGCCACCTTCGCTGATCCTGCCGCTGCCCTACCGCCCTCACCATCTCATCTCTCGTCCCGCTTGCCTCACCGTTCATGCCAGTCCACTGACCTCGCTGCCTCACCGCGCCCACCGCCTGCTCCTCTGCCCCCACCATCACCATCGGCCCGTCTTTGTCATCCCCACCATCCCTCTATCTCCGTCATATCTCCTCACCTGCTGCCTTCTTGTTTACCCGCCTGCCCGCTCACCTCTCTGCCTCCACCTCGTCCACCTCAACCTCCATTGCACCTCCCGCCACCTCCGACTTTACTGCTCTTGTCGTCCTCTTCATCCCGCTGCTCTCAACACCTCCCCTGCCCACCGCCATCCACGTCACTCCTCGCCCCTCGCGGTCCCCGCCGCCCTCACCGTCCCCACTCCCCTCTCCCTACTCCCCTGCCCACGCCTATCCGCTCGCGCCGCTTCCGCCTCCGCCTCTCCGCAGCCGCCCCGCCGCGCAGCACGGCGTTCGCTGGCGCCGCGACGCGCGGCTGCCTAAGTACCATTAGCGATTTGTCTCGCCGCGGGGTTCCCATGCATACCTAATGCCACGGGAGCGGCGCTGCAGAGCCTCCGCAGCACGCCCGCGCGCCGCTCCGCGCCGCGCCGCGCCGCGCCGCCTCTCCGTCACCTGCCACTACCTGCTGCTTGCATTCGCCTCTGCTTCGCACTTCCGCTCCTCCTGCCGTTCGTGATGCCTGCCGTTTCCTGAGCCGTCTACTCGATTCTATATGGCGCATTCTAGTCGTCCATAGTGTATCTCTATTACGTCGGGTTTCTATTTCTTATTCCACAAACTTTTGCTTGTAACGCTGATTCATAATTTATTAAACATATCCACCATTTGCAGTTTTGCCGATTTTACTCCCTCTTTCTTTTCCTGTATCTCTTTCCTATTCTTTTGAGTTCCCTGCTTTGTATATTTTACAATTTTCCAGCTCAAATTTGATATTAATACATAATTTACAATCGCTCAGAATGTACACATCAAAATTTACTATGTCACTTCTTTTTTCACATTTCTAACAATAACTGTCGAGCGTCGTAATTATTATCCCTTTTACATATTTCCCTATCATTTGTTTATTTCGCTTATGTCTTTGAAAATCTTGTTTCTTCCACATTCATTTCAAATACTCACAGTTCCATTTTTAGTTTCTCTCGTCTTTCCAACCCCCGGCTACGTCTACCTTTATCTAGCTACATCGCATCTGCTTCCGTCACCACTCGCCACCGCCTCTCTACCCGGAGCGCTTTCCGCCCCGACGCCCCCGCTCGTCGGGGCGCACGGGCGTCGGCGTCGGCGTCGTCGGCGCCGCGTGCGGCGCGGGCGTCGTGGGCGTCGGTGGCGCCGCCGCCGCCGGCGTCTCGCGGTTGACGCGTCTCCGCCCTCGCTCGCGCGCTGTGAGAGGCCGCTGCGCAGTAATGAGAGCCGCGCGCGTGGCAGCGAAGGCCGCGGGGCGGAGGCACCCGACGAGCGGGACGGCGCGCGCAACTCGACGAGGCAGCGCCGAGACAGCCAAGGACGGACGGGGTTCTATGGATGATGTGGGTGTTGCACAGGACATGTCTCGCAGAACGTGGAGAGGTGTCTGAAAGATACGTGTGTCTAAGTCGAGTAGGAGAAGTAAGATTGGGTTAGACAACCCGGAAGCACACGCAACGGAGGTGCTCGAGCATCATGCGGTCACCAAGCAAATTCCAAAGCATGGGTCAACTCTAGTAAAGACATAATATTGTGCGTTGTGAGAGGCTGCGGAGCAGTAATGAGAGCGAAGATCGAAGAAGGAAAGGCCGTTGGATGATGACAGCGCGCGCAACTCGACGAGGCAGTTAGGAGTAAGCCAAGGTGGATGGGATTCTATGGATGTGGGTGTTACACACTACATGTAGATGTTGGGGAAAGAACTTGTCTGATCGGTGCAGAAAATGGAAGATTTTCTTTGGTAATTCAAGTGGAATTATTATGTCGAGTTCAAAATTTTCTAAGATTTTGTTCAGGAGATTAGACAATCCGTCGTACATGGATGTACCATATGCCGCGACCGACCAAATTTCAAAGCAAGGATTAAATCTACTGACAATATTTGTTCCCTAAAAAATTATTTTATAGACGTGTGGAATATTTAGATTCAGCTGGGACAGAAATAGTTTCATAACCGTTTTAACCTAATTATCTTGTCTGACATCTTGCGCATTCGAGGGTTTATGACGTCAAAATAATCACAGTTCAAAATATTCGTCCTTTCTTACTTCACTTTGGCGCGTTACTTATTAAACATTGAGTAACAATGCCAAGAAATGAATACTAAGATACGAGTATATTTAATATCTATGTAACGTCTTACATTCATAAATGTCCTATACAAAACTTATGAAAATGTGAATTGAAAACAAAATTCATATTTTTCATTCCCCCCAAATAAATGAGAACTATTTAAACAAATATTTACTAAGTGTCTCAGGTCAATTTATTGTTTGTAAAAACCCTACAACATCTGGCAACTAAATTTCAAAAATGTAACATCTACATTACTTTCTAGGAAACAGGTTTTTTCTTCTCTTCGGAGCATATTTCTTTTCGGAGCGCTTCTCAGAGTCCAACAGCTAAATAAAAAATGGTACAAATGGAAAACGTGTCAGACTCAAAGAAAAAAATAGAAAAAATGCTCGACCAGAAGAACGGCAGAGATCCCGCATGACGAATTCAGCTCGGGCGATGCGCCTGGATTTGGAGTGACGGGTGGTGGCGGCTGGTTTGCTTTCGGGCCACTGGGGGCGTTCGGGGTTGTGCATCGAGGGCGCGGGAGGAGAGGAGAGGGAAGTTGATCGGGAGGCTGGGTGGTCAGGGAGGTGGGAGGTTGGGTGTGTGGGGTGGGTGCGCACAACCACCCTGACAAATTGAACGATCAAGCAGAATGCGTTTGCCGATCAGACGCAACGAGATTTCCGATAATTCTGCGCTCGTCACTTCGGGCTCTGCCAAGCATTTCGGCCTCGTTGCCCCCAAAAGACTCGCCGGGCGTTCCGTTCTCCGGAATTTATTCTTCGAGCTGATGAGCGACTTTGAAGACTCGAATGAGCCAAATCTGTGACGATTGCTGTCACTGGGCTTCAGGGAAGAAAAAATGTGTAATGTAATTTCACGACAAGATGGACGTGTGATATGCATTAACATTACATTGTGGGTTATGTAGGACAAGGTCATTACCATTCGTCTCACTCTGCGTTCCTATCTGAACTCTGTTCATGTAATTTGCCGCACACGTCACAGGGCTAATGTAAGGCCATATTCATCAAGGGCATATTTCAGTCGGTCTATCACACTAAGCACCTCCGGGCTTTAATGAAATGCTATCAGTATTAAAGAACTCTAAATGTATACAAACTGAAAGATACGAAATTATTGACAGAATATATCAAAATATACATATCACATGTACAAAAACAAGCTCACTTCACATGCTCTAAGGAAACACGTCATTTTCACAGATTATTAATTAACGTAATTTAGAAAACAGATTTTGTTCACATCCATTATCGGGTTGGAACATCTTACTTCCTTTATTTTACCATACTGTAATCTAGATTAAAACTGATTGAAAGTTTCATTGCAACAGCTTTACAATTCAAGAATGTGCCATGTAATAATATATTCAATGAAACCAGAACAAAGTGTGTATTCTCTTTCCATCGTACGACTCTAAATCCACTATACAGCATTTAAATTTTTTGTTGCAAAAACAAAAAACACTCAAATAATAACTCAAATGATACGGGGATTATTTGAAATCCCATATCATGCATAGTCGCATGCATAGTCGATTTGTATTGGAATCCCAGGGTTTTTTCTGCTATTTAAATGAAAACCTGTTCAAGTGAATTCTTATCATGTATACAAAGTTTGCCAAACTGTTCAATGTTCTTTCCTTCCACCCCGATGACGTCAACGCTATTCATCGTGGGAGAAATCTCCAGTTCTTTTGCTGCGTCCCCCGAAGTGAACCGATTGCCACCCCTCTCGACGCCTCTTGTGCCGCGAATCCCTCGCCGCCATGACTCCTCGTTCCGACAGCCCCTCCTCCACCTCCTCCTCCTTTGCCTCCGCCCCTCCCCTCCCCTCGTTCACTCCCCTCCTCGTCGCCCGCAATTACAGCGAGCACACAGATCAATTACTTTCATCGCGTTTACATTGCCTCCTCTCGCACGAGGGATAGAGGCTTGGTGGGCGTGGGCACTATGCGGGGAGGAGGGAGCGGGGAGAGGAGCGGGGACGGGCTAGCGATCGCCTCGGGAACACAGATTCCGCGCGTAATCGTCCGGCGCCCCTCCCCCCCTCGCACGCCTCCCCGCTCCGCTCCACGCCACCCCGCTCCCGCTTCCCCGTCTCTCTTCCTCTAGGTCCCTTCCGCCGCCGTAATGTAACTTTAATAGCTCCCCAACGGCGCTGGAATAACGACGGCGACGACAAAAATATTGCAAGAAAATTTCGGGCCTCCGGAAACGGTTATTCTCTTCCTTATTGCGGCTCCTCGCGGCCTTCGCTCGTTCCTCCCCACTCCCCGCTCCCCCCCCCCCCCGCTGCCCGTCGCTAGCGGACGCTTGGCGTCTGCTCTCGGCGTCTCGCTTGCCCTTCACTTTCCACTCCCCGCCCTCCTTCCTCCACAACGCCCTGCTCCGGATGCGTGGTCGCTGCCGACACGGCGCCCCACTGCCCTGAAAAGAACCCTGCCTCACTGCCTGCCGCCATGTAGCTGGGCACTAACAATGAGTTAGAACGTGCTGTATGACTGAATTGAAATGGAAAAATTAAAAAATGTCGCAACATTCTGTTTCTGCTCTTTTATTATGAATGTTTCATATTTCTGAAATGTATTGTTTAATCGTTACATGTTTTGGGTTTCTATTACGTTACTGGATATGTTAGGATCGTGTTTTGCGGAGAAGCGGAAGTGTCTTAAATGCACACGTATTTACTTTGAGCTAATTTAAAAAAGATACACGTGACATAAGAAGAAGAAAAGTGAACCACCATTTATTACTATAAAGATGTGCAAAAGTGGAGAAACAAATGGAAAAATCATGACTTCATCAGAACTGGTATTTTTATAAGATAAACTTTTAAGTAAAGCAGTTTTTTTGTAGGATACAATAAAATTGTACATTAGATAAATCAACTGGTATTACTAAGTGAAACCAGGAAATATATTTTGTTTACATTTTTCTTTTCAATATTCTCTTAGTTTTATACTTTGTATGACTACCTTCCAGTTTTTTTCAAAATATCTTGGAATTTATTGCCTGTCATTAAAAAGCAATTTGGTGGACTCATTTGTGAAATTGGAAACTTCTGGGGAAAATAAATGCGAATATGAATAGTATAACATCCATGTTAAGTCAAGATTTATATATATTATTTTTGGTACTGAAGATAACATTTTTAACATAAGAATGAAGTTAACTCCAGAAAAGACGCTTCTAAAAATATTTTTTAGAAATTCAATTTTTTTCTTCAACAACTAGACTTTTAAACTTAATGGAACTTCTTATTTCCTTATGAAATATTCTAGATGTAACATTTGTTACAGATGTAACATCCTTATGTAAATATTGATAGTACATCAGATATTTCCAATTTCATTTTTAGGAGTGATTTCGTCATTGTCACTTTTCTCATTCTTCTAAAAATTCGTTCTACGTAAGCTGAAAATAAATTCATTATCCATCCTTTCAATGTGAGTATTCATGTGGATAATCTAAATTTCAACACTGAATAACCTTTTCGCTTACAGATTTCCTTCCTTTACCAATATTGCTCACACCTAAAACTAATTTGAGGTAAATTTCAAGTAATTAAAAAGTAATTAAGAGAAATTGCCTGTTTTATCGTTTAGCAATTAGTTTAATGAGTCCCCGGCGTTCTTCATCGTGACAAAGTAAACTGCATTGTAAAGTGGAAGGGAATGTGCCATATTGCAATTCATATTACACATAAAATTAGATGTTGAAAACAAAATAAATTAATAATTACGTCATTAATAAACAGATGTACGTTCCACATACAAAATAATAAGAATATATATTTTATCGCATTTTAAATATCTTTAATGTAGATAATTAGCGTGTGTGCTTGCGTGCGTGAGCGAGCGTTTTCTGTACAAGTGAGTCATATTTCTGAAATCTCTGGCTGTTTCTGCTTCTCTTGTATCTTTCCTTTTAGCAGTTTCTGTATATTTTGTGCCCCGCTTCCGCGAGACATCACTCAGTTGCGACAAGGACATTTTCTCGTTCGGGACTCGCGACACCGCCGGGAGGAAAACGAATATCCAAAGTGAAGCTGAAGTGCGGGATAAACTAGAGCAGGCATGTCAAACCGCTCGCACGAGCTACTTGCCCGTCTGGGAAGTCCGGCGCTGCTGCGAGCACGGACACCTTCTCCTGACTCCTCTCTCATTTCCCCTTCCAACTTTCAAATAGGTTTTTTTTTTATACTTCATTTATTTGGTTGATTGTATACATAGATCAGTTTATTTCACTATACATATGTATTGGTGGCTTAATTACTAAAACTTAATCTAACTTAATACTAATACAAAGGTTGAGGAAACCATGATGGCACCTCGTTGAATTTATTACAGGTCTGAAAATATTTTGCAAAACATGTGGAATGGATATTTATTTTTGATGCGAGTAGGATGAGTGGGGTTTTTACAGAGGTTGAATGAATTTAAGGTTTGGATATGGTGAATATTAGAGAAGAAGTTATGTGATAGGTATGTAATGTGGTGAATGATGGAATCGAGGTTGAATTCCTTGTGTAATTGGTGATTTGATATGAACCAGGGTGCATTAGTGATGGTACGAAGAAATTGGTTTTGTACTATTTGAATTTTGTTGATGTTTGTTTTTGCAGCATTGATCCATATTGGACAGGCGTAGAGAAGAGTCGGTCTAATTATTGTTTTGTATAGTATTATTGCTGTTTTGTATGGGAGATATTTATTTCTATTAATTAGTGTTTTTAGTTGATGCAGTTTACATTTAGTTTGTATTATTTTGGTGTCTATATGTTGTTTCCAGTTCAGTTTGGTGTCCATATGCAATCCTAAGTATTTGATTGGTTTATTTGGGGGGTACCATGGGATGGGCTCATTGTTTAATGTTAATGGGATTGGTGGGGTGTATGGCCTTAAAGAAAAAATTTTTGCTGTAGTTTTGTTAGGGTTTAATTTTATTTTTAATTTGGATGACCAACTGTCAATTTGGTTTAGATATAACTGTATGTTATTTTTAACACTGATTAAAGAGGGATTGGAAGCGAAAATAAGTGTGTCGTCTGCAAACTGTGCTGTTTTTACTGTTGGGTGATTGGGGATGTCTGCTACATACAGATTGAACAGTGTGGGTGAAAAGGGGGATCCTTGTGGTAATCCTGCTTTGATTAACCTGGGGTTTGAGTGATGATTGTTAATTGTTACTGCAAAGGTTCTGTTGGATAAGTAGCTTTGGATTATTGAGGTGATGTACTGTGGAGTGCCGATTTTCTTTAGTTTGTATATTAGTGCCTGGTGCCATACTCTATCAAATGCCTGTGATATGTCGAGTGATATGAGTATTGAGTGATGTTTTTTCTGAAATGCTGTATTGAGATGTTCTGGAATTCTAAGGAGTTGGTGTTGTGTGGATATGTGTTCAGTAAATCCAAATTGTTCTCTTGGGATTGCTTTTGTTAATTGTAGATGTTTTTTGAGTCGTAGAAGTATTATTTTTTCGAAGATTTTAGACAGAGAAGGAAGGAGGCTAATTGGGCGATAGCTATCGGTGTTTGCTGCATTTTTATTTGGTTTTGGGACGGGATGAATAATGGCATGTTTCCAAGTGGATGGAAAATGGTTTGTTCTGAAACATGAATTGTAAATATTTGTTATGAAAGCAATTGCGGGGGCTGGTAAATGTTTTAATATTGAATTATTAATGCTATCGTGGCCTGGCGCTTTTTTAATCGGGAGAAAGTTAATTATTTGTTTTATTTCCTTAGGGTTTGTGAAATGGATTTTAAAGTGAGGGCCATAGTTAGGAAGGTTTGTAGATTGAATTATTGTGTTGTGTTCCGGGTGCAATTTTGTTTGGTTGAGGGTGAAAGTTGACTCAAAGTAATTGGCTATTTCCTCAGCCTTGTCGGTTGGGGTAAATAACTTACCCTTTGGTGAGTTGATAGGTGGAATAATTGATTTCTTTTGTAGTATTTTTCTGGTGAAGTTCCAAATACTGTTGTTTTGTGGCATTAAAGATTGTATCTTGTTTTGGAATTTGAGATTTATATGATTTTTTATTAATTTCTTAACTATATTAGTTAATATATTAAGTTCTGTTTTAATTAGTGGATTTTTTGTTACGTTCCACAGTCTTCTGGTCTTATTTTTTATATTTATTATGTCCCTAATTTCTGTCGGTAGAAGTGAATGTCTAATATTGTTGTGAGGTTGTGTATTTATGGGTTGCGTTTCTGTTATTGCTGTATGTATTATGGTGTTTAGTAATATTACAGCATTCTCAATTTCTATTGGAGTGTTTAGGATTTTTATTTTAGGTATTAAATTGCTTATTATGTTTTGGAATTTAATCCAGTTTAATTTAAGAGTGTTAATTTTGGGGACTGGGGATCGCGGTGGTGGAATTTGCTGTGTAAGTATGTTAACAGGAATGTGGTCTGAATCAAGTTCATGATATGGGGTTGAGTAAAAATTGATATTTCCATCTGTCAAACCGATGTCTAGGATGTCTGGTTTTTTATTTACATCTCTTGGATAGTATGTTGGTTCTGTAGGGGACAGAATATTTATATTGGTATTGGTTAAAATTTGGGATAGTGTTTTTCCTGCTTGGTTGCTTGTGTGACATCCCCAGTTAATGTGTTTGGCGTTAAAATCTCCTAGAATTAATGTATTTTTATTTGGGGTGAATAGATTAAGTATATTTTGGGGCTGTATTTTTATTGTTGGAGGTTTGTATGCAGCTATTATATTCCATGATTGATTGTTCAATTTTAAGCTTATTGCTACTGTTTCAATTCCTGTGGTGTTTGGTATATTAATTTCGTGATGGTTTATATTATTCTTGACTGCTATTAATACACCGCCTTCTTTGTTTTCGATCCTGTCATTTCTATAAATTCTGTATTCTGGTGTGTAAAACTTGTTGCTATTGTTTAGATGTGTCTCTGTTATGCATGCAATATCTATATTGTGTGTGTGTAAGTATTGTGTCAGTTCTACTTTTTTGGATGTAATCCCGTTTGCATTCCAATTTGTAAACGATATATTTCTAAGGGCTTGTATTGACATAATTGTTATTAAAATAAGCTGTTATTGTATTCTGAATTGTATTGATTATTGATGGTATGAGGGAATTGATGAAGTTAATTATGCTGGACGTTATAGAATTCATAATTGAATTTAAAGAGGATTAATATTATTATTTTGTTGGTTTTGCTGGGTGGGGTTGCTCCGTGATCTGTTATTGTTAACGAAGCTTGATTGGTTCACAGGGTTGTAGTTCCTAGTAAAGTTTCGCATTGGTTGGGTAAAAGGTAGTGATGGAAATGTTTCTTGTTGGTTGTTAGTGGTTTGGGATTGCATTCTTTGAGATGGATTTCTTGTACTCTGGGGTGGGGTGCTTTTCTTTTCAACGATTTCCTTATAATATAAACAGTTCTCATTTCTTACATCTGCGCGGTGATTGCCTTTGCAGAGAATGCAGGAAGGGGTTTCTTTGCTTTGGGGACAAGTTACCGTATAGTGATTACCAGAGCATATTGCACAATTAATTTTGTGGTTGCAATTATTTCTAGAGTGTCCAAAGTCCAAACATCTGTAACACTGTAGTGGGCCTTTTGGTCTCTTTCTTCTTTCGGTGGTGACTTTCAGGTTGCAAATTTGATTTATGCTGAGAATTGTTTCTAGTGATTCATTACCGTTGAACTCGGCCGCTATTACAGGAATGGGATGGCTGTCCTTCTGTAGACGTGTGATTTTAACAATGGATGGATATCTTTGTTTTAAATCTTGCATAATTTCACTGTCAGTTAAGGAGAGGAGGACATTTTTAAAAACTACAGAAAAGTTTTTGTTTGCTGGGTCTTTGAAGGAATGGAATCTTCTATTAGTGTTTATTAAATATTTTATGATTTTGCGAAAATCTTCTGCAGTGCTGGGATTTATTTTCACCTTGCTATTTTTCTGTTCGGCTATGAAGTTTTTAGATACGTTAATTTTAATTTCATTAACGAAAGAGTTGATGTTTGTTATCTCGGCAATGAAAATTGGGGGGATTTTAGAGGTTATACTAGGCTGTGAAGATTGATCAGAATTTAGATATTTGAAGCGGGTATCCAGTGGAGACTCGGTTTCATTAGAGGATAATCCCGAAAAACTATTGCCTACAGGGACATTGTAACAGTATTGCAAGTCTGAGGCCTCACTTTGGTTACTGAAGTTTTGTGCTGCGAAGCCTATGGGAACTTCGGAACCGTCTGTGTATGGTACACTGGTTAACACTGATGAATAACTTTTGTCATTGTCACTGGCACTTGCACTGTGTTTTTTGTTATCGCTGTTGGTAGCGTCCTTGTCTACTGACCTTTTCCTTTGGTTGGGTTCCCCCTGATGCTGGCTGCCTAAGGTTATAAGCATTGTACCTTGCGATGAATCTTGATAACATGAAGTATCTGATGTCGATGATTCCATGACTGCATCCTCATTTGTAGCACTTTCACTTTGTGATGTAGGTAGATTGATGAAGTTGCTATGGGGAATGTTGTTGGTGTTGTGTAGCGCGTAAAGAGCATTGCTCACTACGTTGCCTGTTGATGAATTTGCATCGAATGCCATTGATGAAAGTTATTCGATGCACTGGATTAACACTGAATTTACACTCAAGAAAAGTACTTAATACTAGATGCACATGCAATATAAACTGGTGGGCCGGTAACGGGCGGGCCCGCACCGACGCTAGTGTTCCGACTTTTTCGAGCGCTCTGCGATGTGAACGGTTCGGTGGTCGGGACTGGAATGTTTCAAATACGTGCACACGTGCCATATACATCAGGGAAGATAAATACAAAACACGCTCGAAATATCACGAAGAATAGTTGCTTTAAACGAAAGTATGATATTTGGTATGATGAAGTTTTATATTTCCCATCAAACAGTCGAGATTTGAATGATGTTTACATATTATACTTCACTACTTATTATTTATTTTACCTTTATTTGTAAATTCTGCCTTATTTAAATACTATATTTGCCAAAGAGGGAGGTATATTTTTGAATGGCGAAGTATTTGCTTGTTTTCGTGTTATGTTGTTTTATTATATCATTCTGTTATTTATTATGTATTGAAATAATGTGAAATAATGAACAAGTCCTCCCCTAGAGGGCGGACATTTCTTTTAACAGAATAATCTTTGACTCTTAACCTAGCCTGACATAAGAAGTTTGGAGTTATTGTACTCTTAAGTAAATGAGATTACGAATTCAAGATCCTTTCGATTCAAAATGTTTAATTGTACTCTTAATTGACAATTTAATAATAATAAAATACGACCGATGTATTTCATTTTAAGAGATATTTTCTTTGCTTTAGTAGAGCAAGTAGGAATTAATATCGCTTTTGGGAGCAATAATTGTCACCTGACTTCTCCATTGGGCAAGTATCTGTTAATATACCGCTACCCAAAGCAATTATTACAACCTTTACCCCTCAATCTCGCAGCAGTTTCTCTGGACAGAGTCTCATGTGCAAACTCTGTAGTTACCTTTTCAGCGACGTTGACATGCCTGGACTAACGGAAATAACGAAGTATACTAGAGTAATGGGAAAGACAGATAGATCTGAAGATGGGGGTGGGGAAGGCAGTAAAAACTGCTTGATGGTAGAAATGTTTGAATAAAAAATGGAAATTGGAGTTTAAGCCGATTAAAAACGAGATGAAATGAAGAAATCATTTTGATGTTAAAAACGTAATCAAGAACCAAGCAAGAGGCAAGGTGGAAAGATAGCAAGAAAGAGGAAGAGAGCAGGGAAAGGAGTGTTGCCAAAAGAATAAAACCAAAAGCAAGCCGAGCATACAGGAGCCACGGAGTTGATATGAACGGAAAAGAAACGAATAGGTAAGTGAAAGGGGTTGTAAAAACCGAAAACAAAAAGCAAAGAATACAGATGCTGGGCAGGTGGTGAGAACGGAAACTGCGATGTGCTGCAGGCGACAATTGCTCTGAATCTGAACTTTCGTCATGAATATTTGCGTCGGTGGAGCGCAACGGGCCAACGGGGTTCATTCCCGGCATTGCGCCGCCCGAGATGATATTCCACCGTCAAGGTACGAAGCACTTTATCCAGGAGGCAGCGACTATCTGTCGCACGGTAAGTGCGTCGCTGGAACGCTCGACGATTGTCACAGAGCGCCACCTGCACTCTGCAATTCCACCAGAAGGTAAACGAAACAAGTGTACTGGTTATTGTGTACATCATTACGAGCGCGAGTGAATGAACGTATTATCTAGTGTATGTTCAATCTGTATTTATTTATTGAAATAAATACAGATTGAAGATAGACATAGAAAATATCAGCCATATTCACATATTTGATTACAAGTTCCATTATTTAATATTTTAATAAAGATTTCCTCAACAAAATAAACTGTTTTGCATGTCTATTGAAAACTTACAAAGGTTATATTTGTTCGAATGCCCAATTCAATATTGCGTCCGTACTCACGCGTTCTGCATCTGTTGGTTCGCACGTTCTATCCGAAATATGTACCCAAAGTAATGCTCACATTATCTACCGGGCATTTTATCCTCGAACATTTGTATTTGCTGGAGTTACTGTATTACTATTAGTATTATTCGTATTCCAAGAATATGTTTTATTGTAATCAGTTATTAATAAACCAAAGATCACAAAAAGATTTTAATGTAAAGAAATTTCAGTTTTGGGAAGAGAGGAGGGGCACAGTTTTTGTAAATGTTTATGTATTCAAATAGATGTCTCATTTTAACATTTTGGGTTTTGAAATCAGTTACGAAATCAAAAATGGCTTACAAAATAAATTGAATAAATATCAAATGGTGTGTAGCACAATTCATACAACGTCAAAAATAAATGACGGAAAGAAACTAAAATGAAACTCTGCCAAGTAATGATCGGAGCAGTGTTGATCTTTGGATGTGAATCAAGGAGTTAAACAGCTAAAGGACGCAAAGAATACAGAAAGCAGAAGTGATTTTTCTAAGAAAAGTATAAGGTTGCTGAATATCATTTGATGAAGGTAAACTCCGACACCATACGACTGATCTCTATGAAAGTTGGCACCTGGAACCTCTACGACCCAGAAGGTTTATGTGCTGTTAATTCTGTTGTTACTCCAACACATTGCGCTGTAGAACAACACTAAATATTCACATCAAATGCAACCTGCGCACTCTGCAGTATTTTGAACCTATATAGCTAAATAACTCCTAAACGAAGCGTTATAGGGGATTAAAAATTAAAATTTTGTGGCCGAAGGGCTCAAAGGAACGTTTCTCACACCATAATGTACGGGATGAGATCTTCATGAACATTCTATTACATTTTTGCTGGTCCGGCGCTTCTCGATATTACCTCATTTGATCAGAGACGTGCAAAATCTACCACTAAATGTGAATGGGAGGGAGAGGGATAGGGAAAGACAGAGACACACAGAGACAGTCAGACTCAGACAGAGACAGAGAGAGACGGATAGTCAAAGAGAGGGAGGGGGAGAGACAGAAAGAGAGAAGAAAGGGAAAAGAGAGAGGTGAAGGGTAGGACAACGTCTGCCGGGTTCCGCTAGTACTGAATAAAACCTAACCCATTAGAGTGAAGAAGAGCAAAAGTTGAAAGACAAGAAAAAGAAGACATTTCAGATTCATTATTTCTCTAAAAGCAATGACAAGTGCAAGTCACAAATGACAACGGAAAGCGATAGTAAGAGCGAGGCATTGGCAAGTAACCATATGGCGGCGACATCCTGCTTCTGCATTGTGTTAGGTGGCGCGCTCTGCTCACAGACATCCACCCAAACACGCGCACACAGCACGCATCGAGCGTGTCCTCGCGCACGCGTGTGAAGTTCGCCCAGGGAACTTTATGCTAATGCACTGACTTCTCGGGCTGGGAAGCCATAACGCGCCGAGCGCCTCAGCTCTCAACGGTGCCTGCGACGAAATATTCCTCCGAAGCGAACGCGAAAGGGAAATGTTTCCCGTCTCAGCAGGACGTCGTTACAGCTTACGAATGGCCTTGCAAAACAAAGTGTCGCTCGTTCGTGTTGCGCATTTTTTCAAATCGCCTCACAAAGACGTCGCTATGCTCTACATGCACGAAGCAAAATGCCCATATCGAACACATTTTCTGGAGAAATGGACGTGAAGTTTGGTAGCTGTAATGTATTTAGTGATGCTCGCTTTGGATTGGTACAGGATGTAAAAAAGGTTTCGTATTTCCGCATTTTGTACGATGTCATCAGTTTTCAAATGTTTGCGACTTTGTAAATTGACAATAGTGCTATAGAGGAGCACAAAGAAATGATGGCTGTCATTACTTTGACAACATTTGTGGAGTGATTAAGCAGAAAAAAATGTGTAGTTTGGTAGTAACGATGGCATCGAAGAGTTGAAGATGATATGGAAATATCTGTCTCAAAAAGACATGAGGTTAATCAACGGAGAACTCATTTATCATCCTCAAAGAAACAATAGACGTAAGTATTTACAAGAGTTGGATAAAAAGTAATGAGAAATGTTTTTTCTCTGAAATTACTTTATTGACAGAGGTATTTCATTTACCCATCTACAATATAATCGCCTTCGTTAGTAATGACCTTTTGCCGAATGTTAGGAAAGCGTCGTACACCATCTGCGCGTCTTATGAATAGTTTATTCTCTAGTATTGTACCGGATTCTTCGCGGTGGTTCTTTCATTTTGGTGAAGAGATCATAAGCACAGGGACTCACATCGGGTGAGTAAGGTGGATGTTTTTGAATCTCACATTGCCAATGGTGCAAGAGTTCTCCACGTGGGGGCGTCCTGAGCGGTGTTTATCCTTCACATCATATCTCCCTAATCTGAACTCTTTCATGCAACCGTGGAGTACGGAAACTCTGCCTTACCACATGCTTTACGCTGTTCCCGAAAACATTCTTGCTTACTCTGACCTCATGTCTTTTAATTTTAAGTCAAAAACGTTGCTCTACTTTTGTAAACAAGACATTAGGGTGCTTGCACTATTGCTATGAAGTTCAACGATGTACACACTGCAGTAGACTGACAGAATAATGTTCTCGCTCCCTGCACATACTCGTCAAATAGTCATTCGTTTTGTCACGACAGATGGCAGCACGCCGACTTACTGGCTTTAAGTTACAGCCATATTCTCATTACTTTATATCAAATATACGTAAGTAAATTATTTTCCTTACACACATACGCCACACACGTACAAACCAAGAGACATCTCAAGCTGTCTCTGTTAGAGATAGAGATAGCCTGAGAAGTTGTGTCTGTTGGGGATGGTGATAGCCAGCGTTGAGTCATCCTTTTGCGGATAGTCTTGACTTGAAGCATGCCTAATCGACGTGCTCTGAAGGTATCACAAGAATCAAAGGCAAGTGACATGATACACTAAGTGGACAGGTTATTTCCGATAAGAGTCTCGTCAACAACAGAACATCATAATCTGGTCCCGAAGCCAAATTGCTGCAGTGTGACAGGAAGCTTCTCCATTCTCCCACCTCAATCTTAACTTGTTATGCATTTACCAAATATAGTAGGCTAAATAGCTGACGTGTCAAAACATTAGATTACTTTCTTTGATTTCCACTGAAACTTGCGCAAATTAACACTGATATCACCAGTGTGTAAATTGTTCAGTGTATTACCAGAGGGGAGGAGGGTCTCCAGAGTCCAAAGCTTACATTTTGATTCTACTGAAGTATTCGACACTTTTGCTAAATTAAGACATTTTATCATCAATTAACATTTATGTTTACTTTATTAACATACATGTTTATTTAAACAGAAAAATGTTTCATTTTCAAGTTCTACAATTAAAAAATAACTTTCTGCCTCAATATTTACTTTAATTTTTATGAAAAACTATTACATTTTGTGTCAAATAAAGGTCAATATCCTTTCATAGCATTGCAGTGTATTAAACCGTGTAATACTAACAAGGGAAGTAACAGATCCTTCATGTCGAAACACCCCTCGAAATTTTTATGACACACGCAATGCACTATCTGAATCCCATATCCAAAATATTAGCTGCCAGTTTCCATTGCAAGGCTCCAAAATTGAAGCTAAAATCTTGGCTAGCAATGGAGTGTTGCGGCGCCGCTGGACATCCCTATCAGCGTTGAGCGGGCGGCCGGCCGACCGACCGGCCGAACAGGCGGGCCAAAGAGACGGCGCGCGGGCAGGCGAAAGCCAGGAACAGTGTCTCATCGCAAGTTAGTGCGGCACGAATAAAAAGCAGAAAGGACTGGTTTCCACTGAATGATTAAAACAAATGTGTTCGGCACCACGCACAACGATTAAAAACTTCATTGTCACTTTCTTCTTCACATTGGTTTTTCACAGTTTCAAGGTAATATTTGACGTGCACGACAAATTCAGGAGTCCGTTCTGTTATGTACCTTGTAGCAAACCACGAATATTTTATCATATTTTGGAAACGAGGAGATGAAAATTGAAAATGAATGAAGGATTGCAATTGAAGAATTGTGTCTCTATCGGAAACGTTGGCACTAATACTCTTGTGAGACAATATTTTCTGATAAACGGCGATACATATCTTTCCACTGTCGGAAGAAGAACTTATCAAGTGGTTGGATTTTCCCTGTAGTTCCAGGAGGTATCTGGAGTAATTCAATTGTTTTGCCTGGAGGGATATCTTCAATACAAGTTACGACATTGTACGTGGTCCACGAATCTAAAAGCAGAGCAAAATTTTCACATACAAATGGGAAGAACGCTTCTTTAAACCACTATTTCAACTCTTTCTTTCCCATTTTTCTTGATTTTATAGTCGTAACAATTATGTTTTTGGCTTGAAACATTCTTTTAAAGACAACAGGGCCAAAAAATCCTTTTGGTTCCTGCAGCACTATAATTTAGGCAACAAAGATCCATCCATACTTATTGTTGGCATTATAGTGTACGAGTGTGATAACGCAGTAACTGATTGGGCAACTGTCTGTGTATGATTTCCACCAACAAATGACAAAGCCCGTTTTGATCGCATTTCGCTTTCAAATCCACTTTGGTCTGTATTAGACGACTGCGTGTAATGTGAAAATCTCTCTTTGGCGTTTTTGGGAAATTCTTCTACAACCACACCCTTTTGTGTTTCGTCGTCAACGTAAGTGCGTGATACAAATTTTGTTATTTTCCTGCTCTTAATTTTGTGCGCTTTTTTAAAAGATTGATCGAGGAGTGAGAAGCGGAAAAAGTCTTATTTTTGCTGCCAGTTTCATGTGAAATTTCCAGGGTCCACTGTCGCAGATCATCATTCACATTTTGATTAGTTCTTACAAGTTCAAATCGAGACCAAAGTTTCTCATACATAATTTTTTTGTGTTCACTAGGATTTGCTGTTATGCTTTCCACTTGCTTTTTCCACAAATATAGTTGTCTCTCTGACATCACGCGGCGAAAATTTCTACGGACATGTGATATTGAAAAACGTTTCTTACCCCCTCAATCACCCAGAATTCCACAGCTTTCTTCTTGTACTCGTAGCTAATGCTAACATCCTCATTTGTATTTTTCACAGGGCTTGGATAATAAACCGAACCGGAGGATTTGCAAGGTGACTGACTTTTAGAATAACTAATTTCCGGGGATTCACTATCTGATTCTAATAAATACTTTCCCATATCATCACCTGTGGTAGAAGTATGCTTTTGGCAGTCTTTGTCACTTTTGAGTCTTTTGGTAGGCTTTGGCAGTCACTTGATTCACAATCACTTCCTTCGCATACAACGAGGGTCGATTCCTCGTAATGCTCCACTCCAGTGCTATTATTTTCGATCATTTCGATAATACATTGACCCATTTCTCGTTCTTCTTCATTTACACTTCCCTTGGAAGATACACCTTTGTTACGAAAGTAACACAAGGCAAACTCAACTATGTTAACGGATTTAACACAACTTGTTCTGTAGCCATTGCAGATGTTATTTCTTTTGTAACAGCGAAAGATGAACTGGGTGCGAAACTACGCAGCCCTTGTTTATTGCAGGGCCGCTGACGGGCCGGTCGACTCATCCGTGACCTTGGGGTCCCTCGCGCCATCTCGCCCGGAGTAAGGGCTGCCCAAACGGACTGGTAGAGGCGTCTATTTTTTCCTAGTACTTATATGTGTTTTTCAAAGCTTTATTTGGAGGACTTGCAATGGAAACTGGCCGCTATTTTTCGCATACGAGTTTCTTAATCAATTAGCATATGCCATTAAAATTTCGAGGTGTGTTTCGATATGAAGGATCTGTTACTTCCCTTGTAAGGCTTTAAATTTCAGAAAGCTTTCAAACCTCTATTCTGAATTTTTAGTCTTCCAGTGAACATTCCCGATTATTTTTAATCCCCAGTAAAATATGCTTAAATAACTCAAATTCTAACAAATACTTGTGACAGATTGCCCATTCATCTCATTTTGAACAAATCATCTCATTTTGAACACAAATCACATCGTTGTAGTTATTAATGTTACGAGTGGTAAAGGTGGCATTTTATACTACGAACAAAATAAAACTTTTACCGTGTGTGATACAGTAATTTTAGACAGCATTACTGACATTAATTTTATTTTAATTCAAACATATAAATTACTATATTTCATTAAGGTGAGTAGTAGCCGATGCGATGCGACGAAAGTATTTTTTTTTCTTTGTTGAATTCATAATTTTATCGGAGCATTTGAGCAGCGTCTCACTTTTAGCACTTGCCCTAAAAGTTACAGCTTTTACCAGGGACTATCTAAAAAATTAATTAATTTTGAGATTTTTAAAAATATTAAAAACTATATAGCATGGGTGCGCCTCCCCTTGATAATTCATCGGTTGATGAGCATGAACTACATGTATCTCAGTTGAAGGCTGATAGGCAGTGACTGGCCAACGCTCCATCTATAGCAATACAGTCTGGCCAACGCTCCATCTATAGCAATACAGTCTGGCCAACGCTCCATCTATAGCAATACGAACCCCCTTCAAAACAAACGTATTCAAACACTCAAACTGCCCTACGAAATAATTGCATTCGGCTCTCAGCAGCCGAACGTTAACGCAAAGTAGCACTCATTTTAATTTCGCGAAGCACTTCCCAGAACGCCCGCGACCTCTCCCGCAGCCGTTGCCCACGCGCGCCTTCTCGTCCCGCGCCGCACGCGGGTTTAACGTGGCGAACATCAAAAATGCGTTTAGCGGAGATACGGCGCTCGTAACTAAATATTTGCCCGCGCGGCTATATTTTAGTTCGTTTATTATTCAGATTCATTCCGCATTCCACGCGGGTGCGGAGCGCGGCCCTCATTAACCGGAACCGGAACCGCCGCACCTGCGCCGCCCGCCGCCGCGCGCGCCACTGTCGCCCGTGTAATCTGCTGGTTTATGTAATTGCCGGCGCCGAACGCGGTCTCATCCCCCGTGTTCAACAGCGCCTCGTCCCCCGCCGTCATTCTGGGAAGGTTGTTCCTGTGGATTTTTTTTCGCGGGACTCTCTAACATTGTAACATTGCATTGGGATGAGTGGTCCCAGATGATCTTGTCAATTTCCCACAATAATTGTTTGACTTAAGAAAGCACGTTTTGCTCCAGAGACTCTGACCCCTCTGATATGAGATGCCCACGCCATATATATATATGGGCAATTCCAAGTAAATGTCAACCACACTACAAATAATTAAAGTGTTTCAAGCAATTATGGAATGCTATGTAAGGTCTTTAGAAAAGTCTAAATTTAACTTTTAAATATAAAAGTCGGTATTTTGTACACCAAAATGTGATCAGTAGGCCTGACAATGAACATATGCAAGCTACTTTTGGCTGTACTGTTTTGAAGCAATTTTCCTCAGAGTTTTTTCTGCATTATTTACCAAGGTAAACTATGTTTGAGTTATTAAATCTCTAGTTTGAACC
The DNA here is from genome assembly GCA_031308135.1 of Acheta domesticus. Classification (NCBI taxonomy): domain Eukaryota; kingdom Metazoa; phylum Arthropoda; class Insecta; order Orthoptera; family Gryllidae; genus Acheta; species Acheta domesticus. The sequence goes on from JAHLJT010004567.1 coordinate 55,731,882, forward strand.
CTCTAGATTTGACAATAAAGTGATAGGTATATTTAAAATATATTATGGTTAATTATGATGAGTTTGAAAATTGTGTAGAATAATGTGTGTCTGTGACATGAAAAGGTATTTTTTTAAATTAACACAACAACCATAAATTTTAAAAGGCATAAAATATATTATGCAAAGCAAGTTCAAAGTCTATTTATGTCTGACAAAAATGTTGGCAAAAGAACCATTGCAAGTGATTTATTTTTGAGTCACAGACACACAGCCATATGGGTCACAGACACACAAAGCATGAAGTCACAGACACACAAAAAATAATTTGTTGTAATTGTTGTTGTAATTTGTTATAAGTGTATGTAATTCTTTAAATAATGACAAATTATATGATCTTATATGTTTTAAACTTCATAGTGGATATTTTACATTGGTGGATTTTTAGGTGAATGTATGAATAAATTTAATAAATGATAAATACTCAACCCATGTCTTCCTTCATGTTGTACTCAATTCTTTGAGGTCAAAGTATCCTTCAGAAACCTCTGTTGAAATATTCTCTGATGGCACAGCACAACATTTCAAGCAGAAATTCAGAAATTGTAACATCACACTGCACAATGTGTTGAAAATATCTTCGAAATTTTTTGCAAACTCACATGGAAAAGGTGCAGTCGATAGCACTGGAGATATGTTAAAGCACTTAGTGTGGTGCAAGATTAGGACTGGAAAAGTGCACATCCATAATGCTGAAGACTTCTGTAGGAATGCACAAGACTTAATGTCCACAACACAAATTGTGTTTGTTCCAGAAGAAAAAATTGAAAACTTTAAATTGTCACTTAATGAAAATTGGCAAAATATTTGCACAATACTTAGGCTTCGACAACTACACTGCATTCAAAGTGTCACACCATACAAAGTGATATGTAAGATGACATCTGATGACTCAGATTTAGAAATTTTCTCCACGAAAACAAACGCTGATGAGAGAACATCAATTTCTACAACTGGTCGTCAAAAACCTATGAAATTATCCTCAAAGAATGTGGAAGTAGGAAGATGGGTGCTTGTGTCCTATCAAGTAAAAATGATAATAAAATATGTTGGTCAAATATTATCTGTTGACAACTATTTTTCACACTATTTCAAATTTCTTAGTTTCAAAGAGAGTAAGAAGTTATTTTACTGGCCTGACAATGATGATTATGACAATGTAAATGTTTCCAGTATTGTAGGTACTTTACTAGAGCCTACAAAGTCACTAAGAGGCAATTATTTAAGTTTTGATAATGACCTCTCAGATAATTTTTGAACTGTGTGTGTCTGTGACAAACATGTGTGTGTCTGTGACAAATTTTGAAAATTTTTTTTGGTAAAAATAAAAGTGTTAACATCCTGATTTTGCCTTTATTTCGTAAATGTATCTTCCTTTAATTGTGTTATATTTTTACTTTAGATCTAAATAATTCACATTAGCAGAAATTTGGAATTTTCCTTGACAGGTTGCATTTAACTCCTTTTTGCTGCGTGTGTCTGTGACATGAAGAATTTATTTTTTACATCCAGTCAATAAATAAAAATATCAAAGTTCTATGTCCATAAGTAATGCCCATAACCTCTACTATCTGTGGTGAATATAGGTCATCAATATTCAATTTAAAAATACCTCTTCTTTAGATCTGTTTGGTTCAAATGTGTGTCTGTGACAAATGGAATTGCCCATATATATATATATATATATATATATATATATATATATATATATATATATATATTTGCATCATGACTCACAAAATTCGAGTTTTCGGGTTAAATCTCTCTGGGGAGCATCCGATTTTTGAAATGCGAAACATTCTCTGAGTTACCTGTCAGACATGTAACAGAACTCTGACAGCCCCCTCACAAAATTAAATCCCTCCAATAATACACCACTTACCGATCGAGGCCTTTGGGGTTGTTCATAGAGAGCGTGCTAGCTTTCTGTGAGACGGCCCTGGGTTTGATTCGTAGCCTGGGCAAAAATGAAGCTGTAGGATACAAATTGTCTTAGTTTCTACAGCTGAGTGTCGAAGACAGGTAAAATAAGATACGGTGATGGGAAAGTGTCATCCTGTCTACCTGTCTCCCTTAATCCCATACGTGGATCTTAAAATCTGGGCCCAGGACGGAGAACACCGCTGGCTGGCAAAAGTCAGATTAATTCGACCTGAAATGTCAGACATACATATATACCTATTGACCAGAGTTCTCACATCTGATGGGGAAAGAGGGAACCAAATTGCTGGCAGTCATTTTTCTTTAGTGCAACTGTTTTAAAAAATGTGCAATATACGCATAATTCCTTACTTCAATACTTGAAATCGGCATGTGCGCGTTGACATTTTTCTACCGTTCCGCGGCGAACCGTTGAAATTTGATTTCACAGGTAAATTGGAGAGAGGAGCTATTCGGTCGCTGCCTGCCTCGTTTTTCCGACCCTGGCGTTTGTTCCTGTAGTGTGTTTGAACTTCAGCAAGAATATATAATATTGATAATGTCTTTGAGAATCAAGGGCTTCATTTCATTATCGATGATTAAGGGCGGCAAATAGAGTAATAAAACTGAGGTGTTTTATTTTTGTTGAAATTCATAAGACATTTGAAAATGTGTCAATATTCTCTCCTCTTCAATTACAAAGATTTTCAAATTACTCATGCAATACGCACTAGTAAAATTCTTAGCAGATATTGCAAAATAAATAATCCAAGTAGATAATGCAAATAATCAGCAGATAATGCAAAATAAATCACGTTAACTAATCAGAAAATCAAGGAAGACAAAACTCCACTGTGACTACCTTCCCCAGATAATGCAATACAAGAAGGAGTAAGCCTCGCTTCCTCCCTCACCTTCGCTTAGAAACGAATAAGGCATTCATTTAATAAACTGAAAAACAAAGCAAAATATCCAGTACACTTATTATCTTGACTATTTACAAGGAGATAGCTTTTGCTGAATTTAAAAATGAAAAAACTGCGACAGTAACAGAACTATATTTGAAGGAGATTCCTTGCTAATTAATTACATGAGTACCATGAAGAAGAGAAAACGAGGGATTGGAGTGCAAAGAAATAAGTGAGCGAATGTCGCGGTAACATAAAGCTCCGTTAAAATTTAGAAGTCATTGATGGATACAGCGTAAATTCTCAAATATGCCCACAAATAATTTATCTGCGTAAAAAGAATCATCTAAATTAGCGGTTTTTATGATACACTGATACAAGTGCAAATTAATAAAACATGTTCATTCAGACCCACAGAATTTCACTTTATGAGGCGTATTTTGTGAGTACTCAAAGATTTTTAACACATAAAAGTCTGGAACGTTCCCTTTAAATGATAATTAAAAATCAACAGTTGGAATAGCATATCGTTCTTTCGACAATGTCAAGCCTCAGAGCAAACGAAGTCTGATGAAATGGTTGGTACGTGTGCGGAACCGCCAATTTCACCTACAATCCTCTAATCTAAACGGCGCCCTTGTTTGGCTCGGGACGGCCACGCGTGGCGCAGAGATAGTTCCGAGGTCAGCGGTGGATTTGAATTGCACCGGTGCACCGGACATCAAGGACGTGACGTGTTTGTTGGCCGCGGCAGGGACGTGTGCGCCAGCGGCAATGTGGCAGCCGGGCGGGTGCAGTGGCGTTAAGTTAGATGATGCAGCAAGTGATGGTGGTGATGTGTGACGGTGCGACCAAAAGCAACGTTCCCTAGATGAAACGGCATAGGTTTGCAATAAACGTTGTGACGTTTTGAAGCCCGTTATTACTGTGAGAAATGCATACTTCAAGTTGATTCAGGAGTATACGGTGGTCATGAAACCAGTGCAATAAAGTAACATGGTAGCGGAATTGAAGTGGAATACAACAGAATTTTGCTTGCGCTTTGCACTTTTATTTGTAATGGTAGTGTGTATTCTGGTGAGTCAATACAACAAATACAGTTCCCACAACATTTTTGTGGTAGTGTGTATGCAGTTTAAACAACTTTTTTCTGCCGAAAATTAGTCGGTTTTTCGCGCAGCATTATCTAACTTAACCTATACTGTGTATATTACTCCGTATATACGTATGTATACGGGAAAGTAAAAAGTGGAAAAATCCAGTTAATCTAGCTAAATTAAGAAAAAACTAGTGGTGATACAGACTGGCACAGACTTTCCCGTATTAGTTTTCTATTTCCTTGGGTCTCGGCTAGCTATTCATACTTGCCACATACTCTTGGCAGTTGCCATCTATCGCCACTCAAAATACATTTTTTGACATTTTCTTAATTTTTCGCTTTCCTAGTGGTAGAATCTGTAAATTAATTTGTATGACTTTTCTCTTTCCTGTTTACAGTTGGATTTGTTTTTATATAATTTTATATAATATTTATATAATTTATTTTATATATTTTTTAACATTAATAATGCGAACCTAATATTGACGTTTACTCACTATATTTTTTTTAAATTCATTAAACTTTCGTCATATAGTATATGCTCTTCTTTCTTCCCTTTTTCTCTTCTTTCCAATGATAAAGAACAGTTTAGTTTATTTCTAATTGTCATGCATTCCTTATTATTTGTAAACTAATATCAGATTTCTAGACTGACATTCTAAACCTTATCTCCTTACGACCCTTTTTATCTTGCCCATACTCCTGATTATAATTCAACTGTTACTAGCATTACATTAAAATCCATCACATTCATTATAGTTCATTTACTAATAATATAGTTTTTAACTTGATTATAGATAATTTTGATGTCTCTTTATTATCATTTTCGTATCACTTAATATCTTCCTTTCCCTCATGCAATTCCCACACCATTACTTTAGGCCATCTTCCTTCCTCAGTCCGTTTACATTTTTCTTCTACACTCATTCTTCTTAAGCTACTATCTCTCCCTTCTCAATCTTGCCTTACTCTCCGTATCGCCCAATTCCTACTACTGCCTGTTTTCTAGCGTTCCTGGTTTGTCTCATTGGAAGGAAGTGTCCTATCCAGAGATCAGTGGCGCAATGAGGAGCTCCAGGGGTGCGTCGGCGCGGAGGGGAAGCTGGGACAAAACCGCGCGTAAAGCAGTGCGCTCTGGGGCAAAACGCATGCAGCTTTTGCCGCGCCTCCTTCCGCGCTCCCTAGCGTCGTTGCGTGGGAGATACGGCGTCATTTGCGGAACTCGCTTTCCCACCCCAGCGGAGAGAACCCGCGTTCTGCGTATGTGAGCGTGCAGAGGAAGGAAGTGCACAGAAATGGGTCTTAATTTAATTGAACTCTCAGATTATGGACTTTTTGCTCTTCCTATCTTGGACATCTTGGTCGTACTAAGCATTGGTTAAATGAGGCTTCTTTGTTTTCGTTGGGGAGTATCTGACAGCTTATGGTTCACAAATATAAGTATAAAGAAGGCGCGAAATTTTATTTTCAAATATTTAGTTTATAATACCAACGCCTTTCATAGTTTGCATTTCTTCTTCTTTTGCAAAGCAATTTTTCACGACCTTTGTTAATAATTTTTACGGACAGATGATTCTCAGCGGAAAGTAATTGAAAGTTACTTATAAGCATTAATAGGATGATTGTTAGATTCTTGTTTTTTTACTAAAGCATGACGATAAAATTGCATGAATTATTCTTTGTGTTTTTTACTTTCTCGCCCTTAAGGAGGAACTTCTTGAGAACAGAAAGTTATGTAATCGTGCGCCAGAAAACGGTGAATTTTCGCCAAAATCTCTTATTGGCGGACTCTGGTAACGAAAAAGTGGATAAATACTGTTACTTAGTATACAAAAAAATTCCTCTATTACGTGGTGAAGCTAGAATCCGTGTTTTGTTAGTTCTTGCTACCAAAAAGTCTATTGTCGGTAAAAACGTCCGTCTGTCCGTCTGTGGCGAACGCTAGCACCTAAACTGTTCAGCCTATTTTCTCCAAAATTGATATTCTCCAACAGTTTTGATTAGTATTGCGACTTCTGGAATTTGAAACCGATATTTTAATTTTGGGGGATACTTTACGAAGCCCCTCGGACATTTTCAAAATTAAAAAAAGCTCGAATTTGTTTAATTAAATTTTTTGCTGAATAGTGCAAAGTTTAAGTGAATGGTGTAGATCTCATTTTTGTGGAAATCCCCGATTTTTGGAAAAATGCAAAAAACAAACTTCAAAATTGCAAACTCCAAAATTGAAAATAGAGATTTTGTCCGAAGACAAAGTCTGTTGTACAAAACTAGTTCATTCATAATAGTCATGTACAATGTTTTGCTAAACAAGTAGTTTTTGCGCCATTCGAGTTTGAAAAGTACAAAAACAATTCTCAACTAGTGGTGCTACAGGATGGCACAGACTTTCCCGTATTAGTTTTCTATTTCCTTGGGTCTTAGCTATTCGGAATTGCCATGAGCTCTTTCTTGCCAGCTGTGATCTATTACCGCCAAATGTACATTTTTTTGTCATTTTCTTAATTTTTCGGTTTCCTATTGGTAGAACGGAAACATTAATTTTAGAATATTAAAGAACACAAAATCCTAGTCATAAATGGCAATTTTCTTTTAAAAATTATGTGCCGTTTAAGAGGAAATGGCGTTTTAGCGCTACTAAAAATGCGAAATTTGAAGCTCATTTTCACAGAAAATTTTTGAGTTTTCAAAATACTTTATTTGAAGTTATTTGAAGCACTTACACTCGTAAATATAATGTTTACAAATTGCTGGTAATGTGCATATTAAAGATGTGAGAGATCTTTCAAAAAATTACAATTATGTAATTTTTTGAAAAAACAAAATAATAACTCAAAATAAACTTTACGCTATACTAAAGAGTATAATTAGCACTATCCGTTACAAAAGTTTCAAGAAAAAATTTGCAGCCATATATGAGAAAATGGCGTTTGAGCGTTTCTGGAAATGCGAAATTTTGAGCTAGTTTTCACAGAAAACGATTGTGTTTTTGAGAAACTTTACTTGACATTATTTAAAGCACACGTACTCATATATATAATAATGTAAAAAAATCGCCGCTGATGTAAATATTATCGACGTAACAAACATGTGAAAAAATTAAATTTTCGTAATTTTTGAAAAAAAAAACAACCTATAGAGCAATATGGATTTTTTGTCATCTGATAGAGTACATTTACTACTATCCCTACCAAAAGTTAAAAGAAAAAAATTGGAGCCGTTTTTGAGAAAATCTTGTTTTTGTATTTTTTTAAATTGCACGTATTGCACGAAAACTACTAAAATTTTGAAAAACATTTACCTGACCTTTATTAAAGAACTCAATACGTACTACAAATTTTATTTGAAGAAAAAATCTCTATCTTCAATTTTATAGTTGGAGAAAGACGCCGAAAAATATTCAAACTTTCACAATTTTCGAAAATTCAGAGTTATACGTGAAAACTGGACCTAAGTCATGTTAATAAGTGTATTTTACTCTATTCATACAAGAAATTTTAAAAAATGAAGCCGTTTTTGAGAAAATTTTAAAAATCCTCGGGGGGCTTCATATAAAGTACCCCCAAATTTTGAAGAATCTTTTTCAAAATCTCAAAGTTTTGACTAGAAACAGATTGACCGGGAAATAGTATCCATTTTGGAAGAAATCGTACGTATGATTTAGGCGGTAGCAGTGTTCATAGACGGAAAGACGGACGGACAGGCAGGCAGACAGACGGACCTTTTCCTTTCAATTGGTTTTTCGATATCTAGGACCCACAAAAGAGGGTTTCTGGCTACATCACGTGTTAGGGTTTTTTTTCTTAATTTAGCAACTGGTTTTATGCACTTTTTCGTTATCAGAGCCCGGCAATTAATTTTTTTCCGACGAAAATTGACTATTTTTTCGCGCAGCATTACATAACTTTCCCTATACTACGTATATCACTCCGTGTATAGGTACGTATACGGGAAAGTAAAAAGTGCTCCAAATCTATCTTCAAATTTTATCCACTTATGTAAGAAGGTAAGGAATATGGTGCTTGACCCATTTTCGGATATTACTCGTTTTATATCGAAAATTGAAATATTTCAATATTACGTAGCTGTTTCTAATAAAGCGAGAAAGTATGTGCTGTTGTAACACCACTAGTTTCTTTCAGGAGGAAATGTGGCAGAATATAATTTGGAAATTATAAAGATTGTATTATTTGACCATCATAGGTGGAGTGGCAGCATTGACTCCAGGGACGACTGATGCTGAACCTCGAGACTGTCCTCATCCTCAAATATTCGGGCGTGTGCACGTACTGCTGCATTTACCGTTTTGTTTCCATAAACGCAGAGGACATTTTAATCCTATACTCTGACTACTGCGGCAGTGAATATTCTTGCATTATCAATTGGTGATGTTAATATTTAAATTTAGTTGTTTCAAGACCTACAGATCTCCGTCTCGCAACCCACTTATTCTCCACTCTGCCGCGCTTTTTGGACTTTTTACCCCTTCATTTGTAAGTGGCGCCGCCGCTCTCGCTGCATTTAGCTCAGAGCCATCATTGCAGCTGACTCCCCAGTGACTCTGCCCGGGAGGTTCTAGGATTTGAGTCCCCACGGTGGCTGATTTTCGACAGTACGTATCTAGGTCTAATTCTGTCAGTGTCTGGAGGAGAATCCAAGGCCGGCTACACTGGTCGGGAGTTTTCTGTGGTTTCTCCGATCTCGAGGTGAGTGGCGGAGGAGTATTCTAAGAAATGGGCCACGCACCGCGCGCATCTTTCCTTTCTCTTCCTTGCCGTTTACTCACCTCTTTCCCACACAATTACACTTACATGCACTACACCACCGCAAATGTCTGAAGGTCAGTTGGAAGCTTAGTTGAATATAAATGTACGTCCATGTCCATTATTCCCAGGCGAGCGGTGGCGGCGGCGCCTGAGGCGATGGCTGGGGTGGTGCGGTGGCAGGGACAGGGATGGGGACAGGGATGGAGACGGGGTCGAGGGCGGGGGCGGGGGGGGGCGCGGCGGGGCAGAAAGCGGGGAGTGGGGGTGGGAGCGGGGCGGGGACAGGGGGCGGGCACGGTGACGGGGACGGGGGTGGGAGCTGGGGAAGTGGCAGTAGTCAGTCATCCGGTCTGGAGCGGTGCTTCCCTGTAGGTAAATTCATGGAGGAGTAAATCCCCCGCAAATCGACGAGTAGGTCGGCGCTGGTTCTCATCATCCAGTGAAGGAGGAACATCGCCAACTCCCGCAATAAAACATTCACATCGCTTACGTGACTAATGTCCATATCAATTGAAACATCAAGCGATCTACGAATCATTGCACCTCTGCTTTCGTCCGGTACGAACTTTATTATAAGAAAAGACAATCGTTCCCTAGTGGTTTTATTTGGCCACTTGCGGTTCTCATTGCCTTTTAAAACGGCATACTTCGTATTAGGCGATGGAAATTCTCCTTTCGCGTATCACTCCTCCTTAAGCAGGTAGCCCATTTGAACGGCATCGCGCCGCCCCGCCCGGCTCGGCGCGGCGCGGGACAGACCCGACCGAAATCTTTTGCGTGGTTTACAGCTGTGGGTCTCCCACTGCTACCTGCCAGCTCCGTTCGGTTCCGCTCGGCACCGACCCGCTCGGCCCGGAATGCCTCCCTGAGAATAAAATCCGGTCGGGGCGGTCGGGGCGGACGGCCCCGGCCGGCTGGGGCGGGCGGCTGGCGCGAAGTGTTTTCTTCGGCGCCCTGACGTGCAGGTCATTTGTGAAATTGGTGAACTTCATGAACTTTGTTAAAATGAGTTCTGACGAAATGCTAATAGAAGCAGTTAGAGAGTACCCATTTTTATATGATCCTAGTAATTCAGGGTATCATGATAACAGGAAGAAGGACAATGCGTGGCAACAAATTTCTGAAAACTTTCCAGAACTGCCACGTAAGAACTATTGCTTGATTATATTTTTGCATTTACTGTCTGTCTTTAATATTTAAGAAATAGTCTCACTTGATTATAAACAACTTATTTACATGGATTACAAAAAGCAAAACATTTATTGGGTATTGCAATAAATTGTCATTGGCATTTAAAACGAAATAATTACAGGTATTATCGTTGCCAACAATATTGTTTGTTTGAATAGCAGCTTTGAACGGCTTTACCATAATCATCAGTTTCTACTACAAGAAATATAAACAAACAATTAAAACACGAGTCAAAAACAAAACATTAGGATTCAAAGATTACTAATAATGGAGTTCTTTTTCATTTAAAATTATTATTATTATTATTTTGTAAAATTCATCCAACATTTCCATAAACGATAAAGTATATTAATTATAGAGTATAATTATAATAAACTCGATAAAGTATATTAATTTGTTAAAAAAATTGCCACAACATATTTTAGAAAATATGAAATAATTGTAGGTGACGACATTGCCAACAATATTGTTTATTTAAATAGAACCTTTCGATGACTTAGCCATCATCATCAGTTTCTAGTACAAGAAATATAAACAAAAAATTAAAACATGAGTCAAAACCAAAACAATAGTCGAATATCTATGCAAGGACTTGAATAGAACATGTGCGATTTTGTATCAGAGAAAAACACTTCCACTTTATTGCATTGATTCACAATTACTGTAATATTGAATGATTTAACGCCCCCTTTTTATTTTCTTTTATTTCATAAAATGTTAATTCGGTTTTAAAATTATTAGTAATCTTTGAATCCTAATGTTTTGTTTTTGACTCGTGTTTTAATTGTTTGTTTATATTTCTTAAACTAGAAACTGATGATTATGGCTAAGCCGTTCAAAGCTGCTATTCAAACAAACAATATTGTTGGCAACGATAATACCTGTAATTATTTCGTATTAAATGCCAATGACAATTTATTGCAAAACCAAATAAATGTTTTGCTTTTTGTAATCCATGTAAATAAATTGTCTATAATCAAGTGAGACTATTTCTTAAATATTAAAGACAGACAGTAAATGCAAAAATATAATCAAGCAATAGTTCTTACGTGGCAGTTCTGGAAAGTTTTCAGAAATTTGTTGCCACGCATTGTCCTTCTTCCTGTTATCATGATACCCTGAATTACTAGGATCATATAAAAATGGGTACTCTCTAACTGCTTCTATTAGCATTTCGTCAGAACTCATTTTAACAAAGTTCATGAAGTTCACCAATTTCACAAATGACCTGCACGTCAGGGCGCCGAAGAAAACACTTCGCGCCAGCCGCCCGCCCCAGCCGGCCGGGGCCGTCCGCCCCGACCGCCCTACCGGATTTTATTCTCGGGGAGGCATTCCGGGCCGAGCGGGTCGGCGCCGAGCGGAACCGAACGGAGCTGGCAGGTAGCAGTGGGAGACCCACAGCTGTAAACCACACAAAAGATTTCGGCCGGGTCTGTCCCGCGCCACGCGGAGCCGGGCGGGGCGGCGCGATGCCGTTCAAATGGGCTTCCAGCTTTAGGTTCACGGTACGCCTCATGGAGTCCTTACAATCATCCCGTTTGTGTTTCACGGAAAACAGCGTATCACAATGTAAAGATGTAGGTTATGTTTCCTCAGCCTTTTATTTTGTGGAACTCTCCCTAACAATTGTAGAAGTAATTAGTTTTTTTATATTGTGTTATTTATATTTTGTATTCTGATTGCTGCTCATTGTGGTCACTAATGACCTTCTAGTTAATGCAACCTTTTAAATAAAATAAAAAAACTCTCCGTGTGTGTGTAAAATACACCCTCCACAAGTGTGACATTACAAAAAAGTGATGACTGACACTGCAAGAAACAAATTTTAGTCCTAAAAAATTAAAATCGGCGAAGTACATTGAAAACAGAAACATTTTATAGATTAAATAACATTTTAATACATAATAAAAATGAAACTGGGAAAAACATGAATATTTAAAAACACTGCATTCGTATTTTTGACATTAATTCATGTAGTATAGCACTGAATATAAAAAAGGTATGAAAGAAAAAAGAAATAAACGGTAATGATTGTTGGTACACGCCCCACAACAATAAAACTTGATCTTAAATTGCACACAGTCATTTAACTCAGACTTCTCCACTCCATTCGGTAATGATTCCTCCTTCAAAGAGCGCAGAACGGCCATGCGTACTACAAAGTCCGAAGTCTCTAACCAGTGACGACTTCTTCTACGACCCTTTAATCCGCCATGAAGGCGTAATGGAGCGCAAACCGGAGCAAGCTGTCGGGCACAGTGGTGTGCGCCGCCCAACTTGGAAGGCCAAGTGTCGGCCGCGAAGGTCGCTAAACGCCCACGGGTGAGCCACGTCCATTATTCCCAGGCGGGCGGTGGCGGCGGCGCCTGAGGCGATGGCTGGGGAGGTGCGGTGGCAGGGAGTGGCCGGGGGTGTGGGCTTGAACATGGGCGGGTACAGGGGGGCGGGAGCGGGGCAGGGGTGGGGCGGGGTGAGGGCGGGTGTGGGAGCTGCAGTGGTGGCAGTAGCGACGGCACCGGTGGCGATGGCTGGAGCGGAGTGGGGGCAAGGAAAGGACGAGGGGTAGGGTGAGGGTGAGAGCGGGAATAGTGGCACTAGCAGTGGTGGCGGAGACGATGGCTGCGGTGGTGCGGTAGCAGGGACGGGGATAGGGGGCGGGGGCGGTGCGAAAGTGGAAGTGGGGGTAGTGGCACTACCGGCGGCGCCGGAGACGATGGCTTTGTCGAAGCGGCGGCAGAAAGGGTACGGGGGGGCGGGGAGAGGGTGGGAGAGGGAGATGCTGGCAGAAGTGGCGGCGACGTTGGAGGTGGTGGCGGCAGCGACGGCGACGGAGGCAGTGGCGGCGGCGGGGGAGGTAGCGAGGGTGGCAGCAGAGGCGGGGGCGGTGCCCGCGGCGAATCACAGGGCTCGCCGCCGCCGCCGCCGCCGCCGCCGCCGGCCACTTCCGGCCGCGGGCGCTGCAGCTGGGGACCGCACGCCCCCTGCTAGCCGCTGGCTGCGTAGGGGTGGTTGCTATTCTTGTGTTTCCTGACCCTCTGTCAAGGGTTTGCACATAGTCTTGGTCACCCTCAGGAAGCAGTGGGCTCAGGAGACGTATGGTAGAAGTTCGTTAATTAGACTACACAATTCGAAAATTATTTTCTTCCCTCGGTGCCATTGAATTATTTGCAATGAAATAGCAAACTAATACTTGATTCTCATGAGCAAATCGTGAAATGACAAGTGATGATAAGGTATATCACTATTAAATGCGGCATTTGATGGTCTGCTTATCACGCTTCATTCCTAATAGAAACGACTATTAATGACGGGAGTTTTGAATTCTTAAACGCAGAGGAGAGCTGTTGCTGACTAGGGATTCTGCTTCGTACTCTTTGCACATGTTTATAATGTAGCGTGATTTTTAACCATTTTATTTTTCCCCCTACGAATACTTCGTAAGAAGAGAAAGTTATGTTATAGTGCGCGAGAAAACGGCGAATTTTCGTCAGAAAAACTGTCATTGTCGGGTTGTGGTTTTCGATAGGAATTAGAGATTATTCGTGTATGTAATTCCATCTATTCAACATATTACATCTACCTTGATTTTGTCATTGCGGATTAAAATAACCTTATATTATCTTTCTATGAATTTTATATACAGAAAGTTTTCACACCAAAGCTTCACCTGTGGATAATGATAGTGTAATATTGCGCCATAGAAGAGGTAGAATTTATTATTTTATTTGTAAATCTTATACTTGATAATGTCTGTAGATTACCTTCGACAATAGAAATCAGTTAGCCTATATCTGAGATACATTACCTATACATACATTTGAAAGGCAAATTATTACAAAAACACATTGATTTAATTCGTTTATTCCGAGTTATACGTCCAGAATATCAACAACACAGGAGTAATATTTTCAATCAGCATGAGATCAAGAATTTCTGGACATGTCATGTTAAAATATGTCAAAATATGTCTTTATTGTCGGAGGACTAATTTTCTTTCTTAAAACATTAATATATTATTGCCAAAATAAAGTTTCTGAAATACTGTCGAAATAAAAATTCGAAAGTTTTATAACTTTCTCGAACATATTTCAAAATTAAGTGCAAGAAACTTAATTCTTTTGGAAATAAACTATTATACCAAGTGAATCATTGCAACAATAGAGAATTCTTGGAAAAAAGATAAACTAAGAAAATTTGATTCCAAATACTAACATTCCAATCTCCCGGAAATTTATTAAATTGGCTATTAAGCCTATTAGTGGTCAGGCGGAAGAGCAGGCTAAATGGCGTGAGCCTCGCCACCAATAAAGATATTTATTTATTAAAGTATCATTCATATTTTTAGAACATTCAATTATTTTACAGCATGTTAATTAAAGTTGATGTCATAAATAATGTGTATCAAAATAATCAAGCTCAATAGAATTTGAAAGTACGTAATTGGCATGCAGATTTCTAATTCATATTTCATTTTTCAAAAAATTTCCTTCCTAAAACACCCTTTTCGGAATCCACCCACAGATAAAGGAAATTCCGAAACAGTTTCAGGGAAAGTAATCATACGTTATTGAAGTCCACGTGCAAATCCAAATGGGTTGGACATAATTGAATAATGTATTAAGATTATCATACAGTGAACTATTACTAAATTAGTTAAAATAAGTTTTGTTATTAACAAAACTACATTCTCAACATGAACAGTTATCAGCGTTATCTTTCTACAATCATCATTCATTTGAAAAACTTCCTGCAATCAGTGTAATAAATATAGCTTAGCGCTCATAGTAAATTTAAAAAAAAACCCACGAGATAATTCAACATAGGCAACCATGCATAGCAAGGTCGGTGCGCAGCATATTATTTAATTTTAAAAAACACTTAGAAACAACGTAGAGATAAAATGAATAAATAATTAAAAAGGGGAAATATTGATGATTAATAATACACTAAAAAGTGAAAATCGATATTTTTAATTTTTAAATTAAAAAGTTTGGTCTAAAACATTTTTGATAGAGAGAGACGATCCAGACATATTCCAGAGAAAAAATTAATATCTCAAATGGGAAACATCGCTGTCAATATGCTTGACGTTTATGTATTATACACTCCCTCTCGCATTGACCTCTGCAATTGTGATGTCACGTTAATAATAGCTGGTGGGCAAAACTAAGTGTAAGTATAATAACTAAGAGTAATAACTAAGGGCAAAACTAAGTGTAAGAAGGAGCAGAAAGAGAAAAACAAAAAAGAAAGTTAAGAAACAGAAGTAGAAATAAAAACGGAAGAGAAGATGAAAGAATGAGGAGAATAAGAAAGAAAAAGACAATGAAGGAGAAGAAAGAGAACAAAGAAAAGAAAGACAAAGAAAAGAAGAAGAAGATAAAGAAGATTAAATACAAGATAAAGACAAGAAAAAAGGAGACGGAGTAGGAGTGGGAGTAGTACAAAGAAGAGAGAAAAGAAGAAGAAAAAAATGAGATGAATGAGAGAAGTAATACTTTTGATTTATCCTAGTATTGTAAGCTTTTTATTCATACACTGAAATAAGAATTCTTAACAACCTTCCTAACAACCGCTCAAGAAGCACAGTGCAACCGGCCCTTACGCTAGTTGATAACAAAGTTGCAACATTTTACAGTTCTTATTACAGTGCCCCGTAATACTACACCACCTGCAAAGTAGTGCTGCCACAGGCCAAGGATATCAGTTGCCCGCCCCTTTCCGCAGGCGCCGAGCGACCCGAATTCCCGGTGGTCCAGCCAGCCCACAGGCGCAGCGGGCGGGATCTCAGCGCGCGCAGATCAAAGGGCCCGTCGCCGCCCGCAGGCCCCGTCGCCGGCGCAGCGCACTCCGGGGCCCTTGCGGGCGCGCAGCCTTGGCGCGGGCCCCCGGGGAATGTATTAATTAAATTTTAATGAAAACCGCGGGTGATTGGGCGAATTTAGAAACAATCGCGGTCATTGGCGCGCGCTCGCCGGCCCGCCCGCCGCGCCGCGCGGTCGATGCAGTCTTGCGCCCGCTCGCCCTCCACAGCGCCCGCTCGTCTACACGCCCCCGCGACGCCTGGAAACAAAGCTGCGTTCGAGGAACGAAGAAGTTCGAGGCTCGAGGAATGAGAAACACAATGGGTGGAGTGTGAATTCAATGAAATTGTAAAAGAAACCAATGTTAAAGGTGGTAGAAAATGTACTTCCTTTTTTTTCTGCCAAGAAAACATTGATGTTTTAGAACTCGCACGTTGATCATAAAAACGAAAATGCTAGGAATTGAGGAGAAAAGCGTTTGAAAAGAAAAATGATATGCGGGTAGTGAAAAATATGGAAATGAGAATATTTTAAGGGGACAGGAAAGGCACTATACCTACAATGTTAAATTCAAGGGATATTTTCTTTCAAACTGTATACACTACGATGTTAATTATTTAACTGTCGTTCATGGCTATATTTTATATGTTTTAGGGTTTTTAAGAATTTTTAATTTTTCTTGAAGAGAAGAATGTTTAATAGTATAGAATACTTACATCCACAGTTTTTATTATGATAATGTACATAATTTGTTTAAATAATAATGTCTAATAAAAAAGGCTATGACAAAAGTAGAAGTTTGCCTTGATGAAGAACGCCTAAAAGTTTGAAGTCAGTAGGTCTACTGGTTTAGTAAATAATGTTCCTTGTATGCCAAAAACCAAACATACAGGTATCAGGCTTCAAAATTTGCTATGTATTTCCAATACATGCCAGGTCCATATGATGAATTTTCAGAATCATTCGACATTTACTCTATTAGTTTCTTTTTCATTGATGTCAAAGTGTGTCTGGCGTGCTTCTCAGTTTTACTCGCGTGTTTCCTCGCATAGTTTCCTTATTTTTCTCATCGTAAATTAAAAAAAAAAACACGAGATAATTCAACATAGGCAACCATGCATAGCAAGGTCGGTGCGCAGCATATTATTTAATTTAAAAAAACACTTAGAAACAACGTAGAGATAAAATGAATAAATAATTAAAAAGGGGAAATATTGATGGTTAATAATACACTAAAAGTGAAAATCGATATTTTTTAATTTTTAAATTAAAAAGTTTGCTCTAAAACATTTTTTGATAGAGAGAGACGATCCAGTCATACTTCCGAGAAAAAATTAATATCTCAAATGGGAAAATCTGCCTGACCTAAAATAAAATCTCCCTCTCCCCCTCCCTAGGGGTGGGGGAGGCAACTTTGAAGTCTTAGATGGAAATCCCCCATTTTTTCATTAAAGAATTTGATTTGAAGTAGTTCAATCAGCACGGGGGATTTGAAGTCGCTTAACGTACATGAATGCAAATAATCGGATCGTCTCTCTGGATAAAGAAATGTTTTAGACCAAACTTATGTATTTTTAGTGTAGAATTCGAATACGCAAAAAAAAAAAATAAAATAACAACTGGGTGGTTCCCATTTAAGATTCAAAGGTGGCTCCCGCTTCGCTCTCACGGAGCAAGCGGCGAAGTTTGATTTTAGGTCTGAAAGATGTCCCCCTTAGAGATATATTAGTTTTTGCCTTCATTTTTTTGTACGTTGCACATTTTTCGAGTTATTTTGATTTTTCAAGTTAAATGGGACATCCTGTGTAATAATTTGATATTACAAAGGAATATGAGAGCGGTGTCATTCTCGCTGTATTTATTTACTCAGTAATTCTTCCTGACGGATTTTCTCGACTTCAAACATTATGTAAAACATGGCTTCATTTAACTGCAGCGTTTGTAGTTTAATGTCCGGTGTGCTGTTGAAAAATAGAAAAGCATCACCCTTGTCACAATTATTGAAAGTAAGATATTGAAAAGCCTGAACATCACAAAAAAACAATTTTCCAAGACAATCAGAATACATTCGTGCCAAAGCTCTCACTCGTGTGGCTAACGAAATTTTTAAAGACTTCCAGAATCTAAATGAGTAATTCGGAAGACAAACTAGTTTTACCATGTTATTGGTATGGTTTCTGGCTATATTATCTGCCATAAAACTCATTTTCGATTTTTTTGAAACTTACATGCTTGTCAATGACAACGCCTCAATTAGTCTCCAGATTTTACGAGCGAGTTGCTCTTTATAGAATCGTTCGCGCCGGTTGTGGGAGGAAATGAGGCTAATTGCTGCAAGGCGCATGACCCTGTTTCAAGTTTCAAACGACTTCGTCTCTTTGAACGACAATTTGTCGGGCGGTAATCCATTGGAGAATGGGGAGGGAGGAAAGGCCTCTAACTTCAGTCGTACTTGAAGTTCTCGAGCAAACGGAGAAGGCGGAGGCGGCGGTGCCGAGCGAGTCAAAGTTAATTATTTCCACAGAAGTTGTTTCCTGTGAAATGAAATGTACACGGAGGAACTTCAACGCGTATTTCGTGATCCATTGACCCGATCCGATTAAGAACTTTGACGTTTGAATGCCCCGGAAGGTCAGAAAGACCTTTCCTTAAAGTCTTATTCGCATTCCTCAATTTTGTCACACTCGTGTTGCTCCTATTTTCTCATTTCCCCTCACTCCTCTTTCTCACTTAATGTCCTGTACTGTGTTCTTATCACCAGTCTCATCATGGTTCCTTCAGGTTTTCTTATTCATTTCTTTGCTTTTCCGAGTAAAATTTTCCCTCTCCGTTGTTTCAATTTAACCTCTCTGTGTTTCATTTGCTCGGTTTATTTGCGCACCACCTACTATTTTACTCTGTGAACTTTCTACCGTCAAATCTGCCCACATTTCATCTGCGTCATTTGTACAAGAGGTCTCTTAAAAAAAAAGAGTTCATTATATTGTGTCGTGCATGAAATGTCCCGGGCAAGAACGTGTCCTCGCACTCAACTCCACTTCCTTCTCCGCTCTCTTGCTCTCCCGCTCTCGGGCACCGAGCAAGACCGACCGACGAATCCGAGCCCCATCTGTGTCGCGGCACTGCTTCGTTACGACGATGGGGCTGCGGGGCGACCTGGTCGCGTATAATTTTTTAATATCGTGCCCCCGGGGGGCGCAGCCAACGGCCCCTTTTCCGTCCGGTTCTCCAGGGGTGGAGGGGTCCCGCCCCCTCCGACCACCCACGGCCGCCCGCAGTATCTCATTTTACGGCGTGGTCGCCCCGTGCTGCTGATTTCGACTCGCTTCCGATTTCATTTCGTGGACCCGCCTTCCCCCGCGCAGCCGTTTTTATCTTCGCTTCGCGAAATCGAGTGGCGTCGAATGGCCGCGATTTCCCGAGAATATCCTCATTTAGGCGGGCGAGGACGGCGGCGGAAGATGGAAACGGGCTCTCTCCCCACGTAGAAGATGCTCGTCTCAGGTGCTAACGGACAGTAAACTGCAGGCCATTGACTTCGGCCTTGCCGTCTGCTGCAGTCGAAAGAGTTTTCTCGTCAACAGTTTTTCGAAGTAGTTCTTTTCTTTCTCGCGATTCCCTGAGGTACTGAGGTTTTGAAGGTTTTTGTGTTGTTGCGTTTCTACGTGGACAACGCTAGCAATATTAATTTACTAATGAAGTATCGACGGACTAAACAATATACATCAATAACTGAAAGTTGATACATTTGATTGATTGAAACTATTATATTGCACAAATAAAATTTTTAAACTAAAAATTCTTAACTCCAAAATACAAACTAGTTAGTCTGTTTAAATGACCTGTAATTAAATAATACAAATTTAAAAAACTTTTGAGTCAATGTGTATTTTTTAAACTACTTAACTTCCTAATTTTATGCTCAACTCAACTAGATATAATTTCTAAATATAAGGAGGGTAATATCTTAACTTAAAATATGTGATTAAATACGATTTTATGTATAGATTATTGATAATAGATAATAACTAATGGTGGTAGAGAATTGCGCACATTTTCTCGAAATATTTAATTTTGTAATCTATTAGATGTCTGCTCTTTTCCTGTATTATCCAACACTCTTTCCTCCCTCTTAGCGCTTAAAAGAGATTCTTTCAATGTTTTTCAATTTTGTAGGTTTCTAAGATTGTTATACAGAGTTACTAACGAATTGAAATACTAGAAGTTTAGGATTCAATTATTCAGGTACAAATTGTTTCTGACATTCAATGTCCCTGTAGTTTCAAGACAGGGTTCAGTTCGGAGCTTTAAAGGGAGCGGGGGCTCTTTGCATTGCCATTGGCTGGCAAATAAAGACCCGGAAGCGAGTCTACGTCCTTTATGGTCGCCGAACCAGCGGAAATAAGCTTGGTCGAGTTTGTATTAGGTATATGGAGTTACGAGAAGTCAGTGTCAGTACATGTAGCCAATTTTCAAACCTTTCTTTGTTATTACCGTGACCCCAATTTGTCGGGAAGTCAAAGCACAGAGTCTCTGAGTGATTGACCACAGAAATGCTTGTGTTTGCTACGAAGCCATGTTAATCTGGAATGGATACTGTGAGTACCGTACATGCAACATGGAAGTTAAATATCGCTGTCCCATTCGCTTATTAACAAATGTTTAATGCGTAGCTCGCAACTGACCCTTACGCTCTGGCGAAAGCGGTTGCTGCTAACTTGTTTTTGTCCTATACATTTCTATGAATTACACCGTGTGATGTTAGTAGCTGCCAACTTCAATGAATTTTAGTTTAATTAGTAATGCGAATAATGTCAGAGAAAAATTTTCCCCCAAAAATGCGTAATCGTGATGATGTAGAGATATTATTTGAAATATTTTTAGTTTTCGTAAACTTTAATCATCTTTTAAAAAAAGTAGAAATATTTTTTTCTCATTAGCAATGGAAAGGGCAAGTAAAGAGTAATACAATGTTATAACATTTGTTCTTATTTTTTAGTATAAAATAATACGTCCTGACTTGTAATTAGAAATTAAACGTTAAAAATAATTACTGTAAAAATTAATTAATTTTTTCCTTTAGCAGCCCTTGCGAGTGTCTTTTGGGAGGGTAGCCTTCACGGCTCCGAGATAATTATGGTGAGAGATGGACTGAGAGGGGCGGCATTGACGGATAGAAGCTGTAGTTACACACAACCCATGATATTTTCCAAGAAGGAATCAGGAATAAGCATTAATGTTAATGATCAGAATGAGAAATATTTTACATTAGACAGAATCGATTCTTCCAATGATTGAAATTTCAAAGTATTGATAACACAGGTCTGCGACCAAAAAACTGCATAGGATTTTTTACATTTTCTTACAGATTTTGACCTCCCAAAATCATAAAAAATATTCAAATTATTATATCACATAAGGTTTTATGTATATTGCAGTATCTACGTTCATTATAATTATAATTATAGTAATAAACCCATATGATTTTTATTTGATAATGGAGAAAAACAACCTGAGCTGTTGGTAAGACTGGGAATGTTTTAACAGGTTGAGACAAGTCAAATGACGTATATCGCTTGAAACAAAGAAAAGCTCTCAGTAGACATACTGATATTGAAGTGAACAGTGCTGTTGTCTGTTAATCATGGCTACAAGGGGTTGTGTTATTTCTCCAAACAGTTTTTGTTATATCTGTGGTGAATTCACTATTAAAAGTCAACAGAGAAATATAAGTGATTTTATAAGGAAAGTTTATTTTGCCTACTTTAAATTAAAAGTTGGTGATCAAGATAAACCATGGGCCCCGCATAAGGTGTGTAGAAGATGCGAAGAAGATCTTCGTTTGTGGTTTAAGGGAAAGAAAAAATCATTTCGATTTGGAATTCCTATGATATGGCGTGAGCAGAAAAATCACACCTCTGACTGCTACTTCTGCTCAGTTGACGTAAAGGGATTCAATTCAAAAAACAAAAGAAACATAAGTTATCCTAATCTTGACTCAGCTATACGACAAGTGCCCCATAGCTCCGAGATATCTATCCCGCAGCCACCTTCCAGTTTGGATGAATATCCTAGTGAGTTGGAGGACGAAGCTACTTTACCTCCTCCCGGTGAATCAAGCTCAGATTCATCTTTTGACGAAGATGGAAGGCCTCAACTATTTTCTCAAGGTGAGCTCAATGATTTAGTAAGAGATTTAGGTCTTTCAAAAGATGCAGCCGAACTGTTAGGTTCTAGATTAAAAAATAAAAACCTTTTATCACCTGGCACTTCTTTCTACTGGTACAGACACCGAGAAAAAGAATTCACCCAGTTTTTTTCAAAAGAAGGAAATTTAGTTTTCTGCAATAATGTGGAAGAACTCATACATTGCTTTGATATAAAGTATGACTCATCTGAATGGCGCCTATTCATTGACTCATCTAAGACTAGCCTTAAAGTAGTATTATTGCACAATGGAAATAAATTTGCCTCGATTCCGATTGGACATTCCGTGCATATGAAAGAAGATTATAGCGATTTGGCCATTATCCTGGAAAAAATCAAGTATCAAGACCATCAATGGATGATTTGTGGGGACTTCAAAATACTGACAATGCTTTTGGGTCAGCAGGCAGGCTATACTAAATACCCATGCTTCTTATGCTTGTGGGATAGTAGAGCCAGAGAACAGCACTGGAAAAAAAGTGATTGGCCATCCCGAGAAACTTTAAAACCTGGAGAGAAAAATGTTATAAACACTACCTTGGTACCACCAGAAAAGGTTTTGTTGCCCCCTCTCCATATCAAATTGGGGTTGATGAAACAATTTGTAAAATCGCTGCAAAAGGATGGAGACTGTTTCAAATATTTATGTACAAAATTTCCGAAGCTGTCAGAAGCAAAGTTGAAAGAGGGAGTTTTCACCGGCCCCGACATAAGAAAACTTTTAACGGACCCTTCATTTGTGGAAACTATGAATGAGAAGGAAAAAGAAGCTTGGGTATCGTTCAAGGACGTAGTGCGAAAGTTTTTAGGAAATACCAGGAATCCTAACTATAAAACCATTGTGCAACGGATGTTAGCAGCATATGAAGCTCAAGGCTGCAAGATGAGCTTGAAGGTCCATTTTTTACACTCTCACATAGACTATTTTCCTGAAAACCTGGGAGCTTACAGTGAAGAGCAGGGGGAGCGATTTCACCAGGATGTGCGTGATATCGAGAGAAGGTACCAAGGGCGATGGGATGTCACTATGCTTGCTGACTACTGTTGGCTGCTTAAGCGAGAAACTGAAAATAAAAATCGGAAAAGGACTCGTCAAAGTATCAAGGAAAAGAAGAAGACGTTTCATAAAGAACATGAATAAGTACATGTATCAAAATAATGTTTCGTTTGCTTTAAAAAAAATACTTATTGTTTGAAAATTTTGAATAAAGGAGTGCTTTAACCAATATTTTGTGTTGGAATTTGCAAAAAATCCTTATGTGATAGAAAAAAATGGCGATAACTTTTGAAATCAGCGCACTTTAAAACATATAATTCAGTAAAAATATCTAATGCAGCTAACAAAAAATTTTTTTTCGCAGACCTGTGTAATCGAAAAAATCGGTATCAAAAATTGGTAGCAGAAGGAAGATAATAATTAAGGCCATTTTCAAACTTCCACAAGAATAGACTAACTTATTAATTTGAGACGCTTCCACCTACTTACTCATTTGAGACGCAGAAATATCACATAAGCAGAAAAGAACATATAATTTCAACTTCACATATCAACGAAAGGAAGAAAAGTACATTAGTGTACTAACATTTTTCATGTTTGATGTGTTGGTTTTGAATGTCGAATAATCAAATAGATAAATTTCAGTCATGAAGTGAAAGATTTGAACATTTTAAAACATTTATTACATTTTTATAACTACTAATCAGTATCTTTTAAAAATGTCTTGAAAAAAAATTATTTATTTTATTTTATAAAAATCGTTTATTTCTTGAAACCGTGAAGCCATTACAACCTTTGTAAATTATACTGTTGTAGAAGTGAAAAATAACGTCACAACTGGAACCCAAGATCAAATGTTTCTGACTAACCGTGGCACGGAGTGAGGTACCCTCAAAAATGTAACAGAATGCCAGAGATGATCTCTTTTTGTATATTGAAGCATAAGAAACAACTCATATTACTTGGGGGACACGACAAGAAAAGCAGAACACCAAAGTCGTCGCCGCCATAATACGAGTAGCATTACTGTTGTGTACAGCGAATACTTAAATTCGTCGCGCGCGCGCCGTGTGCAGTGCGCGCTCTTGGAAGGGAGCTGGGAGTTGCAGAAGTGTGGGATTCGCTCCACCAATCCGGAGGCAAGGGAGCGAGTCTCGGCTAATTCGGCCTACTGTTTAACGGTCCTGCAAGCGCCAGGAGGGCAGTCACAAGCAGGATCTTGCAACTCTCCATCAAAACCGGAGACAAAACTTGAGGGTGCTACTATAAGAGTGTGTACTAGTGACGCCGTTTAAAGCTGCAGATTAGGCTCGCCAACTTCCGCACATAAAAATTGGCTGATTTCTGAGAAATACGAAAAGTGTCTTCTAAATGTTCAATTATTTATAACATACACTTATATGAAACCGCTTAAGAAAGCGTGAACATCGGCGCTATCTTTTGTAACATTACGCGTCTGCTTGCGTCTCACATATCTACGCAGCAGCCACGCACGTTTGAAGTGTGGTTGACAGCAGTTAGTATTTTAGTTCTAGTAAGAAGATGCTACAGAAGAGCGCGCCACTATAATGGTCTATACCACGTTATATGGAAGTTAAAAGGCCCTGGTCACAAGAGTAGAGAAAGTCTGAACTAGGACCTTGCAACTCTGCATCAAAACCGGGGACATAGTTTGAGCGTGCTACTACAGGAGGCGCTAATGTCGCCGGGAACAGCTGCAGGTTAGAATCGCAAACTTCCGCACATAAAATTTGGCTAATTTGTGAGAAATACGAAATGTGTCTTCTAAATATTCAATTATTCATAATAAATACATATAAGGAACCGCTTAAGAAAGCGTGAACATCGACGCTATCTGTTGTAACATTACGTGCCTGCTTGGGTCTCGCAAACCCATGCAGCTGCCACGCACGTTTGAAGTATCGTTGGCAGCCGTTCGTATTTTAGTTTCTGTAAGAAGGTGTTGCAGGAGCTTGCGCCACTGTAATGGTCTCCATCACGGCATATGGAATTTAACAGGCCCGGGTCTGAACTCATCGACAGTGAGTGGGCGGCTAGCGAAGTTGAGGGACTACTTGTTGGTAACTAGTGACCACGCTGCGACTACGGATATCGCCTGGTTAACGGCTTTTAGAAAATTGCACTTAGTTTTTCTCTCCCGGTGAGTTGACAACTAGTAAAGCTTTGGTACATGTGTATATATGTAAACATTGCAACGATGTTCACAATCAAACTTTATTGTTGCGTGTGTGTGTTACCTTATTTGGAACATAACTATTACTTGGCTTGTAATTTGCAGCTAATATGGAATCAAGATCTGTTCTAGACGAAAACACTTATACACAGAACTAAAAATATTCTGAAAAATAACTTTAATATTCGAAATGTTTTATCTAATTTGAGACACTTTTTCATCATCCCCCCCTCCTTCTCCTCATTCCAGCGCTTCGCTTTTCTCTTCCACGAAAGAGCGGCCCCAGGGCCTTGGTGCCTGGAAGCAGGTGGCGCGTTGATAACCTCCAATGGGCACATGCAGTCGCGGGGGGGAGGGGCCGCTCTCTGCCGTTCGCCCTTTCATGGCTCGCCCAGCAGCGCGCCCTTATGATTCGAACGTGTTTACAGCTGTCAGCTCAGATCAAGAGCACGCGGGAAGGATACGTGGTTCTGTGAGATGGAAATACATCGCCTGTGTAGAAATGTGCGAAAATCACATACATGTGTAAAATATATTTTGTTGTATAGTGAAAATAAACACTTCAGAACATACAGTCGGCGTTGTCAGCATTACAAGAGGCGTGAAGGTACAAAAAATGACATAATTGCGAGAAAAGAACGGAGCAAAACACTAAGAATTTTTACTTTTGCTCGACTACACCGAATAGAGAGGGCAAGTATTAAATTGGGCCCAAAACGTCAAGGTATTTTTTTGTTGAATACTTTTTTAATTAGAGATCTAACTTGGTACCCACACCAGAAAGACTGTTAGTGCCGTTTTAAAGCTGAAATATTTGTATCAAAAAGACAAAACTTACAAAAATGGCCACTTTAACACAATGTAATGGAGCTGAAAAAATGATATCTCTTGTTAAACCGGATCCTCCTACCCAGTTTCCCATACATATATCCTCTGATACATAAAAGTTACATAGGGGCAATTGGTAGGGAAGTACTCGTGTTTTATATGAAAAGTTCCTAAAACAGCTCATCCCTTAGGGTGTGGGGTGAACATTTGTAATAAATGCTTTTATTTACTTGAGCCGACAATCTTATTTTAAATTTTAGTATACCGTTGCACTCCCTCCACAAACATACTATTATTCAGTGTTAAAATCTTATAATTGAAAATAATCCCGATTTTGGTTACCTTTGCAGTGAGGTCTGAGAGAGAGAATTGTAGATTTAAACTTGTTTCTTTCAGAAATGATTGTAGGAACCTTGGTAAGGTGCTCTTAATAAGGGTCCAATTTTTACAGATATTAAACACTGGCAAAAGGAAATGGAAAAAATTAAAATTGTCGAGTAATATGATGATTCTCTTTCTAATATTGTCAGTTTCTTTGGGTGGAAAACATATTGACCATTCATTTACTGTGCCTCTCTCAATATTTGTAGAGTTCAACCACGACAAGCATGCATTTGTTAATTTTAGCACAATTTATAATTCTCCAATACGTTATCAATAATGAACCGCCCAATGGTTTGAAATGACAAGATTCACAATGACTTATGAAATTATAACAGATTTTCGTGCGCCGTACCTTCGGAGGTCGATATCTCATCAGATGCCATATAGATTTCCAGGGAGGCTCTCGAGCTCATATCAGGGCGATGCGCCGCCGATGTATTGGAAAGCAATACTTCATTGACAATGTAGCGGAATCGGGGTGCGGCGCGCGGGCGTATCTCCGATGCGTAGACAATGGGGTGGCGGCGGCGGCGGTATAACGAGGTCGCGTGCTGCATCCGTCTCCTATCCGGCCGTCAATGCCGCTAATTATGCGGCGCCTCCTCGCGCGCCGCGTGTTTGTCTTGAGAGCGCTCGCGAGGGAAGGTCGCGACAGCACTCGAGTAAACCCTCGGAGCGGAAAGCGCTGCCGCTGGCGAGGCGAGGCGCTCCGCCGCCGCCGCAAGGGGAGGGCGGGGGAGGAACAGGCCTCGATGACAAGTGGTGGGAGGAGGGAGACGGAGACTGGATGGCGAATGCAGCGTGGAGGATGGACGAGGGTAGTGAGGCTCATGATTGTGGGAGGCGAAGAAAAATAATTTCAAAGATAATGTGTGTGTTGTAGGATTTGTGTATGTGAGAGAGGCAGAAGGGAGGGCTGGGGGAGAAGAGAGATGGAGGGAGAGAGGGGGAGAGAGAGGGGGAGAGAGGCGGAGAGAGAGGGGGGAGAGAGAGAGGGTGACAGCGAGAGGGTCAGAGCGAGAGGGTGAGAGCGAGAGGGGAGAGCGAGAGGGTGAGAGCGAGAGGGGAAGAGCGAGAGGGGAGAGCGAGAGGGGGAGAGAGAGAGGGAGAGCGAGAGGGGGAAGAGCGGGTGGGGAAGTGAGAGGGGGGAGAGCTAGAGGGGGAGAGCGAGAGGAGGGAGAGAAGGGGAGAGAGAGGGGGAGAGAGTGGTGGTGAGTGAGAGGGAGGAGAGGGGGAGAGATGTGAGAGGGTACAAGAGGTGAGACTGATAGTCAAGACTGAGAGGAGAAGCCTGAAAGTGCAGAAGAGAGCAGAGAAACAGAGATTGGAAAGGAAGTTTCGAAGGAGAGAAGAGGGAATGAGGCAGAGGGGAACAGAGAAAGAGGAGGAAGAGAACAGGAAAAATATAAAGAGAATGCTTAAAGTGTGATTGAAAATACAGTGTAAATGCAAGAGAAAGGGGAAATGATTTGAGAAAGATTGAAAGTTTGAGTGTGCAAGTGAGGGAATGTAAGAGTGGATAAATACGATAGTGACCTCCATAGGTGAAATGAGACAGCCGTAAGTGCGAGTGCAAAATATTAAATCGGATTTCTTGAGGTCTGAAAATTTCACAAAAGAAAATGTGTGTGTGTGTGTGTGTGTGTGGAAGAAGTGATAAAGAGACAGAAACCGGATACTTTGAAAAAGTTAAATAGGAGAGATGATTGAAGACAACTTGAGACGAATGACTTCAGACATAATTCTGATTTCTTAAGTCAAAGATATGATTTTGATTCAAGCAGACGAACATAATATTTCGATCAACAAGCCTTTTTAAAATTACTTTTTTGGTCATAAAATACTATAACATCATCTTGCGAATTCAAAATATATTTCTTCCCCAAAGATAACGAAGATGACAACGAAACAGAACATTTCATTGACTACATATATTTGCTCATTTCAGGTAGCAACAATTTTTTAAACGTAGGTCTTGAAAGCTTTGTCGTCGTGGATTATACGAGTTGGTCGGCAATAGCCCATACAAAATGACAGTCAACGCAGTTTCACTGAGTGTCAGCGAGGGATGAAGCACGAAGGGCGAAGGGTAAAGGGTCTTCGTGGTAACAGAGAGCTAGAGCGAAGCATTCGCCGAGGAACAGAGCAGATGGGTGGTGATGTCAAGTACTGTTGCAGAGTTGACGGCGATCGCGTGACCGTGTGAGACATGTGGACGTCGAAAACGTTTTGAGGAGCCTGATGGAGATGTGGATGAACATGCTGGCTTTGGTGCGCTTGGGAGAAGGTCACGTGTCACAACTGGGACGTAACATGTGTGAACGCGTCCCAATGTCCTGCACATGACGTAGGAAAACTGTATCGTTTCCAGCCGTATTTTCATTGCTCATTAATTCACTCCTCTTTTCACCCTTGCAGATCGTATGTTATCACATGAATCTTGTTCTGTCGCGAAAGCTCACTGAACGTTATTTGGTCACAGATTCCTCTTGTATACTGTCTGATTCATGGCGGAGTCAATGATGACTTCCACATTTCGGTATTTTAAAGTAAATGTTTATGTAAGGAGACGTTCTAAAAGCTTACTCATAATAAAAAATGAATTCAGCTTCAATCAGGTTTGCCTTTTTTAAAAAGAATTTTAAAATATTTTTCCTCGAAATTCGCAATGTATTTTCCTTTACATTGGACCACAGATAATTGTCATCTTCATAATCTAGAGATATGAAGAATCAGTTTTGGTCCCGCCTATTTTTCAAATTGCCACTGTAAGTTCCCAACTTCGAGAACGGTAACTCACTCCACCGTTTTATAAATATGGGAACGTGAAGCTTCTGATATTAAATTTTGTAGAAGCTCCTTTTCCATTCCATTTATTCTTCTGTCGTTCTACGACGTCTCTCGACATTTGCTTCCGCTTTTCACATGACATTTTCCATCTCCCATGTTACTACCTTACCACAGTGAGCGCTGGTTCAGCGTCTAATTGGCTGGTTTTGCGTCCTCCGCTGCCTCCGTCACACAAAGGAGTTGCGAAGCGGAAATCGTAACATTCAGTGTGATTAGAAATAAGGCCAAATTTATCTAATTTGATACTCACTGTCCATTGTAAAATGTAATATATCTTGATTGCCCACGCAAGCGAGACCTGCTTTGGGATATGTATTTCCTGTGTTAACTTTCATGTGCTAATGGAATATCCATTAACGATAAAAAGTGATAAAATAATGTGAATTATAATACCAAAACATATAAAGTCTCTAGATTAGACTTTTTTATTTATTTTAGATTGCTGTGCAATTGCATGGTCATAAGTGATCAAAACCTCTTTTACAATGTTACATTGTTATGAAATTTACATTTTTTATTAGGTTAGACTTTATTTATTTTCTATCTTAATATTATGTACACTGATATTAATATAAATGGCCTTTTTATTTTTTATTCGAATATCTTTCTATGTATTTATTCATATGTATTTCTTATGTGTAAATAAGTCACAGTCTACATGAAATTATAAACGTGTTTGCATAACAAAATAAGATGTGAAATCAATAACGTTTGCATAAATACATTAAAATACGTGCACAAAAAACGTGCGTACATGCTGTGCTTCATAAACCCGTCTTTTAAAATATTTACTTTTCTTTTAAAATTATCCATTCGTAATTTCATAATTTAAATAAGAAATTAATTTTAAAGAACCTCGTAATTCGTTTCATCTCGACTGGTCAAGAGGTTTTCAGCATGGCTGCCAGCCACTGCCATTGTCGCCTCTAGTTCTATCTTCATCACTGCCAACAATCCCATCGCTTTGGGTTACATCACCACTACCACTTTCATCACTAGTATTACTACTATCATTTCCGTATAATCCACCACTGAAACATCTCACCATTACTACTGACAATTCCATCACCGCCACCATCATTACTACCATCACCACCACTACTGCAACCGTCATCCACATGACCACCACCACCAATGCCACTACCGCCACCAACACCACCACCGCCGCAGCTACTAGGACCACCATCTCCACCAATATCACTGCCAATATCAGTGGCAGATTATCGACACTGGCTTCTTACCTGGATTGAATTCAACGTGTGTCGGGAGATGAGAAGTTAACGCGCCCCGAATCAACAGATACTTGATCTTTTAATCAGCACCATCGTCAGAAATGTAATCACTGTTGCCACAACCGTCACACACATTACCCTAACTTTTCGACTACATTCTTTCCAGTACAAACAACTTTATTGAGAGCTTGATTTTAGATCGTTCGGGCCGCTTAAATGTTAGTTGAACGCAAAATACATAACACAACACTGACGAAGAAGACAAATATGACAGTTTAATATGGTTGGGGGTCTCTCAATCAAGTATCACCAAATTATTTTAGTGTCTTAGGACACGTCTTCGTGGTGTGAAAAAGAATTAGAGAGTGAACGTGTTTCGAAGACTCGGGATTGAGGGTCTGAGAGTCCTACTTGAAAATATAAGATACCGGGAACCTTTTGCAAGTAAAAAAGAATTCAAGAGATTTCGTGTGTATACAGTTTTGGATTCAGAGCGTTTTTAATTTTGATTTTCTATCACTACCTCAACACGGACCACGACATCACTAGGGGGCGGATGTTGATGGCGTAAAACATCGCAAAATATGATCAATAAAATGCTCTTAAATTATTTTTAAAAAGCTCTAAAATCAAAGAAAATGACGTAAAAATTTGATAACAGGGTCATTCCATGCAAAATTTCAAGTTTTCTGACAGTGAGTCTCAGATTTTTTTCATATTTTATTATGTTAATCTACTAATAATGAACAGTTAAAAGACAATGTATGGAATTAATATCTTTGGTAGTTTAGCAACAATTGCGGGTTAAACATGGACGATGACACAATGTACTCTATAATGAAAATAATTATGACGTTCAAAAAATGAATAAAACTTCAAAAACGGGCACACTATTTTGAAGATAAATGATCATATTTTAAGCAGTTGATAATATATTAAGGATTGAGACATTTGTTTATAATAAAAATGCTAATTAATTAAACAAATACATTTTTCTTCAAAAACAACATTTTCTTTTCTTTCATATTTTACACACTGCAAGAAGAACCAATAAATAACCATTCTGCAAAGTGTCGCGATGGAATCTTAAAAAATACGTAAGTTATTAAGTAAAAAGTATACGCGCATTTTGCTCTTAAGGTTGAAAGTCGCGTGCCCTTGCCGAGCGAGGGGTGAGGCTAGGTCGTAGGCAGGCACCGCCAAGTTCATTCCCTAGGGATATCCATCGATGCTTTCGAAGGGATCCTGACACCACTTTACAGGCTTAGTTTTCGAGTGTTACTGTTCAGTGATACATCGTGATAGAAAATGCCGAAGATTGTGAATACGTTTAACACGCTTTGGTGCTGCAATCCATTCGGACTTGAGAAGCACAAAAGTCGGGTGGGTAAGAGAAAGATAACAGAGGCGATGCGGAAGAAAATATCGAGTTTAGTGGTAGGTGAAGCAATATGCGATCTGTGTCGTCTCAAAATATCTAAAATACCCAATACAGATCTTAGTGACTCAACTGAAACAGACAGTGAAGTGAAAAAATCAAGTGAAGAGGAGTACGTAGCCCCAGGAGTTGCAGAGGAAGCCACGATCAGTAATGTAAACAACATTTTGATTCCTCTGGGTCAATCACCATTGTCATTGCGAAAGCAAACCCGAGAGAAATCGTACGCAAGGAGAAAGGTGAGTGCCGTAAATAAAGCAGTTTCTGAATTATTTCATGTGAGTACAGAAAGCAATGATGGAGAAGAAATGTTAACACAATTCAAAGAAAAATTTTCAAATGTGAAAACAGCTAATGAGAAATATATGATTTTAACGTGTTTGCCAAAAAGTTGGAGTGAACAAAAAATAATGGTCGAATTTAGCGTATCTCTTCATGTAGCTCGTACGGCAAAATTAACACAAAATCAGAAGGGTGTCATGACTTACCCTGACAAAATATCAGCGCAATCTTCCTTGTGATGTAAAAGATCTTGTAGAAGGTTTTTATCAAGAGGATGATATAAGTAGGATTATGGCTGGCATGAAGGATACAAAATCTGTCAAAGAAAAGGGTAAGAAAGTAAAAAAGCAAAAACGGCTACTTTTAGGGAATTTAAAAGAGCTGTACAGAGAATTTAAAAAAAGACACCCAAATTATAAAATCGGGTTCTCGAGTTTTGCTGGTATGCGGCCAAAGCAATGTGTCTTAGCTGGATCACCAGGCACTCACAATGTTTGCGTGTGCACAATATGCGAAAACACGAAATTGATGTGTATGAGCTTGGAACATATTCATCAAGATGATGCACAAAGGAACACAATTGATTGTTTCATTGAAAAGCTGGTTTGTGAAAGCCCTTCTCCTAATTGCTTTCTCAATAAATGCAGTGAGTGCCCAGAATCAGAAACTCTTTCTGAGTTATTAAATTTCAGCCTTAAAAACAACCTTGTTGAAGAAATGATTTACAAAAAGTGGACAACAACTGACAGCCGAAATTATTACTGTTAAAGCAAATGCTGAAAATTTCGTCAGTAATTTTATCACCTACCTTAAAAAATTCAAAGCTCATAACTTTATAGCGAGAGCTCAATCATCATATTTAAAACAATTGAAAAACTCCGTTCAACCAGGAGAATTAATTGTCATTGGTGATTACTCCGAAAATTATAGTTTCGTTATTCAGGATGCGATTCAAGGTTGCCACTGGAACAAATCTCAAGCAACAATACATCCATTTATTATTTATTACAGAAATTTTGAAGATAATTCATTGCAACATCTGTGTGTGTCAATAATTTCTGATTATTTAGTACATGATTCTGCTGCAGTGCACTTATTTCAGAAGAAACTACTCTACTGTCTTTTCCAGAAATTTTCTGAAATTAGTAAAATTTATTACTTTAGTGACGGCGCGGCTGGTCAATATAAAAACAGAAAGAACTGCTGCAATGTCACGTATCACAAGGAGGATTTCCAAGTCCCAGCCGAATGGCACTTTTTTGCCACGAGTCACGGAAAAGGTCCCTGTGACGGTATAGGAGGAACCATCAAGAGACTTGCAGCTTATGCAAGCCTTCAAGGAACTTGTATTACTACCCCTAGGGAACTTTTTGATTGGGTGAACAGTAATGTGGAAGGAATTTATTTTATTTTTACCAGCAAAGAGGAACATCAAGTAGAGGCCGAATTTTTAAATACTGGGAGATTCGTAGGTCTGAAAATAGTGCCGGGAACACGGAGTATCCACGCTGTGATTCCAGTTTCAGAAAACAAAATTGCTGTGAGGACGTACTCTAATTCACCAGAAGATCCTAGAGAAGTAGTTTTGCGAAATCCACCATCGCGCCGTGGAGGAAAAAAGTAACGCCGAGTGCTGACGAAGAGGGCTGGGCGCGGCGGCTGTAGCAGCTGAGACGAGTTAGTTTACGGAGCGCCGGTAAGATATTTTTATTCATAACTTTAAAACCATTCAAGATTCCATGATGAAATTTACAGAGTAGCTTGAAAGTAGTTTCAGCAGTTTTTCTTCCAAAATTCAAGAATTTAAAAATATTGTTTTTCCATTTATTGCATTTTTTAGAATTTGTTTACTTCCTAATTGTTAAAGACTCAAGATAAAAAAAATATTTTTAGTGTCAAATTATCCTTTATATTTCTTCTACAAATTGTGTCACTTTAATATTTTTTGCTTGTTTGCGTATCATCGGAAAAAAATCATAAAGGAATGTCTACAGACTGCTAATCTAATATTTCAAGTGCCCATTGTTGCTAAACAATGGCTGATGAGACAAAAATATCGTACCTGGTTCATGCAGGTATCATGATAAGTAAGGTGGCAAACTATTTTTAAATTCTGAGATGTAGTGTCAGATTTCCTACTTTTTTGCATGGAATGACCCAACAACCAGTTCAGATGAACAACTCAAGGTGTTGGATTATATTATTGATGTAATCAAGGCTTATCCCATTAATTTCAGTGATTCCAGCTTCCAGACGTTTAGTTTGGTATGTTCTTTACCAGGAAATCGCTGTCTTTAGTTATCCCGAAATCGACTAAACCAACTATGGCGCTCATAGTTGTCACAGGAATCTTAGATACAATGGCTGACATTTCTAATTCTGAGCAAAGATCGAATAGGCTACTCAGAAGTTCTGGTGGAAAATGTTCAAAATGTTCTGGTGGAAAATATTCATAAATATTATTTGAAGCAAATACCATTTAAATTATATTACAATTGATAAAATCAGCAAAAAATGCTTTAGAATGGCGGGAAAATATAAAAAGTGACTTAATAGTCAGAATCGACGAAAAATGCAAAAAAAAAGACAAAAATGACTCATTTCCTTTTCTCATAACATGAAACGAATGTCAATACTACAAATCATTGTTCTAAAATGAAACGCAAAAAATACATTTTATTAAAACATCCCCCCTAGTCAAGTACCACCGCTGCCGCCTCCGTTGTCTTCGCTTCTCTGCCGCCGCCTTTCACGCAATCAATGGAGACTGAGTCGCTCTGCTGGCGTCCTTTCCGCGCCAAAGGAGACGTGGGCGCGCGCAGGCAGGCAGCCGAACGTCCGGAGCGGAACGGAGGAACGAAAATAAAACGTAATCTGTTAATTATATTTCTATTTCGAGCTCTGGCGCCGCGCTAATTTTAATTCTGCCTAGCACGTTTTCGTGACGCCCATTCAGAAAGGATCCGCCAAGGGGGAGGGGGTGCCGCCGCGGAAAGCGGCGTTCAAGGACGAGGCCCCTCGCGGCGCCGAGCGGTTTTGATGCGGTATTTGCGGGAAGAGACAAACACGTTTATAAAGGAATATAGGAAACCATTTTTCTTTTCACGATGTCTACAAGAATGATTGCAGCAATATGTCAAAAGCTTTTGTAGGAAAGTTGGTAAGGTGGTGTTTATGAATACAACAAAACACTTTGAAGTATGTCAGAAGTAGTCCGTTTGAGAATCGTAGGAGAATATTTCAGAAACTTAGTTCAGTAAACATCGTTAAGTGTTTTACTCAGACTAAAAGGTCTCTTGCCTGAGGGGACAGGAAAAGTACATATCAAAACAAAGCAATTTTTCAGTGATTTGGCGAGGTTAGTATCTGTTTGGAGAGTAATTCACGAAATTGATTGTTTTGGTTGTTACAATACTCCTAAACAACGAAAATCTTTTTGAGATATTCTTTCTATATAACTACACTAAGGGTTTTCGTTTTGAAGGAAATTTGAGCTTTCAATTCAATCGAATTTCGTGACTTTCTTCTTTAAACGAAAGTTAGTTCGCCCTAGATGTGCCAATAGTCGCTCTTATTTACTGGTTTATACTAAAAACACTAATTTATTTTAATAATATATAAAATTAATACAATGAATTCTTATCTGTCACCATTTGTTCATCGCGTCATTTTAAAAACAAATTATAGTACAATTATAATTGGTCTTTGTCGTTTTGTTAGCAAGTTGCAATTAATGATGTTATACACTCACTACAGGCAATATATACATCATTAGTTGCAATCAAGAGCCGTTAACATTTCGTCATGCTTGTGATTGTGAGTTTATACATGATCCAAGGATATCCTCGCATCATGAGATTAGCGTTGTCGAAGCAAATCCACCGAGTTTTATTTCTAATTTGGAGGTTTAAGCGTTTAAACCAAAACCTGAGTAAAATAATAATTATAAATATAATATATTTTAACTTGAATTATACAAAAAGTATATATTCTATTTTACAACAGCAAAATATAATATCCATGTTTCAAGATTAAGTACTGCTATGTTAATTCTAGGTAGTCTAATTTGTTTAGTCCATTTTATCCGTTTTATATCGGTTCTCTGAAAAGGCCAAATTTATCTTGGTGAAATGTCAAAAAAGAAAGAAAAAAACTGTATGCTTATTAGTTTCGAATTGTAAGTATATTATACACTCGATCCAGTGGTCCTTCTTATTCTTCTTATAAATTCTACAATATTTGCATTTTTGAGCCTAAAAAGAATAATTTTAGAGAAGTCAGAAGATGTAATATACTTGAGAGTTCTCTAAAAAAATCACAGCGTTCCGAAAAGTCGTCTGCTGCTTCCTATTTTCACGATTCTTTTGAGGGTTTCACATTTTCATTATATTTTGTGAAATTTTCTTCGTTATTACACCCTGCGCCCTGCGAATGCTTGGCTGGTGTCGGATTTCTGGTAGGAAATTCCTCCCCTCCCAGACATTCCAGAATCGCGCTGGAATTTCTCCTCCGGGAGAGGAAGTTCTTCGGCGAACAAACAAGTCGTCCAATCTCTCTGCTCCCTAAAGGGAAACGGGCGTCGAATACAGGAGAGCGATGTGGTTTAGATAATAACCGTGAGATCAATCAACGAAAGTTGTTCAATGCCTGTGGAGCGTTTAAGTGGAAAGCAATTTCTTTTCGTTCTTTGAGTTTGGTTCAAATCTGTCTATGAAGAAATTAAACTGGGATTGGGTATCGAGAATATTTGTCGAGAATTTTCTGGACGTAGAAGCTGCTGAAGAATTTTATCCTTTTGGTTAATTTTTACAATGAATTATCTCGGGTCTTTGTCTAATACACATTTTCCTTTGAGAGACAGTAGATTGTAAGGATTATTTATATTTCAAAACTAATACACACTTGGCTTTCTATTTTCAGTGTTCTTTTGAATTTTATCAGAGTGTGAGTGCCATAAAATTAAATTAGTGTTTTCTACAGAAAAGTGTTGTGTAGGTTCTTTAAATAAATAGTATATTTAAACTTTTTACTGTAATACTGTAGTGTTATAATGATTTTTCGTAAGCAAATAGAGAAACGAAAAGCTACTCTTCACAGACAGAAACCGTTAATAATTTTAATAGTTCAGGCAATCGAAACAAATGAGTTGTAGCTAAAACGGCAGATGAGCAAATCTGTTTCAAGAAAAGTTTTTTCTTATTTACATTTTTTTATAAGAAGATGATATTACGAAAATGATTGTTTCTCGGTTTACAAACTTAAGACTACTAATCGTAAAAATAGACCTTTCGATCTAAAAAATAAACATTTCAAAAATATTTTTGGTAGTTGTTTTTCCTGCATTTTTTGGATATTTCCACTATCGCTTACATATTTTACACATTTCTCTGTCAATAGTGATTCTTCTTTTCACAGACTTTAGCCTGTCTCCTGATAATACTGATGTAAAGTATTTGGCATCTACATCGTTTACATACATTCTTGAGTAATGTAAATCAAGCATTACATTTTTCCGACTATAATATACATACGAGTGTAATACATAATTATAATCCTTAGCTACTCTGAAGTCTTATAATTGCAATTTTCAGTCCTAATGTGATCTCACGTTCTCCCAACCAGATAGCTCAGATATAATTAACAGAGATCGACTTCTGACGGAAAAAGCGAGAATCAAATCTAGGTTCTTCTGTGGGACGCCCATGGAACGTGCTTTTCGAAGACCATCCCCTAGACCCTCGCCGGAGATAGGCTTTAAAGGAAGCCTGCATTGAATAACGGGTGCGGAATTAAGGGCAATGGCCCGCGCTACCGCAGAGTAAGTCATATGATTAATAAATAAAATTCTTGCGTAGTCCTGAATATTTTTTTATGACAAGAGTAATGTTGTTTATGGGTAAACAAATTCACAAGTTAATTCGTTTATGAATCCCTTCATTTCCACCCAATGCGATGGATTTACGGAGAGAAAAGTAAATAATGACTAACCTTAAATGGGTCAACCAAATGTAAAGAATAAGAACATACATTTGTTCATGTAGAACATCAAAAGAACTGAGTTTACACTTAAGTTATTAGACAATCGCCGCGTTTGGTAAGAGTTCACTTAAACAAGATTACGGAACATGAATAACCTGTATTTATGGTTTCTGATATAAAAATAGACAGTATTTTTTCAAATGACTCGTCGAAATTTAGCAGTCCTTTCTTTCTGTTGCCTTCTCTTTATCTTCTTTCACTCTCGCTTCCTTTTAGCAAATTCTTTTTTATGCTCTTTCATATATTTCTTTTCCATGCTTTCATTTTTTCAGTTTTCCCTCTTCCACCTTTGCCTTCACCCTCATTCTTTCTCTCATTTACACTCTTTGTCCCACACTCCATTCATGTATCGTATATAATTTTTTTGCCCCCACAGTCTCTCTCCATGGTCCATCAGTCTCATTTCCGTCTTTCTCCCATTCCTCCTTCCTCTCTCCATTTTTCTGTCTTTTATACGTCTCCTCTGTCCCTTTCTTTATCGTCTTCCTTTCTTCCTTTCCCTTCTCCCACTCCCTATCCTTCAGTTTCATACTCACTTCATCTCGTCCTTGGCCTTGCTTTTGCTGTCTCCATCACCCGCTGTGCCTGCATTCGTCCTCTTACCGCAGGCAGAAGAAAGACCTACGACGCTTCGCGCCTTCTCCCCTATCTGAAATGCAGGGTGCGCGCGCCCCAGAGATTACATCTATATTCAAACTTGCGCTGCGAATGTAAACACATTCCGGACGTTAACAAAAACCGTCATTTTAAAAGTTTGATGACGCAGAAGGACTCGTGCGCAGAATAATAGAAAAGCATGACAGTCCTGAGAGCGCGTTTACCGCGTGACTGGTCTCATCCCACTGGTTTGGTCGTTACGTTTGTTGTTTTAAACTAGTAGCGCTACAGCAGCACGTACTTTCTTGTATACGTTACGGCTACGAAATACAACACCGCAATTTCTCACCATACGAACACATCTCACCCATCACTTGTAAAACCCATTATCAATCCCAGCGCATTGGTTGCGAAAACTGATTCTTTTAAAGGTAATATATAAACACAAACTGGATAGTACAAAACTGTGTTACGTAAGCGAGAAACATTGTTGTCTAACAATGAGAATTAATTCAATGAATCTCGAACTGCCGTGTCGCGGCGTTGGCATTCTTGTACTGCGACTTGATACGAACGTTTTCATGAAAACTTTGTTTTTTCTAATATATATCAACTTTCATTATTTAAATACTGTCCGCACTAGTATCCTTCTTAATCAAGACAGCTACTGAAACTATTATTTTTTCTGGATGAAATGAAATATCGGAATGAGTCGAATGTATTAAGAAGTTGTCTCACCTATTTTCGTCTCACCTTTTGGTTATGATTATCCCAGACTTGAAATCGGAATGAAATGAAATTTTGAGTTTTGCGTAATGTTTTTGCTTCTGCATGAAATCCATGTAGTCCTAAATAAAATCATTGGTGTGGAAAGAATAAGGTTGAATGAGACTGCGAGGAAAATGTCAGCTAAACGTTCATTGGGAAATGCACTCTAAATTGAAATATCGCTGCATATAATGGTCCCAAGTCTTAACGTCTTCCATTTCACGATTTACAGCTGCTAGTCTCTACTGCGCAGTAAACTTTACCGCTTTTGCTATTGTATTGCCAATTTTAAGAAAAAAAAACTTGAGTCAGAAGGGAATGAACTCGTTTTAAAAGACACAATAATTTAGTGAATATGTAAGGGCCTCTTCGGACGTAGACACTCAGCAGCGTTACCGAGTGGCGCGACTGATAAGTAAGCATTGGTTTAAATCAGTGGTGTCAAGGTATTGTACTGGTGGCAGTGGCACGCGTCGTAAACTCCGTAGCATGCCACGAGCTTCTCTGCGCAACTAGCTTCGGGAAAGGAAACTATTAGTAACCCCGCCGTTTACATTAGGGATGGCGTTGTCTCTGGTGGCGGGATGACGAAATGCGTGAAGGGGTGATTTCGTCGTGGCACTCGTGCCACGGATTCCCGCTCGTGGCATCGACCTTTACAACTGGTTTAAATGGAGGCCTTCCCACGAGAGTGCGAGTCGCGCTGCAGTGCGCGCTCAGTAGCGGACCCTCGCCACGAGCCGCCCGGGTAAGACACCGCTACGCCGCGCCACTGCTACGGAAGCATTGGTTTAAATCAGTGGTATCAAGGTCTTCTGCTGGTGGCAGTGGCACGCTTCGTGGCACCGTAGCAC
Source organism: Acheta domesticus (assembly GCA_031308135.1). Taxonomy (NCBI): domain Eukaryota; kingdom Metazoa; phylum Arthropoda; class Insecta; order Orthoptera; family Gryllidae; genus Acheta; species Acheta domesticus. The sequence goes on from JAHLJT010004567.1 coordinate 55,772,282, forward strand.
GCTACGAGCTTCTCGACGCAATTAGCGTCGGGAAAGGAAACTATTAGTTATAATCCCGCCGTTTTACAATAGTAACGGCGTTGTCTCATATTGGGGAGGGGGGTTATGAACTGCGTGGAGGGGCGATTTCGTCGTGCCACTTGTGCCACGGACTGCCGCTCGTGGCATCGACCTTGACAACACTGGTTGAAATGGAGGTCTTCACACTGGGACACTCATCGCGGGGTTTTACCTGCTGCGGTCCCTTTGTTCGTCGGCGGCGCAGACCTACCCCCGCGGAACTCTCCCCCTTCCACTGCATGCGGGGATGGTCACGTGGGAAGAGCTCTCGCGCCACTCGGAAGCGCTGCTGAGTGTCTACGTCACAAAGAACCCTTACGCGTGAAGCAGAGACTTTCCATTTTTGTCCAGATAAAACAATGATAAGGTTACATCACACCATACGGACCTAACGGAGTGAATCACTTTTCTGAATATGGGTGGAGGCAAATACCATTGCAGAGTCGGCGATGTCAGATTAAGCTAGTCCATTAATAACTTTCCAAAATCCAATGAATTTGAGGACTAACAACTTTATTAATGTTTGCTATCCACATCTTTCATTATCTTTCTCAAGATACATTTTTTTATTAGTTTTCTATATTTCGTTTACATTTTCCACTTAACATAGCAGAAGCTTGTTTTGCAGGTATTTGTTTAACTTATAAAAAGATATCATTTTTGAGACATCGAAACTCCGTATTTGCTAATTTTCGATTGCCATAAAATATTTACTTTAAAGAACATCCAATTTTCTGTACTTGAGGTAACGAATTCGATTCCTTTGACCCTCTACGGCTCATGATTAGAGGAGAAAATTAGAGGCTTAAGATGCTTGGGGACTTAAGGACTTCTAAGGGTTAAGAGGTTTTACTTGGAGAAAATGAGGAAAGATCTTAAACTGAGCCGCAAAGAATAATGTAATGTAATTAATATTTCTTAGGTCTTTTTAAAAGGTAATTTCTCCTACTAAATAAAATAAATCTTGACGAGAAAATTGTTGGGAAAAATTTAGTTAATTTCTTGTCACGAAGTGTCAAGAAGGCATTAAAAAATTGAATGTCAAGGAAGTAACTTAATTTCTTTAAAAGTTGAGTTTTAAGGAAGTAAAAGTTGACATATTTTTTTAATGTGTAAAGATTTGTTTGAATTGGAATGTATTTTATAATATTTTATTTAATTTTTTAATAAACAGTAGCATTGCACAGTTACTTAATTTTTAATAAAGAATTCGAAACAAAACTTTTAAAAAAATCATTGTATATCACTAAGAGAGTGAGTACAATTGTAAGATATTTAATAGCTATCAATTTGCTCAGTATTTGAGGGGAAATTGATAGCTATTTAATATTTCAATTGCACCCATTAAGGGAGTGTGTGCAACTGTAAAATACTAAATAGCTATCGATTTCATTATTTCGTATATTAAAAGTACTCCACCGGAAGTGTTCACCGAACCTACAGTTCTCAAAACATCAAAGAAAACTGAATTTTGTGGGCTCCATCATTAATTTAGAAGCGTCAATTACTGCATAAGCCTTTGTCTTTGAATATTTCAGAAGGCTCTTTGATGATTAAAACCGGTTGGATTGAATATCTAAACATGTCCTTTTTGCTCTGCTCGGTTGCTAGAAAACATTTCGCAGGAGGCTCCAAATTTACCCCCTCATTTTATATTTCCTCTAAAAAATAGAAAAGATTATAAATCCACGTCATAGTTTCTTAAAAAGATATACGGTTAGCGGCTTTCATGAATAAACATGAACTCGTAATAATAGTAATTTAACAGCGTACTACAAATTTAAATAATTTCTTTCTATAATTAAAAACGATCGAGAAATTGATATCACCTTGATTAGGAAATCGCCAGTGTATAAAAATACATCAAAAGGAAAGACATTCTATATCTTCTCTTTATTTCTGGAAAATGTTGTTGGAAACACGCTGTTTTTTGCCCTTCGTGCTTATTCATTATTTTTAATTATACAGGTGCCCTTAGATTACAAGCCCGACATTCCAATACAGAGTTTTCAATTGCACCTGCCTATTTCGTGCGCATTTTTATAACCGCAAAACGTAAATCTATGCGTAGGTGATTATATAAAAATTAACACGTTCTGCCAAGAAGTCTAATATTCTCTAAAAACAACCACTTCAATGAATCTCTAAATTCAACAGATGTTAGAAACGTCTTCAAAATTAAAATGTCTTAATCATGTTAGATACTCTCCTTGGGAACCAATAACACACTAAAGGAGACGGTTGCCATACAAAAATAACAATTGTAGTTCTAATATGAATGCAAGAACACATTTCATCCAATTGCGGAAAATTCTAACTACCATTTTTCGAAATAACGAAAAGATATGTGAAATAGAGAATTATGATATTAATATTTACATTAGTGTACAAATTTCCCTTTTTTCGAACGTCACAATTTATGATATTGATTGGAATGTAAAGGCAAAGCCTCGTGACAGCTCATTCCTTTTAGATATCGTAATCACGGTTTCAACAAGAAATGTTAGTAACTACTGATTGCTTATTATCAAAAAACATCGTTTCGTTCGCAGAATTTCAAATTAACGATGCGTTGTGGGCTAAGATTGTAATTTGAATTAGGCTCAAACCATCGAATTTCGTTATTATTCTATATCTTTTCTTTAACAGCTTTGAATTGAATTGATTTGCCTTATTTTACGTGTGGAGATTCAGGCCATAAGGCCTGCTCTTCCGTCTGACCACGCAAATTTTGCTACGCTCCTTCCACCAACTAGTGGAGAAAGAAGGCATTCATGGGCGACAAAACAGGCGATTTTGAATTTTTGCTCAGGGGCGTCATTTAGGCTTTAGAATATAGCACTAAATCTACGAACATGGCCGGCTGTACTTCCCCTCCGAAGGATTTTTTTGCCTCTAAAAATGAACGGCATTGATCGGGTTCGAACCCACGAGCTTGGGTAAAACAGTCCGATACGCTAACCGTTACACCATCCCCACCACATCTTAACAAGCAACTTGCTGCAAGTGACGTCTTCCATGTATCACGTGGCACGTACTCAATTTTATCATATAAACTATCGTTCATATTTCATTAGTCACAAAAGTAGACGAATCAGCTCCCTCAGATCGCTCCCTCTCGCTAACATCCCTCACGTCTAGGAGAAGACGCAAATTGTAAATTTATGAATTGTCTAGTATTAACGAACTTCTGCCGCAGTTCGTTCACGTAAGCTTTGGAGGACGTCACATTGCAACGAAGCGCAGTCTGCCTCTTTCTAGTTGCTCGTTTCGCAACGCGGCCGCCAGCAACAATTGCGACAGCGACGGCAACGTCGCAAAAGTTTATGAGGCTTCCCAAGCTTCATTTCCCGTCGGAGGCGACGCGTCAGGACCCGCCGCGGCAACGTGGAAGGTAGACCGCAATAAAAAGTGCGCTTTGCTCCTTACAAAGGGAAAGACTCGAAGCGAGACGATGGATTTCCGTTCCAATTTAAAGAATTTAGCGCTAAACGCGTCCTCCACCCCCACTCCCCGCTCCACGCCTCGAGATGAAGTACGGTACAAAGCCAGCAAGGCGGCAGAGTAAAAAAAAAAGTTCGGAAAGCGGCGACCGTTGAATATTTCACGGTCGCAAGAACCAGAGTGCGTCTTTTCGCGTCTACCTCAAGCGCCGGAGAGGAATTTTTGGAGCGGTTATATTTTATTAGGCGCGCTCCCCAGAGTCAAACTTGCGAAGCAAACTTACGAAGTGTGGCCTTATAACTCCGGGTAGTGCGGGCGTTTTTATTTTATAATTCCGGGGCGTCAATAAAGGTCTCAGCGTCATGTTCTGATCTCAATCTTTACTTCGCTACTCTGGGTTGCGGTTGTGCGGAGGCAAAAGTTCACGCGGTGTATTTTACGTTGAGGGCGACGTGTGATGTATATTTCCAGCCACTCAATCCCCATATATGTGAAGGCGCTGGCCGGGGCCGGTGTCGTGCCGAGGGAGAGGGCTGGAGGGTGTTTGGCACCGCAAGCACGTGTGTGGGGCTGCCATCGCGCTCTTGAATTCGGCCGTCGTCGCTCCGGGTTCGCTGCCTCTCCTGCGGCCGCTGCCGTTGCTGCCGCCGGTGTTTCGTCCGTAGGTGAGCCTCCTCGGTGGTGGACCGCCGCCGCGATTGATGAGTGTTATGAGATTGCGGCAAGCAGGAATCTGTTAAAATTGATTTCTTCACACGCTTTCGTGATCTTCTAGTAACTAATTCCTTGATTTAATAGAAACCGATTTTTCGACTTTCATAATCTCTTGATACTTGTTTGTCAATCTATCTTTCGTCATCCTTCATATGATGTTAACCAAGTGGTCCATGTATTCTTTTGTGCTATCTTTGCACTTCCACATTCATTACATGTTTAATGCCATTTTATTTCATTTTATTGTCAATTATGAACCCTGCAATATCCATTTTTATTTCAAGTTACCAACTTTTGAATTCTATTTATTTAATCATCTCTCTTCTCCTTAGGTGCCATTGGGATCGGGTCAGTATTTTCAATAGGACGATCTTTCACAAATCAAACAGGTTGACGTTTCTACATTAGACCTCCATGACGGGTTGCCCTTGATAAAAAGAATGGAAAATAAGGCAACACAGTCTCCATTTCCTTGCCAGTTCAGTGAAGAACGCTTAAATTTGAGTTTGCAACAACGGAATTCCTGTTCCAGATTCCTCCATCGCGTCAAGAACTTTTTTTGTTCCTTTATGTACTACATTTTCTCTCTGCATGTTTATCCCACCGCTGATCTGGCCATGCAGCGTCCCGCCGCCGCTCCATCACCCTCATGCGGCGACGTTTCGCCCCGCATATATTTAAAGGCAGCCTCCCGCCCGCTTGCATGCGGCCTTCGCGTCTGCGCCGATGGCAGCGGCGGCCGAGCGGCGGGCCAGGGGCACCCCCTGCGGAAGTGACGTCATCTGTCGCCGGACGTAGCCGCGGGCGGACAACGACGGACTGCCACGCGCCGGCGTTCCATTTCCTCCGCCGCCGCCCCCGCCCTTCGCGGCGATATATCTGGCGCACAGAGCGCGTGACCGCCGTGGGGAGGTCGGCCGCCAGCGCCCCCTCCGCCCCCACCACCCCCTCCGCCACCTCCGCCCCCTCTACCCCCTCCGCCCCCTCCGCCCACTCCGGCCCTTGGCCCCCTCCGCCCCCTCCGCCCTCTCCGCCCCCTCCGCCCCCTCCGCTCCCTCCGCCCGCCCTGCCCCCTCAGCCCCCTCAGTCCCCTCCGCCCCCGCCAACCACGTCCCCCGATCCCAGCCGACCCGCCCCCCGCCGACCTCACCTCCCGCGCCGCCCGCTCTGCCCGCGACGCCGCCAACGCCCGCGCCTGCGCCGCCGCCCTTGTCGCCCGCGGCGGTTACAAAAAGGCGCGACGTGGCGGCGGCAGCGAGGGCGAGCGCTCGGATGAAGCATTGTAGCTGCTCCGAAATGCTGGGGATGGCGTTGCCGCTAAAGAGTTCGCTCCTCCTGTGAATCTTTGTCCGAACTGAAAATCCATGCGATTTTGCCAACTAGTTAGGTTGGAATGTTTTATCTATATTTTTTATCTATAAGTGTACCCGATTTTGATACTCTTCCTAGTAATGGTGACTGACATGATGATAATGATGATGAAATTGAAAATCGAGACAAGCGGAAATGGTCGAATCTTAAAATAATTACGTGAACCTATTTTATTCACCATGAATTAGTTATGGAGCAGTCCTGCATTCAGTTCGATTCTTAGGCGGTAAAAGAAAGGAAGGAGGAAAATACATCATTCTAGTCTTTCAGTGATGATTATGATACAGGAATGATAGTGTACTGAATCTAACAGTTGAATGATGGATAAAAGTAAGTTCTGATACAAGAACTGAAATATTTAAGTGACGTTTCATGCCTACTTCTGTCTCGTTACTGCCATTGTCGTCTACGTCGAAGGTTAGAAAACCTGGATATACGATCCGCATCCAGAAAGTACGTTTTCTTAAATCGTCAACAAAAATCAAACTCCATTTCGTGGAAACACTTTATTGTAGCAAATACCGCAAATGCACTACCAAATCCATTAGGAATCTGACGCCTGGGAAAGGACCCTCCCAGGACATCCGCCTGCACCACTACGTCATGTCACAAGCATAATGCTGACCGGGAAGTAATTTCTTGAGGTGTGAGAAAAGATGGAAATCGCTGGGGGAGGGCGAAATCCGAACTATACTGTGATTTTTCTAAATTTGCCCCTCAAGGCCCGTCATCACGATGGAATATGTCACGGTATTTCGTGACGTTCTCATACGTGCCGCCAAGCGTCGCATGATCGCGACCGTATCAAGCAGTGCTTGCAATCATGCGACGTCTAGCGGTACGACAGAGAAAAACGCAAAATGCCTCGTGATATTCCATTGTGGCCATAGGGGCTTGAGGGGCAGAGTTAGAAAAATCGTACTATATAGGTCTATCGCACTATAATGGTGAAATAACACCCTGTGGAAGACCTGTTGTGTAGCCAGCTGCGCGTGGCCGACCGTATGACCATCCTCTCTATTGTAGGGATCTCGTCCCCCTCCCTCCGCGATATTCATCTTTTCTTTCACGTCAAGAAATATGTCTAGTCAGAATTAGCCATATCACGGTGACGCGGAGTTGCAGTTGCATGGCAAAAACACTGGTGCCTCTTTCAGGCAGACTTCTAAAAAACAGAGCTACAAAGGTTGATTCCACGGTACGGCAAATGTCTCAATTCTGATGCTGATGTGAAAAATAGTGGAACATGTGCTGAATATACAATAAAGTTTTTTAATATCGTTTTCTGATCTGGGAAAACTAATTTTCTAAATACGTCTCGTAAAAGCATGAGCTCCACCTTAGAATTTTAAATTAAAGATCATTTAGTTTATTATTAATGAGTAAAGACGAGCCTTTAGCTAATATTCCGCACTTACTTTCAGATTTTAAACTCATTGAAAGTCTTGTTGTCAACGATAAGACGAAAGGAAGAGCCAGTGGAGGTTTATGTATATTTTATAGGTATGACATTGCAAAAAACGTAGAAATTGTGGAAATTAATACAAACTTTACTGCAATGAAATGTTTAACAAGCATGACTGAACTTGTGGAAGTTAATGTTTACCTCAGACACGAGAATGTCAATGAGAGACTTGGAATACTCGCTGATTTTCTGGAACTGACACTTCAAGAACACAATCGACCAATATTGGTAGGGGTAGATTTCAATGGCCGTATTGGTTTCTCGAACCAGCTTTCGGGGAACACGCAACTCGCTGGATGTAACTCTCTAAATACTAACGAACAAAAACTGGTGGAGAATCTTGAAAATTGAGGTCTCTGAATTCTAAATGGATGAAGTAAATCTGATGAAGTAGGTAACTTCACTTATGTCGATGGAAAAGGCTCAAGTACCATCGACCATATTTGGACCAATCAACAAGGTATCATGCGACTGTCAATTTTTTCAATACTAAACTTCACATTTTCTGATCATCTCCCTGTCTCTGCAGAAATACACGCTGAAGGTTGGCCAATGGCAAAGCAAGAGTTCGACACCGAGAGAAAGCGCAATCTTGAAGCAGAATTGAAACTCAAATGGTGTCTTGAGAAAATGTACGAGTACTCTCAGAATTTACTAGAGACACCAACACCCTACTTGGACACTATTGATCTAGACGCACTGAGCTGTGAAATCGTCAATGCAATAAAAAAAAACGGCTAAGGACTTACATATGATGTCCCATATTAAAGAACAAGACAAAACTAAAGACAAGCCATGGTATGACAAGGAATATCGTATTTACACATAGAAACGAGAAGAAAATTTAAAATATGGTGTAGATCAAAAAAACTAGGAACGAAGAATAATTACATTAGATCGAGGAAGAACTACGTTAATATAACAAAAGAAAAAGAAAAAAGTACCAAATCACTCAAAAATCTAACCTTTCAAATATCAAGAATAATACCGCGTTTTGGAAAACAGTTCATAAGTTAAAAGGGGAAAAAAGTAAGATTTGTACAATCCCAAAAAAGTAACTGAATATTTCTACGCAAATATCTACCCACATCAAGTAATCAGTACAACTAACTGTACACATCCGATTCTAGACACAGAGATTGCTCCAGAAGAATTAATGATAAGCATTCGAAAACTGAAGAACATAAAGCATCGGGACCCGACGAAATACCCAATCTTTTCTACAAGAGACTTCCTCCAAACTGGTTGAAACAGTTACTTAAACTCTTTAACATGGTTCTCAAGACTGGAAATGTTCCATCAAGCTGGTGTGAGTCGGAAGTTATTTTGATCCACAAGAAGGGAAACAAAGCAGACCCACTCAATTACCGTGGAATAGCGCTTGCAAACTCGATAACTAAAATTCACTTCTCTGATTGCGAATCGATTGATAAAGTGGAGTGAGAATTTCAACATTTTGCCTGAATGTCAATCCGGCTTCCGACCAGGCAGATCTTGTGAAGGTAACGTGTTTGTGTTACAAGACAAAATAGGACTATAGCTAGTTAAATCTCAAGGAAAACTGTATGCAGCGTTTATAGATTTCAGAAGAGCTTTCGACTCAGGGATCCAGAATATTCTATGGGAATTACTATATGAATCCGGGGTACGCAGCAATATTATAAAGATTCTTCAGAATCTTTATGGAAGAGCATCTATGAAAGTGAGAATCAACACCCATTCTACTACCAGTTCGATAGAAGGTGATTCATTGAGCCCTACACTATTTGCTCTTTTCCTTCAATACATTACCAGTTTCTTCGTGGATAAAGGTTTCACTGAGAAAAAAAATCAAGACGTCAGACAGAATGAAGTCAGTGAGGCCGATGAAATACAGAAGAGAAATTGGAATAGAGAGAAGAGCTGTGAATATACGTAGCAATTTGTAATAGGTTAATCGTGTAAACAAATTAGTAATAAAATTGAAAAAAAATAAAGAGAATTTGTCACTCATAATTTTCTCCTACAAGAGACGCAGCTGCAGTGGGCAGAACAAGCTTCCCACTCGTGAAGCCGGCATTGACGACTATGTCTTTTCAAGTTGGGTTTCTGGTTTCTTCTTCATACAACAATATTGTGGTAGTTTACGGACGACATTCAACTACTCTAATATATTCTTTGAAAAAAGCCCCTTACAAACGGCTTTCATCTACTCTACTATACATTCTTCGTATCATAAAAATTTGCATCACAAGTTGGAAAAGGTAGCATGTACATAATTGTCTAATTGGCAATCGAGAAAGTGTTTATTTCAAAATTGTAAGAAAAATATGGAAAACAGTTTGTTGTAATTTCAAGTTAGTCACCTATTTTTAAAGGACTTCACAAAAAATACATTAGTACGTCTTACGAATAATGCCTTTGTTTTCTAGAAGAATTAAAAAGTTATTTGACGATACAATCCATTTACTAGAGGAATAAAAAGTCATTTCACGATATAATTTGTTTTTCACTGTAATGTATCCAGGCTCTGTGTATTACATTTCAGTCGTATCATGCAATACTCATGAACATTTGAACTTACCATATTCTTCATAAAAGAAAACGAGTGACTCACACTCACCTGTAACAAAGAAAATGGCAATTAATACACACTTGTGAGAAAATTTTAATAATTCACTGACTGCCTAAAACTAACTACGAATAATTTGATTTTTGATTTTAATGTGTGATTTTAGAACAATATATAAAAATATACAGAACTACCTTTGTGAAAATATTGCCTCATGCTCTCGGTCTTAAATGCAATTTCCAATTTGTAATGGAATTAGAGGAAAATTGATTTGTCTACATGAAGGTAAAGATACTTTAATTCACACACCACGTTTCTAATTTGTAGCATTTATTTCTTAATACATTACTAGAAAATACATTACTAGAAAAGTATTTGTAAAGAGATTTTAACTTCTAATACTTTAACTTCTAACTTCTAAAACGTTACTTCTTCCTAACAATTCATATGCATTTCATTCAGTGTACCGATCTGAATTTAATATGAAAGAAAATTATATTTCATTTCATTTCTATGCCAAATATACCATGCATTGCTTGTTTAAAACAGTATTACATTAATTATAAAATATACAGTATATCGGATATTCTACATATTGCAAAGATAAAACTGTATTGATAAAACAGCTTGATAACAATATGGCAAGCGATTTTTTAAAAAAATGCTCCGGGTTATATAATATTCGAAACTCATTCAGGAAACATCGAGATAATTATCTTCAATTCGTTCTTAATGTGAATTATTGTACCATATTAATTCAACAAACAAGAAATAAAATGTACAATTAATTTGACTGTGAATTAATAAAAGTTATTGGAGTGCTCGGGAAACTCGCCATTGCACTGAAACATTTTCCATTTACATGGAGCTTTAATATAAAATTATTAGGCCGTACTCCCTAGAGACAATATATTACGAACGTGTATAAAAACGAATACGTATTGAATTCTATTGAAAAATATTAATGTGTAAAGACAATTAAAAATGACTTGATATTGAAATTTAATAACACATTGCCATTTTTTAGCTTTATGATCATCTCTGAAAATGTAATACTTGCGGTTTCGAAATGCACATTCTGCTTTCTAAAACATTGGAATTTTTCATGAAATACAAAGTTTCTCCCGCTCCAAGATGGAAATTCGCGTCAGCTTATGTCCATGGTATAAAAACGCTCCCTTGCACTTTTTCTCGCTTTGAAAGGAGAATACATGGGCTGGACCATAAATACTGCCTGTCTGACCCATTTTGTGTCATATTTTATAGAAACTCCGTGAGCTAGGTGCCGGCGGCGCCGAAGCAGCCGAAGACTTTTTTGCACTTATTTTACGTTGCTAATGCTGAGTAGTGTAAAAGTGGACCGTGCCACCTTCCAAAGCTTTTAAGGTTCACGTCGTGTATCCGGTTCAGTTTTTCACCTTGCGTAACGTGGCGATAGTCGTTTGTTTTTTGCGCGTGGCTGATCGGATTAGGGTGCGTACGTCGGGCGGTAACAAACGGCGATCGTACATAACTAGAAAATTCCGCAAGAAATGTTGCTTATGAGTCTTACGGAATGTGGCCCTGTTTTACGAGAGGGATCCTTGGACTGCTGTTTTGCTTAGAAATTAATGATATTGCATCAATATACAAGAGAGAAAAGACATATTTATAAATTAACTACACGACGCACATCATGAATCTACACGCTAAGTGCTGAAAAAATATTTTAATTATTTATAAAATGTCTTAGGTTATTGCATAACTTCTTGAATTTAAGAGAAAAGTATAACTCTTTAAGTAAGGAAAATAATGAAATATAAAGATCACATCCAAGAAATGAAGGATGTTTTCTAGTAATGTTTGATTTTGTTTTAAATTCAAAGTCACCACATTTTGTGAATATTCCAAAGTTTAAAAATCTGCACTCGACTTAAATATCAGTAATGATCATTATGGGGGCGCCCCCAAGATGGGTTGAATTGCGAAATATTTTCGGTTCATTGGGTTAATTTTGTTGTTCGTGGAATCTATTCCAGTGTTTCGGATTGTAGATTGTGCATTTTGAAACCGCAAATATACTTGAGGTTAATAATTTTTGCCAGAGTTGACCATGTAGGCAAAGACTAATTTTTTAATGGTGTTTGTATTTTGGCTCTTGTCTCTTGTAAGATTAACTTTGTATTGTGTATTTTCAATTGTCCTTAACGTTAAAATTGTAATTTGCCTTTAAACTTCAATAAAAATTTGTTATGCGAATCTTAAAATGTTAAAATAGAAATAATTGTAATAACATGTTGTACTTGGAAGAAATAGTGTAACACACCAACTCCCTAATAATACTTCGAAAGAGCAGGAAAATGGTAAAAAAATTGTAATGTCAAGTACAATGCAATTCAAGGTTTTATTCAGAAGATTGTGCTCATTGCATTGCCTTTCAGCAAAACAATATATTACTGTATAATGTACTGTAAAGTATTAATAACAACAAATATTCCCATAAGAAAAAAATGTTATCTACTTGCATCTAGCTGTCTCCTCTTAACTACTGAAAAACTTGAGCATTACCATTGCTGATTTACATCACGAAAATCACTGGAGTATAAATTTTCGCGCCTTGCTCTGCTTGCCCTCTGGGTCACCAAGAGCCGCGAATACCTCCCGTGCAGCACGACTAAACACGACGTAACGTGATATCGGCTCTCCGGCAGCGTCGGAGTATCTCAGGAGCGGGACATTAAGATGCGGCTACCCCCTCTCCCTCCCCGCGTCGCACGGCGATATCGCTGCGGCGCTCGGGTGCCGCGCGATAACACGAGTTACGGGCGCGCGCCGATAGAGCGTGCTGGCAGCGCAGCTTTTTACACCCGCCCTCCCCAGGCCGCCCCCTGCCCGTCGACGCCGTTGCTGTTTATTGCGCCTCGCATACACGCGTCACGCGTCCTCCCAAACTCCAATACAGTAGCGATTCATAAACAACAGAAGCGCGCGCAAAAAAATAATTCCATTCCGTTGGCGGCTATTATTAGAAGAGCGGTTAATTAAAGCGAACGTAAATTCTGAAGCTGACAGCGACGCCGCGCCGTCCGTGCGAGCATGGCCGGGTTTGGCGGCCGGCTGCTGCGGCTGTGCAGTGGGGACCGCGCGCGGCCTGCTGGTCCTGCCGGGCGCTGCTGGTTGTACAATGGTCGTTGTTCGAGATACGTTCTCTAAAGTGGTCCTTGGCGCCAGTGCTGAGCCCGGGCGGTCAAGCGTTCACGACGTCCTTCTTCGGATTGTTGTTGAATATAACATCGGCATTATTTTGGAGGATATTTGCACCCTGAGAAACCTGAGTGTGCGTTACCCTTAAATTTATGTTCTGTAAATAAAAAATGAACAAAATTATGAGTTAAACAACATTATAATTTTTATGTCACAAAATCGCATACTTAATGAAAGAAATATATTATTTAAAAAATGTTAGTGTAGTATTGTTCTGTACAGTGAGTTTCCCATAAATGGAATCTTTTAATCTCCACCTTCAATTTATATAATAAGAAGATTCGATTGTTCCCTCAATTAGTTATTGCATTTCTTACATTATGACCTTTGTGGTTGTTTTTTATGCAACCTTATCTGGGGGTCGTGTTCTTAATGTCGAATGCCTTTCAATGTGTGTTTTGCAGAATTTATGGGTCGCATAGGAAGCGGGTTTAGCAGTAAGAGAAAAATAACTTCCGAAGAGGTATAAAAAGAAAATAAACGAATTTAAACGGTTATTAGGAAGACGGAAGTTATAAATTTCATTGACGTTAAATAATACTTAATAGCTGAATTAATATAATACAATATTACGTGCTGATTGGACTACAATAAATTTCTATTATACTACATTGTATTGTATTTCAACATTGTACTGAGAAAATGTCAATGAACACAACCACCAGGAAAAACGTTCAAATTCAAATTTCAAGCTCTTTCATGTTATTCCAAAACCAAATATTTTATCCGTTAAATTTACATTTATATTCTATTATATGTACCTCATTTTTATTCAAAAAAATGAATGTATATTTCCCATATTATTTTGAATACAATACTTGACCCGATGAAAAAACAAATACTAGAAACTTAATAAACCGTTCGGTCCATGGAAAAGCTTTTGGAAAATGGATTCTCTTATTAATTGGCAGATTGACAAAAAATAAAACTCAGTTTTTTTATTTGGGGTTAATTTATATTTAATGAGTAACATTCCACTATTCTCCAAACTTATTTACACTTTACCAGTGTCAGAGGTGAAAGTATGATGTATCATATATTATAAATTATTTGTACCGCATGCATTGTATTTTATATGAGAGATTCATAGCTGAATTATCCAACGCTTGAAGTTGAACAATAATTATTTACATTTTACAATATCGGGTTTTTAGTCTTAACTCTACATTTTTATTTGGTTGGATGAAATTACTCACAAGCAAGTAGTTTTAAATTTGCAATGCACGATTTTCAACATATCGTCCCGGAATATCCGAAATACGAGACTGCTAGCGGTCTACGATAATATGGGAGACACGTTCAGAATTCGCTGAAATTCCTAAATTCCTGTGCGCTTGCCTCTAAAAACCCTACAGAATTTTGTTTACTCACATTCATTTTGGTTTTTATACAATGGTTTATCTTCATGGCAATAGCTGAATTCGATAAAATCGACTCTATCACTTGTGTAATTCAATAGAACTTTCACTACGGCAATGTTGGAATCTCTGTTTTACCAATAACATCCTATTAATTTCACAGACCACCACTGCACTCCCGTGAAATCCATTAAAGGATATCGAGATACTCATTTTTTAAAGCCAATATACAATGTTGCAAAGAACCACTACCCAAAAAAAGACACTTGAGTAAGAATCACTTTAATTAAACATAATGTACAATACTTTGATTTCTTACCTTACTCCACTTTTTTCTCGTAAAAAAGTAAATGTTCTAGTACATTAGAGGCATTAATTGACTTTGATTTAAAGGAGATCGACTCCCCCACGCCTTTTTGTCGAGTGATTGAGATAAGACCTGACTGAAGATAGCACCAGTAAATAGAAGATTGAGGTAGTAACTGCAGTTCAGCAAAACAGATTGCAGTTCAATACGAGGGAAACTAGCTATGAATGCAGGAACAAGAAAATATATATCTAATTTACCAAGCTGAATAGATACAAACTGAATTGTTTAATACATTTTGAAAAGCATCCCTGATGACTACTTCAGCCACACAAGTATTCCGTTCACCAACTGGATTAGATGGACGGGGTCGGGAAATGCCGGAGCTTGACTGAGCTGTTTCCGCTCTCCGCGTGCTGGCCGGCCTGCCTGGGAGGCACGATCGACGCCCGCCCCCTCCCCTTCCCACCCCTCCAACCCCCAACGAAGGCCGACAAGTTGGAGGCGGCGCGGGGCGCTGGCACCGAAGTTCGCCCATTACGGGAAGGAGCCCTGCTTCTGCTCGGATGGCGCTCGAGCAGTTCCACATCGCCTTGGGCTTCCGGCACCCGTCGCTCCGCTGCCCTCCCCCGCCCTGCCCCATCCCCTGTCCCTAAAGCGCTACCTGACGCCATTGGCTCGTGTCATAGTCCTCCCCTCCCTCCCCAATCCATCTATTTGTGTTCGACTTCGAACATCTTGATGCCCTATTGTCGGATTTAAATACAACGTTAGCTGACAGACGGTCATCTGAATGTGGTTATCCAATCGGGAGCTTCGTTATTTCAATTTCTGGTACCAAAGCTCCCGATTGGATAACCACCTCACAGGTGATGATGTCTCAAGTCTCTATATTTAAATCAAATAATAGTTACTTCTTGGCTGTTCAGGAGTCGCCGCGTCCTACGCACAGAGGACGTTTTGGTCGTCATGCTGAGACCTTCTTCAGGGCGTAATTCCGCATTTCTAGGAAGCGACATCTCCCGGTCAGCCAAGAAGATACTGACTCCGGTCCTGGAAGCCTACGCTTTCTCATGCTACCCATTCATAATCTTGTGAGTAGCAAATTACTATGCTAATAGTGCTTGCATTTCTTCCGTGTTCAGCCACGTAGTTGGCCATCTCATCTCCATTCTCGCAATCAACCTTTCCGCTTCTCACTTCCCAAATCGTCCTACCTAACCCCAACTTGTTAATTCTTTCCAGCTCTTTCACGCATTCCCCTCCATCGCTTTGCGGCGGCAGGATTTTCGACACTAGCTTGTCAGCAAAGTCGAATTCAGTCGCTGTCTGGATGAGAATTCTAGCAGCCGACTGCTCTGATCGGTAGTTTTCCGTGGTTTCTCCGATCAACACCAGGCGAATGCCGGAGCAGTACCCTAACAAACGGGCCATGGACCGCGCGCGATCTTTCCTTCCTCTTCCTTGTCCTAACCTCTCCTCTTACACACACACACACACACACACACACTAACATGCACTACACTACCACACATGCCGGGAGACCGGTCGGGAGCTTATAGCTTGTCCTGGCTGGGGCGTTGTCCGGCTGGTGGGAGATACCTGGTTGAGAGGAAAACCCCGCTAGTCGACGGTAGGTCGGCACCAGATCTAGCCATCCAGTGGGGAAAAGATCATCGCCACCTCCCGAGAAAAACACGCGCTACACTTACGGGACTAATGACCTAAGTAGTTGACGTACCCGGAAACACGAATCAATCAATCAATCAAATCCATCGCTTCGGTCCTTCTCGATCCTTCGTGTCACGCCCATCGCCTTCTCTCCACCTTCCAAGCTTCACCTCTTTCCTCCCCATCCCGTCTTGCGCCATTCAGCCTCATCACATTTGCATTCCCACCTTGCCAAGACTACCCATATCTATTCTCTCATCACCTGTCCCCTTCTCATCCGTGGTCGCCGCCTCACGCATAGTTGAATCATATTTCGCCCCCTCCTTCGCCATCACCCCAGTCAGCACCACCCTAATCACTGCGTCACTTTCACCACATAACTCGCCATCGTCTCCCCATCACTGTCTTTTTCATCACCGTCTCCATCATCTTCATCGCCTCTTCCATCATCACCGTTTCCATCAAAATATCTGTCACCCCCTCTTCATCACCCCCTCTTCATCACCCTCTCTTCGTCGCCCCCTCTTTGTCACCCCCTCTTCATCACCCCCTCTTCATCACCCTCTCTTCGTCACCCCCTCTTCGTCACCCCCTCTTCGTCACCCCCTCTTCGTCACCCCTTCTTCGTCACCCACTCTTCGTCACCCCCTCTTCGTCACCCCCTCGTCGCCACCACCTCTTCGTCACCCCTTCGTCGTCACTGCCTTACCCATAGCCGCTTTACCCTATTGCTACCTCTCTCATTACCGCCACCCATCACCGTCACCTCAGTCACCTATTCATCCGTGCCGCCGCCGGCCGCCTTGCACTGCGTCGCGAGAGCCTGGCGAGGGCAGCGCCGCGGGCGGATCATTAACGGAAGCTGCGAGGAAGTGGGCGGAGGCGGGCGCGGAGGCTGCGTCACGGAGCCCGATTGACGACTCGATATCACGCCTTGGGCTGGGCCCGGGGAGGGGCGCGCCAGGATTCTAGGAATCGAGGCCATTGGAGCAGCTTCGGCGTTCTTTTCGCTGTTGCTTTTACATCTGGCAGCTCCTTTCAATTCTTTGCTTCTTTTTTCAGGGATCTAATTCATTTTAACTTCGCATTATCTCATATTTCTTCGAATTCTCTGTTTTTTTCTGTACATAATTGATATTCTGTGTAGCAAGAGTAGTACTTAAAAATATTGCGAATTTCAGTGACTTGGAGTTCCAGGAAGAAGAATAACGTGAAACATATAAAGATGAAGATGCTTGTTACGTGCAACACAACAACATTCATGCACACGGAAAGTTATTGGAGAAGTATCTAATTGGAGACTATTTTTTGTTATGTATAAATTTCAAGTAAGTTGCTTGTTTACCATTGTATTTACAAAAATATACTACAGAAAAATGTCTAAAGTGCTTTATTGACGAGAATTGACATTATTGCTATTTTCGTCACAAGCAAGAAAATAATTTCTTTCCTCCAAAGTGGAGCAAATTAAATGTCATTGCAAAATTTTCCTTCTGTAGAAATTATATAGAGGAATAGAGCTCACTCCGAGATAACACTATACTCGTTTTTGTTTATTAAGATAAAGTGAGACGTGATAGACGTTGTAACAACAAGGTAAAAAATCTTGCATTTTTACAGTTCCTTTGTAAGATATTCATGTTTCACTCTGTAAGTTTACGTTGTATTCCAAGCACAAAGGTTGTTCAAAGGACACAATGAACGAGACTTCCGGGTTTACAACCCATACATACGCGTACTTCCAGCCTAAAATATTACCAGACCCATGAAATATATGCTCCGGAGGATGCGGTAATTCGGTGCCCGTTGAAAAGTCCTTTTGCAGCGACTCGCGCATATGAGGTTTCGCAAGTGGTCACGTGTTTCATCTCCGTTACGAGTAAACAAGCCCTGCCCCCGGCGGAGGGCGGCGGCGCGGAGCCGCGGCCTGCATAAAGAAGGCATCGGGCGGTTTGCGGGCGCGGAAGTGGGCGCGTTCTTCGCTTGTTCGTTTTACATCCGGCGGCGGCGGCGGCGCCGACGGGCAGGGCGGGGCGGGGCGAGGCGGGCCCTCCCCAGATGGCCGTGATTTGCGTCTGCGGAGCGCTTCCTTCATGCGCCTGCCGCTCGTCGCTTTACGGCTTCGCCACGGCCCGCGCCCTCCGCTTACTTCCCTCTCGGGGACCCGTTGCAAGTTGCCCCTTCCCGCGTGGACGCTGCTTTGCGGAATTTCTTCATTTGCGGAAGGCTTTGGAAATCGGGATGCACGAAAATACGCTAGTAATTCAAGTAATTTATTGCCTAAGTTTTATTCGCTTAATCACGTTTACATTAGGCATATTTATTTTATTTTGAACTCTTTTTAGTAACCCTTAGTTTTGGTTCGCAAATCCTTAAATTTCTCCTCTTAGTACATTCTGTTATCTTCTAATGACGATGGCTCGTCCAAATAGACTTCAATTATAATGATTAACTATTATATTTTTAGCTTTTTAAATTCTGCTATTCAACGTGGCTTTACACACTTGCTCTTCTATGAAATAAACTTGAAGAAAAGTAAGAAAAGCAAATAAAAGAAAGATAAATCAATATTGTTGATTTATTCATTGTTATCTAATTTATTATCCAACTCATAATTACTTTACTCTATTTTAATTAAATGCCAAATAAATTCCATATCAATTTCGCAGAATTTCATCTAAGATAATAATTCTTTTCTGCTTTTTTTCGGCATGGACGTTTCTTTTCTTTTGCTATTTATTTCCGTTCGTTAATATATTAGCTAACAACTTCTTAATTTGGTCTTGTCTTTCAGTTCACTATTGGCGTTTACTCTTACATCATTCATCAACATTATTTTCTGTCCTTGTATTATTTCGATTTGTACACAGGCGTCCGCACGGGAGGTACCAGAGGGTCAGTGGCTCTTCTGAAAATTTTAAAAAGGACTCTGTAACGCTAGGTAATACATGATCCTGTATATAATTTAAGCTGACAGTTTGGGAAATTTATAAAGGGCTTTTGGGGAAGAGGTAACAAAAATGATATTTGCAATTCTGTAAATGATTCAATATAAAATCAATTGTATTTGTTAATTTTATTATTAACGTTACAATTTTGTTTAATTAACTTTTTAATAAAATAGTTACCATGTAAATAAATTCGTTTAATGCAAAAGGGTGACCAGAGGAATCTAAAAATGTAGGCACCCCCTTCTGGTTTTACGCTACTCACGCCTCCGGATTTGTATGATTGTATTCATTTCTTCTTAATATTCACATTCTCATCAGGTATCACATCTCCTCTTTCTCATCTCTATCTCAACTCTCTCTTTCTGTCCCTCTCCAGCTCCCTTCCTCTCTCTTCCCCTTTCTTCTCTCTCTTCCTCTCCTTGTCTCTATCGCTCCCTGCCTCCCTCTGTTGCCCTCCCTCCTACCCCTCCCGGCTGCCGCTGCGCCCCTTCGCGGGGGGGGGGGCGCCGCCGCCTGCAATTTCCCGGCGCCGGCGCGCCCTCGTGGGAAATCGCGAGTGCGTCTCACAGCGCTTCTTCCGCCGCGTAAAACTGCAATTTCTGGGTTCGCACTAGTTAGCGCGTAGACCGCGCGCACCCGCCGCCCGCCCGCCCGGGTCGCGCCCCAGTCCATGCGTTATATTTATCGCCCCAATTTATCAGACGTCAGGGCGTGCGGGCAATTACATTGGGTGCCTTCGTGTCCGGGCGCACCCCGCCCGCAGCGCCGGCCGCCGCCGCTGCGCCGCTTTCGGACGGTCTTCCTTTTTAAGAGACGCATACCAATGGCATTCCGGTACCCGAAGAACAGCATTGGGAAGGGCACCAGCGACCATATAATAATTGCAAAACAATCAAAAGTTTTGTTTATTTATGAAAGAATTATACATGTGTTTGGCAATATATTACAATCATTTTCTGCAAGTTTTTGTTGAAATATTTTCGTTTTTTGAAGTATGAGAGAGTCGTATAATCTTATTATAATAATAAATATTATAATCTGTTCTTGCAGTCATATCAATGAGCACACAGTCACGTCGTGTTTTGATGAACTAGTTCAACTTTCACTTTGTTGATCGGATTTGAGAACTGTTATCTGCACCGACAGACATTCAAATTAGATAGCGTCGTGACTGTAAGAGAACACCCGACTTTCCATGAGGAACCTACTCACGGCGACTATTCCGAAATGTTCTGAAAACATCCGATAAGCTTTGAAAGACGGAACTATCACTAAGGATTCAGAAATGTTCTAATAATGAAAGTTCCAAAAGATAAAACAGTAACACCTCACCTCGATATAGGGGTGGATGGGGAGGAAATCTCTCCGCGTTACCGCCGTCGTCGCCATCTTCGTCGCGGTTGCCGACTCGAGAAATGTAAGTAATTCTAAGTTGCGGTAATAAAGAACATAATAAGCCCAGAACCCAATTATATCCCGAGGCCGGGATCCACGGAGGAACTCGGGCCTTTGCTAGAGTCGCCTAACGAGCTAGTTAAAAAGTTAGCGCTCCGACGCGGCCCGGCCGGCGTGGGTTGACGCGGCGGAGGGGATGCGAGGAGGCGATGGGGCTGTTGCGTGTCGCGCGCTTCGTGGGTTTGATCAGGTGCAGTTGGCCAACTTCCGCCGGCGGAGTCGAGAGTAATCCCAGTTTTCCCGTGAGCGGCAGATTTTTTTTAGGGTTGTGTGGTCGGGCATTCATCTTAACGGTTTTCATTTTCGTTGAAACGTTCTTCCTGTGGGTGTTGTGGAAATTTCAAACAGAAGGTAAATATGTATATTTTCTTTCAGGTTTTAGAACGCAAGGCAAAGAAAAAAATCTCGATTTCTGTTCGCAACATAATAACATAGATATAAATAAATTTTAAAATTCAGACTATTATCACGCATTTTCTTTTAACATCTATTTATATTTAACATCATTATATTTGTTCACTAATTAAAAAATGAGTTTTTCTGTTGTATTTGTGAGCTTTATAAGTATTTACGAATTACATAATCTTAAATATTCAAAATCAATCTACAACCCTTCATTTTCACCTATAATTTTTTGAGGAGTTTTTTACCCCCTAATTACCTCACATTTGCAAATATTTTTCGTTTGGTAGTTTGTGAAATTTTCTCTTCAGTAAAAATCTTTGTGTCTGTGAACAGATTTGAAATACATCAGTAAAATGCTATTTTTCTCGCTCATTCAGAATTAAATACAAATATTCAAAACATTTTCTATATTTGAATTTAACTTCTGTTGGCGTATGATAAAAAAGTGAATGCCGCAAGGAGGAGAAGTAGTAAAATACAGCGCTTCAAAAATTAACTGTAAAAGACAAAATGCTGTTTGCCTCGAGCTTTTTGTTGTCTGTATTTACTTTAGTACGCTTTCATATATTTGTAATTCCTCAACATTTATTTTCTCAACTTCATTTATAGTATTGTTGCATCTTAAATTATGCGCGGCAAACCTCATCAGTCTTTAGTATATATCACTGCATAGTGACGCTGGAGTAGAACGTCATACAGCATAGAAACTTAACGTTCAAAACAACAACATTAACCAAGATATCGTCATTCTCAAATTGCATTTTACAAATTGTTTAAGTTAGAATCGTTCTATTTATAAACATAGCATGAACGCAATTTGAATCATTAGATAACAAAAGTGTAAAATTTCACAAGTGTGCTACTTCTGTAATTTATTGTACGGGGTATTGTACTTCTTGAAACTAATTTTTTTGATTGCTTTTAAGAATCTCGTTCATAAGAAACTATTACCTTGCTTCTCGTTATGCGACTTAATGTCACAAGGTGCGAATATTAAAGCAGATTTTATACACATCTTATTTAGCAGATTTTACACATTTTACATAGCAGTATTTAATAAACATTTTTTATTTAATATCTATGTTTATTGCTTAAACTTTCTCAATCGCACACGCTGAGTGTTTAACAAGTCTCGTCATTGTGGGCGGGGCTGTTTTCTTTCTCATTGCAGACTGAGCTAGGATATATCATCTTCGGAGGACAACTGGTCTGTCCTCGCGCGCGGTTTATTATTAAGTTTATTATTTATTTTAGAAATAGTCTTACATTGGAAAATTGAAAATTGTGAGACGATAGCTTTGCCTCAATGTTCTATTTTATGTTCAGAGAAATAAAAACGTTTTACCACCCAAGCAATCATCAGCATTCATAAATGGATGTCAGGTATATCAGTTTATTTACGATGAAAACTTTGTGTTTCAACCATACTATTACAAATTGTTGGGATTATTTACACCAAAAGCCATTATTAGAATGCTAAAATACTAATATTTTGACGTAACACTGAAACTTAAATTCACGATGCAATTAAGAAGCTTAAGCCTTCCATTAACACTTTCAGCAAATTGAAATTGAAGAGTGCCATTTACACGAAACAATGAAACGCAATTAGCAACAAACTCAACTTGCATGAAAGAGCAATTTAAAGAGGTTCTTTGGAGGATTGTGGAGTTATTAGAACTTTGGACGCGCCCCAACTTTCAATATGCTCCGGGATTCCTGAGACATTCTTAGATTGCGGTGAACGACGGTCCGCCAAAGGTCTCACCCAGGAAACACTCTCCACAGCTACGGAGAAGAATGCCTCGCGAAGGAATTCCTTTATTCTCGGCATTGTGTCGGCGGAGGCAAAATCACGCGCGAGACCGGAGGGAGACCTGCCCCAAGATCCAATTTCGGAGCTCGCGAACTCCGGGACTCACTTATTGAAGGCGACATTCTTCGCTCGCCGCGAAAGCGCCGGCCCACGCGCCTCCTTTGCCGCGGTCATCACGGCGAGTCTCGGAGGGCTACAGAGTCTTGACTATACCACTCTGATTTCCGTGTCCATGAAGTTAAAACGACGACCCGGGCCCCTGAGTTTCACGGCGATGCTTAAGTCGTTAGTTTCACGGGAGGCAATGAGTAGGTGGGTTGCCGACCCTTGGGCGGGATTGGGGGTGGGGTTCGTTAGTCAGCACCCTATGTGCAGCAGGGTGGCGGGCCTCAAACCCATTATAAAAGTCCAGACAGGGAGCATGAACCTCCCTGACGAGATGCCTCCCTGACGGGGTCCCTGAAGCCTCCCTGACGAGGTTCTGGCGGTACTCAAGTCGATAGCTTGAGGTGGTGAAGGCAGTGAGGAAATGCGTTGGGGGCCCCGATCCCCCTATGGCTGCGGCTCGCGGGCCCCAGTTGGGCACTTGGCTTCGTCGTGATGGTGGCCAGAAACTCTGTGCACAGCGGAGGGACTTGTCCCGGCGCATGTGAGTGGCGCGTTGATTTGACTCCTGTACCGCCCTGGCAAACCGGAAGCTCTGAATTAGTAGGGCTGCCAGACCCAGACAGAATGGAAACGTAAACTGTGTGATGGCAAACTGCGTTCCGTCGGAATCCAGATACCAGTCTGTCGGCATACTTGCGCGCGGCGGGGGTTGTAGGGTTTCTGCTACTACTGTCCATGCATTTCTCTCCGTGTCGGAGCACACTACATAATATAATATAATAAATAATATTAATTACAATATTTCTGGGGGGACAGCGGAGCGTATACACTCCTTAGAATTTTAAAAGCACGTCTGTAAAATAATTGAGCCGTACACATTCATTAGCTTCATTCCGGCACAAATCGAAGACAACAATCAAACAGCTACAGCGCTTCCGAGAAAGCGTAATCGCTGTCACGTATAAAATCAAATCAAATTAAAATAATGCGTTTTAAAATAAATTCACCTGGTTCAAAATTCACCAAATTCAAAATCTCACGTAAAACATTCACTAAATTTATAAAACTCGAACGTTTCCATTTTAATTAATAAAGCTCAATTTCCAATGACACTCGCTCATTGGCTGCAAGTTTTTCTCCTTGCGTCATCCGACGCAGTAGGAGTGCAGTCTGGTGTGAGCCTCGTGGCAGCAAGCCTCGTGAACGTTGTTTTCGACATGTGCTACATGTTCAATTTAAAGTCTAGTCTGTGCAATGCTCGCAGAACGTTGTTTTCGACATGTGCTACGTGTTCAGTTTAAAGTGCAGTCTGCTCTGAGCCTCGTGGCAGCAAGCCTCGTGAATGCAATGCTCGCAGAACGTTGTTTTCGACATGTGCTACATGTTCAGTTTAAGGTCTAGTCTGTGCAATGCTCGCAGAACGTTGTTTTCGACATGTGCTACGTGTTCAGTTTAAGGTCTAGTCTGTGCAATGCTCGCAGAACGTTGTTTTCGACATATGCTACATGTTCAGTTTAAAGTCAAGTCTGTGCAATGCTTGCAGAACGTTGTTTTCGACACGTGCTACGTCTTCAGTTCAAAGTGCAGCGTTTAGCAACCGTAAGCTGCAATCTCTTCATTACGAGCCTCTCCCTTGTGTCGCCTAACGCGAGGGGAATTCAACAACACTGCCTGAAATGCTGCCTCTGCCACGTGTTATGTGATGGTGTGTTTCTGGCGAGCGCCAGACTGTGACAGTTTCTTCATTGCGAGCCTTTCTGCCTCGTGTCCCCTGACGCGAGCGGAAGAAAATGTCTGCATGTGTAACTGTGCAAATGTTGATCAAACAATGTATCTCTTAGTTGCCTATTATGCTTGAATTTAATATATGTGTTTTATGTCACTTATAAACTTACTTTTCTTAAAGTACAACAGCAGTCATCTCACAAACAGATGCAACCTGTCCAAAGCTGGTCCTTCAAATCCCTCTGAATAATTTGAATTATCAAAGGTGTTGGGGGAAAGAGAACAGGATATTCCCGGAATACAAGAAAAGTCTGCTGCTCTCTCTTTCACAACCTCATTCTCCCACACTCCGTCTCACTGTTTCATGATCCACCGATGAAATAGTTAACTTCTCTGACCCTCGTAGCAGGGATCAGGCCGGGCTGTGGCCTGGTGAGCAAGGAGGTGAGCCCTGGTTCTTAATTATATGACACCGATTTCCGTTTTCTTACGAATCTCTCGATGTCTCACTCTTTTAAGAACCACCGATGAAACCGTTTACTTCTCTGAGTCCTCTGTCACACGCCAGGCTGCGGTCGTCACCGAGGGGACTGTGCAATCGCACATTGTCACAGGGAGCCATGGAGGGCTACGGAATCTTGTCTATACAAAAATTATTGCAGTAATGTAGAGTTTATCTAGCTGAACTCCTTCTCACTTGGCGACCTGAGCCGGGTTGAAGTCGTCCTGGAGAGCTATGATATCTTAACTATGCGACACTGCTTTCCGTGTTCTCGTGTATTCCTCTGAGTCTTATTGTTTCATAATCCACCGATAAAACCATTTGCGGGATGGGCTGCAGTCTTCACGGAGAGGTCTGCCCGTTCGCAAAGTGGCACAGTGAGCCCTGGAGGGATACGATACCTTAATTATACGTCACTGTTTTCCGTGTTCTTGGGTACCTCTCCTATCTCACTGATTCATGAGTTCTCAGTGAAACCCATTCACCTCGGTGAGCCCCGTTACGCTGGGCGGGCCGACCCAGTGTAAAGTTTCGGTGAAGTCTGGTCGGTCGCGAACCGTCACAGTGAGCTCTGGAGGGAAGTGGCGCCTTGGCTAGACCACACTGACTCCAAGCTGTGGGCGACACTGTCATTTGTCTAGTCGCGCAGACATAGTGATCTTACAAGAACCCGTCATCTTCATTAGAAAATACTGATTTTCGTGTTTTTGCGTACCTCTATCAGGCTCATTGTTTCACGAATTCTCCCTTAACACTTTATGCCTCATTGACACGCGTTGTACTGTTCATGTTGAAGCTAAACTGTTGTGTGACGGCACAATGATACTTAGATGTCTACGTTAACTTCACTAAAAGACTAATTTCCGTATTATGGCACCCCTGACCGAGTCTCAATGTTGCTTGAGCCCTCTATAAATATTTTTATCTCGCTGAGACACTTTGAACACGGCGGAGTACGCATGCATTTAAATGTGTTTCAGTCCTGAAGAATTCTTGACTACTCTGCTTCTGGTACCGGTACGATCCCCTACGTACCACGCTGTGCAGATTTATCGTGTTAATACTCGTTGCTGGGACCTTCATTCTGTCACAGAGCGTCGCGGTTGCAAACTTCAAGGGATGCGAAACTGTTTCCCGTCCCTCTACGGGGATCCTGGCTTCACGTGCATAGGTGCAACTCGTGGGTCGCGGATCTGAAGGCGGTGTCGCGCAGCATCACAATTGCGGACCTGAAGAGCTAAGAAATCTTTACTACACACTGTTTTTCGTGTCCTTTCGTGACCCACTTTTACAGATACCCTCTCAACCTCAGTGCATCACGTTTCTGAGCGGATTCGGGATGGGTCGAAATAAAAATAATGTTCCAGTCTTGAAGGACTGAGGTATTTTGACTTAGCGCATATTATGTGATGGACTTTCATCTCATAGTGATGCAGTCGCCGCCAATAGTGTTCTAGTGCAGCACTGTATTTTACTACTATATACCCTTGTTGCTAACAAATGGGAGAAAATAAATGAAGTGGATGGTGAAAAATTTGCTTTACTTTAAAGCTGAAGCGCGCATACAATAGAGCAAGGGGAGTAAAACGCCGCAGCTGTCAAGTCCAAAGACTAATGCGTCGCCCCATGCACCTCTTTCCTGTGTCTCACTGTATCCGCCCGTGCGCACTGTTTCACATACCCCTTCGCAGCTCGCTGAACCCCGGTTGCCTCTCGAAGACTCGTTGACGCGTCGTTTCCTGAACGTAATGCAGAGCGTCTAAAGACGTTGAGACCCAGATAGGCTGCGACCACGGTGCATTAAAAATAGGTGTGTCAACTCCCAGTCCAAAACTGAAAGTCTTTGAGGTTTCTTGTAACAGTGCTCGCATACGCGCAGCAAACGTCTTGGATTTACTGAAAATTATTTTTACACATTCAGTACGATATTATGTAATGTAATTTGTAAACTCTTTTACAAACAAAATTGTGAAATCTAACCCTACGCTGTATTCTGGTCTTCTGAGAAGCGAGTTTCCTCATCGTCACACAGCAACATATATTGGGACATTGCAAGGAAAACGCACACTATAGTCTTGCCTCGACCGGGAATCGACACCGGGTCCGCGTAGTGGAAAGCGAGTACGCTGACCCATGAGCTACCCACGAGGACTTTTTGGTACTATCTTCAGGTAATTTCTATTGAAAAGAATAGAAATACCTATTGTAATATTAAATAATTACTAAATTTGCAGAATTTAGAATAAAAAAGCAAAGATATTTCAATGATATTTTCCTGGTCGTCTATCAGAATGTTTGAAAGAAGCTTGAAATTATATAACATTTACAAAAATAATAAACACCTGTAATAATACAAAATGATTTACTACTTACACTTAACTTCTGTTTGAAAAAAAAAGGTTTTATGAATAACAAACATTGCAACGCTTTACCGCAAGAGTACTTTTGTGCGACTCAATTATGTCACTTAAAAACTAAAAAAACTTTAGCAACCATCAAAATAATGCATTTTAAATTCTAACACACCTCACCCGGCATGGCTCCCCGACCAGCGTCACCTCCCTCACTTTTGTCCGCCCCCACCCGAGCCGCCCTCTTCCCCTAACATAACCGCCGCCGCCCACACACCAACCATCGAAGCCTCTCCCACATCCGCCGCCCCATACGAGCTTCTCTGTTCCCCCCTTCGCCAGCGTACCTGTTCTCGTCACCCCGGCCTTAACCACCACCGCTCACTCACCAACCACCGTCGTCTTACACCCCCTCTGCTCCCACCAGGACAACCTAGTCCCGTCTGCGTCTAATCGCCTGTCACTACCCAGGCCTCCGCCACCATGGCCCGCGACGGCGGCGATGGTGCAACGGTTAGCGTAGTGGATTGTTATTCGCAAGTTCGCAGGTTCAAACCCGATCGAGTGAAAAAATCCTTTGTACGTCTTCCTTCGGAGGGGAAATAAAGCCGGCTGCCCCATGTTAGTGGATGAGCTCTCCACGTAAAAAACGCATCAATTCAATTAAATCTTATCCCACCACCTCCACCGCCATCCTCCGTACCGCCACTGCTGCGCTGTCCGATGCTTGGGCCACGCGCTTCCGTGACGCCTGATGATCGCTTGGCGCCGCGGACGAGGTTTCTTTCGCAGCGCGGTGTGCGCGGGCGGCTCTCGTGCGCCACCGAACGACCGGAACAATGCACGTGGCGCATTTTTTATGGCGACGCGTTCATCGACGGACGAAACGCGACTCGAGGTGGCGTCGCGCCTGAAAAAAGTTGACGAGCGCGCCTTCTGACGCTCAATGTGGTTTGCTTTGGAAGGAGTCCACGTAAAAAATTAAAATTCGTGTGGAACAAAAAGAGAAAAAAATCACTCTGGCTATAATTAAAGAAAATTTCAAGAGTCCGAGTGAATGGGTATCATAAGAACTAGAAAATTGAGCTACGTAGTTGCGTTCAATCCCAGTCTAACCTGCGTATCGAATCTCTTTGGCAAAAAGGAATTTATTTACGGAGGAAGCACTTGATTCTTTAATTAAACAGAATCGAGAACTATCTATCCTGCTATGGTAGTTCTCGTTCTTTATCATATTTTTCATCCTTGTATTGTACAGAAAGGTTAGCTGGAAGCGCGCTATGAACAGAAAATCTGTTTTATAAGCAGTCCATTTTTAATTTTGCACCGAATTCTACGAAGGTAACTGAGTAGAACTTCAGAATTATTTCTCAGATTTCTATAAAATTAAGCTTGTTGAAAAAACTAATATTTTATTAAGTAGCCTTCACTTGATTAAATAATTACACGTATTTGAAATGTGCTATTAAATCACAAACAGTTTTGTAAAAGTTAATAATTCATGTCAGGATAAGTTAAATACGATTATACAATCTCTGAACATTAAAGGAAAAAATGAACAAAAAAGTTATATTGTCATCGTATTCACAACCAATACCTAATTTCCCTTTCAGATACGATTCTTTGTATCTGTAACATTTTGATATCAAGTACATTGAACTTACATTTTTCAAAAAAAATCGTTCCTAATTCGCTCAGACTCAATCGATTTGGCGATTTAAGTTCTACATTTATCAAATACACTTAAATGTTCACCTCAGCCATAAGGTAGCGTAAGGTCATTTTTTACATCAAGTAATTGGACCGTTCTTTCAAACAACCGTTCTTTCAAACAACAAACACGCACACTAACTTCAAGAAACATTGTTCTTTAACTTTAATTGTTCTTTAACTTTAATTGATGCTCACTCTTGGTATCCAAAATTACACAATTGTTTACTTCTTAACTTCTAATACTTTCACAAGTTATAAATTTAATAATTACAATATCTTCCGTCAACAATGACCGTTATCTAGATCAGCTACATCATGACATTCCCATCCATAAGTATAATTTGTTTCTCCCCCTCTATTAACCACGAAACTATGCAGACTATGTCAAAATACTTTCAATTATCTACATAAAAACTAATAATATCCAACTAATTTTTATATAAAAGAAACTGGCATGTCTAACATAAAAAATAATAAGTTTTACTAGGGATCTTAACAATTTACTTAAAATTGGGGAACATTGGGGGATCATACTGAACATTTATTCATAATTGATCTGTTGTAAAAATCAACTTTGGCCATGGCTTCTGTGTGCGTCTGCGCACTGTTTTGTGCGTACGCTTCGAGTGCCTGGAGCGTCGTGGATGCGTATTCGAGCGCACCGCGTAATGAACGGATTGCCCTGAAGGTGGAGAGATGGGATAATGTGGGGAAATCCTCGTCTCTCTGATGCTTTGACTTCGTTTTTGCTCTTTCACTACACAGTACTTTCAGTAGAAGTTCTCGGAATTCTCGGAGGGAAGACAGAGTGGATTTGATGGCACCTTTTGTTACCATGTGTTTTGTTTTAGCAGGGAAAATATACGCTTGCTTGAATGAGAAGTGTATTCTTTTTATTTTTCTATCGCGAACATCGTTTTGTTTGCATTTTTTGTAATTATTGTATGTGAATCTCGTGCAAGTACAAGTGACTAGGAGCAAAACATTTTTTTTTAAATAATGAAGTCATAAATTTTAATGTTTCACATTACTATTCGCTAAACATTTTGTAATACAATTCAGCATGAGATTTAATGTTGTATCCACTTTTAGGAATTTTGATACAAAAATACGTACCCTAATCTATGAAGTTGTTTGTGTATTTCTTACAATTAAATCAAAAAAATATTCATCCTGGTGCTGTACTGTTACACTTTTAAATGTTTAGTGACTTTGCAAGTACTTTGTAGCACCAAGGAAGCTCATAGCTACAGGAGTTCTTAAAAAGACGAACTCTTCAGAATATATTTTTCTTCTGTCCTGAGAAAGAAGAAATTTACAATATAGTTTTGCCACAATTACATTACAAAACAAATGCTCAATTTGGCATTGTCGTGTACAGTTTCAATTGAGAAGAGATGGATTCACGTCAGATGTAGTTCAAAAATACTTACGATCATTTTTCTGCAACAATACATCTAACATGAAAACTGAGTACTGCTACTTATTGTTCGCCTTTCATTTTATTTTGTGTCGCTAATGTAGCCTGTTTTGAGTATTTTTATATTTCTATATTGCTTTTCAAAATCGTACATGTTTCATTTCGTGTAAAATGATTGTTTGTGTACTCTGTTCCTCAGTCCGAAACACAGTATCTGGGATCATTGCATGTATGCACAAATATGTATTACAACCGTATGTGTGTTTTAAGAGACCGCCTGCAAATATAAAAGTTATTTTTCGCAAAAACTCATGTGGCAATATCCCAGTTTTACAAGATAACGTCAGACTAAATATTGTTTTTTCCCTTTTGCTCAGTATTTGATTCTGCCTGAAGGCAATACAGTAAGCGTAAGGGAATACGAACATTTGAAATATGTATGTAATTAGCCAGCAATCGAGGTTCTCTGGTGGTACGAAACAAATGGATACAATGAACACAAAAAGTAGGTGCAAAAGAAATGTACACATATTGTAAAAGGAAAGTGAATGCGCAGCGAAATTGAGAAAACTCGTACAACCGTCATCAGTAGGTGCTAATCGCAAATAAGTAGGGAAGTGCGCGTGTGAATAGGTGTAGCGTGCTCAGACACGCAAACTCATTAGGGGCACGGTGCACGGCTGCGGTGTTTACCATAAGAAACGGAAGAAGGGTTGCGTGCTAATGACAGGAAGTTCTATAAATTGTTCTCTGGTGCGAGTCTATGAACAGAATGGATATTACATCTATAAATCAGCAAATGGTGGGACGCATTTGTAGATGTTTGCGATAAATAAAGCGACATCAAACGATTAACGGCAGTTTTTATTTCTTTATCGCTTTCAAGTTCAATCCGATTTTTACAGATCAATTGAAATGCATGATAGGCAGTGACAAAATTTGATACGTCATCTGCTAATTATCAGCTAATGCTATTAATTATCCTTATTCAATGAACTGGATAGGTAAAGAAACTTAAATTTTGCTAGTCGAAATGTAAAAGAAATGTATATAAATTATAATGATTGCTATTAAAGATTGGATAAACTTGAAATCTTAGAAATAAAAATACCGAAATAGAAAAGTCATTTATTCAGAGAAAGCTATAGAACAATGAAAATTCAGAAATAATGAAAGAATAAGAGAACGTGGAAAATAGATCCTGTTGCTATTAATTGGGTATCTCTGTAATGAGAGCAAATGCTAACAATAAAGGTTGGAGATAAAGTCAAGTTCAACGGGGATGAAAAAGTTTATAGATTTAAAAGACATAATGAAACCGAAGAAGAAACTCTCGAAAGAGAAATGTTCAGAAAGAATGTAAAACAGTGATCGGAGATCTAAGGCCAGCGCGAATAGAAAATTGATACAATGCAGCTAGATGGCGAAGGCAAGAATAAAGGATAATCGAAAAGGTTGGAAAAAGACACGAGGATGAAGAACTGAAATTGGCATGTGGTCCCTAGCAGGTCGAAATAAAAAGGAGATGAATAGAATATGAAATGCTCCAAGCATTTGAACATAAATAATGCTTTTAATTATTCCCAAAATGTGTTTGTATTTATGCAAATTCCTAAAATATCTCGGCTAAGATGTTCTCATTAGGCATGGTTAATTGATTTATATAAAATATTAGTTTTTAGAGAGGATTGTTTCAGCTATTTATATTCATCTGCCAATTTATTAAATTGAGTTTGAATTGTTCCGCGATCTGATAATATTTCTCATGAACAAACGCAGATTGGATGTACGCCCAACCTGGTCGACATTGAGTGAATGGATCAATTTTCCCCCGGGGCAGCGTTGGCTAATACGGCTCAGGAAGTCAGTGTCGCTGGCGGCTAACCGAGCGAGGGAGACGAAGGGCGACATCCTCAGCAGAAGGACTCGAGGGCAGAAGGGCAGTGCAGGGCGCGGGCCGGCAGCAGGGAGGGAGCGAGCGGCGCAGGGCGAAGATTACTCTGGAGATTAAACAGCTGGGCTGGCGGGTGGGCGGGCGAGGAAGGTGGGGAGGGGAAAGTAGCCGTAGGTCGCAGGGCGAGAGCCCGCGAGGTGGGACGGCCAGCGCAGTGGGGCCGAGAGACGCCCCCAATCACGACATTAGTTAATTAACAAACACGTTTAGAAATTGCTTGAAATGTACTCTTTTCAGGGTCACCAAATTCTAATTAGCTATAAATGTGAAAGTCATGATTAAAATAAACATGATTGAAAAAATAATCTAAACTGAAATTGAAGTTTTAGCTTTTTTATCCCTTCATTTTTCTTTAACTGAGGTTACAGATAGTAAAAATAAAGCATAAACAAGAACTATAGTGATCAATTGACTATCCATATTACAAACATAGAAAACTGAAATAAAAAAGATACTATAAATATTAGGCATGAGCCATTGTATTTAACTTTTGTCTAGCGATTAATTGACAATTATAGATCCCTCCTTGATATATAGCATATTTGACGGAAGTATCATATAAGGATTGCTACGGTAAATTTTGCTCATCAGTATTTCTATCACTGTGATTCGGATCCATGTTGCAGTATGTTAGTGGGCGAATGGGAACACAGTGACTGTTGTGTTATAAATATAGCAAGATGTTTGCTTTTTATTTGTATTAGTGTAATAGAAAGTTTGTGGATGCATTTAAGCAAATATATTTTAAGAAATGAATTGCGTGTCTTTTAATAGGACGTCTGAAAAAGCATGGTGATTTTTTTGGATCAGTTCAGAATTAAGTACACAAACTCGAATTAAAATTAGTTCCACTCGCGACAGATGTGCAGTAGCAATGGCTTGAAATACAATACAAGGCAGTGATGGTGAAAAACAGTGAGTGTGAAGTACAGTGAAGTACATCTGTATACAACGTTGTTGTTTGTTGTAAAGAGAGACCGGGCAATTTATCAAGCCACTTGAGCTGGGGTTCAAAGATTTTTGTAGAATATAATCAGTAATCTCTACGAGTGGAACAATTTCAAATTGTAGTCATTTAATTTGAAGTTAATCAAGCATTCAAAATAGATCATTGGAAGAATTGAAGTTAGATAGGCAATGAAGAGAAGTTTTATTTTGCAATCTACGTCTATATTTCTAGGAAGTCTCTGAAACAAAACTGCAAGCACGTGGGTATCAAAGCAAGGCGAGAACGAGTTGTATAGTGTATGTCTCTGTATGTTTGTGTGATTCTATTTCATCGTTCATCATCATCATCATTTCATCTCATCCCCCAGGACAAACAACCCTGGGGTATAAAAATGAATTCTCCCCCCCTACACAAAAAGTAACGTGCACTTAGGCCTATAATCGAGTCTGAGCCCCGGTAGGATGCACGTATCGCGTGGTCCCATGATGACCGATTCGCGAAACAAAACAATAATAATAGTAATAATAATAATAAGAAGAAGAAGAACAATAATAATAATAATAATAATAAAAACAAATCTGAAACGCCTTCATATGTGTAAACACATGCTTCAACTGGTACCAAAACCTGCCACGTGTGTTGCACTATCTTCAACACAGTACGATCAACAAATTCATACTGACAGTACGATACCCGAAGACAAGCCAGATGTTATTCGCGATTTTGAGAAAAAAATGTTTGTTGATGCTGCTGTGCCTATTGATCTGAACGTCGTAATCACAGAGGCAAAGAAACATCTTAAATACAATAATTTTGAAATCGAAATCAGCTGAATGTAAGGAGTACAAAAAATATTGCCCGACATCTATCGGATCTAAAGACTGAGAAATTGAAGTTATGGTGTTATTTAAAACAGCTCAAATGTTACTGTATTGTAGCAGTAACCACGTCACTATATCTGCTCCTAAGAAGCTGTTTGAAACCTAGAATGGATTTTATATTTCACCGATGACTACTACTTAGGCGTAAATACAGGGAACAAGCACAACAACAACAACAGCAGAATTGTTACTGAATAAAACAACAGAGGGTGGTTTTCTAAGAAGAAGCACGGACATTGCTCAAGAACGAAGAAAATTACTTTCCTGTATCATGGAAATAAAGACAGTCTTCCCGAATATTGCAATAACGCAGTGTAATATAATTCGGATTCAGTACAACAGTTCTTTACATACCAAGAATTAAAAAAAAGTAGCTGTTTTGTAACGCAACACGTGAACAGTAAGTATTTAATGGCGAATGGCCTCTTCCTTGGAGCTTCGCTGTCGCGTGATGCCAGCCATCTGTTAAGCTGTGATGCACGGAGAATGAGAATTAACTCGTCCGCGCATACCAGAAGAGGCGGAAAAACTAAATTAAATATTTGCATATTTTCGTAAAAATCGTAACTGTCATTGTTACGGATTTTCCCCATATTTCTGGTTATCAAACAAAACCCTAGAAACTTCATGTAAGGCCTCATAGTTTTCTTTCAATATCTGCGCGTATCGGAAAGTAGTAATTCAGATTATAATAAAAATAATAACAAAAAAGTAATACTTCGTAATTCGTTCATTTCGTTCATACTTTTACATCTTGTAGAGAATATTGTGTGCAGTGCTTTGCAGTAAGGTGCACAAGGGGAGTGAGACGCTGAGCACCGCGCGTATCCACGCCAGCCGAGCGCTCATAAGCGGGCGAGGCCACAGCGCTGACGCCGTCGGGCGGGCCGGGGCGGCGCGGAGGGCGGAGAATGACGGAGACGGAGGGTGACGCGGGTAGGCCAGGCCGAGGCTCCGGGCTGGGGCTCTGCGACGAAGGTGTTGCCGCGGAGACTAATGCGTGCGTCCCCGCGGGCCGCCCGCTTCTGACTAATTAACCTGCAAGACGAATAAGCTCAGCCGCTCTGAGACGGCGACGGCGACGCCCACAGACACGAAGGCAGCCGCGACGGCGTCTGGCCTCAATGGGGTGGCGGCGGTGGCACTGGAAGAGAAAGCGACGGCGAGAAATGTCGGGTTAAGTTAAACGATTATGGAAAGCGGAATAGAATGCTTTGTTGGGATTATATATTTTAAGTCGAGCGTAAATTCGTAAAATTTTCGAAAGTAAATTTGTTTATAATACATGAAGGTAAAATCTTCCTTCTGTTTCTTTGAATTACGAAAATGGAAACGGTATTATTCGCCGTCATTTACCTGCAATATTAACAAGATACATGACGTCAAATACCAGGGCTTGATTTCTGGCAGAAAGCGACGGAACGGCATTCCGTTACTTCGGGAACGAAATAGGAAACAAACAAACAAAACACAGGGCACAAACAATTCGATTTTTAGATCGACCAACTTTCGTAAACTGAAAATTAAATAATTCTCCACTTAACTGTTTCAGTTTTACGAATATTGTTAAATTATAATAGGAAAAAAAAGAGATATCGATATAAACTATTTTTATTTCCTTTCATAATAATAATTATTGTTATTATACTCTCATAGAGTCCGTGCTATTGCAATTGCTATTATTTATAATCATTAAATTATATTATAATATATAACTACCTTATTTCTTTTAATTCACTTGGGGCGCGTACCAAAACTAACCATTTTTATAAATCAAGCACTGTTTGATACTATGCTAAGCTTATTGAATGAATGAACACACACTGAGTGTATTGTTTAGTCTCCACAACATGATCTTCGAGCGGGTTTTTTCAAAAATGTTTCTGGTACTATGCTTCATTGACATTATCGTTGACAGTTCATGACTACAATGTGCTCTGTACATTACGTACTTCTGCGTGCCTTATATGTGATGCGATGAATTTAGAAGCCATATTTAGCAATAAACAAGTAAAACATTAAATTAATTTTACAGGCTTTTAGGAAAATGAAAAAAGTAATGTACATTATATATACCTAACGACCATTAATGGCTCGCCTAACGACACAGAGAATTTTAAAGGGACCATTAACTTCTCTGTTAATCATATATTACACTATATAAAAATAGTGAAGTCCGTAACACATGTTTGGCTACAAAACTTCCCTTCCACAAAACTCAACTCTTTATTGCTGTAATTATAAAATTTTACCGCCAGAAAATGTTTTTCAACTCATTAATTCACAAGTTCCCATCATTCTTGTCGGCGAACACGTGAAAAAAGGTGACGTATCACTTGAGTATGACGCCGGAGGGTTCCGCGACTCGCGAGCATATTTCTCTCGCCCTCAGTTCGGTGTTTACACCGCATCGCGTGGAAACCGCTATCCGGGAAGCCCCGGGTCCCTCAGGACCTGCTGAAGACGTGGTTGTTTACCACTCAACACGGTTCGGCATCCTCTCTCCGCCTACCCCTCCCTGGAACCACCGTTTCGGTTAAGACGCCGCAGCCCCCGGTGCCAAATTGAAGTGTGGGATTTCGGGGTTGCAGCCCCCGGGACATCGACGAGCGCGGATGCCTTCAGGTTAGGAACACAAACAAAAACAAAATTAAGATGGGAAAATAAGACATATTTGAAAGTTTTACATTGGATGTGCTATTATGATATTCCGATCTCATAATGGAAGAGTCTCTTATAGGACGTGGGTGTCTTAGAAACAGTCTTTTGAACAAGGGAGTTCAGTTGTCAAGTAGAGTTCAGTTACAGGGATGAGTAAATATTTTTCATTAAGAAATAATTCATGTTATTGTGAATATTTGTTTTGTAATGATTTTTATTCTAACAATACGATGCAGTTTCTTTGCAATTTATAAAAAATATGGCGTAATATTGGATATAGAAAAGAGTAACTTTCAGCATTTAAGTGGTAAATGTAAAATAAAATATATCTCAAGGAATTAACTTTGAAGAAGAGAAAACTGTCTTCAAAATGGCGAATTGTTAAAAAATGATTCGTACATGTTTTGTACAATGATGTATACACATTCGGTTCCAAGAAATCGTGTAATGTAAATAGCCCTTAGTTTATTGCCTTTAATTTTGTCGGGAGCAAATACTACGCAGGGACAAGATAGTCAGCACCATTACATCAGTGGGTTTCTTTGCTGGGGAAGAACATGGAGCAGCAGACGAAGAGCATAGAACATAAGTCACATTCAGCGATGAAACATTCACTACACTCACGGGACTAATTACCATCGCAGTTGACCTGTCTAGAAACATCAATCAATCAATCAGGCAAGCAGGTCTCATTGCAAGTAATTCCCACCCGCGAAGAAAAAATTCGATGAACACAGCCAGAGACCACAAGTTCGGCTCCTCGAAGGCGAAAATTTATCCATATCATAGCATTGACTCTGAGGAAACTACGAAGATGACTCTGGGGTTGACTGCGAGACACTGTTGCGTAATTCTGTCAGCATTATTGTACGCTTGGGGTTTAAATTGTCACATATGTTATCTTATGCGTGCAATATCGTTTGGCAACAATATTTCAGCATTCTAAAGTGGGAAATATATTATATCTTAGGGCAGTGTTTGATAACTTTTCATATTTCTCGTATAAAATTTTTTGGATAATTTCATCAATTAATTTCATTAATTTTCTAACTCTTCATATTCGTCGTACAATATTTCTTTGATAATTTCAAAAACAAGGTAATTTACAAATACCTTGTAGAAGTGGCTTTGTCATAGATACAGAAACCCTACCTCGCGAGACCGAAGGCAACTTTGGATCATTGTGTAGAGTACCTTTGAAATCACATCCGGCAGCTCGTTTGCTGATTGATCAAACAAATTTTATTGTCTCGTATTTTCAGAGATTACCAAGTTGCTTTTTGCAGATTATTGTGCCTTTTCATTTCTATAGCTACAAATCTCAACCTTGTCTTGTCCCGTCTGTTTCTTAATATTAATTTTATGGGGGTGAAGGCGAGTGGGTAAATGGGATGTGTGCGCGTCCGGGGGGGTGTGGGGGGCGGGGGCGGGGGGCGTGTGCTCTACCACTTGAGCTACAATCACTCTTCGTCAACTTTGATGGTATTTTCCTTATAAATTATTATAAATTACAACATTGATATACTAATTAGAAAAATTCATAGGAATTTGGAGGCGCTGGGTTTCGAACGCCGTACCTCCCGGATGCTAAGCGGGCGTTCCAGAGGTGCGGGTTTCTAGTTCCCACCTAACTGCTACGTTCGTTCTCCTGTCTAATTTTTCTTCTTCCGTCTGCTCTGTCCGTTTCTAGCTTAGCTTCTGGTGCCTTGCCGCTTCTCTCTTCGCCGCAGAGGCTTCGTGCATCCCACAACGAAGTTAGCGGAGAGTGCGGGGGACGTTGTTAGGAGCGCTCGGAGGGCTGGGGCGACCGGAAGGGGTGGGGCGGAAGGAGGTGGTGGGAGCTGGGGTGAAGGTAAAGGTTGAAGCGAAAGCACAGGCGAAGTTGTGGATAGAGACAGGAATGAAGGTAGAGGAGGAGGGGTTGGCGCTGGCGTTTGCGGAGGCGTGCGCGAAGTCGTAGGCATTGCTCATTAGGCAGGCGAGCGTGGTCGTAGGCGGATACGGGGTCGGAGGCATTGCCAGTGGCGTGAATAGTGACGTGGGCGACACTGTTGGCGGAGTGGTGGGTACAGGCTGGGGGAGGTGGCGTGTACGTTCGCGAAGGCGTGAACATTAGTGGAGTGGACGTTGGTGGAGGCTTGGGCACTGGTGGCGGCGTGGGCGTGGGCGTTGGTGGAGGTGAGGATCCTAATCCATTGAACGAAGCCGTAGACAAATACGTGGAAAGGCGGGGGCTGTGGGTGGAGGGGCGGGGGCTGTATGGGGTGGGAGGCGGAGGCGGCGGCTCCCGGGTCAAGCGGAGGCGGGCGCAGAGAGAATGGTGGTCTGCTCAGAGGAAGGACGGTGGTCGCCGTAACCCAATACGCGAGTAAAACTAGCAATAAGCGCCCAATCGAGTTACGCGGGTTTCGCTTACGTCGTTACCGCCAGATTTCTCCTCCGCGGCGATCGGGTTAGAGACGTAAGAAGGCTGGCCGGCCGATCTCTCTGCGGAGCAGGGAGCCAGGAAGCGTAAGCGGTGAGAAAGATGGCGGAACAGAAAGGAGGGGCTGGTAGGACTTTGAAATATGCCACACGTTATACTCGTATCACCTCTCTGACATGTTTCAGTAATCCAATAAAAAGTCGGTCGTCATTCACGAAAAGTGTTTATATCCCAAAAATTCAGCATCCGCTTTACGGTAAAAAAATTATTTTTAATGTTCGTTCATTACATTTTAATTTTCGTTTAAAAAGTTAATCGTGTGTTTATTTAAAAAAATATTGTTTCTCGTTAACTTCTTCACCTATATTAATAAAATTGGAGTGTCTGTGATTACAAAATAACTGCCTTTTTGTACTTTCACATGCTTATTGAGATGATATAAAAATATTTCAATTGTGTTTACAATTTTTGTCTATTTGTTTGGGGTAATTACTGAAACGATTAAGAGTCAATTTTGATGTAGTTTTTCTCCTGAAAGGTGATTTTTTGGTGGGCATAAATCAGGCTACTTCTTTTCAAATAATTTCTTTCTCTTACATGGAAAATAATGTTTTTCATCCAAATCTACAGTTGCGTTCTGATCTTAATGAAATTGTTTACTTGTGACATACAAAACAAGAGAAAAGTTACTGTCCGCATGAGACTTCATAAGAATTATTCCTATCTTCTTTTGCTACCTTTTAAAGCAAAGTTTAATTGTGCACTCTTTCAGTTTTTTCGAGAATATTTCGCAAACGGTGAGTAAATTGTCCAAACAAAGTGTAAACTTTCTCAAAGCCCATAAATTTCTTACAAAATACGTTTTGATTAATTTTGGTTTCCCAATTGGACTTTGAGGAACTGATGATTGAAATTGCTACACAAAGTTTGCTGGGAGTGTGCAACTCATCTGTTTACAGCAACTCATTGCGACGAGATAATCGTAACCAATGTGGCGCAGAGCAGGAGAGGGTAGGTGACGCAAAGCGAGGTGGTGCGGGGCAGGATATCAAGGGAGGATGAAGCTGAGCAGATGGGAGGGGCTTTTTGAGATATTGATGATTTTTACCTTCATCCATCAGGGGAACGACGGCGCAGTAGGTTTTAAGAAAGTATTTCGTAATATGAAAAAGACTAATTTCTGGATATCCAATTTAATTTCCAGTTAAACTTGAGGAAATAAGAAATGCACATGTGGAACATATGCTCGGGTATGTGATGGACATGCAAAATATACGCGATATTCTCAGGGAAACATAAGGGGAACCTTCTGGGCACATGCGAGAAACAAGCAGGAAACGTGGATAACGTGTGCAATATGCGAGAGGGTATGTGAGGAATGTTTTATTCTTATTTTGAAGCGGAAATATGGAAAAAGTTAAACTACAAAGATATACATACATAAAAATAATGTAAGTTAAATAATGTTAATTAAGCATAAAGACTTTACACGTTTTCTCTACAAAATCAGAACACAATACCTGTAACACGTGTACCCGTTCGTACATTCTTAGCCATCTGTTTACACATATTATTGGCTGGGAGTTGAAGTGGGGTGATTCCTACCACGCCAACCAGATGGCAGTACCAAAAGAATTCAAACGATACTACCAACTTAATATTTAAACTACATGGAGTTTAATGTCCAACACATCCCAACAAGTCGGGGATCAAGCGGAAACATGCGATGAAGGAACATGCCAGGGACAGGTGGCGTTTAAGTTATGTGTCCATAAGCTATATTCTTCAAAACAATCCGTTTTGAAGGTACTATTATATTATTGGTCTTTCTGGACACTATCACTCTGTAGATGGTCATAAACAGGCAGAATCTCAAAGCTGAAATATTTACAATTTTAATTGATTATTTTACGCAATTTAATCTCGTCGATAGAAGTATTTGTTACGCGGAATATTGCAACGTTTAGTCAGGCACAGCACCGGGCATGTGATGCTGTAATTCATGGTTCCTGATTTGGGGTGGGTTTCAGTATAAAGCTATTTTCAATTTTAGAAGTACGAAACACACGGATCTAACTAGTTTCACTATAAATATTAAAATTACACATATATTTTAACTTATGAAATGTTTAGATGAGGATCGTGGCAGCGTAGTGGTTAGGACATACGCTAGCTAACCTGAGGGACCCGGGTTCAAATCCAAGCATGATTGCGGATTTTTATCCGATGATGCCTTATTCAGGGCGATCAGGCTAAGGTTCACTCAGCCTTCTTTCCAAATGAGTATCAATATTTACTGGTTTTATTAACAGCTTAAATATTGGGTAAAAAGGTGTCCGGTTGAAG
This sequence comes from Acheta domesticus, assembly GCA_031308135.1. Taxonomy (NCBI): domain Eukaryota; kingdom Metazoa; phylum Arthropoda; class Insecta; order Orthoptera; family Gryllidae; genus Acheta; species Acheta domesticus. Next base: position 55,814,128 of record JAHLJT010004567.1, read on the forward strand.
CATGACGCTTCTTCTAGACATACCATCTAAGAGAAATCCATTACATTCTTCTGTACAGAGGAAGTACCTTAGATGGAGTACATTGGAAGTGGGGATAAACCGAAAAAAATGGCTGAAAGAGGAGTCCTAACCTCTTCTAGCCCAAAGCAGGATAATTCTGCAGCACTGTAAGTGTAAAGGGTAAAACAAATAAAAATGTTTAGTTTGTCTGCTTTATTATATCATTTTTAACAACAAAATAGCCAATGTGAATGGTATGCTTGATAATGGTTTCATGAATATGAATGAATTCGTAGAAAGCTGAAATTGACGGAAATATCGTTGATTCTCGAGAACGGAATGAAAATAGTACGGGGGTCTTTAAGATATAAATTATTAGAATCACCTGTTTGTCTATAGCAAAAAAGGTAGAATGGAGATAAAGGTAGATAATAATACGTCATCCATAAGATAATAAATAGGTATTTTTTTACATTTCTTTTCATAGAAATGTAAATTCTTTGTAATACGCCCAAGTAGCTTAGAAAAATGAAAATTAGCAAAACAATTATTCGAAGTACTTTTAAAATTCAGTACTTTTAAAATTGGGACTTGAAACATTCTGACTTTTGTATGCTTTATTGTGAATCGGAATTTACTAAATGCATTTAATAAGAATACATAAATAATCTTCTTTTCTTCTCTTAGAAAAATAAAGCTCTTGAACTCAAATCTTCAGAGTTTATAAAAGCAGAAAACTTCCCTGAGAAAATGCTTGTGATTGTAAATAGAATACTTCACATTTGAAACAACTGTCGATTTGTACGCTTTTAAGCAGGTAAGTGGTATATTTTTGTTTTAGATTCCCTGTTTCCCAGCTGCCCTTATTGTCCGATTGATCTGATCAATCGAACGTAACGGATGAAGACAGTCGCCATCACCATCGCCGCCGCCGTAACGAAAGCAAACGTGCTTCGACGTTTTCCAACGCAAAAGCCCTTTGAAAGTTCGCGGAGAAGAATGCAAATCCCCCATTGTACGCCTCATTACGAGGAATGCTGAAATTCAAGTCCGATCTCCAAGGGCTGCCAGCGCCGTTCGCCAAACCTTTGAGCGAGGATCTTTCTACCGCCAACGACTGCTCCCTCTGCAGAGCGGAAGGACGTCGGATGCGACATGATTGGCACGGCGGCGGATTACGAGCCATCACTAGAAGCCGTCTCTGCCGATACCTGTCTTTCACAGACCGTGCGCTCCCTCGCGTTGCTTAATTGGCGACCGAAACGGATATCTTCTCCGGGAGTAGCAGAGGAGATGTAAATCTTTAGCTCAAGATCCAAAATTCCTTAATTGAAAGTAGAACCAATATTTAGATAAAATTTTACGCTGTGACCATTGGAGCATGGGGTCACATCAAACCAGACACCCAAACAGATCTCCGTGTTTACGTAAGTTGCCTCGTCGAGTCCGATTTTACTAGCTTGAATAAATTCTGAATTTCCATCAGCCATCGAGGAAGCTCATGTGAAATCGAATTATATTGGAAGGGTATAAAACATTCTTTTCAAATAGATAATGCAAAAATGTGCATAGGCATTGAGTAACGTCGCTTGACGATTATTTCTCTTTGTTAAAAATAATTTTATAGCTCTTCCCTTAAAAACTAAGTCGTGTTGGTTGCACAAACAAATACCAGTGACAAGAAGTAATTTTTCTTTTGAGTGAATTTATTACTCTACGTGCAACACCCATGCGATTTCCATTATAGCTTCCCATTTAGTGTCTATACTGTTGTGAAAGAAGCAAGGCAGGAAACGAAAGAAGAGATATAAATAAGTTTTCTTTTAGTTGTAGACGTGATAGTAGAAAAATATAATAATAGATGAAACGTTTTTAGTTTCAACTGAAGGGTCATATAGCAGGCGACAGATTGTAACATCACACAAGTTCCCATGCCATTTGATTCCAATGTTAAGTCAAAGTCCTTGATATTAAACAGCGACGAGTTGTTACGCGGATAATACATCAGCATACAGTTTATAGCAGCGATGTACATTTAAGATTAGAATGTTTCGTGGTTTTCATTTGGGTTTGCCAGATCGAATGTAATTTCCAGAGGAATGATTTGTGTTAATTTACAATACTTGTTCTGACCATGAATATTTACAGGACACACTAAATCAAATTTCTGTAATCAAACATAACTAGTGCGAAATTGAATAATACAATAATATACAATTGTATAGAATTAACTCTGTAATTAAATGTTTCCTAATATTGAGAACATGGGTAATATGCAGACAATTATCGGCGCGAGCTTCAGTATTCGATCGCCTGTACTACATTTTCGGGGAACGGTACAATAAAATTTTTCACATGCGTGAAATTCACTTCTGTATTAAATAAACATTGAATCTGTCGTAAATAATGCATTTCTATGTGAACGAAAACCTATTTAAATTGAAATATTTTCACGTTTCTTAGTTATTCAAGAAAAAAACTGTAAAAATACTGGAAACGTTATATTCTTCAATAAATACATTTTCAAGTACCTCGGGTTATTTGTGTTAACTGAACTGGTAATAGAAAGACTAGTATTATTTAATTTAAAATAGATTTGCGTATTTCATTACTATTCTTTCATTTACATTGTGACAACTTAAAATAGTACAAAAAACACTCTCTTACTACTCTGATCTGCAAGATCAATGTAATCATATTTATCAATTATTCTATTCAGCCAATACCACTAATCACTCGCTGTGTATTCTACGTGTACCGAGATTTTAGGCGTCAAGCGTTGCTCCAAGGAAAGTGTTCTCTCGCTGCATCTACAAGTTCTCCAAGAGAATTATTGCAGGACTCTATCTCTGGCGTCTCATGGAAACACTTTGCCCTTCCCTTCCGCAGCGCTCCTGGCATTTGCAAGCGGTGTGGGAATCAATCCCCATCACGCGTCGACTCAGTTCCTTGCTGCGATGCAATTTGTCACTGCGCCGTGTATATCCACCATTACTCAACTGTATTCTATAAATGCACTCTCCCTCTCTGCCCTGTCTTGTTCTCTATTCTGTGCTCACAAGTCTGTATATCACCTCCATATGCACCCTGGAATTGTTCTTGCGTGCGTTTCCTAACAGTCATACCTCAGTGTCATCCATTCCGGGAGAGTTCTCCCTTCTCTCCGGGTCGACAATCATAAATAACCTATTAATCCCTTGTACGCAGTTCCTGGGCGGTCTTTGTATCGTCACAAGTAATGTGATTCCATGTGATTCCTTTGTACGTACGTAACCATCTACGAAGAGTACCAATCAAAATGAAGTGGTGTACTTGCAAAGTATTTAGCAATGACTTGTAAGTCAGTCATAGTATGTATTACAAAACATAATATAAATAGTTTTGGGGGATTCTTAGAATCCTATTATTCCTATTTTAGAATACTGTCATTATTTGAACCATTAAAAATGTCACCAATAATCATAATATTTATTGTTGTTATTTAAGGTTGCATCAACTAATAGGTCATTAGCTACCATTATTGGATGTAACGTGCTGATATGAGGATGAAACGATATAGTGGTGATATGAGGTGGAACGACACATAAAACATACAACCATGCCCGAGGCAGAACTCGAATCCGTGACCCCTCGATCCAAGATCACTACCGCACTTCTGACTTAGCGATCTCGGCCAGGGGGCCGACTCGCAATCATTTGTTCACTGCCAATAACAGTAGTTTTTCTTTCCCTTTGAAAAAAAAATTGTACGAGTATAAAATTAATAAAAGCCTTAATTATGCCTCACGACAGTACAAAGCGGATGCAGTATTATTTCTTGTCCTCTGAAGATTCTATGTTTGATATGGAGAGAAGTCGAACTTTATCGCATTTTAAAAATTATGCCAGTCAATGAAATAAAAAAAATTGTTTGCTCATTTCTATGAAATAAATATTACCACTAATATTAACATAATTGGAAATAAAGTAATTTTTTATGGACTGACACGATAGTTCAGACGTAGGTGATATGGACTAGTCGGTGATTTACCATCTGTGAAGTTGTACGTCTGACAATTTTACGGGTGAATAAAACGCATGCTGCTCTAAGCAGAGTACATACTTAATATTATTTAGTATTTCAAATAAATTATTCAGAACAGAGATTGAAGCAAAAGCAAGCATCTTCAAACTTACATTCTGCAGTCTTGAAAAAGGTTCAATAAAAAATTGATAATTCAGGTATTGTAAAAAATTATTATGAATTCGTTCAACACAGAATAACCAACGTAAAGAAAATATTCTTATGTTAAGTCAAGAAGCGCAATATTATAAATTTCCGTTCCAAAATATGTGATCAGAGATTTTTGTAGGCGGTACTATAAATTTAAAATCTTCAACACAAATGAAATAATACATCGTACTGTATTTGATCGCCCTCATATTATCTTCTCCATCGTCTAGTAACTTCATGGCTCTTCATGGCAATGGGTTGCATTAGATAAGAGCATGCATCAGCAGCATCATTTCATCATCGTCGCTGTATCAGCAGCATCGTTGACAGAGACATCCTTGTACTCCAGCTCAGACGATGCGGAATTTTCTATCCTAGTTGCGTATTTGTAAAAAATTCAAACACTATCTCGATGAGAAATTTAACGGCCAACTTCTCTGATTAGTAGTTTTCCAAAAGTTCTCCGATAAATACCAGACGAAAACCCTATGAAATGGGCCATAATCCACACGTGATGGACTCCTCTTCATCATTGTTCCTTCCTCTCCTCTAACACATGTACACTCTGACTTATATGTGCTAACCTACCACACAAGTCGGTAGCTTAGAGCTTGACCTACCTGGAGCGATTCCGCGCTGGGGGGATATACCCCAGCTGCCGACGTGTAGGTCGGTTCTGAATTTCACGTTTCAGCTGGGGCGAACACCGCCACTTCTCGACTATATCATGCATTCTCGGAAATAATGACGAGCATTATTTCGTAAGTACATGACGCACCCGGAATAAAATCTCTGTGTCTCACCCTCCTCGCAACTGTAATGCTCTACGTCGCCGTCAGGCCAGAAGCGCCACTGTGCCTGCGTCTCGGGTGCGGGGCGACGCGACGGCGCGGGGCGGCGCACGGCCGAGGGAAATTGAATGTGCGGATTTATGGCGGCCGCGAGATGGGCGTTTGATGTTCATATCGCCGCCCATCTCCCTAAAGAGACGCTGCTGCTAGGACTCGGCACAAAGCAAATACGGATCACTTCAAACTTGAGATTTTTTGAGTGTACGGTTCCACGGATGAGAATTTTGAATTTAAAATTTACTTTTTATTTATTTACGTGTACATTAGTGGTCTGTGGAGCAAAAACTTCTCAAGTATTGGATGAGGTATCATCGTATTCCCTACTAAATAATGCTACGGAAATAATCTGAATTAGAAAATGTATGTGACATTAAATTTGTCATGTTCAAATAAAGAATGTATATATTATTACATTTATATCAAACTTAAACATATTGTATCTGAAAAGAAAGAATAATTTAAAAGTGCACATTTGCCCAATATGCAATTTTTCAGTATTTATTTTCTTCTCTCAAGAAGTACTTAGTATTTATTTTATCATCCGTGTTCTATTTGGAAATTAATGTATGCCTATGTTTTTGTAAGGAAACATTTTGTGTTACTGCAAATATGTAGTAATAGAGTTTCTGAAATGTTGATCTTATATTCTATTTTTACTCAGAGTAGCATTAGATAGAATTTGAATTATGGGTTACTTGAGAAACGTGAAAGAAAAGAATGAATGGATTACCTGAGCAACGTGAAAGAAATTGAAATTCCCTCGGGGTGTATTCAGTGCTACTTTGTAAATGATACTCTGGAGTGCTCACACGATTTTTTTCCCCTGGTAGTTTGCTTCTGAACGTACGGTGCAGACTGTTTGTTGCTACAACTACGCAGGTTCTTAATGACACTCTTCATTCAAATCTCATGTTCTTATTCTGATGAATTTATACTTGATGTACTATTAAATATAATATGATTTTCCCTAAAAGGGGAATATAATTATTTTGTAGACTATATTTGCATTTTATTGTTTTTATAGTTTTGAAGTCAATGAACTCCAAAATGAAATTATTCGCTATGTTAGAGCTATTTTTTTGTAATTATAAACTTTATAATACAAATAAAAACTAATTCGAATAAAATTGGTTACAGTATTCTCAATTTCTAAGTGTTCTAGATAAGGTCAATACTTTCTTAACGCAAATACCCTCTTTATTATTCCCAAACCAGACTGCGAAATTTTCCTGTTGAATTCCTCCTTGGATAATTTCTACGAACAACAAACCGCGTTAATCATTCCGTAAGCCGCTCTTTCTTCAGCTACTTGGCCTCAACTTCGTCGTCAGATGCCAGATCTACATCCCGCTTAATAACGCATAACACAGGCAAAATCAACAAATCTTGTAGTCTTTGAATGAACTGCATTAACAGTAAACTCCTCCACGCCAAGCGCTTTACCACCCGGCAGCTTCATACCGTGTCTGAATGCGTGGAAATCCCCCAACAAGACGTACAGCAGCGTCGTCATTCTAATCCGCTTCCACTAAGCGTCTGCCAGCGCGCCGTCTGCCTCGCCTGCCGCGGTGTGGCGGAGAAGCATGGGCGGTGGCAAGGGGGGAGGGGGTGAGGAGGGGTGGAGGCGCGGGAGGGGAGGGAGACGATTATGGAATTCGCCTCTTGTAAAGACATTATACCCGCGTGGGCCCCAGCGCCGATTTGTCTGCGCGCAACTCAGGCGGCGCAGAATGTGCGGGGGCGGGCTCTGCGCCTGAACAGATGCTATGGTGAGGTACTTGGAAGCAGTCGACAAAGTTGAGTGCTTGATGAAGAATCCAAATATTTTCTTTTTTTTCTTTTTCATCATCGTCGTCATCATCCTCTTCATTTACTTTTGTCTTCTACTTCTGTTGTATAATTTGTATGATTAAGAATCTTGCAGTATTTTCCGTAATCATTGCGGCGCTTCCGATCTCTAGGTTGCCTCGGACTGCTGAAATTTCACAACAGCTTCCTTTATACTATTGATTTTTAGGATACTAACTTTCGAATGTTTGGTTTTTGTAATATTGTTCTGCATCTTCATCCGCTATCATGTACTTCAGATTGTGCAGTCGCCCATTTCAAGATTGGAGTAAAGGCAATATAAATAAACTCCAAACACAAAGCAGTAATTGCGACCAGACAAAATCTGCTGTTGTTATATATTATTATTTGTGAGTGACAATTAAATAAATTATTGTTACTATTATTATTGTGTTGATATTTTTGATTTTATTATTTATTTATTTTCAGGTTAAAATGTATTGAAATACGCATTTTCATGTATCCAGGATTCCATTATTTAATTTTTTAAAATATTTAATTAATTTGAATAAGGCTAGGTAAATCTATCCTAAACTGCTGAACTTTGAAAATTATAGTTTTAAAACTGAAAATTGCTTCGTAGTAGAATCCAATTTTGAATGGTCAGTTCTTGTACTGTGCTTTACAGCATTATAGGTCCGATTATGTGCAAGAGAAACCGTTCTAATGTTGCTAAGCATTGCGATTATTTTGCACAGAAAATTAAATAATCCACTTAATTTTATCGTGAAAGATAATTTGTATTTTTTCTTCAATTTAACTTAGATTTCCGGTTTCTGTACTTTACTGACGACTAATGCTACAGAGTGGATGCCGCAGAAAACACTAATTCTCCGAAAATGTACTCGAATGTTCAAGAGATTTCATTTTTTATATTACTCCCACCTCACCCATATTTTGTCTTCCTTCATTTTACCATATGAATTCACCCTTCTAACTGTCCCTCTTCATTTCCGTCACCTGTCCGCACCCATCTCCACATGTTCCCACCCGTCTCAGCCAAAACGCATCTGTCGTTACAAAACGCCAGTCTCTTCTGGAACCCCAAAACCTGATCATAAGAGCTTAGGGTTCATCTTTTCCGAGTTTCACGCGATTAAAATACGTGTTACAATAATCTGTTTTGTATATCATAATCTGAAAACTCAATTTTTTTTTCTTAAAGCTGTTGTAAGGGTATCTGGAATGTAATTCACAATCCAGCTGTAACACACAGGATTTCGTATTGATAGATTATCATGTATTGTCCAAAACAGTGATTTATTTGTAGCACATTGTAAAGATAATTCTTTAATTTTTTCTATTGTCCCAATCCAAATTTCACAATTTCATTCTTCTTAACTTATTTTGTAAATTACTGTCACCGATATGAACTCGATTGCTGTTAAACACAACTTATCTTGTCTAATATAATTGCAGTCATTGAGGTACAATACAACAGAGAGATGATCGTGAAATATGTACTTGTGAGGGCAATTCGATAAACCCCAAAGCGATATGACGTAGGTGATGTAAAAGACAGTCAAGACGAAATAAAAATAAAATGGAATGGGGAAGAAGCAATCGCGACGTGGCGCCCTGGAGAAGAGCGACGCGCGAGGCGCTAATGCGACGGCGCGGGACGTTGAAGCAGCGACGCGTCACCCACTAACAAACGACCCTCTCCCCGGGCAGCGCCGCCGCGCACCTGCCTTCGGCTACGGGGCGCGGGGAGGGCGCGCAAGGCTCGCAGGCATGCGGGGAGGCAGGGCAGAGGGCGGAGAAGCGGGGATACTGGGCGTCCGGATGGCACGAGAGTAGGGAGTGGAGGCCATTGCAATGGTGAAGAACACGGGATATAAGACGAGATAGATGCGAGGAGCAAAGGAAGGAGTTTAAAATAAAGGAGAGCTGTAGAGGAATAGAGGATAGAGGCAATCAAGGTTTAAAGAATTTGAACGAATTGTAAGATTTGGAAACGAGCGCAGATGTGGAGGAGAACAGATTAGAAGTCACACAATTTGAAGGCGTGGAGATTGCGACGAGAATAGATGAGAGTGGGCGACTGGAAGATGATGTAAATTTGGAAACCAAAGAAACATTGAGGGGTGAGGAACTTACAGAGATGGGATAAGAAGTTATGATGTATCAAACAGAGATCACGCTATGATAGAACGGTGTATTGTCAGGTCGCGGGAGGGGAGGGAAGGAATACGACGAGAGAGAAATTACGATTACGAGGAGAGAGAAATGCAATTCGCGTGGCATCCAGTGCACGCAGGGAAGCAGGGCTCGACTATGGGAACTCGGAACGGTAGTTTACGAGCGAGCTGGCATCCTGAAACTACACGATCGATGCGTGAACTCTCAGATCGTGAACGACGAAGGGAGAAACGCTTTTGACATGCTGCAAACGCGAGAAAGGCAACGAGGAATTACAAAGAATAAATGAAAGTGCAGACTAAGTCTAACAAGGGAAGTAACAGATCCTTCATGTCGAAACACACCTCGAAATTTTAATGGCATATGCTAATTGATACCAGAAACTCGTATGCGAAAAAATAGCGGCCAGTTTCCATTGCAAGTCCTCCAAATAAAGCTTTGAAAAACACATATAAGTACTAGGAAAAAGATAGACGCCTCTACCGGTCCGTTTGGGCAGCCCTTACTCCGGGCGAGCTGGCGCGAGGGACCCCAAGGTCACGGATGAGTTGGCCGGCCCGTCAGCGGCCCTGCAATAAACAAGGGCTGCGTAGTTTCGCACCCAGTTCATCTTTCGCTGTTACAAAAGAAATAACATTTGCAATGGCTACAGAGCAAGTTGTGTTAAATCCCGTTAATATAGTTGAGTTCGCCTTATGGTAACAAAGGTGTATCTTCGAAGGGAAGAGTAAATGAAAAATAACGAGAAATGGGTCAATGTATTATCGAATTGATCGAAAATAATAGCATTGAGGAATTGACCCTCATTGTATGCGAAGGAAGTAATTGTGAATCAAGTAATAGTGACAGTGATACAGACTGCCAAAAGCATACTTCTACCACGTGTGATGATATGGGAAAGTGTTTACTAGAATCAGACAGTGATTCTAAACGGAAACTAGTGATTCTAAATGTCAGTCACCGGAAACTAGTGATTCTAAATGTCAGTCACCTTGCAAATCCTCCGGTTCGGTTTATTATCCAAGCCCTGTGAAAAATACAAATGAGGATGTTAACATTAGCTACGAGTACAAGAAGAAAGCTGTGGAATTCTGTTTGATTGAGGGCGGTAAGAAACGTTTTTCAATATCACATGTCCGTAGAAATTTTCGCCGCGTGATGTCAGAGAGACAACTATGTTTGTGGAAAAAGCAAGTGGAAAGCATGACAGCAAATCCTAGTGAACACAAAAAAATTCTGTATGAGATATTTTGGCCCCAATTTGAACTTGTAAGAAGAACGAATAAAAATGTGAATGATGAAGATCTGCGACAGTGGACCCTGAAAATTTCACAAGAAACTGGCAGCAAATATAAGGATTTTCCGCCTGTCACTCCTCAATCAATCTTTTAAAAAAGCGCACAAAATTAAGAGCAGGAAAATAACAAAATTTGTATCACGCACTTACGTTCACGACAAAACACAAAAGGGTGTGGTTGTAGAAGAATTTCTCAAAAACGCCAAAGAGAGATTTTCACATTACTCGCAGTCGTCTAATACAGACCAAACTGGATTTGAACGCGAATGCGATCAAAACGGGCTTTGTCGTTTGTTGGTGGAAGTCATACACAGACAGTTGCTCCATCAGTTAGTGCATTATCACACTCGTTCACTATAATGCCAACAGTAAGTATGGATGGACCTTTGTTGCCTATATTATTTATAGTACTGCAGGAACCAAAAGGATTTTTCGGCCCTGTTGTCTCCAAAAGAATGTTTCAAGCCGAAAACATTAATGTTACGACTACAAAATCAAGAAAAATGGGAAAGATAGATTTGAAACAGTGGTTTAAAGAAGCGTTCTTCCCATTTGTAAGTGAAAATTTTGCTCTGCTTTTAGATTCGTGGACCACGTACAATGTCAGAACTATTGAAGATATTCCTCCAGGCAAGACAATTGAATTGCTCCAGATACCTCCCGGAACTACAGGAAAAATCCAACCACTTGATAAGTTCTTCTTCCGACAGAGGAAAGCTGTGTATCGCCGTTTATCAGAAAATATTGTGTCTCACAAGAGTATTAGTGCCCAAGTTTCCGATAGAGACACAATTCTTCAATTGCAATACTTCATTCATTTTCAATTTTCATCTCCTCGTTTCCAAAATATGAAAAAGTATTCGTGTTTTGCTACAAGGTATATAACAGAACGGCCTCCTGAATTTCTAGTGCCCGTCAAATATTGCCTTGAAACTGCGAAAAACCAATGTGAAGAAGAATGTGACAATGAAGTTTGTATTCGTTGTACGTGGAGCCAAAAACATTTGTTTTAATCATTCAGTGGAAACCAGTCATTTCTGCTTTTTATTCGTGCCGCACTAACTTGTGACGAGACACTGCTCCTGGCTTTCGCCTGCACGACGGCTCGCCGCTGTGGCCCGCCTGTTCGGCCGGTCGGTCGGCCGGCCGCTCGACGCTGGTAGGGATGTCCAGCGGCGCCGCAACACTCCATTGCTAGCTAAGATTTTATTTTCAATTTTGGAGCCTTGCAGTGGAAACTGGCAGCTAATATTTTTGGATATGGGATTCAGATAGTGCATTGCGTGTGTCATAAAAATTTCGAGGGGTGTTTCGACATGAAGGATCTGTTACTTCCCTTGTAAGACGTGTGCGGCGAATCAATGGATATGGGTGGAGAGAAAACTGATGTTTTAGAAATATTTCCATTCGCGAAAAGCCAGAGATCGACGATTATGTAGACGAACAATATATTGGTGATGACTGTTTTAATAATAATAGTTATATTTTTGGATAATAATAGCTATTTTAATGGCATGTCTAAAATATCTAACCATCAATAGTAATGTGCCTAAAATGTGAGATAAGTTATAAACACGATAATAATCCGCAAATAGAATACCAGCTTCATACTCAAACCTTAAGTAAATTACAAGATAGAGCCTATTAGAATTATTTATTAGAGTCTTTTCATAATGAGCATGTGAAATACGACTCTGACCGATAATATTTAGAAGAGATTTAATTCATTAACGCTGAAGATGCAGTATATAAATTATATCTTTGAGTATAGTCATATTTAGAGATAATATTTATATTAATCTCATTTGTAAGAGGTAATTCTTTTCTACACATGTTGGCGTGTATAAGAAGTTTGGGCGACAGGAGGAAGAAAAAGGTGAATTAAATGTGATGATATAGGGATACAACTGGTGATTTTAGGGTGTCAGATGACTGATGAGAAAATAAACTTTTGATGGATTTCACGGAAAACTCTTGTAATCATTCCTGACTACTGGAAAAGTATCTCGCTTTTAGGTATCTTGTACTACATTTTTTCTTTTATGACACATACGTGGAGTAAAAAGTGCTTTTGCGACGCTTCCTGTCAACTTGGAGAGTGGATGTATTTCGAAAACAAAATACTACCATTACATGTGTCTCCATAGAGAGTGCTCGTCATTTTTATTTTTTCTCGTTTGCTTAGGAAGACAAATTTTGACGTTATGAAGCAGCCTTTTTTTATCCAAATTATTAATAGTGAAAACTATTGAATCTCCAGTTTTTATAATAGATTTTCTAACGATTTTTGTTTTGAGAAGACTTTCCTTTGTAAACAACGAATTTTAAATGGAACAGCTAAACTTCCACAGAAATGGACAAAATCTATGTGTTTTCATGCCACATCTTCAGAACATTCTAAAGAACATTTTATTTCGCTAAACTCCATTACATAAAATACATAGTAAGAGGATTGAATTGCGTTATCTGTTTTGAAATAAACTTTGGAAGCCAACATAAATACCTATTGTATTTTATGCAATATTTTGGGGTTACGAGACAGAGATAAAATCTGCTTCACCAGAAATTCAAAACTGAGATCGGATTAATGCGCTTCCAAACAATCTCTCTGTGTTTCTACTCAAACTTCCGTTTGGAGATGTTCTCTTGAGAACGAGCCAAACGCAAGGAAATTGGAAAACCGCGAGAGACACTCCCTTCCATTTTACTCTTGATTGTGGAATCTGTGGAGGAAAGGGAGGGTGGTATCTGTGAGTAAGATAAGAACGAGAAGTTTCGGAAGTGGAGACAGACACGAGCAGTTGGCAACCGTCAGTATTCGTATAGTAGGGTAAATGAAAAACGAATGAGAGAAGTTACGTTGGCTGTTTATAAAGGATGACCGTGAAGACCTCAAAACGAGTAGAAATAGGCGGATGCTATTGGTACATCCTCCATTTTGGGTACTATGTTACTCATAAAGCTCGAAGTTAGTTGGGAGAGACTAAAAGCTGTTGGTATAAACGAGTGTACAAGAAAGAGTCTAGTCATGAAAGTAGCGTCTAAATACAAAATTTAAACAGTTTTGTGTCAATGGAAAAATTGAGAGGTAACAACTTGCAATTAGACCGCTCAGCAGGGCTTTCAAAAGTTCTGTAACATCTATTCGTTCTCACGAATGTCAAATAGAGAGCAGTGTCCTTTTCTGAATACATTAATAATCTGATAAACCTTAAAATTATTACAAATCCTAAAATCAACATCATTCACATAGTTTAACGATTGATTATTATTTATCAATGTGAAGCAAAAATGTATTTATTCGTGGTGCTCTTATGAGTAAGATTAGTTTTATTGTAGGATATAAGTAAAGAGTACTTTTACGAAGAAAAATGTTACTAATTTTCAAATGAAATAATATTAGAGAGATGATTGTCAATTTTTGTGTTACGTATTTATTCAAAGAATTGTTTCAGATAATTATGTAAGTTAGAAGGAACACGGACTTTGAGTTAACAGAGTGTAATTTCTCGAATTTTATGAGAGTTACCTATTGTTTATCAAGTTGACTATCCGCCAACTGCTCCAATAATTCCTAATAAATAGAACTGAAACATTTTATCAATAAGTAAGTTATTAATTATGCCAATTTCCTGGTTTTACATTTCATGCATTGCTTCTAATTTACTGATCTATTCCACTGTTCTACAAAGCTTTAACTTACAATACTAATATTCCACTACTTATAATTTCCGATACAGTGTACTCGACATCTCAAAGCGTTCTATTTGTAATTTAAGGTTTTCTACCAAATATGGCACGTTTCTGGGCAGGGAACAGACGTTACAAGATCCATGTTACTTGCAATTAAATTATTATATTAATTACCAGGAAAATTACTGAATGGGAAAAATTGAATTATAGTTAGGAAAAGCATGACTATATTATTCTGCATTGCAGTAGGCACTAACAGGAATAACTTCTCCCCAAACCCTCAAACGTAGAGACTTTCTTGTGTTGGTGTGTTAGTAAATGTTAAATTTAGGCATTGATATGACGCCATCGGAAGCTTACAAGCTTGCTTGCATGACACTCGACTAGAATTGGCCTCACGTGCAAAAACATGAATCTCTTGTGGCTGCCAACGTTCTCCATCATCTAGGCTTAGATCTTCGAACATAATTCTTTATTATGGTTCTCTTAGCCTAACAATGAGGTCTGTAACACGGGTACTTAATGAAAATATTATGATAATGATGATTATGAAGATAATACGAATAACGGAATAATGACGGAATCAGAAGCAATGCAAACAGTATAACTCCACAAATCTCAGCTGCCAACCCTTTTGATCGATACAAATAAGATGAGCTACGGAAATAGTTTGAATCTGAACTCCTGTGTGTGGAAAACGAGTTTGCTGATCGCAATACTATGCAACACTCAGTCGCGCTCTACCATGTACGCCAGACCTGCACAAGGAGCTGGATTCAGCGCTTTGTGACCCGGAAAGTATCAGGAGTATCTCCGGGACCACATCCTTATCTTCCTCCTCTGGCTCCTCATCCCTTTCCAATCTCCTGACGGCCTCTTGAACCCTTCTCCGTAAACCTATTCTTCCCAGAACTGAGCTTGAAGTAATGCGCGTGGCCAAAGTGGCACCCGTGTGCCCGTGATTGCAATGGGGGCATGGCTCGTTTTGAGGCTCTATTTTGTGCAGACCTAGTGTTGGTGTACTGCAACCAGACGCACAAATGCGGCGGGGATGGTGGTGGAAGGGAGATGCAGGGGGCCATGAGTGACTGAGACTTATCGCAGACGACAGGCGCGCCCGCGCCCAGAAATGTCCGGAGGAACGCCGATCGCCCAGCGTGTGGTAGGTGCGAGGCGGGGGGGGGCAGCGCCTGCGGCGGAGAGGGGGGAAACGAATGGGGAGCTGACAGACCGCGCTTGCCCACAATACAGTCGCACTCGCAATCCTTAAGACACCGCGAATCACAAAGTGAGCCAGAGGCCTGCTCAAGGAGCTTCATTCAGGGCATCCTGGCCCGGATAATGCCAATGGCATCGCCAAGAGCACATCCTCATCTCCTTTGACTCCTTCCTCTCCCTTTCCAATCTACTGACGGCCTGCCACGCCCCTCCTCCTTAAACGTATTTTGAAGTATTGCGTGTTCGACTTCTCTGGGTGGAAGCGAAGCCCAAGGGCCACTGTTTTGGATGGGCGTGGTGTAGGCGTTAGCGAACCGCAACCAGGCACACAGACGCGGTCGGGAGGTGGTCCAAAGGAAGTGCGCGCGCCACGAGCGACAGACTGCGCCGGCGGCGGGGCGGAAGTGGCTGCAGCGACGGCGGTGGCGCGGCGAGTTGGGGGGCGGGGGGGCGGACGGGAGCGGACAGACCGCGCAGCGCCGCATAAATGTATTTTTAAATATGCATGGAGGCACGCGGGCAGCCGGCCGAGGCGAGCGCCCGGCTGCAGAGAAGGGGGGACGCTGGGGGAACGAGCATTCCGGCGAGGGCAGAAGCAGCAGTCGGGCACGAAGTCTGAGAACGGAAAGGGAAAAGCTAAGAAAGCGATCGTTTTACTGGGAAGGGAACGAGGATGATCCGTCTACGTAACGAGAATATGACAAGAATTAGTGTAAATAAGTACGTTTGTCGTCGAACAAAAGCAAGGCTTAAATTCAGAAATTACAATAGCAGGAAGGTTGGCTGCGAATACTTCAAATGGTGAAAGTGCGTTTGAAAAAAATATCAGACTGGTTGTGAAGTTGAGAATCTAATAGATGGAATATAAAAGAAACACATGCAAGTCAAATATTAATATACAACTGCTCCTTACTACACAACGCATTGAATACTTACATACGTGCATGGTACACGTGAACACCAAAAGAAAAGATCATTGTAAAGGAATGTAACAAGAGGATACGAGTACAATGTAAAATGGCTACACAGTGGGATTAAAATAAAAAAAAGAAGTGCCAATGGAGATAAAAACAATATTTAAAGAGAGATTTACTTATTGAGAGATAGACATATTTACAATTTGAATGAAAAGCAGATACCGAGCTGAAAAGCAGACAATAAGAGAAAAAATGAAGGTGGGTCATTCCATATTAAATCAACACAGTTTTAATTAAAATTTTACCTCACCATTTTAGATTCAGATGAAATTTGACACATAGGTAGTATGCATGGAGAATAAGAAAACTACAAATTTTGAGTAAAATATTTCCACCCGTTTCTGAAATACAGCCATGTAAAATTTTGCAAAATTGGCTTCCCGAAAATTTTTAAATTGATGTAGAACCTCACCAAATTAAGATAGAGAGCTGGAACAGGTGTCATTTTGCAGCTTTCTTTATGACCTTTTATAGGATATACAACTCAATAGAAGTTCAACTCAATAGGAGTTTCTGTGTACTCACCAACAAAAAACACAAAATAATAATTTGTATATATTAGGTCTTATAATTTGAAATAAAATGCATTTTAAATCAGTAAAATCTAGAGTAAGTAAATATTGTGCATTTTAAATAAAGATTACCATACGAACCCATTGCAGTCCCATTTTTAAACTTGCACCATCTGTTTGGATATATACAAGGATTATTATAGAATTTTTTCAATTTTTTTGAAGATGATCATTTTGAAAAAACGCAAAATCAAAATTTTAAATTCAAATTTGAAAATCTTTTTGAACGCAACTCCTATTGAGTTGCATATCATATAAAAGGCCATAAAGAAAGCTGCAAAATGACACCTGTTCCAGCTCTCTATCTTAATTTGGTGAGGTTCTACATCAATATAAAAATTGTCGGGAAGCCAATTTGGCAAAATTTTACATGGCTGTATTTCAGAAACGGGTGGAAATATTTTACTCAAAATTTGTAGTTTTCTTATTCTCCATGCATACTATCTATGTGTCAAATTTCATTTGAATCTGAGATGGTGATGTAAAATGACTGTGTTGATTTAATATGGAATGACCCAGGTACAATTTAGGCAACTAGTCTCATTATTGTTACGTACCGAAATATTATCTTATAAAAATGCCCCACTTTTTGAGTCATCACCAAAATATTTTTTTTATTCACTAATTTTCAAGACATGGATTTGGACTTCAGAATATCTCCATACGGATAATATTGGACG
Organism: Acheta domesticus; assembly: GCA_031308135.1. Lineage (NCBI taxonomy): Eukaryota > Metazoa > Arthropoda > Insecta > Orthoptera > Gryllidae > Acheta > Acheta domesticus. The sequence goes on from JAHLJT010004567.1 coordinate 55,831,619, forward strand.
AAATATTGAAAGAATGGTTTATAATAGTTAATAAAATTATTTTACTTAAACATATAAATCATTAGCTTCTGGGTTGAACAAATAAAATTATATTAATTATTTACCTTTATGGACAATACAATTGAAGACAGAACAAGAAACTTTACTACTATTTTCAGTAAATATTCCCATCCCGTTAAAAGCGTTTGTATCTTTCTTTGCACTAATAACAATGTTTAATTTTTCAGTTTATCATATCAATGCATAAGTAACTTAGCTTTCTTTCTTCTTGGTTGTTCTCGGTTCACATCACACGCAAGCTTCTTCCTCCTCGCGTTGGGCATCTACAGCGCCCAATTTCAATTGTCAAAGGTCTTGTCCCACTTCCTGTCGCAAATATCATTTTTTACATTACTCCTCTTACTATTAAACCATTTGTTTATCTAAAACACGTCCTCTTTTGGCCAAAAATGTCCTTTTTCGAACTTTTTATCGTATTTTTCAAAGACTCCTCTCTGTCCATTTTCTCTTCACGCTCACCAATGTCCAAGGACTTTCAAATAAATAATGCTCGTTGTGAATAAAGATGTAATATGATATATTACATTATATATACATCACACATGATGGAAAGAAAATCAAAAATTGTGCGAAGTTATTACGGTTACTCCACATATATTACAGCAAAATAAAATTGAAAATACGAAAAAGAAAATATGAAAGTCTGCAATAGAGTTTAGAGGACGTAAATAACCGCTTGACAAACAAAGAATGTTGAATCTTAGAGCTGCATGAAATAATTCCCCAAGACTACCAGGGAATAGCGGATATTCATAAGCGAAACTGAGACGAAAAACCAAGAGAGAGCAACAACGACGAGCGAGTCAGTTAGGAGAGAAAGGGTCTGATGAAAATAATATCCGCCGGAACGCATCCCCTGACAGAAGTACCTCGCTCCCAACACCACGACTGTATCCGCTCACAACTTCCCCAGCTTCTACCACCCCAATCACCATTCCCGTCACTGCCCCTTTCTTTGCCAATCCCGTCTCCAACCTCAACGCACACTACCCCCGAATTCACCCCCGCTGTCACACCCGCCACCAAACCCGCCTCTAAACCGGTCGCTATGCCCGCCGCCAACCCCTCCTCAACCCCACTCTCACCGAATTTCAACAAAACCACCCTCCCCCTTGTCCCTAACTCCATCATGGACCTCGCCCCTGGATCACTCCACTCCCACGTCGTCTCACTTTGTTCCTCTCACACGGATCCTCCACCCTGTTATTTCCTCTTCTCTTCCCCCACCTCCACATCTCCACACTGATACTGCTCCGTTCTCGCACTTCCCATACGCCCGTCCCTGACTCCGTCCCGTCTCCGCCCCCACCGCCGCCGTGTGGCCACGCGCCAGCTCCGCGCCCCTAATATCCTATTTATGAAACATTTCAATCCGGAGGCATCGGAAGCACGAGGCGGCGGTGCCGTCGCCCTTACAAAGAAGACTGAAATATAGAGGCGATCGCGTTAAAAATACGCAAGGACTGCGCGGGTAGTCGTCACGGATCAATACGCGAATGAAAAGGAATATCGAAAACAGCGGCGAGCGACGGGTAGTGACGTTCCTCCCTCCCACGCTACTCCGTCACCGTCGCCAGCAGCAACGTCAGGGATTGAGGATTCCCCATCTAACGCGACTGTCACCTCCACGAAACTCGTCTCTTGTATGTATCGTCAGTATCCATAAATATTATTCCATTTCAACACGTGGTGTGAGAGTATTTAGTGTTTCCGGACGCGACAAGTACTGCAGCCATAGTTCCGTATGCGAAGTGTACTATGTTATATTCATGGAAAAGGCGGCATTCCTTCCCAGCTGGACATGAGATCCGGTGACCTAGAAGTGGGTTAGCGGCGATTTACTCCTCCCTCTCCAGAAACCTCCTCCAGAGGGGTCACCAACCCAGCCTCGCGCAACAGACTACTATCACTTATCGTAATTAGTTACACTGACATAAAAAGTAACTTTATAACTTTTTCGCTAATTTTTATGTCTTCAGTCTGAGTCTGGCGAAAGTCATACTCCACCCCGTCATCCTCACCACTGTTTCGAACTCACTCCTGGGCATTTTCTGCATAATACATCTTTACTATGCAAACAGAATTGGTAGAACAAACGAATACTCGAACGTTACTACTTTAGATGGAGGTGATCATGTTTCCGGTAATATTTTCAATATGAAAATCAATAACCTTAATATTAATAAAACCTAATGCTCTGCCATCCTCGTCAAGTTTTCGGTAAGAATTATTTCGGATTGTACGGAGTGTGAATTGCGAAAAATTTTGATTCATACATTAATCAATCCAACATAATTTTTTTCACGAAAAATATCTATGATTTAGGTACCTTATACAATCCACGTTTTGCTCTCACCTCTGGTGTTCACCTCCATTTCTGCATTTTTGTCTGAAAAATCTCATCTTACGTTTTTCATTGCATCGACATTGTCTCAATTTCTGTAACTACCTCTATCTTTACTTCCATTCCCATTTTTGTCATCGTACAGGATCAGCCATTTCCAACATTTTGCACCGAATGCCACCACGCGTTCACAATGCTACAGGGAATTTCGAAACGAAAATGGTCGGTGATATTGCGTGTGAAATGTTTCATCTCTTCGCTCGCTTTTGTGTTTTTATGCATTTATTGCGCGTAGTTTCGGGAAAGAGAAACACTGCTCGCGCCGTACTTTTAGAAAATGGTCCAATCGATTTTTATGGAATTTTGTTCGCCCGTGTTATTACTTAAAATGATGTCGAGCGCGACTGGAGTTTCTATGCGATGGTAAAAAGACATACATGCAACGCAAATTTTTCATACACTGTGCTTTACAACTATATCTCTCACATCTCGAATTGAATTTTTCAAAAGCCGAGCTCATCAGGAGAAGAAACTATCTTTTTACTATTCTGTGAATATATTTCCCTGTAAACACTATTTCACATATTCATCATCATTCTAATCACAAATATTCGTATTGACTAGCAAATTTTACGAGACTTCGCTTCGTTTAATACTTTACAGTGCTTTTACAGTAAACATTCATAGTTTGAGGTAGTGTTTATAAGCAATGCGTTATCTTTCTAATATTTTAGATTTAATCTATACATTGAAAATATGCCAACGCTGACACTTTTTCGCCAAAAATAGCTAAGATGTATAGATAAGATTAGATAGATTTCGCCAAGAATAGATAAGATTTTTATTTTTTCTTCCATTCTTGGCTCTTGTATTCTACAGTGGTAATTTTATAATATACAATGTCTAATAAATACTGCGCATTTTCTGTAAAATTGGTAAAATCTCATTATGGTGCTGTCTTCAAAAGGTTACATAATCAAATAAATAGTGGTTTACTTTTAATATTTACATTTCAAATAATTTATAACGTTTGCCTTTTTCTATAAAGAGTGTCCTGTCCAACACTGTTTTTAATGTATCAGGAACTACGATACCGTACAATATAATCTTGTCTTTAGGTTGTACACACATACTGTGTGTTCTGTGTTAAAAATGCAATACTTCTGGAAAAACTTGCTGGACGGCTTTGGTATCTGATATTCATGAGCAGTGAATAACAGATTGTATGAAAATGTTAAATGGACCATTCGATATTATGGTAATAAAACCAGAAAATGATACAATGTTTTCGAGTTTCCAGAGTTGTAAAATATTTTTGTTTTATTTTGTTATCTGGTTTATCCCATCCAGTAATGTTTTTCACGTATTTAACTTTAAGTACACCTACTAACTTACTTTAAGATCTCATCACAATGCAGAGTGCACTTAAAACTGTTTTATTCGGTCAGCCATTTATATTGTATTTTGCAGAATCAGTGGACATAAAAAAAATGTGTTCATACTTCAATAAAACAATAAAAGCATGTTTTGTCCGCGTTTATCTGCAAAAAATTTAAACCAAACCTTAAGGTTGGTACAGTTACGCTCTAGAATACTTCTAAACTACGTTAAAGTGTGGGAAATGAATTATATTGAAAAATGTATGTTTTATGAACTCGAATGTAATGTTCTAAAAAAAATGAACTTGTATATAATATAATGCATGCATAATGCATGCGTGTAACTATTCTATACTATTTTTGCATTAAATCTTGCTTACTGGATTGTGAATACACTACACATCACTTCCCTTTAAAATATACTCTTTAAGAGTTGTCGTTTCATTTCCTCTCTACCTACGAAAACTTATTGTGTCAAAGTGTCAATACAAAAATTCCCATTTCAAATTAGAAAACTAAGAGTGAAACACAAAATGTAATTATACAAATTTAACAGTGATATAAATTTCAACTAGTAAAAGAACACGTCAAAGTAAATGTTACATTCGATTCCATAAGAGGCGTCCTACATCATTTGAAACGAAATTAATTTTATTACAGGAAATGTTCCTCACTCACTAGTTTATCAGCTATTGTTGCAGTATCAGCTATTGTTGCAGCTCGTAGTATGAAAATTTTCTTCCCTTTCCTACAGGTAACGCTGTTTTAAACGTCGCAGCCACGAGTGGAGTCAGCTCTAAATAACGACAACTCCACCGCCAGGGGTGCCACGAGGTGACGCCCGTCAGTTCCATCCGTCCATTTGCATTTGCGAAATATTTATTGCGCTGGACCTAAAGTGAGATAAATATCAAAATAATATTTCATTTGAATTCCGCGTGCACAGAAATTTCTAAATGTCATTTCCGGTACCCGATGCGCTCACTTGCGGGACAAGGCTGCCGCTCGTTGGTGGGGCTGACAAAAAAATGCAGGGACGAACAAATTCTCTTCTTTTGAAGTACTTTTCACCTGGGATGTGGTATCGTACAGAATAAGAGGAAAGAAGCAACACTTATTCACTGATGTTACAATTTTACATTTTTTATTGTAATTTTTATTTTACCATTCGTTTAAACTTGTGTTCTTTTATGGTCAATTTTTTTCTTGAAGATCAATGAGTGGGATGAAATAGCGGCTTACCTCCAAATCACTGTCCCAAAAAATGAATTTAATGTTTTCTCATGTAATTTTACAATTTGTTCTTTCTCTGTAGGTATTCTGACAAGCAGCACATTTATTTTGTAAATTTCATTGAGAATGCATTGCAACCATTAAATTTAAAGACAGTGTGCCACCATGTAATTACAATATAAATAACACTGTGTCTTCAGTCGTTCTTTCATTATTTGATTCTTTCCATCTATTAATTTAAGCTGTTGTTCTAAAGACGTATTTTAAACACGTTAGACGGTGTACGTTTGTAGGAGTAGACTAGGAGAGTAACAAATTAAAGTGAATATATTATCCTTCAAGCCTATTTTAAATAAGAAAATTATCATATATTGATTTGGATTACATACGAGTGTTTAAAATAAGTTTCTTCCTTGTCATTCATCATTTAGTTCCAAAGAGTAATTATCACTACAATGTAAACTATACAAAACATCAAAATTAAATCGCTTGTGTTCATAACAGTAACGATTTAAGGAGATTGTATGAACTATATAATACAACCAGATCAATAAAACTGGCGCGGAAGAGTTCGCTGCAAACGTTACAAGCAGTTTGATGGACCAACAGCTTACGCGCAACACCTTGTTCTCTACATTCTCCTGCATTCTAGGTCATTTGTTTGAAATTCTTAATTATTCATATCCATGAAAGTCTAACGAAGAACATAACTGAGCCTACAAACGGAAAAAACGAGGTTATTGAAGGACATGTGCGGATTACACACTTCGAACCAAAAGGTCGCCGGCTTGAGTCTCGCACTGATCGTCTCTCGCACTCTCGTCTTGATTTTAATTTGATAAATGTGTTGTTGCAGAAAATTATTGAGAATTCGAGAAACGTGATTGAAAATCATTTGAAGCACTTCTACTCACAAATACAATCACAACAGGTAAATAAATCGGACGTGTATGAGTATGCTTTTCCAATTTTCAACTTTTAAAAAGTTTTTCAACTCTCTCTTATTCGATTTCTAAAACGTATGTCACGTCAAACCAATTGTCTTTCTGTGCATCTAGTTATACACCAATTTAAACAAACTAATGAATCCTTCAACAAGAAATTTAAATACATTATAAACACTACCAATGGATCCAACTCACTTTTTCTTTGACAGTGGTATCTAGAGCCGGACAAAAACGCCCTCAGTTCCGTTCGCTCTCGGGGACGATACCAGGCGCGCCGATACTACTGTGTCCGAGAATGTCAGTTCCGGAACTACTGTTATCGAGAACGAACGATACCGAAACTTGGCCTGTTATCGGTGTGCGCCGACCGCGTCGAATAAATGCTGGAGGCGGCATCGGAGCTCTCGCCAGCGTTTAGTATAGTTCAAACACGAGGTAGTCTGGCGGCATGTCTTCTTGAATAAGACAAACAATTTTTGCGATTAGCGTGATTTGTACGTTGACCAATGCACAAACAATCTAGCGGCACCCGTAATTTTTGTAGACAGCCTTCGGCTTTTGACATGCATATAATAAAAATAATGAAAAAATAACAATTATGATCAATATTTATTTCACCTATATATATTTAAGGCATATTTAACTTTCTAAGCCTTTTTTTCTTGAAATGTATTTCTATTAGTAGTAGGAAATGGTGTGGCATTTACGATGCTATCAATGAAATCAATATTTGATGTAGGCTCCTCATCGTAATAGTTTATTTTCGCATAAAGCTTTTTCGGCCGCATTGCGGCCATCTTCAGTGCTACAAAATAATGATAATAATAATAATAATAATAATAATAATAATAATAATAATATATCTAAATTACAAAAAATTTAAAACTTTTAAAGAATTAAAAACTTTCAAGAATTGGATTTTAAAGAGATGTAAAATGTGAAATGGACATATAGATTTTTTAAAAATGACAAATGAAAATAAAATAAAATAAATGGAATCTATTACAAATAATATTATGAAGCAAACTGGAGTGAAATAAAAGTATAATATAAAATGTGTAGATGGAAACATAATTTTGAATACAAATGTACATTTTGAAAAGAGGTGAAAATAGAAAATGAATAAATATGTAACTAAATAAATAAATGAATTAATAAATTTAGGTGAGCAAACTGACATACCTCTTAGAGGCGGCTGTGGGCCTCAGTCCAGACAGACAGCGAAGGGCGAAGGCAGAGAAGGCCCTTATTTAGTTACATATTTATTCATTTTCTATTTTCACCTCTTTTCAAAATGTACATTTGTATTCAAAATTATGTTTCCATCTACACATTTTATATTATACTTTTATTTCACTCCAGTTTGCTTCATAATATTATTTGTAATAGATTCCATTTATTTTATTTTATTTTCATTTGTCATTTTTAAAAAATCTATATGTCCATTTCACATTTTACATCTCTTTAAAATCCAATTCTTGAAAGTTTTTAATTCTTTAAAAGTTTTAAATTTTTTGTAATTTAGATATATTATTATTATTATTATTATTATTATTATTATTATTATTATTATTATTATCATTATTTTGTAGCACTGAAGATGGCCGCAATGCGGCCGAAAAAGCTTTATGCGAAAATAAACTATTACGATGAGGAGCCTACATCAAATATTGATTTCATTGTATTTCTATTTTCTTTTACTTTGGTTAAAAACGTGTGTTCAAATCACTTACACTTTCACTAATCCCAGCCGTTTGGCATCGTACTTCTATTTTTTATCTAGATCTAGACCGAGGATGTCATTTGTTTTTTAATTCGACATTATGAATCTTTAGATACTCGCTTTCCTCTAAATTCTTTATACAAAGAAAAGAAGTGGATTATCGTAGGTGACCAATGGGTCATGGGTGATCGCTGAGATCAGATTCACAATGCAAACATCACTCGCGTCGCAGGGGGCAAGTCGATAACCGCGACTTCCGACTTTGATATCTCTCCGTCCCACATGTTCTTCCAGGAAGGTAAAGGAAATGGAAGGAAGGTTCTGTTAATTGAAAAAATTAAGCATTAGGTCTGTTTCGTATGCCAGTGATACAAATAAAGTCAATTGAAAAATGTATTTTTATCATTTCTAGGCTTATACTAAATTACAGTATTTTTCTATGGCGCAAAAATGTTAAAAATTTATTAATTTTCCCTCATTTTATATGGTGTATCAATGTAGTACATTATAATTAATTATGTATTTCGAATTTCTGAATTTCTCGCGTGTGTGGTGATGGGGCAAGGAGTTGAATAGGCTGATTTGCAGTGGACACCATTGTTTGGCCACCAATTGTTTCACCCAATTCAGAGGCCATGGCGGCTTACATCCACTGTTACACAATGAATTGTGCCCAGTGACGAAAGGACGTTTTCACGCAGGGAAGAACAGTACCCACATCAATTTTATTTCGCATATGCGTTTTTATTATGTAATTATGAAATTAATACCAGATGTTAATTGTGTTTAATAAACATACCTTACATTCGAACTTGCAAGAAACTTAAATGACATAACAATACGTTTGAAATGAATTATTTTCCCTTAACATATATTTTGTGCTTGATATGTAATTCTGGAGTTGTAACTTTTATCATTGTTTTCTTTGCTTACTTGAAAATAAACTGCAAGTCCATTTACATTATTAGAAATTCCGATTGGTAACCTTGATATCAATATTGTGTAATAATTCACAATGTAAAAAAAATGATGAAAATTATTTTATTCTATTTTATTGATATTGCTATAAAGTTCATTTTAAATTACTTTTTGCTCACTTTTTTTGCATTTAATTATTTCAAAAATTGTGTTATTTTTTCTCTAAAATTATTTGCAAATAATCGAGTAATAGTTACTTTTCAAACAATTAAAAGATAAACTGAAATTGTATTTTATTACGATCATAATTAATTACAATTAAATGAAAGAGTTCTGCGATCACAATATGTGGTGATCTTAAATCCCGCAATTGCGTCGAGCTGCCGAGCCGCCGAGCCTGCGCCGAGCACCCGGCGGCGGCCGCTTCCGCCGAGACTGCGGGTACCGGCCGATACTGACGAGAACAGCCGAGAATGGAGCGGTTCCGATCGTCCCGATTCTTGAGACCTACGTGTAGATTTCAACAGGCAAATAAGGAGCGCGCGCGCGACCTTCGAGGCTCCGAGACTGCGAAAGCAAAGCCGGCGAGAACGATCGATAATAGAATGCGTTTTGCCGGCTCTAGTGGTATCCCTAATGGTTCCGAATATTATTACTTCTCGCTCTACGAAGGTTCTTGCCATATGGCGCTTCTATGGTATAGTGATATGGGTGTCGGCAAGTTAACCCTACGAATCTGAGTTCGGGTCTCGGAGCGGAAATAAATTCTTGCTGGTTGAAATCACTTTTGCAAGTTTATGTCGTAGTATAGCAGTTTGAAGTATAGTAGTAGTTTAGCAGCGGAGCAGTTAGATATGAAGCGAGAAAGTATGTGCTTTTTACCACCACTAGTTTAATTAGTAACTAGAATTAATCTATTTTCGTACGACTGGAAATGCTTGTATACATAGAGATAAATACTCTGCAAATATACATTTTCCCTTTTTTTGGACTTATTTACTACACTTAGTAAGCGATATTTGAGCATTTCGTCACATTGCCTCAACTTTTGGTTAAGATTCTTTGAAAGTCAGTAGAAGTATGTGTAACTCATGAACGTTTAAAATACTTTCTATCGCACACATGAAGTAAGAGGCAATGAGAATTTCCGTTTTTATTTCTGGAAGTATTAATACATTTCAGGACACTTAACTATCGCAATGCCAACTTGTTCCACCGCATCCAAATTTAGCTTGTCAAGGGCAAATTAAAATATACGTTTTACCGGCGATCTTAATCTGATAATCGAGACAAATCGTAAATATTGTGGATGTGCTGAAGCCTCCTGCTTCAATCATCTGCATGTCCGGACGCGTGGCCAGCGTGAGGTTCGGCTGTTTGCCACCGCAGGCGAGCGCGCGTTGCCTCCGCCCCGCGGCTGCCTCCCCCTGCTCTAGGCTCTCGCCCCTCGGAGCGCCGCCCTCTGCCTCCTTCTCGTCGCCTGCGGACGACAACGCACGATTGCAACGATTGCAGCGATGGCACTTGCACTATATAGAGAGTAAATTGCTTCCTTTAACACGTTGGGTAGTGAGAATCCAAGTTTTGTTGGTCCTTGTCACACAAAAGTCTATTGGTGGCAAAACTTCTTTCTTCCGTATCCCTGTTCATCCGTCCGTCTGTGATAAACTCTAGCATCTAAACCGTTCAGCCAATTTTCTCCAGAATTAATATTCCCGATCTATCTCAACGAGCGCCAGGCTTTGCGAATTTGAAATAGATATTTTGATTTTTGTGGGTGAAGCTTTAGTAACAAATTTGAAGCAACAAGTATGAAGTTGAAGTAACAAGTATGAAGCTTTAGTAACAAATTTTAAAATGTTCTCAAAAATAACTCTAAAGGTTTTGATTCAACTTTTTCCTGGGAGAGGGCAAAGAACACATAAGAGAACTGTGCAGGTATCAACTTCGTTGAAATCCCTTATTTTTTGAAAATTTCAAAAGAGCCATTTTTTCGGTGGCTTCCTCAAACTACAACCACAAAACTAGAAACTATTGATGATATATTTTTTTCGTAATAAAATCTGTTTTTGAAATTAAATCATGCAAAAGTTTTCGGAAATATGAGTAGTTCTTGCGTAATTTTGGGTGAATATAATTAAGAATCCTTTTGTCTCGCAAAAACTGCTCCAATTTTCTTCTTTAATTTTTCACAGTGCATCGGATATAATGATCTTTTACTCTTTTCCCGCTTTTTCGTACACTAGAATCAGACCAACAGCGTTACACCTGATGCTTTTTCACATTGCTGCCAATGTCACATCCTTTTCACCCCACTAACTTTTAAAGGTTTCCCCAGCCTTCTTACCTTCTCAACGCCTCTTCCTTCGACTCTTAACCTCCACGTCTTTCTGTTAATCATCCCTTCAACATCACACTTTTCATTTCGCGGTGTAATTCTCCACGTCCGTGTACCTTGTCGCTTGACCCTGAACCTTTTCTCATCTTCTCGCCTTCAAGGACTTAATTTCTCATGAGATCACCGTAGACCACTGGTGTCAAGGTCTCCCACTGATGGCAATGGAACGCGTCATGATACCGTAGCATGCCACGAGCTTCTCTGCGCCACTAGCGTCGAGAGAGGAAACTATTAGTAACCCCTCCGTCTCACAATAGTGATGGCGTTGTCTCTTGCGGTGGGGTTATGAACTGCATGGAGAGGCTATTTCGACGTGGCACTCGTGCCACGGACTCCCGCCAATGGAATCGATCTCGACAACACTACCGTAGACTCTACTCTTTCCTTTCTATCTTCTTTCTTACCCCACCTCACAAGCTATTTGCCACTGATCACTAACCCTTTCATTCACCCTTACCCCTCCTCCTTCACCCTCGCACTCCTCTTCCATCCCTGGTTGTCCACGTCTTCCTGATCCCACGAATTCGCCTCCCCTCCCCAACGCTCTTTCTTACTCATCTTCCGCACGCGCTTCGAAAGGCATCGCCCTCATCGCGTCGCGCGTCCTCCCTTTCTTTGTGAGGAGCAGCGGGAAGACGCCGCGGCGGCGGCGGCTGCGTTAGCGTGTGGAAGAAGCGCCGTCGTTTTAGCGTCGTCGACGTTTACAGCTCGTTCCCTTCACTCTCAATTTTCGTAAGCGCTCGCACCCGCTTCGCCGCCGCGGCGCTGTGTACACGCCTCCCCCTGCCCCTCGCCACCCCTCCTTGCCTCATCCCCTCCCGCACCGCTCGCGCGCTCGCCGCCGTCGCGCCAAACCCGACGCCTCTCCTAACTCAAACGCGGTTTAATTCAGGGAAATGAGACGTGAACCGGCGCTGAAGGAAGGCTAAAATTATATCTCCCGCTCTCTCTATTCTATTAGTAAATTCAATAATTTCAGCGATGTCGACGGCGTTCCGAATGGGCTACATATAGATTCGCCTTCGAGAAGAGGGCGAGTGTAAACGGATGGGAGGGGAGGAGGCGGCAGAAAGGCGGAGTGGTTGCTATTGGTGACGTCGACGACAGTTGGTGTGGCAGCAGCAGCGACAAGGAAGACGGGGTGTAATGCTTCACGACAATGTTCTTTGGAAAGATCTTTACGGAACTTTCTGTTAGAAGAAATTCGATGATGGTGACGATGTTAATGGTGAAGAAAATTAACCCCATGAATGATAACTGATTGAGATCAATAAATGAATAAATCGTAACAGTGTGTGAGCGAAATCTATAAGCAGTACATACATGGGGTTGCCATTGTATAAAGGCGGATATATTTTGGTTTATCAGATTATTTTAGTTTTCTTCTTTTTCATCAAAGAATTAATAAAATTATGGTATAGTATATACTAGTTAAATACTTAAACACTAAGTTAAAAACTACATTTACAAAAGTAAATGCAGATTTTTATTGGCGTTCTCAGCAAATTGCCTATGAATTGACGATAGTGATGACTACAGTGACATCTAGCATCAAAAATGCCTTTGAACAAAACCACAGAAAATGGTTTTCCAAACTGTACCACCCACACTGCTCAAGAATAATGAAACTGTACGCGTAAAATACTGCAATACATCAAATATTCTAATAAAAATAATCTTCGCTAATAGTGCAGTAACATTGTATAATATTTATACAGTACGAGAGTTCTTTACATACCAAAATATCAGGAAACTTCAGTGCCGTAACACAGCACATGTATAGCAAATAGTAAATTGGAGTTCACTCTTCTTTAGAGTGTTGCCGTCGCATCACGTCATCTGTGTTATAAGCAATGATGCACAAAGTGTGCAAATTCAGACGGTATGCGCAGTCTGAAAATAGGCGAAAAACATAATCTAATATTTACATTTTCAGCGAAAATCAAATCTGTTTTATTGTTTTTGGATTTACGTGAATTTCTGGGTATTTAACGAAACCATTGGTACCTCGCAACGGCTTCTTAGTTCTCTCTTAGTTTCTGCGCGCATACAAAATTAGTAAAAAAGGATATTTCAGATACGTTGTGTGATGAAATAACAAGCCCTGTTTTCGGAGCTGGTCTCCATTCCTCACGCAATCTTGATAAGATATCCGTCATACAGGCCTGCTCTTCTGCGCGGGAGCCTGCCAGCTCTTCCCCCGCCCCTCTTCTGCCGTCGGCGTCTATTCAGCCCTTCGGACATCGAAGGGGCGGCGAAGGCAGCGCTGTGAAATGCGTCGGTTTTTCCTGCAAAGGACGGTTGCAGGAGGGGAAGTTTCGATTGAGAGCGACCGTTGAAAGCCATCGCCCCCCGTGCCGCTGTCCTCTCCCTGCCATCACCACTCAGCTGTCAACTTCTCCGTACACCCACCAACCACTTCGCATTACTGTTTCTCTCACCCATAGTTATAGGCTACAACAATTATAATCACCATCATACCAACAAAAAATTTCATTCTTCAAAAATCGTCGTGAGCATTGGTATAGACATCAGCTTCTAAATTATTATATCGCAGATCGAAGAAATAATTAAATGTGTTAATTAATGGTTTCTAAGTTCCAAAAACGTTTTTATGAACGATCAAAATATATGTAAAATTCCCATAAAAACAAAAGAAGTTCGAAAGATTCACGGTGTATTGCAGAGACTACTAACTTTTCACAGAAAATACTGGGGTACTGTATGACTACATGTACTATGGTTGAAATTAGTCTGTATTGATGAAGTCCGGTTGATGCGTTTTCATACTTTCCTTACTTCTCGTATTATCATTTATCCCTTTTTCCTTTCTGAAATGCTACCAATCTTTTTGCGTTTAAAAGTGCAAATATTACTACATGAAAATTAAAATAACAAATGAAACAGAGGAATATTGCAATACTGTTTCTTGCAATATGGATTAATGCCTTAACATTTTGCTTTTCAGAGTGTGAACAAATCTCCTTTCAAATATTAAAAACATGATGTGGTGATAAGACTAGGTAATAGGGCGCTGACAATGAAAAAAACCATTACTTACGTGACAACACTATTAGTACAGGATAAATACAAATTACACAATAGAAAAATTGAAACTGAATAAAACAACGAAATAGTATGTTGATTTTAAAAATTAAAATGTAATTAAATGACAAAAATTGATCTAATGTAATGTTTCCTTATGTTTTGGTTTGTATAATTAGTATTTGGGCAGAAATTACCAATGTGAACAATTCTTTGCCTAAAAAAACAAATTTTATCAAAGTACTCTTTCTGATCATCACTAATAACGCAACCATTATCACCATCACCTCCTTTGTTTAGACTTGCTGGCACAATTCTTGACTCCTTCTCATCTTAATTTCTCGAAACCAGTCTTACGTTCATTAGCATTTTACCTGTTTGCCGTGCAATCTACTGTGAATAATTTGCCAATTCTACACCTCCTTTGCGAGACTTCCAACATCTCTTTGGTGCTCTGAGGTGGTCTTCTTTGATTCTTTGAAAACGCAGCCATCTGCAAAAGCTGAACACACAATCTTAGAAATTTTTGGATTTTCATTCTCTATTGGCAGTCAAACAGAACCGAAGAAGTGGTGAAATGAATAAATTACATATCGAAGAAGTTTTCTTCGTGCCCGTTGAGATTGAAGTGTAAAGGAGTTGTGCTCTGCTGCTGATGTAGCCTCCAGATAGTTGTGCGATTCACGATTGCCGCCGTCGTAACTCGTGTTGCGAGCTCGTTTCGTTAAATGAATCCGTTGAGTTTCGAAACGAACGCCCGTTAAAGTATGCACGTCGGGGCAGATTTGCACTTTTATGTCGTCTCGAGGGTCGGTCACGCAGTGACGTTAGCACCAGCGCGCAAGATTCTGATTCGTCGAGGGACGGAGTACGCAATACGACGTGCGTTTATTGCGTCTTTGTTCTTCCTTTAAAGCAATTTTACGAGAGGATCTCTTCAAAGAGTGGTATCAAGAAGCTGAAATCCGTAGAAACAACAAGTCCCCATTGATTACAGCAGATCGTTGCCAAACTCTCCGAGAAGTTCACGACGAGCGTTGTTCGTACTCCGACTGGAACGCTTTTGGCCGCGGCAAACGAAGCGAAATCAGAACCGATGTCTAATTCGAAGATGGTTCTACGAATTCTAATCCGTTGGGATGTCATGACTTTTGAAATTTTTGCTTAAGGCATGCATTCAACTTACATTAAAAGTGCAATTTCTACAGATTATACAGTTTTAATAACAAATTTGAAGTTAAAGACAAATCCCTTTATCATCATCATCGACAGCAAGGATGAGATCTTTTGATCTGTTCCGTCACATTGCTCATGCCGTCTCTTTAACGGCAGTCCTAGACTTCTTTTTTCATTCGGTGCATATTGAAGAATAATTTTACTTAACCTTTGTTCTGACATTCTCAGGACATGATCATTCCATTTTTTTTATACTTCGTTATAATTTCTATAACTGGCTCAATATTTAATTCTTCTCTGATATCTACACTTCTTTTGCAGTATAATAGTGAATAATCTACCACAAAACGAAGAAATCTCATTTCTGCAGATTCAATTCTCCGCAGCTGATCTGATGTTAATGTCCAGGTCTCGCTTCCATAAAGCAGTAATGGCAAGGCAATAACTTTGTAAAATCTAAGTAAAGTTTCTTTTTGCAAATTATGCGTTAGAGTTCGTTGTAACGTTCCACAGAAGTATGTGAAATTGTTCAGTTTTATTTCCACATCTATTGATTTAAGATAATTAAAAAATATTCGAGATATTTAAATTCACAAATTTGTTAACTTATTTGGCCATCTGTAACTATCTTTGCTCTTAAAGGTTATGGTGCTTTAAATGCCATCACTTTTGATTTATTTGGTGAGATTTTCATTCCATATTCTTCAGTAATCTGACTTAACTTGTTAACTGCTATTTGAGTTTCATGTTCAGATTTTCCGATGATATGCAATCCCTTCATAAAATATTAATTTACAATAATATATATTGAAGTTAATAATTATTTGATTTCAAGTTTTCCTGATCCTTTCATTAAAATTCACATCAACAACCTTTAAGGTTTGCATGAAACATATCGTTACATCATTATTTATATTTTTTCATTTCTGGAATCTTAAAAAGCAGTGTATATATTGTGATTTGGATGATTTGTCGTACTATATAAAATATCTAAGAATAAAGCTTTCGGTATTGTTGATGAAACGATCCAAGCAAAATGTTATGTTACTTACATACTCGTAATAATGATTTTTATTGTAGTATATGAAGATCTCCGTGACACGTGGGCTTGAGGCATCATCGAAGAACGTGGAACCACAAGTTGCATGTTTCAGTAACTCAAGATGATTTTACCAAGTAATTCTGGCGGAGTAGTAATCTATTCGTACTCGTATTCTATCTGCTAAATTATCATTGTATTCAGAAAGCATCAACTCTCATTATCACTCATCTCTCAAGATGACTTCTCTCATCCAGTGGAAGACAATTTCAATGCACAATAACATCACCTACTATGTTGTACCGCTCACAGTTGAAAATGAGGGCACTTATCTCCATCTTCAGTCACTGAATCACAGGTTCTATAGTTGTTGTATGATGTCATTAGATGAAAGTTATTAGATGAAAGTCACTACTAATTAGATGAAAAAGTGACTACCGTACCACCCTGCGAAGGAGGAAAAATACAGAGAGTGGACAGAAAGAGGGTAACTGAGGATATAATGAAAAATAAGAAAACACCTCAACCGGACTTCATTAGCACACGTTAATTTCAACTGCATTAGTTGCTGTGAAAAGCGAGTAGTCTCTATAATTCATTGTGAATTTTCCAAAAAAAATGCAGATAACCATATTTTAGTTAATGAGATTTCTTTGCCTACGTGCTCGGGAACACGGATATTGGGACAATATTCCTTTACTTTTCTACAATATGAATCTTGAAGCTGATCAGTTTCCTTGAAAGAACCGCAGTGTCGAAGAGATGAATACATGGAGTTCTCTGCAGCGTCCTACGTGCTTTCACTTTCCGCTCTCCAGCGAAAAATAATAAAAAAAAGCTCTCGTAAAAATGCGGGCTCTGAAAATCCTCCTGGCCAAGGGGGTGGGCTGTGGCTTTGTGCGAGCTGTCAGCAAGTCGGCAAAAAGAGCGAGAGGGAGGGACGGGAAAGGAGGTGGCAGTCAGAGAGGGGAGGGCAGTGGCTGGGAAGAGGGAGGAGTTGAGGGGTGGGGTGAGGGAGGAGGCGATGCTGGCGCAGGCAGGCAAAGATCCGAGGCGGGTGGGAATGCCCGGGAAGTGCCAGCGGAGCGATGGGCAGTTGAACCAGTGATCAAGCAAGAGAATGGGTGAATGACACGAATGGATGGCTGAGTGAGATGTTTGGGTGAGTCGGTGGGGTGAGATGAGTGGGTGAGACAAGTGGGTGAGACGAGTGGGTGAGACAAGTGGATGAGACGAGTGGGCGAGACGAGTGGGTGAGACGAGTGGGTGAGCCCAGTGGGTGAGACGAGTGGGTGAGGAGAGTGGGTGAGACGAATTCCACTCACAGGGTGAGTGGAATTGTGGGGATTAGGGATGCGACATCGCCCATAAATCATCGATGTTTCTAAACATCGATGTTTTGAAATGATCAACATCGATTTCGCATTCCTTCTTGTGACGGGTACTGCGATCTCTGTGGTTGACAGATGAAGAGCAGGGAGAGCACTGCGTATGAAAATGAAAACGGAGAACGAGTACACTTAGAATGAGGATATCTGACCGTTCGGCCTTCCCTGTTGCCACATTCGTGTCTGCTCTCATCACAAACGTGGCCATCGATCATATTAATCGGAGGGTTTCGTAGTAACACGGAATATGTTATTTTGGAGGGAAAATACACAGGAGTCTCATTCTTAATCACATAATGTTACTCGTATTATGGACAGTATATCTACCCCGTACTCTTCTTGCCGAAAAATCTGACACATTATACGTAATGTTTCTGCTTTTTCCTATATTGTTTCTTTCTATACAATATTTGTAGAAAGATGAGCATATGCCTGAATGGGTTTCTAAAGAATTTGATTATCTAATATAACAAAAAGCGTTGCTGACACATTACATAATACTGATCTAAATGAGCGTTGTATCTCATTATTACTGTTATATCTTATAAATTGAAAGACTATCATGATTAATATAAAAATTCAATGAAAAGAATCGTTAGATTATTTCTGAATTCTAAAAATGACGTATTCCATTTTGGTGTAAGTAAACTTTACGAAGTATATAAAAGAAAAACGTGTCTCACCTAAATTTCAAAATATTTTTAAATGTGTGTCAACGTGATATTTTTTTGATTGACCGTGCAACTGAATACACCCTAAAACCAACCTTGCCATAACAAAAACCTCCGATGTTATTACTAGCAGTTTCCCTGTTTGCGCTTGCCACCGCGCAGTGTTTTGCGTCGCAGAGACGGCGTAGGCTGCCGCTGCGCCGGGAGACATAATCGTAACTTTTCCCTGCGCCGTAGGCCGCGATCGACCGCCATAGAGGTCGGTTGCCAGTAGGGATGGCAACAATGGGCGAAAAGGTGACGGGGACAGTGGCGGGAACAGCTACAAGGACGGCGGTGCGAGCAGCGATGGGTCGGGAGTAGTAATGGGAGACGGTGATGGAGAGGCGGGGAACCTTAGTTGGGATGGACTGGAGCAGGGAGAGTGACAATTCCAAATGTTGGGTTAGGGAAAATGAGGATGGTGGGGTGATATTGAGGGATAGCGTCGAAAGCCGAAAGGTATGTGAAGAATAAGCAACACCTTGAATTGAAGCTGGCGCTACAACGAATTATGAGAAAGAAATGTGATGTGTCCGAGGAGGGGGACCAGGTTGAAGAGTGCGGTCACAGGAGGACCTGGATGAACAGTGCGGTAAGCCCGGGAGGTAGCCTTGTACATTACAGTGACATGAGTCAAACTAACAGTGGAGGTGGCGGGGAGACCGGCGTCGAGGGCGGCGAGGGCGGCGAGGGCGGCGAGGGCGGCGAGGGCGGCGAGGGCGGCGAGGGCGGCGAGGGCGGCGAGGGCGGCGAGGGCGGCGAGGGCGGCGAGGGCGGCGAGGGCGGCGAGGGCGGCGAGGGCGGCGAGGGCGGCGAGGGCGGCGAGGGCGGCGAGGGCGGCGAGGGCGGCGAGGGCGGCGAGGGCGGCGAGGGCGGCGAGGGCGGCGAGGGCGGCGAGGGCGGCGAGGGCGGCGAGGGCGGCGAGGGCGGCGAGGGCGGCGAGGGCGGCGAGGGCGGCGAGGGCGGCGAGGGCGGCGAGGGCGGCGAGGGCGGCGAGGGCGGCGAGGGCGGCGAGGGCGGCGAGGGCGGCGAGGGCGGCGAGGGCGGCGAGGGCGGCGAGGGCGGCGAGGGCGGCGAGGGCGGCGAGGGCGGCGAGGGCGGCGAGGGCGGCGAGGGCGGCGAGGGCGGCGAGGGCGGCGAGGGCGGCGAGGGCGGCGAGGGCGGCGAGGGCGGCGAGGGCGGCGAGGGCGGCGAGGGCGGCGAGGGCGGCGAGGGCGGCGAGGGCGGCGAGGGCGGCGAGGGCGGCGAGGGCGGCGAGGGCGGCGAGGGCGGTGAGGGCGGCGCCGAGGGTGGTGGCGAGGGCACCGACGACGCCCCAGGTGGCGGAATGGGGGCGGCGGCTAAAGCGGCGGCAGGGAAGGTGAGGGCGACGACGACGAGGGTGGCGACGAGGAGGGCATCGGTAAGGGCAGCGACAAAGAGCACTTCGGTCACTGCGGCGAGGACGACAGTAAGGGCGGCGGCGGGGGGGGGGGAGGCGATGAGAACGGCGGGGCGGAGAGTGCGTGGGAGGTGACCACTGCGCCGGTGCACCTGCCGCAGCGGTCCGCGCGTCGACGCCCGGCGTGGGCGGGAGCTGAGCGTTGCGGGTTGGCACGCGCTGCCGACGGACGATGCGATCGCACACGCGATAAACTGGCTTATAATGTGTGAGGGCGAAGCGCTGAATTTGCGGTACGTTTCGTGGAATAAATATTTTTATATCGTATTCTGTGATGGCTTTGTGATGTCTGATAATATGAATGTGTACATTTCGTGGTAAGCAAAATTATAGATTGGAAGTTAATTTAATTTTCGAGAAAAATACCGTATTCACAGATCATTCGGGAAATTCTATTTTCCAGTAGCAGGCATCATAAAAAGTTCCCTCAACATTTTGCACAGAAAAATAAAATATGCATTACATAAATTAAAATAACTGCATTCGCTTGACTTCTGAAAGACGAAATAGTTTTATTGGTAGTTGGTATAGAATTATTATTTCTGAAAATCTGAAATATATATAACATTATGAAATAACTGGGTGCATAATAGAAAATGTGTTACTTTTGTGTTGTTCGGTCATTCCGGCTGTCACAAATTATATGCAATTTACTGATAGACCAAACATGAATATTTTGCTTTTCTTTCACATCAATAGTATTTATGGGAGTTATTTTAGGATACATAATTATAAAGCAATGGAGATTGAAAACATTTCGGATTGTTTAGAGAATTTGTAAAGTATGATACTGTATTATTGCATTGAAAAAAGAAAGTCACAATTTAATGTTATGTAATTAGTATGAAAACTAAACTGTCACTATATCAAAATGTAAATTTATTACAATCAATTTCATGGTTAATATTCCCAGCACAATAAAGTAATTGGCTGACTTATAATCTGCATTATTTTCTCTATTATTGGTATAGGATACGGGGGTTGGGACAGAGGTCATGGCAACTATATTTTTTCAAAGAAATGTTATCGGATCGCAAAATTTCATTTATATCTTGAAAGAAATGCTGCAGTAGAGTGTGATTATATAAACAGACAGCCCTACATGTGTCTCTATTAGTACAGAGATCAACTTGAAATCAGTTGTCCATCTACCGCCGTGCGAGACGTTTGTAACATGTTTCCAACAGTGCTCTTACTCCAGGAGAGCTGTTCACCATGAAAAGAATGCCCGAGAATATCACAGGAAATTGGTGGAAGCCCATAGAATAATGCCCTTTCATACCGGACAGCCGGGAGATGCGCAGGAGAGTTTCTGCAATGATGCGCAGCAACCAGTGATCAGCATTGTACGTAACGACCTGTGAGTGTGCGGATCATTGTCATATTTGGTAATCGAGCATCTACCTAATCAGACCTTTGGAACGGGTTTGTAATGCTTTTCGAATCTGTGAAGTCGTATTCTCTAAAACGCCTTAGAACATGAAACGAGTACGGTCATTTCAAATACCTTAATAAATATGATAAACTCATTTTTTGTGTGTTGATAAAAGTCCAAGCACTTAGATTATACATTGTCCTTTCATGTGTATATTTGAAATTTTCCATCCATACTCATTTCTCACAAAAAGTAGTTGCCATGACTTCTGCCCCCCACCCTTGTATATGAAGCTACAACGATAACAAGCAGGAATAAAAGCAGTAACATATGACAATATCCTGCAGAATATTTCACCAAGTTTTTCGCAATATTTCACAAGGCCACCGAGGTGTAAATTACTCATGATAAAGTTTGAACAACAATACGTACTGGTTTTATTACATTACATTTTATTTATTATATTATACTGGCTTTATCTTAGGGATAACTGGCGAATGTTAGAATAAACGGGACAAGAACCCCATGCACAACTATTCAGATTAATTGTCTCTTCATAAACTGTAAACGTAGTGCATGTTATCCCGGGATGTGGCGGTGCTCTCGCTGAAATGTGAGATCTAATGCCGGCCTCCACGTCGGCTTGCGGGTTTTTATCTTCCAGGTATCTCCTCATGTGTAATCTTCTCAGCTGGTACAAGCTCTACTCTTGTATCATGATGTAATGCATGTAAATGTGCGCATGTGTATTAGAGAAACAAAAAGACACAAGGATAAGGAAGAAAATATCTCACGGTGTTCATGTTTGTTAGAGTACTGCTCCGACATTCGCCACTTATTGGTCAGGTAAACTACGGAAAACAGCCGATCAGAACAGCCTTCCACTATAATTATCCTCCAAAGAGCAGCTGAGTTCAACCCAGTCCTTTTGCTAAATTAATGGTGGTAAAACAGCACGTACTTTTTCACCCGTATTCTCACGCAAAATTACAGGAAAATTACTCAATTTTTCGAAAAATTGTACTTGACTTTATTTCAAAATGTATCTTTAGGGAACATATTTCGTTCAGGGCAAAAATCTCTTTCTTTAATATTTTAGTAGTAGGAACACGCCAAAAAATTGAACTTTTACAATTTTCGAAAAATCTGCATTTTTAACGAACATGAGACCTGCATCATTCTCTTAACGTCCTTTACACTATCCAAACACAAAAAATTAATCCATTTTTGAAAATTTGGAAGTTCTCCCAGGGGCATCATGTAAAGTACTCTCGAAAATTAAAATAACGGTTTAAAATTGAAAGTGCCGCGACATCAGCCAAATAAATTGATGAATATGAATTTTGGAAAATATCGGCTGAACGGTTTAGCCGCTAGGATTGTTCACAGACGGACTGAGGGCTACACGGACAGACGTTTTGCCGTCTTTCGACTTTCCAGTATTTTGGTTCGATTATTCGACAAGGACCCACAAAACGTAGATTCTGCCTTCACCAGTATTAGAGGATTTCTCCCCTAAATTTAGCAACTGAATTTATCCACTTTTTCGTTACCAGGGCCCTGTAATTAGAGTTTTTCTGTCGAAAATTCGCCGTTTTTTCGCGCAGTATTACATAACTTTCTCTCTACTCCGTAGTGAGAAAGCACAGTCCGCCACCGTCCAGACTCGAGTCCTAGAACCTCCCGGCCAGCAGCCCAACAGAGGGAGGGAAGTGGCCGAGCCGTCACCACGGTGGTAGATATATAGGTGTGTCAACTAGCCGCCTTTTGGACAAAATTTTTGAAGCAAGTTTGAGGCTAGTTCCTCGCTTATCCGTACGGTGCGCACGATCGAGTTGGGCATTCATGATGGCGTCTCGCGATTTAGTGGCTTCCACCAGAGGTTACAAAGCTATTAAATGGATCACCATCTTGTCCCAAAAATGCCCAAGTCGTTCGCAGCGCTTATATAGCGAGAGCTGTGAGAACTATCCTCACATTAGCTTCAGTTTTAGACCGGGAGAGAACCCACCTATATCTCTTAC
Source organism: Acheta domesticus (assembly GCA_031308135.1). NCBI lineage: Eukaryota > Metazoa > Arthropoda > Insecta > Orthoptera > Gryllidae > Acheta > Acheta domesticus. The sequence continues at coordinate 55,854,822 of JAHLJT010004567.1, forward strand.
ACCGTGGCCGTCGCCGCCGGTCGGCGTGCGCCGAAAGAGGGCGGTGATGCGGCGGGCGCTCAAAGCGGCTGAGCGGGCGCGCGTGGCCGGGGCGTGGCGGCGCGTGACGGATACGGTGACCCGTGCGCACGCGCGCGCGCGGCGCTGCGGCGGCGGGCGCGTGACGGCCAAGGGTGGCTGCGCGTGACCCGGGCGCGCCCGGCCTCACGCGCCAGCGGCTGAGCGCCTGAGTGGCTGTGCTTGCAAATGCGCCAGGTGCGCCCGGAGAGAAGCGATGGGCTGCATCGAAGGTATGAAGTGGGGGATGAGACGACTCAATAATCAAGACTCCGTGGAAAATGGGGTCCTGATTTTTGACGATTTTCTAAACACTTCTGCAGATTATTTTTGGTTATATTGAAACTCACTAAATAATTTTTACTTTAATGAAATTTTTTCACGACTTGATAAATTCTGTACTAAGTGTTTAAATATTGAATTAAATGATCAGGCTATTAATACTTAATGTTTATCAACTTTTTCATAAAGTACACACAATACTATGAAAGAAAAGTATGGACCAAGCATTTGTTGAAGGTTTCGGCAAAGGCGACTGCAGTTCTCTACTTCACCTTTGGTAAGAACGGCTCCTTAGCGAAATATCCCCACTTTTTATATCTTAGCCAGAAGTTGACCTTCTGCTAATGATAAATGAGATTCGTTTAACGATTAAATCTCATAAAATTGGACGATAAAAATTAAATTTTGTAAATATACAGTTGACAACTTTAGAATATGGCATATTGTGGAACTTGAGCCGCGTTCTTTGGTTTCGATCATACACTTACATATGCGCATGTTTTTCACATATTAAATACGTAACAGATGCTCAGAGAAGCTTACCCATTACATGGCATTACGAGCGTGGCTTACAAAATATTATGAACGCTTAATTTGTACAATGCTTTGACATATTTTAGGGCTTAACAATGCGTTAGAATTAAACACAAACATTAGGGTGTAAGTCGAGTCACCGCATCCGAGAAACAGCTTCAACCAACACGCTCAGCTGTATCTCCTTCATCTGGACCACCACGCACCCGCAGGCTTTTTCTCCCGGCCGGCGCGGCGCGACCGCGGTCGGAGCGCCATCGGAGTCGGCGCCGGCGTGCAGCGGTCGCTAGGGTGCGCTGCGGGCGCGATAACCACGCCGTTATTAATTGCCGGGCGGCGCCGAAATCTGCGCTGATTAAAACGCGGTGCCGCTAGAGCGCGCGCGCGCCGCCCTCGCCCAGATAAAAACGCGCTAAACCCAGCTATCGGCGCCCGCCGCACCCTCCGTTATTTATTGTGTTGTTGCTACGACCGCACGCGCCCCGAATAATTACGATCGCGATTACAATAATAGTATTATAATAATCATTTTTGCTAAAAGGATTCGCCGATACATTACCAGAAATGTAGTCGTATAACACAGTTTTTGATGTCTGATGTTAATTATGTTCATGGGTACAACAATTGAGTGTAATATTTCTCTTTTTGGTTTTTTATGTTCTGCTTTATTTATAATTTATTTCGCAATGGAATAAATTGGGTTGACGATTGTTGTTTTGCGATATACAGATTATACAGGTTTATGGAATCTACTATTGCGCTGTTTTTTAAGTTACTAAATGTAACTTTTAAAATACATTTTTTCGTCAGTATGTAACAAAAATATTAGTGATCGAGAATTTCAGGTTCAATGATCCTGAAAATATATTTTGAAACATGCCCTATGACAAATGAATGTTTGATGATTCTAATAACAAACCATTTAGGTGGAAAGAAAATCATTTATTTGATTTGTCCCAAAATGTGTTGATCCAAAGTTGCTAAAAACTCTTCATCATACAGTTAATAAAAAATAGTATTCGTAAAAATTAGAGTTGCTTACGGAAGTACAGTGCAGGATATTCATACGCATTTCTCATGAAGAAAAGTGTGAAATTTCCATAAATTCATTACTCGATTGTTGTTGTTCACGATTCCAACAACTAAATTCCTTCAATTTTAGACACTATTTATTCTAATTGGGGTTTTAGCTCAGAACATTGAAACTCAAAACATTAGTTTCAGGAGTCTTCCAGTTTTAAATAATTATATTTGTAATAAGAAAAATATTCCATGAAAAAGTGAAATAACTAAGTCTAATTTATTGAATACTTATTCTATAGCATTTTTATTTTAGATTCTAATATTGCGTGGCTCCCATAGAGACCATGTGTTACGAACTCTCTGGATTATAATTAGACTTGTTCTCCGGTACAAACATGGGAAATCAGCAATATATTAACTGCTCGAACAACTAGGAATGGGTTGTGGCTGACGCTACAGTTGCGTTAGCCTAATGGTGCAGTACTTTGGCAGTAATATATGCAGGACAGCGATCGACACGATGATAAAACTTTCTTTGTTGACGTGAAATCTACTCGACTGCGCTGTGGTAATTGATGCAACTTTTTACTCGACTCATGCAATCTGTGTTGGGAATCTCCGCCAGTTCAGAAGTCAACGTGAAAATTGTCAGTCACCTCTGCTAATTTACATTGTTGTAACTACATACGTACATGCATTAGAGTTTCCAATGAAAATATTTATTTAGAAGGTTTTATCAGGGCATACTTTCCATAATTTGTCCAAAAAATAATTGCAGGTGTCATATTACTTAAATACATGGATATCAATATTGAAAATAAGTGATAAATTATTCTGCTAGAATTGAAAGAGCGTTTAACATTAAAGTTAGCTGTATATGGGTTCCAGTAAAATATTTAGAAAAGCAAGTACTGACATCGTTACTCAAGGATCTTTTTGATACGGTAGTGTTCAACGTATCACAAACGCAAAATTGTAACGTTACGCAATGGCAATTGTACATTATAAAACGATGATGTAATGATGGGTATTAATACGGAGTGTAATATTACGATACTCGCTCGTATAGTAAAATTCAGACGAGTGTATTAATATCCGTTACATCGAGTTTCATACGGTACTTTTTTAAGACTTTTATAAGTTAAACTTTTACATTGAATCGTTTCGTGGCAGTTGACGTTTCAAGGCCTCCTAGTGGACAGCTCCCTATCCCTACCCTCACAAGCTGCCGTAGGTGGCTGTGGCTACCTGTCTGCCTGTGAGGGAATACTGCGCTAGTCCAATAGCATCAAAGTAAAATTACGTTCTAATTTATTTTAAATAATATTCCACGAAAAACATTACTAAAAATAAAAAAAATTAAAACTGAGAGACATAATATAATATCAAATGTAATTTTAATGTACACAATCGAACAAAACATTTTCTAGGACGATTCTCAATTATTAAGTGTCAATACTTGGTTTGTGAACTCCTCTGTGATTAGACAAGAGAAGAAGGCACATCCGCTCGATTGATCGGAGACTGGTGGATTTCATGGTGTCTGAAACTGGTGGAATGGCGAAATGTAGTAGAGGGACGTCTATGGGCACCGAATGTTGTCAGATAGTAGAAGAAGACTTGCATTCACACGAAACTGCCCCAGGCCATTGAAAAATGGTAATTTACGTAACAAGTGTGCCAAACAGGTCAATGGTGAACGAGTCAAGTTTGTCGCCCAAACGTAGGCTAGGGCATCAAAAGACGAGCGCGCGAATCACCACATGTGTTGCGTATACCACTTTTTTAACATCCCACGTCCGAAAAAGGTTTCACACACACTTTGCAATGTTTCTCGCTCGTTTCGTGGTATTTCACTCGGTATTAGAACGCAAAAATAAACTGCTTCGCATACGAAAAAGAACCACGAGAAACCATTTTTCGTGCACGGATGTTAAAATGTATAAATACTAATCCCTTCTTGATTGATTGTTTATTTTGGTTTCCGGACGCTTCAATTGCTGAGGTGATTAGCCTTGTAAGTGTAGTCCATATTTTATCACGGGAGGTGACGGTCTTCTTTACCCACAGGATGGTGACATCCGGAGCCGACATTCACATCGTGTTGCGGGGATTTCCCCATTCAGATTTCTCCAACCAACTTACCCCAGCCGGAACAACAGTTAAGCTCCTGAAATATTTGTAGCTAACGGATGTGGAAACCTCAAAGAAGAGGAAGGAATGATCGTGCGCGATGTTAGCATACTGCCCGTCAGTCGCAAGGTATTGATCGGAGAAAACACGGGAAACTACGGACCTAGCTATCCAGCGAGTGTCGTGAATCCTGTCACCGTGGGGACTCCAACCGTAGGACCTCCGGGTCAGAGGCACAGTAGCGACATCAGTCGACACCCTGAGCCACTTCAGCCGGTAACCCCATCCTTTTAACCCCACGCGCGCTCCGGCATTTCCGCCCGGTGTCGGTTCGCACTCGCCCGTTGGAATGCCGCCGCGTGTCGCGCGCCCGCCCCTCCTCGCCTGCGTGCGGTGGGTGGGCGTTCGAGCGCCGCGAGTGATGGCAGCGCTGCGGGGAGGGGTGGCGCTGCCAAAGGCCAGCGGAGCAAACACAGCGCCCGCGTCAATGTTTAAAACGCCCCTCGCCGCTCCGCGTCGCGCCGTCCCACGCGCCGCCCCGTACAGCCCAGCGCAGCCCCCGTGCGGCACGGCGCGGCGCAGCGCGGCGCGGCGTCGCGTTTCATCTATTTTTCCGTCGCACCCCCCCCGTCCGCCCGGAGGGAAAGAGCCGGGGTCTTCAAAGGCGACGCCTCCACCAGCCCACGCGCGCCCTTCCGCGCCCGCGGCGCCCACGGCTCCCACGGCTCCCTGGCTCTCGCTGCTCTCGTAGGCCGCCCCTCTCTCCCCCCTCGCGGCCGCCCTCGCGTTCGCCACGGTGCGCGGCGCTGCCTTCTCGATCGCTCTCTCTCTCAATCCCTCTCGCCCTCCTCTCGTGCTCCCTCGCGCGGCTCCTCGCCCACCCTCTTGACCATCATTTTGCTCACCCCTGGCTTACCCCTCTCCCTTTCACTCGCTCAATTCCTTGCCCAATCTCTCGTCCGCCCCCTCTCTCGCTCATTACCTCGCCCGATCCCTCACCCAATTCCTCTTCCGATCCCTCGCCCAATTCCTCACACGATCCCTTGCCCAATTCCACAGCCATTCGCTCAGTCAATGCCTCGCCCAAACCCGCGCTCAAACTCTCGCTCAATCCCTCGCTCACTCTTTCGCTCAATCCCTCCCTTAATTCTTCGTCCGTCCCCTCACCCGCTCCCCAAACTCTTTTGCTCGTCTCACTATTTACTGAAATAATAACAGATCTACATTATCCTACAAAGTAACTAACATTTGTTCCGAAATATTATGCACTAATTTACATTTCTCAGAGTTCAGATATTACATTTGATAATCTTATCCTTCAGTATATATTATTAAGGTTTGAGATCAGTAATAAGATCGGAGAGAAGAGTAGATCCATTAATATAAATGTGGTTACTCGTGGATTGCAGTATAATAAAAACAATGGTACTGTAGTATGCCTCTCAGTGGACAGTTTTAACATAATTAGGTTTTACCAGAAAATTCAATTTCATGAGAATATTTATTTCTTTTATAATCTCAATTATTCTTAAAATCATTGTCTGTAATAAAGTATTTCATTGTGGATCTTGTCCGGTAGGTCCTATGCCTGAATCCTGACAGTCTGCTCCTTTTCATCTCCAATTAAATAACAGTGTAGTGTCCGGCCTGCTATGGTTTGTCATCATGGTTTCCTGGATCAATTCCAGGCTGGTTGCAGGAACTTTAAACAACCGTCCATAGACCCCGAACGATCATTATTTTTCCATCCCACTCTGAAAGTTACGACCGAATGCTGTGCTCCTCCACACACATTCCTCAACCTCATTTGCCTTGCCTGACCACTCAACCATCCTTGTATTCTCCAACACGTTCCATAAACTTGAAAATCTCGACAAACACTGGGTATCCGAGTTGCGGTAGGAAAGCCGCGACAACCCTGAGATGTGGTCTGTGGTGGGTTAATCTACGAAGCTTAAGATTATAATCGTATACGTCTTTTAATTTTAAAAATATGTAAAAGAACCCTATTACTTGCATATACTCATATGTTCGGCAATTAAAAATGTAGTTTATGATTCTAACTACGATTTTCCTTTGAAATAAGTTGAAGTCAAAAGATCGTAAACATTTTCTGGCTTATTAATCTGAGTGAAATTGTCGTGATTTAAGGAAAACATTGATTTTACTGAGTGTTTAAATTAAAAAAATATCAAAATCCCATAAGTCACTTCCTTTGACTATCGTGAAAATTAAGTGAAACGTGCCTTGGCTGGATATAATGGGAACATACTGGCAGAGAATGCTCTCTTCCTCTCTGTTCTTGTCGTTAGTGTCCTTGTCGCTGTCTCTCTTATTTGAAGCTGATGAAGCGTATGACAGTTCCATTAACCTCACTTCCTTTTAATGAGTTTCTGATACGAAAGTTCGTTGGAACACCTTTCATAAAACTAGTACAGAGTGTCTAAAACACCCTGGCACCAGGATAAGCGATTACTGGAACTAATGACAAAACAGTCGTCTAATAAAGCCTGTTGTGAAAAACTCTAATTCCCGTTACTGCAGAGAGCCAATTACAAAATAAATCCTCCTGAGATTTTCCTTTCACTTTTTAGAAACTCTCGAGTAATTTCGAAAGAATTAAAAGTTATTTTCAGAAATCACAACAAACTTTCAAATCATTACTGTTTTAACGCGATATTAGTGTTATTAATGGCATTGATAGCTTAGAGGTTCTGAACATGTGAAGTATCTAAAAATTATAAAAATAAAATCTTGACATCTCTCAGTTTTTCGTTTCTATTTTCTTTCCATTATATAGAAGTTAAAATTAAGTTATTTGTTATTTGAGAACTTGTTAATGTGCGCAGAAAATATCTGAATGATTTAAATTGTCTTTTGTTTCCACATTTAGTGTTCTATAACTGTCTTTTCTTGATAGTTTAATACTGTGTCCTGAAAATTATTTATATCACCATCTATACTTACTAGTATATCAATAGTGCAAACAGTCTAATCTCAGCATGATTCGTCAACTCATGACTGTAAATTAATTCAGCGTACCTGTCAATATGTAAGCGAATGTATCAGAGTTTACCCTCACTCAGAGTAAATAACTATATAATTTGATTTCCATTTGAACTATAATGTTTACGTATGTTTAACTGTAGGGGTTGAATGATAATTAACTATTAATAAATAATACTCAATTATGAACTGTTAACAGGAAAATTGCGACTAGAAAAGCTACATTCTCGTTGATAATTCTCTACCAGTTGACACCATCTTCCTGTAATAATTAAGGTTTCCATTGTCATATAATTGACAGTTAAATTGCAAAGTAAATTAATTGGAGTTAGCAATAAAGTGTACTAATGTGTGTGAATGCAAGATGAGTGTGAATGTTAAGAACATTCATAGAACCAATGCGAGGTTCTATAATTAAACTTGATCACTTCATCTTTGGAGTTTTCGTGTTTTTCTCTTTTGAACTGCGTTTACCATGAGTGTTAGTGATTAATACAAAGGGTCTCTGTTTCTAACTATAACAAAATCTCCAAACTATCTGCAAAATAATAAATCTCTTAACTATCCTCTAGGTATGCTAGGTCGTCGAAAAAATCCTGAAGCTTTTCGTATTGTTACACTCACAGGCATATTGATTATTTCTTAAATACTCTAATATTTAACCTCAATCAAGTGTAATGATTAAGAAGCATTGATGGAAAAGTGTCATAGACTGGTGTACGACAAGGTGTTGATAGTATTGGATGTCACATTTTTGTCATTGCTTACGTTTACACTTTCAGTGTATTTAGTTTTCTGTAAAATATTCGTAGGTCCAACAACAGGTCTTATAGGTTCTCAATTGATCCGTAGGATACAGGATAACTTGTAAAGAGGGATTGTACTTGAATCTAGGCGGGTCGTTATTGGGTAAGCAATAACACATGGAATGAACTTAATATTTTTTAAAATTAAAGAATATGTGAAAGTGTGTGTGCCTACTTACAAAATGTGCAAAGTCTCATCTTTTCTCTAGAATACACTCTTTTCCACACTTAATGCACTTTCTTCACATATAATCTGTTAAAACTTGCCCACTGTGCACCTACAACTTTAATCTTTGTTCAGTAGGTTTTAAACTTTCCAACACATGCAAACATTGTAAGTCTGCATTGTTCGTCACTGAGTAGGTTATTGGATTGCATAGACGATTTGTGAGCAACTTACTGTCTATCCATCCGAGTCTTTCTGTCATACTGTCTCCATCGGAGATTTTCTGCGTACAATTAATTATTCGAGATTCAACTTTCAATATCCTCGCCGCGGCATGTACTGTAGACGAAGGCCAAGGAAGGCGGAACTCACTGCCGCGAGACTGTTTTTCAAGTTCTCGATGGACTCCAGGGAAAATTATTTCCTGCACTAGTGTAAATAACATATTCTCCGAAAGGTATTCTAAAGCAAACATGTAAACGTAAAAGATATTATAAAGCAAATATCAAAAACTTAATTTTTGCCCTCTGCATATGAGAGAGCCAGTTTCTACTTAAGGAAAAATGCGGGACAGCATCACAGGCTGGCTGTGCAGACTATAAAAGAGATAAGTAGAAGTAAGCCAGGTCTCTTACTTCATCACATTCAGTTCAGTGCTAGTTCAGTGTATCTGAATTGTAATATTTTCCCAATAAATTTGTTTTGAAGTACCTAAATCTGTCAAGTACTTTTGACTATAAGACCGTGTATCGTTTTCGGGAGAGAGCGAATTCAAAATGTACCCATGAAAATGTTCTTGAATATTGAAACAGTGAAAACCCGCGTATGAAATATGATAACGTCTGCCTGAAAAATACGGATATTACACAGAACTACTACTTTCTCTTATGTAGTTCATGAAATCACTGGTATAGTAATTGCATCTTTAAGAGTTTCACGTATTTGCAAAGAGTGAAAAGACATATTGAGCACACACAAGCCATTGAGCATTGGGTACACACATTGAAACACACAAGCCTACGACAGCATTTAAAAAGCACATTGTAGCCAAAGGAATTGAAATATACGTTTGTCATTTCATTTTTAAAATTTCTTTTTCGACAGTGAGTTAAAATATGTCACAACGAACATTGCTTCGTTGCGGCTTATACCGAGCTAACGACACTGCAGATCTGTAGAGAAAACAGTGAATTCCTGAGCGCAAATCTGGGTTTTGAATTTAGAGCTGACACAGATAAATATACGACGATTCCTTCGGCGTCTTCTCGGAGAAACACGACTCATTTCTTAACGTATAACAACTTTTAGAAAACATTATTACGTCGCAAAGCAAATACCTCACTCTTTCTAAACTCCTCTTATTTTCCTCTATTTTGGGTTAAATATTCGCCGATTGTAACTTTATTCATTACTCTACGTGCTATAGATTAGAAAACTTTATCATTAAAGAAGAAAAAACACATAGCTGTAATTATATTTCATTGGAAAAAATAATATATAAAATATATAATGAATAAAGAATTTTTTCATTTAGTGCTGATGTTCCGTTAATTTCCACTCAATGTTAAAACTTCCACTAAACGTTAAAACTGTAATAACCAAATCAAATTATGGTCGATACGTGTAAAATACGGTAGGCATAATTATTGATGACAGTGAACTATGATTATAGTGTAATATATGAACACCTCATTATTGGGTTTCCGAATGGGCATTGTACTCAAACTAATAACTATTATGTGAGCGTTTCTTTAAGGTATAAAAACATTCAAACGTTCAAATAAGTGGCCCTTTTTATTTGATATTCGTGGCTTTTGAAATACCTTATATTGTTATTATAGTTTGCGCAAAATAATATCTTTCAAAGAAAACAGGACCGATTAATGTAAACGAAATACATTACAACGTGATATTGTACTACAGTACAAAAGAAGATAAATTTAATTAAGATCAGACTTTTTCCAGACCGATGTTTGGATCTCCATCTCAATATTCCGTTCTACAAAACAATTCACCGAATACTGCCTGTTTTTACAACAGTATCACGAAGGCATCCTACAGCGGCTCAATAAGGCACACAGGAACAAAGAGGATATGACAAAAGAGCAAATCCGATTTGCACTCCTCTCGGATCCCACGTGCGCAGGCCCAGCAACAAAAGCTGGCGCAGGTGCGCGCTTTCTCCTCCGCCCATCATCCTCCGGCGGAGAGCACGACGCGTTGCATGTATTTTTCCGCCGGCGTCGAGTCTTCAAAGGCGGGATGCCTCGGCACGGCCTATCTCGCTCGACGCCGCCCCCATAGCCCCCACCGCCGTCTCACCCCCCTAAATTCCCGTCCCTCCGACTCCCCGTCACCTCATCGTCGCTCCACCGTCTTGCTGTCCCCGACTCCCCGCCACCTCATCGCCGATCTACCGTCACGCCGTCCCCGACACCCCGCCACCTCATCGCCGCTCCACCGTCACGCCGTCTCCGACTCCCCGCCACCTCATCGCCGCTCCACCGTCACGCCGTCCCCGACTCCCCGCCACCTCATCGCCGATCCACCGTCACGCCGTCCCCGACACCCCGTCACCTCATCGCCGCTCCACCGTCAGGCCGTCCCCGACTCCCCGCCACCTCATCGCCGCTCCACCGTCACGCCGTCCCCGACTCCCCGCCACCTCATCGCCGATCCACCGTCACGCCGTCCCCGACTCCCCACCACCTCATCGCCGCTCCACCGTCACGCCGTCCCCGACTCCCCGCCACCTCATCGCCGCTCCACCGTCACGCCGTCCCCGACTCCCCGCCACCTCATCGCCGCTCCACCGTCACGCCGTCCCCGACTCCCCACCACCTCATCGCCGCTCCACAGATTCGCTGTCCCCGACTCCCCGCCACCTCATCTCTGCCCCACAGATTCGCCGTCCCCGACTCCCCGCCACCTCATCGCCGCTCCACCGTCTCGCCGTCTCCGACTCCCCGTCTCTCCGATCCCCCGTCACCTCGCCCGTGACACCTCGCCGTGACAACTCGCCCGAGCGTCGTGTCGCATGCATCGCCGCTCCTCTGTCTCATCGCCCCCACCGCCTCCCACGGTCCCGCCGTCCCCGCTTCCCCGAGCCCCCAACACATCGCCGCTCCACCATCTCATCGCCCCCGTACGCCATTACCCCCACCGCCTCCCACGGTCCCATAGTCTCCGTTTCCCCCACCCACGCCACAACATCGCCTCGGCCGTCTCTCTGCCCGACCCCTTCCCCCTCACCATCGTCGACCCCCCGCTCCACAGTCTCTCTCTCCCGTCACTGCCGTCTCCCCGTCTCCACCGCTACCCCAACATCTCACGCCCAAGCCACCGCTGTCGCATGTCATCGCCGTCACTGTCCTTCTCCCCGTCTCCTACGTCGCTCCCATCGCCCTCTTCGCCCCAACCTGTCCCGTTGACATCATCCCGTTGGGTGTTTCCCAGTGGCGCCGAAAATGTCATATAAAAATGGTTCAGAAACTCAATTTTCCTCAAGATAATATTATTTTTCTTAGTCTGTATTTTAAAAGCGCAATTTTAATGAAAAGTCTAACGAGTATTATTAATCATTTTTTTCTGCTAATAGGAAGATTCACTTCTGTTCTGAAATGAAATGAACCCTGGTAGAAACAACGCTCCACCTTACTCCGTCACACCGATCGTTTTCGACCCCTCTCTCACATCCGTCTCTCCTATCACGCGACCGCTAATCGCACCTATTCATCAGATTGGCCGTCCGCCTACTCAGCTCTCAACAACTTACCTCCTTTTCAATACTCTCCTAAACCCTCTCCCACACTACAACTCCCTCCATTCCACCCTGAGCTTCAACTTCCTCCTCCCGTTCCGCCGTTCGTGAGTCTCCTATTCTGCCCCGCTCCCGTGTTCTCCTTCCCCCATCCCCCACCGCTGAGATGCCCCGCGGGTGCCGCGCCCTCCGCGCCAACATTGATGAATGCCTCTCGGCTTATCGCCGTCGTGTCGCATGCATAACCCGCGGCGGCGGCGCGCGAGACGGGGGCGTGGCGGGGCGAGGGCGGGGGCAGAGGCGCGGGGGTGGACGGGGGCGGGACGGGTCTCCGTCGGGCGGCGCCCCACGCTCGCCTCGCTTTTATCTAAATTAAAAATGTGTTTAGTGCGTGCGCGCGCGCGGGCGGACGACGCCCCTGTCCCCTCCGCCTCCGCCCTCGCCGCCGCCGCCACGCCTCCTCCGGCCCGGAGGCGCTTGCGAACGGCGCCTGGCCTGTTGACTGCGTGAGGCGTCGTTAGTGCAAGGCAAGGCCCTCGCGGCCGTTCTCCGGTGGCCGAGATCGCTAAGCCAGTAGTGTCGTACCGATCTCGGACCGAAGGATCGCGGGTTCGTGTCCCGCCTCGGGCATGGCTGTATTTGTGTTCGTCCTTTCACCACCTGTCATCACCATACCATGACATCTTCACAATTGCCGTGACGTTAAACCCACTAGTTTTCGCTAATGACCTAGATGTAGATACGAACTTAAATACGTTCACGTTCTGCGCCGAAATTTACTGTGAGCATTTGCCAACAATAATCTGTAATCAAAAAATTTGCCGCGAACCGGTTAGTGACTGTTCCTTGGGTTTCACATACCAAAAATATCCCTCTTCAAACGGCCTCTTTCTAGAATAGTGCGCCGTATCTCCTAAACCATTGACCTTAACAATTCCCGCTCTGCACCGAATGATGCTGTCAGTATGTGCCAACTACAATATGTACTCAAATAATTTGCGTACATGCGAACGTGAATCGTTAAGGTTAATGGTTTAGGAGATACGGCGCACTATTCTAGAAAGAGGCCGTTCGAGGAGGGATATTTTTGGAATTTGAAACCCAAGAAACAGTCACTAACCGGTTAGCGGCAAATTTTTTGATTACAGATTATTGTTGGCACATGCTCACAGCAGATTTCGGCGCAGAACGTGAATTGTTAAGGTTAATGGTTTAGGAGATACGGCGCACTATTCTAGAAAGAGGCCGTTCGAAGAGGGATATTTTTGGTATGTGAAACCCAAGGAACAGTCACTAACCGGTTCGCGGCAAATTTTTTGATTACAGATTATTGTTGGCACATGCTCACAGCAGATTTCGGCGCAGAACGTGAATCGTTAAGGTTAATGGTTTAGGAGATACGGCGCACTATTCTAGAAAGAGGCCGTTCGAGGAGGGATATTTTTGGAATTTGAAACCCAAGAAACAGTCACTAACCGGTTAGCGGCAAATTTTTTGATTACAGATTATTGTTGGCACATGCTCACAGCAGATTTCGGCGCAGAACGTGAATCGTTAAGGTTAATGGTTTAGGAGATACGGCACACTTTTTTAGAAAGGCGCCGATCGAAGTGATACATTTTTTGGAAATTAAAACTCAAGAAACAGTCACTAACCGGTTCGCGGCAAATTTTTTGATTGCAGATTATTGTTGGCAAATGCTCACAGTAAATTTCGGCGCAGAACGTGAATCGTTAAGGTTAATGGTTTAGGAGATACGGCGCACTATTCTAGAAAGAGGCCGTTCGAAGAGGGATATTTTTGGAATTTGAAACCCAAGAAACAGTCACTAACCGGTTAGCGGCAAATTTTTTGATTACACATTATTGTTGGCACATGCTCACAGCAGATTTCGGCGCAGAACGTGAATCGTTAAGGTTAATGGTTTAGGAGATACGGCACACTCTTTTAGAAAGGCGCCGATCGAAGTGATACCCTTTTTGGAAATATAAACTCAAGAAACAGTCACTAACCGGTTCGCGGCAAATTTTTTGATTACAGATAATATTTTACACTTTCATGCGGCTAATTTCGGCGCTCATACTGAATTGTTATGGCCAATGGTTTTGGAGACACCGCGCGTTTCCTTGAAAGGGGCTTTTAAAATATAAGTTTTGGAAATTCGAACCCGGGTAATTTAAACTAGCCGATCCGCGGCAAATTATTTTATTAATGATTATGTTTGTCACTTGGTTGGTGCTAATTTCGGCGCACAGTATAAATTGTTAAAGCTAATGGTTTATTAGAAAATGCGTCTATTTATTGAATGGGGCTAATTTAAGAGGTGCATATCTGGGATTCGAACCCGGGTAATTGTGTCTAAATGGTTGGCGGCAAATTTTTTATTACAGATTTTGTTTTTCTCTAGTTTTTGGGAAATTTTGGCGTCGATTATGAGTTGTTATGTGTGATTTTGTACGGGGGACTTCCTTTTACTTCTTTGATTGCGCTCTTATATTGAACGTATCTTTAATGTTTTTTTAATTCTTAATATTTTTTGAAATAATGGAGATATCAATTTTTGGTTTTCACATCTTAAAAACGGCAAAATAGCTGAACATTATGGGCTATGCAGTTTTGTGATTGGATGAAATGGACCTGCTAACTTCCATTGGAAGTTAGCAGGACCACTGATTTTTGGGGGGAAATGGCTTGCGGCAAATTTTTGGTTTTCGCATCTCAAAAACGGCAAAAAAGCGGCAAATTATGAGCTATGCAGTTTTATGATTGGATGAAATGTACCTGCTAACTTCCAGGACGTCTTAAATAACAAAAAACAAACCAAACCAACACCCTCGCGGTACTGGTCAATTCGCTTGCTTCTTTTTTCAAGCGTGTCCTGCGAGACTGAAGAGCTTATTTACAAAGTGATGTAATTCCAAAAGACACAATTTTTCATTATTGAGAAAGTACTCACATTTGATCTTTTAATTCAAGATAAAATGTAACAGTTTTCTAATATTGTTCAACATAGGTGAAGCGCAAATATTGGACACTACATTTGGCAGTATGGGGGATTGATTGATTATTTAATGTTTCCGGGCGCGTTAACTGCAAATGTACTTTGCCAGGGCGACTTTATCTCCTTTTCACTCTACACGTAAGGCAATGCCTTTACGTTCGACGCTACCAACGATATTACTGACCAAATAGTTTACATTGTATACGTGTGAAATTTTGTGAACACTTGAGATCTTTCAAACGGAATTTCCTCAGATTGTCATTATTCATGTCGTAATTTTCATTAAATCATATGTTTGCTCATTTTTCTATAAGTAGGGTTATTTATGCCTAATTTGTGCACTTAAAAGTCATTCAGTTTCTTATAACATTCATTTATTTATGGTTCATTATCATTGTCATTCATGCACGAGGGCATCATCCTCAAGTGGTGATGTCAACTGTACATTAAGTGTGAATATTGAAGATTCATTGATATATTCACTACTGCATAATACTGTTTATTTCTATAACCATTAAAAAATGATTGGCGTTTTAGTTTGCTTAAAATTCGCTTCAAATAAGTGACAATCTCATTAATCCCCGCATACTGCCATTTTCCTGTCATATGTTGATTCTTCCTGGCGTACGTAGTACCAACTAATTGAGAATTTGATTTGATTTAGCCTGAAGCAACTTTAATATCCACATTACACAGTTAACTATAAATTTGCGAAATACAATCAGTTCAAAATATTATATGGATGTTGTAAAATTTTATTATACCACCGATTAAGTTTATCCATTTTATTTCTCGTTTACTACTTATGTAGTAGAGAAAAAGTATTTTAATACTGCGGCAAAAAACTGTACTTTGTCGACATAAAAACCCATATTGTGAGTTCTTGACATCAAAAAAGTGGATAAATCTTGATTTTTTATGTAGTGCATTACATTCTCTATTACGTTGTGTAGTCATAACGGAATTTTGTAGGTACTTGATACCGAAAAATAGGTTGACCACAAAACGTCTGCCTGTCACCAGATAGTCCATCCGTACGTCTGAGGTCAACCCTAATCACTTATATCAACGAGCTACATGCGGGCCGCAATGCCATTTATTGTGAACCGCGAAATGTTATTAGTCAAACGTAAACTTCTCTTCCAAGTCGGGCGAGAACATTGGAGCGATCTAGCACACGCGATCTGCAAGTACATCTGTTAACATCCCTTTAATGTAAAAATAGGTAAAGTTTAGATCCCAGGATTTTTTTCTAGTAAATTCAAAAATTCAAAACCACCCCAAATTGTTTCACTGTGTTATGGTTCCATTCCCCCCTCCTCGTTTCCCGGCGGCCGGGCAAACTGCGGAGATCAACAATACAGGTCACGTGTGGATCGCCCGAGTAATAAAAATTTGTCTCGCGACCATGTTACAGGTTGTAGATGTGGCCCTTGTAGCCATGCTAGTTGGACACCTCTGGCGTAGACCGTTCAGGTGACTTTCTTGAAAACTGATATCCTGCGGTCGATCTGGTCTAACTCAAAGCCCTACGAAATTGAAATGCAATGATCCCGGTGCCCTGCGATTGGTTTGGATTTTGAATTTGAGAGTACTTTACATGAAGACGTAATATTTTCTCAAACTTGACTACATTTTTTTAATACTTTTCGTCGAATAGAATACAGAACACTTACAAATGATAGTGGTCTCATTTTGTCAAATTCTCTGCATTATCACTGCAAAAGGTGAAATGTTTTGCAGTCTTCCTACAACTACAATACTGAAAATAGAGTTAGTCCTTAACGGAATGTGTTTTTCAAAGACAGAAGGTGATACACAATTTTTTGGAAATATAAGTCGTTTTTGAATAATTATGTGACAAATTTAAGCGATTTTAAATAATTATTTTCTCAAAAGCGCCAAATTTTCAATTTCATTTTTACTGGAATGGAGCTTATAAAAATGACGCAGGTTCCATTTTCAGAGGGCTCTCTGTATTTTAGAAAATTGTAAAATAGTATCATTGCAAAACTAGAATATTGATCATATATCTGTTTCGCTTAACCGTCAACTGGTGGCGTGCCTTAGAACTTGTTACCGGTGACGTGCGGTCACTATGGCCGGGAAAGTTTTAGACTGATTATATTCGTTATTTCATTTCACATCGAATTTACAATTTTCTTTACGTTAACATAGGCATAATAAAGAGAAAAATCGAAGATTTTCTAGTTTATAAAATAAATAGAAAATAATATAATTTTTAATTACTCACTGAAAGAATTTCAGATCATATATTGCTCAATATTTTTTCTTCACAGTTGACTAACTTGAAATACTCATTGAAAGCTTTGAAACGATATTGATTACAGAAAAAACCTTTATTTTAATAGGGAAATACACTGTTAAATGAAAATCATTTACAAAGTATAAACGTGTGTTACCAAATATAAACTTCTATTACTTGTGAGGTGCGGTCATCGAGACCGATCCGTAACTTCAACTGATTCTCAGAAGCGAAGGGCTGCAACTAGATAAGCTAGCCCACGCCCGAACATGTCTAGAAAGAGATACGAAGGTACTGTAAACCAAAACTTCCTGCGTTGCAGTTGAATTCTAGCGGCGGGCTACTCTGATCGGTTTCTCCGTGATTTCTTTCGTGGTTTCTCCGATCAATACCAAGCGAATGCCGGAGCAGTACCCTTACAAGCGGCTTACGGACCGCGCGCAACCTTTCCTATTCCTTGTCCTATCCTCATCATGTTTTTAAACACACTTACACTTCTATGCACTACACTACAATGCACAAATGCCGGGAGTCCGGTCGGGAGCCTAGAGCTTGTCCCAGCTGGAGCGGTGCCTCGCTGAAGCTTGCTTAAGGAAAACCCGACGGGTAGGTTTGCTCCGGATCTCACCATCTAACGTGGAGAAATCACCGATACCTCCCACGATAAAAACAGGCCTTACACTGACAGAGCTCACCTTAGCAGTTGACGCGCTGGGAATCAATCCGTCAAAAACGTCCTGGAGAAACTGCTGTGCGCTCCGAAAACTGATCTTTACACAAAATAAATCACCTTATCTCCGCGTATCTAGTTTGCTTCCTTTTCAACATCTCTTCCAAACTGCTTTCCCACAAACGCATCTCAAGGTTTCTTTTGTTGTCTTCTTTTGTCTCTCTTTCCATCGACAATATCCGCCTCCTTCCATTCCCTATTTCCCCTTTCTTTCTCTATTCCATTTCGCTAGCCCCCGCAGTTACTGCTCCTTTTACCACTTCAGCTCTCTTCTCCTTGGTGTCGCCCAGTCGACGCCGCCCGACGGAATATTTACGCTACATTAGGCCGCTTTATCAGCGCGACGGGGCGGCAGGCGGCGAGGGCGCTGGAGGTGACTGGCGGCGGCGGCGGAGGCGGCAGCGGCGGCGGCGGTAGTGGAAACGGCGGTAAATATGGTAATGATGGCGGCGGTGACGGTCGCGGCAGTGGCGACGGCAATGGTGGCAGTGGAGGGGGCAGTGGCGGGGGCGGGCAAGAGGACGTGGCGTTTCCGTAGCGGGGCGGGGCGGGGGCGGCTGTCGTGGCGGGAATGATGACTGGGGCGGTGGTGATGGCAAGGTCGATGTGGCGACGGTGGCAGGTTTTGGTCAGGATTGCGGCGGGACGGGATGACATAAGCATCTGAGAGCCCCGCGCAAATACCTTGTGCTGTGAAGAAGTCAGCGTGCCCTTCACCTCCAGTTCAGGTTAGGACCATCTCTAATATTATTATTCCGAAGATTGTAGAAATGTGTCAAAACAATCACTCTCACTCAGAAACAATCTCCTCAGATGTAAAAATGAGCGGTACACCATAATATTTGATCATTTTATTTTATATTGAATGTATTCGTCATATTTACAATTAGAAAAGAAACTTGAAAGGTTTGAGATAATGAGTATGTCAAATGCTCTCCCCCCAAAAATACACTTTATTATCAATTTCTATATATCCTAATAAGAAAATAAACGTTTTATTATAACGTTTTTTCCGTTTTTTAAAAGATGAAAAATCTGTACACGACATAAATAAAATTATAAAACTTCTAAATGTGAACACAGATTCAGTATTTTATAAAAAAGTGTTTGTTTAATGATACTTCCAAATGTTCTTCGTACACTTTTATTAGTGAAAATACGCCCCAATATTAATTTAATTGTTATTTGCATTAGTGTGCAATAGTAAGGAGCAAAAAATCACGTGTTTTGAATAAAGTAGTTTGAAAGAAACCCCCAATATTTATATAATGAACTTAACGTTTCCTTTATCATTCTTCGCCGAGGAACGTGTTTGCTTGGGAAATATATTCGGCTAAAACAATATCTTGCTATCTTCTTGGTATAAATCTGAAAATATTCATGTTGAAATATATCAATGATCATGCTAAATATTTATATACATTATACATATTTATATTATGTGGTGAACATATTTACATTACGTATTATACTTATATTATACTTGTACATATTTATATTATAAGTTGTGCATATATATATATTATATGTTGTACATACTTATATATTATACATATTTATATTATATATTTTATTATGTATATTATACATTCAAATTATCATTTCTACATGAACATGAAAATATCAACTGTGTTGGTGAACACAATAATTTAACTGAGTAATTTGATATCCACTTCTTAATTTCTTGACCGGCGCAACAAAGGTGTTTCTGGGTGCGTCTCCAAAATCTTCGATCCTTTTCGTTTCATTGTTCTGTTACAGTTTTTTATGAGTTTTGAAGGGTGTTTTGCAGGTGACGTCTGTTCAAATGATTTTGTGATTCCTTGAATAGTAAGAAACAATAAGAATTGTAAATAGTAAGAATTTTGTGGAAAATTGAATAAAATAAAATTTGAAACGTCTAATTCTCGTTGTCTCATGTATTTTTTCACAGCCAACTGAACGTCAATTAAACAAAATAGTACACATCATCATATCAATCGTATCAACCATTATTATCATCATTGGATATATTATTGAGGGTTCTTGAAAGGAAGAGATTCCCCCCTTTTTTTGTTATTTAAGGTCGCATCAAAATCTAGGTCATTAGCGACCACTATTGGGTTTGACGTTATGATAACTGTGAAGATAACATAAAATGGTGATGATAGGGGGTGAAAATCTAAAGACGAATATAACCATGCTCGACGCGGGACTCGAACCCGTGACCCTTCGGTCCGAGATCGCTATGACATTACTGCCGTAACGACCGCGACCACCGGGCAATGGCGATATTTCCCCTTGGAAATAATGTAATATCCGAAATTATCGTAAAATAAAACAATGTTTATTGTAACGTAACTCTTAATATTGTAGTAAAGAAAATTACTGTTTAAGCTTTCTGTTTGAAAAAAAACATGCATGTCTGACACTGTCTGGTGGATACCATATCTTGTTCTATTAAAATCTCTCCAGAAAAAACTGTAGGAGACGCTGTACAATGAAACCTCTTACCATGGACAACTATTCTATAGAAGGCATGTTATGTGTACATTGTGCGAGGACTCGCTTGGTAGAATGATAGTTATTTCGTTAATAACAACTATAATAGCGCATTGGGGAACCGGTATTATCGGCGCAATTGATGAGACAAAACATCTGGCGCGCGGTTGGCGCAAAAGAAATGAGAGAAAAGGAACGCGTCAGAGAAGATATGGTAATGCCTCCCAGCAGAGACGCAATGGCCTACAGCAGAGGAAAGAGAGTGAAAATTTGTGGTTTAATGGTGCATGACTGCACCAACTACGTCACAAACGACTGTGAAAGAGAAACCTTTCCAGTAATGGCAATAGAAGTCTCGCATTATTTGAGAATTATATATTTCGGCTACTTGTATAGACGTTGAATGTAAAGTATTTTTTTAGTGAGAAAACTCAATCAAACTTGAATATTTTTTCACTATGTTCAAATTTATTTAGAGTAGTGTTTTCCATTTGAAAAACATTTTCCGACATTGTTTCCTTGATAAAAGAGATTTTTTGAAATTCATATAATTTTTATAACATACAGTACAAGCAAAATTAATGAGTGCAAACGTTCATATGGATCTTCAAAAGATCAAATGACTAATACTAGACAACTCCAATTATAATAAATAAAATATCCTTCTGTCATAAGCTTAATTCATGCGCTAACATCAAGCAATTGAACACGAGCCTGTTATGAGAATCTTTTGCAGTGTGGTTAATGAGAATCGACGACTTTAGGTAGCTTTGTAAAAATGTTGAGCAAAGGATTCTATATCAGACCCTCTCATAAAATTACTATCTTCGTTGTCGACTCGTTTTGTAAAGAAAGACAACCAAATAAATAATTAAAAACTACCGCCTAACGGTAGGAAAATTGTTGCGTTCAATACTTTTAATAATATTTCATTAAATGTGGCTATCATCGTCGTGATCAGCTGCAATGGATAGGATTTTCAAGTCACCTGGAGTCATCATGGGTACCTCAATGGTCAACGTGCTCGCTTTCCATGACGCGAACACGGGTTCGATTCCAGGTAGGGCAAGTTTATAGTGTGCGTTTTCCTTACAATTTGCCAATATATCATGCTGTGTTGCCACGAGAAAACTCACTTTTCAGGTTGAAAATACGGCGTAGGGATGTTCATGTGCTAACCACACGTACCCCTTATCCCATGGCCGAGAGGCCGGGGCCCTGGCCAACAACGGGCTGTCGCGCGAAGTACAGACTCTCCTGGAGTTTCTCTCTATCTCCTATTCTAATTAATTATTTTCCTGAGTCTAACACATCAGCACTAGCGTAGGATCTCTCGGAAGCCAAGAATCTAAACTTTTTTGTCTGACATATTTTTATTTAATTTTTGTTCTCTTTCCAGTCATTCGAATTTTTCCCTTTTCGAATAAATTCGATCCTTGTTTAATTAAAATACTTTGAGTTCTATAATACTCTACTAGTATTACGCGTATCCTCGTTTTGGGAATCGCTAAAGTGAAACACATTCAAATCGTGACATGAAAAATTATTAATTACACTTTCTTTGAAGTGTTATACTGGTATTTTATAATACCCTCCTAAAAAAAATTATAAAATGCAAATTTCTAGGAACGACGATTTTAGAAGAGAATATTATTGTAATGTATTTGATGAGCATCATACAGTATATTACAATATATTTCTAGATTTTCTGAAAATGTATCTCACATTATCTTTTAGTGAAATTAGCCCTAGAATACCCAATCATAAAGCAACCGCAATGTACAATATATGATCATTAATGATCACTCATTTTTGCAACCTCGTCTAATTACTGTGGTTCTGAGAGTAATATTTCTTATGTACACACCCTATCTTCAACACGAGGGGGGCAGACTTCACTATGCCCTGATGGCAATCTTGTGCGCTGCGATGCTAACAAACCCGGCATGTGAAAGAGATCTGAAGTTTGCATCATGACCCCGGAGGGCTAGAACAAAGGGCGGCGCGGTGCGAAGGCGAGGGCAAAGAGGGCGGCCGAGGTCGGAAGGTGACGTCCGATGTAACGAAGGGTGGCCGAGGTAATGGAAGGGCTGGCTGACGCAGGGCCGCCGCCCCCTGCGGGTAATAGAGCGCAGCGCACGCCCTCTGCCCCACCACCGCCCTCACCGCCCTCACCAGCCCCGCCCTCGCCGCCCCGCCACCCCGGTGACGGCCATGCAGCTGTCACCGCTGCTGCCGTCGCCACTGCCGCTGCGTCTGCCCCTCCGCGTGGCCTCCTTTGAAGTGCGCGCTCTTGTAATTTCGTGATTGGACACCTCGACGACGACGGCGGCGGCGGGCCACAGTGACGTGACGCTTAAGAGATGGGCTGCCGCTTATTTATGGGATGTCGCAGGCACGCACAAAACGGCCTGCAGGTGAGGCATGCGGCTGTATTAACTCAAAGAGTACGAAAAGATATATTAGGGCATTACTAAATTAGGAGTTTGTCTCCTCTGAAAGATAATCATTAATAGATAATATTGGAGTTATGTGTAATAAATTAGGGGTGTTTTCCCAAGTATCATTTTTATTCAAAAAGCTTTTAATTTGCATCATGTAAGATACTGAATATCGAAGGTATTTTTGAGATAATATTTCAAGTGCTTGATGCACTTTAGTGTGAAAGTGCACAATTAACTGTGGAAGTGTACTTTTTTTATCATTTTTAGTACATTCCGACTCATACACAAGTGTTCGGAGAGGAAACGTCGAAACTTTAAAACATTGCTTTTCAAGTTGTTTTGAGTAAAAAATCTTCAATTTAGTCAATTGTTTCTCTTTTAACGATATTCGCATAATTAATTTTGTCCTGTAAAGCGATTGAAACTCGCCAGAGCGCGTGAAAACGGGAATCGAACAGCCGTCCAGATTCGAATGCGGCACATTAATGATCACGCTAGTGGGTTTTATTTCAAGAAACTCTGTAACAGTGTTGAATATGGGTTTACTTACCTGTCAGTCAACTTTTGACTACTGCGACGTGCATGAAAATTCCGCAAAGTTACAGCAACGAGGAATAGGCAGATATTATTATGTTTACGATTTGTGTGACGGCATTGCAGAAAGAGCGGTACATGAATATCACAGACGATTTCCTAATCGTATTGAACTGCATAAAAGCGTGTTTATTAACACCTTCGGAAGGTTGCGAGAAACTGGTTCATTATTTATGACTTCCGAACGCGGCCTTTCTCAAGCGACGGAACAAGCAAGTGACCTTGTGATAGAATCTGAAGAAAATCCATCAACTGGTGTATGAAGAGTATCTTATTGGTTGGGTGTTGTGAAGACTGCAGTGTTGAAATTTCTTCACAATGAAGGTTTGTATCCTTAAACATTTTGAAATGTTCAACTATTACAACCACGATATAGAGAACCGCGTATGCATTTTTGTACCTGGCATCATCAAAAACTTGATATTTGCGGGCAAATATTATTCACAGACGAGGCACAGTTCACGAGAAGTGGAATAGTTAATTCTGGAAATAGTCATTTATTGGCTTCTTCTAATCCACATGCAACACATGAAATGCGAAATGGCTTGTATATCATCTTAAAGGTGCATGTAGAACTATCCGTACAAAAAGTCTAAAGCAAAACTCATGAAACTTTTTTGAGAAAATGGTCTTTTATGCCTTTCTTAAATTGTGGAAGTTTGAGCTCATTTTCGCAGAAAACTTTTGAATTTTTGAGACACTTTATAAGAGATCATTTGAAGCACTTGTTTTAACAAAATCAATCATGTAAACAGGTTGCCTAATTAACGACGTGAGAAAAGAACTTGGAGCGGTTATTAAGAAATATTGTTTTTTTTTATATTTTTTAATATTTCTCATATTTCACGCAGTATTGCCCGATAACTTCTGAAATTAAAAAA
The DNA here is from genome assembly GCA_031308135.1 of Acheta domesticus. Taxonomy (NCBI): domain Eukaryota; kingdom Metazoa; phylum Arthropoda; class Insecta; order Orthoptera; family Gryllidae; genus Acheta; species Acheta domesticus. The sequence goes on from JAHLJT010004567.1 coordinate 55,878,986, forward strand.
AGTACATAAAATAAATAATTCTGGACAACGAATTCCATTTGAAGGAAAAAATTTTGCAATTTTCAAAAATTCAGAGTTAACTGTGAAGATCGGAGCCATGCCACCTTTAAAAGTGTATTTCACTCTATTCTTACAAAAAAAATTAAAAATATTGAAGGGGAATTACGTAAAGTAATTCCAAAGTTTGAAGTATTTTCCTCAAAATGGCAGAGCTTCCAGTCAAGCCAGAGCGACCTGGGAATATCAATTTTGGGAAAAATCCTATCAATAGTTTAAGCGCTCGTGTTGTTCAGAGACGAACAGATACGGACTTTTTGAAAAATACACTTTTTCTGTATCAGGGGATCCCAAAACGTGTATTTCCGTTGAAATCTCGAAACGATTTTCCGCAGAATTACATACGTTTGTCTATACTACATATATTACTCCATATATACAGGTGTGCATTTTATTTTTCGCCGAAGATTCGGGCCGCACCGCGCGGGGAGTCGAGGCCTTGCTCGCCCAGCGAAGCGCTGACTCCATTCCCGTGCTGACACACGGCAACTATCGCTCTGCTTAATTTACTTTAAAGAAGATGCTGAAAGTGGTGTCCTTCGGCTGGAATGCATTCTTGGCACCTCCGGAACAAATTCTGATTTGCCCTTTGAAGTAAGTCTCGAGAAATTGCTGGGATTTTCTCATCAATAGAGTGCTGGAGCTCTTCCTACGAAGACGGGTTTTCTGCATACACGTGAATATTCACGCCCAAAAATTTCTTAATAAACCTCTTGCGGCACTTACTGGAAGACTGAAGTCGAACGAAGGTGTCGTAAAGAAATATTCTCTGCGTCTAAGAAAATTTCTTTGTGCAGAGTTGAGCGCTCTCGGGACACTGGTGCATCGGCCGGTCGCACCGAACGACAAACGCAGCGGATGAACGGGACCCTTGTTGACAAGTCACCGGGGCACCGAGGGCTGGATCGCTGCGAGCGGCGCGTCATCTTCGGCGAAAGATAAAATGTACACCCGGTAGGTAGGCATACGAGTAACTAATAATAGAAAGGTTTATTGGCTGAATATTACACTCCGTGTTGGAGCTCTAACGCTAAAAGCCAAATCGCGTACCAATTTAAAGGAATATGAACCAAATTGCTTATCATTTAAACAAACAATTACTGTTTTAAATGTTGGGTTACAAATTCGTTTACTTGTCAGATTCCTTCAAGTAAATGATCTAGAAAAATATTTCAGACCACTACTTTTCATTTGCCTATCTTATTTGGACAGAACAAGAAATAAAATATGATTTCATGTTTTGTAAGAGGGTGGACGAATATTATAGAAGTCAGAATGCTTCTAAACGATTTAGAGAAATATCGTCCAAAACACCAGTCAATCCTTATAAAAATAATTCAAGAAATTTTTGGGAACCTGAAAAAGTAATTAAACTATTTTTTTTTAATATTTATTTTGTTACTAGAAGAAACATTCATAGTACTTTAGCGTGTTCTGCACTAATTCGTCCTGAGTAGACGTTCACACACAAAATGTACTGGGGATTTTAGGAAACCCTCACTTCTTCGAGAGAATGGCCCCAGCTTGGACACCAGAAAGGTTTCAGCGTGGGCAAGTGGGAGGCCCGCCGCCCGCGCCAAGCCGCTCCTTTCCCCCGCCGCCCCTCCGCGATCGCCCTTGCAGAGTGCGCCTCCGTGGCCTGACGGCCTCTCGTGCCCGCCGCCCCCGCAGCCCGTTTCCGTGCAACAGCGCTGGCTTAATTGAAGCGGGGCCGCGATTGATCGCAGTGAGCGCCTAGGCAGCTCCACACACACACACACACTCCCCTCCCCCTCATGTCCCTCTTGCCCACTCTCCTGGCGCCAGTGGGCCTGCGTCTGCTCCTACGCTTCCCGTCTCGCTCTTCCTTCGTCACTATTGCTATCCCCCTTATTTATATCTATTTTTGTCCCTGTTTCCAGACTTTGTATTGCTGAAATTCTTCGCTTTCACTTCCCGTCCCCTCTCTCTCTCTCTCTCTCTTTCTCTCTCACATTATGTCTCTCCCTCTCTCATTCACCCTACATTTCTCTTTTAGACACACATACTCACATTCAGACATACATTGATCTTTTCTTTAAATGCTTAATTTCTCTTAATTCTTATGTTGATTTACTCGTCTTTTCTCTGCACATCTATGTATTCCTATACAATTGCTTGTTTTACCAATGTCTCACTATCTTCGTTTTTCTCATATATTATTTTTTATTTTATTTCGTTTATTTTCTACTTCATCTACAATTTTGTCTAATAAAGATGTTCATTGTATTATATCAATTAAATTTCAGATTATATTGCACATTCCTAAGCTATTTGATATTTTCTCTAATTTTATATTTCTATAATGTCAAGAAAGTAAAGAACTAAAGGAGGAGTTTAAAATGTATTCAATACACAAACCAATTTATTGTTTAGTTTATTTCAATTGTCAAGTTACGGCTGTCTAAATAAATCTTTAGGAAAGCGATATCAGATACGAAGAGGGTTCGTTTGTCTTGCTAAGATTCAGTTAAGATAGAAAATTGAGGAATAAAACTGGGATGACAATATTTGAGTGAAGGAATGTAAGGGTTCCAAGTTAAGCTTAGTTATAAGCTTTCACAGATTTGTGAGTTAAGAATGAACGATGGAACTTTGGTTTTGTTTTTGGTTTTTAATATTTTTTGGACACTTTGAAAAGGTTTAAAATAACCAGGAGCATTGCTTTTTTTTCAAATTGAGCATTGCTTAAGTTAATGTTGGCATTATGATGGATTTGTATATTAGTAACCACTATCTGTTTTTAATTAGGTATGGAAATTGACGGTTGCAATTTCGACATTTTAATGTACGCTTTGATCTTTGCTGCTTTTATGAGTGCTTTCCATGTTAAAGTCTTGTCTATCAATATTCCTAAATATTTAGCTGGGTTATTTTTTGGTGACCAAGGAGATAGAATAGAGCCTTGAGAGACACCAGCAGCAACTGGATATAAAGATGAAAATTTTAACTTTGTAAACTCGATTAGAATATTAGTTTTTACTTTTAAAAGAGATGTTAGGGTAATCCAGTTTCCATTTGTTGTAAATGATGTTTCCATTACTTTGTACTCAGTCTAGAAATACGGCTATTGTATGTTTTCAGTTGTGGAAACCATTTTCTACGTGCTCAGTTGGAAGGGGGATTTGGCAATACATAGAGATTTGAGACCTGAATTCACACTGACAAGATGGGGTGGCATTAACTTTCTTCATATTTTCTCCGATAATTTCTGGTATAGAGTTTTATTATATTTATCTGTCTTTTGTAATCGTGGGAAAATATAATATTCATTAGTACGTTTTCAAGGAGACTTCGCAGAGGCTCCTTATTTCGTGCATGAAATGTATTTCAAATTTACTACAATAACTTCACTTAAGAGCACCCTTATCACACTTTTACAAATAATATTCATTCATAATATTATTCATTCGATAATACATTCATAATAGAGTCTACTAAATGCAAAGTACTAAATCGCGTAAAATCATACAATCGTTCCATTGTACTCATCGCATTCACTAAAATCTCAAGCTTACTCTAGAAATGTTCTTATTATAAAATTTGTGTTTTCGAGACCTACTTTTCAGTCAAATACACAGCTTAATTTTACTATAACATAAGTTTTAGAGCTTACCAGTGATGATATTTCTTCATTTGATGAATAGATTAGATGAATTTTATGTTTCTTACCTGAAAAACAAAAACAAAATTACAGTGAATTAAGTTTCTTAGTTTTCTCTTTGAACTCATTTTTATATTCCAACAAGGTTCTCTGTATATTTATTGGACATTGAATGGATCGATATTATTCTTGTAGGGTCATCAACTCTGCAAAAATTATGAACATCCATGCAAAACAGAAATTGTGGTCAGAATTAATTGAAAGTGATGGCAGCAGATGCAGGAACACACAGGAATTTACGTGCTGTCGCCAGTCCATCATCATCAATGTGAAAATTATTTCCGGAGAAAAGCACGCTCCAAAATGCAACACATTTCTCTTCCGAACTGCCTGATGGGAGTATCCATAATGCAGCATATGCGCAAGCAAGACCTAATGCAAATGCATTGCCTGTAAACGCTACACGTCGCAATACTTGCTTCCCGCTGGTTGCAACGCGTCCAGCGCGATCAGCTGTTGGTGGAGCGGAACAGCGGAGCTGGGGAATGCCATCGTTTGCGTCCTCTGATGAGGAAAACTTTCAAACTATTGGTGGACTCGCGTAAAATCACGCTCGATACTAATTACTCATTTCGTACAACGGAGCGCTAGTAGGCAATGCCAGATCAGAATAGCGGGGAATGGGAGGGCAACGAATAATATGATTTGAAAGGAAGAATTATCAAAAAGAGAGCAAAATAGTGCAACAAAAAAAGAAATTAAATAATGTAGGACGGTAAGTTATTTTAGTTCACCGGCTATGTTTCGTTAAATCTTGATATTACTTACAAAATGTTTCAATTAAGGTTGTGTCTCCAGAAAATTTGCAATTGCTCTTTCAAACAACGGAAATAAAGAGTTCCACAAAAGAAACCGAATGTCGATTGACTAACTTCCAGGACACCTTGAGTACTTTTATGGCCAAAACCACCAAACGTTGTGAGCATCATAATGAACAATACTGGCTGAAATAGATCGGGTCAATAGATGTTGCCACTGCAGTGACTCGGATAGAAGAACCTACAGCGTGGAACTCGATGGTCCACAGCTATGGCTGATTTTTAACCCTATCTACACAGCTTGGGCAAATTCAGTTGCTCTTTGGATGAGTAATATAGCCAGCAAGTAATCTGAACGAAATATTTCCGTCATTTTCCCGATCAATACTAGACCAATACTGAGTGTTACCCAAACAAGCGCCCACGATCGCGCGATATCATCCCATCCCCATTCTTGCTCATCCTTTCCCCTTGCAAGCACATTTGTATGCACTGCATTGTCCCACATGCCGGGTGACCAATCAGAAGCTTAGAACTTGTCCCATTTGAGGCGATGGACACGTATGGGAGATAGCTGGAGGGAGAACATCACAATACTTTTACTTTGTGGTCGGATAACCAAATCAATGAACATCGTGGAAACCCTAATATCTAAATCAACAATCTGTTGTATGTGATATTAGTCCAATTTTTTAAATTTTTTGTTTTATTTTACCTGATCAGTGGAAATACCACTTTACAGGTGAGTATTAGCTTTTATATATGTATTATAATCAATAGGGGCTCGAAGTTACGAACAACTGTAAACTAGCTTACTATCATATCCCTATTATCGAGGACATCCCCATTATCTGATGTTTGCTGTGAATTTTGTGAAACTGTAAGTAATAAGAAGAAAGAAAATATAGAGTGAGTGATGAGATAAAACATTCTCTAGGTTATGAGGGACGGAACAGATCTTTTGGGTGACACGATACTATTCTTATTGGAGCAGCACTGTTTTTTCTGAGGAAGTGGCTGGTGCAAGGGGCAGTTTGAAGGTTAGAAAAGAATTTCGATGACAGTGAGGATATGTACCTTGCAATGGATTTTATGTCTGGCTCTCTATAAAATTGTCTATTAGATATATACCATGGAGCATTGGTAATTGTACGAAGCATTTTATTCTGGAAGACTTGTAAGGGTTTCATAACGGAAGAAGCTGCTCCTCCCCAGATTGGAGCTGCGTAAGTTAGTGGGGGCCTTAGTACTGATTTGCAATGAAACAGAGAATTTTCAATTTTTAGAGACGACTTTTTATTAATAAAAAGGTATAAATTGAGCAGGGGTCCATACGTTTTATTTAGTCTATGAATAATATCAGAGTTAAATCCAACGCTCTTCTTGCACCCATGCCTTCAATTATTGAATGTGAGCAGTGGTGAAGCAATTATTTCTCGCGCAGTTGCGCAATAGTAACTTTTTAAATTGCGTCGCGGCTATCAGTGTTATTGTTTCTTGCATTTTCCGTTGTCATTTTTATGATTTAATCTCAGAAGCAATAAATGACTTGCAACAAGACTTAAATATGAGGTTTTCATAAAAGACGAGTATCCAAAAGGGCGTCTAGGTATTTTATTGATTTATTTGTAGGAGCCCATGTAATCGGATAATTATTTACTTTTAAAGGGGGAGGGATAATTATTCTTCGCCTTGTAAACATTTTGGTTTCACATTTTGAGGTGTTTAGTTGTAATCCCCATTTCTTTGTCCAATCAAGAAAGGTATTTAAGTCTTGTTGCAAGTCATTTATTGCTTCTAAGATTAAATCATAAAAATGACAACGGAAAATGCAAGAAACAATAACACTGATAGCCGCGACGCAATTTAAAAAGTTACTATTGCGCAACTGCGAGAGAAATAATTGCTTCACCACTGCTCACATGCAATAATTGAAGGCATGGGTGCAAGAAGAGCGTTGGATTTAACTATGATATTGCATACATGCACGTATCTTGTTCGCCAAACCTTCGAATATCTACTGGATCATTATTAGCTCGCAACGTCGTTGCTAGTTGGCAGGAAATCATCAGATGTAAGAGTGTGTGAAACGCTATTCATGCATCTACGCTTCCTTGCGTATTTGATGACGCTGCCTTGGAGAAGATGCCACGCAAATCATATTTCTATGGTGAAAGGTGAAGGTGGAAGAATGAAATGTGGAAAAGCATGTTAATAATTGGGATGAGAAGAAGAAAAAACGGACATCGGAAACGGATATTGTGGAGAAGTATTTTTTTCCCTTTTTTAACAAGTTTTATCTTTTTTAGTCCCATGAACGACGAGGTCATTAACGACCATGTATACAGTTTTTTACGGTGCGTTAAATAAATTTACATATTTTAGAAATTTCAAAACATTATATACTTAAGTTGTATCAGTGAGTAATTTAGGGAGACAATTTGAAAGTGAATGAGTAATACATGAGTAAATACATGAGTCTGAATACATTGAGCAATCTATTAAACTATGTTGGATAGTTATAGGGATGTTTCAAAATGTATAAAAAGATGGAGATTCCTTCTCGAACAGATATGAGTGTGTAAAACGGGTATGTCCTATGCGGAGTCTTGAGGGAGTAATTTCTGCTTTTCTTGTTTGTAATGACGGAGCGTCATTTTCAACTTCAAATTTGGTGGAAGTGACTAAGGATATTGTTTAGTCGCTGAAACTACCTGTATATTGCCTTGGATTCCTTTGTGGCGTGAAATCTATGAAATAATTATGTGTATATTTACTGATTCAGTGAAATATTATACTTACTGATTCAGTGAATCAGTAAATATAATATTTTTATCGACTTCATTTTATTCAATATATTTGAGTGCAGCAATGATAGCATAAACTTCACAGTAAAAAATTGAAATTATGTATTGCATAATCTATTACGTATAGCACAGTAATTATGTATTACAATTCAGAAATTATCTAACCGAGTACGAATAATATTTTCTTTAATTTTCACTGCGATATCGGATCGAAATTTGGGGAGTGAATTATCTATATAAATTTGTATGTAGCTTTGATATTACTTTTGTATTTCATTGAATAGGGATTGATATAAAATGTTGGTGAGATGTCTTTGACGAAAGAGGTGAGACGTGTATTAATTTTTAGTAATGGGCCAAGCCATGGAGGGCATAAAAATAGCAGGTTCTTTTTTTCGAAAAAAATTTGTCTTTGAGAAAATTGTGTTCAAAAATCACTTCCGGGTGCGAAATTCAAACCTACGGCTATGAAACAGCAGAGGCGGTGTCTCCTACGCGGAGAATTTCCTCGTTTCTCCGAGTGAATGGTGAAACAGTCGAGTAATATTCTGAAAACCATCGCGTGGCTTACACTAGAATACGCTAATAGTAACAAATATTTGTAGGTTCTGTTCAATAAATATTTTAAATGTACTTATTTAAAATCCAGTTTTGTTCAGAATGATAGCCACGGTACATGGCGGCGTAAACATAAATGATGAAAACATGCAACATTTATGAAAATTATTGAATCCTCTGGGGTGCTCGAATTGTTATTTTTAGCACATATTCACATGAACTAGTGCCTTGGGCTTAAGATTGCCACATATGCGAAAATTATTCTAAATACCGTGATGAACTAAAATGCGTTTCGGAAATGAAATATTCGTTCATGAAAATACTAAGTTTATTGATTATCTCTGGAATTTGAATTGATTCTCCCGGCTGTCATATTCTGAATTCTCAGATTTTACAATAGCCATATTTAGACTTCTCGATAAATCACTGCACGATTTATCTCAGATGAAATTGATAGATATGAATATTTTACCCTTAAAAATGTATCTTTCCTAAATAAAACTATCTGTCGGTACAGTAAAAGATCAATGAACTTTCTTGACACTACCAGTCAAATTATTCTCGCTTAAGTAATATGTGGTACAGAAGGATGCACTTTTTGCCGAGAGGAATGCATTCCGAAGTAACTGTTATTGCAAAATATGCTACACTGTTTTGTAGCATGTGAAACATCGAAGTTTCGACAAACCGACTACCCATTTCTCTAAGTTGAATAATCATTCTACCCGTCGTTTTCCTTTTCCACATGAAAGACGACAGCATGTATCTGTCCCAAATCTTTGAGTTTCTTTGTGAAACTTTATTAGGCAGTTGAGGACTACAGGGGAACCGTTTTATTTCTTTGTGTTTCGCTTGCAATGTAGTTAACAAATACGTACATAAATGAGTGACGGCCATTTCTTCGATTTAATAGTGTATCGATGCCAATACCGAATTTCCTCTAATACCTGTTCTGTAAAACGATGTAATGTAGTTGTTTTTGCAAGCGAATGATAACTGCAGTACTGAATTATTTACTTTCATAGCGTTTTCCAATTCAAAGGAAGGACGAGTTCTCAACGTTACTACATTCTACGGAATGTAAGGGCGTAGAAACAGTTTAGTTCAGGGACATTGTAATAACATTCAATTTTTTTATATTTTAATAATGTACAACGAAAATAAGCACACAGGAAAAAACTTTTTTATGCAAGAGAATCGATTTTTAACTCCAAAGATGACTCCGTGCAGGTGCTTATTCAGTCTTGACCACTCTGGGGTCGGGTCTCGAACTGCGCAATATGTTAGTTTGAGGCAAAACACGCGGCTGATGGGCGAATCACTTGGCGGTTGTGGCAGGTTCACGTGCCTGTTTGCCATACAATACTGCCAACCACGATATTTGCCAACCACGATGTGACCTAGCAACTGACAAATGCAAGGACACAGACCATAATACGGGCTGCGAATGGCACCGGTCCGGTACCCACAGTGAACCTCGGTCGAACTTTTGCGTGCAAGAATGGGTTCTTTTGAAATATTTGTACACCACGGAATGCTACATTACAGTCTTTCTTATTCTTTTACCCTTTCACGCCAGTAATATACTAGTTTTCTATTTTTTATTCATTGATGCATGACACATAAGGCAACGCCATTTTATCTCTGTTAATATTGACCTGTGGGATTGGTTAATTGCCCACGTACCTCCTACAAAGATTCTTTAATACACTGTTCGGCCTGCATCTCCACAAAATGATTGCCAGAAGCGTCAATCCAAATGCCGCGCCCGGAGATAATCAATAAACTAAGTATTTTCATGAACGAATATTTCATTTCCAACACGCTTTTAAGTTTATCACACTTAGAATAATCTTCACGATTGAGACAATCTTAAGCCCAAGGCACTAGTTCATATGAATATGTGCTAAAAATAACTAATCGAGCATTCCAGAGGATTCAATAATTTTCATAAATGTTGCATGTGTTCATCATTTATGTTTACGCCGCCATGTACCGTGGCTATCATTCTGAACAAAACTGGATTTCCAATGAGTACATTTAAAATATTTATTGAACAGAACCTACAAACATTTGATACTATTAATATATTCTAGTGTACGCCACGCGATGCTTTCCTTAGAGAAAATTACTCGACAATTTCACCGTTTACTCAGAGAAACGAGGAAATGCTCAGCGCAGAAGGAGATGCCTCCGTCTGCAGTGTCATAGCGACCGGTTTCAATTTCGCGCCCGGAGGTGAATTTTGGACACTCTGTATACGTACGTATATGGGAAACTAAAAAGTATTTTTTTTCGGTATTCCAGATGTTTACTGTTAGTCTCTACATATAAGAAATATTGTTAGAATCTTCAAAATTCTGGTAAGATGCATGTTTCCAGCACAGGGAAATACATACCTGCTAAAAGATTCACACCATTTCAAGTACGTTGCAGAAAGAGGTGAGAATATGCATTATATATGTGGTGTTTTTAAACAAAAGATCGTCAATTGGATTATTTTCTACAGTAAACTCTCGTTAGTACGAACTCGCTTAACACATTGTCGCCGTAACACGAAGAAAACTTCAGTCCCGGTAAGGGATTACGGTAATACAGAAATTTGTAATACTCAGTTAATAACAATTTTTGTAACGCAAACTACGATTATTTCGGTCCCTTAGTGTTAATGAGGTTTTAATGTAATACTGTATTACTGTGGATGCTACGGAAGTGTGTGTTGGTAAATAGAAAGATAAGCTGTTTGTCCTGGGACTGCAGATAAAATGCTTCGTATTTCCCAATCGATCTGACTGATATCGTTGCCCCTTAAATTTGACATCGATATTTTAGTTTGGGGGAGGAGGCTACTATTCATGAATGCCCTGAAACATTTTCCAAATTGAAAAAAAATGGCTCCAAATTTTGATTAAATTTTGCCGTCGGTTAGCGTAAAAGCCTCGTAAGAGAAATGTGCAGGTTTCATTTTCGTAAAAATTCCTAATTTTTCTAATATTACAAGTATTTGCACCACTATTTTGCCCCACTAGTTTGTTTGCACTGCCACCTATGTAAGTTTAATGCGCTGAAAGGCGAAGTTTTTGAGGTAGCTCATATCACAGTGTTTACGAAGGCTTCCGCAGCTGAAATCCACGAGATTTGCGCTGAGAGGGAAACGTCGTGATCTGTCAATGTTGCCAAGGTTTCAGTCACTCAAGTCTTGTTTACAGCTTCTGCATCATAGGTCATCCATCACTCATAATCACATTCACTGACTTCACGAATATATTCATCCGCAGTCCTCATTTACATTGTGCAATGGTCTTCTTCCTTAGAACAAAGCCTTCATCTTTAGGAACATCCCTTGATTCTCAACTCATTCTGAGTCATCACTTCTGAATTCTCACATCACGCACCAAGCCACATGTATTATCAGTAATTACATCTCCATTTAAACTACCAGTATTTAAACTTACATTGAAGGACGCTGATTTTTTTCGACACAGAAAAAAAGGGATGTTAAATGTTTAGGTAATTCTTAGATCATTTATTTGAATTAGGTGCAAATAATAATGTGAAATAAATAAATAACATAAATTATTATTATCATATAAGTAAAATAATATGACTGTGATATGTACAAGGATACTGTTACTTTCCAACATTGTTATTTAAATACGTTATTAAATCATTAATTTCGCACCTGTAATTAAAATATAATTGTTGGCGTGAATAAATTCTCATGAAATATGAAGGGGGAAGAATGTATGTTGATAATTACCCGCGTCGTTCATATTAATATTGTTTTAACGATCATTGGAAAATTATTGCTACAATATATAGCAGTTATTTGGTAGAAAATCGCTACTTCCACCCATACTTCCCTAGAGCAAAATACAATACTCGCATGACAACATGCAGAGACGATTTATGTCACGGGCATAAAATAACTAGTATAATCCCGTGTGACAGCTCATTTTGTGACAGAATTTATAATAACAAAAAATTTTATCTACGCTTGAACACCTCTCAACTTTTATTTAGTCCTTTGTACGTAAAAATGTTACGTGTGTGCAACGATTGATGGGAATATTAATTTTGTCACGAAAAAACGCAGCGAAAAAACTACAAAATTATGGGGTAAAAAATTTGATGTCAATAGTTAATATTTTCAATTGCAGATTAATTTGTTAATCATTAATGATTGTCCCTTCATGGGTGTGAACATTCTAATTTACTTTAGGAAACCAAATCTCTTTTGCTGTGCTCCCACTCGAGATCTGCGAAGTGAATGACTTAGGATGTTTCTTAAGCTTTTTAAAATCAACACTGCATTAGTAATTTACAAAGTCACACAAGCTGCATTTAAAGATTTCGTAACACTGATAACCAGGGAACGGACTTATACAGACTAAAAAACTACGAAATATGTTAATATACCTTATAATATATGTAAATATTTTTCAAAATATTGAGTTAAATCTGGAGTTAGTATGATAACAAATGACTATGGTAAAATAACATTTTATTGCCAGTTGATGAATCTTTAACTTTAAATTCTGAAATGTAAGTTCTTAATTGCACACTGGCTGATTGTGCTTCTTTTGACATTTTACACTGACTAAAAAGAGAGATTAATATAACAACCAAACCTCTGACTGGATTGTAACTGAAAACGAGGAGCTGTGTAAGTTGAATTCTGATGCCCAAGTGAGGTCATGGGATTTGCTGTTGGAAGCCTCAGAGAGGACAGGGGATACTATACTGCGATTTTTGTAGGAAGAGCTCTCAAGATAACTCAAATCCCATCTTCGCGATGGAATATGTCACGGCATTTTGTATCATTCACAGTCGTTCCGCTAGATTTCGCACGATCGCGACCGTATGAAGCAGTGCTTGCGATCATGCGACTTCTACCGGCAAGACCGAGAAAAGACGCGAAATGCCGTGACATATTCCATCGCGAAGATGGGATTTGAGTTATCTTGAGAGCTCTTCCTACAAAAATCGCAGTATAAAGCGAGATGCGTTTCCCACAGACCATGGAGGTTTCAAGGTCATTTGTCAAAAAAAATCCAACAACGCATCGCCTCTTCGCAGCCCCCTTCACCTCGCGGGACACTCAGGCCCCTCAGACAGAGCCTTTCCCATTGTCAGTTCTCTGCAATTTTCAAAACAAAAAAAAAACCAACAAAAAAAACAACAACAAAAAAAACAAACTAAGGATTTACTGAAAATCTTTGAAGTTCTTAGTGTTAAAATGCTTTTTTAATATTTAATGAAATTTCACTATTAAGCTTATATGCAATATGGACTGATTTGATATGAAATATGGAAAATGTATAGACTTTTATTCAACTATGTACCAAAATCCAAAATATAGAAAATAAAAGCAGCTTTTTAACTCTTCACATAGTGAAACATAAAGATAATGAAAATTAATATCAATACTAGCTTATTTAGGAAGGGGTTATCCATAAAGTACGTAACGCTAAAGGGAGAGGTAGGGGCAGCGTTACGCTGCGTTACATAGAAATAGGGAAGTGCGTTACAAGGGGGAGATGGGGTATTAAAATATTCGAAATTTGAGTTACATAATTTATGGACGGCCCCTAAATATTTTCATAGAAATCCGTTCCCTGCTGATAACTATTCTATATCGGCATCTCTGAAGCGCAATGTAGATATAAATGTAGTGGTGCTCCAACAGTCCAAACTTTCTCTCATTATTTCTAAATTTGCAATTTTCAAAAATTTAGAGTTGAACAAAAGTGATACTCGTGCCATTCTTTTAAATGTTCTTTCTTCTATTCCTGAAAAAATGCGCCAAAACTACTGTTTTTTCTTTTTTTCAAAAAACTGCATGAAATTTTCTAAAGGGCAGATGTTTTGAAACAGACTTTGTCCAAGGTAAAATTCTCTATCTTCAATTTTGTGGTTTTGAAATGTTAACTTTTTGCAATTTTCGAAAATGCAGAGAACTCGCCGAAAAAGAGATTAACAGCATTTTTTACCGTTTTTGATAAATACGAGGATAAAATTTAAAGAAAAACTATTGTATCACTTTAGAGAAAAATGATTAAACAAATTTCAAAATTGACTATATTCTGTACAAAATTACAAGAAAATTACTCATAATTTCGAAAAATTGAACATGAAATTATTGAAAGATCTGTCCTGATGGAACAGATTTTATTAAGGAATTAAAACTTTATCTTCAATATTAAAGCAGTAGGAAGGCGCCCAAATATATTGCACTCTTGCAATTTTCGAAAAATCTGGGTTTTCAACGAACATGAGAGTTGCACTATTCTCTTAAGCATTCTTTATGCTATCTAAGAACAAAGTTTAATGAACAAATTTGGTGTCACTTTTGAGAAAATTTTGAAAATGTTTTTCAGTTTTCATGTAAAGTACTCTCAAAAGTCAAAATGTCCGTTGAATCTCCCAAAGCCTTGAGTTCGTTCAGATCGATTGGGGAATATTAATTTTGAAAAAAATTGGCTGAACGGTTTGGGCGCCAGCGTTGACCACAGACGGACGGCAGGACAGACAGCACAATAAGTAACTTTAGATAGGAATAAGATTTATCCACTTTTTGCTACCAAGGCCCGGCAATGAGAGCTTTTCTGTCGAAAAATCGCCAATTTCTGGAGCACAATTACATTTCTTTCCCATTTTCTGAAGTAAGGCGAGAAAGTAAAAATTACTTATTGTGCCCCTTACAATTATTCTATTAGATCATTGTCTCGTTAGCGAAACATAAATGAGATAAATGTGAATAAACAAACTTTCTGATGTCTTCCCCAGTCTTCGCTCATATTAAATTCAAGTCTAAAGGAAATCTTATCCACAGAAACGGTAAGTAATTTTAAGTTTGTACTACTACTACTTGATATTTAAATTTAATTTAATATTATAGATTTATTCATTAAAAGTCATCGATAAAATTCCATAAATCTTTCTATTTTTTTTTTTTTGATGTCTGGAATTCTACTTTTAGAAGCTATTTCCCAATGGCCATAATAGAATAGAAACACAATATGGAACGTTTTAAATAAAGGATTAAACCAGCCATGGCTAGAAAATCGTGATACTTAGTAACACGATTCTTCTAATCTTATTAGTTTTCCAAATACAAATATAACGAAGCATCTTTAGATAATGTGATTACTCTGCGCTGGCCTCAAGGTAACTCCGACAGAGCCAGGTATTGCGCAATAACGGCGCCATCTCCGCTTGCGAAACATACGTGATGGAGTAATTGTTTCTTTTCTCTATTCGATACTGTTAAGATAAGATTTGCAGGAAAGAACGATGCAATGATACAAACGATACATGTTTTCATTACATGCTATTACAGGTCTTTTTGAAAAAGCGTTTCACTTCTAAACGACATGAAATAAGTTTAACGTTAAAAGATTGGACGAATACCGACATCCCTTTATTTCATTGGGTAAGCATAGTTGTATAGTTTTCATCAAATTGATGTGCGTATTGGACATTAGTGATAGATGTTTTGTTTACATGTAATGATTCATAAGGTGTTTCGAAACGATACAATCACCTTCAGAACGATTTTTAACGTATGTAAAAATGATCTAGAGATAAGCGCTTTTTTAAAAAACATTGTCAATAAGGCAATGAAATGTAGTTTTTAGACACCCACAAGTAAAAGCGCGTTTTTCAGGGTGTATGGTTGCAAGTACAGGGCATTGCTTGCAAAATAAATGGACACTTTTACCACTCGTATTATAAATAACAATTTTTATGGATTGAGCAAAAGGTACATCTTGCAATTTGTCATTGCAGCATGTGTGGATTGTAAGCACAGCAGTAAAGAGTAAACACATTCAAACACTAAAAACAAGTGCATCGTTTTATGAAACCCACAAACAGCTTTTCCTGTAACAGCTCCCCCTGTCAAAAAGTCTTTTCATCTCGATCGTTTTACAATGCCACCTATCAAGTGTAACGACAGGGGAGCCAGCTCATCGGCGACCCAAGCACTTGGAATCCGGCGGAGGGGGGCGTGGGGGAGGGGGCGAGGGCGAGGGCGCGGCGCCCACCTGCCCGGGTGACGGACGACCTGCGGGGGCGCGGGCCATCTATCGGGGCGCGTCGCCGGACGCGCGGCCGGGCCGCTCCGCCGCCATTACCGTCCGGCACGAACCGCCCCTGGGGCGTGGTCTCCGCAGAGGGCGGGGGCGGGGGTGCGGACGGAATCGGGCTTTCGGAAGGGCGGGAGCCAAGTCATTGTGTGGGGGTGGTGCGTTGGACAGGGACGTGAGTTTTGTGGGTGTGTTTAGGCTAATTGGCGGGTTCGTCGGGAACGCGAGTGTAGGTGGGAACGTAAGATTAGGCTGGGACGCGGGTTTGGGTGAGGAAATAAGTTTGAGCTGGGCGCGGGTTTGAGTGGAAGTCTGGGTTGGGCGGAGAATTGCGGTTGGGCAGAGGCCCGAATTCGGGCCCAAATGCTCTATTGGTCGGGGGTGGGTTAGAACGGGAACACGAATTTGGGAGAGGACTTGGGTATAGATGCGGTTCGGGTTTCGACGGTGACGTGGTTTTAGAAAGAAGTTTTTGTGCGGATGTGGGTTTGGACGTGGGTAGTGTCGGGGTATGGAGCAGGGTCGGAGAAGCGAGGGTGCGGGCAAATGGGTTGGCGTGGTACATTGAAGGGAGCGGGCGCATCCCCACTATTACGGAAAGCAATAACAGGTGATTTCAGGAGCCACCACAATGTGACCATTCTGCTCCCTGTTGCGGCAACG
This sequence comes from Acheta domesticus, assembly GCA_031308135.1. Classification (NCBI taxonomy): domain Eukaryota; kingdom Metazoa; phylum Arthropoda; class Insecta; order Orthoptera; family Gryllidae; genus Acheta; species Acheta domesticus. The sequence goes on from JAHLJT010004567.1 coordinate 55,895,601, forward strand.
GAACCAATCCCACTGAGCCTTAATGCTTGGGCATTTACGTAGATAATTGACGTGATTAATTGTAATTGGCAAGCGTTATGGAGGTGGAAAAAGTCTATCAGGCAGACCGTCTGACAATTACTGCAGTTTTTGGCCTTAATGTGTCGTAAACAGGCAGAACACGGGCTTCAGATTGCCATCTTTTATTTCTTATTGTTGGAAGTGATCAATTGGATTTGCTCGTACTTGTTTGTGACTTAATGAGGTACATTAAATTCCATTGTCTTAATGTCTTGTGAATTTTTGAAAGTGCTGATAACGGTGCGGGTTATTTAGGTCGCTGTTCGTTTACAGTAGCACTATCAATAAAATAGTGTAGTAAAAAGTTTATCGATATTCAAAGTTTGAAAAATATTTCAAAACCTTGCAAAATACAATAGATTTTGAAACTAACATTTTATATTTATAACAAATTACTGGGCTTGTATTACCATTAAATTTACATGAATCATTTTGTAATTTGTAATGACATATTATTTATTTACGATCTTCTTACATATTGTATTACATTCAATTCAATTTTATTAGTAATTTGTTTCGAGGATTAATCTATTACAAATCATTCTGTATATTCACAGCTCTATCATAAACAATTTTATTACAAATAACTTCTAAAAGAATAGGTAGTTAGCACAAGATACAATATAAATAACACAACAAATGTATATAATATAGAAACACAATAAAAATAATACAATAACATAAGATATAAAAGAATTAAAACAACAGAACATAAAAATATATACAGAACAATCTGTATCAAGTGAGACAACCTGTGGAATTTAGCTTGAACCATTCATTGATAATAAATGCTCGTAATTTCAGAATTGATGAAATAACATTGTACAAAATTTTAGATCTTTCAGAGTTTAGTTTAATGAGACAATTTGGAAAGGATAATACATCATTTTTGTACAGTTCTCTAAGCTCTTTACATAGTGAGCACTCACATAAAATATGTTTCAGGTTTGTGTATTTTGTACCACATATTTCTACTATTGATCTTGATTTCTTTGTCACTGAACATTCTGATTTGAGAAACCACTCTAGAAATGGATGTGGAAAGAGCCAATGTTAGGTATTTCTCAGTTTCAGGAGATGGAAAATCCCTAATTTCTCGATATATTGTACTGCATGATGAATTCATAATTCTACGCGTATCGTTCAAAAATATTTTATTTACAATTGTTGCAACAATCGAGGGAATACTATTTCTGAATCCATTCGGATTTTGTTGCTGAGTAATTAAGTTAAGAAAGCCCAAATCATTCATCAGTGTGTCCAGAACGGACACCCAGTTGTATTTACTAGAATTTGGATATGCATTTCCTAATTCTAAAAGTTTGTTGAAAGTTATACGTGGGTATCGACAAGGCTCCATAGATAGCAATTTCGTCACGTAAGTCAATGATCTTTTAATTGCTTCTGATTCTATCTTAGTTGAGTCCGTTTCCTTTCTAATTATATACCCAGGAGTTCTTCTCGATAGGCGCAAAAGACGTTTGTTGAAGTTCATTTGTATTTTATCCTGTTGACTAGTGTATTTTAGACCTCAGATACCTGCAGCATATAGCACAGTAGATGCTTCAATGGAATCGAAAAGTTTCCTATCATTCTGCCGGTTATCATTTTCCCCTGATTTCAAGATTTTCCAGACAGAACCCAATGCCGTGTTTCCTTTTGTCAGGGCACTGGAAGCAACGTAATTGAATACCCCTGACGTTGTGAAATGGATACCAAATACGTGTACTGCTTGACCATTTCTATAATTTCTCCTCTGTAGTTCACCGGCCTCATTGACCTCATTCTGCCTGACTTTTTGAATTTCAATATTTTGTTATTTTTTTAGATTAACTTTGAGAGATTTTTTTCTGACAATACTTGGATAGCGTATCTATCTTGTGTTGAAGATCAATCACATCGGTTACCAGGATAATCAAATCATCAGCAAAAAGAAGAATGTCAGATTTTAACTCTATGTCAGTGAAACTTTCATCCACGAAGAAACTGGTAATGTTTCGAAGGAAAAGAGCAAATAGTGTAGAGACCAACGAATCACCTTGTAGTACGCCTTGTGTAACTTCTATAGAACTGGTAGTAGAATGGTTATTGATTCTCATAGATGCTCTTACATAAAGGTTCTGATGAATCTTTATATATTGCTGCTTATCCGGATTCATATAATGATGAAGTGATCCCATAGAATATTGTGGATCACTGAGTCGAAAGCTCTTCTGAAATCTATAAACGCTGCATATAGTTTTCCTTAAGGTTTAATTATCTATAGTCCTATTTTGCCTTGTAATACAAACAAGTTAACTTCACAAGACCTATTTTATTACCTAGCATTATATTAACTACATTATATTACATGGAATTGAAAAATTGCCAAACGAAGCCCTTAAGCCGAGTTTGGTAACCAAATAAGTATTATAATAACATATTTCTAATAAAGTGTCACGACACTTATATCATACGTTTTATCCTTTTTTGTAAAATTAGTTATATTTAATTTATAATTTTTTCTAGGATGGCTCATGGACAGTGTGCATGCTTTCCGTGGAGCAATGGAATGTTTTAATCCTGTTCGGGGCAAAAATAGAGCCGAGTAATTTCCATTACAATTGTCTTAATTTCTACAACTGTGTGACGAAAGAAAAGCTCAGGCACGCCAAGTGTGCCAGATATGGTGATGGGAATGCTTAATGTTCGCCACAAGTCTCTCTTATCCCCAGTCCCAAGAGAGAGTCCAAGACACAGTCCAATCCTGAGGACACCACTTGCTGGCAAACGTCTAATTAGTCTGACCCTAAAATGCCAAATACCTGCGTACACACATACTTTAAATTTTAGGACAAAGCCTTCATATTATCTTCACTATTGTTCTGTAATTAGCGTCACTTCTCAACATGAAACGCAATTGAAATACTCTTATTTCATTCATTTAAAAATAAGTGGCAGCTGTGCTTCAGATGTCCGAAATAGCTTCGAATGCGGTATTACAAACATTCACTCAAGAAAAATCGAAAAAACTATGAGTGTATGCTATACAAATATTGGATATAAAAAAGCATTATAATTCCATTTAGAGAAAAATATTGTGGTTCACTTCTGTGGAAAGGCTCCGAAAGAAAAAGCGATAAGTCTTTGGAGTCTAAGTTGGAAGTCTAAGGAGAATAAATTCATAGACAACAATGAGACAAATAGTTTCACTTTTGTGCTTTTCACTCTCAAATTTTTCACCGCACTAGTGCGGTAAAGTATTTTGATACGAAAGTGAATATAACGTCACAATTTTTGAGGTTTTCTAACTAGAGTAGTAACTATTACTCTAAAGAATGAATAATTTGTAAATATGATACAAAGGTGTTATAACTACACAAATATTACATTTGTTAATAGAATTTTAAGTAAATATTACACTGAAATGTTTTTTTTCATTTATCTTATCAGAACATATTGCAAATAATTATATAAAAGAAGAGTCAAAGAAAATGGGCTACATTAAGTCTTATACATAGGGCCGACTTTACTGAAATGCCATTACTTTTCTTTTCACTTTTTCTAAACAACGCCGTTAGAATGGAAATTCATTTCTGTTACGACAAAACGGAATTACCCATTTTTATCAGCCTTTTTTTTTCGTAGATTTCGACTAATAAGTCATTTTTTTACTTTTTACGTCATTTTTAATGCATTTTTCTCTTATTTCATCGATTTAATATCATTTGAATGGTACTACATGTTTCAAACAATATTTACGAAATGCAAAAACTTTTCACCACAGATCTCCTGAGTAACATATTCGATTTATTCTCCCATATATTGTAATGTCAGCTGTTGTGAGTACTAGGTACCCAAGGTTCCTGTGACGCCTATCAGCGCCATCGTCAGATCGGCCGATTTCGCGGTTAATAAAGGTTGCGATTTTCTTTTAGATAACAGTCCAAACCAAAAATTGCACGTTGAGCTCACTTGAACAAAAGGAAGAAGTCTCGATTACGAACGTATCCAACAGCTTCAATTGTTCATCTGAAGTGGTTTTAATAGTTTTTACGTAATTTTTGTTTGTTGTTAGATAAATTTTAAAACTTTTTAATAGCATTTTATTTATTTTTTTGACAATGTTTTATGTTATCAAAATCCGCCCCTTCCTTATCACACTTTAGACTGAATGTAAGGTAATATCATAAGATTTTATAAAAATAGTAGTATTCATGACACCAATTTTTCGTTTCTTTTCAGAGTCATCATATTTATCGGATGATAAAATACACCAAATCGCGTGTAACAGTTATTAAGGAGATGCGTTTTTTTAATTTTACCACTGGCCATCACTAAACTGATCAGCACTCTTGCCTCTATCATTCCGCGTAACGCGTGTCCAAATTCCACGTCTGCAAGGTATTCGACAAAAGCAAAAGGAACTCCTTCAATGCAGTTCTTTCTCTTAAAGTGTTGCTTTACGGCATATAAGCTTTTGCCTACTTAACTTCTTACTCAAAACCGGCTTTCTCACACAGGAGTTTATCACGCTGAAAGCCATCCGGGCCGAACTTCAAAAGCGCACCGCACCGGCGCAAAGTTCCCTCCTCATTCAATTTGGACAACGCCCTCCGGCCCACCGCCCAGCGGACGGAAAGAAACTCCCTGACCTGCCCCGGAAAGCCCGGGCGCGGCGGCAACTCGCCCTGCCAAATTCCTTCACTCGGAAAATCGCTCCCCTAGACGAGAGGGGGAAAAAAGTCGTGTCGCCCCAAAGCGCATCGTCGGGTAAAACCAGCACGGCCTTCCGCAAAAACCAGGCGGCTGAGTTGGGCCTGAGGAAACCCCCGGCTCCATCAATCTCTCCTCCCCGCTCCGCCCCGCTCCTCCCCGCCCCGCGCTGATCCCCGCTTCCGCCTGCGGCGCCCCGCTCATCGCCGCTCGTGGAAATGCGCCGCTCTGGAGGGCGCCGGTAAGTGGGGGAGCTTGTTTCCTTCTGGAGACAAGGGATTACGCGGGCGTAAGGATGATGCGCATCATGTTGTTAAAATACTGCCGGAGAAGAAGTTTAATGTCGCGCCTGCAAAAGGAATTTGCGCATTGCTGTTGATTGATTTCCAATACCTCTGTAATCCATTCGTTTCCCAATTCCATGAAATGCATGTTTTTCCAAAAATATACTGGACTAATATGAAGATGACTAATACGAACGCCGACAATTTGCAATTTTCTTAAGAAGAACCTTTAAATCATAGATTTATAAATATTTGTTTTGTTTTAAAAATTTCTGAGTGTAGAGAAAGAATATTTTTTCGTGTTAATGAAGAACCCTGTATATAAATTGAAAATAAATGTTATATTTTTGGAGAAAATTCTTTTCGTTTTAAGCTGCGAAAGTGAACGTTGATGACGATTTGGTATTCATGGTAAGGGGAACTATACACCTAAATATCTAACAGTGTGTTAACACTATTTGTGGTCAATGAATCAAAATCACATATTTTTCCTAGTAAGTTTCTTTATTAGTACTTTATCGCTTTATTAAAAGTTTGCTTTAATGTGGGCTTGGGTGGATCGCAATCTTGGTGGCTCGATCAGCAGTTGCGTTGGCCGGTAGGTGCGGCCGGCAGTGGCGGTTGCCGAGAGACGAGGAGAAATGTCCGTCCGTGCGAGCAGCAGCAGGCAGTTGAGACGAGTCCAATAGATCGCCGGATGTTTCAAGTACTGTATTGTGTATGAAGTGGCAGAAGAGAGAAAGAGAGAGACTTATAAATGTGTAGGGTTTGTGTGTGTGTGTGTGTGTGTGTTGGTGGGTGGGAAAGAGTGTGCTTATCTAAAATTCATATACCTGTAGCAAGTTGTTAATGAAACTTTATTGTTGAAACATGTGTGTTTCATTTAAAGAGTTTTCCTTCCACAGTCTCCCTACTGTAATATATTCATATATATGTGGGATACTGTTTTAGATGGACGCATCTAAAAGGAGGCAATATTAGTATCGTCTTAGGACGTGTTCCCTTTGATTATGTGTTAAACATCGTTCATCTTCGAATTAATCGTGTCTGCCTTGCTTGCGAATTTCATCAAATACTTTAAACACGATTGCTGAAGTTAAACTAGCGCTGAGTGAAACGCCTGAGAACAGACGTTTAAGAAGAATTATCTCGGTTATCTATATTTCCGTTCTAGTTTAAACAATTGTCGCGATTCCATTTTATCGTGGGAAAATGTTCAGAGGTGACTAACTGCATTATGTTAGAAACTATCTACTTCTTTATTTTAAAATGCAACCCACTCGACAGTTGTGTGTGACGCTTTTTTCGCGCTTATCTCTCGTGTGGCAGGTGCTGACTAGTCAATGTTCCATTCCCACTGTTTTCTTCATTCACAAACTATTACGTCACCAAGTTCGCTCGCTACAGAGATTCAATTTCACAAACGATATTTTCTATCTTCTGTATTGTAATTGTATTTTCAGTTTTCCACGAAACTCCTTGTTGTTTCGTGTCGCTTAACGGAAATAATTTCACTTTCAATTTGGTTTGCTTTAATGAGAGTTGTCTGTAATTGTTGTAGCCGTTTCGTGACGTGGAAACATCAATTGCCCTTTAGATGCGAGTATTGCGGTCACGTGTGGCGGCTTATGCTCAGACTGCGAAAGCGTCCCGTAGTAATTCCCCGAGGGGGTTACGAGGCACTGCGCGTGCGTCGCTGCTTCTGCTTCCTGCTGCTTTAGCTCTTGTATACCCCGGCCGGGAACAATACCTTTTATTGTATCATGGAGCGCAATTCATCCCAGGAATTAGGTGTTCAATACAACCAAATTTTATAAAATGGAGTCGGGTAGGTTGGGTTAACTGTTTTCAAATGTCCTTTTAGTGTGATGATTACGCACAGAAGCAAATACAGTAAATCTTGCTCCAAGTGACCCACTCTCTCACTCTCAAGGGACCAGATATTTTTCGTATTAGGCAAGATTCCGCATTATGCAATGTAAAACTGTAGAATTTATGATTGCCAGGACAGAGAATTTTTAATCACAATAAAAGATTTCCGCATTATACTCATTCCGCATTGAGCAAGTTTGACTGTAGAAGAGTTTAAAATTACATCAATGTAAAGTCTAATTACTCAGGAACTTGTTCATTAACGGAATACGAATAGTTATTTATATTACGAGTGATAAAAGCGGCATTTTAGTTTGCAAGTACGGACGAGCAAAATAAAGCCACTTTTGTCACGTATTTCACACACTACATTTTTGACAGCCTTAAACTCTCAGTTTATTTTAATTCAAGTATACAAATCACTTAATGATATATTAAGGTCAGAAGTAGCTAAAGCGGTTAGACAAAAATATTTATTTTATTTGTTGCATTCGTAGATTTATCTCAACCCTTTAGCATTGACTCACTTTTAATGCATTGCTTATCAATTTCGGCAATCCCATTATTAAAATATACATTTTTTAAACGGTTTCATTCCCGTGAAATTACGAAATAACTGCTATATAAATAACATTATCAGCTACCTTCACTGATACTTAAACTCATTTTTCATATCTAAAAGATGTCAAAATGTACGCATTTTTTAAACAAACTGCTATAATTTCTTGCAATAATGAAACTGCTATACTCTGAGAATGTGATGTCGTTATTAAAAAATCATATGACAAGGTATATCAAAACTTCTTCAATACGGCTAGTTAAGTTGTAGGTCCATTTGAAAAGAACATAACGTCACTGACAAAATTCTTTATAACTGAATAATACAATTTTTTTATTAACATTAACATGCTTATCTGCTGCGTGGACTACCATGGCGCAAAATAAAACCATCTACGCCATCACTAAAATAAGGACACTCATTTCAATTGGCAAAAGAAACACTAAAAACAAAATATATGAAAATGTTTACTGGAGTGAAGGTTTTAAAGTAACGGTAAAATATTTAAAAAATACTGGTTTCGTCCAGTTAACTTAAATTATTGTGAAACATTATTGCAACTCTTTATTCTTTGTTAGTGAATGTTGTTTCTAATGTGTAATGTATTTAATGTCGATAGTGTAAGTAAAGTTTTAAATATTAATAGTTTAAATACACTTATTTTCTTAGTTCTTTTTAAAGTGACCTAAAATAAATAAATTAAAATCTGTAAAATTTATTGCACTAGTAACTTCTGTACTATTTAGGAGGATCTCAGACCAGGAATATCGTCTTGTCATGAGAAGGTTTGAAGTTACATAGTTATGATATGAGCAATGGAATGGCGTGAAGACAACATATGTTTAATATAATTGTAAATAAAATTTTCAGGAGAAAGGCGTATGTCTAAAAATGACCTTGCGACATTTCCCTTTCTCTCCCCAACTTACTTCAACGATCGAACGGATTGTAGCAATACCGTTTGCAATAGCATTCCAGGGGTTTCCGATTTTTCTTGACCCCAGGCCAATTTGTTGAAGTAGGAAGAAGGCGCGAATCACCTAAATATTATCAATTAAGATCAATAATATTGGCATCTGAAGAATCTGCAAACGTAATTTACGAATATAGAATATCTAAAATGTTGGAATTGTTTGCTGAACCAATTTAGTAAATTGTTACTCTGGACAGATCCGGCGCATGGGCCGTAGGATAGAGAGCATACGCTATAGCAGGCGCGAGGCGTGACTGTCGGCAGCGCGGCCAGCGCCAGCGGGAGCCAACATTCCCGCAGGAAGCAGCAACAGCGCCCGCCATTCGTTCGGACGGCACGCACGTGCGCGGAAAAATAATTAGCCCGCGCGCAGAGCCATGCGGCGGGACAGGCCCCGCGCCGATGCGCCGCTGAACGCCGCCAGGCGGCTCGATTCGGAGGGCGGCGCGCGCCCCCACGTCGCGTTCCGTGTTTCATTTGTCCGTCGGCTGTCCTCGATTGTCTTCCAAGCTGCTGCATCGCAACGGATCTGGTGAAATTTTAGTTCGTTTCCCGCACACGCGGCTCTCCATACGACAGGTTTATATATTTGCATTCATTCCTTTTTTCGAAAGTACATCCAGTTGTGGATGAAATAAATGTAAATATACTACAACTGCGTTCTACAAATTGCCCTTCAAAATGCCATCTTTTTGCTTTTGTTTTGTACAGGTTTACCTTCTTAATTATATTTCAATACTTTTGGGTACCGACAGATACATTAATGTTACTGTGGATCTTGATAAAATATGAAACATTTTAATTACTTGGATATCTATTTCTAAGAAAAGTATAATATGTAACAAATTATGTACCTAGCTTTTATAATACAACTGTGTTTGCAAGAATCAATAGAATCGGTTCGTTTCTTTCTTCGAATCGACGCACTTTGCCATTCAATAGCAACGGCCGCGAAAGCGCAAAAGCAAAGAGGTGAGTTATGGCTATCTATGACTCATTTCGTATATTTTGCAGGCATTGATTAATTGTGCCATCCATCTCAGTGAAGAGCAGGCGGTGACCACGGCTCATTAATCAGAGAGCAGTCGGATAACTTGTCTCCTGAATGGTTCGATCACGGAAATAGTGCAGTGACACTTGGCAACTTTTTTAGGTTCACCTTAGGTCAATGTACTGCACCTTTTCTATTTGTACTCTGGAAACTAAATTCAAAGTAAACCTTAAGCATTCAATAGAATAATTGTAATATTTTATTCATGTTTTCTTGTTACTTTTTTACTCAATCGTATTCTTTGAGAAATGTTAAGCGCGAAGTAGAAATTGAAGTACTAAATCTCGACTGTGTTAAGTTGAAAGTGCAATTGAAGCATGCCTGATTGGATCGCCACAAACATTCAGGAGAGAGTGGTCGACAGTTGTGATGGATAAAAATGACAAGTGATTTGACGTGTTCGGTGTTTTGAATAGACCATTTCACACGAGATCAATGAAGTTACAATGAGATCAATGAAACCCGATTACATCCTTGATCATTTAAAATCCTAGGCTGCAGTTTTTGATGATACAAACGAAGCATACTCTTGCGAATTGGGGGAGGGGTAGACTATACACAACTGTGAAGGAAAATCAGCTTCAATATTTATCTCTGAAAGGTTACTCCTTACCAATTCAAAGACTAATTCTAAAATTCACTGAAAGACTAAAAAATTGCGTCATAAATTCTAATCATTACAGAAGTAGCATATTATCATGAGGTAATTTTACCTCTAGTAGTTGCAAGAGTGGAAGTTGTAGAAAAAAATGAATAGGAGTATACCTAAGATTTCATCTTCGCCAACTTCTACTTTATCATCCTTGCATCTAACATATAATTAATGTTATTCATATACCCATTTACATTAATTTGTTGTTATCTCCAAATCGGTTTCACATTTTTTCAATAATCTGCCACGCCGATTTCTTAGACGAGGCATAGAATTTCGACTTGATTTTATGCTCAGGTTCTAGTCAGGATCTGCTAAGCCACCTTCGAGGTGCTTTATAGCCGCTGTACCTGCTGTATAGCTGCTGCGTAGCCACTTTCAATCTGCTGTTCAGTGCATGTTCATTCCTTATCAACCTCCTCCTCCTCACCTTCCACTTTATTATTTTTTCTACCAATTATTGTGAATCACAAACAGTGAACAAGAAGTCTACAATTTCTTACCTGCAATTCAGCTTCAGTTTTCTTTTTGAAGAACCTACGTAAAATAATCTCCGTCTTCCCTGCACAAATCAATAACTAGTACTTTCAGACACAAAATAACCAAATTTATATCTAAATGGTTTCCACAATAACTTACAGAACAACAAAGCAAACTCGCAACTTTTCATTTCCAGCTCCATCGTTCTCTCTCAACAAATCAACAACTTGAGTCGCCCTAACAATGAATTCAACTCTAAAGAACAAATATAAATATTGCCATTATAGTTCACCAATCTTTACATTTTTATTTCTAAAGAAAGTTTTGAATTTATACTATAACATTCACCTTAATCTCTGATAAACTTCCTTGATTGACTTCATTCTCTCCTGAGCCACCTCCTGTACATCCATTCCCTCATCTAAAATCCAACTACTTCGACCTCGACACTGCTTACATCTCCGTTTATATCTATCACTATCTCTGTCTCAAGCTGCGCATCTTTCACCATCTCTACTTCCACCTCCGCACCTACCTCCACCTCTGAGTCTCTAACGGTAGGTCCTCGAGTTCGACCACGCGCGATCTTTACTTCCTCTTCCTTGTTCTATCCTCACTCCTATCTTGCACACATACACTTTCATGTACTACATCACCACACACTCCGTAAGATCAGACGTCAGCTTATAGATTGACCAGAGGCCGCTTGTGGGAGATACCTGGGTGGAAAATCCCTCAATTCAACGTGTAGTTTGGCGCCAAACCTCGCCATCTACCGGGGAAGAACAATGACACCTTCCGTGATAAAAACATGCACTACCCTTGCGGGATTAATTACCATAGCAGTTACCACTCCCGGAAACACGTTAAAACCAAACAATCACATTTTCCTCCACTTTACTTCCCATCCTTCCCACCGTCGTCTCCGCCTCCCACTTCTGCCTCCGTCTCTTGGTTCCGCCCTCCACCACCAGCTGCCAGTGAAGCTCGTGCTCCGCCAAGCGCCGCCTCGCGCGCCAAGCGGCCGCGGCCGGGCGCCGGCGCCGGAGCAGGCCCGCCTAACAACCGCGCGCTGACAATGGCGGCGCGGGCGCGCTCGCGGCTTTGTGCGCGCGTCTTAATCACGGCCCACACCGGCGGCGTCGCGCGCCCCGCCCCCGCCCCGCGGGAACGGGGGCAGACGGGGAGGTGACGAAACAAGGCGCGGTGGAAAGGGTGGAGCGGAGAGAGGGCGAGGGGAGTCGGGGAGGTAAAGAAACAAGGCAGGGAGGAAAGGTTGGAGCGGAGAGGGGGCGAGGGGAGACGGGGAGGAAGCGGGGAGGTGAAGAAACAAGGCAGGGAAGAAAGGGGTGGAACGGAGAGAGGGCGAGGGGAGACGGGGAGGAGGCGGGAAGGTGAAGAAACAAGGCAGGGAGAAAAGGGGTGGAGCGGAGAGGGGGCGAGGGGAGACGGGGAGGAGGCGGGGAAGTGAAGAAACAAGGCGGGGAGGAAAGGTTGGACCGGAGAGGGGGCGAGGGGAGACGAGGAGGAAGCGGGGAGTTGAAGAAACAAGGCGGGGAGGAAAGGGTGGAGCGGGAAGGGGGCAAGGGGAGACGGGGAGGGGGTGGGGAGTTGAAGAAACAAGGCGGTGAGGAAAGGGGTGGAGCGGAGAGGGGGCGAGGAGAGACGGGGAGGGGCGGCAGGAGGTGAGGAAGGAGCAGAGAGGTGGCGAGGGGATTGGATGAGGCGGGAATGGACCAGGGAGGGAGGGAGGGGTGCGGAATGGGAGAGGGAATACGAGAAGCGAGGTGGAGAGGGACTGGACGGGGTGTTGAGATGTGAGATGGAAGGGGCACGTAAGGGCGGCGGTGCGTAGAGGTAAGCGACTGTGCGAGACGGTGCCAGACGTTGCGTGGCACTCGAGCGCCGCGGAGAGGTTGTACGACCAAGACAGTATTGTTCTGGTTGCACAACGAGCAAGCATTTGCAAACAACCTCTAAGGCCTGACGGTAAATTTACAGCGTTTCAGATCATATTTCAAGAGAATATTTTATTTCTTTTGTTCTTGTTTGTGTTGTCAAATATCCATCAAAAAACTAATAGCACTATCTATAAAAGACTAACAAAATATTAAAGTATACTGAAAAGAGCTCTAATGCCCTTGACTTTTCAGGGTAGGATGATAAATGGAGACTTGTATGATGTATGGGTACGCACTGGATTATATCTGTCTTCACATTACGCGATACCATTATTCGATAGCATAAAGCAGTTCTCGCAGCGGCCATCTTGCTGCAACACCCTTTTTATTTGCTCATTTTTAAAATTTCTGATTGGCCTTAAACAGTAAAAAAGTTAAAGTAGCTATCTACCTAAAATGATGAAAAATCGTGAAAGTTCATTTTTATTGATTCGTATGTTTTTTTTCTGTTTTAAATGCTTCAAACCATTTCTTTCTATATTTCTTACTTTTTGAGCAAATATGTTTTTCCCAAGTGAGTGTCAACTGTCAAGCCCTTAGTGAATGATCTTCAGATTAATTGTTCCTGTGTTGGAAATGTTCAACACATTCATGCATGTCAAACATCAGACATTGTAAATCATATGGGATATAATTTTTCTTGCAGATTATAACCCATGATTTGCGGTAGGGAATCAACTAGAATAGTTAATGTGTCAATACTCAATGTTTTAGTTAAATGAACTGAAATTTCCAGAATATACTTTTTCAGATATAATCAAATCATATTTTTCTCAAATAATCAAATCCTGACTCTATTTTTCACAGTACATTTTGCATTCCAGTTCATTCTCTGGAACATGAATTTATGAATAATTTTTAAAAAGAATTATCAAAATACATGAACGTATTGTGGGGACAGGACGTCTAAAGTAAAAACCTGCATTCTGGCCAATTAATTATAAACAAATAGATATTTCTTTTAAAAACTATATAACTATTAACCATATAGAAATCAAACGTTGAAGGAAAAACAAAATAGAAATAATATTCTTGATATTTTTAGACAGCTATGTTAAGTAGAACTGAATTCTTCAATTCATATTATCAGAGAGATCTCTTCTATTGTGATCACTACTTTTGAAGAACTGCTAGCAAACACATCTTAAATGTCTTTTTGAACATGGTATTTAAATATGTCTAGAATCTATCTATCATAATTATCTTCGCCGTGCGCGCGTACAAGATTTTTCATACTTGTTTGCATATATTATTACTGCCATTAACAGAGTTTTTCATGACGTTATGATGACTATTTTTCAAACTTCCGTGTCAGAGATATTTCGTGGAGTTTTTCGTTGCAAGAACCCCCTTCCCCAACGTATGAGTAAATGAGCGGCAATTTATCGTGTGTAATCGCTCTCTTGCTTATCTGGAGAACTACCTAAGGAGGTTACTAATCTTCACTTAATATGAGACTCTGGGGTATTAGCATGCAAAGTTTCTGAGGACAAATCGTGAATTTTTACACACGAAAAGGCGTAGATATTTTGGATTGTAACTTGAGAAAGAAAGAAGAGGCGTAGATATTTTGGATTGTAACGACTCTGACACCAACTTGAATGCTCGATGAAAGAAATTATGATTTCATGAGGAATTGAAAGATTAGAAGTATCGACTGAAGAAAGAGATTAGCGGTAATTGCAAAACTAAAAAAGAGCAATTAGCGAGAACTATATTACGGTTATTATGCAAGTAGTTGTGCTGGAGAAGTTGAACATTCTCCATCTGTTATGCGCCATTTCGGAATATTTCTAAATAAAATCTATTAAAACAATATTCATACACAAAGAAACAATTAACACCTGCAATAACTCCTCAATATAAATTCTGCTGAATTTTGAACATCGACTTTGCAACTCAGATCCCAATAACAATGAAAAAGTGTGTATTTAATCCTACGCATTTAAATGCTTCCTGAGTTTTATGAGGAGTGGTTGAATATTATGAGATATTACATCAAGTATCTCAAGGACTGTACTATAACATTCTGTTCTGGCATCTAATAGATTTTTTACTAGAATAGAGAAAAGTTGTAGGATATTGGATTAGAGACGTTAGAGGAGGACAGTATTGTAACATAATTTCGTAATACTTCAAAAACCATAGAACAAACTCAAAAGTAAATAAGAAAAATGGGTTGTGAACGTACCCCTTAATTCACAAATAGATTCATTATAAGACACATTTAGTTCTGTTGGTTTGTAGAGAGAGTATCACAAATTGTTAGTAGCAATGCACGATGAACTATCAGGGAGGAAAAGGGAGGGAATGTTGAGTCGTTGGGTACCTTCACAGCGAATCCTCCATAGTTTCGTGTGGGATGTTGAGGTTCTAGTGAGTAACGTCGTGGGAGCGACATCAGAGCTTGAGTGTCTGAGAAGCCTAGGTAGCTCGATAGCAATACTTAAACAAAGATATGTAGTTGGTAGGGAGCGAATCGTTGCTAATGTGAGGCAGGTGGAAGGCGGCATAACATACTACTGATTAAAAGTCATAACTCCTTGATAGATAATAAATAATTATTTTTTCACAGATTGAGACAGGGACAGAGAGAGAGAGACGGAGAGAGAAAGGGAGAGAGGAGAAAGCGGGAGATGAAGGGCAGAACAACGTGTGCAGTTTTCCCATAGTTTAATATAAAAGGTTAGAATAACTAAAAATATCCAGTGAATATATATATATATATATATATATATATATATATATATATATATATATTGCATACATTTTCAATATCAAGTTGAACAAAAATATTGCACAATTTACTTGCAATCTCAATTGGAACTGTTTCGATAATTTACCGCTGAACTCTTTTAAATTTCTGGCGAATTCTATAGACGAGAAAAAAATTCAGCTTCTGCTCAGATGTGCACATGCATCAAATCCGCTTTCAACAAAAAATACAGCATTTGTTAGAGGATTCCGAATGCAGGTGTGTATTCTCTGAAGAGAGATTAACTGAATAAAATTTACCGGCTGGACGCAGCTATGTAGCTCGTCCGTTAATTGGGCGGTTTGCTGCTGTAAGTAGAATATCACCACAAGCTACGAACAATGGCATAAAATCCTGTACGCAGTAACACACCTCGATTCCATGAACTCTTTTGACTCGGTTGCCTTAATACTCTTGCGAAGCCCAGCCACTGGTTCAGCGAGCAACCGTTGTTTAATGAGCTTGCTCACGAAACAGTCTTCGGCGACGTGCATGAAAATAATGTTTTTATGGGTAAATGTGCTTTCATAAACTTTCGTCAAATGTTAAATGTAAGGATACAATGTAGTACAGTGACGTCGCGCGGAAATGCGCTTAAATATGAAAATGTTTTGTACGCTATTTTAACTCGTATTATTTTAAAATGGAATGAGTTGAAACGGAATGAGTTTGATGCAGGAACTCTGGTGTGGGAGAATTTGCTCGAGTTGTGTAGTGCTCAACTGACTACGGCTCGCAATTTATGCCCCTACAGTGTGAGGAGGCGGATTTAGCAAAAAAATAAAATAGTGTAAAATCCGTAATAAAACGCACAACACAATTGCCGTGGACGGTAGTTTCAGTAACTTTTATTCTTCTTCTACAAATAAAAGATGGGCAATTCGTTTTGCGTTATCGCAAAAGGACTTAGCGAGGCGTTATCGCCAAAAGGACAGTAGGTGTCGCTGTGCAGTATATTTGCATTTGTTTTAGTTGTATGTTTATGCTATTGGGAACGAGGTGTGAGGAAGACCACTTGGGGTAGTTGCGCAAGGACGTGAAGAGAATTTACACCTTCTGGGGTATAAATTCAACCGTCAGATAAAAATTCCTCTTTGTCAAAATTAAAACAAATAGATATTACCGTAATAAAGAAATGAAAATCACAGTGAACCTTAAGGATTTAAATATTATTATATCCATCTTGTTTTTATAGTAGCAATAAAAACCTTACTCTAACAACATACATCACCGGTTGATTCTATTTTTTTTCTTTTAAATTAATATAGTATTTATGCTCTAAAAATACATAATTTCTTGAAATTTATTGGTTAAATTTGTAACGAACCATACTAAAATTAAATTATATGTGGAAAACGTTATAGCTCAACTACATTTAACGAACACTGCACTGCGTGTACGCTCAATGCTACTTAGCACAACTTTCTTCATTCCTGAGGTGCGTTTTCTCCGCTCTAACACATTTTGCCCAGGGTTTGTTGTCAATGTCTATGGTCGCTGAAAAACTGCAGCCTCTGGTCGTCCGTTGTTGGTACAAAAGTTCACTTCTGCCGGAGTGACTACGTCAACAATTATGATTCGTGATGACGGCTGAGAAAGTTATCCCTCGAATTGCAACTTTTGAAGTTGAAAAACCGATCGAAAAGCTCAATTCAGCAACAATATTCTGACAATGGACAAATATTCTGGACTACGAAAATGCCGAAATTATTACTTGCAACTATCGGACAGTTGTTTGTTCTGAGAACAGTGTAACAAACGCCTTTGACGACTACAGTGATGATGATTGCCCTAAAAGAGGGGAGCTATCGACAATCGATATAACATCTTAGGAGGCTACGCTCGGGGATATTCAAGGGGTCGGATTTTCATGCCTCTGTAAATATCACTATCACTAAGTTCTATGATAACTACAGAACTGTAGAACTCTAGATGTAACGCCCATTATTTCAACTCTTTTGTCGTAGGGTAGAATTTGTCAATCCCCACGTCGTACACTTTTAAGATTTTCCGTAAAACAGATTACTTGGTAACTTCCAGTTCTGTGTACATTTTAATCGCCTCAGTAATGTCGATATTTGTACATATTTTTGTTTTAATTAAACTTCTACGTGTAAATACGTTGTAAACAATTAATTAATTAAACTTCTACGTTGTAAACAAATTTGTTTGTATGCAGTTCGAGCTCACAAAACCCCTATTAACCTTTTGTAAAAATCAATATTTTTTCCACTATTGTGCCTTGAGATGATGCAAATCCCACCAAACGACTACCCTTAAGAATACACATATAACCATAAAGGAATTACCGAACATTTTATTAAAATTATTAACACACTAATGTCTACATTCCTTACTAGACTTGCCATTTCGAGCAACTAATTATGTAAGAGATATTTTGTGCAATGTTCATCAAGAACCAATTTACTGCATGTTTAAATTAAAAAACAATTGCAAATTGGCATTAAATAAATGTAAACAACTAATGACTGCAAATATTAATATTTTGGATAATAAGGCCATACATAACAGACAAATTAAAATCAGCGACCTATCAATTATGTTTGTTCATTACAACACATATCTGTGACTTGTTGCAAGAAGAGCCAATATCAGTTTTGAGTGATTTTTGACTTGTATGACCAATGAGTGCTACAAAGCCCTGTTTTTTGTGCATAAAAGGCCACAGACAAAGTCAATCGTATCTTTAAATTTCGCATTGATTTACTTTGGCCTACGATTATTTCCTCGTTTCGATGGTGTAAAAAAACCATCCATTCTGTAAAACTTTAAGTATTGACATATACCCTTCTTGCACCAAGCCACTGATATAATCCGAAACAAAATTTTTCATCAATATCAAAGTTGCAATACTGTAAATTTCAAACTAGAAAAAGGGGAATTAATAATGAAATTCTGTGGTGTTAACCACACGTGCAAATCCCTTAAACATTTTATATTAAAATATACAATATACATTTTACTTCTCCAACATTTCGACCTTAAATTATAGATCTTCATCAAGATTAGACTCGTGTACAGGTTAATAACAAACAGAAACCTATTAAATATTTCAAATTATCAACAATATTACATAGTTGTCCAATATTTAATAGAGTCACATACGCTATGTTCAACATTCCGCACATTTGCAAGGGTTAAAAGTAGATATGAAATGAATAAACCTAAAACAAAGAAGATTATAAATGGAATAGTCCAGTAGATTATGGAAGGAATATAAAACACTGTACGGATGCCTGACTAAATTGAATTACTTACCAAAAACATTGTTAGGTCATTCATGTAAGATATGAAAAGGGTATAGTTCACAAAGGGATCCATTCATTGACCATATTGAGTCTCTCTTCGTGCATAAGTTCGGTAATTACGAACCATAAAGGTAATAATAAAACGTGAAAAGTAGGTGACATACTCAGATTGTTGAAAGTTTGAAGATTATCCTTTCTTCGATCAAATGTATTTGATGTATGTGACATTACTTTCACGTTTATCAGGGAAAAACTGAATTTATAGGAAAATTAATAACTGCGAAAATAATTGAAGCAAAATAAAAAGACTTCACCAAACGAATGAGATTTTGATTATATATGTAATGAAATATGATACAGAAAATTAATAACAGCACATGACATGAGGATACCCTATATTCTGAAAACACAACGCCAGACACATTACGCCGTTTTTACCATAACTTCATAAACGACAATGTAGTTATTAAAAAGACATGTAGAATATTGAAATAAAAGAAAAAACCGCACACTGGGCATCCCATGTGCTTTGTCAGCCTAAAATGCCTCACCTATTCACCTGGTGCAAACTTCTATTTTCAAAAGCTCGCGTAGTATACTGTTATAGCCTCAACCAACTAGGCACGTGATGCAACGCTGTTCAACTGTCCGGCGGACGTCGCAGCTTTAGCGACAGAGAAACAGCGTTGGAGCGGGGAGTGACCTAGCGCCGCGCCGTCCAAAGCTTCAACGGTTCTAATCAACGACCCCACAAAAACGAGATTCAAAAAATAAAAGGGCGGCTAACGCACGCCCAGTGCCTGTGATGGCCCGCAGCGAAGCTAACGGCCCTTCCAGCACGATTCTGCGCGACAAGCTGCCTACCCCCCCCGGCCCATCCACTTTCCCCCTCTCCTCAACCGATTTCCCTTTCACCTCTCGTTTTGCGAGAGAACATACACCTGATTCATCGCGTTAGTAGGTGGAACATTGGATATTTTTGCGCTAGTTTTTCATTCATTGATCAATGAATGAGTGTAAATTTAAATTGTCCCATAGTTTACATCACCAAAATAAAGTTTTTTTGAGTCGCCACTCAAAAAAGTTTGTTTTACACCATTTTTATTTGTAGTATTTCTTATGTTTGTATCAAAATTACCACTATGTCTTCAGACACTGTACTGGTTTGGAACGCAAGTGAAGCATTGCTTTGAACAATACGATTTTTGATATTTTACTTAAATTTTGAAAACGTTCCATCATCTTCACGATTGCTGTATCTGTCGCTAAAACATCATTGGAAATATTGAAAAACATAGCTAAAATGTCTATTATTACTTTTATGTTTTTTAGATAAAAGGTTTAATTTTATCCACACCCCTTCTTCCTTTCTCCTGTTCTTTCTCTATCGTCTCGCCTTTTCTTTAAAGTTATTTCGTTCCTCTTTGGCGTCCTCGCAGTCTGCCGCACGTGATCTGGCTGATTCATCTCCTTCTAGGCCGGGTATCAGCGTAAAAGTCGTCTTTAGAGCCTCTCCACCTGGCGGTAACTTCTTGGTTGTCGTTTTCGTCGCATAGGACCCGGCCTTTGTCTATGTCTCCGTCTCCTCAGTCGTTCGCGCCAGAACCACCCAAATCTCCTTTCCCACCGGCCCCGCCGCTCTCACCACCGCCCACCCAACCGTCCCACCGC
Source organism: Acheta domesticus (assembly GCA_031308135.1). Classification (NCBI taxonomy): domain Eukaryota; kingdom Metazoa; phylum Arthropoda; class Insecta; order Orthoptera; family Gryllidae; genus Acheta; species Acheta domesticus. The sequence goes on from JAHLJT010004567.1 coordinate 55,915,883, forward strand.
CCGCACTCACACATTCGCCGCCATGCCTTTTCTACTATTCTCATCTCCATTGTCATCATCTCCTTTCCCGCACTATACCTCTCTTTCCTTAGCTCCCGACGCTTACCTATTTCCACCGCCTTACATCGACCAGACATCGATACATAAATACTTCGATACATCACCAAACCGATTTCCGATGTCGATGAAAATCTCGACAAAAAACATAGATGTTTTAGGTATGATGAAATGTTTCGCAGTAAAATGTGCTGGTTCAAACATTATGCATAACACGTTAACATTACTATAAAGTATATTCTGCCATAAATTTGACTGTATTCTTCTTTTTACAATTAATATTCGGTGTAGTCAAGGTTGAAAATGGAGCTTAATGATTTTACCACGTGCAAACTAATGAAGAAAAGGTAACAACACTGCACAAAGTTTGAGAATAGCGAAAGGTTTCGTGCCACCTGGGGATCAACAATAATGACAGTGGTCAATGGCTGTTGATTGCAAGCAATCCAAACAAAAAATTGACACTGAACATTTTATTTATATAAACATATTTTTAAAACATGTTTCTGGACAAATATATCGATCTTCAGAAAATATCGAAAGCAAAACATCAAGTTATAACATCAACATTTCTGCTCAAAAATATCGATGTTTTTTCGCCCTCCCTACACCACCCACACAGTCTGTGCCGGCTCCACTGCCTCCCAAAGTCTTTTGCGGCCTGCCTTCTTGGAGCGTGCGAACCGTTTGGCACCGCTGCTTCTCCCTTTCTCCCGGCCCTCCGTCGCCTGTATCTCCTGCCTGCGAGCTCCTCAGCTGCCTTTCAGCCGGCGCGCCGGGCCGCGCCGCGCGCGCCTTTGGCGCTTCCCGCGATGAGCCGCGCCTTCGCAGCCCCTTCGGCCCCTCGTGCCGCGCGGCCCTCGCGCCGCGGCGACGCGACGCTGGCGCCGCAGACAGCGCGCGAGGCGCTCAAAAGGACACGTGGAGCAGTTAATATTACTATTAAAGTATGCGGTGCGCACTCATAATACGAAGCGAGGTGTAGATTACGTGCTAATGTTAATGGCACAATGATTCCACATCCGCATGTTATTAAAAACATGTTTTGCTCCTTTTACAAGATATTATGTGGATGTACAGGCTTTGGTGTATCATTTTTTACGAAGTGGTTGATTTATATCGTGCTGCCTTATACAAAATTGAAATAAGGGGGAATTAAATTGGGAATAATAAGGTATGTACACTGCGTTGTTGTGGTTCATGTGCGACGATTGAAGTGACATTGTATGTGATGTTGTTTAATAAAGAAATGAATATTATTTTCTCCAGTTTATTATCAACAATTCATTCACTGAAGTGATGAATGACAATTTTTGTGATTCAGTCAGCATGATTTTAGAAAACATTCAAGGAACATTCTTGCTCTACCATTATCAAGCCAAATAAAACAGATTCCCAAGCGTCAGTGAAGCATTCATATCATTCTCTATTGTTCACGCTTGCCTCAAGCAGACACGTGACAAATTTCTAGTCAGTGATAGAACGCAGTCAGCAGAAACAGGACGATGACAGTAAAAAAAACGCGAGTAGAGCAGAACGTGCTGGAAATCGAGACGTAGTTCCCGACCTTTTCAAACCGAGGGCGGCAAGAAAGGAACGTGGGCGGGGGCGGATGCGCAGCCGGAAGCGGGGTCGGGCGAAGGGCGTGGCAGAGGCCGGGAGGGGGGGGCGGGAGGGCGGATCAGGCCGCGCCCGCGGGGAAATGAAAAATGCGGGATTATGACGAGCGCGGATCGCGTCCGCGGACGTGAGCGCCGCTGCCGCGCCCGCTGTAATCCAGGGCAATCGGCGGCGGAGCCCCGCGCAGCGCAGCGCGACTCGGCCCTCGCCTGGGGCTCCGCCGCGCCCCCACGTGCCCACCCAGCCCTCACCACGCCCCTGCTCCCTCCCAGCCCTCATCGCTCCCGCCCTCTCCCTCCCGCTCTCTCCCTCCCGCTCTCTCCCTCCCGCCCTCTCCCTCCCGCCCCTCTCTCTCTCCCTTTGCCCCTGCCTCCGCCAACGCCCCCGCCCTCTGCTCCGCCTCCCCCGCTCTCGTTCTCGCCCTCTCCCTTGCCCACGCCTCCACCTCGCTCGTCCCCGCCGTCACCCCTCCCTCGCTCTCACCATCGCCCCACTCGCCCCGCCCTCGCTCCCTTCCTCACTCCACTCTCATGCCCAACCTGGCCACCGTCCTCATCTCCACTCTTGCTTTCGCCCCCGCACCCTTTCGCTCCCACCCCTTGTCCCCGCCCCCTTGCCCTCGCCTCTGCCCTCGCCCCCGCTTTGCCCTGCATGAGTCCCCCTCTCGCTCTCGCCCTCGTCCCCGTCCTCACCCCGCTCTCCACCAATCTGGCCACTGCTAACTCCCGTATTTCAGCTGCCACCAACACCTCTTCCGCGGGTATCAACAGCACCACCACCACCACCATAACCACCATGACAACCACCACTGCCGTTACCACTAATACCATCTCTACCAGCATTGCAATCATAAATACCATAACAACTTGCACAACAAATATAACCACCTCTTCAAGCACTACCACGTTCAACTACAAACACCATTATTACACCCATAACTAAAATCACCTCCAAACCATGATTACAATCACAACAACAATAACCACCTCCACAACCATCATATCACCATCTTCCTCCAATGTCTGTGGTCATGCCGCCATTGTTACTACTTCCTTGGCCATCATTATTACCTCCAACGCCATCACTACTCTCAATAGCACTGCAGTTGCCTATCTCTAAGCATTATACATCATCCATCAATATTATCAATATCAACACATACTCTAACACCACCATAATTATCGGTATAAAAACACAACCGTCTCCACTAGTACCACCACAATCACCATCCCTACCACTACCACTAACACTGCCGCCAACCCACTACCGAAACCGCTCCTATTACATTTATGAAGGCCTTTCCTTTTTCATCATTTCTATTACTATCACCACAACTTAAACTGCCATAACTGCTGCTCTTATTGTAGCTCTCTTACACCACATCTATTGACAATAGATGCTCAGGTAAGGAGCAATAGTTCATCTACTATCTGTGATTTTGTTAACTACTTTGCTGTTATTGTCACTTTTACAGTTACTCATATCCATTTTTAATACCGTCAGGACAGCTCTTTTTACCTTAATATCATTGTTGCTATTTAATTTAGTTCTGCAGTAATCACCACTGCTGACTGTTATCATAAGCCATTAACTAATTTTCTCAAAGTCGTGTTTCGACTGCGACTACGACACGATATACATTTAAATTTATACATACACATACTTCTTTGAATTACATTTTTGTTGATAGAAACATTTATGACAATGAATAAGATATCATTATAAATCAGTACTCAATGACGTGACACACGCACACACGTATAAATTCACCTTTCCAGTTAATAAATGGTACATCATTGTATTTTTTTTCTTAATTTATCCATTACTAGTGAGAAAAATATATAGTTCCATTTAAAAATCAGAGATGTATACATTTCTCAAAAAAACAACAACAAAATTATTACTAACAATATCTCTATAGCGTATTTCTTCCCCCACTACTCCTTGTTGAGGAAAACTTGTATTTTCGATGTGATGGACCGTTTGGAAGTTATGGGATGGCCCATAGTTGATGACACACCCGGTGTATTATAATCATCCTGTTTTCATTCATTTCCGCAATTGTGTCCGTAGGGATACTCAATAACGCAAGTTGTACATGTTGACCGAATCTGTCAATCGCCATGAATACATCATCCGCAAGAGTTCTCATGTAGACGAGTGCAAATGACATCTCCAAGAGCAATTGACGCACGAACGTCACAACGCCGCGCCCCGCCACGCGCCGGCGAGAGCGGCGCCGGGTCAACGGCCCCTCGACGGGACCTCGGGGTCAAGGGGGCCGTGGAGAGGGCGGTAGTCGAGGAGGCGGCGACCAGCGCTCCCCAAGAGCAGGACACTCCGCTCTCCCGACGAAGGCGGAGACGCGCGGCGCGGCGTCGCACAGTGCGCGTGTCTCGAATGCCTCCGGGCAAAAACTCTCTGTGAAGACCTTGGAGCCGAATAACTGTATAATGCAACAGGTGTGAGAAAAATGTACAAACTTTCAGCTTTTTTTCTGTTTTTGTGGATCTTTTCTTTAGAGAAAATTCTATAAAATAATATAGTGAGAGTAATAAGCTCTGCAATGTTTCGGCAAATTATCATTTTTTTCATTTTATGAATGTTCGTAGCTTAAATCAGCACATTTCTTATTTCATGCGAGAACTATGCATGGTTAATAATATAGAAAATTATATTTCTTATTTTTTTCAAAATTTGTTAGTTCTCATGTTTTGAGTAAATAAAAAATGATTTAATGAAACGAAGTAAAAAAAAGATCAAAACTAGATGCTACCAGATGCTACAAACATCTAGGGCATAAATGTGGGTTCATTAGTTATTATGTGGGAACTTACGTCCTAGCGCGGAAAATTGCGAAGTATAAAATGTTTTCTCACCTGATTTTGAGGATTTCTTTTGCTTTAAGAAATTTTTGCCTTAACTATTTTCTTCGATTCTCTGTTTCTGCAGAATTCAAAATAACGTCAAGATCAAATGGTGAGCTTGAACAGTGGAGAGGTACGTGATGGAAGAAGCATTCAGGGCTCGGCAGCTATGGGCCGTTGGAGATAGAGACAAAATTTCTGGTAGCAAGTAACGTCTGCTGATACTAATGGCAACGTTGCAGGCTATAAAATAGCGAAAAGAGAGATGATGAGTGCGACTTAAGTGCATGTGAGAAGGGTGTTGGCGAAGAAGGCTGAGCCTAGGAAAGCCTCATGGAACAGAAGAACCCATGGTGTAGTATGTATGGACATAAGCAAAAGAGAACTCAAACAGATATACTGTGAGACGTGCGTTAAGAACCGATACGAAAGTGTAAAGGGTATAAGAGGAATGGAAATATATTGGAACCTTAGGCAAAGATACGAAAACTATGGAAAATTTGGGAGTATTATTTTTCCATACAGCAATGTGCGTTGGTATCATCTTCCATTGCTTTTAGATTCGGTCCGTAGCTAACCTATTCACTTTGAACTAATGTGGTTTTTTATTATTTTATATTGTTTTCGATTCAAGTTATTTGTATTCGTAAACTATTCAAACGGCGCTATGATTATAACATAGCATCGTATTCTCGTTATGTTCTGTGTCCAACAACTCCAAAAAGAGACTTTTGGGCGTCCGACGCAAATGCCATGGAGAAGGGTTGTCGAAAAACTGCGACCGGACGTCAGTCAGCCACCTCTGCAGGAGTCAGTCACGACGTTCAGTGCATACGGCATATTATATGGATTATTGAGTATTTAATATATTGATTATCAAATTTAACATGACATAAATCCGGAATGTGATTGCTTATATTCTGATGTTATATTATTGTTTAATAAGTTAATTATCCATTAAATGCCAATATGATTTGAAAATATATTTATATAAATTTATTGATTTATTAATGTTTAAGAACATTTCATTTGCTGAAGTCATTAAGGCCCGTTAGCAGGTGTGATCTAACGAGTAGAGGAAAGCGATAATGACCTAGTAAATATTAATGAAATGGTGAATTGACAGGGAGGATAACGGGAGAAAACCAGCCGCGAGCTCACTTTCACACGAATCGAAGCCGGGACCCAGTTGTGGAAGACGTATACGCAGGCCAATACGCCATGAGTTCCATACATATGACATTCAAGTTCGTATTGATTGATTGATGTATCTGGGCACGTCAACTGTCTCTTTAGTCCAGTTAGTGTATGTTTTGATGGCTGGAGGTGGCGGTGTTCTTTCCCTTCCGAATGATGAGATACTGCGTGGACATACACGTAGTTATCTCAGCCAGCAGGGAACCGCCAAAGGCGAGACAAGCTCTAAGCTCCCGACAGTTCCCCCGACATATGCGGTAGTATACTGCATGTAAGTGTGCGTGTAAGTGAAGGGACAGGATATGACAAAAAAGAGAAAAATTGGCGCGCGATCCGTTGCTCGTTTCTTGGGACATTTCGTCATTCCGGCATTCGCCTGGATTAAGAAAAAAAAGCACCGAAAATTACGGATCAGAGTAGCCGGCGGATAGAAATTTCCTCCAAACAGCGAATGAATTCTACATAGCTAGTGTCGAAAACCAGACACCGTTGAGTCTCGAACCCTAAGCCCTCCCGGGCAGAGTTGCTGCAGACAGCGACAGTGCTCGCTCTGAGCTAAACTCATCCCGTCTAGTTTGTATTAAATGTGCAAATGCGTCGCTGCTAGGCCTTGAGACGACGGTGGCTGGCCGCGGCGAGCGAAGAGCAGCGCGCCCACTGAGGCCAGCGGCGTGTGCGGCGGCGGAAGGCGGTTCCATCTTGGCCGTCAGGCGCACGGACGCTCGGCGCGCAGGGGGGCGGGACGGGGCGGGGCGGGCCATCCATCATGGCGGACGGCGACGGGCGACGGGGGGTCGAGAGCGTCGGCGCGGCACGGGGACGCGAGGGGGTGGCGTCTTGTTGCTCGGCGTAATTGATTGCCGCCTCGCCAGGGCGCGCTGCTACCGCCGCCGCCCCCGCCGCCCCCGCCCCCGCGGTCAGGTGCAATTTGCGGCGCGGCCGCCAGGGCGCGCGCGGGTCAAGCTGTCCGCCGCCCTCCGCCCGGGCCCACCGCCCGCCCACCCGCCTCCTGACAGCCTGCTGACGCTTCGGTGCAATTTGGTAGCCGCCGCTGGTGGGTGCCGTCGCTGACGTCGCCGCCGCGCGCCCTCGAGAGTCGGCGTCGGCGTCGCGGCGCCGCGCAGCGCCCGCTGGCGTCAGCCCGGCGGCGACCGCTGCGGTCAGCCGGCGCAGTCGGGGACATGACGAGCAGCAGCGGGCTGGAGGGCGCGACAAGTTGGGGCTCACCACAGATGTTGGGATTATGGTCTCTTGGGACTGAGGGCATCGCCATCAATGTCTTTTTGGTGTTGATTTAACGTCACATAAACTACAAGGAAACCACAGTATTACATAGGATTTACGCCCTCACGTGTGGATATAAAAATATTAATAAAACCGTGAAACGTTCTAGCTTTGGTATTGTGAATTTTTTGTTGTGGTGGTTAGTTTATTCAAATGTTACAAATATAATAATATTTAAGAAATTATATGACAAGATATAGGAATAGTTTCTGTCCACAACATGGACAATACAGAATATACAACAGTTTCGTAATGCAGTCCCATTTTACAGATATGTGTTCTCTGGTAGTTGCATACGGCAAGTAAATGGAACTTGCTCCAAGATGGCGTCCGAAGATACATTGGAGATGGTAGAGAGAGAAAGATCGTAGGATATCCCTGGTCCGTTTAATTAGAGATCTCGTTCGGTATTCACCCGGAAGGAATCACAGAAACCACATCAATTATATCTCAAAGCAGTCAAACCGTGAAATCGATCAATGTCACAAACCGATTGATGTTCTACTCATCAAGCAACCTTCTGACACCGTCCACGATCGTATACAATTTACCAATCGTCGACAGTCACATAGTCAACCGTCGCCTTATCCACTGCAGATACCGATGTCTCGAAGTATTAGTTCCACAATACATGCTGTGTCTTAGAAAAATGTCACAAACTTTTAGGACAAGTAGGAATGCTCACTTTTGGCCAATGAATACGAGGAAAATCTTCTTTAACGAAGTTACACATGTGACGTTGGCCCCTGATTGGACGGCAACGCATCGTAAACTAGTGTTTGATAGGTACACGTTTTGCTGCAGCCGAAGAGGTTTCATGTACTTGCGAAAAACCGCTGCAAGACGAATTGTCTTCTAAACGGGGCAAATATCACACGAGTAACTTTTGTAATAGTTATTTGTGCACCAAGGGTGTTACAAGGGTTCTAATGATCGAGTGGTGACAAAATGCCAGAAGGCTTTTTGTCGCCCGAGATCATTAGAACTACTAAACGCCCATGGTACATAGATTTGCGGCGGCCATGGTGTAGCGGTTAGCGTAACCGACTGCCAAGTTCGCGGGTTCAAACCTGATCGAAGCCGTGGATTTTTAGGGGCGAAAAAATCCTTCGTACGCCTTCCTTCAAAGGGGAAGTAAAACCGGCTGTCCCATGTTAGTAGATTTACTTGCATGTAAAAGATCCTCAAGCCTAAATGAAGCCTCTGAGCTAAATTCAAATCGCCGGTTTCGTCGCCTCAGTAATGCCTTCTTTCCGCTCTATCCGGGGAAAGGAGTGTAGCGAAATTTGCGTGGTCAGACGGAAGAGCAGGCCTCATGGCCTGAGTCTCGTCACGCAAAATAAGGCAAGGCAATGCAATATTAATGCAGATTTACTTATTTACTAATTGACTAGATGTTAACTTGATTCGGTTTGTCTTTTCATATTTTCTTCCCATGATTTCCTTTCATAATTCCCTCTCATAATTCCCTCTTTAAGATAACATGTAGCGTCATTCAACTATTTTCCCATTTCCCTCGTAACCACAATACTTTCAATCCAGGTAAGTTATGCAGTGTATAGAAAGCACTGTATCAAAGGCAATAACAAGTTATAACGTTTCAGTAGAAAATAAAAGATATTTTCACGAGTTAAATGGCAGATTGTTTTCTTCGTCGTCCTCCTATAAGCCCTAAGTACAAGTAGCGTACCCGTGCAAGAACTCTCGCATGTTAAACCCCGCCCTTTCCCTATACCTTTATCTATTCTTTCCATTAAAAAGGATAGCTGTTAATGAAATCTGTTTATTTGTTGAAAAATGTATAAATATAACTTCTAATGTACTTTGGGAATATCAAACAAAAATAACAATGCAATTGATGTTGGAATCAAATTTTCAATAAAGGTTTATTCTGCATTATAGAGAGATGTTCTTGGGACGATTCATATTTCTTTAAATATTTGTAGAAATTACTCAATATTCCTTGAGAGTTAGCTTTTCGCTTTCCTTGATAGTCACAAAAATATTAGAAACGATTTTTACTGTTGAGAAAGTCAAGTAAATTGGTGCAAAAATACCGGATTTGGCAAGCACAACCCTACTCTTTGCAATATTACTTAACTTTCCTTGATTTGGTATCAGGAACAGAGGGGGTTCAGTCACGGTGCCAGCTTGCTGGGGTTCTAAAATTGAAAAGTTATTTGTATACTAAAAAGTTTTGGATTATTTTCTGCGTTCGCATGATACGTACCTTAAGTAAAGCAATTCTGAGCCATAAAATAGTCCAGCTAATATTTTCACCTTTGAGTAGAAAATACCATTTGATACCATTAGAAACAATTTAATAGGCATAGAATTCACTTCACTACATGGAAATGTTGCTCAAACAATGTTTGCGTATTGAATATCTTAACTAACCGACACATTGAGTTTAATATCAAACGGTGTATTATTTACAACATGAGTTTGCAGCTGGGCGTTGATGTACATACTTCGAGACTTCCAGACTTTCAATTTTCTATAATACGAATATCACATATGTCAGAAAAATAGATTTCCATTGCATTGCACTCGCCATACTCTCTCGCATTATGTCCACGTTATTTATATTAATTATTTTATTTAAATATGATTTATTATAAACAAACATATTTGTTACAAATATGTGTTTGCTTCACACCGATAGAAGCTTGATGTCCGTTTCATGACCGAGTTTTCAAAGAAATTTAATCGCTTATTCTAAATGGCACTTAGTTCTTGTATGGGTTGTATTTACTTTCTACATTACTGACTTTACTACGCATACAAAACAAAATAGTCCAGTTGTATGATTCAAACTTTTAAGGTCTTGTACAAGCCACAGTTTTCAAGCAAATTTGGTACAATATTATCCAGATGCTTGATCAGTACCTGTCATGTATTCTGAGGCGTAGTTCACGGCAACATTTCTTTAGAGTTTCCCATCGGTTTTCAATACTTCTCCAATATTTCTAGTGAATTAATAAGAAATTGAAACACACCTTTTTAGTGATCACCACTCACAAGTCACAATTGTTTGGTCATTTTATTTCATTTGTATACCATAAACTGTGTAAATACATCGAGTTTGAAAGGAAAATGCTGGCGTATCAACTTTCTTCATTTGACATAATAAGTCTACAATTTGTAAATGTATCACTTCATACTAAAGGAATAATATTTTTCAAATACAATCAGTGAAATTACTCTTTATTTCTTCTCAAACCTCTCTTATTAAATCAAAAATCATGATTCATGAATTAAGAGTGAAAAAAACAACAAAAAAACAACGAAATATATCTGGCCACATCATCACCATCTGGAGTTCAAATTGCCCTCCTGTACACTAAAAATCTCTTCTACACTCGGAACACTTCCCTTATATAGTAATAATAAGGAATATTTTGTCATTGAAACTTCATATAATAACAATCCTTTTCTTTCAAGTGATAATTTAATTTTTAAAACAATGATGATCCGCTTTACCACGACGAAACAACTCATGACTGAAGACGTTACATGTATTGAACAAGAATTTCTGAAAACAATGCAAAGCGGCAGAAATTCTCGCATATTTCTAAAGAACGTATCTGAAATACTAGGAGACACGTTAAACATTTTTCAGCACTGAAATATATGAAACAACCTGCAAGATCGGGTACAGTGTCCAAGGAGTCGAAATGACGCCTCGCGGGTGTTCTAGGTAAATTCGATAATTTTTCATGAAATATATTTATTACACGATTCAGTTTTTTAACACATTGTAAATAATTGAAATTGATGAAAAGTCACGAATCACAAAGTTCTATCTTTCAAAACAAAGAAGTTACGAGAACATAAAGAGCGCTAGGAGTCGAAATGAAGCCTCTCGGCGTTCTAGTGCTAAGAGTGTCGTCACACAAATGTCTAACAGCAAGAAGGGGTGAAATATTTGGGTGGCGTTGGTAGTACTGAAGCGCTGAACCGAAAATTTAATTCAATGTTCAAGAATATCTCATCTTGTAGTTTATGGTGTGAGAAACGTTTCTTTGAGGACTTTGGCCTAAGAAAATTTCGTTTTCCAGGCCCTAGAACGCTTTGTTTAGGAGTTATTTGACGATTTAGATTATAAAAAATTGTCAAGTGTTGCGGATTGCATTTGACATGATTAATTAGATGTGTTTAAAAAAAAGGAAATACTTCATATTTTTAAAGTCAAAGTGCAATTCGTTACGTCTCCATGAAATTCTCCTTCTTTAGAGACCTCATTTATAAAGATTGGTTGCGTGTGGAAGTCGCAAAGGAAAGCCGTATACTACTGAAATAATATAGGGGATGATTATTTTGTTAGGGAATCTGTAGTATGTTGGTTTAGTAGGCCATTGTGTATCTCGGGTGTTTTTCACTCTTCTGACATTTTTTAGTCGATAATTATATGACGTGAGTTGCATTTACTACAGTGTTTCTCTCGAGCGATTAATTTTTAACAAGCATTGTATATGCGCGAAATAATTTTAATGCACGACATGCATTACAGAACCACACAAACAAAACTGAATTTTAAATAATCGAGCTTTCGTCAACGTTTTTTATTTTTATTTATCGTAAATTCACATAGTTGTTTTTTATGAATCTCTCGTTACTCCAATTAAGATGTTTCAAAAGTTGGTTTCCAGAAGAAAATAAACATATCGATAATGTTTGAACTTGTACAATTAATTTTCTTCGGCGAATCAGGGGTTTGACAATTCTTGCGAATTCACGAAGAACATGTTATGACAAGATTGAATTACTTTTCCTCTTGACTCTTTCCTAGTTCAATATGTGTATTCTACTATAAAACGAATGCGTGTATTATAGTTAAAATCTTCAGTTTTAAAACATTGTCGCAGCTGCATTTTCACTAATAGTAAATACTAGTGGAACCCGACAGACGTTGTTCTGTCCTTCATCTCCCTCTTTCCGCTTTCATCTCCCTTTCTCTGTCCCTCCCCCTCCCTCTTTCTCTCTTTCTTTCTCTTTCTCTCCCTATTTGTCTCTCCGTCTCTCTCTGTCTCTGTCTCAATCTGACTGTCTCAGTGTGTCTCTGTCTCTGCTTCTCTCTGTCCCTCTCATTCACATTTAGTTGCAGATTTTGCACATTTCGGTAGGTGAGATAATATCGAGAAGCGCCGGACCAGCAAAATGTAATAGAATGTTCATAAAGGTCTCATCCTGTAGATTACGATGTGAGAAACGTTTCCTTGAGGCTTTCGGCCTCAAAATTTTAGTACCCTCCCACGTATTGTTATTTTTGTTAGAATAAATGAGATAATCAATATCCAAAATTAATGTAATCAAAGTCCATGTGTTTTGTCTCTTATAGGGAACATTTAAAAAAGTTATTATAAATTACAGAAATAAGTCAAAAGCTCTTTACAATTTAAAATAAACTATTTGTTTCTGAATTTAAACTACTTGACCAATCATTTAGTCTAATCATTTCATGATTGTAAAAATAACATCAATACACTATCTTTTCAGATTTTAACACCAATAGTTTTGTCTTGTAGCAAAATAATTTGGGATGAATTATTTTTCTAGGGACTTCAAGTCGATAATACTTTCTATCGGAGTAATGTTCATCATTTAATGCGTAAAATTCTGACATTCTAGAAATTTCGTATTTATCTACAGTTTCACAATTAACAAGTTTGTAATGTACACTGAAAGTTGGTAAACATAAATGTGCGAATAACATAAACGAAGCAGTATGAATCATTCAATTCCTGTATGATTTGGGACTCGTAAAATAACGTTCTGTGGCACTCTGGTAAATAAACCCGAAGGGAGTACCGTAATAAATGTTCTAGAGCAAAATGTTATACATGCGCATACACGCGTAGGTACTGAATGAAAACCTGAATGAAAGCAACCTACACGTCCAACATTAACTCAGGCGCATAACCAGCACACTCCCCGCATGTAAAGTTTTATCGATTCCGTGGCTGCACGCGGAATAAGGCACCAGAGCTGACCGCGCCACCGTTCCCGCGCGGTTCGGCGCAGATCGCCAGGGAGCGCTGCGAAGCAAGAGAGAGTAGTGAGTTGCGAGTCATTGAAGGAGCGCAGTTAGAGACAGCAGCGGTCTCGGGAGCACCCACTGTCCCGCCCGCACAACTCCCTGCCCTCCCGCCCAATTTCCCTGTTCGCTAACTGCCCGTTCATCCTACTCTCCGTCTAACAACCCCCCAATCTGCCAATTCTACTACTCGTCTAATAGCCCCGCCCGATTTCCTTGCCCAATAAGTATTCTGTCCAGCTGTCCCATCCAACTGCCGCGTCGAACTACCCCGTCCCGTTCAACTGCTCCCTCCAACTCTCCCATCCAAATGTACCTTCTAACTGTCCAGTTCAACTGTCCCGTCCGTCCTGTTCAGCTGTCCCGGCTAACTGCCCTATTCAACAGTCTCACCCAACTGTCCTATCCAACTGTCCAATTCAACTTCCCATCCAACTGTCCCGTCCAACTGTCTCATCCAAATGTCCTATCTAACTGCCCCTCCAGCTATCTTGTCGACTGTCAGGTCAAACTTTCCCATCCAACTTTCTCACCAAACAGGCGCGCCCAACAGCCCCATCCAACTGTGGTGCCCAATTGCCCCACCCAATCGCTTTGCAAATCGTCACCCAACTTTCCGCCTCAACATCCCTGTTCTACCATCCCGCTCAACATTCTCGCTCACTTCTCCCAAGTACTCTCTCACAAACAGAGGGGTAGAGAGCGAGGTAGGAGAGCGATGCGCGGGGCGGAGAGTGCAAAGGGTGCTAGGCGCGGCGCACAGAGTGGATCTCAGGGTGCTGGGTGCGGCGCGTGAGTCGGGGTTCGGGTCCGCGGCGAGGAGCCGGGGGCGGGGGTTGGGTGCGGAGCGGAGGGGCCGGCGCGAAAGTTAAACACCCGGCTGCGACCGGCCCGCTTTATGCCGAGTAATTGCCGGGTGAAGTTTTAATGAAGTGTTAAGCAATAACGACTCGCCGAGCGCAGGCGCTGGCTCCGCCGCCGCCGCCGCCCTCCCCATCACGGCCGGCCGTCGACACCGCCTGCGGACGAGCTCTCTATGCAGCGGACAAAGGCTGCCCTGGGGGAAGTGATACGTTGTCTCACGACATAGAATAGGATCTGGAGGGAACTTTTCGGAAATGCGTGTCCTTGACACGGTCATGCCAATTGCTTTGTGTTGATTTTGATTTTTAAAGGTATAGTGAAAGAGCACAAATAACTTCTACGTTCAAATGAATCGTGACTAAAAAGAAAGAATTGAGGTCAATATAGTTTTAATGCATTGGTGTCCTTTGTAGAATGCACGAATTAATGCACAAGTAAGTTAGTAATGTAATATTGAATATAATGATTTTCCAATTAGACCAAAATGTTATAATCAATACCTCATAAATTTATAAATATATTTACTAAAAACATGAACGAAAATCGTTTAACAAAATAGAAGTATTGACCGTAAGATGAATGTAGATTTGGAGTTTTCTCAATATTTAGAAACATGCGGTAGAAGAATACTTAATCATTTTTTCTTTATTTTTCTGTGAATGTAAAATATTTTTATTTGCAGGTACAATAATATTCTCTGTCGATGCCATTCATTCGTAATGTTTTGCTCAGATGAATACCCCGGTCTTTCGAAGTGTAATAATGGTTTTCAAAAATATCAGAGAGCTAGACATTAAAAGTTTTAATTAACCTTGTTCCTTTCGAGGATGTGTCTTTGGATTTGGAGATTTCAAATTAAATTATAAATGAAAGATACGAATGCGAGAATAACACATTTAATCCAATTAACTCAATTTTATCTATTCGATAGCTACGCGCGGTACCGACAACATCGTCCGTTCTGCTCACGTGTGCGTTGTTAAGTACTCACTTCTTCTAGTGACGATTTAATTTACATATCAAGTTTCAAATCAAGTGACATCTCATATAAAACTGTGACTTTGTGTGCTTGCTGCCTTTGCAGGCGGATATAGCCGAAACCATGACCACCGTAAACATCAACTTAACGTCAACTGCTCATAATACACAAATGAAATATTACGCTGGAGCTGCTACTACTGATGTCTTCCCTACCAAAAACCAAGCAATCATAATCGAGACTCATGAAGGGATTAACACCGAAGGACTATGTTAGTAAACTAACTAATATTGTAGAAGGAAGTGATATTCGTTTTGTGTCACGTATCGCCAACAACAGGATCTGTGTATTCTTAAGCTCTAAGAAACTTGGTGATTATATTACAGATAAATCTTTCACTATTAATGATAATGAAGTAGGTGTTAGACCATTACTCAGTAAACATATCAGAGTTATAATTTCTCGTTTTTGCCCTGTTAACCCACATGAAGACATAAAAAAGCTCTTAACCAACTTCATGTTCAAACATCATCCAATATTACTTTTGTAAGAGCTGGTATGACTGATCCTAATTTGTCTCACATTTTGAGTTTAGGCAAATATTTATTCATCCTGATGATATTCATAAATTACCTTCATCTATGTAATTCAATATCAAGACACATCTTATAGATTATATTTCTCTACTGATAACATCACTTACTATAAATGTAAATCTGAAGGCCATATTGCTAATCAATGTCCAAACAAAGATGGATTCTACCGTAATTATAAATAATGGTTCAAAAGTCAATAGCACCTCAAAAGAAAATGTCTCCTTGGATCATTCAGTTTTACAAAATGAAGGCCGTATTGCCAACAAATGTCCAAATAATAACTTTAGACCCACACCAGTTGTAAATAGAGCAACAGACAATAACGATAATATTGTAGTAGAGATTCCCCCTCCAGAATAAGCATGTGACAATGCACCTGACTCAGTTGCTACGGATTTATTCAAACTTCCCTTCTAAAAACAAAAGAAGCCTCCCATCTGTATCATCCTCCACCGCTGAAATATTATCAAAAAATGCTGTAAATAGTAAAGACCATTACTATAAACCTTCAAAGAAAAAGAGAGTAAAAATGTCAATGAAGAACCTGCTTCTCAAGATAGGTTAACTAACAAGTCAAAAGAAGATCTTTTGTCCCCAACCAAATCTTTTATAGATTACAGCCAAGACAAACCTCCTCTCTCGTACAGTAAATTGGTAAAGTGTTATGCATCAACCGGCTAAACGCCATTTCTGAAAAAAATGGGGTATGGACGCCATCAGTTGCATTGGTCCATGTTGTACGCAAAATGGGGGTACGCAAAATTTTGGCGCGAAATCTGTATAAATAGCCTTATAATTAATGAAAAATGTAAACGCCATCATTAACATCAGAGATTTTATATTTTGCAACAGTCGGCTATGAACTTAGATCTTCAAATCTGCTGTTCTTAATTTCATATTGTGCAGGTAAGCGCCAGATATTCCACTCATGTCTGTGTATTTTAACATTCCAATGAGTGAAATAATTAAATTACAGGTTTTAGAGCAGATAATGTAATAAAATCTTTGAACACGATTATCTCAAAACTTGTATGATGTTGCGTAGCCGGTCAATTCAAATCATTCCTTGAAAACTCTTCTCGGGTACCTTACCCCATCCCCATTCCTATTGTGAAAGATTATTCTTCTGATTTTAATGCAATAATTATAATGCTGACAGAAACATGTAAGCTATTAAATGAAAGATCCATAAAGGGTAAATTTACAAGAGTTATTATAAAATTAGAAAAAAATATTCCCAACATAGATGACCTCAGACTCAGAATCCAGTTTAGAGAGTACCTAGAACACTGTATGTACTTATGCAGATCATTATATAGTATTTATATCATGCGGTGCTACTGATAGTAGAATATATTGCAAAGAAGAATCTATGATAATTCTGCAATGGAATCTTAATGGTTTTTACAGCAGACTAGAAAACCTACAATATTTATGCAAGCTACAGAACCCTGATATAATGTGTATCCAAAAAACTGTAAGGGAAAATATAAGGGAAAACACATGGGAAAATAAATGGATATAATTGCACCTTTAGAAATAGAAGCAACCCTGATCATGCCAGTGGCGACGTGGCTATACATTCCAAAAAATCGATTCCCACTGAAACTAAAAATTAAAACCGACATTGAATTTGTGGCAATAAAATTAATTCAACTAGCCCTGTTTATATCGGAAATGTTTATATTCCTAATTGATACCCACTACAAGAAATCGAAACGTATGACATTATACAACTGAAAAAACAGCCCTTCATAATTCTTGGGGACTGTAATTGTCATCATTCCTTGTGGGGATCGTACAAAACTGTTAAAAGAGGCAGATTAGTTGAAAAAGTAATTGACATTCATCCTTAACTCCGGTGATCCCACACATATTAATATCAGTAACATCAGACTAACTGCCATTGATCTTTCAATAGCTTCTCCCACAATAGCACAAAAGTGTAACTGGAATGTTATTTTCCATATGATAGTGTTCACTTTCCAATAGTGATTGATATCCATGAACCAAAATATGTCCATTAGTCCTGAATGGCGCAACCCAATCCCTAATTACAAGAATATTAACTGGCTAGACTACCAAGAAAAAATCGATGAGCATCTCAAAGAAGAGGATATTTTTAAGGACAGTGATAACATTGACCAGATAGTAAAATTTTTCTGCAACATTTTATGCACTGCTTGTAATTCGATACCACACACTCACTATGTTCCTTTTAAGTTAAAAGCTTCCCCTGGAGTAATTATGAATGCAAAATCGCTATTATAAATGCTAAACAAGCGTTTAACCGGTATAAAAAAGAAGAGATGATGATAGTTGAATAAACTTTAAGAGAACTAGAGCGATCACCCATAGAACTGTAAAAATAAACAAAGCTAGATCATGGACTGAATATATTTCTTGAATCAACAGCCAATCAAACTCAACTGGGAGCTGGAAAAAAATCAAATCCATAAGCGGTATTAAGAAGAGCAACATCATACACTTCCTGCGTTGCAACGACCAAATAATAAGAGACCCCGCAATTATTAGGCGGATTCGATGGTGTGACGGTTAGCGTGCCGGACAGTCATACCCAAGTTCGCGGGTTCAAACCCGATTGAAGCCGTGGATTTTTAAGGGCGAAAGCGCCTTCCGCGAGTACGCCTTCCGCGGAGGGGAAGTAAAGCCGGCTGGCCCATGTTAGTAGATTTACTTGCACGTAAAAGATCCTCAAGCCTAAATGACGCCTCTGAGCTAAATTCAAATCGCCAGTTTTATCGTTTAATCGTCGTGTCGTTTAATCATCGTTTAATCATCGTGTTTAATCGTCGCCCGAGATAATACCTTCTTTCTCCGCTAGGTGAAAGGAGGGTAGCGAAATTTGCGTGGTCAGACGGAAGAGCGGGCCTGATGGCCCGAGTCTCGCCACGTAAAATAAGGCATTAACTAACTAACTAACTAACATTGTGTAGCTACTAAATTGCTAAGTATTGGTATCAAGGGCAATATGTTTAAGTTTCCTGCCAACTTTATTAGCAACAGAAGTATTCAAGTACGTATAAATAATAATTTATCAACAGTTAAGAAACTCAATAATGGGCGACCGCAGAGATCAGTGCTTAATGTAACCCTATTTTTAATCGTCCTAAATGACGCTTATTAAGAAGAGCAACATCATACACTTCCTGCGTTGCAACGACCAAATACTAAGAGACCCCGCAATTATTAGGCGAATGATGATGATATTGTAAGCCCAATTGTCGTGCGGAAATACGCCGATGACATGGTGCTACTATGCAAAGGAAAGAACTTCGATTCAATGAAACAATGGAAACTGAAGTAAACTGCATTTACAAATGGTCAATGAAAACTGGTTTCAAATTCTCGACAGACAAATCTGAATGTATGATTTTATCTAAAAAACTAAGCTCCTTTTGCCCGAAATTGTTCCTGGGGAACAAAGCTATCAAGACTGTCACACATACAAAAAACTTCGGTCTGCAAAATTTACGCTGAAAGTAAGAAACGACTTAATATACTAAAATGTCTTAATCATAACAACTGGGGATCAGACAAAAAGATCTTACTACTTACTTACAAAGCCTTAATAAGAAGTAAAATAAACTACGGATCTATTTTATATAATGCAACATGCAATTCAACTCTCAAAAAACTGGACACCCTGCACAATTGCGGACTCAGAATAAGCACCGAGTGCTTTCAAACTTGCCCAACTGGTAGTATTCTCATCGAAGCAGCTAAAACTAACCTTTTGAAGACAAACTGTGTCTATAAATACGCAATCAATGTCAAACATCACTAAACAAGATAATACTATAAAATTATGTATTTCCTGGAATTAGAAGTGGAAATCCACAATGCTCTATACCTCTCTATAATAAAATTGCTACGTTATTCAGCTCTCTCAACATTTCGAGGCTCCCTGTACAAAGTCAAAGGATCCCCGCTACAAATACCTGGACCATCAACATGATTGAAGTTGATAAATCTCTGATTGAAGGTCAGCATTACAACCTTAACTTAGACGAATGGAAACTAAAATACTGTGAAGTCTATGACAAGTACAAAAATAGTTATAACCTTCATTGACAGATGCAATAATACAATTTTTCTGAAGCCATAGTGGAAGACCCATGTCTTTAGTGAAATTACGTTTTATTAACATTGCTAGTAAAGAAAACATGTTTAACCATGCAATTCTGGAAGCGCTTAGAAAGATAATCCATAACTGCACCGATAATGCCACTATCATTACTAATAAAATTCCAAAGGATACCTTCAAGATATATGTTGAAACACAATGTAAAACGATTGTTTGAATTAAAGAACTGCTTTATTCAATTAAACTTCAAGGCTTATCAGTAACTTTTCTTCTTGTAAGATATTCGAAAAAAATGTTTTCGAATGAGCAGGGGAAGTGGCACTTTCAATGCTTACAAATGGTAAACGATACAATAAAGAAAAAACAGCTCTAAATACGAATAACCTAAAAAAAACCTTGTCAGGTGCTGGTGCCTAGAAAAAAAAATAAAGTGTGTATTAACTGAACTATGTATAAGTGAGCGTTGCAACAATCACCTTTCATTACACATGTGTAGATTTTGTTCTCCGGAGTTTTGTATTTTATTTTAGGTTAATTTCTTGTAGATTTAATTTTTTAGTCAGTAGAATGAGTAAGAAAACTGAATACGTACTTTTTTGTATATAATTGTCACCATTCCCGTCATCTTGTTGGAAACTATACGCTGTTCCGCAGTCACGTAGAATCAACACCCAGGGGGTGTTGATAGAATCCAAATTGTGACCATGTTACCAAGTAACAATGCGTTTTAATAATTAAATTTGTTCAAGGAATTGGTCAGCCCGACCGGGATTCAAACCCGGGCCTAGTGGTCAGAGCATCTGGGCGTAAACCAGAAGGCTCGGGTTCGAATCCCAGTCGGGCCGACCAATTCTTTGAACAAATTTAAGTACTTTTTCGTGTGATTAAATTCCTCAACGTGGATAAATTGCCACCTCACGGACTTTCTCGGTCAATACAAGGCGACCTAATGTTACGATTATTTGTACACTGGTAGAAGCTCAAGAAATAAAAGAACGTTATATCAAAAGTATTACATACTGGGTTTACTAAGATTGTAGGAATTTTATACATTCCTTTTTTCTATGTTCAAATTGGAAAGTTACAAAAGCCTAAGTGCGTCTTAGATCTTAAAACTTGATACAGATCATAGACCTTTTAGTGTCCAATAACAGTTGTCTGCCATGGATATTCTTACATCAAAATTCGGAAATCGAAAACCGAATTTTTGTGAGGCAACTTGTAAGTTACTTGCAACTGGATATTGTAGTGAACTATTTATATTATTGTATTAATTTCCGTAATGTTCTGTTGTTATATTTTTGGCAGATATGGAATTAAATTCAGCATTTCGAGAAGGTAACCATTATAAGCAAGGAGACAAGCTCTAACTCTGTGTGCGGGACAGATCGATAGGTTACGTGGCCTAGTTCAATCTCGCGGGACACGGGCGGCGTTCATGAAGCTATTACAGGTGTCTCCGTAGTTTCTCCCCGGTCCCCTGGGCCGACGCGCGCGCTGAGGGCTGAGATGGCACCGGCCCCTCCGATCGCCAGCCAATCAACGCCCTCTCGCACCTCGCTGCCCAACGGATTTCCAGGGACGCTGTAGAATGGAATAGGAGGCAACGTGCATGTTGTTGGTGTGGATTATTGCCACGTGCTTCATTATTCTGCTAGTTTATTATTTTTCGTAATACTGTACTGTTTCTAAACCAAAACAACACAACAAAATAGAGGAACAAAAATTAACCTTTGCGGCTGGCGTCCGTTAAGGATTTTAGGAGCCTTTGTCCTTTAAGAACAATTGAAACCAATGAGTCAAAGCTAACGATGGCGTAAGAATACTCATATTCTAGAAAAGGTACTTCTTATTTATATTTTTTCTCACAAGAAGGTGGTATTATTTAGAACAACTCAAGGCGTCATAAAAAATAATAGACTTGGTTGATTATAAACTTTCAGCTATCGCCTCGGTTTACAAACATTAACTTCATTCTTTACTTGCTCCAAATCGGCCTAATTAAAGTTATGCCAGTAATAAAATACTATTGCATCTAAATAGTTTGATTTTATATCTGCCGCAGGGCAATTCAACGTGTCCCATTTTCGTCCAATCTTTCTCATAACCTCTACATCCTGACATTGAAACGAAAATCTTATCATTCTTATGAATCTCAGTGTAACAGCGAAAGGTTAATTGTATTGCAAAGCGCCTTGAAAAATATCTTACGGGGAATATTCCGACTTGTAGGAAGGACAATCACAACACCAATCTGCATGATGCTACCCGCATCTTCAAGAACGCACTCATCTCACCCCCACATATCTTTGCTCTTTTGTTTCTAATCTGCTTCACACATTCAATGAGAAAAAATATCAATGCTGGAATTTTTTATACCCTGACACAAATTATTTTTTTACATGAATTTGGCATTTACCATTTTTATGCCTCTGGCCGAGTTCGGTCCATACGGCGCTTGTTTTTCATAGTGGTGTGAGTGCCGGTACGTTGACTCTGAGGATCTGAGTTAGAACAGAAAAAGAATTTGCTGGTTGAAAATACTTTTACTGGTTTATGTAGTACTGTAATAGCATTTAGGACAATTTAGGAACAGAGCGAGAAAGTATGTGCTTTTTAGCACCACTAGTTATTTTTCCTTTGAATATGATAGGCTCGCCAAATGTAAATTTAATAAAAGTATTTAGATACTAATCTCCACTGAAATCAATGTGATTTCGAACAGCTCTTCTTTGCGCATGTAGAACTTGTGAAAGTCCAAATCGAGGTCATGAGCATTATCAGTAAGAGCATAGGAAGTCCTGCAATCGGCGAACTTTCTCGTTTTCCGACAATGTGCGTCGACTCACGTACTCTAAGATGTCAGCAAGGCCAGCTGTCCTTGCGTGCTGCAGCATGGCGTTTACCAAGTCCTAATTTTACTGTTTTCTTAAAAAATACTTTTGGAATATTAACAATATTTATATAATTGCATTTCATTTTAAATAACTTTAGAATGATGTAGAACAACATATATACTTCCATTTAAAAAACAAAGTTGTGTCAATATGTCTAAAATTACGTACGGCACAAACAAGAAAACAAAATATATTATTTGCCCCATCGTATAAAACATGGTGCAAATAGCACATCGATACCTCAAAGCGTTTTCAAGATATTTGCTGCGGCCAATTTAGGTGGTCCACCCTGTATATGTATGTGTGTGTGTGTGTGTGTGTATGTGCCCCTTCTACAGATATCCCCTTTGTACCATTGCTTATTTTACAATACAACCTGGAAGAGCTCTTCCTCCTTCATGATTAAGGTTGACCTTTCATTCAACTCCATCCCCTTTCTCCCTGCCGCCTCCTCCGCCTGCAGCCGCTGTCTCCGTCGCCGGCGCACGCTGCGCCTCACTCCCGCACGACATGTGTAAGGCGGCGCTTCCTCTCAGAGTTTGCATACATTACACGTGTTATAATCGCCGCGCAGGGCCGACGGTGGCGCCCTCTTACTTATACAGGAGACGCGCCTCCGTCGCCCTGAGGCGTCGCGACGCCACCGCCGGCGCCCTCGCTGTTGCCATTTCAGCCCCCCCCCCCGCCGTCGGGCCACGGCGTGCGCCACCGCCGCCATCACCACTTCTCCGTTGAGCCTTCCCGGTCCTCGCCATACCCATCTCTTTCTCTGCTTCCCTTCACTACATCTCACTCATCCTTCTCTCCGCCTCACGACTTCGCCTCTTACCTACATTCCCCAACTTCCTCGCTTTCCCACCTCCATCTAACCCACTTTCTCCGCTTTCGTTCTCCTCTTATGTCTTCATCTCCCTCTCGCACATCTCCTCCGTCTTCTTCACTTACCTTGCATGCCCCTCCTCCACCACCTCCCTCGCCCTCTCTGGCACATCCGCCTCTTCCTATCACCTGCCTCACCAACACTGTCGTCATCCAATCACCATCCCAGTCTCTTCAGTGATCCTTACCGGAACACTCGGCATTATCATTGAATCTGTCGTTGTTATCACCGTCGTACCCACAACAACTCCCACTTAAGCGGATAAAGTGTGAAGGGGACGGCAGGGGCCGTCCTCTCCACCCTTTCTCTCTCATCTTCCCTGCACACACTAACCTCGTTCCGCTTCCACCTTGAACCCTCCATCCCGCCCTCCCGCTGCCGCTGGCGCTGTTGGGGACCGAGAGCGCGCGCTCGCACGTCCCACTTCTACTGCTCCTGTCGCGCGGCCTCACCGCCCCGCCCCGCCACGCCCCGCCCCGCAGCCTTGCATTCTCTATTAACCCGCGCCGTTTCCCTCCGCTGATAGGCCATCCCGCGCACCGCAATTTCACCACTAGTCTCTGGTTGGCTCAGACTTTTGGGGAACTCTCCCGCTCTCCCTCTTAATTGGCGTGGGGTAGCAATGATACACAAGAGTGCATACAGAAGTTACCTATTATTTTTTTATTTACCGTTAGAAGAATGTCTCAGATGAAAAATAGTCAATATAATTCACTTAATAATCAACAATTTAAAATACTTTTGGAAATATTTTGATGAGATATATTAAAATACAACAGATTATCTGAACGTAATGTCTTACCATAGTTTGAAACTTGACTTTCTAAATGTTTCGATAATGTTTCTTGAATCATAACCCACTGACTTGCACAAATGAACTGAAGTGGGTCTTAAAGTCTACTCGATAAATGACTTAGCTTCCCACTTACAAGCAGGGCAATTGAAAATATCTCTTTTGGATCAAAGAGTTCTAGAAATCTACTGTGTTACTTCTACAAATACAGTTTCGTGATAATTTAATGATATTTTTATAAATTTCTTTGCAACTGACATCAGATTGAGTGATACTTTAAAAGGCAAATTTAAAATTCTTATAAATATCACTTCCTTTCGTATATTCAAATTTTAAAATAATTAAGCATAATGCGTCATCAAATGTTGGAATAAAGCCATAAAACAATGCCGTATTTTACTATACCTGGTACATTTCTAGAACTATACCTGGTAAAGTAAATATGATATTGATTGTTTCAAAACTCACAAAAAGCTACATGCAATAATCAAAGAAAGAAGTATTCAGAGCTTCATATTCACAACAATTGAAAAGAACTGTTTCAAAAACGTAGCATTTCTTTTTTTCAAACTTCAAATAAAGCGTGCTTGGCATGTCGGTTGCCAGCACCGTACGACAAAAGAATATCTTTCGAGCTTGAACACAGCGCACCACAACCCACTGCCTCCCACTCCCCAACCCCACTCCCACGACCCATACCCATCGCGCGCTCGCCTCCCTTCCCCGCCCCGCACACGGCGCTGCGGCCCGCCGCCGTTCCAGGGGACCCCCCCGCGCACTGCAGCGCGCCGCGCGGCAGTTCGATAAATTAAAGCCGCGCTGCGGGGCCGCGGAGGCGGTGGCGGCGGCGCGCGCGCGACGCCTGCACGACGCGGCGCGGCGCAGCGACGACCCGCCGCGCGTAGCGTACGTAGCGTAGCGTACGCGGACGGCCTCCCGTCCGCCGTGCGTCCGTCCGGTCGGCAGGCCGCCCGCCCGCCCGCCCGCTCGCAGATTGATTCGCGCGGTCGTCTCCCCGAACGGCACCCTCTCCACGCTCTAGCACAGTGGAAGAAATTTTGATTCTTGGTGGGCATATTGGGCGGAAGGAAACAAAGTGCAGAGGGCACGTTAAGACTCGGTTGTAGGTGGGATGGTGCGCTGATACGACACCCCCAATATTGTCAAATCCATCCAGTAGTATTGATTATTCTAATTGTAATAGTTTTCTGACCTTAAAATTTTAGTGTCTGTTTTATTAGGAACAGGAAACCATTACAATTAAATAAACAAGAAAACTGACATTAATATTTTCCTTAAAATTAGTTATTCTAATTTATTTTTATTATTAACTTAAAAGTTATTTATTCTATTAATTATTATAGTTGTATTGCATTATGCCCCTCGGTTGGTTCATGGCAGCAAGCTGACTTTCCGTAGTACTACCCCGGTTCCATTCCCGATCGCGACAAAATTGAGCTGTAGCTTTTCATTACAAATGATTCAGCTGTTTGACAGAAAAGAAGCTCCGAGAAGCAAAGCATGCTAGAAACGGTGAAGGGAATAGTTATGCTCGCCACATGTCTCCCTAGTTGTGGATAATAATTAAAAACCAGGCCCTTGATTGGGAACACCGCTAGCTGGTACAAGTCGGATAAATCCGTTCCGTTCTCTTCCGAGGGCGACTTCCAAATCCGAGGCCTCCGAATTCCCAATTCATCAAAAAGTAACATTTCGAGAACGTTAGCTGGTATGCCTTCTATACCTATTACCGGTATTAGCATCACTTCTATTCAAGAAGCATCTATGTCTACAAAAGACCATGCAATGCACAACAGTGAAATAAAAGTGACTGATGGGAATTTTTAATTCACGTGAACATTCCAAAATTGCAATTTTTATATTAATTCATGAAAATAATCGTTATATAGTTTTTTTCTTATATGAGCATTTTCTTATTTATTTATTTATTTTCCTGCTTCTTAAGTTTAATAATCGTATTCATAAAAAAATGAGTGTGTTTTGTTGTGATGGTAGACGAGCGAACATAAATTATTCAAAAGGTTGTCAGCCCAAGGAAGGGTGTTATGTATACCATCACGTGTCTTGTTTCAGAACCATAAGCACAGAGTATCTAGTAAACCATAAAAGATACTATATTTACTAGACTGAACTATCCATCAGTATGCTTTGGGGTAGACGAATGATGGCGCTGCGAATTTGAGTGAACACTTAGAAAGCAGCTTGACACAGAAATTAGTGAATATTATCATCTAGGACACGGATCAAGATGTTCTGGACGTTTTTGAACTAAACGAGATGGTACTCATGTTTAATGCAGATAGAGACCGTCGCAGGACAGTCTGTGGTACAATCAGTATTATAAAATTGGCAGTATGTAACAGGTGACCCTAAGAGTAGTAGGCAGTTTGTAGTATGATATGATAGGTGAAGATACTTCATGTGTACACACACATCTGAGAAGGCTGCAGGAGTGTTTCTGGGCTCCTTGTCCATGTTGTGCTAAAATTTGAATGCAATATATGTGTCATAATCGCCGTGCTGCAGCGGTGGTCCCCTCTTATAATAGGGAAAATGCACCTTCGCCGCTTTCAGGCGTATCCTGAGACCGCCATATTGATTGACTATCTCCATCGGCTTGTCCAAAATCGCAGGACCTCAAGCGTCCTTAGCGCAGGACCACATGTCGACCAAATACTTCTTAAAATCCGAACGCATCCTCTTCGATAGCATTTACTACCTGATACTCCTGTGTATCAGATTTCTTGAACCCCAATCTTAGAATTTAAACGGGCAACTTTAAAGATATTGAAGGACCACTGGTGTAATCGCGAATAGTTTCGGCTACAAGTCTGTTTTTTATTGATAACTGACTTCTGAATGAATGGCTTTATCACAAACTTCCTTGGTAAACGTCTGCGATGTGCCTTTTTTTATGAAATCTGTATTCCATATTTACCTTCGTGTTTAAGTACTCACTTGAAGGATCCCGCTCGCCTTGATGTTGCAAGGTTTAGCAATACGACTAAATGCATATCCTGTCAGCTTCTTCAATTTATTTTTTGTTCTTGATAGATTCTTATTAACACACCTAATGTCACTTTATCTGCGTAAATGCTCTTGACCATTGTTCAAACCCTAGAAATAAATTCATTTCTCAGAAATAAATGTGGCAAGATCGAAGCATCAGGCTTGAGAAAATTGTCATTCAGAGCAATATCTGGTAGTGCACATCGCTGTCATTACAATATTGGCCGAACCAACCCGAAAGGCGTTTAGCGCAGTAAAGGAGTTAAGCGCATTTAGCCAATATTTTATTTTGTAAAGCACATGCTTAAACATATTGTAAACATGTTAAAAACGTAGAAGTGCCAACTTTTATTTTCGACACCGTGAGACCAATCTCCATGAAAGTTGGCACTTCTACATGTTTTTCACTCAGAAGGTTTACGTGCTGTTATTTCTGTTGTAACTCCACTACATGGCGGTGCAGAACAAAATTGTTCATTTAATTCAATTTCCGTTCAAACTGCGCTTCGTGGACTTCATTGTTACAGAACGTAGCCATTGTTGCAACACCGGTGCGGTAGAACCGCAGTGTACGAATGGGGAGGTGGCCGTGGCTAGTAACATGAATACAGCTGATTTTTGACGGAATATTTTTTTACGGATTACTGAAGCTAAGGGAGTTAAGTTGATGAATGTTGGAAAATTTGTATAAAGTTGGAAAATTTATCTTGAAAAAATGCAAGAAATTCGATGTCAGAAGTAAACGTATGCATAAAGTAAACATTTGAAAAACGCAATGACACCAATATTTTCATTGAAGACAAAGACTTTCAGGCAAAAGGATTATAAGCTTTTATTTTCGGTTTTAGAAAATGCAGAAAAGGAATTATAAAGAGAATTCCTACTGAACTTTCAAATGAGAAAATTCAATAAGCTTCTCAGTCAGAATTATAAATTTTAGAAGTAAAAAGGGTAAACCGAAAGGTTAAAATTGGTAATGCGGGCAGTGGTGAGGACTGGATTCCGAGCAAAACTGTATTGATCACTTTCGTTGGTCAGTCGCTCCAACTGAAATCTATATAATTCATTCTCGAAATACAGTAAACCTTTTGTACCTCGCCCAATCAAATATATTAAATTTTTCCAATTTATTTACAAGGCCAAATTCTGTCAAAGTAAAGAAATTTGATCCAAGCTGTCCAGTATATCAAATTTTATAATTATAAGAAACCTTGGTTTTACCTGTTTGATATTCCACGAAAAGCCTTTTTCACTATTAATTGCTTTAAAAGCAACCATACGCCTCTTAAAAGCAATTTACATTGGCATCAAATTGTCAAATCGAAGGGTACCCCCGGATAATATGGTAAAAAGTTCCCTTCAACCAATTACATATAAGTGGTTACACTATAATTCTAATATAAAAATAATATTTTTGAAAGGTTTCTTAGCCCCCGTTTTTTCGACAACTTAACACTATTTTTTCTGACTGAAAAAATATGAAAAATGAGAACACAATTTGTACTATCAGAAAAACATTTTTCAATATTTTCTCAGGCCCAAATTTAAACACAAAAAAATAGTTTTGAAAAAAATAACAAGAAATAGTTTTTACTATGTCTTAGAAGCCTGGAACAGGCTCGTAAAAATATCAAAGGTTTCTCTTATAACACAAATTGTTGTGGATTTTTTCAGATTTCTTCGATTGCTGGACTACAGTTAAAAAAATAAAAACATTCCCTCCTTTAAAACACCGGGACTTTCAATATACTTTGTATATGACTGCAACAGTTCTGTGCATTTATTTTAGTGTTTATTATACATTTGTATACATTGTTGAAGCACCCAGGAATATTTTAACTTTGGAATAGAGTTAAATATTATTGTTTTTTAAGCCTTATAATCCTTTCTATGAGAATATCATACGCTAAGGAAAAATAATAGTGTTTGGCTGTTTATTAAATAATAATTCGGTCATATTTGAGGGATAATTGGGGGAAATGTGGGAAAATGAAGGGGAATAGCTTAGACCCAGATTTACAAGAACTGTTGTACTTGTCTTAGAACACCGACACTGGGACGAAAATAATCTCAAAACCTCACCTCAGAATACTTGTGAATTTTTTCATATTTTTTTAATAGATGGGTCACAGTTTTAAAAAAACTAAGGCATTTGTAGTCAACCACTTGGCTGTTCGGCAGTAGCCGCGTTCTAGGCACGTACGACCTTGCTCGAGGAGGAAGGCCACAGAATAGCAGCTGTAACGTTGACAACTGAGCCTAGAATGCGGGGTACGTCAGCGGGATACGCGTCAATTGTCTAAAACTTAGACTCAAAGTGGTTAATGTCGCTTTTCCGGCAGTCGCAATTTATCAAGAACCCTACAGAAAGTACTCAAATTCAATAAAAAGACTTTAATTATATCCAAACAACAATATAAAGATGCATTAAAAATAATTTCAAAATTTTCTTTATAAATATATAAGAAGAAAAAATATGAAAAAGAGGAAGTTTTACACTGTGACAAATGATTGAAAGTATTAGCATAAAATATAAAATTCCACAAAAAATATACGTGAGTACATATATTTTAGATTTTTAGTTTATATTTGTTTATTACTTTTAGTTGTAAAGTGAGTGAAGTTTGAGGATGGCAACCCCAATTGGAAATAAATATGAATATTTTTTACTTAAAAAATGCGTGAGGAAGACAGGGTATTTCGAAATGGAAGTAAAAGTGAGGGGTGGGGAAGGGCGGAGCGGGGAAAAAGAGAATAGATAGAAGTAGGCAATGTCGCAGGGCGGGAATAGATGAAATTTCTATTCCTGTCTAATAAATCATTATGATAAATAGCTCGGCAACGCGGGGTACGTCAGCTAGAGAAAAGATAAAGTTTGAATCCGATGAAGTAAAGATGAAAATTCAGTAGAATTAGTGATTGGAACAAAACAACTATTGAACTGTTGCATAACTACCACTTGAATACTTGATCGCCAAAGCTATTAGATAGTTTGTTGATAAGTGTAAAAATTGAGAATTTACTAGTTTCCAAGTACATATTATTTCTCGTTTAAATAATTATTAAATGAAGAAACAAATAAAGTCCTTTGTAGATACTTAAAATTTTGGGAATTTTTCAATGGTTATTTAATACATTTCATCAATGGCGTCCCCTAAATATGATTTTTACACGAGATAGAGGTAGAAAGAGCAACTTGTTGCCTGCAAAGTTTCATTTTACAGGATTATTGATATAGCAATAACTAAGAGGAATACATTTTTGTAAAAAAAGAGGAAGCTTTCTACCCACTAAGAGCTAAAACACGATTTATTCGGACCGTGGAATGGAGATAGCCAATGCCCATTTATAATCCCATATGCGTTCACTGTGCACCACCACCTCCCCCACCATCCAGCGCATGCGCTGTGCGCCGCCTCGCCCTATCCCATCTCCCCCCGCGAACCCCTCCCCACCGCACCCGTCCACACCCCGCCGTCGCGTCGCCGGCGCAGCCCCTGGCAGAAATGAAGACTCGCTGCCGGGCGCCGGCCTTTGTAGACCGTTGAATGACCGGACGAGAGCACCATCGCCATCCCCGTCCCTCACTCTCTCCTCCGCCAATACGCTTCCACCTTCACCTTCGGTACTGGCGTCTTCAGAGTCGATCCCCATAGCCGCCATTCGCCCTGCCGTCCACACCGCCCTCCACACCGGCGCTTTAGAATAGCCCCCCGGTTTCGCCCCATGATTCGTTTCTTGAATTCATGAATAGTCTTCACACCTCTCCGCTTTCGCGACCACCCCCATCGCCTCCGCTAGCCTCCTCCGCCGCCGCCCACGCCCCTTCCATGCCACTGGTCGCCGGCCGCACCCCCGCAGTCTCTTCCAACGCACCAACGTCCCTGAGCCAACGACGCAGCCCGAGCCGCGCTGGCCACTACATCCGTGTCCTTGCCAGCGTCCTTATCAATATTCTCACCGCCAATAGTGCACCCGTCCTCAGGACGCCCACTTCCACTTCACCTGTCTTGTTCCCTTAAGACTTGTTACCCTACGTATCGCCGCCTCGGTGGGTGAGGTGTTAGCTAACTGTCCTCTGAACCCCCAGTGCGCGGGTACTCGAAGGGCGGAAAATCCACAATAGCCACATCACTCGCGTGGCATGTAAAAGAAGCCTGGCAGATGCCCCGCAAATTAAAATCCCTCCGACAACATCCCGCCGAAACAAGATCTTACTTTCTCCCAACCAGATAGTTCGGATATAGTTAATTGAGACCATCTGCCAGAGAATGTAAGAGTCAAATCCCAGGGCCATTTAGGGGACCGCCCGTGAGGTGCGCCTGCTCGATAAAGGTCCCTAGACCCACGAAGGAGGTAGGCTTCCAAGGAAGGGTGGGTCGAAAACTCGGGTGCGCAACACTGCTTAAGGGCATCTCCCCACAAGTTATCCAGTAAGATAAATAAATAAAATACTCTGCAAGCCATCTTGAACCATGGTAGTCAACTCCGTTACCTCCATGCAATCCTCCCTCTATCATTTTGCCTCCTCCTCGTACTTCCTTATCATCACTGCTCTCACCCTTCCATACCTCTCTCACATCAACTGCACGTAAACACACCTAATTCCTCCGTTCCTGACATACTTTCCTTTGTCGTCACGACCTCTGCAACACGGCGTATCCACAATAAAGCGCTGTCAACGCGTAGCCACCACCACCGTTCTCAATCCCGTCCCCACCGCCCACGGCGCAGCCATTCTCAATTCGACCATCCCCTCCACCAACATGTCAGTCCCCGGCGCCACCGCGGTCGTCATCGCTCCGCTCCCCGCGCCTCAATGGAGCGGAGGCCGTACTACGCGCGGGGTGGACATCGGCCTGCCCCACGCCCCCTCCCCTCCCTTGCCCCCTCCGCTGATTGCGTTTGAATATTGGGTCGATAACGCGTTCGCGCTGGGCGGCGAGGGCGCAGCTCCAGCCCCGTGGATGTACACGTATGCGCCGCTGGGCATTACACGCTGACCCACAGAGATGATCTCACATGGATCTTCCACAGGTGGCGAGCTGCGATACGCAATGTTCGGCAAAACGTGAGTCAGCGAGTGTTTTGCGGTCATCTTTTCTTTCACTGGTGTTCCACGCGTCAGTTTCTGTCATTGATTGGAATTTAGGGTCAGAAAGTGCAATATCGATGCATATCTGATGAAAAATTCCATTCGATTACATTTATTTTAGCTGTACTCATCCAGGGTGTATTGTCGCATTTTCATTTTGTCTTTTCAAAGAAATCGCTTTGTAAAAGTAATACGTGTGGACATCCCAGCACACTTTATTATTGAAATTTATACTCTGCATGTTATTCTATCGATATTAAATTTTTCATGAGCTCGCTCTCGCTCTCTCTCTCGCACTATCTCACTCTCTCACTCTCTCGCTCTCGCTCGCTCTCGCTCGCTCTCGCTCGCTCTCGCTTTCTATCGCTCTCTCTCCCGTTCACTCTCTCTCTCACTCTTGCTCTCTCTCATTCTCGCTCTTTCGCTCTCCCTTTCGCTCTCTCGCTTGCTCTTGTTCTCTCTTTCGCTCTCTCGCTTGCTCTTGTTCTCTCTTTCACTCTCCCGCTTGCTCTCGCTCTCTCCCGCTCTCTCGCTCGCTCTCGCTCTCCTTCTCGCACTCTCTCACTCGCTCTCGCTCTCCTTCTCGCTCTCTGCAGCTCTCTCTCACTCTCTCTCGTACGCTCTCACTCTCTCATAATCCCCAGGTTGTAAAGGTCAGAAATGTTTGCAAACACGTGCGTGAAGTTTTTTTCTTGAATTGTGCGCATCTGAAATTTACACATATAAAATACATATGTATTTTGAAAGGATTTAGAAGACAGAAAGGATAAGTTACAATTAAGATTCTGAAGATGATTAGTTAATTATACCATTATTATACTTTCCAAGATACATTAGAATTGATCCAAATTCGAATTATTCATTTGCTGTATTAATCGTGTAAGCTGATAAAAACCGTTCGTCTCATAGTCTTCGAATTCGAGACAACCAGTAATCAAAGAGGAAAACTACAAAGTTGTACCGTTGTGCCTCTAGTATGTTTTTATTGAGTTATTAATGTGTTTATTCTAGAACTCACGTCATAGAATACAGTGTTAGGCCACTGGAAACCAAACAGTAAGCACTACCTTCTACACTTGGTCAACTTACCATCGACTAAAAGGGATTAATTTACATCAATATTCAAGGTAGGTAGATGAAACATCACTCTTTTCATTACATTACATGAATGAACATTAGAGATTTTAAATACCCATCGTAATTTTCATCGTAATGGAAATGTTTTTCATTCACAACCTTGAGAACATTTCAACTCTGTGCAGTTAATAAAACTTTAATTTACGTCGGTGAGGTAACTTTTTCGATTCTATTCTATTGTAGCGACATGCTACGCAGAGGTGAGTGTAACTTTGAGTGGTAATTCTTGAACACGTAGGCATTTAAAAATCTTAAAATAGTTTGACACTTCAATGTATCGCATCGTGTGCTACGTAGTATCGCATCGTCGCTATGTAGTCGCATCGTACGCTCCATCGCTATCGTTATCCACACGTCATCTGACCAACAGCTCCACTTCCAACTTCAACCTTGTTCCTTAGATACACTTCCGGTTTGGCACGTCACCTCCGGATTCGCCTGCCACTCTCCGTTCACCCCCAATCCCCCACAGCTCCCGCCAGCCTCACAGCCTCACCATATCTCCAACTTTATCTACCCAACCGTCACCCTCCAGCCTCCCTTCACTGTCCCCCCTGTTCCTCACCCTCTCTCCACCCCACGGGCCATTCCCCTTGTCCCGCGACTGCCGACCTTGCCCGCACCGGCATCGATCTGTAGGGTCAACCTCGCCCCACCCCCGCACTCTCCCCTCCCCTCCCCTCCCCGCCGGGCGGGTGCGACAGCTGAGCCGCGAGTGCCGCCGGCGGTCGCAGCCAGATAAGCCTCGTGTTGCCTCGTGCCACTGGAAACCAACGCGGCCTCTTGTGCATTCCGCTGACCCACTACCACGCTGCACGCCTCGCCACGTTTTGACGTCCTTCCGAGCCCCAAGCATAACACGGTTCTCGTGTCTCGCCTGCACTTCGCTCTATCACGCTATCGCTTCAGGTTAGACACACGCTTCACTAGCTCGTACGCGGAAGTTTTAGTTCGATGGGCTCTTGACGTTCTTGAAAGGTGGGAATAATTATTATCCAAAATTCACCTTACACTGGGATGATCTGGTTAGTGACGAGATGTGGATACTCTAAATTCTAGACACACACATGATGAAGTTGAAAGTAAACTTTTGGACTTGCGTTAACATGGTCTTCTAAGTTCAAAAGAGCAAAGGCTGATATCAAAATGAAAGTTACAATGTAATAATGATTTGTGTTATCTCAAATGACCGTAACTTTTACCCGTCTTTTCCTTTGATCTACTGGCTCGCCGCCTTACAATTTCTTCGTTACGTTGTCAACATTTATTTCACTTGTTCAAAAATGTTCCATCGACTACATAACTCCTTACAATAACCACCATCCCTACAACCACCGAATTGGTTGGTTCTTTTTCAAAAATTCATAAGAAAATTCCAAGTTTGTTACCACTAGTGTAATTCTCGCCTGAAGCAATTCCATCGCCCATCTCTCGAGTTCTTGCGCTCCTTCTCTAGATGTTTAGCTGAGACCGTCTCATTGCGTTTACATGGACATTTGTGTCGTCACTATTCCCATGTCTTTATACAACCCTTTTTTATCATACAGATCTCACTATTTTGCGAGTTTTGCGGCAAGAAATCCTTAAAATTGTTTTGCAAATCCCTATGATCCTGTCACTGAAAGAATATCGAAAGACTTTTTTTTATTTGTCATAATGCAACATTTTCTGAAGAGCACTTCAACTATGTTCTAAGAAACATTAATCTATAATAAACAAATAACCGTAGTTATATTATTATTATTATTATTGTTTAGAAAAAGACTACAAACAATATTCTTGTCCACAGAAGAAATAATTTTGGAATGTGCAACCAAATAGAAGAAATTATGCATTTGTATTTCCTGCAAAAGTCGCTTTTGCAGGATTCAAAATATATTGTTAACTTGGATGATAGCTTACTCGCTCACCTGGAGCTCAGCGATCTCTACTCCAAAGAAAAAAGCAACTCAGAAAAAAATATAAAAGAAAATCATTGAATAGAGTGTACGCCACTGATATAAATGCCATCGAATTATTAAAGAAATTTCAAATTCGCAGGTCAAAGACTTAATTTTTATCAAAACGAAACTATTTTTATTGAATCAATTGATTTGTTATCATAAAATTAAAATTCGTATCTTAAACGTTTACAAAAATAGAAATCTGTTTCTTTGCATACGTTGTGACATTTCTATTGCTTGCTGGATTGATATTGACTGCATATTTGACGCAAAACAATTAAGTTTAAAAATTTATCTAATTTCAGCTAGCAGTGAAATATAACTGACTGTTCAATCCTTGATCGTATTGCAAGTATGGGTTGAATTAGATATTATAATCACTTCTTGCAATATTATATTGAAATAGACCAATAACGTGTGATAAAGTAAATAAGTTCAATCTGACAGATTCCATTAGTAGATGTACAGTAACAATAATAACAAAACTGGAAAATATGAAAAGCGTGCATCTACCAAACAAAAATATTTGGTAACAGAAAGTAATAATTCCTGGAAACTGCAAAAGAGGAATTTACTCCCTTCGCGATATTCGTTAACCCTTCCATATTCAATTTTAATTTTTATTGGCATTTTTATTTTGTGTATGCCAAAGAAATGACACACTTTAAAGTCGTCAATTAGTTATTTATTTCAACTTACTAGGTACAAACGAACGTGAAATGCAGCAATAAGGAAGAATCATAAAATGCTGATGTAACATCTCTTCACTATACAGAATCCGTAAGGACTTATACATCAAATTAAGTATTCTTTATTCTCCAAAAAACATTTTCCTTCAAATTAAGACCATTATGTCTGATATAACCTAAGTTATTCATCCAACTCTAATCAGATTATCACCTCATCTACAACCGGAAGCACACATTGATTTCTTGCGTTTCCGTGAGCTCCTGTCATGAACAGGCTGCCGTCACGACACCCCGTCATTCATTACGAGAGCACCTGCCGACGTCCATAGGCTTGCGTGCATAGAATTCTGCTCCAGTTTGTTCGACTCCTCGACTTTCAGGACTTTGCACTCGAACTTTCTGAACGCGGCCCCGTGCACTTCCTTCTTCCCCAAGCGAGTCCATTGGTCCCCCCATGTTAAATGCGAAATAATTCAGCGAACCGTTTTAAGCAACCACGAGCCGTTCGCGGGAAACAAAGTAAGACGGGCGCAGCCCACTTCCGGATGAGTTGGCGCACGTGACCGCCAACGTAATGCCTTCATTGGCCTTTGCTTCGGCGAGGGCGTGCGGGCGGGGGCGGGGTGCGGGTGGGGTCAGAGGCGATGGCGGGCTGGAGGCTTGGGGCCGGGGCGGTGTGGGCTCCGCGCCGCCTCCTAACTCAATTGACGCAGCGGCGCGCAGAGAGTGCGGACGTGGCCCGACTGGGCGCCGCGCCGCCCTCCACTTTGCTCCACGTCTCTCACGCCCGCGCCGCCCCACGGCCCTCCCGCTTCACGCCCTCCCCGCCTCAAGCCAGCCACCGCATGCTCCCGTCACTTCACCCCCTCACCACATCGCCTCACGTCAGCCACCTCTAGCATCCGCCGCCTCACGGCCCTTCCACATCAGACCCTCCCCGCTTCACGTCAGCCACTTCATGCACCTGCCACCTCACACCCCTCCCGTTTCACGCCCTCCCACCACACTCCCTTACTCCTTCGCTTCACGACAGCCACCTCACGTTCCCGCCGCCTTATGCCCCTCTCGCTTCACGCCTCCCCGCCTCACCCGCTCGCCACTTCGTCTCACGTCAGCCATTTCAGGCACCCGCCGTCCCACGGCCCTTCCACTTCACGCTCTCCCCCACCTCATGCCTTCTTGACCTCCACATCCGTCATTTCCCCGCCTCATTCCTTCGCTGTCTCGCCCCCTGGTCACCTCATGCCCCTGTCACTT
Organism: Acheta domesticus; assembly: GCA_031308135.1. Lineage (NCBI taxonomy): Eukaryota > Metazoa > Arthropoda > Insecta > Orthoptera > Gryllidae > Acheta > Acheta domesticus. The sequence continues at coordinate 55,953,213 of JAHLJT010004567.1, forward strand.
CACGCTCTCCCCATGCTCTGCCCTCTCTTTTTTCTCCGTCTCACGCTCTCTTCCCCTCCACATTCCTTTGCCGTCTCGCCTTTTAGACATCTCCCGCCCCTGTCGCTTCACTCCCCCTTCTCTCACTAACGCTCCTTGACGCTTTCCTCGCCTCCTGCCTTTTTCTCCCTCACTGACGCTTTCCTCCATCACGCCCTCGCTTCCGTGACTGAAGCTTTCCCCGACTCATGTCCCTGTTGCCTCCACATCTATCATTTCCCCACCTCACTTCTTCGCCGTCTCGCCTCCTAGTTACATCACGCCCCTATCGCTTCACACCCTCCTTGACTCACGCCCTCTTCGCCTCCCCATCTGACACTTCCCCCATCTCCCTGATCATTTTGTCACCTCCGCTTCCACGACCTCACACTTCTCTTGCTTCATGCCCTCCTTGCTTTACGCTCTCGTCGCTTCCCCGTTTGAAATTTTGTTGGCTGCATGTCCTGACCGTCACGCTTTCTGCCTCTTGCCTCAGCCGCCTCCCCATCTCGTTCTCCTCTCATCCCCGTCGCCTCACATGCCTTCCGTCTCACAGCTCTTCCGTCTCATGTCTCCGTCTGCCTCTCATCGGCATCCTTGCTGCCTCACATTGATGGTTTTATTTCTGACATGAACATGAACTAATGTCGACCTGGATTGCCGAGGTGTCTAGAGCATGTGACGACTCAGCGCCTAGGTCGGAAGGGTTCGAGAACCGCCATGGGCACGCTTGTTTGTCCCTTGTCTTTCATGCACGAGTGTTGTCGCGGAAGGCATTGCAATGCGAGTCTCCTGACCACAGACCGAGGATCCCGCATGTGTGTCAGCGCCTAGTGTAAAAGGTAATATGTGTCCCTAGTAAGGACATAGTGGATACCCGGAGCGATTAGTCGAAAATCACCTGAAGCTAGTCGAAAATCGGCATCACCTGAAGCTGGAAAAATCCCTCGGAATAAAGAATATAATTAATACAAATACAGGATTTCACTTACATTTTCAGTTGACTGAGAAAAAGCTCTATCGGTGAAGGAGTTAGTGAATTGGAAGCTTTCAGTAATGTTCAAAGTTAGTCGGACCTTAGATTTGCGAAAAGCCTTAAATTAACCAGCGATTTACTGAAAAAAATCAAAGTTAACATGGTTTTGAGTTGACACGGGGGAAATATTTCGCTATTTTGGATTTCAGTGACGTTCGTTTATCAACATAAAATTTTAAAAAATAGATTCATGAAGACAAATCTCTTTACCATATTAAAAAAATAGCTCGATAGCTTATTTTTTGTAGCTTTAAGAAAATTAGATAAATAATTAATTTCGATTTTATAATGTACGTTTGTTTTGGTTAAAATGACATATATATTTCTTTTAAGAGAAGCGGCATAATTATTTTAAAAAAATAATTGATGGCACTCTTCCACTTCTAAGTACTAAGAGCTTTGGAGTCAGTTCATAATTTTTTCATCGATCTTCTTTCCCTGATTATGTAAAAATAATTTTCTCTTTCTACAAACTACAAAATATTGCTCTTCATAACAATTTTCAACACTCACTTTTCAAGCGTCTAAAAGCCTCCGTTTTCATTTATTTTGTCTTATATATCGCATCCAAATCTTCTATTAAACAAGTTTCGTTGACTCAGCTCTCTGTTAATCCCACATAGTTCCTGGCGATGTCGTAACTCTCAGTTCTGAGCCTTTACTTCGTAATAGCGCTGCTCTGCAAACACCGTTAAACCTGCCTCTCCCACGCACTCCCTAGCACGCTCTGGCTGACAGCCCGTCCGCTGCACCCTGGGTCCTTTCAGGCAAACAGCTGGCTGGTTTTCGCAGAATCAACCTCTAACCCTTTCATCCCCACCATATTCCTCCCTCTAGATAATGGATATCTACTATTTCTGTTCTTTTTTTCTATAGCGAATGCTGGCCTTTCAATCCTATTGAGAAATCACGCAATAGAATAATCTTAGTACTCTATATTCAGTTCTTTGAAAATTTCAATTACTTTCACATTTTAAACTTACCAATTTGTTGTTATCAATGTAAAGTAATACGATCGTTAATTAACAAAATCATAATATCACGCTAGTTTCGTAGTCGAATCATGCATTTTATGATTATATGAATATATTGTTATTATTATTATTATTGATATTATTTAATTATCTTATTCACAGTTTCCCCCTTGCTAATCTGAAAACAACGTATTTATTAAAATATTTGACATTCTACAAATACAATATCTTGCCTTTGCAAATAATATTCCATATTAGTATTGAATCTTTCATATTAGTAAAGCGTAAAAACAATAAATAACATTAAGTACATATAGTCTTAGAACAACATTTTTTTGTGTCATCATTTTTATTCCATTCCTATTACATTATTCACATTCATTTATTTCCATTTAACACTTTTGCAAAATACAAGCGTAAAATCTCAAACCAGTCCATTTGAAAGTTCCATTGTTCGGATTTATTCTAACAGAAGCCACCCTCGATTAGATGCGGTCGTCTGACGGATCCAGTCTGGCGGATGGTCTGGAGATATCCTGATTTACGTAACGTCGGCGTCAGCGCGGAACGAGACCGCGGGTCCTCCCCCGGCGGCGGCGGCGGCGGCGGCGGTGGCCCCAGGAGGGGGCGGCGGGGCCCCGCGCGTTGCCACCTGGGCGGCGACGCGACGCGACGGCGCGATAAGCCATGACTAATGGAGCGCACCGCTCCGTGCCGCCCCCGAGCGTCCCCCCTCAGTCCGCACCCCCTTGAAGTGAGAACCCCACTTCGGCTTCGATGGTGTAACGGTTAGCCAATCGGATGGTGTATATAAATTCGCAGGTCCAAGCCAGATCGAAGTCGTGGATTTTTAAGAGCAAGTTTTTCGTACGCCTTTCTTCGGAGGAGAAATGAAGGTGTCTGTCCCATGTTGTAGATTTTCTGCATGTAAAAGATTCTCAAGTCTAAATGAAGCCTCAGAGCTGAATTCGAATCGCCTGTTTTGTCGTCTGATACCAGAGAACTTCTTTCCTTGTTAAATGACGAACGGATTATAGTAAACTTTATGTGGTCAAGTGAAAGAGCAAGCCTGATGTTCTGAACCTCTCCACGTAAAATAAGCATAACTGGTTTGAAATGAAATAAGCGGCGTCTGATCCGTAAGTCTTGCGTTGTTGCAGCACATTGTCTTACTCTTATTAAAGAAATTCTTTTCACAAAGACCTTATATCAAACTTGATTCTTCCAATATTTTACCCCGACCCCAGAGTACTTTTTAATTTCATTTTATAATACATTAATCAACATCTAGTCACTGAATATATTTGATTCGACAATAAAGACTTTCGTTTGTTTTATTGATTTTGATTTACCATCGAACATTGCAGAATATTGGCAGCTATGTGTAAAATTATATTAATTTTGTCTTATATTTCTGGCTAAAAAAGTTTTATTATGAATCCATAAGAGCACGAGTTTCATTATGAAGATCGTAATAACATCTGAATAGGTGCGATGTTCAGCTGTTAGCGCAGAGTTTTAGATTAAATAAAACAATTGCTTCAAAATGTAGGATTTTTTAATTTAATTCCCTGATCAAAACGAACGCTGACAAAGTGCTTGAGAATTGCGGAAATCGATTCTCGATTTTTCTTACTACGCGCGCCTACGTCTGCGATGTAGTGGTCTGGTGTGTGGCTTGTGGTGTTTTGAACGAGAATATCTGGTGACGTCACGGAGAGTACAAGAAATCGTGTCATGCGCATGTGTTAAAATATATCCAATTTAATCTCTTAAACACCGTGACAGATCTGCCATCTGTCAAGCTTTCATATTAGACAATATGTAACTGTCTTCTCTAATAGTCACCTTCGTGAAACAGGGGCGAAAACGGATCTGAAAGTGAAAAAACAATTTTAATGTTTATATTTTTGTAATTGAACAAATAAATTAATATCAAATAATCAATAAAATTCAGTTACCAAATGAAGAATGAGTTATTCGTATAAGTAAAATTTCAGAAATAGTTTTTATGAATTCCATGTGAATGTATTTTAACTAGGAACTTCAAACAGATTTGTATACGTTACATTTTGTGAAATTACTTTCTCAAAATACTTGAATAACTATAATATATATGAGGAAATGGAGGGGGTAGCATTTTTTCCTCTGGGGGCTGAAAACGCTGTGCTAAGCTGCTACAAACAACTCAAGCTGATTTTCAACAGCAACCGCCACTGACTCAGCCCCACCACGTCCTTCGTGCTGTTGTGGAGCTCTCCACTCGTCAAGTTATCCCTCTGTTCCAAAAGCCGCCACCGTTGCTCTGCTCCGCTGGCAACTTCCGCATCTTGTTTTGTATCCAGGTACCAACTGCGATGGCTCAGTGGCAGCATTGTCGATGCTTCAAAAGTGTTGCTGATTATGAGGTCTTAGAGTTGAAGTCTTGACGGTGGTGGATTTTTGATACCAGCTACATAGCTAGGTCGAACTCGTCTACTGTCTGGAGACGAAGTCTAGCAGCTGAGCGCTCTGACCGATAGTTTTACGTGGTTCCTTTGTTCAATACCTGGTGAATCCTGGTGCAGTACTGTTACTAACGGAGTATGGACACCGTGACATCTTTTCTTCCTCATTCTTGTCTCCTCTTCTTCCCTTATATACATAGACTTACTTGCACTATGACACATGTTGGGAGCTTAGATCTTGTGCCGGCTGGGAAGATGCCCTACTGTGAGAGATATCTGGAGGAGAAAAGCCTGCAATCCGACGTGCAGGCCGATTTCGTATCATCACATTTCGGCGAGAAAAGATCACCGTCACATCCTGGGGCAATATGCACTTAAGGGACCAATTACGTGGCTAGAAACACCAAATTATCAATTAGTCAACCAGTGTAGCCAAATACTGCCATGCCTGTCCTCATCATCCTCTGTTGTCTCCCGCTCTTCGAGCCGTCTCTCACTTCTCGCGCCTCGGTTAAATTCTTCATTTTTCATTGCTGTCTCTAACCATCCTTGCACTCTCTTCTCTTCCCTCCTTTCATTCATCACTCTGTCCACCACCAGGACTCTCACCCGGCTCGCGGCCGGCAAACTGGCAAAGAAACTCTCTTGATTGTCCACATGCATGAATGATCACAGACGGATAAGTATAAGGCATTTTTTCACCGGTATCCAATAATATACTCTGCCCGGTTACTACGAAACACTTGATTAATGAATGCTGCATTTTTTAACATATTTTATTCTCTTTAAACCATTATCTTAACTTGGCGTGTACTATCTACGTCTAACCCTTTAGACATCTTGGTGTCTTCTCATTCATCCCTTGTCACTCTCTCTCTCTCTCTCTCTCTCTCTCTCTCCACTCGTGATGATATGGCCTATCGCATAAACACCTTTGACTTTTACACGTAATTTTCCGTCGTGTAATGACGCTACCGTTATGTCTACAATCACCACCACCTCGGTCGTCCACAATGTCACACCCGCTAGCCACATCATCATCATCACAATCTCCTCTTCATAGTTTTTCAACTACTAATTCCACCAACACTAAGTAATACAACCTCCGCATTTCTTCTCATTCCATCCACACCGGTATCTTCATATCAGTCACTATAACCATGGTATCCTTAAGCGCCCATTCCATTCTAGAATCCACCGCCTCTGCAGAGTCCACGGCCTCCACCGTTGCGCCCTCGGCCAGCGCAACGGTATCAATCCAGCGATGGCAGCGGCGGATAGGTCGCGCGCGGGTGCCGCCCGCCATCAATTCTCGCATTAGGCCACTCGGCGCTCACTCGCCCTAATGCGACGGCTGCCTTGGGAGCGGCGCGCAGCCACGCAGCCACCGGCCACACTGCCACGCCCCGCGGCGCCGATGCCCTCCGCGTCCCTGCGCTCCGCCCCGCTCGGCCCCATTGCGGCCCGCCCCGCCTCGCCTCGCCACTCACCACAACCCCCACCCCCCACCCCATAATATCCAGCCATGGTGCGCCCAGCAACTCGCCGTACCGCCTCACTCCTTTTTGCTCCCCCCAGTCACGCTTCTCCACGCCATACGTTTCCCAACTACGATTCTGTCCACCATGCTTCTGCCCACTATGCTCCGTATCTTTCCTGACACGCTCCGTCTCACCATGCTCCGATCTGCCAACTCCGATCCGTCACGCTCCGAATCACGACGCTCGGAACCGCCACGCTCCGTTTCCTGACGGTCTGAAACACCACGTCATTCTCTGTCTCCCCTCATCATGTGTCGCCCCGGCATCCTGCGCCATGACCTGCCTCACCACGTCCGCATCACCACTATCCGCTCCACCAGTCTGCAACGCCACCTTTCACCACTCCAGTTTTCCTTCGTCGCCGTCTGCCTTGTCACGTTCAGGCCCTCCACGTTTCTCTCCGGCAAGTTCCGTCTCCCCCCGCTTCGCTCCAACTCACTCTTCCCCACGCGCTCTTGACCCTCCGCGCACGACGTTCATTACAACCTTCCTCCCCACTGCACAACGCTCAATTCCCCTTCCTCCCCTTTCTCCAACCTGGGCTTCATGAAGCCGCCTTCCCCTGCCCGCTCGGTCTTTTCTAGACTCGTGCAAGTTACTCTGTCCCACTCCCCTCAGCTCCAATCCACGCCGCCCAGCACTCCCCCGGCCTCCCCTCGCCACGGGAGACGCCACCCGCACCGCCCCCACGCCGCCCCCGCGCCGCCCCCGCGCCGCCCCCGCGCCGCCCCCGCGCCGCCCCCGCGCCGCCCCCGCGCCGCCCCCGCGCCGCCCCCGCGCCGCCCCCGCGCCGCCCCCGCGCCGCCCCGTCGCGGTGGCATCTCCGCAACGCATCCGCGTGATGTACTGCGGCGAGCGGCGGAACAGCCAGTGTGCGAATGCGGAAGAACGCGAGGGCGCACTGAATGCGACAAAATGGCGCGAGCCTGCGTGAAGATTCTTTTGTGCGTTGCGGTTTGCGACGCAGCCCTGGTGGAACGATGACCGAGAATTGATCAGAAAAGGGTCTAGGGACTTATCTTTCAGTCAAAGTATTCTATTGTTGGTAGTTAATGTAACGAGTGGAGGACATGACGATAGAATTCAAATTGTGAGAAAGTAGAATCTGCTTTGTCGATATGTTTCAGACTATCAAATGCAGGCCTGTATTCACAAATTAACATTTTTTCAAAATAATATTTTGAAAAATATTGGTTCTAACGTATTTTTTTTATTATATATTGTCTCTTGATATGTACATATTACGAAAATGTATATATTAATATTTTTTCAGGTCGTCCTTAATCGTCCAAAATCGTCCTTAATTAACATTTGTTAACCTGTATTTTACCTAGCCATTATCTGGGAAGAAAATAATGGACAACATCCATTTCCAACCAATCAATCGGTGATCAGATTTACATTGAAAACAAAAATCAATTAATAAGGAAGTGCTATGTAACAATTCAAGTGCAATATGATTTACATCGCGAATTCATCTCAAACAATTGGGCCTGTTCATTTTCATTCTCAATCAGCGACCGCCCGCTCTTCCATCGCGCCCGCCAGCGCGCAGGCGATATAACGCCCCGCGATAAAAAGAGCCCTGCTCGGGGCGAGCGGGGAGCTGCCGCCGCCCACAGTTGAAATGTGATTGAAATGGACCCACCGGTTAACGAGATGCAATTTAAAGTTCATTCCGGCTATTATGTAAACCACCGGTCTCATTCGGCGAGCGAAACCCTATTTGAACAACGTTTTTAAAAGGCCCCTGCCAATAAAACAATGTAATTTTATTAATATGTCAAATGTGACTGATATAATTTGAATTGAAAAGGGCACTAAGGTACTGTGAAACTTCCAATTTATTTGATGTTTTAAATGTATAGTTTTCACGGAATGACTGTAACTAATAAGGTCAAGTTGTGAAGAGTGCAACATTTAAGACAAATGAGACATAATTGCCTTTACCGAAATAAATTAAAGCTTCAAAACCTCACGAGTTTTCAATAGGGTTTAAACAATACAATTTGCGAGACTCATAAAAATGTTCATTCATTTATATTTTCCAAATACTCTTTATTTTGCTCGCCGGATAATCACATATCCATAAAAGCAAACTATTATAGTTTAGAATGTTGATTTCACCATCGGAATTCAGTCAAACTGTTCGAAGAAAATTCTTTGTAATCTTCTTTCATTTCATATCCTACAACATGAATTGCTTAACAAACTGACACAAAATGCAGGTAATTTTTGTTTATAACAACGAAAGAACAATATTACATGACAGGACACAGAAATGTCCGACATAGTTACTATTCACCAATAAAATACTAGAAAACATTTTTACTATTTTGTTCACTCTGTGTCCAAAAATTGACAAGGACAACATTGAGATTAAAAACCAAACTGAAGAACGAACTTCTGATAACAGATTTAATATTATTTTTGCGACACTACACCAGAGAGGAACGCCATGGCTCTTGACTGGCATGAGTAAACAAAGGAATCCAGAACTTCACTCACACAATCATCCATTTTGTTTTGACGCATCAACCAGAACAACGTGAAATGGATGAGCCTGAACCAAGCTTTATCGACGCTTGAAAAACCTGAATGGATCAGAAATTATGTAGTCAAACAAAGGGACGTGGAGAGACCATTGTCTTCTTCAGAATCCACTCTCCCTTTCTCTCCGCGTCAGCTTCAAATAGTGACGCATGCCCAAACGAGTTTTCAGGTAGATGGATATTAGCTTCATTTTTAACGCATCCGCGCTCGTTCACTGACTCGCCGTCCGCGTTCGTTTCGACGCCGCCGCAATACCTTCGTGTAAAAATGGGCTGTTCGCGAAATATTCGGACGCGGGGAAAACCGCAGTATTTTCCACCTCATTAGTTCATGTTTTACCGGTGAGATATTTCAATACAATACGCTTTCCCTGGCCGTACTCGTGGATTACATTGCTTTATTTCCGCAGGGTTGCCTTTCAGTCGGCACACAACCCCCTTCCCTTGTGCCGCCGGGGGTGGATCTATTTCGGGCGGCGGAATGGCCTTGGGTCCCGCGGGGCCGATCGGCCTCGTCGCGGAGGGTTACGCCGGCCTCCGAAACCCTCTCGGCCTGCCCCGGCCGGCTTCCGGGGGCTGTCTTTCGCGCGAAATCCGTTTCCGGGGAAGAGGGCCGCGGCCACCGCGGCGCCGCAGTCGACTTCGCCGCCGCCAATTCCGGGTGATCGGCTAAGACTCTCATTTCCGACCTATTGTTTGCCCAGCTGCCTGGCCGGGTGCTACTCGCTGACGATTCGGGTGGGTGATCAAACGACGGCTCCGGGAGAGAGAATTTTAATATTGGTGGAAATTGGGGAGGTAGATGAAGAAAAACTCGGAGATTTAGATGAAGTGCTTTAAAGAAATTTTGGTATTAAGAGAAACCCGTTGAGTGAATTGCGAAACATAATATTCTGACTTTTATTAAGGTATTAATGCTTATTCATCGGCAATAGTTATCGTTTCTAGAATTCTAGCTAGTAACAGCCTTACCTTTTACCTTCCACTACTATAAATTTAAATTCTGATTTTAGTCACTCTTTAATATTCTAACTTAAGAAACATGCTTTAGCAATTCATGTGAGAAAAATTACTAATTTTTTAAGCAAGGAAACAATTAGTTGTAAAGTAAAAGTTACATTAATGAATTAATATATCAAAACATTATATTTTTACCATATTATTTAAATGCACATAAGAAAGATTTTATTTTTAATAATCTGCACGATATGTAGGATGAGAAATTGTCCAATTGCTTTCATTAAAATTCTATTTAATGAAGATAATCCGTAATTTTTAAAACTAGGTATGACAGGAATAGATGGAGAGTAATACGGGAAATGCTCCATCAAACGTCAAAGTATTATAGCTTAGGGTTTCCGAATTGTTATCCTACTGCCATTTTCGGAACTGTCTTCTTTCCAATGTTAAGCAAATATATGACTGCCTGATCAAGGCAGACATCACAAACTCGATTTACAAAAGAGTGAAATCTTCACACAATAGATCCTACATCGTAGGATGGGAATGAGGCAGAAATAAAATGGCTGTGAATACACAAGTAAACACTTACAGCTCCTCATAATTGTTTTTTTTAACCGTTAGGATGCACGAAAACAACTGTTGTTTTGTCATAACTTATAATCAGTAGTATTATTTCCACTGATGTTCAGGTACAGTTAAAATTGATAAATTAGTCCCAATTATTCTAAATAAATGAAAATTTTGATTCAGCATTCAAATTGCATCCATATATGTGACACGAATTTACATTCATTGGTTTTGTTTTTCGGTCACTGTAATATATTCAACACATCTCGTTTCAAGTTCGTGAATTTTCAGCTTTGTTCTTTGTCGCCATTCATACACCTGTGCGTCGCTTGTCCCTGGAGATTCATCGGCACAATTTTTATAACAGCCAATATTTCCCGGCGAGGCTCGCAGCGACGGGTTTTGCGTAGCGGAAATTCGCTCCCAGCGAGTCGATCGCCGGTCGACGAGACAAGGCAATTCAACTCTAATTTTTTCGCACTTTATGAGAACAAGGTTTGCTCGCCCTCTCGCGCTTGCGTCGAAACAAATCGCCCAATCGCTCGAGATGCGTCGCTCCAGCGCACACTAAGTTTCTCAACATCGCCCTTTCTATCGTTTGCTATCTCGCTCTCTCTTTACAATTCCTGATGCTGAATCGAATTCTCATATTCTATTTATTTTGTGAATTTTCTCGTGTCTACTTTTGCTCCTTTTAATTCCTACCTCTTTCCTGCTATTATTTTCTTTCTGCGACCCTTATTGGTTCGCTGTCATCTCCGTTCAGGTTGGTTTCTCAACTTTGCACTTCACGTCAATTGTTAATCATGTTTTGTTTCTGTATTATCATTCAGAATTGAGTGATAATACAGAAACAAACTTTTCTTCCTCGAATTTTCATATTTGTTTCTTAGATGTGGTTTATTTTGCTCCTTCTTCTATCATGTTCTTTCCTTATGTGTCACTTTAGGCTGTAGTCTCCAATCTTGCTGGTTTCTCAACATCGCATTTCGCCTCATTTCTTATCTGTCTCTCTTCTTTCCGTACTTGATATGAATTATCACATACCATCTGTTCCTTTTTTCTTTCGAACTTTCAATTTTTATTATTTATTTTCTTTTCAGTCCTATTTTTCCTTTTTCTTTTTATCTCTATTCTCGTGTTATCTTAAAACGTAATACATATCTCTCTCGACACTGTTATTCCTACGAAGTTTATTCCTTCACCTTTTCTCCATCTCATCATTTCCCAACTTCGCCGTTGCCTACCCAAAATTTACTGCATTCGTAAAGTAGTTTTTCTTACACCGTTGTTTAAAATTAGGATTTTCATGCCGTTTGTTCTCTGGGTCAACGTCTGAGACTTATTTCTAGTGTTTCTCTTCAAAATTACGATTCCCCGCTTCTCCACTTCTCGTTCCATTAGTTCCTGAAATGTTTCCTCTTTGGTGTCTTCCTACTTGACCCTCTTTCCACTTGTTTATTTCATTTTCTTCATAATTGCTCTTTAGAGCATGGGTATATTATTACCTTTTCCTCTTCCTCCATTTCCCTCATTCACTCCTGATTAGTTTCGCTGCATTCCCTTCCATCCAGAATGATCCTTCTCTTCGTTCTCTCTTGGGAGAAGAGTTTCGCGTGATTTGTGATCTGCTCTCACCAGCAGCAATGATCATCGATTAATTTCCTATAAAAAGTACGATTTTTGAATGCATCATTTTGCTTCACTGCTGGAAGACTAACTGATGTGAGTGTCACTGTGAAAGGGACGTGTAATAAAACTGAATATAGTGTTGCAAATAATTTTAGTTGAACTAACCTCATTTGTTAAAATAATGAGAATATGAATTGAATGAAATTAATGCATCAATGGTAAATTTTTCGGACTGTTAATTTATTGTAGGAAAAGTATTTTCGAAACGTCAAATGCAATCGGGTAAAATTCTGTAGATATAGGATTTATTTCACTCACATGATCAGTCACTTAGAAATATGTTCTCGATGGAATCCATGGAAGCCAACAGAATATCGATATTTTGGTAAAAACTCAAAGGTAATATAATTCTCCAAATAATTAATTTGATTCTCTAATGGACAATGGTAGATTAAAAAAGTATGTCGTGGGTGATGAACTTTAGTTTACACCCCCACACATACTTTTGAAATAATAGTTTCTTTAAGTATTAACATGAAAAAAAGTTCGAGAGTATCTTAATAGGAACACTTCTTTAGTTGTGAAAAGATATGTGTATGGTAATTATTTTGAATAAATTGAGTAAAATTTTTAAAAAATGTCTTTAGTACTCAAGAAATGTACTAGTGAATTTGATAATAAAAAATATTGATGTCTCGACTTACTAATGTTACTTCTGTCTTTTTTTTCGTAGATAGTTCCTCTCAATAAATCTGTGTACTATAATGTACGCCGTACTGAATAATCAAGACTCGTGACGATTTCTTCGATCATGGTTAACGATTGCACAGCAGTCATCTTACAAAGAACTCATTGCCTGATAATGTCCGCCGGATGTCAATTTCCCTACCGATAACGACGCCCCAAAGATTCCTATGTGGCGACGCAGCTTTTTCGGGTGGGTAAAAGTCACGTTTCTCAACCAAACGGAAGTACTCTTGGCTCTAAAAAACTATAGGAGGCATCTGTAAAATGCCAAGTAAATCGCTTGGAAGCCATAACTGTTACCCATTCAGCTATTTTTCTTCAAAATGTTTTCACACCGTTTGCCAGACACAGGCTCTGAATACATGAGGAGCTGTTATTTACAGCGACAATACTTTTTGTACAAGCATGACAAAGATAAATGAATCTGTTAGAGAAGTCCTACGTAGGGTGGACATGTTGAAGTAGCATTAAATTACGAATAAAGCTTCTCAACTTATCATAATCCTTTCTTAATGCTAGGTAATTGAACATTCTATGTATACCAATATGTTTGCAGAGTGTAATGTTACCCGAACGGCTATACGAATTTTACAGAAAATTGAAGAGCAGATTCGAAGCGACTAGAGAAGAGATTGAAAAGAGAATAAAGTCGGAGAATAATATTCACTGAAGAACAGGATGACTATTAGAGAGAAAGTACCACAAGAACGGCAATGCGAAAAATATTTAAGTTCCTTTAGTAGCTTGTGTTATGTGAAAAATAAATGGCACATTATTCCACGCAAAGAGCGGCCATAACTCGCTTTCTCAACATTTCTAAGAAAGCAATAAGATGAATAATAAAATGAGAAAAGAATGTGGCATGGATGGACGGAGTCTGCTCCAAATATCATAAAGAGAGTAGAAGATATTTCCTTAATGATTTCATTGTTATGGCTCTTATTTATAATATTTCTAGTGAGGCATTCATGCTATTTAATGGATGGTATTTTAAATAATAAATACTGTTTTGATCATATTCACTTCTAAGATTCTTCTCCTTCTTCTAACAAAGTTAAAATATAGTTGTGGCTTGAAGAAGTAGAAGTGTGAGAACTAATAAGCGACACATTAAAAAACTAAAAAGAAGATTTAATTTTCTTACTGCGTCACTACAGGTCTGGCCGGGCATTGACGTAGCGTCCACATTACTCTCAGTATAGTTTCTGGTGCAACACATTAATTACTTCGAATAAATGTTACATCAGACTAACAACAATGAATTACATTATCCATACTCGTGTAATAACACAGATATTGTTACACAATAATACTGTTTAATATCATCAATGATAATTCTGTAGAACTGAGAATCACTGATGAATTTCATAGTGATAGTGGTAACAATGACAATATTAAACATTTGCACTCCTTTAAATGTATTTGGATTATATCATTGAATCACAATATTGAAATACACAGTTCCATGAGTATCGCAAATATCACTTAAGTTTTTCACTTTTATATTAAACGTAAATAAACTTCAATTTCCATTTTATAAACATTTTTGTTCTTTCTCAGTCACATACGCTATTACGCATTACCTTGGGAAGCTATGCTCTTTCAACGATCGGAATGTACGTAGCTGGATATTAAAAGTATTTATACATTTGAAAAAAAATGAAGAACAGCGTTATCAGCAGCTTCAAAGCTAACCACAGGTGGAAAAGAATAAGTTAAAACTTGCAACATTTTTTAGGTATTTTAATAATAATTAATCGAATGACAACCTTTGCAATAGCTTAGGCGCTATGATTCTTTCACACTTTCCCCTTAAGACGGGTGACGAGAGGGGTTGTCACTTTTAATATTTTGTAATCAATTCTCATATTACACATGTCCATACATTGCATACTTTTCTGGTAATGCATACATATTTAGTAATCAATATACTCCATCCTGCTTTTGAAAAATATAAGATTAAGACATTAATTTTGGCATGTGAGTTATGAAAAAGTCCTTGCTAATTCACGGAGCATATATTTCCATTTGCGTTGCCATTTCAAACATGTGAAAGTGAAACAAACGATATCGTATCAAATTCTGCGTTGATGTTGAGAGAGATACATGTCAGGCCGACACATATCCACAGCCGTCTGTAACGCATCAGTTGACACAACCAAATTTCCATCATCAAGACACCCTACGTAAATCTCGATTTCACGCTTGTCCGATTTTATGTTATTTATGAGGGAATGGAATAGGTAACGAAGGTTAACATTAAAATATTTCTCAGTTGTAGATCACATTATTGATCATTCCTTCATTCGTCTTGTCAATGAAATCCTCTTATCATAGAAAGCGAGTTACCATCTCGCTTTCCGAATTTCTGCGTACAAACTCCTCTTTGTATGGAGGTTTATTTGCGAGCACTCTCCACATCCGTTTCCAATTTAGTAATGGCTTTACGACCACTGCAATTAGTGACTAGGTAAATAGTGAGGAGAACTGTTTCCTCGGCCGGTTAGCAAATAAAGAAGTGAGTACATTATGGGGCAATGAGTTTGTGAGACGTACGCGTGAAAAGGGTGATTGGGGTAGTTTTCGGTGGACCTGTTTCATTTTAGGTGCTGAAGATGTCAATCTGCAAGAAGATACTCGCAAGGTTCACCCATGACAAAAATTACTTTATGAGTTTGGTTTGATATATTAGTGTTCATTCTTTGGTCTATCTCTTTCATACTTTTTCCCCTAACGTATGGTCTCTTTTCGGAGGCTTTGATGCGATGGGGAGATTATCTGGGATGAATGCCAGTATTCGAAACATTAGAATTTTGTAGTGTGTACGTTTTTTAGGGGTTCTAAGGCATTTAGGCTATCAGCTCAGCATAATGTAATGTAGTTGATGGTAGTGATAAATGACGTACTAAATTTTAAAAAAAAGTGGAATTAAATATGTATACGATATCCCACTAATGAAAATTTTCGTCATAAAATTAAATATATTCCCTGATTATGTGAAATTGTAGCTTAGAATTTGAACTTATTAGTGTTTGCAATTGTGAATTGTGATTAAATTCCGACATGGAATATTTATTTCATGTTTTATGCTTTAACTTTTATCAGAGATTCTCAACGATATATCGTGATATTTTATAACATTAATGTATTTATTTCGATATCTCGTTGTTGTAAACTGTGTTTCATCTGCTCGTTTGCTAATTAGCTGATATCAGATATTCTGATAATACAATAGGATATGAAAACTACAAACAATTCTCTGCAAAATGGTATATTTATTACAAAATAAATCTATATTGCGAAATAAATATACTTGTCTTCACCCTAATCCGCACCGATCTACTGCATTTGACCACGATCCACAGAAAAAGGTCTCGAAAGACTAGCAGTAACATCAATTATTTATTCCGAAATTCATGAGAACCCATTCTCCAGATTCTCTCTCATCCCGTAATCGCATTTTGCGAAATCTAGTATTCCGACCAGACATATTCAGTCCCCCTCGAACTTCACTGCACACGACCGGTACACAAATAGCAAGTGGCGCGGGCGGGGGCCGGGCCTGGCCGGGGCACGGCTCCGCGGCGAACGGCCTACGCTGCGGCGGCCACGCCCCACAAAGGGGACAATGCATATGAAAACTATTGTGCGAAGTTGGCGGTGGGCGAGCCCCGCAGAGCATGAACTATGCACCACGCGCCGAGCGCGCGCTCTGCTGGAGCCCGCCGCAAACGGCCGCACGCCACACTTCCGGGGCACCGCGCGATTCAGATTTTATCACTAGTCGGCCGCCGCGCTCCGGTGCATCCATTCTCAGGCGCAGAGCGCTGGATAACGATCTACCAGGCAGTTCTTTGCCCTTTCGGAAGTAATCAGGCGTTTTTGTAATGTTTTAGGAGCGGTATCGCACTTTCGGTTCATTAGACATATTATGCATATGATCTGGAAAGTGTGTGGAATGTAGAACGACAGAGCCTGCCACTATTTGTCTTCAATCTTTTTGTGTTGTAAGCATTTCTCTACAACAACGTATTAAGATCTTCGATTCATCGATAAAACAATTTTAGTTTATAAAATGTCATCCTGTCAAAATGGGCTGTTAAAACATTAAGAAAAACCTTTTCACAAATGCAAGCGGATTAGTGATTTCAGTACCTCGGAGGAGGGCTAATTGAAGACCTTAATTCTTAAATGACGTGTCTTCATTTCCTTTGTTTTCTAGTTTTACGTATGAATGTAATCTTAAGCTTTGTCTTCTTAATGCTGGCAAATATTGTATTCCAAAATTGCATTTCATCTAGGGCAAACAGTGTCCGTAAATTATTATTCCTTGAACTATAATGCTGATTTTGAATAATTCGCCTTTGAGAAAAATTGTGTTACGAAGAAGCGTCACTTTTAAAATGAGCTCTTCAATGACATTAAACCCAACCTTATACGTTAGAGACATAAGCATACATGGAAGAGAAATAAGTATCATTTAAAACTACTTGAAACTCTAAAAACACCCTATGATAGCTAGAACTCAGTTAGAAGAAATTTAGATAGTTTTGTACAGAAATTAAGAGGGTGCCTTCTTCAAATGACCACCCTCGAGCCCTCGAGGAGAATAATAGGCGTGGAATGCGCGTTGTGTATCCGCAGACGGGCGAGCGTGCAACGCTTGGCGACTCCTGTCGCAGGCAGACACAGAAATATACACACGAATACGTCTTGCTGCTCTTGCTCCTTTTGCGTGGAAATGTTCCATTTTCAAGGAATGAAAGCGCTTCTGTCTTCTTGTTCTTTTTACCAGGGAAGAGAAAGGAGTTTAGTTTTCTTTCTCGTTCTAGCGGCCAGGACGAGGCATTGCTCATCAACTGAAAGACTGAAAGTCATTGACGTATCCCTTCTCCAAGAAGTCTGTGTGTGTATATAATAGTTGCCCTGACGTCTGCCCCAAACACACACACACACACACACACACACACATATATATATATATATATATATATATATATATATAAGTTATAGGGAAGAAGTCAGGGCAACTATCTTTTTCTAAAAAAAATGTTATCGAATTACACAATTTTATTAGTTGCGTGAAAGAAATGCTGTAGTGTGTGTTCACAGCAATCGATGGCTATTTGACTGTCTCTATTAGCACAGAGAGCAATGTAGGATCAATTGTCTGACTACCGCCGTGCGAGATGAATGTAATCCTTTTCGAGCAGCATTCATACACTAAGATCGCCATTCATCGTAGGAGAAATGCCCGAGAATATCACAGGAAACTGGTGGAAACTATTGGGAAAATGTCCTTTCAAACCAGACAGTCGCGAGACGTTTCTGCGAGGACGCGAAGCAACCAGTGATCTGCAACGCACGTGACAACCTGTGAGTGCGCAGTGATTTGGCACGTGCGGTCATCAACTATTTTATGGCGATACCCAAGAAACCTAAGCTAATTGTCAACATTTTTCGAATTTCGTGTAACGATAAATTTCATATTTGCTGCTAATTTCAAATTCTTTTACTCTCGAAAAAAATTGAGGAAAAAAAACTATCCTTAATTTTTCAACACTCTCAAATGCGCGCCACGGAAAATGAGAGAAAGGGAGAAAGAAAGAAAGGGAAATAAATAAAGACAAGAAGGAAACGCGAAACAGAAATGAGTAAAAAAGAGAGAAAAATAGAGGAAGACTGAAACTGAGAAAGGGATAAAGTGAAAGAAAACGGGAAAGGAACAATAGAAAAATAGGGGAAAGGGAAAGCGATAAATCGGTGTAGTGAGAATGGAAGAAAGAAAGAAAGAAAGACAGAGAGGCAGGCAGAGAGAGAGAAAGGGAGCGAAAGAGAGAGGACGATGACCTCCTCCCCTGAGGCAGCGTGAAACCGAAGCGTCGCTGGACGCACCCTCCGCTGGCCCTCCCGCCCCTCCTTCCTTCTTCCCCCTCCGCCGTCCCGCTCCGCCCCCTTCCGATCTCGAGTTTCTTTATCTGCGGCGATCCGTTTCCCGCCGAGTACGTTCGGCTGTCGGCCGCCGCGGCACGGCGACTTAATCGACTGGCGCGGCGGGTAGGCGGCTCGGCTTGCTTCGCCTTAAAGGAGAGCTGGCGGCCAGGCGACCCACGTGACGCTGGCTGCACATCGCGACGACTCTTGGCGAGTCCAGAAAGACCACAGATTCCACCGATTTCATCAATTATGCACTCATGAACGAAGGTAGCTACTTTTGTTTACTGTTTACCGATTGGAAAATCGGTACTTTGCGCGACGTGCATCACAAAGCAGCAATTGTACGCCTACCACAATGTAATCATGACCATATAAAACAGATAAGCAACTTGTCTGCCTACTCATTTTCCTAGTTCACATTATCGCAAGACTGTTGGTAATAATTGAGCATGTACTTCCAAAAGTATTTAGTACTTGTAAGTTTATATGAATTTATACAAAAAATCATCTATGCAACTTTTACGAAAGTGTCTTTGGCGGGTTAAATTCCGAATTCCGCACTGGGCTCCTGTAGTCGTCCTTCATTCATAGGACGAAAATCACAAATTTCATTTTCTCCTAAAATCACTCAGCTTCAATACTCCAAACGGTTCAAGAGGCACACGTTCTTCTCTAGGGTAGTACTTCGAAACTTCGAGACACGATTATTTATGACTAATTATTGGTGCTTGGTCGGCAAAAGCACCTACCATAACGACTAAAAATCATTATTTATCAATTCAGAATTGCCCAGAAAAGCCACGTTGCACTTATGAGTACTTGCTCGCCAATAAACTCTTAACGAACTACAAAGTAGTTTGATCTTTAAGTTAGCACAACGTACGGTCCAAATTTTTCTCCATTTGTAGAGCGTAGAGTCAGTCACAAAACCTAAGATATTAACTACTTGACTCTAGCAATGCCCTATGAGCACTGCTGTAAGTCCATACTTCCATGTTTTGTTTCTCAATAACTAACACAGTGTTTTATTTACAGCAGTCCTGGGGTAGATAAGAGGGTTCAACCATGAGAGATACGAAAAGAAGTGTTCTAGGAGAAACTCGTTTCTATTTACTCATCCTTATTTCGTAAGAACAAAAAAATGTTGTATACGTACGCCGGAAAAGCGAATTTTCTAAAAATGTAATTCTTATTGCCGAAATCTATTGAGGCGAGAAGTCTGTCGGCAAACAATCCGTCCGTTTGTCTGTAAGCAGCAAACGCTAGCGCCAGAACCGTTCAGCCGATTTCCTTCAAAATTGATATTCTCTTATCGAGTTAAATGAACTCCAGGTCCTCTGAGTTTGAAACGGATATATTGAGTTTTGAGGGTACTTTATGTCAAGCCTCAAAAAAGTTTTCAAAATTTTCTATAAATGGCGCCAAAATGTTGAATTAAACTGTTCCCTCAAATAGCCTAAAGGCGACTCAAGAGAATGAGGCAAATTTCATTTTCATAGAAATTCCCGATTTTTCAAAAATTGTGAAAGTTTATTTTATACGTCTTCCTGTAACTACAATATTGAAGATTGAGATTTTTCTTGAATGAAATTCGTTCATTAAAGGCGTCATGAAATAGATAATGTATAATTTTTCAAAAATATGAGTATTTTCGCATAATTTCGCATGAAATATGAGCGATTTTTATTATTTTAAACAATGTTTTTTTCACCATTGTTCCAAATTTTTTCTTTAATATTTTTTCGCGTGCATCAAAGAATGGTAAAAAAGAGATTCCAACATATAATAATTACAAAATTGAATAAAGAGATTTTTGCTTTATACTTCGGTTTTTCTTTCTTGGCGCGTGGGGTATGTCATCAAAATGGAATATCTCACGGTATTTCGCGTCGTTCTCGGTTGTGCCGCTAAGAGTCTCATGATCTCACTGTATCGTGCAGTGCTGACGATCATGCGACTCTTAGCGGCTCAACCGAGAACGACGCGAAATACCGTGAGATATTCCATTTTGATGACATACCCCACGCGCCAAGAAAGAAAAACCGAAGTATGAACAAAATCTTTTCTAAACTATTGGCGCTACAGAATGGCACAGGCATTCCGGTATTAGTTTTCTATTTCCTCTGGTCTCGACTATCTATTTGGACTTGCCACATACTGTTGCCTGCTGCCTTCTATTGCTGCCCAAAGGCCATTTTCTTAATTTTTCGGTTTCCCAGTAGCAGAAACGAAACAAAAATATTTCATTAAGAATATTAAAGTGCAGTAAAACTTCATATTAAATGGCAAGATTATTTGAAAAATGTGGAGCCATTTAAGAAAATGGCGACTAGGCCCTATTGTAAATGTGAAATTTGAAGCTCTTTTTCACAGACAATTTTTGAGTTTTCGAAACACTTGATTAGAAGTCCTTTGAAGCACATATACAAAACTCGCAAATACAATAGCGTTTACATATTGCAGGAAATGTGCATATTAACAATGTGAGAGATCTTTAAAAAATATGACATTTGTGTAATCTTTTTAAAAAACAAACAAGTAACCAAAAATGAACATTACGTCATATTAACACTATACGTTCGGAAAGTTTGAAGAAAAACTTTCGAGTTATTTATGACAAAATGGCATTTGAGCGTTTCTGAAAATACAGAATTATGAGTTCGTTTTCACAGAAAACGGTTGAGTTTTTGAGAAACTTTACAGGATATTATTTAAATCACATGTACTCATAAATATAATACTGTAAAATAATTGCCGTTAATGTGAATATTAACGACGTGAGAGACAAGTCAAAAAAATAATTTTTTGTATTTATTGCAAAATCAAAAGAATAGCGAACTATGGCGTTTATGTCATCTCATAAAGTACATTAGGCACTAACCCTCACAAAAGTTTAAAGAAAAAATTTGGAGCTTTTTTGAAAAACTTTGGTTTTTTTATTTTTTTAAAATAGCACATATTGAACGCAATATAGCGCGTAAACTACTAAAAGTTTCATATAATGTACATGACCTTAAAGAAATAACTAACTTCGGATAACAATTTTGATTTGAAGGAAAAATCTCTATCTTCAATTTTGAAGTTGGAGGAAGACGTCCAAAAAATATTCAAACTTTTACAATTTTCAAATTTCAGAGTTAACCGTAAAATTCGGATGTATGCCACCTTAATAAGTGTATTTTACTTTATGCTTACAAGAAATTTAGAGAAAACATATGAAGTTTTTTTTGAGAAAATTTTGAAAATGTCCGGGGGGCTTCATGTAAAGTACACCCAAATTTTGAAAGGTTTTCAAAATCTCAAAGCTTCGATTCGAGCCAAATGAACAGGTTGAGACAATTTTTACGCGTTGGCCCGATTTGGCGCGTCAGAGCGGCTGCTTGGTGGAGCGGTAAGGCGCACGGGTGGTTAACTTACAGGACCTAAGCGAGAGTCTCTGCACGTAATAATTCTTATTTGCTAGTTGAAAACACTTTTGTATGTTCTTGTATTAGTATAATGTTGCGGAGCAATTACAAATAATGCGAGAAAGTCTGTGCTGTTATAGCACTACTAGTTTCGTCTACTTCTCAATTATGTGATCTGAAATAATTCCGGGAAATAACATGATATTTTGTCTATAAATGCAATATTAAAAAAATTCTTTCTATTTTTGGTGAGGTTGCTTTCATGATCTTTCGATCCTTTTGTCGATCCACTCAACTGAGTTTTCAAAACCTCCTTTCTTCGTGACTTCTCTAGGCATTACACTTCGTCTCCCTTCCTAAATTGCCTCTTCACTTTGCCAAGATGGAACCCTCCTCCTCGGTGGCTTGTAGGTCCAACTCAGCCAGTTCTGTCAATGTATGCCATTGGACCATCTCGTCTGAGAATACCCGATTCTAGGGAAGTGTACCGATATCAAGAAACTGAAGGCAGGATGACACATGGAATTTGGAAGGTGATACATGGTGGGTGGGTGAGTCTCGCCATGCCACAACACTCTACGACAATGCCTTAAGCAGGATTTGCACTCACAACCGGTACGAAGTGCGTTCTTGGGCGCAAGACACTGCGCCGCCAAAGTCTTCCAGGAATGGTAAGGCGAGAGTTGGAAGGTGATACATGTTCATTGTGAGTGCTCTACCATGTCACAACACAGGAGCAAATGTCCATGCCCAATGTGAAACTCGAACTCGCCAGCTTTTGAGCCGAGATGGTCAAGGCGCATCCCCCTTAACGATCGTAGCTACTCAGGTTGGAAAATTTAATTAAATAATTTCGCCTTTGAGACACTTTAGCTGGGTAAGAAACACTTTAATAGTGGAAAAATCGTAATGTGAAGAATAAATAGTAAAAACTTGAATAAAGGTGTAATAGTGCTACAAATTGTACACTGCAACGGTCTTGATAACAGATAGACTCAGAACGTCATTATTTGGAAGAGTGATATAATCGATAATTGAATCGCTTATATAAAAAAGGTGATTTGTGTCAGGCTCGGAGACGGTTGAAATCCTGAGTCGTAACGGCAAGGCCTTGGCACAAAAAAAAACGCGGGTTCGAATAGCGCCTGGGGAAACACAGAATGTTTCTCGCACGATCGGATTTCACACCTGCAAGGGTTCGTTGGCCAACAAAGGAGCGCTATCTAGGTACGGTCATCTACAAGACTAGCATGACTTCATAATACAAGACTAGCATGTTGGAAACCACAGGCTTCGTTAATGCATGTTAACAACGAAAATTCAAGAACAGATGTTCAAATCGGTTATCCGCAACGGGGATAGATTAGATGAATTATTTTAAGTGCCACGGTGGCCGCACCTGGAGGTCTTCCCAGGAACAGTGCCTATAGATCCAGTAAGAATGAAAAGACAAAAATACATCCATCTCAGTAGTGGTTCCTTCGAAGCCTCGAAAGAGGGAAGATGTTTAACAGGTACCTATAGAATTTTGTGTGACTTTCGAGTTTGCAATGATTCCTTATTCTACCGAGATAGATGCCTTATTCGGTGTGATAATGTATAAAATTTCTCAATTTAAGATTTTAACTGTTACAACTTACGACGAGTATAAACAGAATATTAATGTATCAGATACTCCTTTTTTGAACCAAATGAAATGGACAAAGATTGTTTGCATAGTGCTGAATGTACGATTCGGGCTGCAAAAAACGTCATTTTCAGCGAGTAGATCGGATCGAAACTTTCCAGCAATTCAATGAACTTGATGTAAGAGCTTGTGTTACTTATATTTCGCACAAAAGACATCAATTGACACTACAGTTTGTTCTTGGATATCAGATGACCAAAAAATATAAGAAAAATTTTAAAGAAATTAACACTGCTGGTTGAACTATTTATTGAATACTTAGTGCCCCCGAGTGCTTTAAAGGCTGTGGTCATTAGTCCCATATGAGTAGAGGATGTTATATCTCGGGAAGTGGCGCTGTTCCTCCCCCTCTTCTGGGAGACGATGTCCGGTGCCAGCTCCGGCTGTGAGGATCTCTGCCAGCGGTGCATAGCAGTAGAATGCCTGCCGTACGCCTAAACCTACCTCGCACTTGTCTCTTACCGGCAGGAATTCACCCCGGTTGGGCACCTTGGCGTCAGCCTCTATCCGCACCCCCGCGGACGTACCAGTACACCCTTGGGCTGGATCAGGATCCCGCCGGAACGCAGTTTGCCCTCGTGGCAACCTCCCCATTCAATGGCTGGGTCTGTGGGCCGCCCTGCCAGCTTAGAGCTACTAGCTATCCAGGCTCGTACCGGAGTCAATTCAATGCGCCACTCACGTGCGCCGGGACAAGTCCCCCTCTCTACGCCCAGAGGTTCGAGCCACTTCCACGACGAAGCAAAGAGCCCAACAGGGGACCACCCGAACTAAGGTTCGTGCGGCTTGGGGCTCCCTTCCCGTCTCCTCACTACACCTTTAGGCTATTGACATTAGCATTGCCAGAACCTGGGCAACCTGACGGTAAGTCTCAGAGTCCCGCCCGACTTTTATATGTGGATTCCAGAGCATTCCAAAGAATCTCCTTCACCCGATTCTGTCCAAAGGTCGACGCGCCAGGGGCCCAACTGGTGGATTATCGGACAACGCCCAGTAACCAGGAGTTTAGCATCGCCTCCTCCTTGTGCCCACCTTGAAACTAATTACATCAGTGCCGCCATGAAACTAAGGATCCGGGTGGTCGTCTTCAACTTTCCACCAGAGGTCGTGTTTACCTACCACAACACAATCCCCCGCACAGTCTCGTAAACACATTTACCTAATAGTAAAAGAAAATTTTCTATCGACTGTATTACAATTTTTTCGCTTTCTTACAACAAATACTTTATTAAATATGCAATTTTTGTTCCGAATGAGTGATTAAATGGTGCAATGATTTTCAAACTTATTCTGGAGCCCGCCACTGATGCCCCTCCTTTGGTGTTCCCTTGGTAAAGGAATGGCGTTGGCATGGCGTCAA
The DNA here is from genome assembly GCA_031308135.1 of Acheta domesticus. Taxonomy (NCBI): domain Eukaryota; kingdom Metazoa; phylum Arthropoda; class Insecta; order Orthoptera; family Gryllidae; genus Acheta; species Acheta domesticus. The sequence continues at coordinate 55,978,081 of JAHLJT010004567.1, forward strand.
TGGAGAAAGAAAAAAAAGGTATAGAAAGTAAAATGCAAATTCAATGAATATGTCGATCGAATTAAAAGCGTACATATGACTCAATTGCAATGAATTTCTGGGTTTACGGTTTCAACATAATATCACAACATAATGTCGAAAATATATTGGTTATTTTCATACAGGTCATTTACTGACCCTTTGTGCAGGCAATTTGAATCGGGAGATCCACGCAGAACTTGTCAGTCTCAGTCCGCCAGCTTGTTCGGGCCTGTCTGCCTGCGTTACATTGCGTCTGTAGAGGCCGCTTCGAGTCTGCTAGCACCGGCCGCCGCCGTTGCCATCGCCCTCCGCCGCCGCCCCCGCCGCTGCCCCCGCCGCGGCCGCCGCCGTTGTCGTCGTCTGCTCTGCAAACGACCCAGCATAGCGCCCACCCCGACCCTTTCTCCTTCCTCCCACCCCGTTCCTCCTCAAACTCCTCTTACTTTTTCGTCCCACCCCGTTCCTCCTCCTCCCACTACTTTCATCTTTGTCCCGCCCTTTTCATACGTCCAGCTCCTTCCACCCCGCCCACCTCTTTCTTCCTTGTCCGACCCCTTTTCTTCTCGTCCCGGCCCCTTCCTCTTCACTGCGTCCCCTTCCCGCCGCCTTTCTACAGGTACTTCTCCAGCCCCTCTCGTCCGTCCCAGCCCTCCCTACCCTCCCGCCCCGCTCCACCCGGCGTCTCCTCGCAAACGACTCTCCGCTACCGTTCGCTTCACTCAGTCCGTCAAACCCCATCCTCCGTTCTACCCTCGCTCATTCATAGTTACCACCTCAATGCCCGCTCCGCCGCCCGTCGCCGCCCGCTGGCTTCCCGCATTTGCCTCTGTGCGCTATCCGGCTCTAAGTGCTCTGTACGTCTCATCCAACCTCCGACCACAACGTCTCCTCCACTCCCTCACGAGCTCAACCTCTCGCGTTGCTTTTTGGCCTCTCATTTTTTTACTCTTCCACCTTTTCTTCGAATACTTAACTTTGGTTTCACTCTAAACTTCTTTTTAAAACTTATTTAGCTATTTTATTCTATTATCATACTCATTGTTTCCTTATTTTTCTTTTTGATGTTAATTTTACTTCTCTAATTTTCTACTCTTCCTTGGACACCGTATATCCTCGAAGGTTTTTTCATCTTTTTCTTCTCATAAGTGAAAATACTCAGCTTCCAATCCTATTATCCACCTGTTTGCATAGTTCTCCCCTTAATTTCGTCGTTTAAGTTTTATTATTTCAATTTACAAGACATAATGAGTGTTTCGTCTACCTATGGAATCTTTTCTATAACCTCATAAACTGTATTTCCAAATTCTTCCTATCCTTTCTCCGTCACTTCTCACTTCGAGCCTGTATCCGTTTGCCTTGGGTCTCCACTTTTCGCCTCGCGTCTATACGTCGTCGCCGTTCGCCTTTACCCCCGGCCTCTTTCTCCGTCCAGCAAGCTTTCCGCGCGCGCCCGCGTCCGCCCGCGCCGCCCCTTCGCCCCATTTGCTTGCCGGTCCCGTGCGCTGGGCCTAAGCTCTCTCGCCAGCGGCGCCCCCCATCTCCTCCTCCACCTCCCCCTCCCCCGCCGCCGTCGCCTTCACGCGCCCCGGCCGCGCCCACTTACTCACACACAGCTGCCCCTCCCCCGCCTTCCCCACCCCACCCCGCCCCGCCCTTCCCGCCCCGCGCGGCCGATACGTTTCCCTAAACAGCGCGCCGTGTTTCGAGCGGCGGCTGCGAAGGGCGCGGAGCGCGCGGGGCGCGCGGGGCGGGGGTTGGGTCGCGGCCAACTCCGTCGGGGGCCAAACTTGCGGCTCCGCGGCGCGGCGCCCGGGTGTGCGGGGGGGGAGAGGAACGGGGTGGCGGCGGGGAATCTGTTTTCCCCGACATCGAGCAAACGCGGGCTAAACTCCGACCTGCACCGCGGCGCCGGTTTATGTGTTGCCGCTAAACCTCTGCGGTGGCGGCGGCAGCGGCGGCCGGATACCTGGTGGGCGCATGGCGGAGGGTGGGGCAGGCGGGTGGGGGCGGGGAGGCGCCGGGTGCACTGCGACGGACGCGCGTCGCTGAGCGCCGAAGCGATTTGGCCGCGCCGGGAGCCCGCGCGGGGCCGGCGCGAAGTTGGCGTCCCGCAGGGCGGCGGGCGCGCCGCGCAGAAATGAAGCGGAGAGGGAATTACTCCGGGCGCGTGGCTTTGACGGGATCTTTGTTTCCGGAACTGCTCCGCGAGGTTAAGTGACGGTAATATCTTTAATTTGTTGGGGGTTATAAATCATGGAGCGCGAGTTTTGTTGCTATGTGAATTTTATGGTTTGTAGGTTGATGAAGTGTGGACATTTTACGTACTGATTTTATTACGTCTACATGCAACTAATTTTATATTTTTCTCCTCGAATAAAAATTATTGTGTTTTTAAGAATTTGTAACAGACCAAACGGAAACGCGATTGATTCCCAGGGAGTATTCTTACACAGTTTTATCTCGTATATCATCATGCTCCGTCATCAAAACCAAACTTTAGAGATGTTACAGAGATAATATATGATAGAATTTTGTAAATTGTAGCAGAATGTAAATAGAAAAAACTTGGTAAATAGAGTTAAATATGAACAATTATACATTTCATTGATAAGAAAAAAGTACGCGAAACCATCAAGAATTATTTTATTTTATTATCGTTATTATTATTTCCAATTAACAGAATGTATTAATTGCTTATCTTGTACTCCAATCGGTACGTAATACTTATTAAGTGCATCGCTTTTAACTCAAAACTTTGACTTCGAAAAGAATTTCTTTATATGAAAGATACTACTAAAATGAAAAAAGTCCTACGAAAACATGACTTAACACATGAAAAATACATGACTTAAATTTCCTAATATTGTTCATTTTGATCATGTAGTACATCCAGTGAAAATGCACAAAGAAATAAAATTGTGTAAATACATTTTAGCTTCATCAGCTTTTTAATAATATCTGTTGATATTGCATTCAAATAAGGACGTACATTAAGGCTAGAATTTCAACTTCAGTGAAATGTCTCATTTTCCTTGTTTTTGAATAATTTTGATCAACCGTTCCCAGGAAAACATTTGAACATCTGGCATGAATTGGTCATCACTGTCAACAGTCGCCTACTAATGAGCTTGCTCATTTTAAATTTTAATATACTTCGATTCCATTTACAGATCCGCATTTTTAATGGAATGAATTATTTTCATGATTTCAAAGGTAGTAAATTACAGATTCTGACAAACTAAATTTATATTTTTTCACATGCAAAAGGGTTTAGATATTTTCCTCTTTAAGAAAGGCTATTTTATTTCCTTCAGTAATGTACTCATAAGCATATTTCACGCAGAAAGTAAAACGCAAGGGCATGCAAATTGATGAAACTTTAGGAGTACATGTTGTACTGCGATACAGAACGTTACTTCTTAAAACTGCTGGAAAAACTTCCGCTGGAAACTTTTATGAAGAAATGCTTAGCCCGCGCAAGTAGCCTCCTCATTTCGCATAACGCTTTGCTCGTCTCGCCGCGTGGAGTTACGAGGCTGCGCAGCAGTTACGGCAAGGGGGTTGGCGATAACGAGAGTGGCAACGGTGTCGGGAGTGGCCGCGTCGACAGAAGCGGCGCTGCTGCATTCAGTGGTGCAGAGGGGAGGTGGTAGGGGAAGGTAGAGATGACGGTAGTAGGGCACAAGATAAGTCCCAGCGGACAAGTGTTGTGTCGGAGTTGACGATATAGCACGGTGGTAATTGCTGATGACGTAGTGGTTCAAGTCTTGGAAACTCGTGGATTTAGTGGATGTATTGTAGGGTGAGTGAGAACAGTGAGAAGCTAAGGTTCGGTAATGAGACATGAAAAGAAATGGAAAGGGTGGCATTTCCGATGAGGTAAGAAAGGCGGTTGAGAACGCTGTTGGAGATAAGATCATGAAATTAGTTACGAGTGGGTTAAGACTACAAAGACGGTGGTGGTTCTTCACGCTCACAACTCTAGTAAAGAGTGAGAGGGTATTGACGTATATGTGGTAGTGGATTGACAGCAAGGACTCGACGTAGATGTGATGGTAGGAAGTGAAGATTCAATTTGTATGTGAACGTACGTACAAGTATGTACAAAAAAAACACACGTACGTATACATATACGCCCGCAATGCAAGAGTGAGCAAAGTCTGGGACGGGAACTGAAATAGATATAGAGCTGGGCGGTGGCGCTTCAGTGGCAGAAGGTCGTTAGGCATTGAGGTTTGATTGATTTGATTTATTTTGTCAAAAAACAATAAAAGTTGTATGTGACGTATGTGGGAGGAGTTGAAGGTGCATTCGTGTTATTCAGCTTCAGTATTTCTTACCCACCTTTTAATAAAAAAAATAGTTGTAGGATGAAGATAGAGGATGAAGGTGAAGGTACTGATGAGGTGGAGGTGGATTAATGAGGTGGAGGTGGGTTAATGGCGGAATGAGGAGGGGAAATACTACTTCTGAGATGGTAGTGGCTGCGAGCTCAGGGACGATGGAACAGCTCTCATTCCGCGGTTTCTCCGATCACTACCAGGTGAATGCCGGATCAATACCTTCAAAATCGGGCCACGAACTGCGTGTTCTCTTTCCTTTCTCATCCTTCCCTTTTCCATTAAGTGCAGGCACTGCTTCCACACATCGGGAGACCAGTCGAGATGTTTGACCTTCCCGGCTGCGGCGGTATCCCACTTAGGGAGGAATTCAAAGAGGGAAAATCCTGAAAGCTTCCTGTAGGTCGGCGCCATATCTTACGTTCCAACGGTCGAAGAACATCGGCACATCCCAGAATACAGCTTGTACTAAGCTTAAAGGACTAGTAACCTAAATAGTTGACGCGACCGAACACAATAAATTCTCACTTAATGGAAGTAGAGAGGCGGTGAGGTACACAGGCCGCGCCTGCGGCGGCGGGAGCGTCAGCAACAGGAGATGAGACAGTCGCGGAAGCTGTGGTAAAGGCGGGACCGGGAGCGGGCTCGGAGGCGGTGGCGGGCCCGGGGGCGGGGCGGGGGAGGGGGCGGGGTGGGGGAGCGGGGGCGGGGAGGGGGCGGGGCAGGGAGGCGGGGCGGGGAGGCGGGGCGGGGAGGCGGGGCGGGGAGGCGGGCGGGAGGCGGGGCGGGGAGGCGGGGCGGGGAGGCGGGGCGGGGAGGCGGGGCGGGGAGGCGGGGCGGGGAGGCGGGGCGGGGAGGCGGGGCGGGGAGGCGGGGCGGGGAGGCGGGGCGGGGGGGCGGGGCGGGGGCGGGGCGGGGGCGGGGCGGGGGCGGGTCTGGAGCGGTCGTGGTGGCGAGGGCAGCGGCGGGGGCGGTGGAGGCCACGTAGGAATGCGCGCGCGCATTTGCATGAGGCGCTGCAAAAGAGGTCACGGGGCTCATCGCGAGCGCAAGAGACTCCCCTCCCCCTCCTCCACCCCTCCCCCGCGCTTTTTAGCAGCAACATCCGCCAGCGCTGCTCAAGGCTCCTAGATTGTTGCATTCGAGTCGAGTTGTACCAGGACACGATCTCAAATTAAATATTTGACTTACTTCTTGAAGTAGCTTGGTTTCCTAGGATTTTCACAGATGATCCTAGCGTGGTATTGGTTCTTCACGAAGACCACACAGAATTCTTAGTGAATTGTGATTATTTGCATGGCGTAGTTCCAAAAGCCTGAGTTGCGGATATTAAAAAAATTGTAGGCATACTGAAGTTGCAGAGTGAATGCGTGAAGATCGTCATTGTAATGCAGTACTTTTCATTAATTGCTTAATATAATTTTTCTCAGTTATTTATACGTACTATACATTATTCCATTTCTTCAGGAAATCAGGCTCTTAAACGTCACTCACGTTACTTATACTTACCTCACAGCTGAACTCGACCTCCCCGACGTTTAAAAAATATTTGGGCGACATTTTCATAGGCAATTCTCAAAAATCATAAATTTGCATTTACATTAATTCAAGATTAAGTTTTAAAGAAAAAATTTCATTCATAAAAATCTCTATCATCAATAATGTAGTTTTGCAATGTTTTTTTTGCAATTTACGAAAATACAAACTGCCGAAAAAATCTGGAGGGTTTTATGGTATTTTTGGGAGAATTGGAAAATTTTCATTATGATAACTTTTGAAAATGTTGAGGCTTTAGGGTCCCCCATATTTGATCCGCACCGTTTTGATCTCGTAGGGTCTCTAATGCGTTCCGATCGGTCGGGGGACATAAATTTTCGAGAAAAACGTCTGAACTGTTAAAACGCTTGAATGGACCACAGACTGACGTTTTGCCATCCAATTTTTTGGTTCAAAGGGCCTACAAAACAAGAATTCCGGCTACAAAACGTATTAGAGAAAGCAAGTTTCTAGATATAGGAAGAAGATCTTTCACTTTGTTGATGCCAGGGACATACAATATGTGTTTTTCCCTCGAAAAAAAATGCAGATATTTGCCGCATAGTTACAGTGCTTTGTCTTTACCAAATACCTACGTAGTAATGCAGAAACTAAAATGTAGTAACGTGAGAAAGTACGAAAGTAGAAAGTCTATTAGTTATCAATAAATTTTTGCACATGTGTATTTTATAATACATAAGAAGAAAATCATCTTATTTCCTTGAACGGTAAACTTTATTTATAAGCATTTCAGACCCATCTATCCTGTACTGTACCATCGTAACAGCACGCAATATATTCCTCGGTCGAGAGCTTCCAACTTCTACCTTTTTATCCACCTCAAGGTCTCCCCTGTGTCCAATTTCATCCCTACTCTCCGTCCGACACAACAGCCCCTGCGTCCGATCAACTGCACCTCCGCCGCCGCCGCCGCCGTCGCTGCGACCTCGCAAAGTGCCAATGCGGCGCCCGCAGGCACAACCCCTCTCTCTCCGCTTCGCCTTCGCTATGCCCGGGCTCTCCTCCCCCTTAGCCTCGCCCACTGGCGAACCCATCCCCGTCGCCATCCCAGCCGCCCACATGGCCTCAAACCTTACCATCTGTCGCCTTGTTGCCCTTATTCACGTAGCCACACTAGCAACTCTGGCCCTGCTCTGACTGCTCTTTCGTCAAACCCGTTTTCCCAGATCTCAATCCGATCTACTCTTCAAGACAATCTTCTCACTTATCCCATTACCAATTTTCTCCAACCTAGCATTCCTCGTCCAACCTTCTTTCATCCACTTTCCCCTCGCCCACACTCCCTGCGCCCATTTTCCTTCTCTTACTCAATCTCCAATTTCCTTCGCTCAATTATCCCACGCCCACTCTTTCCTCGCCCACTCACTCTTTACCCACTCGCCCATCACCCATTGTCCCCGCAGCCACCCCCTCCCCACCCACTCTTCCCTCACTCATTCTACCCCTACGTACTCTATCCTCACTCACTCTACCCTCACCCACCACCTTCACCCACTCTCCCCACACCCATTCTCCCCGCACCCACTCTCCCCGCATCCATTCTCCCCTCACCCATTCTTCCATCACCCACTCTCCCTTCATCTACTGTCCTCTCACTGTCACTCTCATCGTTTCTCACCTTCCCGAGTTTCCATCACTGACATTTCCTTTGGACTCTCCTTGTCAGTCCTCCGACTCTCTTGTCTTCCCTTCCCTCACTTCGACTTTTACATCTTCCCCACTTTTACATGACATTCGCATGTCCCATGGCTTTGCCGCTCGGCAGCGCTGCTTCCGCCACCGCCGTCTCCGCCATCGACACCGCCTCCGCCACCGCCGCCGCCACCACCAGCGGATCCACTGGCCCCGCCGCGAGAGAAAACTCGGCGCCTGCGGCCGCGCGCGCTCCCGAAGGAGTCGTTTGCATAACCGCAGGGCCCTCTCTCGCCGGCGACGCCCGCGCCGGCGCTTCCGCCTCTGCCCTCTCCCTCTCCCTCTCCACCTTCCTTCGGCCTTTCCACTGGCAAAGCATAGCTACTCCGACACTTCCCTGTTGCGCGAGATTACTCTCCTCGCCTCCTTTCCCTTTTCTCCTCCGTTGCTCTTTTAAAGGACTCTTACGCAGCCTCTGTCTCCTACGTGCATGCTTTTTCGGTTCGGTAGATAGAAACACGGACTATTTGGCTGTAGATTTAAAAATTCTTTCCCAAAAAGTTCCACAGTTTTGTCATTGCCTTTCAGTTTTGTCCACACCTTAGTACAATAAAGTATATTTTTTTCATTTCATTATTCCTGTCTCTTTCAAGAACAGTGTCTTTCTACATCGTAATTCGCACTCTTAAACATCCACATTCGATGCAACCATTTTCTCATTTTTTCTTGTATGTTCTTGTTCAACACGATTAGTTGTATACAGACCGTGTAGCTTTATTACGCTTTGTGAACATTCCAGACCCATAGATTATTTTGCCCTGTAACTCTCTTTCCATCGAAAGGGCTGTGACCAACCTACAGAGCTCCACAAAACGACTGTAATTGAATTCCGTCGCAAATCGCCCTCCGTTTTAAATAATTTCCTTCGCCGTAATTGCGGGCCTGCCTCTCCAATCCGGTGAACGACGTTTTTTCACTCCGAGGAACGCCCTGGTGGAGAACGGTTCTCTCACAACATTTAGGTTAGATTGGAATATTTTCAATGCGGTCAGTTCATGGGTCATGTTGTTATTGCGGTTCCGACAGCGTCTACTCTACTCTGTTTTTCTACGGAGTTTGCGGAGGTTTTTCTATGGAGTTTGCGCTACTCTGAAATTAAATTTAGATTTACACTATTTTTTTCTCTTATTAACAGAGACTAGACCCCTATGAGTAGGTGCTATTATATATTCCTGCAGCCTAAAAATCTGGGAAAGACTAAATTAGGGGCCCAGCGCAGAACAATGCTTTAAGACACGACCAAAAACTCTTCACAACCAAAGTCAGCACAGGCAAACACTTAAAGTCCATTTACATAGATAAATAATGTAATTTGATACATCTTAAAATATAAAGCAAGCACCACGATTACACTTGCTCCCTTCCAATAGGGAATAAGCGAATTAATCAAAGAAAGAAGGTACTAGTTTAGACGAAAATTAACTTTACTGTAATGAGCATTAGAGACAAAACACCGCTAACTTAACACTAGTTGTATAATGCAGTGTAATTTACCCACAAAAGGCCTCTCGGAAATCGGAAAGCACATTTGCCTGCCCCGTGCAGCAGGGGCTCTAGCGTGTGGCTCCCATAGGTTATGGGACCGCAGCGCCGGCGGCGCCACAGGTGAACGACCTCCCGCCGCCCCCCCCCACGTGGGAAGTCGGGAGTTTGGGAGTTGAAACGACCCATTAGAGCGTGTCGCCTCGTAAAGTCGACCCGACCACTATCATTACCCCTTGAAACGCTATTCGAAGAGGTGTAGTTCAGAACTAATAAACTAAGCGAAGAACGACCGTTCAGCGATCTAAACCCTTGCACGACGTCTCTTAAAAAGGAATATTGCGGTTGGGAATGTTGTTAACACCATTCGAATGTATCGAGAAACCTATAGATTATTATGGCCGTTACCTTATTTTTGCAGTATCGAGAAGTTGTTTAATTTTTATGACCTGAATCTCTTTTCTCTGCCTAAATAACTTGCATTATAATAAATGTTATTCATCTGCTTTTTTCTTGAACTATCAGTTGTTCAGTACATAGTACTGAGCACTTCAAACGTTTAACTACATTGAAACTTATTTATTGGCATCCAGTCTAGAATAGGAAGAGACCATAGAATGCTATACCCAGTTTTATCAAAAAATAATTTAATGTGCTTCTGGCATTCTTAATTTTAGATTTGATATACAGAATATTTCAAATTGGTAATATTTAAATGTATGAATAACAAATCGCAATTGCACAAAATGTGTATCATTAAATATGATGAAGTAAGAAGACTTCATACAGCATTCCCCCACTTTCTCGGAAATTTCTATCTATTTAATCTTTGATTTACTTTACTAGACTCCGTATAAATATTGGAATTTCGTTCTCATGAGCGTTTCAAGACGGTTGCGGTCTCCATGGAATCTAGAGCTACAGGGCGAAGGAGCTTGTGAATTATTCCTTCTCTGTTCCTTCCGCAGCCAACCGAAAGTCGCCGTTTACTCCAATGTGGTTGTTCCACCGGCACACACTCCACCGTCTCTAATTCGAGTGGATTTTTCCATTGGTCGTTTAATTGAATCTGACGTCAAAAGTCACGTGTTATTTTCCATTTGGACATCAGGATGTCAGGGACAACCACGGATAGTGTAGTGAAAAAATGACTTCTATAGTCTTCAGCACTAAAAGTTATGAGATATACAAGATCACGCTTTGTTTTTACATCTTTCACTAACTTATGAATATGAAAAATTGTTTATTAAACACTGGTACACGGAAGTTAACTGGTACACAAAGCTCAATCGATTATTTCATTTTATCTCCACAAATGAGAACTGAATTACTAATATTCCTAACATTACCGTTTATTATTCAAGGATATTTACCGCGGAATTTTTTTCTTCTTCCATGTTTATTTTATTTTCATGCAGAATGTGCATTTCATTATTTCCTTTTCTCATATTTTTCGGTCTTCTTTAATTTCTTCTAAATGTTTTATTTTCTTTCATTTCTTCTTTATCTTTATTTCCTTTTTATTTTTTCTCCTCATTCCTTTCTGCTTACTTTTCCCCTGTATCTTTATCTGTTCTTCCTTGATTATTAATGCTTTCCCGTTTCTTCTTCTCTTCTTGTACTGTTTTCCTTTCCTCATCTTGTCTAATTTTCTCTCAATATTCTTATCATTCAATTTTCCTTATTCGTTGATTAATGGACTGTTAGTGGTCCCAGGTGCGTCAACTACTAAGGTCATTATTCCCGTAAGCGCAGTGCATGTTTTTTGTTAGCAGATGAGTGTGATCTTCCCCTGGTGGATTGCGAGATCCGGCGCAGACCTTCCGTCGACTAGCGGGGTTTTTCCAAAACAGGTATCTTCCACCAGCGGGGCACCGCCCCAGCCGGGACAATCTCTAAGCGCCCGACCGAACTCCCAGCATGTGTGGTAATGTAGTGCATGTTCGTGTGTGTGTGTGTGTAAGGAGTGAGAATGGAACAAGGAAAAAGGTAGGAAAGATATCGCCGGCCCGTGTCCCATTTGTTTGGGTACTGCTCCAGCATTCGTGTAGTTTTGATCGGAGAAACCTTGGAAAACTACGAATCAGAGCAGCATGCCGCTAGAATTCTCCTCCAGACAGCAACTGAATTCGACCTACCTGAGAAGTTAGTGTCGAAAATCCTGCCGCCATCGGGACTCGAACCTAGGACCTTTCGGTCAAAGACACTGCAATGACATCACTGCACTGAGCCACCTCTCCCGGTTTTTCTTATTCGTGTTCTTCCGTCTTTCTCCATCGTATTTCGCCCGGGGGGGGCAGCCTGAGGCGCGGCGCGTACAAGAGGTCGCGACGGGCGTCGCGGCCGCGGCCGCTGCCGCAAATGGGCTCCCGGTGATCGATGTAGGCACAAACACAATCGGACATCTGCCCCTCGTGATTTATTGATGCTCGCTGCGAGCGCCTCCCCGCCACTCCTCGCCCCCTCCTCGCCGCGCCCTCTTCCCCCGCCGCCGCGGTCTGACGATTGTGAAGGACCTCCCGTGCCGAACTCTGCAATCGCCACGTGATTATGACAAATCATTGTTTGCGATATTGCATTAACTGCATGGCATTGGTAGAAAAATATTCTGGATTTCGACTTCACGCTGGTTCCAAGTGTGGCTTGTTGACATAAATCGTGAAGTTAAAACCGTGTATGAACGGTGAATGTTTTCACATATGTTTTCTTTGTCTGATTGTTCGTTTTGTAAAAGGCACTTGTGAATTGGCATGCAGAATGTTCACGTGTATGGCAGCGTTCAATTTATATCAGTGACGTTGAGAATCAAATTTAACGGAGTAATTTTGCACTTTTCTAAATACGTGTCAACTTCATTTTTCGTTGTGTCCATTTATTTACGTCGAAACGCTGGAAGCAACGTTCCCATCTCTACAAATTCACTCCGTCTAGCAAGGCTAAAAAAATCGGTGTATCTCAAACGCGGACCCTCCCCCCGCGCATTCGCGTGGCGTGGCGCGCGCGGAGAAGGGCGAGGGAATGCACAGGAGCGTGGGTGTGGAGGGGGGCGGGTGCAGCTGCACCGGCGCACGACTGGTCGATAGAAGCGCGGCCGAGTGGAAGCTGGCACCACGGAGGCCTCGGGCTCCTCCACCGCACTCCACCTCACCCTCCGCACCTTCCACACTCGTGGCCCCGGTACAGGACCTTGGGGTACCCTTTCTTAGCAGCACTTCGCGCTCGTCTCTAAGCGGTGAACGTATTACTCATACGGCGTGAGTCAACCAGTATGTCAGGATTCATAATTCATTTGAAATAAAAATGAAGATATTTCACAAGACAGCGTAAAAAGTAGTCTAAACTCTTATGAGTATTATAAACTATTACGAACTTAAGAAATTAATTGCTTCACTAGGTATTCTTTTTTTCTTGCTTATTTTCATCGATTACTCTTGCTGATGATTGGTGTTGTTTTAAATAGGAATATTCATTTAAATATTATTGGACCACTCGTATTTACTCTTTATGATGGGAGGATATTATTATTTAATTAATTTATCTGAACGAATTAACATAATTATCTACAGTATGTTAGAGTTTCAACTATGTAACATTCCTAGCCTTTCGAAAGATATGCAAATCCCATTGAAACAAACATTAGCGATGTCTTTAAGGAAAACTGAATATTTCTCTTCAAGTCTCCAAAGACCGTGAAAGGTCAAAGATAATAACACCCAAAACTACTACTAGTAGCTATGAATTAAGTAACGTTCAAATGCGACAATTATATAAGACAAATAGCACACGACACGCGATAACTTACGTCTTTGATAATTTTGAAACGTTTAATAAACCGACACAGTGCTCGCTGTTTTACGAGAACAATCGTCATTGTAGAGAGTAAAGTAAACAAATGCTGCCATAATGTTGGGTTAACGATTTACTCACGGTGCAGCCATAAGATCGGAATAATATTGTGATCCCATTATTTGAAGTTTCTGAAAATACCAATAAAATGTTCAAAAAATGTACATGACTTTAATGAAAGAACTCACTATGGAAAACAAATTTTATTTGAAGGGAAAATCTCTATTTTTAATTTTTCAGATGTAGGAAGACACCGAAAAAATGCAAACTTTTGCAATTTTCGAAAATTCTGGATTTGCCTGAATTTTGTGAAAAATTCAGGATGTGATTCAGGATTCCTGATTTGAAATGGTGGATCCTGATTTCCGTGAAATTAGGATTTATGGCACCTTTATAAGTGTATTTTACCATATTCTCATAAGAAATTTAAAGAAAAAATTTTGAGCGGTTGTGAGAAAATTTTGAAAATGTCACTTCATGTACAAATCATGAAGAAATCAAATCACTTCAATGTTTCCCAAATTTTGAAGAAAGTTTTTCAAAATCGCGGCGCCTCGAATGGAGTCAGATTGATCTGGGAATATCAATTTTGGAAGAAACCGTACTTATGGTTTAGTCGCTAGTGATGTTCACAGACTGACGGGTGGACGAGCGGACGAACGCACTGACAGACGGGCGGAGGAACGTTTAAAAACATTTTTTTGGTATCAGGGGACCCCAAAACGAGTATTTCCGTTGAAATCTAGAAATCGATTTTTCGCAGCATTACATAATTCTCCCATACTACGTTTAGGAAAATATATACGTATTATACATACGTATGTATATTTTCTTAAATACGTATGTATACGGGGAAGTAAAAATTTACCCCTTATACAACTTGTTTTTACAAATACATATAATTTCAAAAATTGTTTAGATATTAGTGAATAGTATCATATAAATAAGTATTGAACTTTACATGGTCACGTTAGCATATTTCGGAATTCCTTCCGCAATCTTTTCTAACACAGAGAACTACCCGAGACCCTTCCATTTTCCCTATATTCTCTTAAAGCCTCAATTAAAATTTAAAAACATATTTTTCTGTTCTTATCTAACAATTTCACAGGGCAGAAAATCTCGTCTCCCTCACACAACACCCTCTTGCCTTTTGTAACCCGGAATTTTACACCATTTCATCATCCGCGAGGGTGTGCCCTTTTTTTCAGACTAGAGAATCGCACAACAATGAAACTTTTAAAACAATCAGTCTCTTCTTTCTTTCAATCTTGTCTTTTAAATATGGCGACTCATTTCTGGTTTCAGTGGTAAGAATATTACGAGTGACACCCATCCCTCCACATCTTTTCCACGAATGCATCAGCCAGAATGAAGCGCGTTGGAAGACCCATCTTACCCGACCAGACAAATTGCATTTCTCCCACCTGCAGCAACTCACTTACGTTCCGACTTTTGTCTTGGTTTCTCTTTCGTCAGTTTTTCATCAACGAGGAAATAACCATAAGTGTGAAGTGGACAGACCTTGTTCGAGAGAAACTAGTGGTATTGCTCGTAAGCTGCAGCCATCCACCCGACATGTCTTTCGATATTTGCCCTCATGCCCCGTTCACCAATTTATTAATTAAACAGTACTCACAGGGTGATCTCTCCTACTCCATACTAAACGAAATACGGAATCATCTCATTCTCCTTAAGCCATTGCTATCTCTGTCTGTCTGTCTATCTCTCTCCCTCCTTTACTCTCCAATTTCGCCTCTGCCTGCTCATTGAGCTGATTGACAGCGAGAGTAAAGTTAAAAGAGGGCGACTTCTCTCTCTCTCTCGTTCTCGCGCCCGGAGCATCATCTTCTCCCATCTCCAATTCCCGGTGCCGTGCCCCCGCCCCTTGTCCCTCCGCCTGCCTGCTTCGCCATCTCACCGCCGGCGGCGCGAATTGGGCTCTGGCGACGAGCGGACGGTCGGCCGCGCGCGCGCGCGAGCAGCGCGCTCTCTAGCGGAAAATCGGATGAATTGCTTTAAGCTCCCCGCGCGGCCAAACGGCTGTGTTTATCGCGCCGTATTTCTGCAATCAGAGCGAGTAGCCCGATTCCACCGCTATCTAGATTAATTTACTTAATGTTTCGTGGACGGCCGCCGCTAATTTCTTTAATTATTCGTAATGCTATTACCGAAACCATAACCAACACATCGCGCTAGCAGGATTTTTTGCGCACGAAGCTACCGCGCGGCTGACGGTGGCGTTTATGGACTCGGTTGTCGTGCGTTCGATTGATCGATGGTGGCGAGGCTACCTCCGCGCCTGCATTTCTCTCTGTCACGTTGCGGCGTGCGGCGTGCTCTGCATCGCCGCGAGGTCCCTTCACGGATCCTGAAAGGCACCTCAATTTCCATATCATTGGGTAGATGTTCTTCGCCCTTTCTCTGCTACCTTTCTCTGTAAACACGGTCTTCGTAGGTGTTATAGATCTCCAAGTACGGTTTAGAATACAGGTTTGGATGACGCTTAAAAGGAAATATATTATGTAATAGCAGTCTAGAGTATTTACTTTGCGCACCAGGATATCGAAAAGCTGGAAAATTATATGGATATTGCTTTCACACTAGCTGTGTTTTACTACCTCGAAACGTATTGGTAGCATAATTTTGATAACACTATGGGACCTACCACACAACATTATAAAACATCAATAGAATTGAATTCTTAAGATCAACAAATAATCTCCTCTGAGAATATCCCTAGTAACAATTTACGTTCATATTTATCTGAAATATGGTAGTCAACTTGTATTCTCTAATCTCAATAGATTCTAAAATCCGAGAATCTTAAACACAATTTTTTATTAACAAACAGCATTAATACAATTTCTGAGACACCTATTTATTTTCTAAGCCAATGTGTCACACAAGACATAATTTACACACACAAGACATATAACGTAATATTCTATTGCAAACAAAAGCTTCTAAAACAATTGTAAAAATGTCCTCATTTGAAATAAACTGCCTGTGTTATTTCAAGGCGTAAATTCGTTGGCATGCTGAGATAAGAACAATTTCTTGAATTATTGAGTTTTCTCCGTGTACTGCGACTTATGCCGATTGTAAAATTTATCTGGGAGCAGAGCCGGAGAATTGTTAATTTTAAAAAATAAAAATGATGTGAAAAGTGTTTGATGGGTATTAAGAGCGATGGTTTAGTAAACTAATTAAATAAATATATAAAAGTATTTTAGTGAACCTTCTTGGACTAAGTTTTTTCTTTTTAAACAAAATGTTAATGTTTTCAACAAAAAATAGTAAGGTGTGACCTTTTTCTTCGCAGAAGTTGTTGTTGCAGGAACATCTGATCTGGACGTCGAGGAGAGTAAACATGCGTGTGAGTGGTTTTTTAACAAGATAAAAAATAGTTCTAGTTCTGTTTTTTAAAAGCTATTTAAAGGAGTGACGAAATTGAATATGCGTGTAAAGAAATAAGGAGATCTGGGTGGGAATTAATATCAACATTCTGGAGGAAAGTCAATTCATTTTCTTGAATGTAAACGGTTTCGAATGTGTAGTGTTTTCTATTTTAGAATTTCTATATTTATTTCTTGTTTACATTTGAAAATATTATTTCTTAAGTAATCATCCTCATGCAATTCAAAGCCTTGGGAACATTACAATCGGTTCTGTTATACACCTTCCGGTATACTGCGGATTTCAGATGAATATATCTCCTAAATAACTGTGCTTGTTCATGCAATATCTCTTTAATATTCATGCAAGTGTAAAGCTTGTATAGGTATCGCGCCAGGTTGTCCACAGTAAATAAATTTTCTCATGTTCGGTATTGCTGATGTGTCCATTGTTCGTTGTTGCACATATAAGGCGGTACATACGCCACATTGCTGTTGTCACGTTCTGCACGGGAAAAAAGGTGCCTTGAAATCTAATTTTACATTTCTCGAAGCAGTTACAGTCTAGATAAATCAGAGCCAGAGAGCGAATTACCTCATCCATTTTCCTCTCCCACTCTGAACCAGAGCAATTTTTCTGCAGGAGAAAAACTGACCTTGGCAGTTAGCAGGTAGAAAGATGAACTTTTCTAAAAATAGTGGAGCATGAACAAAAGTGTAGTTATTTTACATGTGTATTTTAGTTATATTTGGTTATTTAAAGACACGTGAATAATTTAATTTGTCATTATCTTCATTGACACGTTGCGCTTTTATTTACGCATTTTTAATTATACGTGAAACAGAAAGATTGAAACAATTTTCAAATTAAAAGACGCTGATTACAATAGTTTACGAAATAGGTATATTTAGTCTTTTAGAATTATTCAACACAAAAGGTTACGAATGTTTCAGTATCTTTGCTATGAAAGCATGTAATGACATGCACGTCTGAGAGTTTTGTCGTTTAGAGTAAAGTTTCAGTACGAAAAGACTATAATTTCTAAAAATGATATGCAGACTGTTGGCACGAATGCACCTAGCGCTTAATGTAGATAAATACATGTTCACTTTTATTTTACATGTTTCATTATATTGAAGTCCTATACAGACTGATACGAAAAGCAAATTCGTACCAACTTGGAATGTGCAAGCTTGGCGACCTCCTCCCAAACCCCCTTGCGGCGACTGTGGCTGTGGCGCGCCGCGCCGCGGCGTGACGTCAGTGTATGCAACCCGCAACGCTTGCCGGCGCGGCGCGCGGCCGCGGGGGCGCCTGTCGCCTGGAGCCTTGGGGAACGGGTGGTGGGCCTCGCACGCCTGGCTGCCAGTTGCACAGAGAGATGGGCAAGGCAGCGCCCTAGCCCGCGCCCCGCTCCCGCCCCCACCCCCACCCAACCTTTGCTGTCCCGCGCTGCTTCACGTTCCTTTGCTCGCGCAGAGTTGCAATCCGCATGACCCCTGCCCAAGTACGTCACCCAGGTAAGTCACCCATTGCAGACTCGACGAGCTTGTGCTTTCTGCAGCTGTAATCCAGCAGACATGGTGTCATTGCTCCCTATTTTTTCTTGTTACGTCTGTAATTATCCTAGATTTATTTTTTCACATCCCTATTTTCATCTACTACTCTATCACACTTATTTAAAGAGACTTACATGCTGAAGTTTGAGCATTTCATTACCCCAGCTTGTCCAATTGGGAAGGAGGTACCTAGCAAATAATTCCAGGCAATTGGGTTCTGCAGATAAATATGAAGAAAGAACATCTGAAAGAGAAGGTTTATGTGAGTGAATAGCACTGGGCACACTGATTATTATCTTTTCATCTTTAGGTACATTGTAACATCTAGATGTCTCAGAATTACAGCCAAAGATAATTCGTTCATATGATTGCTTTTTACGAGGATCTGCAAACGCACGTATGGGTTCCCCTGAATTTGTTACTTTTAACGAAATCCATGTTCCCACATATTTCAGTCTTTCTCACGTTAATTGTGTTCCTTTTACTTATATATCCCAAGTATAATTTTCGGTTATCATACCAATTATATTAGCTCTGACATGTATGCGTCGCTTGTTAGTCGCTCTCTGATCGTAAGATCTGCATTTCTTCAATCACTTCTGCTTTCCATTCTTCCTCTTCTTGTTATTTTTTTCTTCTCAAGATACAGAAAAAGTATCTATCGATCAATCACTTAATAATAATTAAACAAATAAATAAATATAAATCACAATTATTTTCTCGCGTGTCTTGAATTTTCCCCTGGTTTGAGCCTTCTTGTGACGCCTGCACATCTCCGCTGGCTCCTCCTCCACATGAGCTGCACTCTCGCCGCGTCCTCTGCTGTCTCTTCCGTCCAGGGCCTCCCCGTGGGACGCCGCCCGCCCCTCCCAGCGCTCCCCACTCGTGCTTAGCGGAAGAATTATGCATGCGAGGGCGCTCACAAGTTGTTGACCCGCTGAATGAATCAGTGGCTCTAAATATGGCATGCGTCACTCTCCTTTTTTCTCTCTCGCTTGCTTTTTCGGCAACCGCTGTGCATACATACGCCACTGCATATTGGTCAGAAGACATTTGAATGCTTAGAGCGTCTGTGGACACGGTACTCGTGATTCATACATTTTAAGGTTTGGAGGACGATTTGAGATCCCTGATTTTTACAATAAATAATATACAATAAATAATACAAAAATTAAAAATATAAACTTTCCTTCATCTTATATCAAAATGATAAGCAATGATGTATTTATGTAGCACAATCAGACAGAAATTTATCATAAATCGATTTTTTCGGCATGAAATCTGAAATTTTCGTCTCTGGAGTTCAAACTTCTGCAAAACAAAATAACTTTTTGTGTACTACGTATTAGAAAAAGTAAAAATGTCAAATTTCCAAAACTGTGATGGTTCGGTACAGATGGAATACTTGAACCTCATTGGCAGATAATTTATGAATGAAATAATCTAGTTAATATAACTCTAGTTTCAACAAATGACTGATAAAATTATTGAAATGTTGGTCTGCTGACACTGCTGGACTGCGTGCACTGATTTCACGCCGACCACAGCCAAATGAAATTATTGTTCTTCCTGCGCTAGCTGAGTAATGATACTCGGTTGACATTTTGATGCTTGTTTGGCAGCGTTGTGGAAACGATAACCGCATATTGATGACAAGTCTCTGACAGTTATTTTTGTATTGAAACTGCTGTTATGATCTACCTTAACTCCCCGTTTAATTAGATGGTTTATAAACTCATTACAAAAGTTTTTAGCCGATATTTTGTATCGTGCGATACAATAGTTGTTATGTGTGCCTTTGGAATATCCTGTAACTGGAATTTTGATTTATGAATTTGTAATATATTTCACAGAAATGTGCGAGCAAAAGTACTGCAGTAAAATGTTTCGCAGTTTCAAATAATACCTCTTAAATGTGTATTAAAAAAGTATTGGCAATGAAATTTCTGTATTCACACCTGTATTCATGAATACTTATCTAAGATTTTTATGCAGTGCTTTGTGTTTTCTAAGGACCTAATCTCTAATTTTACACGATATCCGTTTAAGTTTCAGCATCATTAACTTATCAAATATTTATAAAATAGTGTAAAGTGTAAAGTAAATAAATTCTATGACTGAAAAAATATTTTATACAGTGAAAAATGAATTGCATATGCCTTTTATAGTTGTTTTTGTTTTTTCAAACGTGGACATTATTCAGGATTTGTGTGTATATTAAGAATAATAAATCTAACGAAAATACAAATCTGTGACTAAATTTATTTCAATATCTTTGTGGTAATACTCGTAAGTATTTAAGTTAAATTTTCCCACATTTAATATAAATCAGAATTACATCATAAAAATTAAAATTCACGGGCTTGATTGGAAGAATTCTTTTGATAATATTTATTTGCAAAAATTTATTAGATTAATTACAAAACCAAAATATTTAAAGGTCCTTGTAATATCTTTACATGCATTACAGACGTATTCAAATTATTAGACTAAAGAACGTATTTTTAATGTTCCTAGTTTCAATGATATAAAAATAGAAGAGAAATGCTTAATATCATATTTGATTTACTGGTTTCCTCTTTCTTGATTGTTTTTAAGAAATTTCTCTTTCAGTTAACTCCCAAATCAATTTGTTTTTCATTGTTGGCAACATTTGTCAGTTTCCCTCCTAAGTGTGTTAGTGTAAGCTTGCGGTTACACGTACTCTGCAATTCTGTCTACAGTGTGATTGGAAGTTCATATAGTGAAATTCGGTTTGGTTTTCATTTTCCATACCTCTTGCTACATTACGCTGACATTATAAAGTCTGAGAACTTGATTATAATTAATAAAGGGAGAAATATTGAAGAGAGCAATATAAAGTAAGGTTGTGGGAAAGGAAAAGGACATTTCACCTAGGAAAACTGCTGTTGTGGCAGCACTTATTCTGAAAACTGGTATACACATCAGGAAATTGCTAACAGAATGAAAATATTGCAGAAAACTGTTAGCAGAATCAAAATCTCATAGCAGGAAAGTAGTGAATGCAACTCAAAGAGGGCAGGAAACTGTGGACGTAAGAGAAAAGTCAGTCCTAGAACAACGAGAAAACTGATGATGATGGCAACATTGAACCGTAAACTAACGTCCAATGACTTGAATCATCAGCTGAAATGTTTTGGGGATGCTGTGACTCCCTTGACAGTGAGGAGGAGGTTGTGTGAATAAGATTTAAAAGCATGCCGACCAACGAAAAAACAGAAAATCACTCCAACAATGAAACACAAGAGACTACAATGGGCCAAACAACATCTAAAGTGGACGAGTGAGGACTGAGCAAAGGTATATACAATTCCATGACAAATTATAGGAGAAATGTATTGCAAATTAAAATTTTGTGTTGCAGATTGTGATGCTTTATTGGTATGCAATAAATGCACATTTAATTTTGAGGTCTGTGCTGGGTCAGAATATTTTGCAAAACAGTTATTTACATCTTTATTACGATTATGATACTTTAGTGACGAATCTGTAATCATCGTGGTGCTAGAAAGGAATCAGTATGTTTGTAGGAGACCAGGAGAAGCTTTCAAGTCTGAATGCGTGCAACAATTTATGAAGCATCCAACATCCATTATGGTATGGAGTGTGATGTCAGTGAAAGGTCCTGACAAATTGCACTCTGTCGAAGGTACAGTGCGGCAAGATCATTTCAAAAAAATCCTTGAAAAGGAACTATTTTTCCAAATTAGAGAGTGGTTCCCTAATGAAGATGCCACTTTTATGCATGATGGAGCATCGTGCCACAAAACCAAAAGTGTCTCAAAATATTTGGAAGAAAAGCAGTTGAAAATGTTACCCTAGCTAGGAAATAGTCTTGACATGAATCCCTTAGAAAATTGATGGGCTACTATCAAGCGAAGGAAAAGGAAATATAAATAACTACCAGACAAGAACTCGTGCACAAACTATAGAAAATTTGGTACTGCGACAATGAAATTAAAAACTCATGTGAAAGTTGGTAAAAACCATACCAAACAGGATAAAGGTGTTGATTAGGAATAAAGACATGCACACCAAGTATTAAACGTATCAATATAACATGTACACAGATGTAATCTTCAATAAATGCAAATATTTTGCCGAAAATGTCTTTAGTCTAATAATTTGAACACGTCTGTATATCTCTTGCAGGCACTAATTTTGAAATAGCATTTTAATACTGAATATGGAAATTTCATATAGTGAAAATTCTACCACTCTTATTTGATCCTAATTCTTAGCCAAATTACTTTCAAGAGTTGTTCAAATCAAAATGAAATTTATCGACTTCAGCATTTAACCATGCTTTTTAATTTCGTTTGAGTGAATTTACACAGTACCAATATTCCTCACACTTTTTATAGAGTGTGTAGGGACTGCCCAGAAAAATTTTTAGAGTAATGCCTGATGAATACATTTGAAGATTTGAATCATAATAGAATACTCAGTTGATTTGTTATTTTTATCTTATCCAAAGGGATTTTGAAAAAGTAATTAATGTTAACGGCAATAATAGATGAGCGATATGAGCACATTTTATTTGCAGGTTGTAAAGGAAGAAGCATCAATCCAAAATTTGTAGTAATCTCAACGGCACAAGCTTGCCGAAGAAGCGTCGTCCCCACAGTGACTTCATTACGAATGCCAAGGTAGGGATCTATCCAGCAAATTCTTAATTTCTTCCGAAATGAAATCAAGAGCAGAGGGACTTCATTTCTCATTTAAAATCTAGAACCTTTCCGCAAAGGCGGAGGGTTTGGCCTTTCGTCCGTCGCGAACGCGTTATTACGTCTCCTCCAATTTCAGCCCCTTCTTCTACCTCTCCGCATTTAATTGTTATTGTAGACGAACAAACTCCCAAAGCAGACCGCCAAACGACCTTCTACGCGTCAATGCACGTCTTGGAACCTGCTTTTCAAAAATTCAAAGTTTACCCAAGGTTGATAATGAAGATTGCGCCTGTCTGGCGTCGTACTCTTCTGTAAATACTCTTTCATGCTTACTTGTAATGAATCCTTTCTATAATGCCTCGTTTTATGAAAAACATGGCTCTATAAAATGTATAAAACAATATCTCCTTTCTATAAATATCAGTGTTTTCCTTTGGTTGTGAGTTGTGCTATAGTTTCTACGTTTTATTACTTTTGGTTGTTTGAAAGTTCTCAGATTATAATTTTGACATATTGCGTCGAGGAAAATTCTTGCCCCTGAAGCATTAGTTCAAGAAGCAGCATTTCAGAGAATCGTTTGTGTTGTGGCTATAAGCACTAACAGAATTCGATCTCAGAAATTGTACTGCGTTTCGTGTTTCGTGAAAACTATCTTTGGTAATGTTTTATTCCTGATGTCTTAGAACTGAAGGATCAGAATGTACACAAAATAATAATTTTCTATAGTAATGTCTATACACTAAATTAAAACTGATATAAATGGGTTGATATATTTTTTTAGAGAAAGATATAACAACTTAAACTAGTGGTGACACAGAATGGGACAGACTTTCTTGCACTAGCTTTCTAATACCTTTGCTGTAGTCTAGATTTTCAGTGTTGTTTAACCCTCACCCCTGCGGCTACCTGTTGGCGTTAAAATAACACTTTATTTTACATTTTTTTAATTTTTGGGTCCTCTATTACCTTATTCAAAATATAACTTTAAGAACATAAGAGAAGAATAAAACACATTCTTGTATGAACATTTTATTGATATACTTGCAGTCCTTCTTCAGAAAATGTTTTAGCGTTTCTGAAAATGTGCAATTATGACCTCATTTTCACAGAGAAGTTTTGAATTTTTCGAGAAACATCATAGGAAATAATTTGAAGCACTTTTACTACCAAAGGCAATATTATATAGAAAATACCGGTAATGGAAATATTAGCGCCCTGAGAGGTTTTTTAGAAAACTACCTTAGCAAAGTTTTTGAAAAATTAAAGTAATAAATCATAATGGTGTAAATGCCATGTAATTTAGTGCATTGATCACTATCCGTACAACGGTTTTAAGAAAATGTTTGAGAAAGTTTTGTTTGAGCATTTCTGAAAACACGGAATTTGGAGCTCATTTTCGACAAAAAGTTTTGAGTTTTCGAGAAACTTCATAAAAAATTATTTGAATCATCTATATCAACAATATATTAATGTTTAAAAAATGTGTATAATTTTTGAAAAATCTAATAATACATCAAAATGACGTTTATGTCACGTCACTCAGCACATGAAGAACTATCGGCACAAAATGTTTAAAGGAAAGATCTCGAGCTGTTTTTGGGAAAATCTTGTTTTTCAAATTTTTGGATATTTCTACTATTTTACTCAAAATTACCCCAAAAATATTCATATTTTGAAAAAAATGTATATGTCCTCATTTAAAGAGCAAATTTTCGAAAATTGGGATATTTCAACGAACCTGTGATCTGTGCGGTTCTTCAACATCCTTTATGCTATTTGAGGACATCGTTTAATTAAAAAGTTTGGACTCATTTTTAAGAAAAAATTGAAATTTCCTCGAGTGTGCTTATAGTAAATTGCCCTCCAAAATTAAAACATCGGTTTAAAACTCAAGAGATCGATTCATCAGTCAGATCGATTGGGAAATATCCAATTTGGTGAAAATTTTGTTAGCCACTAGCTTTGTTCACAGACAGACGAACGGACAGACGATTTGCCTTAAACCAATTTTTTTAGTAACAAGGACCCTCAATACGTTGATTCTGACTACACCTGTTAGAAGTAATATAAGACATAGTAGTAAAGGAGCAAGAAATAACCTCTTTTCGGAATCCGGCATCAGAGAATAAGGATTTTTTGCCAAAAATTCGCCTTGTTTTGCTGCGGTATTCTGTTACTTTTTCTCTTATATGTATGTAGTATGAGAGAAAGTAAAAGCGTTTAACAAGAAGGTGATATTCATTCGCACTTTCCGTTTATGGCTTAAGTAAACTTCAAGGGTACTCAGTGAATGCATTTGTTATTTTGCTCAGCCTTTTTGAAACAACCTTTTACTTTAAACAACCTCTTGGATCCTGCAAACTTCCAAAATCCAACTTACTATTTGGAAATTTACTTTCATTCAATAAGAATACACACACGGGAGTCTACATCTTATTATTTGTAAATTCCACAATGTGAGAACCTTGCAAATGCATCAGAAAGATCCCTTCGACGCGCAGGATATTACGCGTGGCACCCGAAGTTCGATAAGAGAACGCTAATACCGCGCTTTGTGGCGACGCGCCGGAGCCCATATTTCATGCGGGTCGCCCGGGGCTTCCCCGGCGCGGCATCGACCGCGTGGCGGCGACGGCGGTGGCGGCGGCGGCGCGCAGTGGGCCCGAAGGCAACGAAACACCTTTCATTCACTTGTGTGCATGATGGCTGCCAACACATTGTGGGTAATGTTTGTAGTCAATCTCAATAAATATCATTTTTACTATTCATTTGCATTCAGTGTTTATCACGCGCTTTGTGTACTTTCTGTGATTTGAAAAAAATGTAGAAAAGAACAAGCTCATTCTCGAATAGTGTATATAAATTAAGAATCCGAGTTCTGTAAAGCAAATTTATTTACGACGCTGATGTTTGAAGTTTCTTAACACATCCGTACGAATGATTTTACGAGTTTGAGCTTTCTACTTGCATGCAGTAACAATATCACTACTGACGACCAATCAGAGATTCTCACCACTTGCCGGGACAATCTCCAATACGTAATAGAATGGCGGACTTACTCCGTTTTATTAATTGATACAATAGCAAAATTTGAGGTGAAACTTGCATTTATCTATATTGCACGGACTTAAAAGTATAAGCAACAGTTTACTTTTTGATTTGAAAGAATAGAAATTTTAATTATGATTTATGTTTAATCTCATATGCCCAGTCATTCGGGCGATTACGGTCAAGACTGTGATTAACATTTGAAAAGAGGTCAAGTACTCAAAGTGGGGTAAACATTCCCGCGTAAAGAATGTTGCGTACATATAAGCTTTCAGAGGAGAGGGTTCAATGTATACAGCCCATGTTAAATTTTCTACTATTGATGTACCTTTTCTAGAAAATGGTTAAATGGAAAATTTTGATATTTAGAAGTAGAGCCTTTGTTATTATTTTGAGATTTTTTGAGTTCATTAAAATTTATTACTATTTTTTCAAATTTCAACTTTTGCCCTGATTTTTCAGCATTTTTAAACAAACATTATTTTTATATTGTTTATCATCTACAAATGTTTATATAAACTTTTAATTTATTACCAACACGATAAAAAATGTATCTTGTAAATTTTAGTAACTTGTGAATAATAGTTTCTGAGAAAAGGTAAATTAATTACAAAAAAATATATTTTTGTATAAACGCCGTTTGAAACATCTGTACTTGACACTGCCGTACTAGTACGTTCTTGCACCGCATTCTGGATTATCTCCTCCAGACGAAAGTACCAATGCTACCAACGTATCAATAAGAGCATGTTTCAATATTTCTTTAACAACCCAATATGCGTACAAAATTACGAAAAAATTGTAATAATTGTACGCAGTGTCAAAAAAAGGAATTGGTTCTTCCGCACCAGGACATTTAAGCAAGAATTAAAGGAACTTACAGACTTCCCAAAAGAAAAATTCTAATATATTTGAAAAGAGCAATGTTTGAACTATTCATTTTGCCAAAAAACAAAAATCGATAAATTGACCCATTTCATAGTACCCTCTTGCCTTAAAAATATATATTCATTTTAACACCGTAAGTTAAAGATTCCATTTCTATAGCATAATCCGCACATAATAGTACACTACATCGACAAGTGGAAGATTAGTTAGAAAAAAACTGAAGAACGAATAGGATAGCCCTTATTTGCATGAAATAACCAAAAAATGTACAACATATTTTCATTTCATTGAAAAAATGTTACCTTTGAAATGATGAGTACGTCTAGTATTTCATAATTTGTTCTAAACATTTGTTTCTACGCGGGAGATAATGTAATGACTTCTTGTGACAATGTTTCTTAGGATCATGTTCAAGTCACTAGAAAATAGTTACTATTTCTACGAAGCATTTCTTTCTTTCGTGGGGAATTGAAATTCTTCTAAAGATGGCTTGTGGGTTACATTTACACAGTATTTACACAGTTTTACATTTACACAGTAAATGTTCGACAACTGAAAATTGCATCATTTTTCTCTGAACATTAACAGTTCGATATCGTAATAATACAGTATGTCATTCTTTACACTCTGAAATTGCTTCCATCTGTTTTTCCTGTCGTTACGTTTCTGTTATTTGTCACCTTTCTTGCTTTGTGTTTCTTGTTCATTATTATTACTAAACCTCTTGCCTGTTATCTGTCCATTATTTTAGCATTACCGCACATTGCCCATTATTCAAATAATATCTTGTTTATATTTACTCATCATTCCCTTTTGTTCATTGATTTTTCTCATCATTTTCACTTTCTACCCCCGCATGTGTTTCGCGCAACTGCATGCCCAGTGCGCGGTAGGCTGGCGCGGGTGGGAGGGGGTGCGGTCCGCTCAGCGCATTCGCTCAGCGCCCTCACCTGTGTTGGGGGGGGGGGGTCGCCCCGGGCCCCCGAGGCCTCGCGGCCACGCCCCCCGGGACGTCCGCCGCCGGACGCGCGGCCCGGGTCGAGTCCCGCTGGACCCCACCCGCCCCGCCCCGCCCCCGTCTAAGCCAGCGGCCGCCCCCGCCGCGCCGCGCCGCGCCGCGCCGCCCAGGTGGAATACGTGGCGCCGTGGTCCGCGGTGTCTAGTGTTGGCCGCCAAGAGGGCTCGAATGCTTACTGAAATGATTTGGCTACCACGCCACGTCTGTAGCCATTTGCCCTTTACACATGTTGCACTAAAGAATTGGCTTTCAAGTTTTTCATTAAAGAATTACCTTGTTATATAATTACACTTTCAAAACACTCCAAATTATTTTATTAAAAATGTTTGATGCATAATTAATATTTCAAGAAAGTAAAAGAATTTTACTAAATTTTATAGACATTTTTAACAGTTAGGTAGACTAGTTATGTTGTGAACATTTGCCAAGATTTTGCGTTTGAAATTTAATTTTTGACTCTTTGATTTATTTTGTAATTTTAAGGTTTGTAGTGCATATGTGTCTCAATTTTTTATTGTAAATTTAAGAAAGGCATTTAAAAATTATTTTCAAATAATATTTTTATTCATTCATTTTCTCCTATTAATAATCCCATCCTATTAACCCAAATACATTTCATGTCCTGTTTTGAATATTGACCTTCTATTTGAAATTTTTTATCTTTTATCTCACGCTCTTCCTTTTTTCTACTAAAAAATTACTTTGCTACTAATAATAATACTTTTCATCCACTTCTGTAATATATTGATGACTTGTAGATAATGCCTTTCTTCTCGTCGTCTACTGCTTAATTTTGTTGTCAATTTGTTACTGCAGTTATTTCTTTGAAGTGTTTGGCAACCTGTACTTTACATATGTGACTAAACTGCACCCATAGCTTCTGCTACGTACGTCTTCTCGTATACTTTCAGCCATTGGATTGACAGTTCAGGACGACTAAAAGTTTACATGAATGCCTAAAGTAAAATATATCCACTGTAAACCATTACATTAGTCATTTTAAAAAATTATTGATGTCTCATTTTTATTTCAGAGATTTGACGTTATGAAAATTAATGTTTAGTTCAACTTTACCGGATATTTCTTGTTTTATTTTCACCAATCTCCCCCAAAAAATTATATAATCTTTCTCTACTTTTATTCTAATTTTATAATTTTACAGTAATTTTATCCTCTTTTCTATTTATACTTTTATCGTTGTGATTCTTCCGCACGCACACACACACACACCCTGTGTTCATTCTACCCATTTCTCAATTCCCCCTAACTCAAAAAAGTATAATGAAGAACCTCTACACTTTAGAATGTTACACGAATACTTTGTTTTTAATTCTTCCTCCCGGTACATGCTAGTAACAATTATAAAGACTGGGCACTATAGTGAGAAAATGTCAGTTTAACATGATCAAGATCATATTATATTTTGAATTTACTCACACGTGAGGTCTAGACATTTTGTAACGTATTCCTCGCAAAGTAAATAATGAGACCGTAGACTAGTTAATTCTTGAATTGTTAATTCTTTAATTCTCTTGTTTTTCATATTTTTTCTTCTTAAAACATCTCATTATTGAATCAAAGCATATTTACTTTTTATGTCTATAGTGTTACCGAAGAGAAAATATTAATATTTGCATCAATAATTTCATTCTACACTGTAATCACACTCTCATACCTGTCAATTAACACAGTAATTTGGTGAATTAGTTGAAATCTGCATATTTTTCTTTATTCTCTCTTTCTCTTCATTTTCTTTCTTTTTCCTCCATGTTTGATTATCTTCTTCCGTTGAATACCCTTTCTGTCTAAACAATTGACTTTGTAACAGCTATTAGTGATACATCAACTGATATTACTAACACTCGCCGCCACACAAATATATGCTGTTTCATTTGTAAGTCTATCAACGTCGTGTAACATATCAGTTCATTCCGTAACCTCTATTTACGAAGTGCTTTCTTTGCAGTTGGTAATCCGTTGTTCCTTAAAATTCTCTAGGGCATTTTATCAAAAAAAATTATCTACTATTCAACAACTATTAATATACTAAGTGGCCCATACGCTAATAAATCTATGATTATAATCTCAAAGCTAGGATGAGTGGTATTTCTTACTCCCTGTGCCAAAACCAAACCTAACAATTTATTATTTTTCCAATACAATTGCGATGACATAAAGAACGTGATGCCAAACATTAGTTTGAAGACGACAGAAAATCAGCACACTGTCCTAACCTTCATTATCATTCCTGAATTCAGGGTCTAATCTATGGTCATTAAATTTACATAATAGCAGATGCTGTCACGGTAGAGCATATAAATGTTAGATCGAGCGTTAGATGTTAGATCGAAATATGTGCCATATGCCGCTTTCAAACTTTAATCAATATCTTACTCTAGGAAAGAGAACAGTAAAATATCACATCCATTCTCTTCCATTTAGACTTTCCCATACTGCGAGCTGAAGGCTGTTATTGTATGCGACCTAGCAACAACGGGCCCACACTGTTATCGACGGTTGATTCATTGATTTTGTTTCCGGGGGCCTGAACTGCTTTGGTGATTAGTCTCCTAAGTAGAGTGCATGATTTATCACGGGAGATGGCAGTGTTCCTCCCTTGTTGGGTGGTTATATCCTGCGCTGACTTACACGTCGGCTTATGGGTTTTCGCCATCAAGCTATCTCCCACCAGAAGGACACCGCTCCAACTGCGATTACCTATAAGCTCCCGACTGGTCTCCTGACATTTGTGATAGTTTAGTGATGTGTAAGTGTGATTAATTAAGGGGTGAGGAAAGTGCAAGAAATATAAAGGTCAGATAGCGCGCAAACCATGGTCCGTTTGTCCGACTCTGCTCCGGAATTTGCCTGAGAAACCGCGGAAATCTGCCAATCAAAGCAGCCAGTCACTAGAATTCTCCTCCAGACAGCGGTTGAGTTCGACTAGCTCTCTATCTTGGGTCAAAAAATGAAGTAACCGTTGGAACTCTAATCTCCGAGCAGTGTCTCTGCTGTAATATCAGTTGCTGTCCTGGTCCACTTCAGTCGGTTGTTAAAGAGAGATTCATGTAAGAACAAGCAATTTTGACAGCTAGTCATACATAACCGAAGGTCTGTGGTCGTTGTGTCCTTGATCCCATTGAACTCTCCTTCCTCGATTCGTTCGTTTGCAGTTGGCTAACGTGTAATTGGTTTCGACGCTTCCTTTAGTGATGTTCTCGTCCGACGAAAATATAGTGCGCCACGAGAAATAATTGAAATTAGGAAGTGCAGTGCTGTGTGCTCTTCTGTAAAAATTTATTTTTTTTATAAACATTATATGGAATTTACTTTTTGTGTGATAAGTATTGTGTTTATTTTAAAACCGAGTCTTGAATGTAAGGTGCGTACTGATGCACGTGTTTCATGGCTCTTGTGGTGTGTTGATTGTGAGCGTTTCGTGGATCTGTGCTTTGCGTTTTATTTATTTTTTAAATAATAACGCCATTGCGAATCATGGAACGTCGGAATGGTCGCAAGGGTCTCCTTGTTCACGCCAGCGACAAGAGGATATTATATTTCTCGCGAGGAAAATCCAAGAAATGCAAAAGGAAGGAAGGTTAGAATCCGGTTCTGGTGTGAGCCTCGTATTGGAATAGCTGAATCTGAGCAAAAGTACTGTTACGAAGTAAGTTTTTATATTGTAGCGGTACGCTATTTTT
This sequence comes from Acheta domesticus, assembly GCA_031308135.1. Classification (NCBI taxonomy): domain Eukaryota; kingdom Metazoa; phylum Arthropoda; class Insecta; order Orthoptera; family Gryllidae; genus Acheta; species Acheta domesticus. The sequence goes on from JAHLJT010004567.1 coordinate 56,009,323, forward strand.
AATATTTTTTAAATTTCACAAATAACTGTCGATGCGAGGCGTCCACCTCCCGCCGCCGCCAGCCGGGTCGGCGCGCCCCCTCCGCTAATGGAAGGGATGACAGCACGCGCCCCTCTAAAGTTTATGGCCATCGTCCGCGAGTCGACCCTCATCCCGTCACGCACCCGGGCGCCGAAGAAGAGATTAGAGACGTGTGCCGATCCCGCCGTTCCGGGTATCATGCGCACTGAGTACCCAGGCCGTCCTTCGCAGCTTTCTCCGGGGGTCCCAACGGACATTCCGAGTACCCTTTACTGACCTACTTCCGAAGTCAGACGGAGAGCGTTTTCCAGACAGAGATAGGGTTACGGAAAATTCCTAGAATCACCGGACCTGATTGGCCGAGGACAAAATTACGGCGTAGTAGCACTTAGCCAATCAGGGGCAAAATTCCGTGGGGTGGGAGCGATTTTGGGGCACTTTTGAATTTTCGGGGTGGCGGAACGAGGACACCTCCACGCTAGCGGCGTAGGGGAGAAGATCACTTCTTCTTGTTCGATTGAGCTGGGGGGGGCGAGCGCCGCGGAGCGAGTAACAGCTCCGGCGCCGCGTTCGAGGGCTACGTTTACTCGACTTGTCTTGGGTGGCGAGCGCCGCGGAGTAAGTGATAGCTCCGGCGCCGCGTTCGAGGGAGAATTATTATTTTGGGACTTAGTTCGTGGACTCTGAGCTCTGCCGTGGGCAGTGACCGGTGACTAGTTTTCTCCGAGATTCGTGATCGTGAAAACTCCAGAGAACTTTCCGTAAGAACTGCTGATTTGTGTGAACGGAATTCGCGATCATTCACGATCCGGGCCAGCTGACCGTCGCCGCCGCCGCCGTCACCGCCGCAGCCGCTGTCGCCGCCGCCGCTCCTTTGGTAGCTATTGTGGAAGGACGTTTCTCGGCCTGGCAGGGCCATCTCAGCCGCCGACCCAGACGGAGAGAAGCCGACGCCGCCGCGACCCCCGCCGCCGCCGCCGAGGGCCGCCTACACGCCGCCCCATTCAGGCATAAACTTCGGTCAACGACCGCCAAAGAACTATTGTGCATTGCTGTGCCGCGCTTAGGCACTTGTTTCCTCATTATTGTCAGCCAGAAGGCGAATGGCCTAGAGTTTGGGGCCTGTAAAGGAATTTGATTGTAATTCTCGTTCTTTATTTTTTTTTAGATTTAAGTTTTATCTCATTTTTTCTTTCGTTTCTAACTGAGCTCATCAGGTAGGGCCTTTCTTAACTCTTTGAATCACTGTAACTTCCCCGGCCTATTATTAGGCGGGAATAAACCTTTTTATTTGCTTTACCAACCACTGAATTGTTTCTGTAGTTAGCAAACGCCTTACGACTCCTTCCATCCGAGTTAGATTCTAAGCAGGTGACAAAGTTGGCCGACTGAGCTAGGCCCGGGCCGCCCTCGTTGACTTCGGCGCACACCCACGCCGCCGGAGCTCGACGCTGTGGTTGACAATCGACGCCACCGTGTGGCTCGATAACGAACCTTGGGTGTGACAATATTATAATTACACTTTAATAGCTGTTGTTGTGCAATTGATAAAAGTGTAACTGAAGGAATTCTGTTTATTTAGGTATTATGAAAAGGACATCTGTGAATTGAGAACTCCTGGGAAGAAAAGAAGACGAAGAGCATATGTAATAGACAAAGTGGACTGATTTGGCAAAGGCATCATCAGGAAAATTATTTACGAGATGAGTGAAAAGGGCAAGTTATAATTTATATTTTATTACTTGTTCTGTATATTTATTTTGTAGTAGTATAGTACAGAAAAATCAGAACTGTACTGTATTTATGGGTAAAGTAACAAGGATGATCCTGTTTTAGTATAGTTTCCTTATATTTTAATTAATGAAACTATAAATTTTGTCGTCTATTACATTTCACTTTATCTTCAATAGATCCACATTGGGTTGCCTGAGAATGAAGCAGTTGGACCCGGACCATCTTTCAGATTGTACCTTTGAGACTGGATATTACTAACTTTCTAGGGAAGTATTTTCTTGATCCCCAATAATGACAAGCCATGGTGCTTTAAGAGAGTAAATATTCAACTAAAAAATAGAATACTAATTAACAGTTAACTAAATAGAATACTAATGCTATTGTGTTTTTGTTCCAGGAAACTTCTACTGACACATGAAAATAATTAAATTATATATATATACACAAATTTAAAGAATAAAAATCTACAAATACAATATACAAATACCATACAATATACATTTAAAAATATATATTGTAAATTTTTAAAATGTATATTGTGTGGTATTTGTAGATTGTATTGTAAAGATGTGTATTTTATTTGTGTACCATACAATATACATTTAAAAATATATATTGTATATTTTTTAAATGAATATTGTATGGTATTTGTAGATTGTATTTTAAAGTTGTGTTGTGTATTGTATTTGTAGATTTTTATTCTTTAAATTTGTGTATTGTTTGTGCCAGTTTTCTTTGTATCAACAAATGTATTATTTAATTTTCCATCATGATAGGATACTGTTTGTAAAACTTCCTTGTTTACAAATTGTGTTGTTTTTGTACCATTTCTTAGTTTTTGTTTTCAATATTAGTGTGCTTGAATTGCATTCATTAACTTTTGTGAAAATGAATAAAATATGATTATTATTATTATTATTATTATTATTATTATTATTATTATTATTATTATTATACATAAATGCTGGGATGGATCCAAATTTGGTGCTCAAGTATAATGGTAATTCCACCCCATTGGTCAAAGTGATAAATAAATATTCTTGTGAATTTTTCTTTTTTATGCACCTTTATAGGACAGTTTTCAAACCCATCTATTCATTTTAGATTATTGAGATATGTTCTGTTGATAATTAAGTATTTAAAATAGATAATAATTTGTTAAGGGGATGCTTGTAAAGGAAACAATTCTGGAAAAAATTTAGTAAAGCCTTGAGTTGAGGATGCAAGAATACAAGTAAAAGATAGCGTTCACTGACAAGATGTTTTAATTAGTAAGAGTGAATTTAAAGGATGTGCCTATTATCCATCCAAGAAATAAGAGATGAAAATAGACAAACTAGATTAAGGAATGCATTGCCTTGTAGAACATTTTTGACATACAAAATCATTAAGTCACATTTGAGTTATGAGAGCAATTGTACTAAGTATGGAAAATCGGGGTGTTGTAATTATAAATAAACCACTCTTCATTACAAAAATTCATGGGCCCTTCGCTGCATTGTGAAACTCAAAGAAAAGATATTTGAACGTCCCCTTAAAAATATTTTTTCTTTCTATTCACATTCGTGGCAGTTTTCTTTTACTTCATATGAGAGTATGTTAATATATTTTTCCACATGCGTAATTAAATTTAATATTTCGCGGACTCGCGTACGTGCATTTACTTGAGCGAAACTCTTAGACTTCTGCATATATGTAGTTCTCTTCACGGGAGCCATAAACAAACCCTTTGAAGTGAGGTTACGAAGAGGCGTGGCTGAACAGCTGCCGCGGCGGAGGGATACTTCTCTGAATAACATGCGATGTTCACTTGTTTAGAGAACTGTCACTTTTGCCTGTTCTTACGTAAATTCTTCTATATCGGCGAGGAAAGAGGCACTGAACGATGATATTGCTCAGGTGCAATGCCTAAATGCCACAAAGATCATGCTCCTAGGTCACCTGAACAGGCCAGGATCACGATCAGAGACCTGGAGTGTGGTTAGAAAGACGTCGAGCGTTTTTAAAAATCTCAACTCATTTATCGAATTTCATCACCGCGCTACTGCTTTAGTAATTTAGGCCGACCGGGCAGAGTATCTAAAGATTTACTGTAGACTGCAGACATAAATGGTGCGAACACTAGGTGCACCTACTGTTCTGGTATACGTCTGTAGGAATCCTAAACTTATTGTGTCGTGGAAAACAACACTCCATCACGTATAACTTTACATATAAAGCATTAATTGGGGTAGACGGTACAGTGATTGGTCACCCCCCCCCAGTGATTGGCCCCTCCAACCATAATTTTAATTACCGCTTGTTCTAACACCGTGTTCTAATATTTTGCTTGTAAATTGCGTGAAGGGACGCTTTTTGGTTATAATGTAATATTTACTTTATCCGCAAGAGTGAAACTGTTGCCAACTTGGTGGATATTTGTTAACACTGCGGTGTGTGTTCATTGTATGTATTGATTTCTTAAGATTTTGTTTAGAAACCTGACATCCAACAGCGCTGTTTGTTGATTACGGTGGTAAGTAAATCACCTTGATATATCAGAAAACACAAACTTTATTGAGTGACAATGATATCAGCTGAAAATGAGAAGCCTAGCTTTGCATATTTAGTGACATAGGAGAGTGGCCAAGACTGTATCTTCGATAGTGTGTAAACTGTGTTATTGGCCACTCTGCTAATGATTGTTGTCAGATGGTTTTCATTTGTAGTTTAATATTATTGCACACTGGTATAAACTGCAGGGGCCTGAAGTAAGAAATCTTACGAAGTCAAAGAAGCCGAAGCAGGAGTATGATACAAAAGAATGGCAAATTCCATCAAATGTGTTAAAAAGTACGAGACTTTTGTTCGCTCTGCTGAAAAATAAATTAATGTTCCCAAAACAAGTTTGTAGTTTCGTTTTAACAACCCAGATCACAAAACAACTGTACGTTCTGGTACTGTATTATCAACAGAAGAAGATAGTCTTGTTATATACTTAAACTAGCCAGGAACGGGTTTTCAAGGAAGAAGGAATATTTACAGGGTAGCGTTCAACAATTTGTAGCTGCTAAAAATGCCCAATCCGTTCAATAACAATCGTACATAAGAATGAGAAGACTGGGTCAAGGCGTTTTTAAGAAGACATTCCATTGGACAAGTGAAGCAGTGACAGCCGCTTGTTCATGTGTCAGAGAACAAGACATCAGAATATGATTTGAAGAAGTATGGGGTACATCAAGGGAATTTACTTGGGTGAGAAGATAAATGATCCTACAAGGGTCTCTATTGGAGAAGAGTCAAATTTTGAAAACCCAATTACAGGGAAGGTTTTAACAGAAAAACGAAGTAAGAATGTTTACTCAGTAAAACAAAGAGCCTCAAAAGACAATATGACAATCATATTTTGCTTTGCAGAAAGAGGACTTGTCACTGGTCTAGTCATTATCTACCCGGATTTCAGAAAAAATTCTGAAACAGTTACAGACGGCTGAGAGATTTGATAAAGTGACGACGGATGAATTACAAGAGAGATATTCTACGAATATATTTGAAACATATTCCGTCCTTTTCTATTAAAAAATGACATCACACTCCCCATGACGGCCGGCAAGAAGACACATCTGACATAAGAATTGAGTCGAATTTGCTCGGATTTGAAAATCGAGGGTTTACCGTAACAGCGCTTAAAATGAAAGTTATATTAAATCTGTATCTCACGAATTTTTGTGCTTTCATGGGTAATACAATCATTGAATTGAATATATTGGTATACTAGTTGTTTTTCTTAGAAATAACTCAGTGGCCAATGACTGTACAAAATGACATGTTTTTATGAAAAAAAATAATTAATAACGTAATGTTCATTTTCCGATAGAAATTACGATTGGGATAAGTAAAAGGAGCATTGGGCAGTAGAAACTGAGTATGATATTTTCAAAACTTTACTTTTCCAATGAGTTAATGAGGTCACAACTCTTAGGTGGCTTATCACTGTACCGTTTACCCTAAGTTGTTTATTGAAACAAAATGTCTGTTCTCAATTTATGTCGCCAAAATCGCGTCAGAAATTAAGAATTGGAAGGAGAGATTAGAAGCGACGTCCATTGAAAGATTAATTTGAGATTGTGTATATATATATATATATATATATATATATATATATATATATATATTGGATATATTTTTGTACTTACTCTGAGACGATTTTTAGATGATAGGGTTCACTGAGTTCTTACCTGGAAACAAAAAGGCGCAATCATTAAACTTTACAATATACAATAAACTCTGAGAAAATTACATATATTATAAATTTTACAAAGAAAATACAAAACTGTAGTGCGCTGAAGTAGTAGTTGTACTTTAAACAAAATATTTTGTTTAATTAAGCAATAAATTATTTGTTGATAACGTTAAACTATTACGTACAGGTAAGTATTTTTACTCAATTCTTAAGGTAATTAGTCCCGTAAAGGTGGAGCGTGTTTTAATCGGGAGGTGACACCCGAGGCGATCTTCACCCGCAGGGTTATGAGATTCAGCGCCGACCTACCCGTCGGCTTTCGGGGATTTCTCCATCCAGGTACCTCCCACAAACAAGACACCTCCTCAGCCGGGACAAGCTCGAATCACCCGACTGGTCTCCCGCCATGTGTGGTAGTGCAGTTCATGTGTGTGTGTGTGTAAGTTAGGGGTGAAGATAAGAAAACGAAGAGGAAGGAGAAATCGCGCGCTGTCCATGGCCCTCTTGTTAGACATACATACTAGAAGACCAGTCGGAAGTTATTACCTTGTTCCAGCTGGGTCGATGCCCCGTTAATGGAGATGCCTTGAGAAGGAAAACTTCTGAAGAGGGCGTAGTGTCGGCAACGGGTATCAAGTTCTAGCTGTGGAGGATCATAGTCTCTCGGGCCTCCTGGTATAGAGAGTTTCCTGGAACGCCACACTTTGTCACGCCTAATCACTTCCCGCCACACTTCTCCTCGCTTCATTCCGACATTTCACACCTCGCCAAAGTCCCCCTGACCCACCACACCACATCTGACCTGGAAGTGCTCCGCCCTGCCCCGCTCCAACAGCATTCGTAGCTAACAAGCACGCATCATTGGAACTTTCGCTCTCAACAGTTTACACGCCAGCAATGAATACTTATTCATAAAATCGTATACCAATTAAAAGAAGAAAACACACCACCCCTATTATTCACCTTTCAAATCTCCCTTCCCCACCTACAACAGTAAAGCTCAACATAAAATCACGCAAGTAGCGGCATTCCGAGGAAGCCGTCGATGTTGCGAGGCTAAGCTTCGCAGTGCCGCCCCGCCGGATCGCTGGCATATTTGGGACTTAGTCTAAATTATTTAGCCGAGTTGAAATCGGATCATCGCGGCACCGCGGCTCACCCGCCGACTAATCGAATTTCGCTGCTCATAAATGCTGCAAGCGTTTCCCCTCCTCATGCGACCTCGCTTCGCCGTACCATCTCCGCCACACTACGCCCCGCCCTGGCACTGTCCGCGTCGCCGTGCTTCTCCTCACCACACTTCGACCTGCCGTACGTGGCACATCATGCCACGTCACGGGTTTCCTGGAACGTCACACTTTGCCCCGCCTAATCACTTCCCGCCACACTTCTCCTCGCTTCATTCCGACATTTCACACCTCGCCAAAGTCCCCCCGACCCACCACACCACATCGGACCTGGAAGTGCTCCGCCCTGCCCCGCTCCAACAGCATTGCCTCGGTTCTGCTTCTCTTCACCACATGGCGCTACGTCCAACTCCGACACTTGATCAACGTCACGTCACGCCTCAAATGGAAACGCCCCGCCCTCCACTGTCGGCCACATTCTGTCCCGTCCTATCAGCCCTCAGAAGATCACACCACGTCACATCCCCCTGGAAATGACTCGCCCTCCCTCTCTCATCATTTCGTCCTGCCCTGCCACACTCCGTCATCACGCCACCCCACGCCCACCTGGAATCACCCCGACCTCCGTCTCTCCAACGCATTTTGTGTCGTCCCACCAATTCTCGACAATTCTCTCCACGCCATTCTCACCCGGAACCACCCCGTTCTTCCTCTCGCCGGATCATTTCTTCCTGTCCTCCCACTCTCCGACAGATCAAACCTCATTAGATACGCCTGGAACCACCCCATCTTTGCTCTTTCCGCCATTTTGTCCCGTCCTACCAATCTTTGTCAGATCAGTCTACGTTATTCTCACCTGGAACCACCTGCAATCTCTTTCTCCGTATCATTTCGTCTCGATCTGCCGCTCTTTGATAACTCACGTCACGTTACTTCCACCTGGAAACTCCTATGACTCTAAATACCCACTTGTTATTTTGGATCACTTAATAATTGTATTTGGGTTACACAACAGGTAATTAGAAATTCAATTGGTTTTAGAAATAATCAGATTAGAATGTTCCTCAACTTTCTAAACAACTTTACTTGTAAGTTGAGCGATCTCTCAAAATACTTCCGCAGATGCGTTGCTTTAGAATACTGACGAGTTTCGTTTCTCAAGACTTTATATTTCTTGTATTTTATTTCCGAATGATTTTTCATGATATTTTATAGGAAAATTACCGTTTAACTATTAGATATTTAACCATTAATTGGAATCCTAAATAACCAGATTTGTGAAGTATTGTTTTAGAGCAGATACAAGAGTAACAAAAAACTACTGGTAAATCTTTTGATACCCATATTTGATACACATGTTGACATACATTTTAAAAACAAGCGTATTATCCGTTCTTGGATGTTATGTATTCTTGTGCATATTGGTCTACTATTATAATTATATAGTCTGGTTGCCCTTTGGAATAATATCGTTAATACTTTAATAATCTCTTATTAAAAGAAGTGATATCTTTTGAAATGTTGAGCTACACATCGTGACTATTCATTGAGTACCCGCCTAAACATGACTGAAATACGTCATCACATTTTGGACAACTGGTATTGAGGTTCATTTCATGTGGAATTTGTGGTAGACAGAGTGAAGCTTTAGCCAGGATTTCATAGAGCTCTCTTGTTTCCCTTGTGTTGCATTCCGCAGCTTACTTCATCACCCATTATCATCATCATCTCGAAATGTGATGACCAATTCAGATGCCAGTCTGCGGTCTACACCGCCTCGCCACAAATTTATCCCAGTTCGATAAATATATAAATAATCCAACCACGACCGCCGACCACTCGACAGCGGTGTCACAGCGTTCCACCTACGTTGTTCGCCAACGAGGCACAGTTGTTGCGAAATGCGTGCCAGACACTATTTCAACCTCGTAACTACTTTTATTACGATAAACTCAAAGCGATTTGTAATTATGTTTCAATTTTGTTTTTGTTTATTTTCTATTTTTCTGCGCTAATTAGATTGTGTAGGATTTCTCAGATTTTCAGATAATTTATAGTTAACTGGTTAATGTTCTCATATAAGGGATAATTTGGTTAGAAAAAATTCTGTGGCATATAGATCTTCTACTATAGATACTTATATATAACAATAAATAAATGTTTTGTAGTCACAAAATAACAAGACATCAAAAAGCGCTGTAATGTAGGCGCAATACTTGAGCTGTATGCTTTTGAAAGCACGGCCAAGCGAATGGAGGAAGTGTAATGATAGTGTAGGCAAAAAAACTGTTCGTGACAGCGAACTAAACAGAAGTATTTCCGTATTTGTTGATGAGATCTACAGTAAGTACTTATAGTTCTCCTTTCATCGTTCTCTTACAATTATAATGTATATATCATGAACAGAAACAGACTAAATCTGAAAAAACCCTTACTGATTAATTAATTCAGAGATTAGGTAAATCAGTGACGATTAGTGATTACTAGATATTCCATAATATGTGAATGAATGGTGCTCCAGCAACTGCGAAAAGCAGAAAATACTGCGGGAAATATCAGTGTCATTGGGAATACATGAAAATATTTTTGAAGATATTTCAGGTTTTGATTGTCCTAAAGCGATGGTACGGGGCACTTGATAAACGACCAATGAAGAAAACAACTCACGAAACGGGAACAAATGTGTGAAATAAACCATTTCTTGTACATCCGTCATTTGCTTCATACAGTTTCCACTGCGTTAGCTCTTATAGTTCCTCTCTCACTAAAGCGCAACAAACTCATTTTATCGTTAGTCCGCTTTATTGTGCCGTCGTCGAGCCAGAGCACCTGTGACGGTGCTTAGGGTTAAGTGGTACCTCGTGTTATCTCCGCACTAAAATCGCTCGCTCCTCGTAGCGCCAGGGGTGCGCGGACTCCTATTCGCGTTCCCTTAACGAGACGACCAGCGCTTCCGCCTCTTTCCGCGAGGCGCGCTGCGCTCGGTCTGTCTCCCACCGCGTCCAGCGCCATTTGACACGGAGTATCAAACAGAATGTCTGAAATAGAAAAATGTCTGTCATTTTCCCCAAGATTAAAACTTCCCTCAAACCAGTCAACGTGTCACGGTAAAAGGCAGACAAACCACGTTTGCCGCACAAATAGCCCAAAAGATGTGCATTCAACATTAAATAATGAGAATTCCTCTCTCATTCAGTGAAAAGATAAGTATTCTAGATGGGTTTATTCAGAATACATAACCTATATAACGGTTATTTTGACAATTGAGAGGAAAGAACAAAATAATAAATTTTACAATACATTTATAATATATTATAATGTTTATTATTACATCCAGACATTTCTAAAGTTTTAGAAAAATTTGAAATCCAAAAATACTCAAAATTCAGATTTTTGTTTGACTTTCCTTAAATAGTACCTCGTGTTATTCCAAAACAAAAATCGCTAGCTCCTCTTAGTTCCGGGGGTGCACGTTCTCTTCACGAGACAACCAACGCTTCCGTCTTTTTCCGCGAGGCGCTGCCTGTCTCGCATGGCGCCCAGCGCCGTTCGTGCGAGCACGGAGTGTAAAACAGACAGCTGGCTGTATTCCAATGTTCTCGGCCTGCACATTCTCCAATTCCCGGCTTCCGCGTCATAGTTCCGCTGGAATAACTGCCGGGGAGGGGAAGGGGGTTCCGAGCGACTACGCGTGGCGATGCAGTGGAGGCGAAGTACTTGTCCAGTGCGCTTCTGGAGAGTCCCGCCCCGCCGGCGCGATGGGGTGGAAATGAAATGACAGCGCTGTACGGGAAAGGACTGTTCACGGAAAGGTCGAACGACCCGTGATGTAGCGGCCAGACTGTTCACATTCCCCCGTTCAGTGTGCGATTCAAATTGATAGACAAAAAGGTTCGCGGAAGATCATTAAAACCTTCATGGCCCCTTGGTGCATAAGGAACTACACTGTCAGAAATTTCCGCATTACTTTTAATGTAAAAGTACATTAAAGTAAGTATCACGTACGTAAATGAAATTTAATGTACACGTACAGTAACTTTAAAGTACTTGTGCATTAAATGTAATGTACGTGTACAATTAAATTTACTGTACGCGTGTACATGAAATTTACTGTACGTGTAAATTAAATTTGCTGTATGCGTGTACATTAAATTCACTGTACGTATAAATTATTTTCATTTACATACATGATACTTACTTTAATGTACTTTTACATTGAAATTACTGTATGTGTGCATGAAATTTACTGTACATGTACTAACTTCAATATTTAAAATATTTTCAAATAATTGTCACCCCGACCGTTCAAACCGGTCTCTCCTGGTTAACGCCCACTTACTCTAACTACTATCCTATCCAGACAATCAATTCTTTGAATATGTTCTTAGGCCTGATGAATTGCCCGTTGGGATTTATGAAATTGTCACATTTTTTGACGCGTTTACGCTCGGAATATGTCCCGCAGATGGAAAGAATACTAAGTTCTAATCTTGGTACTGAGTAACAAATGTATTTTAATATTTATATTTGTTCAACGAATTGTCACCCCGACCGGGATTCGAACCCGGGACATTTGGTTTAGGCGCAGGTGCTCTAACCACTGAGCTATTGCGACATCCAATAGTTTCAGCGGGTTCTTAGGCCTGATGTTTTGCCCGCTATGATATGTATACTATATTCTTTACGTCTACGGAACATATTTCTTTAGACGTAATATATATTAAATATGTATTAACTCTACAAAATTATGTATATTATTTATAATTGTCACTACTTCTTCAACTGTTTTGGACGCGTTTACGCTCGGAAATATGTTTCGTAGCCGTAAAGAGTACTAAATTTTAACATTGTTACAGTGACAATTCATTGAAAACATTTAAATATTTCCGGAGAATTTGAAAAAAATTTAACTAAAGAATTAGCGTATTATGTACATCGCTACAATTTTATTATAAAGATTTTTACAATTTGAATGTAAATACGAATTTTAAACATTTATATTTTTTGTTAAAAATATACATGTTGAAAATATATTTTAAATTTATTATACGTAAGTTCAAATAGCGGAAGAAAATATTTCCAAAACCTACAATGATTTTAATTTAAACATTAAATTTAATGTACAACACATTAATATCGGTTTAATTTACAAGGTACATAACGTTTAATGTAGTCCTACATTAAATCTACATTCATTTTAATTTTAACATTAAATTTAATGCACAAACACATTAAACGCTTTAACGTACACGGTACAGTAAATTTAATGTACTACATCTACATTGATTTTAATTTACACATCATATTTAATGTACATGTACATTAATATTGTTTTAATGTACACGGTGCATTAAATTTAATGTGAAAAGTGCATTAAACTACATTAAATTTAATGTAATTTCTAACAGTGTATTATACTACAAGAAAATACGATAAATCTAATCTCAACATGTGAATGATTTTTCTTGAAGGTTTTTATTATGATTATTGTCACTATTATTATTATAATTAGTTCTTTTAATTTTTAATAATAGATAAAGGTTGTAGAAGTCAGAATTTGTAGATATTAGTGGTTATTTATGTGCAAATTTTGTGTAAAATTGGATTAATAATGACAATGAATGATTTAAAATATATATGTGTTGAAAAGCAAACGGAAGTTTTTTTGTGTACTATTATATACTCATGTACTATTATATAGTTTTGAATCATCACATTTAAAATTGAATAATCACTGGTGTTGTCATTGTCACTAATACTGTTTATTTCAAGAGCAGCTTTCGATGGCTTTACGTAGACGTAGTCGCACGAACGGGCTAACCAAAACGTAGTCGTTTTGTGGCTTCCACACAGCCAGTGGCGTAGCGTGACTCACACGTTTGGGGATGCTCAACAATAACACACAAAATGTCACTATCAACTACTTCGTCTAACAGGCGAACGCAACACAAAGCAGATACTCTGGGACTACTTCCACGATCTCGATTGCTTACGACGGTGTAGGCGCTTCCCTCAAAATCCTCACAGCAGTCAGGGCTGCCGATGTCTTGAAAGCAAATTATACAATGGCTCAGCTTTAATTCTTATACGCGAATGGCAATAAGACCATTTGTTAATTTATACATTGCAGACTTAAATAATATGTAATCTATTTAAGAGATAATACAATTTCTTGGATATTAATTAAGAAATAGTAGTCACGCACTATTTCTACAGTTTGTACCATGACCAAGCGGGGACTCCCGAGTGAGAGAGAGAAAGATAATTTACTGAACGCCTGAAGTGTGCTGCGCTCTCGTGCACAAACGAGCTTCTTTCCGCAGTAGACGCTAGCGTAAAGCAGTCGGGTTTCTCTGGGCCAGGGATGAAGAGGGGAGAGGGGGACCTCGCCATCTGCGCATGCGTCATTGCTCGTCGCAATCTGGCGACAGACGCTGAAGTATTTTAGCTTTCAAGCAATCAGAGGCCAGCTTCAACAGCCCGCCGAATTCAATCATAGGAAATCATTTTTAAATTAATACAAAACGTGTTTCGCTCAACAGACCACTTGTAAGATTATCAATACAGTATTTAAGGTTCTTATATACGGGGATGCTCAGCATCTCAGCGTCCCCTGACGCTACGCCACTGCAGACAGCAGAAACTGATGATGGTGGCTAAGTCATCGAAAGATGCTCTTGAAATAAACAGTATTGTTGGCAATGACAATACTTGTGATCATTTAATTTGAATCATGCTGTGCAGAAATACAAGCAGTGTTTTTTAATCTTGTGGCTGTGATAAATAAAGATAAAATGAGGTAATACAACTACGTAGCTACGTGACAGTATTATGCGTCCTGAGAGTTGTCCTCTCTCTTCCATTGACTATATTTTTAAGAACAATTAGTACTAAAATTAATGTTTGATTTACTAGAAAGGAAAACATTTGTTAAGATACAGATGAAAAGAACTGTCCGGCTGTACTAATAGAATGTTGGTTATATGCATGATATTGTTTTTAATATAAAGAGTGGTATATTTAATTTGAAACGTTGCAAAACTTCCAGCAATTTCTTTGTAGTACATATTCGTATTCCCTTCATTAGCATGAATACAGTCTTCCAAGTCTTTTGGCTGTAACAAAAAAATTAAAATGGTTAACGAGATTAACTTAAAATTTACTTTAAGAACAGATGTGATACCTAAGTGTCGGTGAATTTAGGTGTGACATACATATACATTATTTACAACGTTTATTGAGCCTTAAAAATTCCATTGTTTTCTTAAGGAATTCTGTAATACTAAATGGTGATAGTGTTAATTTATTCTCTAGCATTTCTTTACTTGCCGTTTACAGGTATATAAAAGCACACCAAAATCAGTAACACACGAATTGTACTAAATGCTAATGTCCACTATTTTGTTTTCAAGCTAAATTAATAAAAGTCTGAGAACAGGGAAGAATGAAACACTTGGTAATTGTTTAGTGTATAACATATATTTCGTACATAACGTACTAGTTACATAACTTTATTTTATAAAATTATTAGCTACGATATTAAATAACTTGTACATGGATATATGGAAACAATTGTTTGACAGTTCAGTTTACAGCTTAACACAAATATTCATATTTGAACGTGTTTGAAGCGTTCGTAATCATCGCCGAATATGTTCGGAGTGCATGGAATGTTTCAATTAATTACTTCCATTTGGAATGCATGAAGGGATCGAAAGCTCGTGTTATGTTGTTTAACAGTTTCTCTGGATTTACAAGGATTCATGGTGTTCTAAATAGGCCAATGGTAAATTAAATTAAAAAGTTTTCAAATTGTAACATAAATGTAGCATTTTTAGTTCAATATTTTTCGGAAAGTTTTAGTTTTTCATTTGCGATTTATGAATTTTGGGATATAAAGGTTATTCCGCAACTTGCACCACATTAAAAATAGAAATGTTATTCAGCATTGTGCAAAACTTTTAAATAAACCAGAGTGACTTCCTTTTTAATCAATGAAGAAAAGAATTTAAGAGATACTGAAGAATTGAAACACTTCTACCATTCGTCATACTTGTAATTGAGTGAATTCCATAGAAATTGGGTCTTTTCTCGTAATATAAACGAACCTGGACGTTCTGCAAAGATCGGAGCTTGAACACATAAATTAGGATATATTGAGGTACACTCGAGAGAGTGGTGGGGAGAGATGCATTAATGATACGCAAACATTTTGAACCAATGTTATGAGGATGACTCCAGGATGGCTCACGGGCAGCGTACTAACTTCCCGTGGTGTGGTCCTGGGTTCGATTCCCGGTCGAGGCAAAAATAGTTATAGATTTCGTTTAAAATCACACCAGTTTCTGTAGCAGTGTAACGAAGAAATGCTCAGACAGTCGGATCTTGTTAGTTACGATCAAGGGAACCATTCACTACATGTGGCTTTTACCCCGGAGCATGGGAATTTAACTAGACCCAGGCATGGGGGACATCGTTAGCTGCCCGCCAAAGCGGACTACCAACCCAAAATTCCAAATCCATACAATTAATTAATATGAAGTTTGCACTGACATTGTATATATAAATAATGTGTTGATATCAATATTGTAAATTCTAAGTAATTTCCAAAAGTGACTGTAGTTTAGTGAGCAAATAAAATGAACTGGTCAAAGTCAACTCTCAGTTGAAACTTAGAAATGTTAACTTGTCATTGTGTAAAATAATCCAAACTCCATATTCTGTTAGATCAAATTCTATTTTGTCTAAGCAGTTATTCATACTCAACAATCTTCACATTCAAAATACCAATTATTCCTATAATGGTTTACAGAAAAAATCTAAAATGATATGTCAACCTATCTATTCAAATTATTGTTGCAATTACTAAATATTATTGCCGCGATTAATAAATATTTTTGCTACAATAAGTCGCCCAATTTGATACGAAATTAGTCAAATTGTTTTGACGTCTGTGGCAAAATCATGAAAATTGGAGATTGCTGGGCTTGAAATTAGATCCTTAGTATTTAGATATTATTAGGAAAAGCTTTTTGTCTCTATCATACAAAGTGTAACACTGTATGGCACATAAGCTTGGGAATTAAGGAAAAGAGAAAGAAACACTAATGAGTCTACAAATGGATTTTTTGAGAAGTTTTGGAGTATCTAAACTGGAACATATTAGAAACGTTGAAATTATTAAGCAAATGCAAGTTCAAAAATTAATTATAGATGAATTGGAAACACGAAGGCTGAAATAGTTGGGTCACATGGAAAGGCTTGATTATGGGAGATAACATAGAAACCTTTGTGAGTGGATTCCTTTAGACAGAAGAAAAAGCAGTAGATCCAGAAAGGAAATTATCCATGTGCTGGATTAAAGACTTTACATGGGTGAGTTATGGGAACCACCTTAACCTCGGCATCTTTCCACTGCCATTATTCTTCTTGTAAAAGGAATAATTTGAGAGCCCATGGTTCTGATATGCACTAACTCTTCTCAAAATACAACTGATGCAAAAATCATCCTTTGAGGGATTGAATGTAGAATGCTAATGAATTTGAGGTGTGTCCTAGCCGTGAAAATATTTCCATTGTTTTTGGGTATTGGCGCTCCTCAGAATAACAAGCGAGTTCCTGAACACTCATCAACTTCTTTATGACAGCAATGATGACCTGTTAGTACGTTTATTTTATGGATCACAGACCACCCTCATTCCGGAGATCTGATGAGAATATCATTTCTGCCAATAAATAGGTCGAAGAGTGTGGTACATGGATGAGGCAAGATTTTCTGCAGCATTCTTTCCATTACCATATGCTGTAAGCTGAGCACAGAATAGCTATCGAGTGCTGTCACAACACGAAATCTCTTCATAGTATCTGGTAATCAAATTATTCATGTTTATCTGATTGTGGGATGATATGAGTCAATAAGGAGGACTTTATCGCCAAGTTCTCCGGGTTATATACAGTATGTTTGCTTCATGTAGATATGTTGCTAAAATCATCGCTTGTGTAATCTTGCGGAGAATGCACGTGAGGTCGGGTGGAGTGCCCGGAGCCACTGTAATTATTCAATTGCGACCGGCGGCTTAAGACCTCTTGGTGTAACAATCAAGTTTCTAAACACTGTGCATTCATTTCACAGAGCCGTACTTGATTTCTCACAGCTGATTTGTAGACACCACTTCCCAGTTATTGAGACCCGATGAGAATATTCCATGCATGAGGACAAAGAGTAGACGTGGGTTTGTTCTAGAGATCTTCCGCAGTATTCTTCCCACTGACATAGTAAGTGATTGGAAAATCCCGCCGCATTAAGCGCACAATTCAGTGGAAATTCACTTTTCGGTGTATACCAGTATCAATTTAGTTATATGTCTGATATTGGTAGTAAAGAAGAACTCACATTGCTCTCTGGATTACAGCCATACGCCCACTTAGTCTCAATCTGACGAGAAAATCAACATGAAATGGAGCAGAGTGCACTTTGGGTTGTAAAGAAGGAATTTGCCGTCGGTGATTAGCACTTAGCGAGTATCTATACACTGCAATCCATTTGTGAAAACGATGAGAACATGAACGCTCCTTTCCTGGTTACCAGTCATCATGTCTCATTACGTAGACGGGATGGAAAATCATATTTCATGGGATTGAACAAGGAATAGGAGGGGATTCTGCAGGATATTTTCTGCAGATATAATAGGATTTGGGTGCAACCAGCGAATGAAAATGTATTTGTTTGTGATTAATAATCCAGGTGCTCAGTATTTACCTAGTGATAAGAATATTCTATTAACAAGTAATCTTAATGGGCAAGGGAAACATGAACAGCAAGTTTTTTCCAGGCTTACGGCCACCACATTCACTCGGCCTGCATCTAAATTGAAATCCACCACTCGTGGGACCGAGAGAATAGTGTTTTTGGGGTTGGGCAGAGTGCAAAAAGTAAGAAAAATATTTTCATAGCTATAGTCAATTGGCGCTTCTCGGAGTAACTAGAGAATATGTACTTACTTCTTAGCATCTAATTATATATTTACTAAGTATTTATCTAATAATCTAATTACACTTGTATCTCGTAATTTTTCTTAACCCATTAACTGCCCGTTAACATTTAGCACTTGTTCATTGTCGTCGCTTTCATTCCCTTTCGTGCATGCACAGTCATTGTTTGAGCCCTCTGGCAACAAGTTTTTGCAACTTGTAATGCTAATCAATTGTCATGTTGCTAAATTATTCTAGTATACAATGTATTAGGGATCACAGATAAATCGACATCTGGCAGTGAAGAATGGAAAAAACTTGCTTATATGTTTGGTTTAGTGAATCACAATTATTTGAACGCCCAGTTTTTCTTAAAGCAATCACGTTCACTCAATCTATTCGCGATGCGAAAGCCATTCTCCGTGCTACCGAACCGAGAGTCGAGGCTCGTGAGGTCGGGTGGAGTGTCCACATCCGAGGCCATCTTCGCGCCGGCGCCGGCGTCGGCGGTGGCGCTCCTCGGAGCAGCGGGCGGTGCCGGACGCTGCTCCGCCGCGCCGCAAGGAAGTGTCGATAAAATATGGGTCCGTAAAAGGCCATTTATTTGTTTGCTCTCCGACGGAGCGCGCTTCGATCGCTGGCGCTCGCTAGCGAACAAATGGCCGGGATAAAGCGATTCGCCGCCGATAGTCGACTTATCGAGGCGGCATCTCGAACGAGTGCTTTGCTTGATGACCAACCACGCATTTGTTCGTTTGTCAAGAATGCCTCCGCCCGCCATGACGGGATGGTGTGAAAGGTTAAGCTGTCGCATATCGGGCACAGAATGGTGTTTGTGTAGGTGAGGTAATGTTTTGGTCTAATGGGAGTAAACGTAGATGTCAGAATCACGATTATATCATCTTAATATCTGCAATATCTTAGTGATGACTTTGATACACACTCACTGAATCGAAAGATGAAAGTATTGTGTTCCTGGGATTGTAAAACCCGTTTTTTGACAACATTCAACAGAAAAATTAAATAGAATTACGACCAAGAGCTTTCCAAATCGTCTATGTATTCGGTCGGAGTGTTCTATCGCACATCACACTACATCTTAATGCATTTTTGTGTCGGAGAAAACAGAAAAGCAGAGAGAGCAGGAGAAGATATAATACAATAATCAAAATAAAATGCAAAAGAATTAAATTACATATTGCCTTAAAATAATTTTGAAGTTGATTTCTTGTGAGCAAACGGTAAAAATTATTAACGGATAAAACAATAATCATCGTGGTACTATAATTAACCCTCTCAATAATTGTTTATTTTTCTTGAATATTTATATATATTTATTTATATTTTATTTAATATTTAATACAAATTGTTCATTTCATAAAGTTCATTTCATAAATAACAAAATATTTTTGAGAATAAAAATTTCTTTAAATAAGTTACACAAAATATCACAATAATGAGACAAAAGAGTAAAAATAATTGATTAAAATTAAAAAAAGATACACTAACAAGTTGTCATTTTTATGAGTTGGGGGGGTACAGAGAAAGGCCCAAACCGATATAAACTTTATGGTGTAAGTTCAAGAATATCTTTGATTAAATGTAAGTTAACTTCTGATTTATTCAGATTTGGCAATTTACACTAATAGGAGTCTAAATAATTAAATAAAAATTTATGAAAGCAATTTTATTAACCCAGACTATTGTTGTATTTTATATATGTATTTTAGCTAGTTATCGCTGAATATACAAATGCCAAACCTTTCAACAAGCAAAAGTACTCTCTTTACTAGATACAAGTAGCAAAATGACTTTAATGAGGAAATTGGTGTATAGTTCAAAATCACTCATTAAATATTTTTAAAAGTATTCGAACATTGATTTATTCGTGTTTCCGGGCGCGTCAACTACTTTGGTCATTAGTCCCGTCAGTGTAGTGCGTGTTTTTCCTCGGGCGGTGGGGATGAACTTTTCTCCGCTGATGGCGAGATCTGGCGTCGACCTACCGTCGACTAGCGGGGTTTCCCCTCAACCAAGTATCTCCCACCAGCGGGGCACCGCCCCAGTCGGGATAAGCTGTAAGCTCCCGACCGGTTTCCCGGCATGTGTGGTAGTGTAGTGCATGTTAGTGTAATTGTGTGTGTGTGTAAGAGGATAAGACAAGGAAGAGGAAGGAAAGATCGCGCGCGTTTGTTAGGGTACTGCTCCGGCATTCGCCTGGTGTTGATCGCAGAAACCACGGAAAACTACCGATCAGAGCAGCCGTCCGCTATAATTCTCCTCCAGACAGCGACTGATTTCGACCTAGCTGACAAGCCAGTGTCGAAAATCCTGGCACCGACGAGACTCGAACCTAGGACTTCCCGGTCAGAGGGACTGCAGTGACATTAGGTCGATGCACTGAGCCATCTCTCCCGGTTATTCGAAGAGGAATTGTTAGACAATTACCTACTCTCAAACTCCGCTAGAGTATTATTATTTATATTATATTATTATTATTAAAAATAATATTATTATATTATTATTATTAATAATAAAGTCGTTTTTAATATGAAATTTAATATTTTTGTCTGGACACTTTTTTTCAGTCAGAATTTAGTAAAGAGCTTATGAAATATTGTCGCCGTAGTCTCTAACTAATTAGAGTCTAAATTACAGACCCATTCTTGGCAACATTAATATTGTAAATATACATGCAAATTGCCCTTCTGAGATATTTGTAACGTAATACAGCAGTAATTGGACAAGTTCTTACCTTCCTTTCAAAAGAGTAAACGAAACTTATTGTATTATCGTAATAAATTTTGCCTGAAATTTAGGTACTCTGAGATTATTTTAACTCCTACCACTTCATTTTCACAATAGTCAGTGGAATTCAGTGGCCTACTTCGAAATATCAGGCGGTCAGTTTTTGAATATTAGGGCGTCGTTTTGTGACAAGTAGGAAATGAATGCTGTAATTGATGGTGTTGCGCGCATCCAGGTGAACTTTCAACTCGTGATTTGCTGTTCGTCCGCCATTCTACCCTGCGTGAGTAGAAATCAAATTTTTTACAAGATTTCCGTGATATGAAAAACAAAAGTGGAACATACGTAGAATTTAAGCACATTTGGTACACTGTCAGAGGTAACGCCATTTTAGTACGCTATCTGAAAACTAGTGATGCTACAAATGGCACAGACTTTCCCGTATTAGTTTCTTATTTCCTTTGGTCTCGGCTAGCCATTCGAACATGCCACGTACTCTAATTCTGCTATAGAATGGCAAAGACTTTCACTAGTTAGATTTCCCTTATCTTGAGTTAGGGTAGCTTTCCGATATTGCTCCATTCTCTTTCCAGCTGTCTTCTGGCGGTGCGTAAAAGAGCTAACATAGCATCCCACGGTACCTAAACGTACCATTGATAATTTAAGTTCAGAAAAACACAAATTTCCAACAACTTTGTTTATTACAACTTGCAAGCAACAATACAGGCGAGTGAGTACAATTCCCCAAATCCAAAAGAGTAATGTCGTAGTCGTAGCCAAGCAATTCCAAATATCCAGAAGAAGTCCAATAACTCACGAAGTCAAACCACAAAACCAGAGGAAGTCCAATAACGCAACACAGTTTCTCACACTTCACGATAGGCACTTGACAACTCGACACGCAAGCTCACTCTCTAACTCCAACTGCTGTCTCAGTGCCGCCGGCCGCTTATATTGCGGCCCGCGACATAGCCTCGCTTGCTGGCTCCGGCTCGCCCGCTGGCCTCTCTTCTTCCATAGGCCGGCGTCGGTTACGGTCCGCCGAGCCGCGTTCCCGCGAAGTCTTGGTTTCGCGCCGCTCTTTTGGCGCGCCTTTTAAGGGTGCGCATATTGCCGCAACAATAACAATACCAACGAAGAGTACCTTCACTCTCCCTGAACATCGCAAAGGCCCATCTCGCTTCTGAACCGTTATATATTTGCCCATATTTACATATAAACACCAAACTCTTTCCTCGTGGCGACATTTCGGTGCTTATATCATTGTTCTAGGTGTCGAAATCTAGTACTTCAATTACACATATAGACTGCACACATAGTTATCTGACACACCAAGAGACTAAGGAAATGTATGGTTGTTAGACAGGAGTACAAAGGTCTTTTTTTGTACGGTGGTCCGAAAAAGGACTCGAGTTGCTTCCATGCCACGAACACAACTTGAAACATTTATGCTGTACGCGGCTTTTGAATCCGCAGCCTTAAGCAGGCAACCCATTTTCTCCGGCCGGTTCGGCCCGGTGCAGCCTGGTGGTCCCCAATGCAAACCCGGCGCGGCACGCCGCAGCACCGACGGAAATGTTTCGCTTGGTGTTTGGTTACATGCCACCTCAGCCCGGCAGCGGAACGGCCCTTCAGAATGCTTCCCCGAGAATTAAACCCGCTGAAGCGGAGGCCAGAATGGCCGCCCGATGGCCTTGGGTGATTTGACGTGCTGTTCCAGGAATTAACGGTTGCAACGGACTATCAAGCGCTTGTTTATCGGGTGTCATCCATCTTCCTTCCTTACTAGTCCCAATGCTGTTACAAATTCTAACCGATTTATGATGAATATTTTATAAAAAATATTTTCTAAATGAATGTGCATCAATGAACTCAATATTCAGCCGCGGAAATGTATGATAGGCCTACATATGCACACAAGCCGATTTAAATGTCGTACGTTGAATGCAATAGAATTAAAAGTTTTGGGGGAGGTCCTACCTGCAAATTTTATTCTGCTCTTGAACTAGGCAGAATTAAACGTTTGCTAGTTTGTAAAATTCAGCCGTTTTAATGAAATTGGGCTTTTACTATGTTTATCTGCAATATGACCTGAAAATATTCGAACAAGAAAATTAATTAAAAAATTGGAAGAAACCTTGAGAAAAAGCTGTATGAGCTTCATATAAATTACCCCATAAATTTACAAAATCCTTTTAAAATTGTAAGGCCTTGACGTTGGGCCAAATCAAATGAATTATATTCATTTCGAAAGAGATCCTCACGGTTTTCGACTAATATTGTTTATTAATGTGTTTCCAGAGGATACTCTGTCCTCCTTGCTCCCGCTCTTCTTACTCCTCAGCTAATATCAATTCCATTTCGGAAGGATCAATTCCATTATCAATTCCTCTCCATCGCCACTGGAACAAGGAGTGCCCCGTGCCGTTTCGAGCCGGACCGTCCGTTAAAAATGGGTGGGTCGAAAGCTAATTCGAGCCGCGAGAGGTTGCGCCGTGCCGCGCCGGCCGATGATATGAGTTCCCTGCTTCAAGGAATTGGGTTCCCTGCTTCGTAATTGGGCCTGATATCCCCCTGGTTCCTGTGTCACGAGGCCCAATAACTCGACCGTACTAGTTGTAAGCGCGTTCCGTTTATGTAACGTAATAAGTTGACAAAAGTAATAAAATATACTGTCGTTTTTACGCGTTAAATATATATAACTGTCGTTTTTATGCATAGGCGACCTTAAATGTAGTTTGTTGCATTGAATACATGATTTTTAATGAGTTTGACACCATTCGTTTCCATATCAAACATGCAAACAAAGTTATTTTTCAGCGTTCTTCATTGCGTTCATTAACAATTTTATCGACATTAATTAACACTGTACAAAATGTAGAACATAATATTTACAGTAAGTATCAGTTCACAACGGTATACTTTGTGTAATATTTGTACAGAGGAAATTATGTTTTCTACAAAAAGCTTTTTTTCCACTTTTTCTGAATTTGTCGGTCCTCTAATAATAGAATTCATGTATGGTTCAAAGTATATCACAGAAGAGTGAAACATGTTTTATATGCACGTTATCAGTTACATAAATGGAGCTTTTTTTTGTTGAGAAAATGACGTTGGAGCGTTTCTGAAAATGCGCAATTTCGTGTCCATATTTACAGAAAACTTTTTATTGTTGCAAAATATTTACTGATCCCGAAGATCCGAGCAATTTTCAATCTTGAATCAGTTTTTTAAACTTTTAATCAATCAACGTTTCTCAAACTTTCAATCAGTCTTGTCTTCAAAGCTACGGAAACGTTCAAAGTTTATCACAATAACTGGGAAACTCTAAAAAAGCTTGAGTATACCGTCCTCAAATATGATCACCAACCAATTCCAAAAATAAGAAAAAGAATATGCTGAAGATGATTCCTTTCATTATCAGTCAATATGCTGAAATCTATCAGTTATTATTAAAGAAGTTATTTATATGGATTAAACGCTAGAATTATATAATGACTTAGATTTGTATTTTTTAGTATTTCATTATCTTTATTTTTTATTTAACTTATTATATACTCATGTAATACTTTTTTTCTAAATTATAGTACGTACAATCGAGATCATTTTTCAGCAATAAGCTTAATAATGTGTCGTTTGATTTGTAATTAAATCCTTTAGTACGTAAGTATATGATAACAAACAAAAATATTTATGAAATAACAGCTCATTTAACCATTCTACTAGTAAAAATCCATGAAAAGAAGAAACATGCAGCGTTTCTGCTTGTCCTGTAAAATTCATAAATCAAAATATAAATTGGTATTCGGTCGAACGCTTCAATACAACACAATGGGAAAAAGAGTTGTTCAAAGCACTCTTTGAAAAGTCGCTAATCGAGTAGCAATTAAAGTGACACATTCATCACTCGTATTTGCTGCGGACATTTTGGATGTAAAGGAATTATGAAGTATTTTCCTTATACACTGTTCTTTCATTAGTCCGGTTTACCATTAATTCCAACAAAATTAGGAACGTCATTTTATTTACAATTTACAAATATTGTAAATAACGTCTTAAGAAATTAATTAGTATTAGAATTTTGCAACTCTCTCTGCAATGTAACTTTTTCAGCAATGTTTGTCGATAAAACAACATGTCCTATAAAACGGTATATAATAATCAATAACGACGCTTTAAATACCATTATATAAGTAGCGATTTCTCTCATTGAAACAATATATTTTTAAAGTTATTCTCTCTCACTGTCCGCGAGGGACCCTGATGAAGCGTGAGTTGCTTTTTGAGTTACTTTGGCGGCGAAAAAAGCGCGTAATGAGGCCGACCGCTGGCGGTCACGTGTTCCGGACGGCGCTGACGGCGAACAAAGTTGGAGGTCCCCCTGGCGAGAACTCAGCTGCGGAATTCGCGGGGCGCGCGGTGCAGACGCCTGAAAGAACGCAGAGGCGGTTGAAATGGCCGTGATGAAGGTAACCTGGTCAGCGGTGTTGCAAATTAGGGAAATAATTAGGATATAATAAATTTCTGGTGTATATATTTTTGTCTGCCAAAGAATGTCTAACTACGATCATAAATATCTCAAAATAATTTCAGCTCTTTCAAAGAACGAGCGAAAATAATTTTTGGTGCAGAATACCGGACGTTTTTGTTTTGTTGCATATGAGATTTTGTTTTCAAAATCATCAAAACAGTATTTCAACATTATGATTATTTAGTTTAAATGTAAATCAGTATTTGAAATATCACCTTCACACAAAATATTTACAATATTTATTTGTAATTTCAAATGGAACTAATAATTAACATGTATTTAAACGAAATATTGTTTCTATAAAAGCGAATATAAAAATTCAAAGAATTATAAAATAGATAGAAATAAAAATTAAAGATATAAAAAATGGATAATTTAAGGCAAAAAACGATTCTTGAAATAGACGAGAAAAAAATTTTCGGAAGTAAGAAAAGAGAGAAATAATTATAGAATGTCATTAAAGTTCGTCTTTTTAGTCTAAGAATTATAGAGCAATTGGAGGAGACACATAATGCTTAAGGAAACTGGATACAATCTTCTCTTCTTAATTTTGCTTTTCTCATTGAAAAATGTAATATTTAAAACACATGAAAATTAACGAATCCTAAAAACGACTTTCAGGTGCAATTCGTAGCAATATTATCATAAGTAATATCATAGCACTTCGAGTGATATTTAGTGTGGCTATTTCACGAATAAATACATTACATGATTTGAAAGGATAATTTAAATCTCACGAATTACAAAAAAGAAACAAATTACTCCAAATTACAACCAAAAAATGAAAAACTTCAGCTCCGACTTATCACTGCCTCCCTGCCTGCCTGGAATAACTTATAATCAAGTAACATTTGAATAACAGTTTGATGCAGATAATGATTTCAAATATGTTTCAATTTTATGGTAATAAAACTTTCAAAAAACAAGTATAACAAGACTACTTACAAGAAAATTTATTAAATGCACAATTATTAAAGTTGTAGGAAGTTTTCCAAGTCTTGGTCTTCCGTGGAAGTATTTGAAATGGAAGATGTACAAAAATAAAAGATGAATTAGCAATGGAATTCGTCAATTTCGAAAGGATTGAACACACGTGTGTACTCATTAACGTATTTTCCTTTAATTTTGATTGTAACGATCTACATAGTTTTGATAGCATGTTATTTGTACCCTTCGCCATATAATCTTCATATATTAATTGCCTAAAATATGTGTTTTCATTTGTTGTTTGTGCTGTCCATTTGTATTTTCTTTTTTCACAAAATCCTTGAAATTGTTTCTGTTCTTTTCGCTGTTTTTCGGCACTGAATATTTAATAATAGAAGATTCTATTTCAGAATTTTAAACATTACCAAAACGACACATTTTAATATGTGCACAAGTTATTTTGGACCTGAAACAATTGCTATCGTTATCTTAAAAAGGTAATCAAAGTTTTTACAGCGGTAAAATAAGGTAAACAAAGTAATGGCGATAAACATCTGGGGTTGGTTTAATTTGAATATATCCTTGCTTAGCATTGGCTACTTACTATACGGACAGACATAAGTGAAATAGTCTAATAAATGAAATGAAATAAAAAGGAATAAAGTATAAGTGAGTAAAATAATTGGAATCAGAGTTTTTTGTGAACATGCAAGGACCCCAAGCTTCCTAACAGATCATTGTTTATCACCAGCACCTTCCACAAATGAAAAACCCAAACTGCACACATCAAATTAAATTTTTATCAAAATAAGTGAAATAGGATTTATCGCGAAAATACAACTTCCAACGTCGCCTGATTTTTAAACGCCAATGAATCGCGGTGCGATTTTCCATGTCAAAATTCAGCTGCTAACTACACGTATCCGCGTTGCTACATGTTGGCGCAAATCCTCCATGAACAAGTGCCGCGCAAATCTCTTCTGCAAACAATGGCGCGTACGAGTGGCAGGGACGCGCGCGCGGGCGGTCAGCAAAGAGAAACAACGCGACGGGCAGCGGCCGATGGGCACAGGGCGATCTTCGGCGTCGCTTTGTCGCACAGGCTTTCGGCGAATTCCCCAACATGGCCCATGACGTGTCCGCTGCCAGCGCTGTCATAACGCGACTGGTAACTTTGCACACCACTGTGAAAAATGCGAAAAAAAGCAGAGCAACTATTTGAAATAGTCATGTACTTCAAGCCTTATCAACTGAACATTATAAAATTTTGCCACAATACCAATATAATTAATAAAATATTATAATTGATTTCTTGTGCATATTTACATACCAGCCATGATTGGGTGTCAAGTTTTGTATTATTACAATAATTTCCTTATTATTCTAAACGTTGTACCGTTTATATAACTAATGTAAAATCAAATATCGAGCCTTAATGTAAAATACTGAAAAGTCGCTAAGAATCTTGGGTTGATGCGACTATAATAAATTTAAAAAACACAACGTAAGGGTTAAAAGCCTTGACTACCGTTATCGCGAACAATAACAAGAATAAAATAACACTAAACGTACCTCGTAGTGGATCGTACCTCGCTACCCTTACATCACCGTTTCAACTCCCGATACATCAGCATTATACTACAAGTAGCAATAGAATCAACACACTCGTCACAACAATATCCACCCTACACCAGATACAAACTATAAGACACCACGATGAGTGGCACCACTGACACTAGGGATAGATCATATTTGCTCCGCTTCTACCAGCACAAATAAAATCTACCAACTACATACACTCCCACTACTGTCGCGCCTACACCATTAGAACTATTAGTACAAAACCCTCACACAAAGAGTGACACTCTTCCACGATCACAAATGCGAATATACTACCGCCAACTCCACTCCAACTGTATCATCACCCACAACTGCACTCCCCAGACAAGCATTTAACAACTATTCCCACAGTTACGACATCGTCGTTGGAATGGGGCATTGTACACTTGCTTGTCAAATCCAAGTCTACATATTTTATCCAAGATAGGGATAGTACTAGAGCTGGAAAACCCAAGTATTCCAAATTCCTCAAGTACTGAGTAAACCTGGCGAAGGTGACCGCCAAAAAGATTCAGTAATTTCCTGTACTAACGATATCTCGCGTTCACACAGGCCGTTAGGATATTATGAGTTGAAATAATCATCTGGTAAAGTAAATGATAATCACGTCCAGGTATTGCAAGAAAAACTGGGCGCCCTGGCTCGAAAGATCCCCCATACCCGAGCCTGCGGAAGGCTTCAAAACAATGCCGTAGCGGTGAGGAACTGCGGCCAAAATCCACTTACTCGCAAGTTATATAATTCGAAAATAGTTATGTAAGTAACCAGAACAGAAAGTAAACCTTTGGAGTAGGAAGGAAATGTTAACGGTCTTGGCGAGAGGAGGGGAATGGTCATTTTAAAATGAGTACACCAAAGGTACTTCCGGACGATTTTCACACATTACATATTAGTACGAAAGAATGGAAACTAAGATTAATGAAAAATCTTCAGTACTAATTAATCGAGGTGTTCGATTCATCTATGTAAATGGAACACTTAAAAAACACATTAAAAAATAAAGCAAGACCAGAATCGATAATGAAACTTTACAAAGTAATGGCCAGCTCAACCGTCACCTATTGCTCTAAAACTTGGACCTTAATAGCAAAAACCGCTTCAAGAATTGAAGCCTCAGAAACGAAATTCCTAAGATCGATTGCTGGATACCCCGTTTAGATTAAAAAAACTGAAATTAGAGAACAATTAAAATTAAAAGAATGAAATTCATTAATAAACACTCATAGGTCAAACTGATTTTCTCACATGCAAAGAATGACTGGAGATAGTATTCCAACGAAGATACTCAATTACCATCCTCACGGATGAAGAGATCCTGGAAGAGATCCGAGAAGAGGTGGAAGGAGCAGCTCAACCCGACTGAAGCGGGAACGGACTGCCGGTTTGGACGCTAGGTCCAAACCATGCATTAGGAGAAGAATTTAATGGCAACTTACAAGTATACATTCTTGGGACAATTCTAAATAAGCGAAGTGGCATGAAGAAAAGGTTGATTCATGACGCCCTGGTACTTTTTTTATTGCGATATACGTTTGTTTCACATTCTTGTTCGCCCTCACTTTGCGGTATACATACGGTCATCGTCCATTTTGTCGCACGCGTACCGCAAAGTAACACTTTCCGAGGAATAAACAGTGAACATAAGCAACTATTTTCCATACTTGAGTGCCGAACATAGTAAACGGTAGCTATTTCTATACAACCACATTCACAAAGACAACAAACATCTGCATTACTAATTTCCAAGGCGCGGAGAAATTGAAAGCAAATTACAGTTTCAGGCCATGTGGCAGATGCCTGTGGTTTTGTTAGATACCAAGAAATTTGTAAAAAATAGAAAAATAGTTAATGAGTATTTTACCATAAAATACTTAAACAAGTAATCTCGTAAAGAGTATACAACAAAAAATTAAATTGTTCGATTTTAGTTTCGATTTTAATTGAAAAATGCAAATATTTGATTTGAGTAGTCCGCCTATTTTCATACTGAGCGTACCGACTGAATTATCATTATTAGTGCGTTACTGCGTACGACGCAGCTGACGTCATGAAACAGCATGTATACAAGGATATGCCTTATCTGCTACTTGCTCTTCACAATGGAATGGAACAGTACCTTTTTTGAATTTTTGGTGTATAAAGAATTGTTATACTGTTTATATCCTTAAATACGACACTGTGTTATTGCAGTATTCGTTAAGACTTTTTGTTAGAATATTTAATTTTGTGTTATATGAAAGTATTTTGTTGTTTTTGAGCAGTGTGAGTGCCACGTAGGCCTCAACTCACTAAATTATTTGCACCGTTGTTATTTAAGACGCGACCGCTTCCAGAACCTAATGCAATGGTGTCACGGTCTCCTATTGGTGGCAATGGCACGCGTCGTGCCACCGTAGTAAGCCACGAGCTTCTTTGCGCAACTAGCGTCGGGAACGGGAACTATCGCGAGTTGTAGTAACCCCGCTGTTCTACAATAGGGGTGGCGTTGTCTCTGGTGGCGGGGTGATGAACTGCGTGGAGGGGCGATGTATCGTGGCACTTTCCCCACGGACTCCCACTCGTGGCATCGACCTTGATAACACAGACCTACTGGCTACCAACAGCGCCTCTCGTTCCGCTGTCACGCCCGTGGGCAATGCTTCTGTGGAGGTCGCTCGGCTCGCCCCTGCCCTGCGGTCGCGCCTCCGAGGCCCCGGTTGCTCACATCGACTCGGCCGCAGTTCGTGGCGCACTCTCCTGGATCTCCACGGCCGATGCCTCCTCCATAACCCACACCGTTTACATCACGCGACCCTGTTTACGGTCTCCAGATATATCACATTTCCAGCTGCTCCTTTAAAGGAAGTTAACAAAGTGCATCACAGTAATGCAGACTGGTAGTAAAGAATATGCAACAATTGTTATTTGATATTCCGCTGGACAAAGCTCATCGAGTTCTACGTAGGTGACCGGAAGCAGGCGACTGCGAATGCCTGGCGATATTCGCCGTGCAACGCGGAAAAGTGATCAGTTTCATTAGCCGCTTGCGCTATCTCGCTGCCGAAAGTATCTCGTATTAGGTGAGAAAAGGACTTTCGGGGAGTATGGTGGTGTTCTAAAAGTGCAAGAGGCATTGAAAGATGACAAGACTGCATTATAATACTTAGACACTGAAAATGCAGATTCAAGTATGGAGACTGCACGAACTCTGGACAAGGATGTAGAGAAATTACTAATGAAAAATGTACAAGGCAATCAACTGAAAATAATTGATTTTTAAGGACAAATAAAGATAGTGAAATTTCGTTCTATTAATGTATTTTGCTTTGTAGTCTACATTAACAAAATGAATCATTATGGAAAAATTCTATCTAATTTTGACATCATCGGATATAAACTTCTAATATAGTGAAGTTTACTATAACTGGAGTCACCTGTATTAAGTTAATGAATATTTTACCATAAAATATTTAAAGAAGTAATCTCCTACAAAGTATTCAATGAAAAATTCTAGTGTTAGTTTAAAAGGGTGTAAGTTAACATGGACAAATCATCAGACAGCCAGGTTGTGATGGATAAATGATTTTCTTTTGATCCACCAATATATAAAAGCTCTGAATAATTGCATAGATTTACACTTTTTGACCAATTATTTGTTATAGATAAACATTTTTCTAGGCAGGTAGTCAGGGAAGACATTTTCTAAAAACATTAAAAATTTGAATGCCAAAACAGCGGAAAGAGATGGAATTCGCCAAAAAATTGCGTGCTTATTCTTTGAACAACAAACTACAGAAAAATTAGCAAACAAAACAATTTTTTTTAAAATTATTTGTCGGTTAACAATTCTCCTTGAACTGATCGGTTGTTGCTTGGTGTTCGCAACTTCCGAGACCTTGTCGATTGTATCCAGTTTTGATTGTAGGTACGCCTACCTCGCTGATTGTGTGTCCCGTAATTTGAATAGCCTATGGAACCCATTATGTCCACCAAATTCTCCTTATTACAATATCTTGTACTGACTTCCTTCCTCCATTACCGTACTACATTTCGTGCTCTCGGAAACTGTACAAACGCTCGCTAATACTGGTCGCTCCTGCCGCGGTTCATTGGTTTGCTCACACCTTTCTTATTCACTCCATCACCCTTTCACAGTTTTTCTTATGTTCTTCTCCACAGCATTTTTGCTCAAAGTCTTTATTATTCCTTAAATAAGCTTAGGAAAGAGACACATTTGATTACAAAAACTAATTGGCACATTTCTTCTTGAGGAGTCGCTCGTATTCAATGATTTATTATTCTGTGATTTCGGCTGCGTCAACGGGTATGATAATCAGTCCCGTAAGAATAGTGCATGTTTTATCACGGAAGTTGGAGATGTTCCTCCAGGCTGGATGGTTAAATCTGCCGCCAATCTACTCGTCGGCTTGTGAAGTTTTCCGCATCCACATATCTCCTAGCAGCCGGGCACTTCCCTAGCCGGGACCAAACTGCAAGTTTTTTTTTGCATTTGTGGAAGTACAGTGCTGTATGTGTAAGAATGTGTAAGTAATGGCTGAAGACAGAACAAGAAAGAGGATGGATGATCGCATGTCCATGGCTCATTTGTTAGGGTACTGCTCCTGCATTCGCCTGGAGAACCACGGGAAACTACCGAACAGAGCAGCCGGCCGCTAGAATTCTACTTCAGATAGCGGCTGAATTATACTGAACTATCTAGCTAATGTCGAAAATCCTGCCATCATAGGATTTCCCGGTATCTTTTACATTGTGTTTTTGTTGAGATGTTGCAAATTACTATCGTTACCCAAAAACTAATGTTGTTTCTTCCTTTAATAACAGAATTACTTTACACTTCTGGCCACTTCTTGAATATTAACATTTTCCACCAATAGTTTTCTCTTAATCTTACAACTACCTGAAGCACGGACCTTCGACAAAACTCTCCACTGCTTTGCTTCTGCCCGCCGCTGGACTTGCTCTCTCGCCTCCTCGCTCTCTCGATGCCAGGACTAGACTCCCTGCCGCTTCCTTTCCCTTCCCCGCGCCCTGCGTGCACCCCGCTCCACCCCCCGCCGCCCTACAAAACTAAGCTCCGCCACGGCGACAGTCGCGGCTCCCACAATCGCGATAAGCTCCGTTTAAAAGCCACGGAAAGTTCCCTAGGAGATAAGCGTGGAATATAGCGAAGAGGTTCCTTATTTCTCCACCTATCTCAGCCTATTTTCGCGGCCCATCTGAAGCACTGATTCATGAGGTCGCGCTGTTTATTTTTTGTGAAATGCAAAACGAATATGCCCCTGAATTGCATCAAATTACACAGTCGCTGCTTTTGCTGTAATGTAGTTTGAAATAAATGTGTTAAAGTAAATGTCGTGTATGCACCAACCAGACCAGGCAATGACTCCCCCCAAGCAATGGAAATGTAACATGCTTAATTAATATTGCCCCTTCGCTCATATAACTCACGCGTCTGATGGTTCTTTTAAGACATTCTTAATAGATTTTTACGATAAGATGGTAAAAGTGACATTTTATTTTCCGAGTAGGAAAGGTGGTAACATGAAGCCGAGTCGCGCAATCGTACGAGAAAAATAAAATAATCTTTACCACGTGTGTCATACAGTACTATTTAGACAGCCTTCCTGACATTCATTTCATATTTATCCAAATATTAAAATCACATAACGATACATTAAGGCTAGTTGACGAGATCGGAAAAAAGGATTTTGCATTCTTTGTTGTATTCACAGATTTATCTGAACACTTGAACGTCGCCTCGTTTTTAGTACTAGTGCTAAAAATTGAACTTTTAGAACGCTATGCATGTTTTGAAAGAAACACTTTTACTAGAAATCAGAAAGAACTACTTGAAATTTGTTGGAATAAATAGCTGGGATATATGGAAAGTGAGAATACTTTCTCAAAAATAATGCAATCCGAAAATAGCTGACCTACTTACAAGACTAAAAGAATATAATATGTTGCAGCTATTCATTTACTGAAAACCTAAGCTATCGGTACGAAATCATTAACATGAAGCCCGGATGGATAGAGCATTTTGTTAATTTTTGGCCAACTTTTAATATTTTAACATACATGTTTCAATTGTTTGTTATTTCTGGAGATACTGACCACAACATCGAAAAGGATAATATATTTTACAAGAACAGTCAAAAATCTTGGCATTCTGAGAAAACATTTTAAACCACTGTCTTATTAAATTAGGTAAATGTGACGTAATGTCTACGATACATTCGAGGTTAGTAATTGAATTCGGCTCAACGGCCTTGTTTGGTAACTCTTCAATCTCGGATTCTAACAAGATGTCTTACAATACTAATTTCACAAATAACTATTAATTTAATAAGTATTAAAATACTTAACCAACCAATTTAGTTTGGAAATTACCCAATGAGTAGCTTCTTCTCAGTTTCTGTGCCTCCTTGCTTCCCGCGCATTCTACACCCGCGGAGGGCAGGAGACAAATTAATTACCGGAATTTGCCGCCGCTGGGAGGAGGCGCGCCCACGCTAATGCGGCGGCGCCGCGGGCCGCGCGCAAACACGCCCACCGCCCACCACCCACCGCCCACCGCCCGCGCGGCGCGGCGCGCGGAGATCAATTATTTGCTCGTCGCGGACAGCGCGCTCGCAGCGCCGGCCGGCGAGGGGGCGGGGCGGGGGCGGGGCCGCAGGTCGCCGGCACCGCTCGCCGACGAGGCTGCCCGGGAAATCACGCTCGGGGCGGCGGTGCGCACTCGTGTGCTGTGCAGGGCGATAGTGGATGTATTTGCGGGAGGCAGGGAATGAAATGGCTGGAGAGGTAGAAGTGAAGGTGGATGTGGAAGTTTGGCGAATCAAGGAGACGGCAGTCCATGCAAGTGTTATATTTATTACGAATGTTGGTGATGGGTGTAGGAAACAAATAGAACTACTTTCAACAGTAAGATCGAATGGAAATAACGAATATGGGAAAGAACAAATACAGGGATTAGAAAAAAGGAGGAGTACGAAGTATGAGAGTACATTTCCTAAAAAGTCAATAAATTCTCACTGAGCGATAGTTTGTATATTTTGTAAAAACTTCAAAAATGATTATTACAAAAAATGTATTAAATATTTTATTAAATTAAGACTGTAACTCACAAGGGATCCAAGTTTCTAAAATGCTACAAAATCCATCCTTCCAATCCGCCTCCAAATAAAATACGTTTTTTGAGGTAAGACGGTGATAATAAGTCATTGATATAAGGCGTTGAAACAATAGACAGAAACGAGGTTTCCGAGTTACACACACCACTCTCAGTAACTAATGTTATGTTGGTCTCAAGTAATGGAGAGATGATAAGGAGCGATATGGACGGCAGTAGTTGTGGACGAGAATAGTCCTGCTTAGAGTCACGCAGTGGTGAATATGAAGTTGAAAGTACATTGTTGGTAGCACAGATCAGTGGTAAAGAAACGATAAGAGCCGTAGAAAACATTTTTATCGAAGAAATCTGTGTACATAACTGAAATAGAAAGAAGTTTTTACAGGGATGGAGATGGTGTTGGAGAATTGCGATCACATCACACGGAAGTTACATTTTAGGAGGAAACAACAGGGAACGAAGAAAGAAATATATGGTGGGAGTCAACACAACAACGGTGATTATTAGGTAATCTAGACTGAAATATCTAATGTTTTTTCTAGGAATATAATTGAAAAGTAATAGGACGCATTAACGACAAATGTGGTGAACGTAGAAGCGACAGCAAGACCTACGAATTTAGATGTTACAGGTAGCGCGCAAATACGGAACGCAAAAACACAAACTAGTTCAACAACAGGGGTGGCCGGCACAGGCGATGGAAGAAACCGAAACGACAACAGCAGAGTTTGACTGAAATGAGCGCGTGTGTGTGGAGTCGCCGGTGGGGAGGGGAGAGGCGAGGGAGAGTTGGGAGCGAAACACTTTCCACGGCAGCTGAAGGACGCTCGGGCGCGGAGGAACTCAAACTCGGACTGGGGAAGCGGTAAATAATGCATAAGTTGCCACGAAGCGCCGCGCGAGCGCGCACGGGGAACGTTGCAAACAACGCCCCCTCTCGCCTCCCGCAATCTCCACAATCCCCGCAACTCCCTCCACCCCAACAGCCCCTAAACCCACGCCCTCAGACCTGCGTCGTTGGTCCACCATTACAACTCCCATAATACTTATTACATATCCCAACTTTCTGAAACATCTCACATTTATGTTTTCACATTTTCAAATAGTAAACATTTATTTGATGCATTGTAAAGATTTGTATATATGGTCGCTAATGACCTTGAAGTTCATGCGACCAAAAAAAATGAAGCGTATTTTAAAAAACCTTTCATCACCTCGATTAACCGCCCTAGCCTTGCTGTCCCTACCACGACCGTCTCCATTGACACGTTTATACTTCTTTTGCCTCTCTCATTGGCTTCTCCACTGTCACTCCCCTGTCGTAGTCGAAATCACCTCTATCGTAATCTCCATGAGTCACATCGATCCACAGCAACCTCGCTACCTTTGTCCACCCACGTATCCTCTTGCTTCCTGCAACCTCGAAAATCCCCGCCATCCCCTCCCCGAACCATTGCTTCTTTCCGACGTTTCCCCCCTCCGTCCTGAGGCATTTTCACTGACCCTCGCTGGCTCGAAAGAATTCGTCGTCCATCCCGCTACTACTGCCACCATCCCTACTGGCGGTTCCCGCCCAACAGGTCCTACTGCTCCTTTCATCCGCTCCCTTCAATGACCATGCCTTTCACCTACCTACTCCTTTCCATTCTCACCATTCTCACTCTTTGTCGCTGTTGAGTACACCGCTTCCACGATCACCGCATCCACACCAAACATACAGATCAACTACCCGCTCGTCGCCCTTGTCCACTCATCGATCTCGTCGTCCCACCGACCTCACCACTACCGCCTCCACTCCTCGCATCGCCTCTTCGTCGCCCCCGCGTCCTTCCTCGCCTCACTGCCCACTTCGCCCTCTCGCGCTTGGCGCCCTCGCCGCCCTCCCGCCCCCAGAGCGCGCTCGCTGGGTGGCCTCCACTTGGCCCGGCCGCGCGTCGCCCAAACGAGTATTGTGGGGGTGTTTTTGCCGTCTTCTGTTGGCCTCACAAACGCCTTTCTTCCACTTTTTGCGTGGCCTTCTTCTACTGCGTTCACTTTTCCCTCGACAATGGGGTGCTAAATCTTCTGGAAATTTCTTGGGTTTGCTGCCATCAAGTTTTCTTCATCTAGGTATCTAGTTGACTTTGTCACGAAATTTTTATTCCTAAGCAGTATGTCAATCCTGTTGCAAGCGTGTGTAAGTTTTTACTTTTTTACTGTTCTTCAAAAACATTAAATAAATATGCAAAGTCACAGATATTTCCTTACATATTTTTTTGTATTAGCATCTTTTTCTTTTTCGATGGCTGTTTTGATACATTAAATGTTGATAGTATGTAGTGAGTTTAAAGAAAATTAATTATTTTATTTCTAAGAAATACCCCAAAGTAATAATTATTTTTCTTCTCATATAAAATTTCTAGTATTGCGCATGAATCATATGCGTTTGTCCGTATTTCCTTTACGGATTTTAATAAAAAATATATAAATTTAATAAAAATTTATTAAATTACCACCAACGAGTGTGCATATGTTTCTTTTCTCTTTGGCTAAAATTAATAATTATTGAAACAGCCGTGTAATATTTCGCTTCTTGACACAAAATTAACAATTTTTCTCCTCCAACTTATATAAGTCTTCGATAAATATTAATTATCTGTAAGTGTAAATGAAATAAGCTGGAATCAAATAGCCATAACCGTTATTATGTAGCAAATATAAGGTATCGTAGAATTATTTTAGTCTAGTTTTTGAATGACTATCGTGTCATTACATAATTTACACTATATAAACTGATTTTACAATACTGCAACTCTAATTTTCCCCTTATATATCATTATTGTTTTATTGTTTAATTTGCAAAAGTAATCATGTTTTTCTCTGTATATATTGTTTTTCTGTCTAGATACATTAAGGAAAAATATACCATGACAACATTAGATGTCTAACTGGTAAAATAATGCGATTTGTAAAATAATCTTCAGAATGAATACTTATAAAACCAGAACGAAAATATTATCTCCGCTGTTCGAATTATTGACTTTTGATTGATAGTATTGTCATTGTCGCTGAACTATCTACTGAGTTTCAACACATATTTTTATTCTCAAATGTATGATTCGAAATTTCCATGAATGTGCCGGACATCGTGCAGATCAACATAATATATCCTTGATCATCATAGCTTTTATGAAAACTCTTCTTTATACCTCACTCTTCCCACTTTAGAATTAATTATGATTTTCATATTTAAACTACTCTTGTTAATATTTACTCCTCTGAAACACGTATTTCTGCTCGTGGATAGGAAACTCCAGATTACGTGAAGCTCTTGGAGAAAATGGTCTCCCTCTGTTGCGTTGTGGGTAGTGGACCAGAGAAGCATTGCATTCCCAGGAGCGAGACAGAAGCTGCCCTGTTTGCCAGGCTTAATATGTGTGTTTGGAGAAGCGATTACACGCAATGAAAATGAGTTATGAGGCAAGACGCTGGGAAATTTCATTAGGGACATGATGATGAGAGGGAGAGAGGGGGCGAAGAAGGTGCGGAAAACTTTGTTGGCGCGTAATTGTGGAATAAGCGCTTGGAGAAATGTAATTGTTCTGGAACAAGACCAACAAACTAGTTAAGCTGTCTTTACCTGTCTTTTCTAATAAGTTATTGGCTGGAAAGCTGAGGAATTGTTTAAGAAATTCTTACTGAAATGTAGACATTATTTTTTAGTAAAGATTAATGTATTTTGAATTCGTTCTTGTTATTATAATACACTGATTAAAACAAAAAGTCGATAACTAGTTTCAATCACTAACTAATGAAATTTTAATGCAGAATAGTGATTCTCGCTTTAGTTCAATGTAATAATACATGTGACGTAAGTCCAACAGTGAGAAACGGAATTATAAAAAAAAACATGAGATGAGGTACAATGAGATACGGATTCATATTATTTGTTCATCGTCGGTGAACCAAATGTCTCTTGTTTTTATGTGAGCATGTTTATGGGAGCATGGTAGACATTTATGGGAGCATGGTAGACTCGTAGCAGCTCTTGGTCAGCGTGCTCGCTTTCCACTTCGCGGCTCTGGCACAGAAAAGATACTATACAGAAAGGAAAGTAGAGGGCGGCTCCTTTGATTTTAAGTGAGCCACCGCGAAGCGCGGATCGTCTTCTTGAATCTGTGGGAAGGAACGGCAGGAGTCAACTCAAACGCCATTTTCTCAAAAGCGACACGAAATGTTTTCTTCTAACTTTTCCAACGGGTAGTGCTAATTGCATTGTTTATTATGAAATAACATTCATTTTGGTGTATTATATTTTGTTTTTTCAAAAATTACACAAATGTAATTTTTGAAATATCTCTGACGCCGTTAATATGCACATTCCCAGCAATTTGTAAACATTATTGCATTTGTGAGTTAAAGTGCCATAAATTACTTCAAATAAAGTTTTTAGAAAGCTCAAAACATTTTTGTGAAAAAGAGCTTCAATTTGACATTTAAAGTATTATTTCGTTTCCCCTATAAGGAAAACGAAGAACTGAGAAAATTTCAAAAAATTAACTTTGAGCGGAGATAGATGGCAGCTTGGCTAGAGTACGTGGCAATTCCGATAAACTAGCCCACACCAAAGAAAATAGAAAACTGAAACAAGAAAGTCTGTGCCATTCTGTAGCACTACTAGTTATGTATTTATAATTCTTTACCTTCTATCTCTATTTTTATTAATATTTGTCTATGTGCGATATTAATATTTGCCTATAGTAAGCAAATACCCCTCAGGTTACGTATGTTTCTGCTAGTTATACACACGCACCAAATGTAACGAGTAAAACGGAATTAAAAGACATCACCACCGTTCACCACACAACAAATGCCGGGTCATACAGCAGTTAACACATTTTGAATACGGTGACCGTGCGCATCACATTGGCGCACGGATTGTGGGTTCCTTTCTGTATAGTATCTATGCTGTGGCCCCGGGTTCGATTCCCGGTCGAGGCAAGACTATAGTGAGCATTTTCCTTGCAATGTCCCCGTATATGTTTCTGTGTGACGATGGGAAAATTCACTTCTCAGGTTGGGAAGACTGGAATACGGCGTGGGGATATCTACGTGCTAACCACACGTACCTCCTTAACTCATGGCCGCGAGACCGGAATGTCGCTGGTAGGCCTGATCCCGTTTACAGGCTGTCGCGTCAAGTACATGCATGTGTAATTGACATTAGCTGTTAGTGTAAACTGAATTATGGGGGATAAAATGATGTCATAGAATATAAGTTTCCCTATTTGTACGTGCAAATACAATACATCCGTTTCATGATTAGCAAGAAATCTCAACACAGTATACTTTCATGTTCATTTCATATTTGTGATTGGCAAAACTACTCCTATGAACATCATTTTCATTCAAAACTCACATTAGAGGACCAAAAAATGCACCATTTTCTTATGCGACCCGTTGAAACACTTTCTCCTCCACCGGGTGCTGTGTTGTGAATGCAACCCGTCCTTTTATATTCTGCCGGTGTGTGTGTGGAGGGGGAGGGAGTTCCCCTGGGGAACGGGGCGCGTGGCGCCTGTCGCGCCCGGGGCAGCCTGCGCCGCGGGGCGGGAGCGTGGTGGGAGTGGTGAGGGGGGGGAGTGGCCCGCTCGGCCTGTTGCGGACACGCGACGTGCCCCAGCTGCGGCCGCGGCGATGGCGGCGGCGGCGGCCAGGGTGCGCAGATGGAGGAGAGACCGCATGGGAGTTTCGGGGAATACGGGCATCAAAGAA
This sequence comes from Acheta domesticus, assembly GCA_031308135.1. NCBI lineage: Eukaryota > Metazoa > Arthropoda > Insecta > Orthoptera > Gryllidae > Acheta > Acheta domesticus. The sequence continues at coordinate 56,050,110 of JAHLJT010004567.1, forward strand.
CATGGTTCGAGGTGAATATGGGCATTCGTTCGAATATGGGCATTCGAGGTGATGTTTGCTCATTAGTACAGTAATAACGCACGGAGTTTGAGTGCACGGATTTTGTGTACATCTAAGGAATTTAGAGAGCTTCAAAGATGTGTTTCTTCCATTTACAAATAGAAAACAAAACCGACACACATCAGATCGTAAAAGCACATCAAACTTTATAATTTGCACTGTCTTTCGTCTGTAAATTTGTATAGTCCTTATATCGTCCTTATATTCAGGAAAAGAAAAAAATATAAGCCAACAGTAACTTTCCTTTCTCGTGTGCAACTAATATTTAATGGCTTCTTGCAATTTGTAGTGTCATTTGCGTATTGATATTTGGAAATTTGCAGTGGGCTGTTTAGTATTTTGTTATGTTGCTTCTTCAGCTCAATTCTACATTGTAATTTTATTCTCATGTCGTCTATTGTCCTTTCTTCTTAATACACAGTAACGAAACGGAGGAAGATATTCAAGGTTGGAAATTGCAATTTCTTATTTTTACTTCATAAAGACGTGTACATTTATCTTCAAAACAAGCTCAAATTACTTTTTTGAAGTCGTTTGTAAGTTGTCTCGTTTCAATAGTAACACTAGTTAAAACGTTTTTTGGTTCTCACAAACAGAGAGCATGGTTTAGCATCTTTTATGCTCATTCCAGAAATGTAATCAATTTGGAGCACGAATAGTTTAACATACATATTTGAAATTAATTGTTGAGAATCAATTGTTGTGCTTTCTGAAACACGGCTAGTTCTTCCGAATATTCATAAATTGTGTAACTCTTTTTTCATCCTGTAAGTTATTGTTTAGCATATTTTAATGGTAGATAACTACTCCATAATGGTAATATCTCATTCTTGGAGGGTCTTCTTTATGTCTTTGAAGGTGATCTACCTATGCGTGCATTAAAGACAGTTTTTTAAGTGTGTTTGTAGGGCACATTTCACGAGTTTGTGTGTGTGGTACATGTATTTTTTTAATAGTCAGACCTATAAAAATGTAACGAATATATAGGGATATGGCAGACAATTTCTGTTACATACGTAGAGTTTACTCCAATGCATCGGATCGGAGGAGACTCGTTATCTCCCTTATAAAACAGCATGCCGCCTGTATTGTGAGTGCAGTTTGTGTCAGGACGAGAAATATGCACCTTTAATACCAAGAATATGCAAACTATTTACGTCAGTCGCTTAAGGCCCTCTTTGGTATATAGCTTTCTCTACATCAATCATTTGGAGGGAGCAACAGTATCACTAAAATGAATGCTATTTTTGTGTTAAAATTGTTTGTTAAAATTTTTTTAAAATTTTCCTTTTAGTTCGCCAACGTTTCAGAACTTTATTGTTCCCTCATCAGAGCTTGCTAAGGTTGAAGGAAAATTTTCAATTGTTGACCAAAAACCATTAAACTTTCCTAGAATTAATAGTGTGGTCGTGAATTCAAGAGCTATTTTTATGTCAGCAAATTATCCGCTAAGAGCAAGAAAGCAATTATGTATACCAATTTATCTTCGTCAATGCGACCAGTTGTTCATGGAGGAGATTTTCTTTAACCTGTTCCCCCAGTATCATATGTTTTGGAGCATGAAATAGAAGTTTGTTTCTACGACGGTGATGATGATTTCCATATTTGAACATAAACAATCACCATATGGTGATTGGTCGCAAAAGCAATTGAATTAGACAGTTGAAGACGTAAATCTCCAAAAACGCAAACTGTGCTGCTTGCATGATAACTACAACAAGGCAATGTACTTATCTAAGTAAAAGAGTTTTAATATTTTGAAATCGTATAGGCTAGAATATTCAGTATTTTTCCACCAAAGAAACTCTTGCCTTAGGTTTAATAATGTTAAAGAAAATCTTCCTTAAAATTTATATTTTTAACCCGAAGAAGACGTGACACGTGATAAAAAGCGCAACGGCTACCTGGAAGGTCAATTTGCGATTCCTACATATACAAATTCAATGGTTAACAAATTTACGTTCTTGTTTTCGAAAACAGCTCTAAAGAAGAAGAATGCGTCTTTCAAGCTAAGTTGAGATTGAATGAAGATGTAGTCGAGACAGGTGCGAGGAATGGTGAAGAAAGGGAGGGACCAAAAATAACTGTGAAAAAGACAGGGAAATTGGAAATTCCAAGAAGGGTTGGGGTGAAAGAGGGAAGGGAGAGCTGGAGTGTCGCAAGCGAGAGAGAATAAGGGAAGCGAATAATTGTGCTAGTAGGTATGGGGCAATGACAGAAGGCGAACAGGGAGGAGAAACGAAACAAAAGAAATGAAGCCTTAGTTGTGATAGCAACTATTAATAAAACCTAGCAAAGCCAGGTTTTATTAATTCTGGGATCGTCAAATTCGAGATTTCCGTAAAAGAAGTGTATATTGTATCCAGTTTCTCCTCTGCTCTCTTGAGCACCGGTGCCAGTCTACTTGATGGCTTTCAAGATTTTCCGTATATAGGTATATCTTCCAATACGACACCACCCCAGCCGGAACGTTTTAAATTAAACTGGTCTCCCGACACGTGCGGCAGTGCTTGTATGTATGTATGTATGTATGTATGTGAGCGTTTGTGAGCAAGAGGAGAGGGAAGACTATAAGGATTAGGAAGGAAAGATCTCTCATGGTCTGTGGCCTGTTTGTGAGGCATCGCTCCGGCGTTTGCTTAAAATTGATCGAATACACTACGAAAAAAAAACAACGATCAATCAGAGTATATGGCCACAAGAATTATGCACTAGACAGCGGGTGAATTCGACCCAGACATCTCGTGGAAACCCCCCTACCGGGATCCGCACTGTAGTAAATCCGGGACAACGAGGCTGCACAGGCAAGCGAGTACCCGCTGATCTATCTGAGCTGGTTGTGATAGCAGGTGGTGGAAGCGGCAGTTGCTATGAGAGCAGTAGTGTAACGGTTTACTTATCTTCGTTGTCTATTTCATTAATTATTTCAGAGGTACACTAATTCACTTTTAAAAATTTAATGCACAAAATGTTGTAAAGAAATTTAATACAAAATAATTATTTCATTTTTGAATCGTTACAATCAGAATTACTTCAAAAATCAATATGTTTATTTTGTCATTAATAATTATAAACTATTATTGTAAAATTAATCTTTCTCTCAGTTATATATTATTTATTGTTAAGAAAATCTCTGATTATCTTTCTTAAATCTCATCAAGTGGCCTAGAGGACTCAAATACATCTCGACAACTTCTTCTTCCATAAGGGAGTTGGCACAATTTCTGTAATGTGACGGTGGCTGCGGTGGCCCCGTGGGCGATGGCTGCGGCGCGGTGTCAGTGGCAGTTGCGTGGGCTGCCTGCGGAGGGGGCGGGTGAATACCGGAGCTGCGGGCGCGCCCCTCGGGGCGGCGCGGGGGCGGCTGGTCACGTGGGCGCGACGGGCGCAGGGCCGCGCGCTCTCTCTCCATTGTTCCTCAGCGATGCGCCTAAAGGATGAGGGTTGCGGCATGCCGCGGACTCCGCCTGCAAAGTTCTATTTTTTACGGAGTTTCTTTAATTTTTGTGGTATATCTGACAACGACATAAGCTCCATTCAAGAGCAGGTATGTATTAAAGCAATCGCTGAAGAGTTTGCCTGTTATGTAATAGTGAATTTGAGGGCAATAATCATTTGAATTTTAGTGTTATTTTCCATAGTATGTAAGCACTTTATTATCTCAGAAAGCTAGACTTGTGGCACTAGCCGCCCACTTTGCAAGGGCTTTTCTTCACAATTTCATTAACCGTGTGGGGGAGGTAGGTGTTTGCAGAATACTGGAAGGAAAATATAATTAGTTTGGAAGGAAAATATAATTAGTAAAGGAAATTATAATTAGTTTGTTTTCTTTTGTAAATAGTAATTCAATGTCATGTCATCTAAACTTTTGGGAACATTGTTGTTGTGAATTATTTTCACACCTTAGTAGTGGTTCGGAAAATATCCCCACTATACACAACCCGAAGATAAATTTTAAATTTATTCTGTTCTGAGAGAGTAATGATAGAATGTTTTTTGAGTTTCGCGTTTCAAGTGAACCTCATTTTACAAATAAGTTTTTGTTCTAACTTATCGCCCGCGTACCTCCCAGGTTACACTCCAAATTGAGCCCTCTTAAGGAAAAAATGGACCGATCAGTCCTGTTTACTCACTTCTGAGTAGTATGTTTAAAATTATTGTATTTCTTTAAATATGTTTAACGTGGATCTGCAATGTTTTGCTCAAATCTGAACAGTCAACTCAGAAACGTTCTGGCAGGGGCGCGGCAACCATGTGATACACGAGTGGCTGACGCGTTGCATCACGTACGAACAGGCGAGCATTGGTCGAATTCGAACACGTATGATGATTCACCGAAAGTTGACAGCTGACCATCAAATTGATTCAATAAGGTCGTAAGTTTATTTATAAGTCAAAATAATTAAATCTGTCTGAACTTCTTAATTCTCGATGTAACACAGTTGCTTTGGTTTTTGTGTAAGAGGTCACTAGTATTAGAAAAGAACAAGGCCCAATCTGATTTTTGACAATGGATGTCTGCCTCTCAGTCTACAATACGATTATTCCTCAAAACATTTAAGTATGAACGCATTTTAAGATCGACGTGTAAGAAACACACTCAAGGCGACTCTCTATGATTTTCATGGACTTGAAGGGGAGTGTATTTGCAGTGTTGCCGACGTAAGTTATTCCCTTGTTTCACATAAAAAATGTATTACGATTGTTAGAGGAATTGGATAAAGGAAGCAGAAGAAAAAATTAGAAAGTATTAGCGTTTTTCCAATGCAGTCATTCAAAATAACTGCAAATGTGATTGTATCTGAATTTATTATAGTTGCTCATATGATTTAAATTAATTTTCCGTCATGGTGCCACAAAGCTAAAGATAAAATTGTCAGTAATTAGATAAAACAGAGAACGATGGAGTTGTGGAATATTTGCCCATAAATTGAGTTCGATTTCTTTTCTTCCAATAAAAAAAGTTGCAAAGTGAATGTAATCGTTTTCTTTTAATGCAGTATGAGAACCTGTTTTAAAGCACAATGTACCCTTACAGGCACTCAAAAGATACGTTTTACAAGAAAATAGATTTTAACCTTCTTCGTTATTGACACCTTTTAGCAAAGAAAAGAAAACCCAAATACATATTTTTATTGTTAATGTTGCTGTAAGTTAACAAAGAGAAAGAAATGAGAATTAACCAGTACAAGGAAGAAATGAAAGCTTTTGTCAAAATACTAATATTGGCAGTGTTTGAACATTGAGAAAACTAGAAAGAGCCGGTGTGTAAACACTGCATGCTCATGTAAAAGAGTCTGTATTTGTCAATGTTCTTTTCAAACAGATGCGTATTTCAAAATGATTTTTAGAAGATTGAATTCAGTACATCAAAAGAAACAACATGTTGGACAGAACAAAAACTGTTTCATTTTTTGCATGTACTCATTATCAGAAGTGTTATTATTTTAGTCGTTTTGTGTGAACATGTTTCAGTATTATTGTCACCATATCTGTGTTGGGGTTACGGTCTGAAAACCATTCACAAACACGCTTCTTGTGATTCACAGACCTTGGCTCAAAGTTTTCCAATCTATTATCATTATCATGATGATTCTCAAAAAGGCACAGACTTACATAAGAGTAAATTACTACTAACCCTTGACTATAGCAAACCCTCATCCCTTGGCGTCATTTTAACCAAAAAGTGGATTCCAATAGTGAGTATTAGAATTTATTGTTTCACAATGAGCATTATTTATTTAGAAAAGTATCTCCTACAACGGGGCAATTTCTGAGTTTCCGACTGGTCTCGAGACTTGTGTGTTAATGTGGGGCATGTAAGTGTACGAGAAGTACGCAAGGATATCAGAAAGGAAATACCACGCGAGACCCGGAGAGCGACTGTAGAGTGTCATTTTTGGGGTGCACTGTTTGGGTATATTCTGGTTTTAGTCGGAGAAACCACGGATTAATACCGATGGGAGTACCCCGTTGCTCAAATACATCTTTAGGTACTGGTAAAATTCATCTCAGCTATATATCTAATGTCAAAAATGCGCCACCCAGACTTGTAGTTTAAGACATCCCAACCAACGACGCTTATGAAGAAATGGAGTCGCCACTAAGCCATCGCAGTCGGTTTGGATTCGAAAACCAACCATTCCCTTGAACCAGAGGTGTCCCATCAGTGCATTACGAAAGACAAACAGCCATCTGACAGAGAACTATTTCTCACGCGTCCTCCCCTTCTTAGGCGCATTCCGAGAGCGGCGCATCCCTCAATACCCTCAACGGCCGCGCGGGCGCCGCGACACGGCCAGGGCGGGGCTGCCAGAGCAACACGCGCGCCCCCACCAATTTTTTTCCCGAAGTCTGTCCTGGAGGGGGGGAATCGCGGGACGATGACGAGGGAAGAAGCAGTAGGGAAAGGGGAAGTTGGGTGAAAACGAGAGTCATAAACGAAGGACGAGCGTTGAAGGCAGGAGGATTTTTGCTTGCAACAGAAAGGCGCGTCGAATTGATTGATTAATTCAATTAATTAATGTTTCCGTGTACGTCAACTGCTGTAGTCATTATTCCCGGTAGTGTAGTGAATTTTTTAATCCGGAAGGTGGCGGTATTCGTTCCTCAATGGATGGTAAGATGTGGAGCAGACTACGTTGACTTGCGTGGAATTCCTCATCCAGGTATCGCCCCCCCCCGAGCGGGCACCGCCGCAGCAAAGGGAAACTTTATGAAAGTCGCGCGCGGTCTTCTTGGTCCGTTTGTTAGGGAAGAAAGCAGCTGGCCGCAGATTCCTCAACCAGAAAGCAGATGAATTCGACCTAGCCATGTAGCTAATGCCGAAAATCCAGCACCATCGAATCTCGAACCGAAGGACATTCCGTAAGCGAGTCGCTCGTCAGAATGCAACTGGGAGACGCATTGGCGAATTGAGAAGTCGGGCATGGACACGTGTGACAGAATAGGGCAGAGCTGGCAGGGCACGAGTTGTGAAGATGGACAAAGGGATGGCAAAGTGATGTGTGGTGTGTGGAGAGTGTACAGAGTTCTTTTGTTGACCATCAAAATAATTTTACAAACGTTACGATACTTCCAAGGAACTACTTAACTTGCACTCAACTTATTAACATGGATAAGCGCATAAGTGATTTTCCAATGCCCTGGCTTGGTGTAGCATTCACAGTTCAGCATCAATGGAAATAGCATAATTGGCCTGACATAAAGCGAATCGTATTGACTTGAAATCGACTATATAGCCCCTCCCTCAACTAAGCATGGCTCGTTCCACAGCACACAGCTTCCCTCGCAAATGCCAACACCTCCCGAGCCCCTGCGTAGCGCGTATAGAATTAGCTCAGGTGCATAAAAAGGCGGCGGCTGCCTTTGTGGCGCGGCGTGCTGGCTTAGCGCCGGCGAGAGCGCGCCGAGTGCGCGTCTGCACGTGCCGTCCGCTGCCGCGCGCGCCGCAAATCTCCGCTTGCGCCCGCGACTGCGGAGGCGCGGGGCCGCGGAGCCGCCACGCGCGGCTCGGGATTAGCGGCGCCCAACGCCCGCCCCCACGCCCGCCCCCACGCCCGCCCCCACGCCCGCCCCCACGCCCGCCCCCACGCCCGCCCCCACGCCCGCCCCCACGCCCGCCCCCACGCCCGCCCCCACGCCCGCCCCCACGCCCGCCCCCACGCCCGCCCCCACGCCCGCCCCCACGCCCGCCCCCACGCCCGCCCCCACGCCCGCCCCCACGCCCGCCCCCACGCCCGCCCCCACGCCCGCCCCCACGCCCGCCCCCACGCCCGCCCCCACGCCCGCCCCCACGCCCGCCCCCACGCCCGCCCCCACGCCCCGCCCCCACGCCCGTCTCTCCCCAAGCCCGTCTTACCTCCACGTCGGCCATCATACCCTCCACGCCCGCCGACCTCCCACGCCCCTTCCCACGCCTGTCTCCTCCCAACTGTTTCTTCCCTCCACGCCCGCCACTCCGCATGTCCGTTCCTCCACCACACCCGTCCCCCATCACGCCCGCCTCTCCAAGCCTGCCCCTCCACACCCGCCCCCAGGCCTGCCCCCGCCGGCCCCACGAGCACCCAACACCCGCCCCACGCCCCGCCCCGCTCCCTAATCGCTATTCATTATGCTGTAAGTAGAGCCTTTAGATAAAGGGACTAGTTGCAAGATGTAATCCCCATCGGTGAATCAATAAACTTGGACACTAAATTAGAGTTTTCGCATTGGTTTAGTTTTGAAAATACCAGTCACAGAGTGAAAAATCAGTTAAAAAATACCTCTTGAATATTTGTATCACAAAATTGTAGAGAAACTATAGTTTCTACATGCGCACAATTGATATTCTTCATAGAAATTACGACACTCACTCCTACGTTGCTCGTATAGTAATAAACTCTTGAAAACCAGCTATCTTTATATGATGTTACAATTTTGATTATTTATTTGTTGAATTTGATTATATTGGTGAATGATTTTATTTATTTATATCGATGAAGATCATACTATTCATTCATTCATTTAACGCAATTAGAGGAACTAAAAGTCAGGCTTAACGGCTGGCGACTGTTTAGGATTTAACAGTCCACCGTCAGTAAAAATAGTTGAAACAAATAAGTTGTAGCTAAATATGTTGTATGAGTAAACATATATCAAAAATGGTATTTGTTTATATTTTTTACTTTCCCGTATAAGCATATACGGAATATTATAAGTAGTATAGGAAAAGTTATGTAATGATGCGCGAATAAACGGCGGATTTTCGGAGGAGAAAACGGGCCCCGATAACGAAAAACTGGATAAACCCAGTTGCTAAATTAAGAAAAAATCCCCTAACACATGTTTTAGCCAGAGTCCCTGTGTGAGGATCCTTGATACCGAAAAACCAGTTGATGACAAAACGTCCGTCTGTCCGTCCGTCCTGAACTCCACTAGAGCTTAAACCATGCGTAGGACTTTTTCCAAATTGAAGAAACCTCTGTCTATCTGACTCGAGTCGAAGCTTTGAGATTTTCAAAAACATCCCTTAAAATTTGAGAGTACTTACATGAATCCCCCCGGACATCAAAATTTTCTGAAAAACAGCTCCCAATTTTTTCCTTAAATTTCTTGTAAGAATAGAGTAGAACACACTTATTGACGTGGCATAGGTTCGATTTTCATGGTTAACTCTGAATTTTTGAAAATTGCAAAACTTGAAGGTAGAGATTTTTCCTTCAAATAAAATTTGTTTTTCATACTGATTTCTTTCATTAAGGTCATATACATTTTTTTGAAAATGCTAGTAGTTTTCATGCAATTTTGCGGGTAATATGTGCAATTTAAAAAATTACAAAAACAAGATTTTCTCAAAAAAACGGTTCCAAATTTTGTCTTTATATTTTTGGTAAGGACAATGCTTAATGTACTCTATGCGACAACATAAATGTCATGTTGCTCTATTCATTTGTTTTTTCAAAAATGACAAAAAATGTATTTTTTACTTGTGTCACGTCGATAATATATACATTAGCGGCGATTTGTTCACATTGTTATATTTACAAGTCCATGTGCTTTAAATAATGTCATATAAAGTTTCTCGAAAACTCTACCGTTTTCTATAAAAAAACAGCACAAAATTCCGCATTTTACTTAACGCTCAATGGCCGTTTTCTCATAAATGGCTCCCAATTTTTTCTTCACACTTTTGGATCGGATAGTGCTAATGGCACTTAAATATGACGTAAAGTTCATTTGGAGGTAATTTTTTGTTTTTTCAAAAATTATACATGTAATTTGTTTGAAAGATTTCTCACACCTTTAATGTACACTCAACCGGCAATTTGTAGACATAATAGAATTTGTGAGTGTAAGTGCTTCAAATGACATCAAATGAAGTTTCTTGAAAACTCAAAAATTTTCTATGAAAAAGAGCTTCAAATTTCTCGTTTTTAGTAGCGCTAAAACTACATTTTCTTAAAAACGGCACGAAATTTTTTAAAGAAAATTTTCATTAACAACGAAGATTTTATGGTTTTTAGTATTCTAAAATTAATTTTTCCGTTCTACTATTAGGAAACCGAATAATTAATTATAAAAATATAAAAAATGTGATTTGGGTGGCGATATATGGCAGTTGGCAAGAGTATCTGGGAATTCCGAATTGCTAGCTCAGACCCAAGGAAATTGAAAACTAATTCGGGAAGGTCTGTGACATTCTGTAGAACCACTAGTTCTTAAATGTATAAGGTGTTACTAAAAGTACAGAACGACACTCTCGATAACAAAGTAACAGACTCGGGTGATTTTAAACATCCACCAAAATTCACCTGGGCCTGTTATTTGCTGCTGATCGACCTAATGACGTTAATAACTGTAATAGTTGTTGCATAAACCTCTGAAATTAGAATGTTTATTAAAGTTTGATAATAACATTAGTTTGGAAGGCATTTCTGATTAAGCTTCAGGGGTTCAGGGGATTGGTGGAGCGTGCAAGTACACGCAGCCAAATGCCGCGGTTTCAAGTTGCTCGTAAGGCAAGTGTGTTTTCTCCTTAAGACTAAATTCACGTCTACAAATACGTGCGATATTGTGGCTCGATAAGAAACGTAGTTGGCTTCTCGTACTTGCATGTAACCCTTTGTAACTGCATCTTACTTTTAACCACTCAGCCTAAATTGTTATTATCCCATTCATGAACACCTCTAACAACTGACATTGAAAGAAAAGGAAACTCCTCTGTTTACCTGCCTGGAAAAGGGACACAAAATAAACATCGGCCTATCCTTCGGTCAGTTAAGAATTTAAATGATTTTCAAAATCATCTGTGATTTTTGAAATACCGAATATAAATTTTAAAATAAAAATTAGACAGTTGTAAAGCAATTAACTTTGTGACTTGTATAATTTCGAGATTAATGATAGGCACAATTGTTTCTCCAAGAGTATCAAGTAACGGTGCCGTGTGCAGGAATGAAACAATATCTTGTAGTGACACGAGGCAGAGTTTTCATGCTCAGTTTAGATTACTCTAGAATGTTAAGTCAACAATAATGCGACGTACAAAAAAGAAAAATAAATAAAGCGAAATTATATTTATATCTGTGTTCTTGTTTGTAAGCTACTTAAGATAAAATACGTGATAATAGTTCTACGTTCATGAATGTAATTTAGCATAAATAATTGTAGTAAATACAATTTGACCGGTATGCGTACAATGTGTAAAAGTATTTAGAATAAAAGTTGTGTGTAATGCTTCGAGAAAAGAATTTCGATATTCGAAGGCTAGTCTCGGGAGGCTCGGAATCGTAGGCGACGCGGGCAACAATAGTAACTGAGTGCGAGTTTCTGCAGTATTTAAACTTAATAGAGACAAGTCACCAATAACAAAAACATAGAGTAATTTAAGAAGTATAGAGTAATTTAGACATAAAAAATATTCGTAACAATTTTCGTAGTGATGCTCTGGCGAGCGAACCAGACTTGGCCAGAAAACAAACGTTTACGCGAATAGGCTGCTTGATGTCGAGGTCAGCGCCACGATACATGCTGCTTTGTGTGATAAAGTAGGTACTGTCCGGGTCTGAGTTCTCCTATCGCGTCGCTGAAGTGAAGTATGCCTCTACCTTCAAACGGAACAGTGGTGAGGAAGACATCGACAAAGTACTACTAGTCACAGAAAAAACACTTAGCTTTTTTCTACAACGATCACGGACGTTTTTCTAGCATGATTATTTCAGCTTACCTCATTCAGAATCTGATGATGAGCTGTAGGCTTTACTATTTGACAAAGTACTGCCGGAATTAAAATTAACAGTTAGACAATGACATTCGGTGCAATACCATCTTTCTCCTAATAATCATTTTCTATTTTTTCAACATGGCTGCAAACCCGTTTACAGTCCTGCACGGTGACGTATTTCATTTCTGTTTCAATATTTTCTTGCAACTTGGTTACTCACTAGATGAAAGTGGCATCGCCGACGCTGTAAACTGTTTTAAAAGTATTTTCATGTGTTGAAAATCTCTTTCATTCTTCATTTCTTACATGGCATGACAGCATTGTTCGAATAGGTTCTTACAGTATCTGGCATTGCACTTACCAATGAATCGTAGTAGCTGTTAATGTTACACTCCAGTTCAAAAATTCGGAATCATCCCCTCCTATCCTGCCAGTCACCCCATGTGGAAACTGTGATATTTCTCCGAGGGTCCAGGAAACTGAGACACGCGCAATAGATAGCATCCGCATTCATCAGAGTTGAAAGAGAGATGATATCTTAACCACAAAGGAGTCAAATAAAATACGACTCTATTAATTTCTGATGGTTTTAATTAGAGATTGACGTTGTCCTGGATTGAGAAGATTGCTTGATTGTTCGTGATTCCGGGTGCGTCAACTACTGAGGTCATTAGTCCGGTCAGTGTAGTGCGTGTTTTTTTCATCAGGAGGTAGCGGTGATCTTTCCCGGCTGGATGGCGAGATCCGTCTCCGATCTAAGGTCCACTAGCGGGATTTTCTCCCAACGAGGTATCTTCCACCAGCGAGACACCGCCCCAGCTGGGACAAGCTGTAAGCGCCCGACCGGTCTCCCAGCATGTGGGTTTGCGTAGTGCATGTTAGCGTAAGTGCGTGTGTAAAGGTTGAGGATAGGACAAGGAAGAGGCAGGAAAGATCGCGCGCGGTCCATGGCCCGTTTGTTAGGGTACTGCTCCGGCAGTTGCCTGGTGTTGATCTGAGCAGCCGGCCGCTAGAATTCTCCTGATTCTCCCTCTAGAATTCTCCTGAGTTTCTAAAGATTGTTTAGTGTTTGGTTCCATGAGTCGTCTCGTTTTCCATAGTGAAACGCATCCACGCCGACGAAGTCATAGCCTTCGGCAGCCACTGATGTTACCTCTGGTTTAGTCTCTGTCCAATAAATGTGGATAGCTATGTGTACGCGAATGTCAGTCGGTTACTTGCTTTGGGCTGTAAAATCAAGAGAGCAATCAAGGGTCAAATGACAGCGCAGGCTTCCGCGGCTGGAATCAGTAACTACTTGGCTGTCCGTGAGACTCGCGTCCTAAACTTCTATTTTTTTAATGTGGCGTCTCAAGGTTCCGCACGAAAAAGGGCGAGGGAATGCAGACTCCAATAGGGAGCCGTAAAAGTGGAAACTGTAGTAACGTTGCAGTTCCATATTGGAGGCTACCTTCCCTCTCCCTTTTTCTTGCGTGACCTTGAGACTTCACATTAAAAACTCGATGTATAGGCACAGTTTCGCCCGCCATAGTTGCTAAGCAAGGGGTCAAGCTAACGATCTAAATTGACTTGAAGATGAATACAATAGTAAAGGAAGGAGCTTATGTACGATAATGAACGTGATAAGTAACAAATGGAATTTTTTAGGAAAGAAAATAGAGTGATAATGAGAAAAGTCGTGGTTTGACGCTGAGGGTGGAGCTGTCTTGGAAGTCCTGCAATTCCCTTTAGTTAAAAAGATCTTCTGACTCTAATTGACCAATCCGCTACTTCTTCGTCTCCATCCATCGAATTTCTTGATTGTTTACACTCAATAGAAGGTAATTACGCAGAATTAATTCCTTATGATTTTATTTTATTCAATTCACTTCAAAAGTGTCAACTTAATAATAGAATAGTATATCTGAACATGTATTCTCACGTCCTTTCAAGTGATGTGACAGATAAAATTTTTCTCACTTCCACTAAAGCACATCTTCCTATTTGCATACTTCCTATTTCACCTTCGTACCTATGCACTAGCTATTCAATATACATTTTAACATTTTGTGTCCTATTTATGTCACTTATCTCAAATTTTATTTTCTTACAGTTTTTCTCTGCCTTTCTCGTTTATCTCGACAGCTTATCATACCCGGATTCATCTTCCGAATTTTCCGTCATTATATTACTATCACCGAATTCGAATCAATGTCACTCCGTTATTTGTCTCATATCGCTTCCCACGCTCTTTAGTCGTCATTCTGCCGCAGCCCCGACTTCTTCCCTTCCTCGCCCGCTTCCCATCTGCTCGCCCTCCCAGACCCAGACCGCGCCGTCCCGTCCCGTCGTCCGCTCTCCAGTTTGGCCGCTCGCAACGAGCGATTTCACAGGCAATAAAGCGGCGAGCGTGCGGCGGGCCATTGCGGGGGGGGGGAGGACATGGCGCTCGGGCGGACGGCGGCATCGTTGCCAGCGCAGCCCATTGGTTGGTCCATCTATCCCTCGCCGGCCGCCATTGCCTTCCCGGTCGGCGCCATTGCCACCACCACTGGCGCTATACACACTTCTGCCCAACCAACGTCAGCGGTCTCGTCCTCAGCAACATTGTTGCCGTTTTGTCATTGTTCCTCAGTACTGTTTGTTTTCACATTATCCTTGCCGTCATTGTTATCTTTCTCACCAAAGCCTTACTTATCATTTTCCTCACCCTTTTCCTTACTACCCTGCTTGCACCCACATCCCATTCCACTGTACATCCTCTCATTCTCCTAACCTTCTTTCCACAATCTCTCGCTCATCGTCACCAACATCAGCACTACTAATGTCACTACCATCGTCTTCCCTATCGTTTATGGTGCCGTCAATACACTTTCACCCTCGGTCCACCCTCGTCATTTTTCATCATCAGCATCGTTACCAACCTTCTCACACACTTCGTTAATCCCATCACTATCCTCATTTACATCATTCTCGTCACTACCTCTACTTTAAACTAACCCTCGGTCCTCATCGTCACCATCATCACCCTCACCTCTGTCGCAGTCACCAGCCCTGCCTGTGCATTGCACCGCCATCGCCACCGTCCGCAGATCGCCGGCTTGCGACGCTGCCGCAGCCCGTGATGGGCGCCGTGCCACCGCGTACGCGATAGGTCGTAGCGCCTGCCCGCCCGCACGAACATGCGACTAGGTGCGGGCGCGGGGGGGGACGCGAAGCGAACTGGGATTAAAACCAGCTGCGACCGCTCCGCCGTCCGCCAGGAGAGGAGCAAGGGGGAGGGGTCCGAACGCTTAAACGGCCATTCCGTGGAGAACTCACTCCGGGCACTTTTTGCCCGATTTTTGTTTGCTTTTCTATGGATTCTGACGGTGCGTTTTATGGAATATTGTATTGTAGGTAAAGGGGCATAAAACTGCACACTTGTTTCGTGTTTCAACAGAGAAATTTTGAGAACGTCTTAATTTGAGTCAGAACGTAATTTTGAGTCAGTTGATTGAATGCGCTAACTGGCGATAACGTAACATAAAAATGATACATTTGTGTATCTATCGGTATGCGTTTAATACTAACAAGCTCTATGATTCTTGAGGATTAACATTATACCACGATAATTATGAGCCCTTTTTTGTTTGGACACCCAAGATTTCTATACTCAAATAACAATCTTAGCAAAAAAGTGTTTATTGTTCACTTACTGACATCCTGAGCTATTTGGATGCGATGTTTTAAAAATTTCAGACTCCGTGTTTGAGAATATTAAGATTTTTGTTTTCATGACACCAACATTTGTGAGGTATATTTTGTTATGGTTATATTGATACGAGTATGTAGATGTTCTGGGTATGTATGTGGTAAGTTTATGGACATGTATATGTGTTAGTTCCATATTAATTTTGAAAACGATTGCTCTCAAATTACTCACACTGGCTTTCGAGAAGTCAAGAAAAAAACTTTACGACGTTCACGCTTCCTAAATTCAACGTTCCCGAAGTTCACGCTCCCTTCAAATTTGGTTACACTCACCAGCTGAGTGTGGCTCACAGCCAGCTTTCCCGCTGGTCCGAGAGGTCATTTGCTTTGAGTCACGGTGGTGGATTTTCGATACTGACTTCATAAGCTAGGTCGAGTCCAGCCGCTATCTGGAAGAGGAATTGTCGGAATTCTAGCGCCCAGCTTATCTGATCGGTAGTCTCCCGTGTTCTTCCAATCATGCGAATGCCGGAGCAGTAATAAACTATCCCCGCGCGGAACAAAATTTTTCCTTCCATTTCTCTTATTTTCTCCCTACGCAACCTCATATTCCCGTGCATCAACTACCATGCATATCGAGAGTCCAGTTGGGAGCTTCGGTCTTACCCAGCTGTGGCGGTCCTCCACTGAGGAGATATATGGAGGAGACTCCTTCGCAAGCCGACTCGTCGGTTGGGGACGGATATCACCATCCAGCGGGCGAGAAACATCGCATATCCAGAGATAAAACATTCACTACGCTAACGGGACTAATGTTCTTAGTAGTTGATGTGTCCGGAAATAATTAATCAATTGTTAGATCCCCGAAGTGAGTGTTACTGCTTGTCCCAAAATAATAGGCTTTGTTGCCGGGTGACAGTATTAACACCGAGTGAGACCAATCGAGGACGAGGAAGAGCGGAGAAGGCAGAGCTTGCGAATTTATAGCTGACATTAATCCAATAGAGACTTACACTTATTTATAATGATTTCAGGTACATCGTCTTCTGTGGTGGTCTTCGCTTCTATTTCAAGTGAAAAGTGTATAACCAAACTGGTGAAAAAATGTCAAACAGGTGAAAAATCAGTTAAAGTAGCTACACCAATGAAAATTGTCAATTAAAAGTGTAGTCAGAATAGTGAACTAAGTCAATTAACTATCGAAGTTGAACATAACCACAAGTGAATTACTAGACAGCGTACTAGCTATGTTACAAGGCCACAAGTAGCTGCCAGCACAAATCTTCCCTCAGAAGTCAGGAGGCCTTAGCTCTGCATGGGATTGTATAGGCTAATAACGGTAATAGGCTAATAAACAAATAAAGCTGAAAAGCAGAGTGCAACAGAAATATTGCCACTACATTGGTCTATTATTACAATTCGATAAGGGAGACCCTCAAATTAAATTCATGAAGAAGAATTCATCCTCAGGCGGGTCTACTTCATTTGCATTTCCCGAAAGAGAAGACATCAATTCAGTTGAGAAAAAAGACATTGTACGCACTCTTCCTCCCTTAAAATTGGTCGTCGGTGAGAAGCAATTTTTGATTTCTTTTTTTCAAGTTATTATCTTTGTTAAGAAATTTTCTCTATTTAACTTTATTTGATAAAATAGCTACTTTTGCATTAATAAAAGGAGCTTAAAACTTTGTTTTTGTATTTTTATCTTTTGACCTTTTTATCCAGATGTGTACTTAGTGCGATGCAAAACTCTATTACTCAGCGATTTATTTTCGGATATGAAAATTTCAGTCTCAAAATGATCATTTTCATCCGCACTTTTTTGAACTTCCCTCGTCGAATTATTAACTCACAGCAATGAAATTTACAATGGGTGACACACTTTTCTCGATTTGGTGGGACAAGTGCGTAAATCGGAAAATAATAACCTATCATTAATAGCTGATTTTTTATGCCTGGTTGATGACGAACTTTGCACATCTTATGATGAACTTGCCCCACTTCACCTTAGTCTGTGAAAAAAAACGTATTGATTTCGTGAAACGTCGAATACATTTTTTGGCATATTATACTGAAGGCATATTATACTTCGAGGCTTATTATATTGAAGCTCATTAGAAGTATTTATGCATGTATTTATCTGATATATGACTTAATGAATGTTTTCTTCGGTCATAAATACAAGTCGATATTTTAATACATATACTTTGTTTTAATAAGAATTTACAATTTTTTGTGAATTTCCTGTACAAACGTCTTTCAAATATTGTTGAAAATAAATCAACATTCAATAAATACATCTCAGAGTCCGCCATTAGAATGAATAAAGATCGTCGCATAATATGAAATGAAGTTGTATTGTACTTCCCATCCACAGGACAATAGACTACATGTGTTCTGTAAATAGATAGATGTTTCCAAAAGAAAAACATATTGTATGTCCAACTCATGAGGGTTATGAAACTACAGTAAATGGTTATTTTCATGACCATAACGTTTTTCTAATCCTTTGAGTTCATGTCCAATAATTGCATTGTCGGAAAATCAGTATTTCTAGAAATTAAGGTGTGTTTCCTTACACATTGTTTACATCTCCAAAATATTTCTATATGTTTTATGCTTTATGTGTTATAGTTTATTTCCGTAGACGTTGCATGAATCTAAATTCCAACATTCACCAAACAGACTTTCTTTCAAACAAATGGTAGTCCAAAACACGCTTATTGGATGAAAATTCTCTCTTTGGTTCAAACTGCAAATACAGATGGATCATATATTGTTATTTACATTGCGGCAGGTTGAAAAAACTTGTACCACTGGCGAATTGGCGGGCAGAGTGTGTTTAATGATGTTTACTCCCAGTGCCGCGCTTACACAAACACCTCAAATGAAGATCAAAACAAATGGGCGATTTATGAGCTCAGTCGTTGCAATGCATGTTCTCTGCTTGTGAATGTCTGCTTGCTAAAGCCCTTGAAAGTAAACATACCACATATAATTGAAGATTTTCATCGTTTCCAAAAAAATATATTTCTCATAACATATTCACCGTTGCAGAGGTAGTAAATTTTCCATTCAGAGGCAAAACATATTTTTTAATAAAAATAGTGTAAAATTTGAAAAATAATTATCTTCTAAATTTATTGCACTTTGATTTGAATAAATGCAACTACCGGCGACAAACTTTTTTTCGACATAAAATAACGATTTTATATTTTACAAATATCTTAAAAATTAATAAGCATGTTTATTTATGTCATCATAGCTTCACATCATCGTAAGCAGATCATTTGCTTTCCGAATTTTTGGCCACATTGTTCACTTGAAATCTTGTCTGTGAGTCTCTCGCGACAACTACTATTTCCCAAAAATATTTTCTAGTTTTGGTAATGCTCTTGCTCTCAATCAATTATTCATTTTGCTTCTCCCTTTTGCAAATCAAATGTCCATGAATAAAACGAATTTTTTCCCACTATTTGCCGAGGCTACTTTTCGTAAATAAATGAAAATATAACCAATACTGTTTGATTGAGACATGCTATGAATTACAGAAATTAACATGGTAAATGTATATTCATGGAATGATAAATTATTCGCAAAGTTTCCCAAACTTCACACTTGTGTTCCCTATTTGTTGTTTTACTACACAAAAACTACACTGAGGTCACAAAATTTAACCATTTGTTTTGTTTATTTGTTTGATTTATTAGACAAATACTTCGCCTTCAAAAGAACCACTGTACAAGAAGCATCAAAGAACTGTTACACAGCAACAGAAAGATAATTTCCGGCCCAAGAGGGAAGTCTACCTCCAAACACGAGTTCCATCCTGCCAAACCAAAGCGCCGCGTCAAGGATGCCGTTTGTTCCTTCTCCTCTCTGTGGCATCAGTTGCTCCACGAATGATGCGTCGACTTCCTCCAACTTGGCGACTCTTCTTACAAAGTGCTCGAGACTCGTATCAGGTCCGTGATAGAAGGAAATTGGGAAAGTTGGCGAAAGACGCGGCGCGCGGCACCGGCCAGGCACGCGAAGCGGGGGGGGGAGAAAGAGGTACTGCGCCGCAGCACCAACTGCACCACTCTCGTGGGGAAGCGCACCAACACCACAAGCGTTGTGAGGAGGATGAGACAGGGTAGGTCAGGTACACTAGCGCACCAACACCAAAAGGCTCCCCGAAGATGCACAAAGACGAAGACTAGTCTTATGACGAAGAAGGGACAAACCTAGAAGTATTACAGCGGACCAATAGCACAATTTAATATATGACTAGTGAGAGAGGTACAGATGTACTTGTGCTGCAATTGCACTGGCTTCATCAAAGAGGGCCAGGGATAGAGACATGCACTAGCCTAGTGGGGAAGGAGAGGGGAATATAGATATTTAGCAGCGCAGCAGTTTCGTCAAAAACGGAAATAGATAAGCGAAGTAATCACAAGAGAAAAGAGAGGCGAATGTACAATAATGTCAGTACATGAACAGCAGAAGTAGTTTGGAGGACAGTGGGAGGGGCTGCTGCTAGTGGACCAGCTTCAAAAACTACTTGTGAAGGCAAGACTCTTGAAATATGAGTAAAACTATACCAATGGATCATCTCTGACAATAAGCGAAGAAAATCAAACGTATAAACAGCTTCAGCCGAGGGCGAGGTGTATTGGAACCCCACCACCCCTCTCAAGGAGAAGGGAGGAGAAGCGTAAAGAAACACGAGTACACTGGAGGCAACACACTCGGCGACAGGAGGAGACGTGCACAGCTGCACCAACTGCACCATCTCGCCCGAAAGGAGACAGAGGTAGCAGCCCACCAACAGCTCATAGCGCGAGACGTCCTATCCCGCGCGTTCATCTCCCGGAACACTCGCCAGACTGCGTTGCTGCGCCGGGGATTCCCACGTGCGCTGCGCCGTTGCGCACGGGCAGGGGCTAGCGGCGACGAACCGCGTAAACGCAACCCGCCACCGTGCAACCCGCCGCACCGCGCCAGGCAGAGGAATCCTTCCTCAAAGGAACGTTTTACGACGGCTCCTCTCCGGCGAGGCGAGGCGAGGCGAAGACTGGCGGAGTAAGGAGACGCGCGCCGAGAGAAGCAGCGCGGAGGATATCTTTTTGTTGGGGCAGAGGTGCGTTCCGGCGGGGAACTATTTCGTGGAATATACTTTGGACGCTCGTGGTAAAAAGTGGGATTACTGCTAAGAGCCCTGGGTTTTACACTGGCCGTGAAAAAGTACTGAGTATTATTTTTATATTTAAACAAAAAATTTAAGTTGAAAAGTAAGTGTGTTTTATGTTTGGAATTTCTCAATCGGTTGTAACTTTCCCTTTATGTTATTACCGGTCGACTATATTTACTAAGCATTGTTGATGATAAGGGCACAAGTATACAAGTTAGTTGCCGAGTATCTGGATCCTGTTTCAGAAACTACTAATGTTCATAATGAAGATGAGAGGTGCATTATGTAGTAGCGAACAAAACATAAACAAGCACTTTGCATCTGAGCATAAGTACACTGGAAAGTTATTAATTACTAACTTCTGCAAATGGAGATTTTGTCATGCTAAACTAGAAAGCGTAGCTTCCATTAAGCAGATGAAAGCTTAGAGAGAATCACACTTTTCTTTCTTTGTTTCTCTTACTGTTTGTTCCCTTTCATCTCTCACATACATTTTCTCTTAAAAAAATAAATTTACCAAACATCAATCTGCTTAAAGAACAAGATAAAGATAACGTTCGGAAAACATTCTGGCATTAATTATATTTTAAAAGACCTAAAAAGTGCAAAAACCATGAATGTTGTTATAGATATAATGTCCTAATAGAAAATGGTTTAATGATTACATTTATGGCATTATCAATAATAAGGTAATTACTCATATAATTTAAAAGAAAAGATTAAGAAACATCTCAGAGACGGAAGTCCTTTCATATTATTTACCGTAAAATGAAATGATGAAGACAGATTACAAAAGGATGAATCTCTGGCAAATATTTCTTAATTTCTTCTATTACAAATTTATTATTTGATGTTCACATATCATATAAATAATATTTTTAGAAACTTTTTTAGTTCTGAGTAGGTTTATTATTCTTTCTTAAAGTGTTGTTAATTGGAAAGAATTGGGCAAGAATTGCACTTGTAATCCAATATTGTTTGAGAAACCTTTATTCTGTATCAAAACAACATTGTATGGAATACTTCCATCAATCTAGTAGATTAAATTTCAATCAGTCCAATAAATTGCTTTCATTTCCCTTTCTCAGCATCAATCTTTCAGAGTTGCACGTAGAATGCGGCCGATAGGGAGGGACAGGTATCATTGCGACGACGCCCCTCCCTTCAGACACACTTGCGAGTTGTCTGCGACGCTCTTCCCTTTTTCCACTTCCGTCCCACTCCCCATCGCCACCCTTACTGCACCACTCGCCAATGTCCCCACCCCACCGATGCCCCTCCTACCCTCGCGGTCCCTACCGTACCCGCTTCAGCCGTCCCTCTCCACCTCCGACTCTACTTCAAATGACAATTCATTGATTAAAAATCAAAATTATTCTGAATTCACGTCCCGTCCCCTCTTCTGATAGGCTTTCTTCTCGCTCTGCTTTCATGTTCAACCTTAGCACTTACTTCCCGCATACACTTCCTATTCTTCTCATTTATTTTCAGATCTTCCCATTTACTTACCGATGGTTACCGAATCTTTGTGTGTGTGTGTGTGTGTGTGTGTGTGTGTGTCCACTCTTGGCGTATTGAACACTTTAATCCTACTCAACAAAAGTCTCAGTCTTTATGTAGCAACCCGTTTTGCTCACTTTGCCGCCAACATTATCCCACGGTCACAGTTTATTCTCATCCACTCAGCCATCTCCCAGCTTCGGCGTTACCCCCACAGCGCCCATAATTCAGCCTCGTATAGATAGCGACAAGTGATAGCTGCCGCGCGTGGCTGTAGCTTACAGCTACACGGTCCAATCATATATCTTAGTTCGCGCGTAAAAAATAAATATATGTCTGCGCGCGGCAGAGGACGAGCGAAGAAGAAAGCCTCGGGAGAGTACGAAGGGAGCGGAGAACAGTGGGTCCAAATGTAACTACTCTCAGACGAAATGGCTCCCGACGATGTCCTGTGATTTCGGAGTTTAGATTTTGCTTTTCCTTTCAAAATATCTTAGAGCTGGCATAGATAAAAATAAAACAAGAATAAATGTTGTGTTTTATCGATGTTTTCAAGATTTGTTTACTTACAATGTCTCTTAGTCAGAGATCGTCGAATAGCTCTTGTAGCAAAGTACTAATATATGCATGGATGTAGTACCTATTACAAGTCTTCTTTTTAATGCAGATGCAAAAAAAAGATGCATTTTTCCTCTTTATAATTGTTTTCAAAATCAATGTAAAACATTTAAAATATTCTACCTAAATTTTATTACTGAATAGGTGTCAAACTTATTTCATCGTGAGACCATTTTTTTCAAAGAAGTCAAATTCACTTTAACGCCGTAGATATTATTATGATACAGAATTCTTTTTTAATAATCTTAAGTACGGATAGAAAAATCTCAGGAAACAGTCGTTTAAAACACGGAATTCAAATTAAAACATTATCTTCTCCTATATACGGAAACATTCAACCCAACGTGTGTATCAATTTTAAGAAAAACAAATTAATGAAAATAATCTATATTCACGTAACTATCAATTAAGTATTACTAGTTTAAATACATATAAAAGCAACCTGAAATTCTCAACTTTCATTCTGCTCCCGGATTACTAAGGGTCAACATTTTATGCTATATATTTTAATTAATTACCTGCAAAAATACAAAAATGACTAAGATATCCCCCGCTGTCGATGCCTCGACCCAGTGCTTGACCCGGGCGGGGGCAGGAAGTGCGCTGGCCGGGCGACAGGGGGTGTCCGCCCCACGCCCGCATTAAACTTGGATGCGGCCGCCGCTGGCGCCCGCGGGGGGGAGGGCGCGTGAGGGCGCAGGGGGGAGAGGGAGGGGGAGGCGCGACGCGTGTTCTTGCCCGCGTCACGTCCCGCGCGGGACGTGGATTTATGGAGGCGGCGACGCGGCCTCTACAAACTTGCGGCTGTTATTGACTTTTTGGACGCGTAATGGGATCTGCTGTTACGGCTGCTTAGTCCTCCCTACCCCGGCCCCAAAACTCGCACTCGAGGCGGAAGCAGGGGCGGAAGCGGTGGAGGCGGTGGTGAAACGGTGTGGAGATGGGGATGGCGGAGGGAGCAGGGAAGGGCGTGAAGGGGGTACGATGTGGAGAAGGGGGTGGTGGAGGGGCTGGTCAAGGGCCTGGTGGATGGAGCAGAGAATGGAGTGTTAAAGAGAGGTGAAAGGCTTGGTGGAAGGAGCAGTGAAAGGAGCTGTGAAGGCTTGATGAAGGGGCTGGTGAAGGCGGTGGTGAAGGATCTGGCAGAGGGGTTAGTTAAGAGGCTGATGGAGATGGCTGTGAAGGGGATGGAGGAGGGAGCAATGAACGGGGTGGTGTTTTGGATTGTTGAGAGAGAGGTGAATGCAGTGATGATGTGGGAAGTGAAGAAATGCTGAAGAGCGTCGTAGAGGGGACAGTGAAAGGAGATGTGAAGATGGTGGTGAAGGTAGTAGTGAAGATGGTGATGGAGGGACGTAGAAAAGACTGGTGAAAAGTGTGGTGGAGAAGGCGGTGAAGGCGTGGTGAGGGGTCTCATAGATGGGGTGGGGGTGCACTGGAGGCGGTAACGGAGGCGGTGACGGAGGCGGTGAGAGAGATTGGGAAGGATCAGTGAAGGGAGAAGAGGAGGGGAGGAGACAGTGGGATGTGGTGTAGAATAGCAGTTGGGTGGCGGCGGGAAGGGGGAGGCGATACATGGCATAGAGAAGGAAGGCAGTGGGGGTGTCGTGGTAAGCGAGAAGGGTGCAAGGAATGATGGCAGGTGAAGTCACGGTGCGGTACCTCTGGTGATGGTGGAAAAAAAGGCGGCAGCTGTAGTAGCAACAGTGGTAGCAACAGTGGTGGCGGTTTCTGAGATGGCAGATATGATGGAGAAGGAAAAGATATTGAACAAAGTCGAAGCAAAGCGATATGCGATAACTATGACGGCTTGGAAAAAAGCGGCAGAGGTGCTGACATTTGCTGAGAAGGTGATAGCATGAGTGCAGTGCGGACGTTCTGGTCGCGGCCGCGTTATCGCGACCTTAAAGTAAAAAGGTTCTATCTAACATTTTTTCCAAAAATGACTTTATGTTATATTTGTAATGGTAGCGATGAGATTTACATAACCTCTATGTTACATTGATCTACGAAGCTTAGTTTCTGAGATACAGATAAGGTAAAATGGTTCTATCTGCAAAACGTATGTTCAAGTTCGGGAAAAAAGGTTCTATCTGCTTCACCGCGCAAACCAATCTGTTTACATGTATGTGGACATTATCTTGTTGCGCAAAGTGTCCAGGTATTGTAAGATCTTTTTAGAAGCAGATTTAATTGCAATGTTGTGTGACAGTGAATTTGAAGATGCTGTATTTGAGCATTCTTGTTCTGAATACGATTCTAATGCGGCAAGCAGTACTGAAGGAGACGAGACACCGAGGCAAAGCAGTGCTGTAATCACTGTGTTAAAGCAAAACAGTTCTGCAAGAAGGTAAACATATTTTTATAAATATCGAACTGTTTATTCTTTATCGGGTTTAATTGGTAGCCATCTAGAATTTATAATAGTTCGGCAAAATTGGGCATTTGGATATTCCTTTCGACGCCTGAATGAATGTCTTGCTAAATCAAGGAATTTATAGGTTATGCGACTCAAACTATTTGTACTCCACTTCACATGTTGATATAATATAAAAAAATTGGTTACCTGTAAATCCTGTTTACAACCCGGATTATTACGATTTTACTTCTTTTCGGTTAATACGTAAATGTATTGTTAACCCTTCGTTAGGAGCGCATGTATCTAGTAGACCCAATCCGTTTTAAGAATTCAATATCTCGCTGTGTTGTGGCTGTACGTTTTCGCAATCTGGTGGCATCGTGTAATAAGAAGGATTGGAAAAAAGTGCAAGGGTCGAAGAAACATCAAGCTGGCTTAGAACATTAAAATTACAGAGGCAAGATCATCAAGGTTAACAATTTAACAAAACTACAAATTGTGGGCATTTTGTCGTCACAACTGCACTTTAAATGTCACTCCAGAAGAGCAAGAGAGATCATTTATTTCGTTTTACAAATTGGAAACTCATTCTGAAAAGGTCATCTACATACTGAGGACATCAGATCCTTTCCAGAAAAAAGAAATCCAACAGAAAATATTCTAAACCTTCGAAAGAAGAATACATTCGTTTACAGGTTTTATGTTTCAAATAAAGACACTATTGTGTGTAAGAAGTTCTACCTCAACACACTTTCTTTAAGCCAGAGGATGATAAATAATGCACATTTACACAAAGATAAAATAACAGGAACACCAAAATTGGACGATCGAGGTAGCAAAACTAAGGATAAAATACCAAAAGACGTGAAAGACAGAGTGAGGGCACACATTAAATCTTTCCGTAAAACAGAGTCACTATCGTCTCCTGTATTATTTCAGTAGTATACCTTTAGGTTCCGGCTCTCACACGCAACCAATCTTTATAAATGAGGGCTCTAAAGAAAGAGAATTTCACGGAGACTTGACGAATTCCATTTTGACTTTAAAATATGGATGATTTCTTTAAAAAAACGCATCGAAATATTCATGTAAAATGCAATCCGCATCACATGTCAACCAATATCGGCAAATAACTCGTAAACAAAGCGCTTTAGAGCCTTAAAAAGTAAAATTTTGAGGCCAAAGGCGCCAAAGAAACGTTTTTCACATCATAATCTATAAGATGAGATATTCTTCAATCCATTAAATTAACTTTTCGGTTCCACGGTTGAATACTATCAAGGCCACCTCAATATTTCAGCCCTTCCTGCTGGTAGCAATTTTTGTGGCGACACGCTTAGAAGGCTGACAATTAGGCTGACAAGGCTGACACGCTTAGAAGGCTGAAAATTCGACAATCTTTATTTACGCTTTCCGTTAACACCGCAGTTTGTGCAGTCTGACGAGGTTTATTTGCATAATCATTAATTCAAGATTTAACATGCGAGAGTTCTCGCAAGGGTACGCTAGTTGTAAACCTATTACTACTAAGGAGTGCCTGGCCTCCAACTTAAATATCACGAAAACGTACGACCTCTACAAGGAATGTTGTGTAAACGAAAGATGTCAATTTGTAAAATTATCTATATATCGAAATATTTTTAATGAAGAATTTAATTTGGATTTCTCTCAGCCAAAAGCGGATAGATGCGAATACAGAATTAATGAGTTGGAAAATAATATTTCTAATGATTTAAAATTAAAATACACTGAAAACGTAGATAACAAGGAAAACAGTAAAAAGAAAAGAGAGGAAGATCATAAGATCAGAGATGAACAAACAATTGTAGTGTCCTTTCATTTAGAAAATGTGATAGGAATTACGAGAGCAAACAAGTATTTTCTTCTGTAGGAGAAAATTAAATTTATTTAACATGACAGTTCATGTTTTCCCAAACAAAGATAAATATTGCGCAATTTGGACAGAAATTGACACAGGCCATTCTGGAAATGACATTGCAAATGCCGTTTCCTAAATTTTGGAAAAAAATAATTCAAAACTCACTTAAGGTAAAACATATTATAATGTGGAGCGACAGCTGTGTACCCCAAGACAATAATCAGATGATGTCTCTGGCAATGAAGGAATTTCTAAAAAAACACCCACAAATCGATGTCATAGTTTTGAAATACTCTACTGCTGGTCACTTGTGTATTCAGGAAGTACACAATATTCATTACCAGATAGAGAAAGCTCTGAGAGCTAGTGAATTCTGGTCACCGATTTCTTTCATTTGGCAGTAAATAGAAAAAAGCCACTTAATATTATTCAGATGAAAACAATGCATTTTAAGGATTTCCATAAAAGCAGCAAACATCTTCATTTTAATAAATACCTTTTTCCCAAGTTTCGCAATTAAAATTCACTCAAAGACTAGCTGAAGTAGAGTATAAAATTAAACATTCTGATTCACAATTTTCCACCGTAAATGTGCGACCATACATTTCTACAAGATGGGTGGCGAAAAGTTCTTCCTGTGTAAACGTACGTGACGAAAGAGAAGTTTTTCAATAAGGAAAAAGTAGCCGATCTAGCATACATGTTGAAATGGATGCCAACTATGGATCAAACCTACTTCATAGAATTGCTTAAAAAACAAAAATAATATTATGGCTACGCGACATTTTGCTTTAAAATGTTTGTAATATATCATTTCAAATTTAAGTGTAATTCAGTAATTTACAATAGGTTACTTTTTTCCACTTCTAGTTGGCTGAGTCGAAGTAATGACATGAAATTAAAATTGAGTACTCTAAATAAGAATTTTACTAAAATGTAAGCACATTTCTTTGAATTCTTTAAAATTTAATAAATGATACAGTTACATGTGTATTTGCAATTATTTAAGTAATATACCAGTCAAATTTTCCTACCAACAAAGATAGAACCTTTTTGCTCGAACTTGAAAATGCATATTGAGAGTAAAAAGGTTCTATCTGTAAAAATAGGGTCTTGGTTTCTACCAAAGTTACAATGCTTTTAGAATAATTATCAGTTTACAGTTTTGTGCTTGGATGTCAAGTACACTGACAAAGTTTCAATACATTTAATAAAATAGTTTTTGTTTTAGAGAGGGACAAAACTTTGAAAAATTGTTGTATTTGTTTGAAAAATTGTCCTGTAAAATTTGCTGCGGTGCAGATAGAACCTTTTTACTTTAAGGTCGCGTTATAGTAAACAGCAGCAATCTACTTACTTGGCCTATCCAGTGCGGTTGAGGGGAAATTTTTGAGAAAGAATTTTCGATGTGTCAGTCGCAACTTGACCTAAAGTCATTTTGTTAGTCAGCTTTTAATATATGGACGCTGTAGCTGTGGACTAAGGTACATTGTGTGAAATCTGACATTTTCATTGCGACAAAACTTTCAATTATATATTAAAAAAATTGATATTTAAGGAAATTTTCAAATATTTTTTAAAAATTAAAATTAAATTGCGTTTCTTGATTTAATTAACAGAATTTGACCATAATTGAAATAAAAACAAATGAATAAAGTAAAGATAGTCCGACCCGTGACCGAGATCGCTGAAGCAGTATTGCCGTAGTGATCTCGGATCGAGGGGTCGCGGGTTCGAGTCCCGCCTCGGGCATTGTTATATGTGATCGTCCTTTCACGCCCTATCATCATCATATCGTTTCATCCTCATACCATAACGTTAAATCCAATAGTGGTCACTAGTGATCTAGTAGTTGATGCGACCTTAAATAAATGAAAAAGTGAAGATAATAGGTTTTTTGATGTTCTAGTAGATTTAACAAGTTTAGAAATTTATTTTATGAACCCGACCTCTGGCATTTTACGACTTTACGTGAATACGACGTATAATTTAAAATTAAAATTGTATTACACATATTTCACCAAGACATTCTACTCCTTTTGATTCTATTGATTATGAGGTAGATAAAAGCAGAATTAATACGATCGATGTAATTTAAGTTCCTCTCTGAGAATTAAAAGATGTATACGAGTAATGAAGTAGCAATTAGAATGGAAATCTGAACTCCATGTTTAATTCATGAACGTAGCTCTTACTGAACAAGCAATAAAATTCGTAACAATTCTCGGAAACCTTATTAAAATTCGATGTCACCATGTAAATTGCCTGCTTCTGATTTACTCTCATAACTTTTCTCGAATAATTGAACATGATTTATTGAACCATCTTTCTGTAGTTCAAGGTGTGTACAGAGACGGGAAACATAGTTCAGCTTAAGCGAATATTTTTCATTTCACCATGATAGGAATTATTTTAAAATTCCAAAACTATTTACCTGAATTTTTGAAAATAATAATAAATTTAATTAGGCTTACAATAAAATAGATTGTGTTCGAATATTATTCTCCTTATATATTGAACTATTATGCATTTCTTATAATAGAAATTTGTACGTAGTAGCAACTTTGTAGTAATGCAGATATTAACTAAAACATTATCTACGTGATATAAAATAAGTATTATCTTCATTTATACAGGGATTATATTCTGAAAGTCAACTTTGCAGGGTTACTTTAAGCATCCGCGCACATTGTTGACGTCATTTAACTTTGTCGTCTCGAGCTTCACACGATTTTTCTTCTTATTCTATAAAAGTGTGGGCCCAGAAAAGTCTTTCCGCGTGCTATGCATAGTTATGCACATAAATTCAAATCTTCAGTCCGAGATGCGATGTCGTAAATCGTATTTTCCTGAGTTTTCCGACAAGATGAATAATCAATTGCATTATTCATACAAAACTGACAGATGTTTTATACTTTCTTTACAACTTTGAAGTTCCACTGTGATCTAAGTTAGGGTATTTCATTTTCAAATAGCATTTATTCTGAAAATATTACAATGTTGAACAAAACAGGATAAACTATTTTATAAAGGGAAAGTTGCAGTTTTCCACAACACAAACGTACACTCAGCTGAGCATCGTGTAAACAAACCACGCTTTGCTCTTGACTCGTGCTTCAAAATATTTTCATCCGTTTTTCAGCTTAAACATTTGCTTCCTTTCCTTACTCATATTATTGGGGTCATTCTGGATTTGACTTTTTTAAGGCGATCAGATAACTAAGTATTATTATTATTATTATTATTATTATTATTATTATTATTATTATTATTATTATTGTTGTTGTTGTTGAAAGGAGAAGATGAGGAAGTGTAAATAACTGAAAGTTCTTCATATAAGTCTTCATACATTTAGTTTCGGATACGTTGCTCGGAAGAGTTGCAGGTTGTCAATAAAATATCTTTGGCAGTTGAGCTGCTCGTATCCTCAATTTGCTAGGCGGTCGTTGATAGGATTAAAATAACGCGATCTCTGCCAGAGTTTACATTTCGCATTCGCTCGCTCGGCGCGCTGAAGGCGGCGATCCGAAGCCCTCCCGCGCCCCGCCGCTTAGCGGTGCGGAAGCCAAGGAACCGCGACTCCGCCGCAGATTACGGAGGCCGCGCGCCCCTCCCGCTCGCGCTCCCGCCGCCTCTCCCTCTGGCGCCGCGGCTGCGCCTGAAGCCGCCTCCATGAGAGCAGGAATCACCGACGTCCCCGCCGCCTCTCTACTAGGCGCCACTCCAGTCCCCGCGCCAGTCTCCCTCCCAGCCCCCGCCTCAGTCACTCCCGACCTACTTCCTCCCCTAACCACCGCCTTCGTTCCCGTCTCAGTTCCCACATCAGCCCCTCCTTCTTTTCCGCTCCAGTCTTCACTTGAGGACCTAACCTGTCCCCATCCACTTCTCACCCCAGCCCTCGCCCGAGTCCCCCGCTCCAGAGCTGGAATCAGATCCCGCTCCGGTCTCCGCCTCCGTACTCGTGTCAGTTCCCGCCCCCAGCCCCATCCCAGTCTCTGGTTCAGTCTCCGCCTCCGAACCGATTCCCGGCCTCCCAGTACCCGTCCTCTCCAATCCGTGCGCCAGTCTCCGATCCAAGACCCGCACCCGTCGCCACCTCAATCCCCACCTCCTAACCCGTCATAGGGGTCGCCCCGCCCCGATCCCTCCGCGGTTTCCACACCCGCCCCTTGTCACCGCAGCGACCACCCTCGCGCCACCCGGCCACCACCCCGCCCTTCGTCGCCGTCATCGGCGATCTTCCAGGCGCCACCCCCACCCCATCCTCTCCGTCCCCGCCCGGTCTCCTCTGGCCCTCAAACCGCAGGCTCCCCCTTCAGCTTTACGATATTCCGTAAATTGTGCGGCCCCGTGTCTTATAGCGTCGGCGCAATATATCGGAGCCATTTTCAATCTCGCCTCATCGCTGGCTTCCACCCAGCGCGCCCTCCGCCCTTCTTTCCTTTCTTCCCCCCTTCCTGCCCCTCCCACCCGCCGTTCCCCCTGCGAGACTCGACGAGGCTTCCCCGGAGATTGTTACCGCGTACATCTCCATCTTTTCGCGGCGCCGGGGATGCGGGCGTCGAAAATTTGAATTGCGTATCGCGGTTCCCGCGGCACGCAGCAATTTACGACCGCCCCCCGCCCTGCGAGCCCCGTCGCCCCGTCGATGCGGCTGCGGGAGCGCCTCCGCGCGCCTTAGGGCCCAGGAATGCTGTACTCAATACAACGGGCGCTCGACAGCGCGCCTGCCGCCTCAATCCCGTCGTCGCCGCACCGCGCCGCGCCGCCTCGCGTCGCCCCGCCGCAGACCTACCTCTCCGCGCCTGCCTTCGGGCCAGGCTCTGCTGCTGCGGCGAACGACCACTTTAGTTGCTATTTTTATCTCGTACTTCTTCGTTGTGTCATTCGTCTCCTACTGTTTTGTTTTCTTATCCTCCTCCTGCTTATGCTTGTGTTCTCCTTCTTTTCCTCATTCTTTATAATTAGATTGTGTGTCTTTACAATTGCCTTGTGTTCATTCCCGTATCATTCCTCTTTTTCATCTTTTCCAATAAATTTTGTGTTAAATCAGATTTCTTTGTAGTTTTATTTTAGACTGTCCAATACTATACGTAATAATAAATGATAAAAAATTCTGACGGGTGTTAGTGACTATGTAACAGAAATCGCAATTCTTATCGGAATACTCTGAAGTGTAATCGCAATGCTGTGACGATTTAGATGATATGAAATACATGATTTCCTCTTTTTTCTCCACCACAATATCAAGTTATTATAAATATAACTTACACTTGATTCGGCGGGCATGCTTCTAGATGTTTTGCAGAGCTCTATTTTTTTCAGCCCATTGCAGATAGCTTCAAGTTTCTAGCGTATAAAGAGTATATTAATGCTGGAAAAATGCAATGTGATTTTTTCATACACATTGGTTACATTGTAAAGGTAACATTGAAAATATAATTATTTTTACCCAACGTTTCATTTTTGGTATTCCCTGTTTTAATTGTTTTTCGGTAATTAGTTTAGTCAGTTTCATTATCATTATTCCCCATAACTTTGTTACGTATTTAAAAAATTGTGTCGAAAATGATGAAAAGAAAAGTAAAGATTCAATACACGTATTAAAATTGAAATATGGTAATAATGCGGCAATTGTTTTCACGCTCTCTTTAACATTTCTTGTGGTGCCTCATCAAATAACTTAAAATGCAAAACTTCATTACTGTACATTGCTGAAATTGCGAATGAATTTCCTAATCTTGTGCTCAATCAAATATGAGTTGCCAATCCCATGAATTTTCAGGCACAACTCTCTGGATTGTTTTTGTGTTAAGGGCTCTGTTTCAAACGTAAATTGAAGGGCACAAATACATAAGCAAACACTAATTATTATTTCTCTTAGTGGAATTTCTGGTAGAATTAATAGCAGAAGCAGAAAACCATCTGAACAACCAGAAACTAGTGGAACTAAAACAGTACGTACTTTCTCGCCCTTATTTTCACGCAAAATTTCGCGAAAAGTATTCAATTTTTCGGAAAATTGTACATGAACTTATTTCTAACTCCATAAAAAAGATTTCATTCATGGATAAAATTTCTATCTTTAATGTTTTAGTCGTAGGAAGTCTCCAAAAAAATTTGAACTTTTGCAATTTTCGAAAAATCAGGATTTTCAACGAACATGAGACCTGCACCGTTCTCTTAAACGTCCTTCACACTACACTATTCAACAACAAAATGCAATAAAAATGATTGAACAAATTTTTTGAAAATTTTGAAAATGTCCCAAAGCCTTCATGTGAAGTACCCTCCCGAAATTAAAATTTCAGTTTCAAATTCCAGGGGCCGCGACTTCAGCCAGATCGATTGGGGAATATCAATTTTGGAGAAAATCGGTTGAACGGTTTAGCCAATACCGTTGTTCAGAGGACAGACGTTTTGCCACCATTCGATTTTTCCATATGAAGGACCCACAAAACACGAGTTCTGGCTACATCAGGCTACTACGTGTTAGAGAATTTTTTCTAAATTTAGCGACTGGATTTATCCCCTCTTTCGTTACCAGGGCCCTGTAATTAGTTTTTTTTTACCGAAAATTCCCCGTTTTTTTTTTCGCCCGCATTACATAACTTTCTCTTTATTCCGTATCGAGAATGTGAAAACAAGAATAATATTATTTGGAGGTATAATGCTTTCATGTTTAAGATTTATTAATTTACGTTTTATGAACTGTGTTGTAAATTGTCAATAAAAATTAACAGAAAACGATACTTACATTTATTCAATTGTCAGAAATTTCTTCGTCACAATTTGCGATATATTTATGAACTTACTAAAACTTGAAATTGTAGTGACTTATTTAATAAGAGTCTGTGGCATACACGAGGAGTTGTACGAACAAATTTGTTGTATCATTGTGTTTCAAACATAATAACATTAAATGAGTTACATGAGCCC
Source organism: Acheta domesticus (assembly GCA_031308135.1). Classification (NCBI taxonomy): domain Eukaryota; kingdom Metazoa; phylum Arthropoda; class Insecta; order Orthoptera; family Gryllidae; genus Acheta; species Acheta domesticus. The sequence goes on from JAHLJT010004567.1 coordinate 56,084,014, forward strand.
GAGACTCATAAATACACGGGAGAGTGGCGATGCGCAAAAATATTGTTATGACTCTTCCTGATGATGCCAAAAGTCGTAGAAAGTGCAGAACATTCCCTACTATTGCACTCCGACAGTAATATTGCAATCATAAAATGTCTACGTAACAATTTGCTGGAATATTGTCCTGTCCTGTGGCTCGACCGCCTGCTACGGGCCTTGGCCGACCAGCGGTGAACCAAATTCTCGACCATGGGGAAAGGGGTTTGTGTGGTTAGCACGAAGACATTCCTTCACCGATATACTGGTCATCATAACCTTAGGATGGGCTTTCTCATCGTCTCAATCTCTCAGCAATAGACACTGAGACATTTGTAACGAAAGCGCACAGTTATTTTTTGGCTCGGCTGAGAATTGAACCCGGGGTTGCGCTGCACGCTAACCAACGAGCTACCGAGGGCTTAGGTGTATTATTGTACAAAAAGAATATATATATTTTTTTGTGAAGAATGATTTTTTTTCTTTCTTCGAAATCTTCTTCGTGTCGAAATTCGACACAATTTATTTACACCATATTCTAAAGAGAGTGAGCTTGTTTCAATTGACATTTTCAAATGGTACGTTATTTTTTTAAATCAATGGGTCTGATAAGTTTCGTCTTCCTCGCATATCCAACTTTTTGCCCCTCGTTACATTTCATTATTATTTCCAAAACACTTGATAAAAGTTGAAGACAAGGAACACCCGACACAGAATAAGGTAATGTGGAGATTTCCCTTCACAAAATTTACTCACAAAGACCATACTTGGCAAAGGAATCGCTAGAAGTATCAAGAAAACTTCGCGAGCAAACTTGATTCCCGGCCGTATGAGCTCCTACACGAGTAAGAGGTTAAAAACGTACTCACTAGTATAATCGCTGTTGCCATTTTGTACGCTACGTGATACATGGTCTAGCTAGATGGCCGTCGGGTAGTCCAGAGGAAAAGTCTCTAGACACTTGCGGCACCCAGAGACTACACCTCCTTCGGCAATCCGACCGTCCCACCTCCAGACCCGCCTTCGCCACTGACTTCGCTTCCTTCTCCGCCTTCGCTCCTGCCTCCAGTTCCTCCTCCGCCTCCACTTTCCACTCCACCACCGCTACTCCCTTCGCTCCTTCTTCCACTTTCTCGACTGCCTCCGCCTCGCCTCCACTCCCGCCATCGCCACCACCATCGCCTCTGCCTTCACCTTTGCTCGTGCTTCCCCTTACGCAACCACCTGCCCCCTTCGCTTCTGTCTTTACCTCATTTTGGCAACTTGAAAAACATTCACAGGTAACTGCACACCGTTTTTCATTCGTCGTTAGCTGTAACTTCTGCAAAATACGTATTTTAAAGTATCGCCAATTTCAGAATCCAAAGGAAAAGAAATAACTCCCTAATCTTCTCAACGGTGTCATTGCAAACGTTGGTCCATATCGTTTCCCCACATTTTTGTATTTTATAAAGTGAGCAGTGGTGAAGGCGGGGAGTGGTCAGAACGTTTCGGTCGCGCGCGGCGTGGCGAGGGCGTGGCGGGGCGGGGCGGGGAAGGGTGTCCCAGGGGGCCAAACAGTGCCGACCAGCACGAGCGTCGTGGCGACTCGCGGAAGCCAAACTGGAATTAACAGGCCCCGCGGAGAGTTCGCGGAGCAGGCGCTGGAGGCCGATACGACGCAGAAGCGGACTAAGAAACAGAGACGGGGATAGTGGCAAAGACGGGGACGAAGGAGGTAGGTGTTCGAGGAAGTGAAAGGAGAGAAGGCAGAGACGGAACCGGAGGTGGAGGCAGTGGCGGTGGGTGAGTGGAAAGTGGAGGCGGAGGAGGAAACGGAGGCAGGAGCGAAGGTACAGAGAGAAGCGGAATTGGTGGCAGAGGTGGAGGCGGGGCTGGAGGTGGGACGATAAGATTGCCGAAGGAGGAGTAGTCTCCGGGTGCTGCGAGTGTCTAGAGACTTTTGAAGGACCTTGAAGTCTTTATACTTTGTAAGAGTATGATCATCTCAAAGATCAATCACTTTTCTCCAGCTATTGTGTTTTGATGGAAAGCTTCATTTCAGAGGTTCTTTTCTCTTTCGATGTATCACTGATCCAATTATTTATATATCCTCTATTTTTATGAGCACTCTAGCTTTCTGTATTCTGTATATTACATTCACTTTATCTAATCGGCAATTTTTCCCGCAGCGTTATTTTAAGGTTCAAAGGTTGTTTTTTGTTCATTTTTTCTCTGTAATTTTTCTTGCCCAGTATCTCTCTTCACAGTACAATTTTTTTAAAAGAATTCTTACATTCTGTCGTGATCATCCCTTCTCCGTTTTCTCCACCCCGCCCTTATTAAGTTTCCTCTTTGTTACTCTTCCTCACTCGCTTTTTGTTTATCCAAGCTCTCTTTACTCATGATTTACAAATATCAAGTGGATAGTTACGTTTCTATGGCAGACAAACGAAGATAAATAATCACCACTACACATACTTCCTTTAAGAGCACTATATTCAAATCGTGTACTGCTGGAATGTCTTACACTCTACTCGTTCTTTCTCCTATCTGCCCAGCTGCCGCAGTCGCCCAAGAGCCGCCCTCGCGTCGCACGTGTCTGCGTGCGTGCGACACGCACTGCCCGGGGGAACCGCGTGTCGTTGCCTGCGCCGATGCTCTCTGGCCCTGACCTCGCGCTGCTCCTTCAGAAGCAGTTTACACTTTCTCTCGTACATAGGGATTCTCGCGCTGCCTATGTGGTCATAGTATTCTCTCCATCATCTTTGTCTCCATCAATTTCCGCGAGTTGTGAATTCCGCTCTCTCTTCCTACCCTTCGTCAACAACAATATCAATAGCATTCACATTTCGATTCTACATTCTCTTATTCCATTCGACTGTCACCTTCCCGCTTTCTTGTCGATTTCGTTTTTTACCGGTATTTGTATGCACTCTTCACGGTTTTTGCGTTTCCGCAACCTCCGCTCGTGTCAGACGTATCGGTCCTCACTTTCATCACACTACTTCGAAGTCCTCCGACACTGTTTCTCCAACACTCCCTTTGACTGTCACTCTTCCATGCCATCACTCTTCTTCGTTGTCACACTTTTCCGTCGCTTTCCTTCATTAACGTTACCAACATTCACTGTCCTTCACTGTTGTTTCCCTCCTCACAACTTCCCGCAATACCTCCTTCCCCTTCGCTTCCCTCGCCGCTGCCACTTCCACTCCCTCGCTATCACCCCATTCACCCCCGCGGTGTCCACCACTTCCCTTTCCCTCTGACGCCGGTGCCTACGTCCGCACCCCCACCCCCGGCGGATGGCCGCCCCCTCCCGAGCGCCGCGCGGCTTATCGCGACTGAACCTTGCAGTGCACCTCCATTGTCGAGGGAATCAAGATATTATAGCGAATTTCCGCCGCATTGCAGCGTGTAACGCCCTCCGCGTGGCCAGGTGCACAGGTGGCCCTGCACGGGAAGGGCCCGCCGCCGCGCCACGCCGCGCCGCACCGGTTCGTTATCAGGTTTCATCTTTAAAGCGAGATCATCATATCCCACTGGGAAATTAGCCAAAAATGGCGTATTTTCATGGCGCACTTTTTTCACGCTGTTGGCTTTAAACTCGCGATGTAGAAAAGAAAGCCTGGAGATTAATAGATATTTTATGATTCATAAAATTATAACACATGCTTATGATAATTTTATTTTTCGTGAAAGAAAAATTGCAAAATTCTTTAATCAGTCTGAATGACTAACTACGGGCAAAACATAATCAATTTTAACTAGAATTTTTCTGAAAACATTTCTACTAAAAATTCTTTAATTTTGAAAACTCTGTTAAACTAACGTGTACTTTCAACTTCTTACAGAGGTTTTTAAGAGATTGACGCCTCTAAAACAATACTCAAGTGTTTATTATTTAACATAACATTGTGAAAATATTGTTTTAATAAAATAAATCACTTTTAACTCATTTATCTGACGCTGTAAACGTTCGTGTGTCTTGTCCTGGTTTCTGCAGTCTGTCGGTTCTGCCGGGTAATTTTCCAACTTATAGAGAAGTCACGGGATATAATATAATGATAACCTTTTCAGCCCCAGGTCTCCAGGAAGGACCCAAAATCTTGAGAACAGCATAGGGAAAGAAAGATCGCTTGTGTTCTGTACCCGTTTTAAGTGTTATGACTTTCGCAACTGCATTCCAATTCTGCTCTATGAAACACCTTTTAGTTAAAGAATTAATACGACCAAATAGAACACTGAAATTTTTATGAAAGTTATTTTTTTAAATAACTCAAAACATACCTTGAAGATCTTCCTTTAAATTAATTTACTGAGTTAAAACAACAGGCTTTATATTCAGTTCTCTTTAAAGGCGACTCTTCAATTCATGCAAATGAAATCCAGTATCCAATCTAATTTGTATTTGTCCTCACCATTATCAAGCATAAACTGCTGTTGTTTGATTGCAAGATGCTTGCACAATTCAAACCTTCTTAAAAATGTTCATAAGTTCTACAAAAATTACGATAGTTTCCAAAAATTCTAACCATCACGCAGCTTAATAAAATCAAAAGAAGCTAATCAAAAACCATAACCTGATTCTCTTTATTAGCAATATAACACTTTTCGTGAAAACGACAAAATTAAATATTTAAGTTGAAGGAATAAAATATTTTCTATTCTAACAAAATATTTAATACAACATAGATCGTAATATTAAAATACTGTTTCAAAATTTTCCTGGGGGTACTCGTTGGAAACAATAGATTCGGTTGATCAGAGTAGACGACCTCTAGAATAATCATGCAGTCAGTAAGCAAACCTGTTACCAGGTTTGCTTCTACAGAAAATACTCAACCGTTGAACCAATAAACTAGGATCCACCTGTCTAATTTGAACAGTCATGTCCAAAAATATGCATTTCCTTTCGGAGCGTATCTTATCTTCCAACTCGTCTTTATCTTAAGCTCGATAAAAGACATTCTTCCTTCTTTTTAGCGTTCATTCCCGAGTTTTCAATTAATACATTTTCCTTAGACAAAAGACACTTCGAACATACTGAGTGAACATTGTGTTGGTTTCATTTTCAAAAAAATCATGGTTCCGGTTTATTGGTATATATAAAAAAGAATGTAAGCATGCACATTTTAAATTACTATTCCACTCGTAAGGGCGGTGTACCATGGCGGTGTACCTGAAAAAAATTATCGCTTTTTCTATCCGATTTTTCTTACTGACCCTTCCTACTGGCCAACAATAAGCTACAACTTATCTTAGGAAGCCGGCTGCATCGATCGCTGTGTTGACATACAACAAACCGCATATGTACTTATAACATAACCTCTTTGATCTTAACATGCTCTCAATTATTTTCAATATTTAGAGCATTGGAACTCTGTTGGGCGTTATATCTTTCATGAAATAGTTCTATTAAATACCATTCGTGCTTTGGAAATTCACGGGTAAATCTCCTTCTCGCTTCGCGAGTCGGGGATTAATTGACAATGTTCAATCTCGCGAACAATTACAAGGAAACTCGCCAGCAGGGTGCAGCCTCAAATTGTCTTTCCCCCGCGCGGCCAACATTCTTCGGCTGCCCCACCTTCAAAGTTTCTCGCGGCTCTAGCACGTTTATACAAAAACATAAGAAATGCAACACAGATGTTCAGGCAACAAAACTATTGTCGTTGAGCCCTCTCTGCGGCAAGCGCCAAAAACCGCCCACCGCGTATTGTACAGTAGCCGTGGAAGGGGCGTAGGTCATTTACCCACCGCCGACGCGCCGGGCGCGCGGCCCTTAAGCCATTAGCTGTTTACCTGCCCCTTTCTCAGTCTTCGGCAGCCAGACATATTTACAAACATTCCAAATATCGCTATGTGCCTCCCGCACCAATACAGGCGTTAATATTCGCCGACTAGAGCGCATCTGCTAGGCAGCCGCGCCCGCGCCCGCGCCCGCCTTAACCGCCCTTTTCTCTCAACCAGCATCGCGGTTCCCGTGAGAAAATACCAAACCTTGCTAACGAGATGCAGCCATCGCGGGCACAGTCAGTGCCGCCCATAGTCACGTGACACACTTCAAAACATAACAACGAATAGCGAGCATTTCTTGTGGCACACTACGTCTCACTGTACATCATAGGCTAGCTGCAATTGTCACGTGACTCTACCCCCTCTGCTTTTGGAAACATACGCTTCAATAAATATGGCAACTTCGCTCCAACGCGCCACTATCATGTCAAACTCTTCAGTCAATCTTACTACTACGTGAAACTGTTATGTCAAACTACTACTGCAACTTCAATGTCATTACTTCTATATCATCACTACTACTGCAACTTCTATGTCATAACTTCTGTGTCAAACTCTGCTGCTACTACGCAGTAACTATCAGTCAAACTCTACCACTACTACTGCAACTGTTACGTCAGACTTCAATGTCATTTCTACTATGTCAACTTCTATGTCATAACTTCTGTGTCAAACTCTGCTGCTACTACGCAGTAACTTCTGTGTCAAATTCTGCTGCTACTACGCAGGCACTTCTAAGTCAAACTACTATACTGCTGCTACAATTACTACTCTACTCGTCAGACAGCCTGCGAACAAGTCAGCTGTCTTTGCTCTGCCTATTAAGGCTCCGGCAATCAATCGGCGCGGCCAGCAGGCCGCGATCAACATTCGGGCCACCCGTGAAGCAGCCTTCACCTGGCCAAATCAACAGTACGGGCCGCTCCAGCACTCGAGTACGCGTCCATGGTGACATTCAGCCTACCAGCCGTAACATCCGCAGCCCATTTCAACCGACGGCACGCACACACTCAGCCGTCTGACCTGGGTTGGTGCTTGCTCTACTCTCATCAATCTGTAAGTGTAAACTTCAAGCAAGAAGAAACTTTTAATCATAAACATTCATTGGTCCTCCGGCTTACTGCCTAACTACTTACTTGTTAAACTAATCAATATTTCAAGAATTAAACAAAATTCATTCACAAGTGCATTGCGTTTCATTTGCCCCCAAGAAACAATCCCCTGAAACCTGATCTGACCCTGTATGTAGTCGCTTCGCAGTACGGACCTCACACCCCGCTGCATCCACTACAGACAATTTTCAAACTACTTGTGGTACTGCCTATGATAAACATTATAATCTCTTTACAAATTTGTAATGATTTAGTGTTTTGCAGAATCGAACCCATGTTTCTTGATACCAATATAAAACAAACTTACAAAAACTCATTTACACTTCAACCGACGAACTTTCTGAATTTTTTAACATCCAAATTACATTATCTTTTGTGTTGTTCAACATCCATCAAAAGAATCCAATATCAGTAACAAAAAGCGAAACAAGGAGAACAAATGAAGAATACCAGCAGGTAAAAATGTCATTAGATGAAATGCGGAACTGTAGCTCGCTCTTCCGCGTCAATTCGTTCAATAGCGTCTGAGCGTTCAACAGGAAGGACGCCACGCCGTTACTCCTGCCTCTACCCCGAAGCTGCCATCGCCTCTACCCACTTCCTTCACCCCCATTACCCACTCCCTACCTCTCTCCACTCCCACCCCATCTATCAGGGCACCCCGGTATGCCACCACTACATCTCGTGGCCATTTCCGCCGCCACCCTTAGCCTCCGGTCTACCCCTGTCAACACCACCCTATTTCAGGCGACAACGGCCGCCACCCCCCTTCCGTCTCCCCCTCCAGCTACACCGCCTGGCCGTACCTACCTCCATGTCCACTCGCCCTCCGACATCCACAACCGCCCCTCTCCATGGTGGCGCTGTGGAGCGTTGCGCCGCGCGCTGCTGGCGCCCGGTCCGGCCGGGCGGGCGCACGCCCCGCCCCGCAGCGCCCACGCGCCGTCTTTATTAAACTAGCCCCGAGTCGTAATTGGGAGCTGTGGGCGCGCGGCGGGACACCTCCGCCCTCCCGGGGGCTTTTTGCTCGCGCCGCCTCCGAAATTAGACCCCCCCCCGCCGCTCGCCCTCTCCACAGGCGCTCTTCCCCGCCCACACTCAGGCCAGCCACGCCCGGCCCGCTGCGGCCCACTCTGACCCACGCCGGTCCCCACGCTCACCCCGCCACGCCCTCCCCCCTGCTTCGCTTCGTCCGCCCCACGTCCCCCGCCACGCTTCGCCCAGTCCCGCCACGCCACGCTTCACCGCTGCACCCGCTTGCCGCCGCCCCCGTCTCTGCCTCCGCCTACCTCTCCCGTCGTGGCCTCTGCCTCACACCCACGCCTCTGCTCCCGTCTCCACAGGCTTGGCTCTGTCCGGCGCCGCCCCACTATCACATCCACCCCGTTCTGCCCGGCCGCGTCGCCGTCCCCGCCGTTCCCTGGAGCCTCCAATTGTGCTCGCCGCGGTTCACGCAGCACGATGCACAGCGGGAGTAGGATGGAAGAGGAGTGATGATAGAGGACCATGGAGCAAAGAGGAGAGTTAGGAGGAAAACTAAACTAAAGGAAGAAATCTGAGCATGATAATAAACCACAAAGGGATGGAAAATATAAGGCGTTGTGAACTGAACACATTTAAAATAGCAGGAAAAAGCAAAGAGTAGAATGAGATAAGTGTACAATTTGAAGAGGAATGAAGAAGGAGTAAGGAGCTGGATAATGATTGCAAACGTTTCAACGAGGCTGTAGATATATTATCTTGTATCAGAAAAGTGTGTGAAGAATGATCAATAATAAACAGATGAGTGACTAAATCGTCGAATCATGTGAGAAAGGGATTGTAGGAGACTAACAGAAGTATAAAACACATGCGATGCCTCAGTGCAGCAGAAGCTAGAGCTACGTGATGCCGCCCACCGCTGGCAAGCGACAACAAGAGAGCGACAAGAGTGACATCCTGCTAAGGCTGCAAAGGAAAGGAAGGTGACGAAGGACAGCAAAATACACACTGAAAGCACAGAGAGCTCGTCAGAATAGCGCGAAACGAGAAGGGGTAGAGGTGAAGGCAGCGGGCGGGGCTGACCCATCCTTCGTACGTGGGAGGACAAAGGCAGCTCGACGGGGTAGTGAGGTCAGTTTAATGAGGAGGTGCGTGGACGGATGCCACGAGGCGGAAGAAAGTGACCTGCAGAAAGGCGAGGGCGTCGCTTTATTCTCGGATGCTTTCGTGAATAACTCTGTGCCAGAGGTATGCCACGCCTTGCATCTCTGGCGGGCTCCCGCACTATCCTTCTTTGCCTGACCTCTCTGACGCAGCCAGTATTTGTTTTTTCTCATTTTAGTTCATTATTCCTACGCTCCAGCGATTTCACCGATCTCAATTTTCACTTAAGTGAAATGAAATTAATTTACTTATCGTTTGTAATATGAACTTTGTTCTATGAATTTAGTATACTATACCCCTTACATTTCAATAATTTTCCACATTTCTTTCAATAATTGAAAAAATGCGATAATTTCTTAACATTGACATTTTCCGAGGTAACATCTCTTCTTTATATGTCTCGCAACAGAGTAAAATCTCAATTCGCGCTGAAGTGGAAGTCAAGTTCCCAACGTCTGAGCGACTATTGGTGAGGCAGCTCTCGAAAATATGAATCTTTCGTCGTCCTGTATACGCGTCTTTAGGTATCGAATTCTTGGAAATATTTTTTTGTAATTTGTTTGAAAGATCAATTCATGTGTTTCCTATACAAAAAATATGAGAGATAATTGGAGTCTAATTTTGATGATATGCATTAAAATTCACAAAGTTAGATAAAATATAATTTTCATTAATATTTTAAGAATATCATATCTTTATACATTATTGGACAGTTTAAAAATGCTTAAAAAGTGATTTCCATCAATACCATAATATAACAATGAATACGTCTCTATTGGCAGTCACTGGATTTCCTTTTCTCATTGCAAAAGAATAATTTGCATTGTTCTAATTTTATGCTCTCAGTATATATTCTTAGATTTTTCACGTTACCCTGAACCAATTTCAATTTTACATTTAGCTTAATGATATCTCACTCTTTTTAATAAACGGCAACGGATAAACAGTGCAATGCAAATCATCAAACAATAAAACATTTCAAGGATTCTCACATCTGCATTATAACGCTACGGCGAGATCCATCGTGTCACAAAGACATGCCAGCTGGAATTTTCCGTCCTGTGAGCAATCCCGATCGCACCGGCGCGGCGGCGTCCCGAGGCGTCGCGTCCATCGGCGGCGCGGCTGCCCCCTCCCCTCATCGCTTTAATTCCACCGTCGCGGCCGGCGCGCCCCTCCCCCTCCCGTCGGCGTCATTCGGCTTTTCCGATTCCCCGCGGCGCGGCGCGACGCCGGGCGGGAGCGTGCTGCGGGTTTTATGTCCCACGGTCGCCACCGACGCTTCAGTCGCCACCACCTCTACTACCACCACCAACATCGCCGCCTCCACTACCACCACTGCCGTCGCCGCCGCCTCTACCACCGATACAGCCACCTTCACCACCACCACCGCCACCGCCTCAGCCGCCACCACCACCGATGCCGCCGTCACCCCTATCACTACCACCGACGCCGCCGACTCACCATCACCAATGGCGACGCTTCCACACCCTCCCACCCCCACCGCCGCCGACGAGACCCCCACCGACGACGCCACCTCCACCATCATCATCGCCATCACCCATGGCACCTCTCCACCCCGGCTGAAACAGCCACCTCCACCTTCGCCACCTTCCGACCGCCCTCCCTGCACTTCCCAGCCCACCGTCGCTAAATCGACCGCCTCTTCCCTACCAACATGCCCACTGTCCTCCCCTCCAACACCATTACCCATCACCAGCACCACCACCACCGCTGCCGTCTCCGCCGCCACCAACGTCGTCTCCACCACTCTGCCACCTCACGATCTCCATCCCTTCATTGTCAGCCCCCTATCGCCACTTCCTTATCAACAACCCCACCTTCCCCACTACCGTCACCCCTCAACCCCCCTCGTGACCACACGCGTCGCTGCCGCCACCGCGCACCCGTCGCCATGAGCAGCCGCCGGTCGACATCTTCCAATCAAAATTGGGCCGAACGCCGCACGTGCATTCGCCGCCGACGCGCTCCGCTGGCCGCACAAAAAGACGTCTAATGAGTACGGGACGCCATGTCACCACCGTAACTGTTTGCATCACTTGCTTCCAATTTTCATCCGCAAACGTTAGGTCTTTTACCGTAAAATTTCAGATCCGTGTAACAGATATGCGGAAGATTTTAACTGATTTCTCTTTGGTGTGTGATACAAGTTGTGTTAAAAATAGCATGCCGTCAATTAATTGGAAATTAGTAGTTCTTTCATTTTACAGGTTGTGACTCTTTGTGTTTGAGGTTTAAGGAATCGTATTCAGTAGTGATGTAATTCATAATTCATGTTTCATGTATTTTAAGAGATAGCATTGTCTAAGACGGATGTTCGAGTTATTGAATATCGCCATGATATGAAAATCCCAGTGTGAAATACTATAAAATGATACGAATTAGATGAGAAAAGTACTTAAGCATTTAAGAAAAAAAAGTAAAGACAATAATGCAAAAAATATTGTTAACTGAAGTAAACAGTGGCTAACCAATTACAATTTAGCTTAGAGGACTTTTGGGAAACTTAAACAGATGAATAGACGCGTAGAGGCGAGGAAGTACATTAGATCCTAGATAGATAGATAGATTTATTTAAACTGCAAATGGGTATAACCCGGTGGCAGCTAATTACAAAAACATAAAAATACACAGTCATTAAATAATAAATTACATTAAGAGAGAAAATAAAAAGAAAGAAAAAAAGAAAGAGAGAGAAGAAAAAAAACAAACAAACAAACTTCTATACTCTAACTCCGCACTGAATGTTTATACAATCCGGATCACACTGCACTTCACTGCACTTCACTTCACTAAGACCTGAAAACATTTGCTTCTTCATTTCTCTGCTATACACTGCACGACACCTCACTTCACAATAGAACACTTATGCATCGCTATATAACTCACTATTCTCCCTCATTTACTTAATAATACCCTAAATTAATTTCCTAAACTGTTGAACACTTTGAGGAAAGGGTTCAAAGGTTTTTGCAGGCAATCTATTCCATTCCGTAATCGTTCGATTTGTAAAAGAAAATTTCCCGACATTCGTTCTCTGCTGTCTTAAATTTATTTTGTGCCTGTGATCCACTCTACTGATGTATGTAGGAATACATAGCCGCCGATTAATTTCTTTCCAAGCTGGATGACCATTATAAGCTTTATACAAGGCGCAGAGTCTTGCTACTGATCGCCTGTTTTTGAGTGAATCCCACCCTGCCGTTTTCTTGTCCCTGAAAGTAAATTTAGCTGCCCTATGCTGAATCCTTTCCAAGTGTTTACACTGCATAATTTTGTGCGGATCCCAACAAATTGTTCCATATTCCATTATCGGACGAACAAGTGATAAATAAGCAATTTCCCTCGCGTTTGCGGTACTCTTTTTTAGGATGCGCATTACAAAGTGAAGAGATCTCCAGGCTTTTCCTACAACAAAATCTACGTGTTTTTTCCAACTTAATTTACTATCGAAATGAATTCCTAGGTACTTGCACGAGGAAACTCTCGGAATAATGTCATTATTTAAACGATAATTTGTTTCACTGTAATTACGACCTCTGCCAAAAGTGATGGATTTACTTTTAGAGCTATTTATAGACATTCCATTATTTTCCGCCCAGTAATATAACGCCTCAAGATCACGTTGCAGAATTTCTTCATCTCTTTCCGAATTAATACTACGATATATTATGCAATCGTCTGCAAATAGCCGAACATTTGAGGTTAATTGCGCCGGCAGATCATTGACGAAGGCTAGAAATAGAAGGGGTCCAATGACACTCCCCTGCGGTATTCCTGACGTAACGCTTGCCCCGGAAGATAACTCTTGCCCAATTCGGACTTTCTGTTTTCTATCTCGCAGAAATTCGCTAATCCACGCCACCACCCTGGGATCTATGCCTGAATTCATTAATTTCTGTACAAGCCGATCGTGTGGAACGACATCAAACGCTTTGGCAAAATCTATAACTACTGCGTCTACTCTCCCGCCCGCGTCAATTTCATCCGCTAGATCCTGAAATAGCGTGACTACCTGACTTTCGCATGAGTAACCACTCCTGAACCCGTGTTGCCCATCGTAGAGCCATTTTTTAATTTCCCATTCTTTCTTAATGTAACTTCCAACTAGATGCTCCATAAGCTTGCAGACCACTGACGTAAGACTTACCGGCCTATAATTGCATAATTTGGTTTTTTTCACCACTTTTAAAAATTGGTACGACAAAAGCTAATTTCCAATCTTCAGGTACTTTTGAATTATTCAAAGACACGTGAAAAATTCTAATTAGGTACGGTAATATTGCCATTCCTCCTAGTTTAATTAAATCCGTAGAAATGTCGTCTGGACCCTTTGACTTACCATTTTTCATAGACTTTACTTTATTCCATAGAGCGTTTACTTCAATATTAAACTGATTCGCAACCGAAGACACTTGAATAAATGGATGGTCCGTACTATTTTTGAAAACTGAACTGAAATACTTATTAAATGCATCCGCTTTTGTCCGATTGTCAGTAATTAGCGTGTTTCCATTTTCGCGAATAACTGGGATGTCCTCTTTATTTCCTTTCCTTCTACGAACATATTTATAAAAACCTGTCCAGTTATTTCCCTTTCCATCTAGGATACTTTTTAAATATGCCTCCTGAGCAATTTTCTTTTCGCGCTCCAATTCTTTTGAACGATTTCGAAAAATATTCATATGTTCGCTACTGCGTTTTCTGTTCTTAAATGCCTTTCTTGTTATCCTCTTCATTCTCCTAATTTTTGCACTGTAGTATTCTGGATCCGGATTATTTTTTAGAATTTTGCACGGAACAAACTTTTGCAAAGCTTCGAATATAATATCTTTGAACACGCCCCATATTTCTTCCATACCTCCGTCTGTTCTTAGAAAGCGGTCATATTGTTCCCTAAGAAAACCTTGAAGCCCGCCTATATTTGCTTTCTTGTATTGCCGTACTTTCGTTCCTATTGTAATCCCTTTTCTTGAAATATTTCCGTCTAAGTCAAGAAGAACCGCTTTGTGGTCACTAATGCCCTCAACAACTTCACAAGATATGAAAAGTTCTTTCGGCCTAATTAGGTAGACATCCAAAATCGCATCCTGTCGCGTCCCGGTCCGAACTACCTGGGTAAAACCGCATTCCCAAACCAGTTCATTGACGAGAATTTGGACTTTCCCTTCGCTCACGGCCCCCTCCCAGTGTGCGCTCGGAAAATTTAAGTCTCCTCCAATAACAATAGGATGGCCATTTTCTTTTCCCGTTCTCTGAATGATGTCATCTAAAATGTCATATCCGTCGCTCGGAGGCCTATAGCATGCAATAATTTCGAATACAGTTCCTGACGTAATAATTTCTATTCCCATCATTTCAAACTCTCTACTGACCCATTCTAATCTAATATCTATGTCCTCTTTGACGCAAATAAAGACTCCGCCCCCTCTACTATTTCTATCCCTCCTATGTATCTTGTAATGGGAATGAAAAATTTCAGAGGACCCGATTTCCTCAGTTAGCCACGACTCAGTCCCTATCACTATGTCGGGATCGCAGGCCTACTCGTCCTTCAAATGTTTTTTAACCTGAACAGCCGCTAAAAACTACGAATCTATATGCAATAATGCTTATATAAACAAAGCTTATAGTGTTTTGGGATTGGAAGTGGAAGAAAACGACTAGTTTGGACGTGATAGAGTTCGCTATGCGAAGCTGTGAAAGTACATTTTTGTGTAGCGAGTTTCACTATGGGAAAAAAACTTTACACAGTTTTACATTAATGACGACGAATAAGTCAATAAAAATTATGACTTGGATAAATAAATTAGTTGAACGAGTAATTTGGAATATATTGTGTGTTTGGCAGATGGAAGTAGCCACGCCATCGCCAAAATGTATTGGAGTCCCCGGGATGAAAGGAAAGTTGTTGGAAGTATTATTGCATGCTTAAAAACAGGTCATTTTCAAAATTTTAAAGATAAGTCATTAATAACCTGAATGAACGAAAGTATGAATGCTTTGTTTGTTAAGTGTAAATGATTATATAATGGATTACTTAAATTTCTTTTAATTAACTAATGAAATGAAAAACGGCGGGATATCGGCGTTGACCGATGCGGCCAGTTAACGCGCAAACCGGTCATCAGCGGTGTTTGCGACACACCAAGTAATCACGCTGCTGGAGAAGAGAAGGCAGTGAGTGGGAAGACGGCGAGTCGGCTGGTTGTGTGGTAAAAAATAGTGAATGTCCGTTAGTAAAATTGCCAGAATTGGACAGTTGATGCGGTGTCAGTGGTTACGACTTTGGGTGTAAGTGGGGGGCATTTGGAAGCATTCACCCGAATACTGAAAATTCAAAATACATTTTGAAAATATTCATATATTTTAATTCTTCGTATTATTGAGTATACATACAGTTGCTATGTTATGAAGGTACCACGGCCTTGATTTGACGGCCTTGAAAAATGTAACAGATTTTGTCAATAAATAGAAATTTTGATGCGATAAAGATCGTTTTTCATTTGCAAAACCTGAAATTGAATAATAGTTGTCGTCTAAATGGGTTCACCTGTTTATTATTAGTTATATTTGTTAATTTATCCAAAACGTTAAACACATCAATAAAATCAGAATTTAAGCGGGTGGCAACGGGTCGCCCCTTCGTTTGTAATACACTATTTCAATTATGCCGCCAAACTGCTTGTATGGAACGTCAGCGTCACCAACGCCGGGAGCACGTAGTGCGTATACGCAAGTGACACCCCTGATTTTGTTTTTGTTCAAATTGTTTGATACACATGAAAGAAAATATTAAAGTACCTTTATCTTGCTTTATGTAGAAAAGTCTGTTTGTTTTTTAGTTTCTCCTCCTCGTTAATATTGATTTTGTACGATTGTCTTTATATACTTTCTTCAAGTTATTCATTGTGAACGGGAAATATGAAATCGGGTACAATTCACTTTAAGCTACTATGAAAATTGCCTTTTGATTTGTGCTGCTTTGTAATCAACTGAAGGTAGGTAGGTAGTCGAAAGAACTCCAGAGACATTCTGAACCATTATCTTTGGTTGTGTAATGATCCTCACATAAAGTATCAGATTTCAAGTTTTGATATTCCTCTCAAAAAGTGATGTAGAGATTTCCATGGTTAGTCTCACCCGGGTATTGCCCACCCTTCTTAGAAGCTTTTTCACATGTACTCCAATTCCTCCTCCGCCGTCTTCAACATCGCTACCGACCATCCAATCAAAACTGTTCTGAGTTTCGTGTGTGCCTCCATGTAGCCGTGTGGGTGCCTAAAATAAATAATCGAGGCCGTATAAGGCGGTGAGCATTACCCGCGGATGGCCAAGGCCATTAGCATCATTTTCAACGCTGGTGAAGTTTCTTAGATGTCGTTTGAGAGTGTAATGATCAAGATATGAGTGGTCCTACACTAGATTCGATTTTATAATCAGTGACTACTGAGTTTGTACTTTTGCCTGAGAAGTCGATTCATAATGCATACTGCACTACGATTCATAATGCACTACGTTTCTGGAATACATTACTAAGAAAAAGAAGTAACGTTTGTTTCCTTTTTAGTAGCGATACTCAAAATGTATTATTCGTCCTTCTCTCTAGCCTACAGATAATAGTCATAGACAATAGGAATGCCTTTATTTTTCTATACTTTGTGGATTTCAAACAAGTTTTTTCAAGAAATCTTTGACGAATTCATTTCATTGTATCACTTATTGCCAATAACATGCGGTGTAAGGTGTAGCATGTTGATATCGTGTGTTCTTATCTGCATTTGAGTTCTACCTGTTGACGACTCCTACATACAGAGGCGGTTCCATATGTTTTCGTTCTGCTCGAGATAACGCTCATCAATAGGAAAACCTTCTGTTAGATTGTCTGGTTTTTCATCGTTGTAATGCTATACGTTTTCAGCCGATATATCACTCAGTTTTGTGGAGAGAAGTACTCGAGTTGGATGCGGTGCGTGAAATCTCGTGGCGTTAAGCTTCTTCACGTCAATGCATCTGTGCCTACTGCACAGATCGCAAAGAATGCTGTGAAGGACTGTGGCTTCGCTGTGGCTGTTGTGGCTGCTGTGACTGTGACTGCAAAGTTGGATCATTCACCCTACAGTCCAGTTTGGGCACCCAGCATCTACAAACCCTTATCAAATCTCAAGAAAGATCTTCGAAACAAAGAACATTTTTAGATGAGTGAGGGGTGAAAGAAGCAATTTTTTACAGTTTTAGGAACAAACGTTTGGAGTATTTTTCAAAAACACAGAAATGTTAATAAACATATATGAAACTTGGGTTGGAGTAAAGGATGATTCAGTTAACAAGTTACATAATTTTTTCTTTGTAACACAAATAGTAGTGAAAACAGAAACTTATGGAATCATCGTCATATCTTCAGAACTAGGAAATGTATACTATTGCTTACATTCAATACCTAGCAAATAAAAACTGACCAGAAATCACCCTCTACCTCATCAATGACGTGGTCGTGAAATCACACCGGATAATGATGATGCAATGTAGATACCTTTGCTGCTACCATTAGTGACCGTCCACGATGCTATTGCGTAGATGTGCAAGTCTCTCATATGCTATGTTTTTGTTTCACATACGAGGAAATGGAAAATCACTCTAGTTTTTATTGATCTTTGCCTAAATAATCCTTGACTTTACACGAAGCAACATGTGCAGAAACCTTAAGGTAACTAAAAGGCTGTTATATATGTTCTTCTTTCAAGAAACTGATTACAAACAATCTTGATCAATAAACTTCTTATGGTCCCTTTATTTTATTATTATTCTTGATAAACATCAGTCAGAATTTCGTAGATTTTTTCTTTACAAAGGCGAGCGTGATTAGAATATTCATTGGCAGCAAATCACATAATGTTCTTTGGTCTATACCTACCTTATAAGGGTTTACTTCTGAGAATTAAAAATCCAGCTCAGAAACTGCTACCGTCAACATCGCTGCCGCCGTCGCCGTCAACATCATCCGAGTGCGCAAATTTTGTCCCCAAATTTTGTGGTGGAATCAACAGCAGAGTCCTTTGAATCAAAACGGCTAAAAGGTTTACGTAATTTTACTGCCACTGCGGTCGTAAAAATGGCTAGCTAATGTGTGCGGGGCCATTGTACTTATTTCTTAGTAAAAAGAATTGCTCCTTCTTATATTTCTGTGACTATTCTCTGTGCTGAGTGCTGAATCTGTTGAGATATTATTTTGTATTTCATTAAATTTAAGTAATCGTACAAAGTCTGAACGATTTGTTCTTCTTCTTACCCAACTACAATAATTAGTATTAAGCGTTTCGCCAATCAAATGTTGCTAATCGTTTTCACATATGTCCTATAACAAGACAATTGATTCACTCTAGATTGCAAAGGCGTCGTCTGTCAGACGACGCAACTAGTGCCGAAAACTTCCCCCACCGCCTTCCCCTCACTACCCGTTTGTGAAACACTGTGTACCTTTCTTACGAGTAACAATAAAACTTATCCAATTTTATTTATGACAATCCTTTATTGTTCTTATTTGCACACAGAACACAACGTTTCGTAATTTGTTTTAGTTACATCATCAGGCTCCTTAATAAAGGGAACTGTTGTCCCAATTTTAACCGTCAAACACTCAAGGACACATAGTCAACTCAAGAGCAACCTCTCAAGTGGACACAAGAATATAAACTCACATAAAATTGGATAAGTTTTATTATTAAGAAACATACATTGACAATCAGGAACAATTTTACAATTTTTCAATTTCTTGTGTGACTAGCCAGTGAAATACGCGTATCGTTCTACGCGTGCCTATTTCCAGTACATGCCATTTTAACACGCATCGTCCAGTAGACTACGCCCTTATAGTTTCATCAGTGGTATTTTTGGCGCTATATTGCTTACCAGTCAGTAGATTTACATAAATGAGGTCTACGTAAACAATGTCTAATATTTGAGGTCTAACGACACTAGGTCTATTCTAAAAGGTACATAATAAATGTCTACACACCGCGCTAGTCTACATGAAAAAATGTCTGATTCAATCTCTACATTTAGACATGTCTATTGCCTAATGTCTCCTGGCAAAGATGTCAACATGCAAAAATTAATATTGCAAATATGTCTACTTATAGAAAAGATCTAAGTATGAAAGTTTGTTAGACTTGTTAATAAGTGTAATTATAAATGGGAGGTATGGGATAATGACCTTTATTATTGTGGATGATTATCCCTTATCTTCTGTTATGGTTTACCACAAGATATCTGCTACCACCACGGAATTAAGCATAAATGTATATTGAACGCGTTATAAAATATATGCGGTACAATAATAGGACAGAGTTTCATTAAAATCAGTGACCATCTAAATTTGACCTAGTAATATAAGTTGCATTGCAAATATCTCTGGGAACATCTCCAATAAAAGGTTCTTCCTTTTCCGCCCTTTTTTCTGAAGTGGTAATCGATATTATTATGTATTAATATATCTTTATCTTTGTTGGATTTCACAGTGTAAGTGACCATGCTTTTTTGTTATAGTGCCTGGTGTTTGAAATAAAAATGGATCTACTAATTTTATTGCCGCGGCAAGTCATTTATGTTTGAAAATACAGCTACGATAATGTACATATCTACATATTGTTATATACTTTCAATTTATTATTACATTAAATATAATATTTTAACAATATACTTGTTCGACATTTCTGTTAGACTTTATAGTTAGTAGGCATTTTTGTTGGTAGACATTTTAGCTGTGGACGTTTAATCATTAGACTTACTATAGATATAGACGACATTTTTATTAGACCTTAATACAGTTATACATTTTTCCTGTAGACCTACTGACCTTGAAGCCGCTATATTGGATAATATTGTAAATAATGAATATAAACTCCTTGTCTTGTAGGGTTTAAGTTTTGTTCTAAACATTTAGCAATCATAATCGGACAATGACTATCATAACAAAGGTCGCATGTCAAAGTACTTCAAAGGTCGCTTCTCAAAAGCCATGTGTTCACAGCAACAAGTAAGTGTCTGCCGTAAGAGTCATGTCATGTAGATGTATCTTTAAAATCCTTCAAAATGTATTCTGTCACTCCATACATATTCAATCCAAAAAAAATTAGTATTTCATTGTAAAAATGAGTTTTTTTAAACATAGCAGTGTGTCAGACTACGCCTTTGTACAGGTCGCCCTTGTAATCCAGGGCTATGATTCCTATGAGAATACTGGCAGGAATTTTGTTTTGAAAACCGGAACAAGAGATGGCGTAATGTATTTTATTTTTAATGAATATCGTTCTGATCTGACTCCTGCTGCGAGAAGCCAATTATAATCCAAGACCAATGGTTTCCCAGATTGCATAGATTCACCATAAGAATGACTAACAGAAGCGTATATTGGCACGTATATCTGACTAATTATATTATTTGAGGTTGCCTAAAACGAGCACATAAAACTAAATCGCACATTATAAAACTTTTATTACACTCCTATTCCGAGCACTTAACCTCAACTCCAATGACGGGAATGCTGGCAACTCCATAATTCAATCCAAAGCACTCTTTCGCGAGCTAGCCCATCTCGCAGGCTCACCGGCAGATGGCATTTTGTCGTACTGTCAGAAGTGATGCTTAATAATGGAAGGAAAGTTGGCTCGAGGGGAGGGAAATGGGGAAATCCGCGGAGCTCTTCCCGAATGTGTAGGAGGTTCCCGCGGGGGGAGAGCGATTGTGGGGAGGGGGAGGGGCCGTGGCGGGGAGGATTCGCGAAAGAGGGACCTCTTGCCACTTGGAAAGAAAGTAAAGCGCTCGAGTGGAGAATGGCTATTCATGATTCAGCGCGTTGCCGTTTTCTAAAGGAAAATGTGCGTATGTGATAGGAAAAGTATACTAGAAGTAACGTATGAATGTAATTCTAAAACGACAGAAATATGTTTTAATTTATTTGTTGTTAAATATCATTAATTTGGAATTAAATTTCTGGAAGTAAAATCTAGTTTTACGCTTGTAATTATTAATAATACGAATATTCTTCCTAGCGGTAGTTAAATATTAGCCTCTGTTATTTAAATTACAATGAAGTTCGTCTTCTACCTATTACGATGATTAATCTACGAAATAATACTGAAGTTTCTAGAGTTACTTTTAAGGAGAAATGTTCGTCTTAGATACTCTCGAAATATTATTCCAACGGTCAATAATATCAAGTGACTTGAGAAACGTACCGATACAGAAGATAGGTTACACCTTAATTGAGATTTAAAGCTTTAATGATAGGCAAACATTTACATTATTTCCCGACATACAATTCCCAATTTGTGGTTACGTGCTTACGCAGTACCTCAGAATAAATATTACAAACTTCTAGGGCATGTGCAGGGTCAAAGATCAAACGTTTGGTAATAAATATGTGGGGGAAAATTCCACACAACTAAGTTACACACGTGACATTTGCCCCATTGATAGCCGCGTCATTACGCACAGATGCTTTGGCAGGTCACGTGTTGACATGCTGACAAAGAGATTTTGCGTACTTGCCAAACACCAAGGCATGGTGTGTTAGCTTCCAAGCAGAGGAAAATGTCACGCAATTAAATTTGTGTTATGATATTGTCACATGTTCTTGACTAAAAGTGATTACTTCGACCGTTTACACGCCTTAGATGTAAGTAAAATTAATTGATAACTATTTGTACATATTTTTAATTAATATTATTTAAAAATTATTCACAATAAGGATTAAAAATTTGATCACTAATATCCTCACCGCCTCTTTGTATTGTTGTAAAAAAACAACTTTCTTCCAAATTCTCTTTTATTTACGAGTATTATATAAAGAAAACTAATCACGTGTACAATATAATTTTTTTTTACTATACTTGACTTATTCTATTCTTCATGTTTCCTTTGCTAAAATCCTGGTGCACCTCTCTGGTAAAGAAGTGGAGAAGCCATGAACCTACCTGCTGGGAGGAGCAGCGAGCTCCAGCACAAGCCCAGCTGCAGCGCGCGGTGTCTCATGCTGCGAGGCCGGCGGTGGCAGGGCCCATGGCGGGAGCGACGAGTGCAGGTGGCGATGGCCTGCAACACACACACACGACCTTGGAATGTAGGTTTCTGGAATTCTCGTTAAAATAATATACAAATAATAGGGGAAAAGTGGACTATATTTTATTAACGCTGGAAAGGCTGCAATGCTGTTCTATGTGAAAAGATAGAGAACAACCAAAAATGACGGATTCAAGACATTGTTCTTTTATATTTATTTATAAATTAATTTAACGTCAAAAACTATGGGGAGGACTATTGACAGAAGTATAGTGCTCAGCGTGGGACATTTCAAACAAACAATAACGTCCTTCCTATCATCTTTTTCACCACAAACTATTTTTTCAAATGAAATAGCTTCCGAATTTTACATATGTCATATTTTGCATCATATGTCGCAATTTTCATTGGTTGTCATTAGTCAAACAATTAAAAATCAAATCAGTCAATATAATATTATACAAATCAATGTTTCAAATACGAACCCACTGAGTTTTTCGAAATGTCAACAATAACAGAACGATATGAAAAAGAAAATTGCTATAAAAGTAAAAGCATCCCGGCGCATTAAAAACGATCAGTCTTTTGAATACCATGTAGTTATTGAAGTTAAAACAAGATACAAACATTAGCACGAAAACTAAAGCTTTTAATA
This sequence comes from Acheta domesticus, assembly GCA_031308135.1. Classification (NCBI taxonomy): domain Eukaryota; kingdom Metazoa; phylum Arthropoda; class Insecta; order Orthoptera; family Gryllidae; genus Acheta; species Acheta domesticus. The sequence continues at coordinate 56,106,802 of JAHLJT010004567.1, forward strand.
ATACTGTGCAATAGTATTTAAAAAACTGAAATACCAGAACAATAAATCAAAAAATAAACGAACAAATAGAAATTGAAAAATGTCAAAATTATTTCTTCTCACGTTCTTGGGATGAATTGAACACTTTTGTTGGAATTTATATGCACTCATTTCTGTCTATTATTTACTTGGGATGCTCGAGTGATAAAAATCATGACTATAAAATACAGATTTCTTGGTGCTTTGATTCAGAGAACAGATTTTCACTAATTATAATGGAAAAAGAAAATAGCGAAATATTTGGCATCAAGTACTAAGTAATTGGAACCGCCTTTGTTAAATGGTGGTTATAACATTACAATTGCTAACTTTTTACGTCCATACCTCTAGCTGGATATCTAATGGATAAGAAACTAATATTGCTTGAAGCACTGTGAGCTAACAATTGGGAAATCATCTGAACTGCTAGATTCTAAATGGTAGAGAATTAAGTTCAAGTATCTTTGGACTCCATGCAAAACTTACAATTGTGTCATAGAAGCCAAAAAAGAATAAAATTATTAATGTTCTGAGCACTATGCCTCAGGACCATGCAACAAGTAATGATGAAATAAAGAAACCATCAATTTTTCTTGCATAAAACAAAATCAAGATAGGCGTTGATCTCATGGATCATATGGTCGACAATGACCCATCACGAAAGCAAACTCGGCGATGTCCAATGAGGTTACTGATGCGTGATTGACGTTGCTGCCTTGAATTCATACAAAATTTCCACAAAATTCATCAAATCCATTAGTATAATGTCAGTAGGAAAATCCGTATATTTTTTAAGCAACGGGCAGAAGAATAATTTCGCTCTAAAATGAAAACAAGAGTGAGAAACTCCAAATAGTCACAAAAGAATCCTAAATGACATTGATGTTCTCGGTATACACAGAAACAGAAAGTTAGGGAAAACTCAGAACATATTCAAAGGAAAGGAGGTAACATGAATATTTATAAATTTTGCTATCATGTTAAAATTACTAAAAAAAATGTTTCTATTTACGTCGTGAAGTTATTTTCAGGTGATATTTATGCCTTAACAACAAATACAGGAAAAAAAACTGCAGTGCTTCAATTGCAAAAATAATGTTTGTGAAGAACATTAAAAAACATGATTCTGAATTATAATTACAAATGAAATGTGTAACATTTCTTATGTTTTAAAATATACGTTTATGTAATAATAAAACACATTACTTCTTCATTTCGGTCCCATACTAGTGTTTTATTCAAACCAAGTTCTTGAGGTCCACTAAGTGCAAAGTCACCAAATCCGAGATATTGTACGTGCGTCGACGGTTAATTTGTAGTACGCAATCGCACGTCACCAAAAAGCCCCTATGGCTTACGGTTGATGCTGACCGCTTGAGAGCCTCGTTGGTGTCTGAGTGGCTTCGGATCGAGACACGGAGAGAGGTCGCAATACTAATAGTTTTCCTTTCTTTTTTCTTTTAAGAACGTTGTATTGAAGTATTTAAGGAAATGGAAGTTTAGAACCAAAGCCGAAGGGCGGCGAATTTTCTACGTCTGCTAGTTAACAAATGTTGGAAATGCTGTCTGCTAGTTAACAAATGTTTTCATGGCCAAAATGCTGTTGAAGCAGATGAAATGAACCACGATTCTCGCGAGCTTGTCTTTAGTCCTTCTTAAGATAAAATTTCAGGTTAATCATAAAATCCTCAAAGACCTCGTTGACCCAAAAACTTTAGAGCAGTCGGACAAAGAGAAGTAGAGGAGCGCTTAGAATAATGTCGTCAACTTCTATTGATAATAGGATAATATGAAATAACTTGAGATATACTCCAGCATTTTTTCTTTAAAAAACGTTTTGCTTTGTTTATTTAATCTAGGTCTCCAAAATGTGATAGTATAGTTTTCTACAGTGTTCGATGAAGCGTTTGTAGTAACTTACAAAGAAAAATCTTTTAACAGGTATCGTTTCTTTTTTTCAAATGGAACCGCCTGAGAACATGTAAGGTAGTATATTTAATTAATATTAATTAAATTAATTTCATACACTTAAGGTGAGAAAATGGTCTCCACAATAATTTCTGTCTTCTATACCAATGAAAAGTACAAGACGATAACATTTTGTTTTATCCCCTCAGTAATTTCAGTTCGACTCTAATGATTGTAGAACTGAAATTGAATGATTGTCTTTGCAAAATCGAAACAGACTCTAAAATTTTTAAAGATACACACAGAGATTGAGAATATCGGTGACTCCAAACACGAAACTGACAGAACTGATAAATGAAAATGAAGAAGCAAATTAAATAAATATAATATTTAACAAGTAAAGTTAATACGAATTATTTTCTCTGCATTAGAATTTAACCTTTTTTTTGTATTTTCAAACAACGACGTAATAACAACTTTTGTGTTCATCATTTTACGTCGATGCATTGTATTTTTACCGTGAACAACGGTTGCAAGCACAACTACACAACTCACATGTACTGGCGTGTCAGATTTCGCGAGTGTGTTGTCCATGCGCGCTCACTGGCTCATTCTCGTGGAGCGCGGAGGAAACTCGGGCCAAAGACTCCATCCTGTTTAGCCCGACGCACGGTTCCACCGCGGGCGGTTTGACGCAGCGCAGCGCATAGTCCATCTCTTCTGCACGGCAGCGCCACAAACTGCATGCTCCAGCGAGGGCATAGCGAGCCACGGGAACGCGAGACCCGCGCCGGAAGGGAGAGCGACGAACGGCGCGTGCTCTGGCGGCGAAACGGATACGCGCGCCTCGCGGTGGGCGGCTATCACAAGCAGGAGTTGCACACTGGCGAAGAGGAGTCTACAACGGGGGCGGACACGAACAAAAAAGGCGAGCAAGACCAACAAATTTGGCCCGAGGGGCAAAGCGGCGGAAAGACGTGCAACCACTGGAAATGAAAGACACGAGACTACATGGAATTGACGGAAGTGGTATTAAATTATTATACTTATTATTAAGAATTATTGTAAATTTCCTAAGTTGACGTCATTTAAAACCAAAGCGAGTTCTCATCTTCAGGTATAACGAAGTTGAAGGTGGAATTTCGTAAATTTACTACTTCGTATTTAGTAAACATGGGTTCAGAACCGACAAATTTGTAATTGAAGACCAATTCAACAAAGGGTGTAGCCGAATAAGAAGGTGAAAAGTGCCCCCAAACCAAACCGATAATCGCGATATTCATATGAAAGAGAATATAAAACGTTGCAGATTCCCAAAGATCAGCCTTCTAGAGCAATCTGTTGCAAATATACAATGAGAAACGTGTTTTTCATGTTTTATTTTTTTCTGAGCTTCTATTGCATGTATCAGGTTGAAATAAATTGGAGAGACGGAAAAAAGAAATTGAATTTGAAGCTATTTTTGACAACCAATTTTGGCGCCAAATTTAAATCGAAAAAAAATTGAAATTGATTTTCGACATGATGACGTTGGGGTATTGTCTCAGTTTTCTCCCTAGAATGTGTTTCATAACATTCTATAACATATATGTTTTTCAGATTTTTTAAACAATGTGGACCATAGTGAAAAATAATTAAAACCAATTTTATTAGTTTAAAACTTTTAAATTCGCGCCAAAATGTGATAAGGACTTTTTTACCGATATTTAAATACAGATTGTATCACGACGTATAAACTTCAAATCTTATAGATGTTAAATCGATTATGTACCAAACTCAATCGGCATATATATGGAGGAAAGAGATGGGTGGGCTCTTGTGCATTGTATCTGACTTCAGCCAATGAGCTTCAGGCTCCAGTATAGATCATAATATGAAGAGGAATTTTAATTGTCAAAATTATCCCAGTTACAAGGCATTGAAACAGAAAGGGATAAGCATTTTTTTAAATATTGCATCTTTTATTTCAACTACACCTTCATCGTGTTGTTTTTGGTTGGTCACCGTGGAAAATTGTCACTTTACGTCACTTTCAAAATGTTTCTCAAAACATCTTGCGCTCTATGCAACATAGCAGCCAACGTCTGGTCTGGCTTTTCAAACGAAGTGCCCGTGTTGTGGTCACGTGGTTCATCATGCAAACTTGTGCTACGCAGAACGAGCAAAAGTAGGTGCACCGGAGGAACCCACCCATCTCTTTCCATCATGAAAAGTATAACCCTGGAAAGGTCCCATATGGGGAGTGAAACATTATTGTGAACGTTCTAACGGCAGGGGCACCGTGGGATACTGATCCAACATAGCTGCGATCTTTTTTTTTTTGGCACACGCTCGTCACTTGGCGAAAATTGTTAACCCGTCAGAAATTTTGAGTGTCTGTTTATTAACAAATGCGTGATCTTAATTATTGAAGAAGACAGTGACAATGATTAATTGTCTACGATTGACTGTCGATGATTAATAAACCTGCATCTGAGTAATTTGATTTGTATTATAAACATGAATGATTAACACACCTAAAACAGAGTAATTTGATTTATTTTATAAATACATAAATCACACTAGCTCTGATTACACACTACTCTGATTACTTTACACACTAGCTCTGATAGACCTATTACCCCCTAATCGCGGGAGCGATCCAAATCCGATTGATGATTGGTTTAATTTGTGGCACTCGCCACTCCTAAAATTGAAGCGCGCGCAAAACCCAAGCTTCCGTGACCGGATATCACACTCGGACACAAAGTCCTTACAGGCGCATCAATCAATGAAGTGCCTCGATCGCAGAAGCGATCTCAACCGATTGATGATCGAGGTGAGTCGTGGATCTCAACCACTTTTCACCTCGGAGCTCGCACACAGCGTCACTCCCATGTGACCGCAGTCACACCTGGGGCACAAAGTTCCCACAGGTGCGTCAACACGTGACTTGCCTCGCGAGCCCTGCTCGCCGCTGCACCGCCCTGGCGCAAGTTCTGTGCATCAGCACGGGGTTCTCACACTTTCTCCAGAACTCACCCATTGTCTCTGTACACTCCCTTATATACCTGTGCCTCACGTGACATACTACGTCACGCCGCCTCCACAGCTCGCTTATGCTTGCACACGGCCCCGATTTTTTGGTCTCCTTTGCCACGTGCTTTCTTTAGGGAAAGCCTTGCTCTCCCTCCTGTGGCGAGGCGTTTTCCTGTTGCTAATCCCTTTCCGCCCGTTCCCAAATAGCTACCACGAGGTTCACTCGCTAATATGTTACAATACTTTCTACATAAAAAACTGCAAAAAGTTGTGAATTATACTGATGAGTGATACTTTCCAATCATTCAAAAATAAATTGTTTAAACTTGGTGAACATTTTTTCCAATCTCGTTGTGGCGCGAATTTTTAATTTTTAAACTGATCAAATTGGTTTTAATTATTTTTCACTACCGTCCATTATTTAATAATCTGAACAACATATATGTTATAGAATGTTATGAGACACATTCTCGGGAGAAATACTGAGACAATACTCTAACGTTATCATGTCTAAAATCAATTTCATTATTTTTCGATTTGAATTTGGTGCCAAAATCGATTGTCAAAAATACCTTTAAATTCAACTACTTTTCTCCGTCTCCCGGATTCATTTCAGCCTCATACATGCAATAGAAGCTCAGAAAAAAATAAAACATGAAAAACACGTTTCTCATTGTATCTTTGCAACAGATAGCTCAAGGAGGCTGATTTTTGGGAATCTGCTACGTTTTATATTCTCTTTCACATGAGTATCGCGATTATCGATTTGGTTTGGGGGCTCTTTTCACCCCCTTATTCGGCTACACCCATTTGCCCGTGAGATAAAGCGGTGGGCAGACGTGTGGACATCGGGAACCAGAGCCACGAGCGACGATTGATGGAATTACCAAAGTTGCAATATAGTTATTTATCATACGAGTGGTAAAATTTACATATAATTTCTCGAGAAGGGAATGTTACGACACAAGGCCGATAGGCTGAGTAACACAATCCTACGAGCAAAATAAAAACTCTTTTACTACGTGTGTCAAACGCTATATTTTTGCCTTACGGGCTTTCTGTTTATTTTATTTCAAGTTTACAAATCACTTAATCATATATTACGGTCAGTAGTAGCAGACGTGATTAGACGAAAGTAATTTTTCTTTGTTGTATTCACAGATTTATTTGAACATTTAACCATCGTCTCACATTTAAAAATTGAATTTTTAGTACACTTTGCATGCCCTGAAAGAACCACTTGTACTAGGGTCTGTCTAAAAACTAAATTATTCTATTTATATGAATTCTTGTCACTTTCCAAAGTTAAAATAATGAGCGAGTTGTCATTTTTGAGGTTTGACAAGGAGATGGAATTTCGTAAATGTCCTACTCCGTATTCAGTTGACATTGATATAGTACAGGCGGATTTCCAAGTGTAATGTCTTGACCTCCGATGTAAAATCGTCAATTGTACCACGCAACAATGCTCAGCTCGACGCAGTGCAGCGCACAGTTAGTCTGTTTCTTCCGCACGGTAGCGCGAGAGTCTACATGCTCCAGCGAGGACATAGCGAGCAACAGGAACGCGGGCCCCGCGCCGGAAGAGAGCAGGCACACACCTCTTGCTCACGAGGCCAAACATATACGCGCACATGAGGGTAGGAGACTACTAGAAGTAGGATTTGCATGCTGGCAAACAGGAGAGAACGAGAGTGAGGCACGATCAAGACTAACGAAGAAGTGGGCAGGATGGGATCAGATGAATGGGGAGAAAAACAATGGGAGTGATAAAGGACATCAATTACAGAAAGGATGAGGATGCGAAGGGAATATTAACAAAGAAATGGTCTGAAAGAAACTCAAAACTGACCGTTAATCACATTTTGTAACAGACACGCGAAAGGGTTATAGAACGATTGAATAACAGATAAGATTCAGCAATGTGAATTACTCAATTATCACATTTTTCACGCACCACATAGCCCACGCATAGATATTCTCACGCGCTGCACCAACCACGCGACTCACAACCCACGCAAGGTATCATCTCATGAAATTCCCATGTAATCTCCGACAGACGAACCTAACCTACGCAGGTACCCGCTGCGACAGCACTCTGCTCAAGCGTTGCAAGCACCCACATTTCTGGCTCAGCTCAAGCTCTGCTCTGCGACTTCTCGCTCTTTCTTGTTACATTATTCGTCTGATTGTTCTTTCACTCTCTCCAAATTCTGACCTTTCACTTGTCACTTTGTCCAACTTCTGACCCTTTTTCATCCCCATTAGTCCCCGCGTTGATACATTATAGTCTCGATCCTCGAATGTCGAAAGAATAAGAGAATGACTTTCTTCAAATTCTTACTAGTAATTAATTTTCTAAATCACTATCCACCATCATGCCATGCGCTCGTTACATGTTAAGAGAGTGACCACACTATTTTAAATCTTTATGTGAGATAGAAAGGTTATTTTTATAAGTAATAACAGTAAAAATTCTTATAAACTAAAAATAAAAACTAGTGGTGTTAGAACACCACGTACTTTCTCACCTTTAGTAATGGTCATGCAATACTATTTATACCATAATTTTACGTATCTCCGAATTAACACATTTCAGTCATAATTTTTTGTAAAGCTCATTTGAATTCGCAGAACATTTGGTGCGAAACTTAAATAGTTTCCAGAAGTAGATTTTTTTATTCCAAACTTTGAATAAAAATACATTTTTGGTATTGAAGTCATTGTCTAAGGTATGCAGTGTATTCCCGAACATTTCGGATGAGTTTTTTAGCCTTTCAATATTCTGTGTCAGCAGTATGCGATAAAGTAAAATAATTAAAGGTTAATAAATAATACGATACTGATAGCGTTGGCAAAAAAAATGCAAATAGATCTAAAAATATATAATAGTAATTATTAAACGTAATGACATTATAATATTCTACATTCTATATTATATTTGTTCATATTCACGCGAACGAAAGGCAGCCATCATTATCGTCTTCTGTTATTGGTGCGGCGTTACAACAATGACCAACAATGAACAAGTAACAATGACCGCTAATTCGTATGGGACACACATTTTGACAATTATTATTGTTGATAGCACAAGAAAGTGAAAATGGAGAGAAAATAATTTTAAAAAATTTTGTATATTCATCAAAATTCTTCACTTTTTACATGCATTAGTCTTTTTTCGCACATCTTATTAAGCAAAGTGCTTCGTTTTCACATTTAGCACAATTTAATTACGCAATAAAAAATGCAATAACATAAATATAATATAGAATAAATATAAATAGAATAAATAATAATAATAATCAAATGAAATATGAAATTAAATACAAATTCTAACTTGAGTAGCATCTAACTGCGTAGCATCACCATTCATTTTACGTTCACTATGTGCAGTAAATTGGAGTGGGCGACTTATGTTTGTCGCCAAATTACACAAAAATACTCATATTTTTAAAAAATTTAACATGGCATTATTTGAAGATCTGTTTTTGATGAACACATTTCATTTAAAAATCTTCAAACTTGTAGTTGAAGGAAGACGTCAAAAAATTGAATTTTTGTAATTTTTGAAAAATCAGAGTTTTTAATGAAAATGACATCTGCACCATTCTCTTAAACGTTCTTCACACTATCCAACAACAAAAAGTAACAAAACACGATGGGGCCTTTTTTTGAACATTTTGAAAACGTCCTAGGGGTTTCAGGTAAAGTATCCCCCAAAAATTAAAATATCATTTTCAAATTCAATGGGCCGCGACATCAGTCACATAGACAAAGGAATATCAGTTTTGGAAAAAATCAGCTGAACGATTTAGCCGTTAGCGTTGTCCACAGTCGAATGGACAGAAAGACGTTTTGCCGTCATTCAATTTTTCGGTATCAAAGATCCATAAATTATGGACTCTGGCTAGACCACGTGGCTGGACCACGTGTTAGATGATTTTTTTCTAAATTTAGCATCTAGATTTATCCACTTTCTCGTTGCCAGGGCCCTGCAATACGGGTTTTTCTGACAAAAATTCGTCCTTTTCTCGCGTAGCATTACATAGCTTTCTCTCTACCGCGGTATCAGTAGCGAGAAAGTAATATTGAATAGTTTTGTTATTTTAGTTGAAACGTGGTCAAATACAATACAAATACACGTGTGTGTTTACGTGTATTTGAGTACACGTTTGTGCTCATTTCAGTGGTCCAGTGGAGAAAAAACAGTGATGAATTCTTACAGTCGGTAAGTGGAGACACATTATACCGAATAGTTACAAAACTCAGTTTGGATGGGATATTATTTAATAAGGACTTGTATAAAATATGAAGTGGTTGTGTTCACACCGCGAGATAGATGAGTGTATTGTTTTATTGATATTTTGGAGTTCAGATGATATAGAGACATTGGTGGTCACTTTAAGTGCTTGCTTACAGGCCCAATAAATTACAACAGTCAATATTGTATAGTATTAACAAATGATTGTAGAAGGCATTTTTCGTTAAGGGACGACACGGTGCATGGGTGGGACGGCGCTTGGTGTGAGGGAAGGGAGCGGCAGTCCTGGATTGAGTGGGGCGACGGGGATGAGAGCTTCCCGATGAAGGGGCGCGAGGGAAGCGGGGGAGCGGGGAGGGCGTCTAGGGCAGCGTGGGTAGTGGGAAGGCACGAGCCAGCGCGAGAGCCGCGGGGCGACGGGGGCAACGAAGTCTGTGGCGGGAACGGCGGGGGGGGGGGGCGCTGGGGCGTCTGGGCGTGTCGGTGCAGCGGAGCGGGGCAGCGCTTGGTCCGCGGTCGACAGCCTGAAAACCGCCCGCGCGGCCGCCCAGAGCGCCGCCTCGCGCCGCCGCGCGCCGCCAGTGGCGCCTGCACCGCCAGTGGTCTCTGAGCCGCTGCGCCCGATGCACCCAGCGGCGCACAGCAGCGAGCGCGCAGCATGGCACGGCTCGCGGCCCGCGCACTCGCGGTACAAGCCAGGAGAATCGCAGCGCGTTGCGCATGAAAGAGGGGCAGTGCGTCCAACTGTAATATGAGACTGTTTTGGATGTAGCCTTGTGGGCCGTTTGTTCAGATGGAAGCTTAATTTTGAGATACAGATTCAAGTCAAAATTGCAGATTTCAGCGTTTTACTTGTGTAGGTTTCTGCATTCCTCATTTCTTTCTTGTTCCTACTTTATTATCTTCTTTCATTTCTCATTATTTGTTATCTTTCCGTATTTCTTCTTTCTGAATCGTTCTTTTTTACAGATTGTTTTTTACATACAAATTGAAATTATTAACTTGCATAAAACATTTTTCTTTCATTTCTCACAAATTCAAATGCAGACGACTCCTTTGCGATATATTTTGAGGATAATTTTCAACATTTCCGATGTCTGAAAGCAATGTGAATTGATTGTAACAGATCAATCCTAATATTAAACTCTCTAATTAGAGACCTATTACTGAACAATATCTGCAAGCCCTGTACACGGAGACGTAGTAGAAGCCCGTGGAACATGCCATAAAGGGCAAGTGACTCCTATTTTCAGTAGAGTGATTAAAGATTAACTTATTGTAATTTTTTTGTTCTTTGTTCTTTACGATTAAAACTGAAATCTAAACATTTTCTTTTAATACAAACTTTTCCCTATTTTTCTCTTGTCCATAGGTTACACTTTCACTTATCGCTTAAACTTAAACAGTTTATCTGTTCTTATTCAGATGTTTCCCACTTAACTTTTCTTTTAATTCACCTTTAACAAACATTCACTTTATACTGAAAATTTTCCATGTTATTCTATTTTATGCCGTTATTGTCCATAAACTTCTTACTTCACGTTTTATTTAGTCTTCACAAGGAATCTTCTGTTTTCCGACTTTTCTTGTACCTCTTCTTTGTCGATATTGTCATTGAGTCTTGCTTCATGTTCGGCCCATCTCCATTTTATTTGCCTTGCTCTTTTACTGACTTTTATTATTCGCGTTTTTCTCTTATGATGTTATTTATTATTTCTTTTTTGGAATTATTCCTAATATCTTTCTTTCCTTACTTCTTTGGCGTATGCTTAGTAAGTTTTTCTCTTTTTTATTCAGTGACTATGTCTGTGCTCCGTATAGCATACCAGAAAGTATAGGTGTATCCAAGACCGCTCTTTTCATTTTCAGTGGAAGTGACTTTTCCAGAAGTATAAATTTCATTCTCCAGAATTTCTTTCATTCTACTAAGATCCGTCTTTATATTTCTTTTCTACTTCTGTTTCTGAAGGAGATTATTTACCCTAGGTATACATATTCCTCTACATATTTGATTTCTTCATTATCTACTTTAAAGGCAATCGTTTCGCTGTTGGTCATAATTTTTGTTTTCTTTAGGTTCATTTTTAGCCCTACTTCCTTTCTGAATGTTATTAATTCTTCTGTAATAAATTTCAACTCTCCATATGTTTCTGAAATTAGTAATATGTCATTTGCAAAACGTAAATTGAATAGTTTCTTCCCATTTATATTTATCCCGTACGATTGCTTCATTTTCATGAAAATCTCTTCTAAAACTGCTGTGAACAGTTTGGAGAAAAAGGGATCTCCTTGCCTTACTCCTTTTTGAAGTTCAAATTGCTCATCTATTCTGTTTTTATTTTTGGCATATTGTTTACGTATAATTTCCCCATTAATTTTATGTTTTTGTCTTGTATTCCTTGTTTCTTTAAAGCTTTTAATACCGACAGATGTTCTATTGAATCGAAAGATTTTGTAAAGTCAATGAATATTAAATATAGGTTTTGGTTGTATTCTTGAGATTTTCTATGAGTTGATTAAGGGCCTGAAGATCTAATCTATTGTTGAAAATCCTTTTCTGAATCCTGCCTTGTTGCACTGTTGGTTCTCATTTAAGTCTATTGTTGTCCTTCTTGTTAGTATTTTCGAAAAATGTTTGTAAGTATTTGACATAAGAGATATCGGGCGATAGTTTTTGAAGAACTTTGTTAAAAAATGAAAAAGTAATTACTAAAATTCAAACTGCATATGAAATATTTTTATTAACAGTAAATTAATAACTGCACCAGAAGTTTTATCGATAGCTACAAATATAATACTTACATAATGATATTTTTACTTATTTTCAATACTGTTCACGACTCTACAATACTTAAATAAAAAATGTTGCTTTTGTTCTATATTATGATTTCGCAGCTGTTTCGGGGTACTCCCGTTCCCCCATGTCAATATTCTTTCCTCTCTCATGCTCCATTAATCACTTCCTACCCTGTCCTATCTTTAACCATCATTCCGCTAAGGATCCAAGGATAATGCGGCGTCTAGGCGATTACCGAGGAACTAGCTGAGACAGTGTCTACCTCGGCGTGTTATCGATAGGTAGGGTCCGGATCTGGTTAACTAGAGGGAGAGGGGAAATTATGTGCGATTGGGGGGTTACTCCCCATCCCCAAGAACGTTGTTACAGATGATTTGGAGTAGATGTAATGCCAGGTGGGGGGAGTTCAATTGAAGATGGCCCCTTAGGAGGAAAAAAGAGTTTAGTTTCAATACCATGTCTAGAAATCAAATTATAACTTACTTTCTTGAATTATGTTCTATATGTAATATAGTGTTTCTTTCAGAGATCCTTTGAAAATTTGGAAATCGAGTACCCAGAGAGATTTAACGTCTGTGCGTACTATAAACTATTTATAGAGATAAGGCATTTGAACAAAATGCAATTACTAGAAGAAAATAATGGAATATTCAATAGGACGAGAAGCTTATGAATACAAATGCCACACAGCGCTCTACATTTGGCGAAATGCCACGTTAACAGAGCACAGAATCTGCAAGTTGTTCCAGAATGGACTTTTATGACTGAGAACACTCGGCTATGAGAAAGTCTTTTGTAACATAATACCGTCACTCTCTTCAAAGTTTTACTGCTCTCGTTTTCTTCACATTACCAGCTCGATTGACGGACTTGCGATATGAGATTCGGAGAACTGGCAAAATGCCGTAAGCACTTGCCTTCCATCGCTTTGTTATTGAGTTTTGTTTGTCTCGGTAATCATAAATCGCAATTCTGAAAAATACGAAGATATTGTCGATTCATGTTGCTTTTATATACGATAGTATATTTTTACTTTCCCAAAATCTACAAAAATTTGGGATATGGTAAAAGTTATGTAGCACTGCAAAAAACCTATGAAATATGATTACAACGCAAGACTCAACAGCTTGTGTCCTTCAGATCAAATACCAATTATACCATCTGGTATAATTATACTTTAGATAATCTGCAAAATTATACAAGAAAGTATAAGCTATTGTAGCAGTAATAATTTTCATTATTATTTATTTTATCTAGATACGTACAACATTGACTTTTCGACTTTTAAGATCCCTACACCAACTTGACTTCCTTTTCTCCTAGAGCTCAGGAAAGTTCTCTTCTTAACTCGGCAATAGACACGCATGTTTCATAACGAATTCAGACGGGGGGTGACTCAGTCACTCTATTGTAAGCTATTGGTGTTGTCATTGCATATAATTTATCGCATTATTCCTAAATTGCAATTTTCTCACAATTCAGAGAGATCAATGACAATGAGACCTGCGCTATTTGGCCCTTGTTTTTTGCGTAGAAAATGGAAAGAAAAAAATTTTGAAACAGTTTTAAGAAAATATTTTTGTTTATAAATTGCGTTATTTTCAATCACAAATTACACAAAAACAACTCATTTTTTCTACAAATTATATTTTTCCTTTAAAATAGTTATTTTTTAGAACAGGTTTTGTTTAAGGCAAACATTTTCTGGAGCTATCACAATATATTTGTATATTTCAGTATTTTATACCAAGTAAATTAACCCGATTGTGGGTTAAATTTAATTAAACATGAAGCTTCCTCCACTGCACCGCTGACCCCGGCATGGAAGTGCCCGTGCGCCGGCACCCCGTACTCGTGCACCGCACACGCGGGGAAAGTCGGCGAGCTGCAAGTGGCCGTTAGCCAGGAACTCGGCCTGCGCACCTCGAGTGCGCGGGCGAGCGAGGGCAGCGCTCGTGTGCGACGCGGGCGGATCAAAGGCCGTCGCAGAGGCGACGGGGAGCGGAAATCGAAAAGAAACCTCTCGCGAAATGTCGCCCGCCTCTCCACCGTTGCAGGCAAATGCCGCACTGCGCTCCGCAAAACCCTCTTACCTCTCGCTTTGCCGTTCGTCTGGCTGACCCCACGTAACCTCTATGTTGGTAAAATTCAAACATTTTAAAGATTATGTTGCTGAAGTTGACCTTTTTACGTATTTGAGAGTTTGGAATGAGCCATGGTGACATTCAGATATTAATGAGTTTTCTTAAAATTTTATTTTGAATAATTTGGGAGAAACCCATATTCCACATTCCGTCAAAATCTGATGCAATGTCTAAAAAATATAGCTATCAAATGCTCTTCATTATCGAGGTCTACGCTATGTGCGATGGGAGGAGGAAGAGTTTTCATGATGTGTTGAGACCTCAATCCGCAAGGAGAAGTTAGTATAGCATTAACCTGATGGGAATTATTAGTTAGCCTTTAGGCATTAGTTTTTCAAAAATATATGATCGGGTTGGAAATAACGTAGTTAGGTGAAAATTGTGAAGAACCATCTCAATTTTTAGGAATAGTAAAATTATGTTCTTCTTACAGGCAGTTCGAAAAATAGCCTGTTCTAATGTATGTATCGTAAAAATCCGCGATAGCAAGGAGGCACCAAGATGCTTACCAATTTTCTTAGAAGTGAAATAATATTCTGAATATTTTTAGAGCTCAGTATTTTAAAAACGTAAGTCATTTCTGAAGATAAAACAAATTTAGGTTTTCAAGGGCGGTATGATATAAAGAAAAGTGAGGGGAAATATTGGTGGTTTTTTAAATAAGGATAAACGTATGATTATACGGATACCTGAAAGAACATCCGTAAACTAAATTCTTTTTCCAAATGCTTCTACAGAAACTGCTGAAAATGAATCTTTCTAAAAAAACCTACAATACTACAAATAGAACCTACAAATTCGTGGGACAATTGGCACAATTTAACATTAGTTTCAAGAATCGTATTTTCCACGAAAACTATCCTCCACCTTTCCTCCCGCAAACTAACGCCATATCAGTGCTTCCCAGCATTATTAATTGCGAAGAAGCGTCCTGGCGTGCCCTCGAGTCTACCGTTTCCACCCTGCCACGTGGCCTCTGCGCCTCACTTCTCTGCCATCAACCCTCTCACCGCCCCGGCCTTCTCCCCGCCGCCCACCCCATCTCCCCAATTGTCAACGTCTCCATTGCCACCGCCCCAAAAACAACCAGCCCCATTGCCACAGCTAGGCCACCGCGCTGCACCCGCCACCGCCGTCTCTGCCTTCTCACGGTCCTCACCGCCAATGCTTATCCCATCGCCCCCTTTGTTATCGCACCTATTGCCACCACCTCATTCCCATCGTCAAGGCCCCGCCTTCGCCTTCCCACTGCTGCCTTGACCTGCTTTCTTCGCCGCCTACCCCACCGACACCCTTGCCACCACCACCCTTGTCATCGTCGTGCTGCCGATGCCGCAGTCATGTCTTCCACGGCGCCGGTACTTCCACCTTCCCCGCCGCCGCCCCTACCGCTGACACTGCCGCCGCAAAAGCGCGTTTCAACGAACAATTAAGGCGACGACTTCAAAGGAAGGCGCTGCGCCGCACCAGGCGACCGCTACCGGAGGAGGCGGAGTGGGGGCGTGTCTCTCGAGGAAGAACAAGTATTTCGGTGAATTGAACTACTAGGGTGGCTCAGGGCATCAACTGATGTCACTGCAGGCCCTCTGACCGGAAGATTCCAGGACTTCTCACTGCTCGTTGACATTCTCTAGATCCAATTCAGCTCCTGTCTGAAGGAGAAATCTAGCGGCCGACTGCTCTGATTGGTAGTTTTCCGTGGTTTCTTCCATCAAAATCAGGCAAATGTCGGAGCAGTGCCCTAACAAACGGGACTCGGGCAGCGTGCAATCTTCCTTTCCGGTTCCTTGTCCTATCCTTACCTCTTATTTACGCCCACTTACACTCACCTGCACTACACTACCACATGTCGGCAGACCAGTCGGGAGCTTAGAGCATGTCTCGGCTGGGGCGGTGCCCCGCTGGTGGAAGATCCCTGGTTTGGGAAAACGCAGACTCTTTAGAAAATTTGATCAGAAAAACGTGACATATCTTCTATAATAGTGATCTCCAATCTTTGAGACTCCAAGAACCACTAAATTTATAATATTAAATTCTTAAGACCTCTAAAATTATTTCTTTAATACATTTAGAAGAGAGACATTACAGAAAACTTATTTTATGAACTGCACCAGTTAAATATCAAAACTAATTTTTAATTTAAAGAAAAATCGTGTTCTCTTGGAATCAAAAGGAAATATTTAAAAGTGTTTAGTTGTAACAAAAATATTAAACTTAGTTTCAATATTAAAAAATAATTATTACTTTTTATGTTACAAAACTTTGTTGTGATTCTATCTTTTTGAAATTGGTTTCGAATTTCCGTCTTGATGACTAATAAAATATTAAATGCTAGTTATATCAAGAATTTTCTGCATACAATTTTTTTTCGCGGAGAGATAGTGGTCCGTGAACCATCGAAAGGCGTCCGCTGTTCTAGGAAGACATTTGAATCTTTGGAAGGTGACGAAGCCTTGGTCGCTCACAGGGCCCTGATCCCCGCCTCAGCCTCAGCCTCTGCGGCGGCGGAGGCGGTGGCGGCGGCGGCGGCAGGAGGCCGCACAAAGACGGTCGACCGCCGGTGACTCCGGCTTATCTCCATGGCAACGCCCAAACAGGCTCGGATTAACACGGGCGCATCACTCGGGGGCAGACGGCCACCTCGCGGCGCGCTGGCGCCCACGGAGCCCCACCCGCCTCGCCCGGGCTGGTCGCGTCGGCTGCCGCTCGCCTTCACAGACCTCTCGGGCCTCTTATTAATATTGATTTCAAAGTATTGTCCTCAATCCAAGGAGCCTCTAACAAGGCTCCACGTCCTCTCAACCTCAGAGCCTGTTCTACAGCTCTTCGATCTTCATCTTGACGAACTTGTTTTGAAGTTATATAAGTTGTATAGGTAACACACCATAGCAGCGAACAGAGGACGATTTATAGAACACCATTACAAATAAAAGTTACATAAACTAGGCAGCATTAAAGAGTATGGGAAGATATTTGTAGTAAGAAATAAGTGAGATGTGCTTTAGAGTTTTACCAGAATTGTCTAGATCATAACCAAATGATGCCCACCCTATAACACGAATATAAGAGACAAAAAGGGTAGAATCAAGAATGGTTCGTCAACCGCTGTTTAAGACACTTTTCCGCGTGTAAATATTTCAAGTAATTTACGGAAACAATGAATCGGATCAATCGGTCTTTTAAATTCTTTTGTACCATCACTTCCTTTGTCTAATATTTACTTTCTCCCATTAATA
The DNA here is from genome assembly GCA_031308135.1 of Acheta domesticus. NCBI lineage: Eukaryota > Metazoa > Arthropoda > Insecta > Orthoptera > Gryllidae > Acheta > Acheta domesticus. The sequence goes on from JAHLJT010004567.1 coordinate 56,124,184, forward strand.
CTTATTTACGTATTAAGACAAAAGCATTCTAATGCTGCGGCGGAAATCTGGGATTTTCCGACAGTAAAACTCGTAATGTGGGGCTCTTGTACGAAGAAAGCTAATATATGTAGTTTCTGTATGTAATAAATAACTTCCGATGGCACGTTGTGAAGTTAGAATCCACATTCGTTCGTTCGTTCGTCTGTCCGTCCGTTCGCCTGTGCACGCTAGATCCAAAACCATTCATACGATGTTGTCCAAAATCGATATTCCCAAATTGTTCTAGACGAACTCAATGCCCTCAGATTTTGAAGCGGATGTATTAATTTTTAAGGATACGATTCATAAGTCCTCACCATTTTCTACATTTTCTGAAGAATGACTCCAAAGTTTTGATACTTTTCGATACTTTTTTATACTAAAACTTTTTTCTCGGATAGCGTAAAGGACGCTTAAAACTGTAGCAGGCCTCATTTTTCTTAATAACTCTAATTTTTTAAAATTTCAAACTTGCAAAATTTGTTGGCGCCTTGGTTCAGCTACAATAGAGATTTACAAAAAATTTTTAAAGTTTGAGCATTTTGTCTTAATCTTGCATGAAATGTAGTCCATTTTTTCTAACAATGGGGATCCTTAATTTTTTTAACATTTATCTCTCAGAGTAGAGCATTAGAGGCTCAAAAAACTCCACGAAAAAAGAATAGTTTTTGGCAAATTCGTGCCTGAAGTGAATACAATTTGTAAAAATTACTCAAAAATGACTACAAATTTTACTTCGATTTTTTCCTGGCATAGAGCAAATGGCACATAAAAATGGTACAGAATTCATTTTCCGCTAACTCTCAGTATTTAAAAAATTCAAGCAAGGATTAATATTTCAAAATTACATATATGATTAATTACATGATAGAGATTTATTTGTTATTGAAAACTGTTCTTTAAAATAAGATTTTCAAAAAAGTTAATGAAAACCTCTGATTTTTTTTAATTGTTCAACTTCTTTTAAACATCGGGAATATTGAATTTAGTTGCGGGGCTGCTGTGTAGAGGTAAGTCACTGGCGTGCTAACTCTAAGGAACTGCATTCGAAACTTGGCACGGGAAAAAATTACTGCTTGCAAACACTTTTGCAGTTTCATGAAGTATGATAGTTCTTCGTAGCCCTTTAATGTTACTGTGATGTTGTAGCATCACTAGTTTTCAGACAATTAATGAACTAGATGTCCTACTCATTTCAAAGCAATGCATTTGGGCCTAAAGAGCGAAATTGGCACAATACAAAGCCCTTAGTGTTATTTCAATAACCACAAGAGAGAGTCATCCATGTAGAATTCGAACCCACAAATTAAGGTAATGAAAAGACATATTATAGCTTATAAGACTATTATCACTGATGCGATGCGATACAGAATTTTAAGTGTATAAGACGAAAAAATAAAAAAAATGATTGATGGATTGGTTAGTGATTGATTAGTTGACTAGTGACTCCGAGCGCGTCAACTGCTAAGGTCATTAGTCCGGTAAGTGTAGCGCATGTTTCTTGTTCCGGAGGTGAAGGTTATCTTCCCCCGCTGAAGGGTGAAATCCGGTGCCGACCTACCGGCGGCTAGCGGTTGTTTTTCATCCAGGCTTCTCCCACCAGCGAGGAGACGCTACAGCTGAGACAAGCTCTAGGCTCCCGACCAGCCTCCCGGCATGTGTGGTTGTGTAGTGCATGTAAGCGTAAGTCAGATCTGCACAACGCCTGCTCCCGCGGGCATTCTGCACTTGGGAGCCGCTCGCCTGCCCGTGGCAGCGCCGAAAGTGCAAGTAGTGGGGAGTAGGAAGCTTTGCGGGCAGGGGAGAAGTCTGACGTAGCACGACGCGGCGCGTAGATTGAATGCCTGGGCGTCTAATAATGATCCATGCTTCAAAATTAAATGCCCATTTGTTTAAATGGATTATGTCTAGTATTTCAAGTTACCAGGGTCACAATTCACTGTTTACGTTCTGTGCTCTACTGTATATCCACCTTTGTGTTCCACCACTGTATGTTTTTTCATTTTCTAATATTTTTAAAGAAAATAACATGCTCATTGTGACTCTTAAGCATTATTTAAAAGCAATAGCTTTAAAATATATGCTTATATATAAGAAAAATATGTAATTTAATTCTAACACAAAATTGCAATTTAATAATTGATTGTTCACCAGGAATGTTATAATCTCCAAATCATAGAAAAATGAACAAAATCATGACAGCAACTTCTCACATGAAGATTGACATAAAAATAGAATATGTGGCAATTCCAAAAGGGTAATGTTTAATAGCACATTTGTGACCATTTTCCCCCATTATGAAACTGAATACAAGAGATCAACGAGCAAACTTCTGTGACGATATGTTACGGACAATCACAAGATAATCATGGGTATTGGTTAAATAGAATGCAAAGGGCTTTATATTTTTATACGATCTCGTAAACGACTTTACGCTCTTGTCAGAAATTAGAACAGAAAATAATCATGATTTTTTTTAAGAACAATATGTTTTTTTTCTTTGAGAGAACCATCTTATTCAATTAAACATAGTTAATAAAAAAATAGTTTATTGCTGTCATTATCAAACAAAAACAATTCAGTATCAAAATTTTGTGTTTAGCACAACACAAAATTTGTGATTACATCGTAGTAAAGCGAATTACATTATAAGCCCTACAAGTAATTATAATACTTGGTGTCGAAATCTAATATGTATAATTCGTTGTAGTTTCATATTTCGCCCTATCATATACCGAGAACAAACATTTGCAATATAATACAAAAGATAATATTACTTGAACTGTATATGACCGTCATGTTCTTGCCGATTGCTCTTTAAATTTACGCGCTATCTTTCGAATGGCGCATTCTGATTGATGGTCCCCACTCCTAGATTGGGTCTCATCCCCACCCTTCATCGATTTTCTCATTTGCACCCGAGTTGCCCGCACGCAGCTCCTGAGGTCAGTGAAAGTGCAAAATGCTGTGCAGGTCTGGCGTAAGTGTAGGACAAGAAATGGGAAGGAAAGATATCGCGCGGTCCATGGCCCGTTTGTTAGGGTAGTACTGCTTCAACATTCACCTGGTATTGATCAGAGAAACCACGGAAAACTACCGATTAGAACAGCCGGCCGGTAGAATTCTCCATCAGACAGCGACAGAACTCAACTCAGCTACCTAGCTTGTGTCAAAAATCCTGCCATCGTCGGGCTTGAACCTAAGACCTACAGGTCAGAGGCACTGCAGTGATAGGAGATGATGCTCTGAGCTACTTCCCCGGTAGATAACAGGCTGCTTCATGCGGACACAAGTTGAAGGTTTTTAATCTTGAATACTGTAGATGCGACTGTAATCTTGAATACTGTAGATGAGAGGGAAAAAACATGACGTAAATTTTGAGACAGGTTGAGTCACGAATGTTTTGTGAACGAAACAAGTCATCTTTAGTTTATAAAATACTGAATATTATGAAGATTTTAAAATGAGGTTAATATAGCAATTACCATCGTTTGGACAGTTGCAGTGAAATTATTAATATTTTTACAGATATAACTAACGATAGTGTGTAAAATTCAATCAGTCGATTCTCGAATAAAGATATAGTACGACTTTACTCGAAATATTTAGTTTCTAATATTTTTAATTCTTGAAAAATATATATTATATGTGGAAATATGAAAAGACATTTAAAAAATTGATTTCGTATTAAAATTACAGGAATGTTAATACTTTTCCGCAATGTTTTAGCGTCATCTGAGTCTGGGGGACATTTGCACGCCTCAAGAAAGGACCTTTAAGACCACAAGAATTCCTTATAGAGACAGATTAAATTAATAAAATATAGTGCGGTATAAAACAGAAGCAATCTGCGCCATGCCACGTGCGCTCTCTATCCTGAAGCCCATGTCCTGCCTCTGCGCAGATTGTAATGTCTTGCAAACGAGCAGGGAGTCTGGCGCAGGCTCTTCAGGCAGGCAGTCTGGCGCCGAGGCCGTATGATTAGGGCTTAGACAGACTCCGTTAGAGTGTCGCACGCAGATGGGGGATGGAAAGGGCCGGAAAGCAGGTGCAGATCATTTCAGAAGTATTGTGGGGACTTCTTGGAGGAACTAACAGCAGCCAGAACTGCGTGGCGTCGTGGCGATCACGTGATGTTGGTTGCTGCGCGAACGCGAGTAAGATATCGGGAGACTCGTGGTCTTAAAGTATATATACCCCGCGCGAGTCGCGGGGGTTGGACTTGACTTACGCTGAGTAGGAGACCTCGCACGGATGCACAAAACGTGTGCTCAGGGCGTTCCGTTGACGAGCAATGCTTGTGTGGCAACCCGCGTGTCGGGAAGCTGTAGTGGAATATCACTTCCACTTGTGACAGAAGTCAAGTGGTGGTACGCCGTGCGCAGGATTTTGATCAGAGGAGAGGGCCATAAGCCAGAAAATTAATTAGAAGTTAGGGTTGGCTCACACGAATCGGGGACTATCAGAGTTGTACATAGATATTTTAAATTATTGCTTATAAATAATTTTGTAAGTAAACATGTAAATAGTTAAGCTCTTGTCTGTGATTTGTAGTGAGATTATCACGATGACGTCACACTATCAGCTAGTTAGGTGGCCGTGGCTCCACCTAATCTTATCGACAAGAACAGAAAAATATGTTGGGTGCTAACATAAAATTTAAATATGCCAAAAGAATTATCATTATACCGGTAAAGGCTTCTCACGGCATCAACTGATGAGGCTCTGTCCGGGAGGTCCTAGTATTTGAGCCCCGACGGTGGCAGGATTTTCGAGGCTAGTTACACAGTTGGGTTGAGTTCAGCCGTTGGTTAGCTTCTATCGGTCGGCTGCTGTGATCCGCTTTTTTGCGTGATTTCTTCAACACAAGGCGAGGCGAATGCTGGAGCAGTACCATTACAAACGAGCTACGTACCGCGCACAATATTTTCTTCCTCTTCCTTTTCTTACCCTCGCCCCTTACTTACACATTCGTACACTCACACGCATTTCATTATCATATTTGTTGGGAGACCATTCGGCAGATTATACCATGTCCCGACAGGGGTGGTGTCCTGCTGTTGGGAAATACCTAGTTGGGGAAAATCCCCGGAAGCCGATGTAGGTCTACGCCGTATCTCCCCGTCCAGCGGGGGAAGATCACCGCTACCTCCCGCGATGAAAATATACCCTACACTTACAGGACTCATGACTTAGCTGGAATCACTAATGAATCAATTATCATCTTCTATATTATTTCAGTAGTATACCTTCACTTTGCGGATCTTACACGCAACCAATTTTTATAAATGATGTCTCTAAAGAAAGAGAATTAACGGAGACGTGACGAATTGCATTTTGACTAAAAATATGAAGGAGTTATTTACAAAATGCATCTAAATATTCATGTAAATGCAACCCGCAACCCACGTCAGGATTATTAATCTACATAGTTAAATAATTCTTAAACGAAGATTTCTAGGGCCAAAACTAAAATTTTGAGGTTACAGACCTCAAAGGAACATTACTCACACTGTAATCTACACGATGAGATCTTCTTGTCCATTCTATTACATTTTTGCTGGTTTGACGCTTTTCGATTCTACCCCACCTGTACAGAGCCCGTAGAATCTGCAACTGTGTGTGAAATTACTAATTACTTGGTATTTTATGCGATTGAATTACACGGTTGTACCTCTTTTCTCATAAAGTTAAATAAGGTTTGTATTGACAAGGGTCTGTTATATTGTTATCAATTACAAGGTGCCATGTAGAACAAGTGAGGGAGAATAAGAGGACCTTGAAGAAAAATAGATATTACAAGCTTAATATGGAAATGGAAAAATAAGAAAGAGTGTGGGTAACAGCATGCGAGAGTTCTCGCACGGGTCATTATAATGCTAATTTTTCTTTTTACGTGATGAAATACTTCACTTATCCAAAATTTCTGTGTCTTCTAAAACGTTGCCCCTGATGACATCATCTAACAGGCTAGTTTTCAAAAGTATGCCACCTCATCCACATAGGCTTGCATGGCAGTTTAAGTTACTCAGGACAAATGAAACTCAAAAAGCTCTGTAATTAGCTGGATCATAATACAAAGTATATAGTAAGACCTCATCTCAAAGTGGTTCATTATAACAGCGTTGACCCTTTAATCCAAAAATCCTGTGCCTTGTGATTCAGTGATTCTGACCTATTTCTGTAAAGTAAGTAACTGACCCATCACGAGACACGATGCTTTTTACAAAATGAAATTTTTTACAGAGCTTCATATTTTTACTGTACATAAGACGAAACTAGTGGTGCTACAGAATGCCACAGACTTTCCCGTGTTAGTTTTCTATTTCATTGGATCTCGGCTATCTATTTGGAATTGCCACATACTCTTCCCATCTGCCATCTATCGCCGCCCAAAGTACATTCTTTTTACATTTTCTTAATTATTCGGTTTCCTAATGGTATAACGGAAATAGTAATTTTAGAATGTTAAAGAACAGTAAAATATCGTCCTAAATAGCAATTTTCTTTTAAAAATATGGAGTCTTTTTAAGAAAGTCTTTTAAGCGCTACTAAAAATGCCAAGTTTCAAGCTCGTTTTCACAGAAAATGTTTGAGTTTTCGAAAAACTTCATCTCAAGTCATTTGAAGCACTGTAACTCACAAATACAATAGTGTTTACGAATTGCTGGTAATGTGCTTATTAAAGGTGTGAGAGATCTAAAAAAATTACATTTGTGCAATTTGTGAAAAAAATACCCCAAACTGGACTTTACATCATATTAAAGAGTGCAATTTGCACTATCTATTCGAAAAGTTCGAAGAAAAAATTTGGAGGCATTTATGAGAAAATGGCGTTTGAGCGTTTCTCAAGTCAGAGTTCTCGAGAAACTTAACTTGACATTATTTAAAGCACATGTACTCATAAATTTAATAATGTGAAATAATGTAAATATTAACAACGTGAGATACAAGTCAAAAATTTAATGTTTGCAATTTTTGAAAAACAAAAGAATTGATAAATTTGGCGTTTATGTCATCTCATAGAGTTCATTTATTACTATCTTTATCAAAAGTTTCAAGAAAAAATTTGGAGCTGTTTTTGAAAAAATCTTGTTTTTGTATTTCTTTTAAATTGCACATATTGCATGCAACACTGCGCGAAAACTACTAAAATTTTCAAAAAAGGATCTTTATGAAGGAACTCACTTTGGAGAAGAAATATTATATGGAGGAAAAATCTCTATCTTCAATTTTGTAGTTGTAGGAAAACGCCGAAAAAAATTCAAACTTTTGCAATTTTCGAAAATTCAATTACAAAATACAAACAAATTACAAAAAAAGTTGGAGCTGGTTTTTAGAAAATATTGAAAATGTCCGGGGGGCTTCATGTAAGTGATTTTGAATAATGTTTTCAAAATCGCGGCGCTTCGATTGGAATCAGATCGACCGGGGAATATTCGTTTTGGAAGAAATCGTACTTACAGTTTAGGCGCTAGGTTGTTCACAGACTGATAGACGGACAGTCTGAACAGGCAGACGGAGGGACGGACTGACGTTCGGACGGACGTTTTGAAAAGAATTACTTTTGCGGTATCAGGGGACTCCAAAAGTGTATTTCCGTTGAAATCTCAAAATCGATTTTTCGCAGCATTACATAATAAAATAAGGAAATCAGACATAGAACTTCAGGTACTACTGAAGGGAAAGGGAATTTTCTAAAATACAAGTGTTATAAATATAGATTACACGAACCCTCTGATCGTCGCGCACAATCTGGGGGTTGTGATAAAGCGCAGTAGCAATTCACATCCCAGACCTATCAATTCATAAGTTCGAGTTTTCGAATAGTTGCAGAAAGAAACGAAAACTGAATGGTGAACTAAGTGATCGATTGACACGGGGGTTGATGGATTCATTGACAGAGTGACTGATTGTTATATATTGTATAGTTGACTGATTAACTGGTTAATAGGTACGAAAGTATATTGACTAATGGCTATATTGGCCAGTGGTCTGATCCAGGAATCAACTGACAGATTCAATGTCAGGCGCGAACACAGAAAGGAGGCAGAAAGTGCTAGTAGGGTCAAAGAAGACATTAAACATAATAGGTAATGAGTGACGATAATGCTGCAAAACGGAGCCACAAATCCTTCACGGACCCTTTTGAAGATAGAAGCGTGAAGAGGGAGGCGAGAGGAGGGGAGCGAACCCGCGCGTGGCAGTGCCGGGGCGGAGCGGAGGGCGACGGGGGCGGGCGGAGGGCCCGCCGTTGCTCGCTTTCATTCTCGTCCGATGGAGCCCTTATCTTTGCGGTCACTGCGGTTTACGGGGCGCCGTCCGGCCCGCTTTATGCCCGGCGTTCGCGCCGCGCTGCGGGCGGCGGGGGCGACGCCAGATAGACGGCGAGGGGTGACGATTGAGCGCGGGCGTCGGGGCGGCGAGGGGGGGCGGCGATATTTGCAGCGCGGCAGCGACGGCGGCGCCGCAGCCAATGCTGCCGGCGGTTAGAGTTGGTGAGAGTTGCGGGTGTTTGACGTGACGAAGTGGTCATGGGGAGGAGGGTGTTGGATGAGATGGCGGTGGAGGAAGACGTGAATGTTGTGGCGGCTAAAGTGATGGAGGCGGTTGAAAGGAAATGGCGGCGGCGAGCAGCAATAGAGTAGATGGACGGCGATGCTGGTGGTAAATGACGACTCAGCTCATGGCAAAGACGCTTCTAAAGTCTTTGACGTGGGAAGAAAGCGTCACTGGACTTACTGAATTTGCTGACGTAAGGAATGAAGGTTTTGATTCAAAAGTAGAACATTTAAGACTTTTTATGGAACGTGAGTTAAATTGTAGTTTAACTCTAACAGCACAGTAATTGAAAACGCAACCAACACATAACCACACTTAAATTGTGAAAACAGATATACCTACTCTTAACTCAAGATTAAATACATTTTAATATAATTATTTCTAACTCTTCTCAATTTTCTCGAGAATTTAAAATCACAGAAAAATGTTAGAAACTTTGTAAACCAAAAATCCGTTTTTACATTTAAGCGATCACATACTATTTTTATCTCACGTTAAACAGGTTAAATAAAAAACACACGAATTGAGATCTTTCTTTTCATCTGCGCACTTCCCTTCTTGAGGCTGCCAGAAAAGAAAAGTTGCGACTTAAACGAAAAGCGTCGGGGATCTATCCTCGAGACCTTGGACGCGGCGAGATGTCGGAGACAGCGGGGGAAGGGAGGGGGAAGGGAGGGGGAAGGGAGGGGGGAAGGGAGGGGAAAATACGGCGACGGAGAAGACGAGTTTAGTAGCGGCCGAGACAAGAGTAACACGAGCAACGAACAGTGGGCCAAAATGCAAGAGCTCTTTTCGTCATCGCCGAGCAATCACAGTAATTCTTGATAAAATATAAGAAATAATATATGTTAGATTAAAAGTAAAACAGCGCAAAAATAATATGTGTTTTATTCCCTTCTTTCAAGGAGTATGTTCAACCGTGTAATTATTTATTTTCACGATCAGAACCGTTCAAATGTCTCTTGCGGCAAAGATGTTACACAAATATTTTATTGGTTCGCAAAGTTGTCATTGGCGACAGAGTGCTAGGGACCCGGGGCCTCTGGAATTCCCACGACCACAACCTCAGCGTGTCGCAGGCGTCCTTGGAAGGTTGCGCAGCGCGTCGCCAGGCGCAGCGCAGATAGATCGGCAGCTGCAAGCAGCCATGGAGGAGTGTGACCAGAAAGAAGGGCCCCGCCAATTCTCTCTTAGAGAGCACAAAAGAAGCTCTCTACCGAGGCAGCAATCCCCGCAAGTTAAATTCCTAGAGGTTCGCCCAATTATATAAAGACGGCTCCACTCATTCGACATTCGCCGAGCAGCTAACTACAGCTCGCCCAATCCCGAACATCGGACGTGCTCGGTGAATGTTCGTTTTCTTTGATGTCTCCAAAAGACCGACATGTGGTGGGTAGGTCGAGCAACGAATGTTTGTCAATATAGCAAGCAATATAGCAAGCGAAAATAGCAAGCAACTCATCCATCCTACTTGTGATTCGGCGAGCGGTTGCTCGCTACTCGCCGAATAACAAATTGTGGAGCCGCCTTAAGCGAGCGGCGGCGAGCCCACGACGGAAGAAGAGTTTGAGACGAAGAACTGCAGTCACCATGCCTGCCCGACACATGGCTACACTGACCAGCCCAAGAATTCTCTGAATGCATACGACGACTCGACTTTTACTTGATTGCTTGTCTTCATGCAGTGAGGCTTTGGCTTGTGCGTGGATTACTCTTTAAAATTTGAACTAAACTAAAAGTTTTTATTGAAAACTTGGTTTTCTTTCTAGTCCTACCACTCCTGGACATAAATGAGGATTAAGTACGTTGATAAATTATTCCATTTTCCCTGGGAATGCTGTCAAGTATTGTATGTCTCCCTTCACATTACTGCCTGTAACTGGGTAAAATTTGTACTAATTTGTCATTATATGTATACTATAATATGTTCCTTAATCATTCACTATTTCATTTTTCTGTAAAAAATAGGCCTACTGTTTTTACTTTTCGATTGTCACAGTAACCAACCCAAAATGTGCTCAAAATTACAACTTCCACTCTTCTGTCTATCACCTTCATTCTTAATGTTACGAAAATTTGCTTTCGCGCTTTTTCTTCAGTGCGGTTAGTAATTCTACTCTCCTCTCTTGTTTATGAAGTTGATTTTACGATAAGTGTACAATATGTTTATGTTTTCCCTCATTGACCAAATATATATTGAACTTTACCAACAATTGAGAAGCATGTTGTTTCTTTAGCGTTAGCCCCGCGCAAAGGCAGTGTCCGCAAGGCCTCCCCAGCGACGCATGCCTGTTAAGATGGGACGCATTCCCCCATGATGCCGTATCCCGTATTTGGGGATATGATGAGATGATGACAGAAAGGAATGATCGCTTGGGCCATAAGGCGTAGACCACTGCTTTTAGTTTCGGCTCACCACTGTTGGTAGTTATCTTTCACTTTCCTAATGAAATTACTCAACTAATAAGTAGTTTTCTTTGATAAGACTGGAGGTTGCAAAGGCTCAGTGATAGCATTGTCGTTGCTTCTGCTCCGTCACTGACTGGAAGGACTTTGTGAAGGAGTTTCGACGAAGGTGAATGTTTGATACTCGCTAAGTAGCTACGTCTAATGCAGCAGCTGTCTCGGAGAATTCTAGCGGCCAGCTACTCGTCGGGAGACCTGCCAAGAGCTTAGAGCCTGTTACGGCTGCCAGTGCTGAGATGTTGCTCCTCTAAGAGGAGATACCAGGAAAGAGAAACATCGTTAGTCGACACTAGATCCCGCCTTCCATAGGGGGAGGAACACCCCTGATTGTGCCATGCACTTCCCCTACTGAACAGATGAGCAAAGTAGTAGACACGCCCGGAAACACTAACTAATGAATGGAAAGTTTTGCCATGATTGCAAAGAGAAAATGTTTCTGCTTCTCCAGTTCGCGCTGTGCGGTCCTTTCGGTTCACTTGGGCCCAGTCGCCTTGGCTGGCGCGGGGCGGCGCCAGAGAGCGTGGGGCGCCGCCGAACGGCCATGGAGCCAAGCACCGTCGTCCTCCCGGAGCGCTCTTCGCCACGAGGGGAAGGCGGGCAAGGGCTCGAATTCACCGCCCAGCGCTGATGGACGCGCCAGCCCGGACGGCGACGGCGAGGCAGGCGAGGGCGGCGCGCAGTGTCCGGAACGTCCTTCTCAGAAGCGAAATCCTGCTTCTACGGAGCTCTCGTTTCGTGGAAGTGCTTGCCTGCTGGAAGTTAAGAGCCTTTGGCAAAGGGTCTATTCGAAGCAAGTTTTCAATGGAAGAATTATAATTTTCAGAAGGTAATGATTTCTGGGAAGCGGCTGTTCTATGGAAGCTTGAAATGGCTTCAGAAGAACAGCTTGGGGGAAGCGCTGGTTTTGTTGTGGTGATTTTGTGAGTTGTTTTCATAAAGTTCGAGATTATTTCTCTGTTTTAAACGTAGATGTTATATTCAATATGTGACATTTATCTTTATTATTTCGTAATACCTTTTAGAAGATGTTCAAAAATAACTTATCATATTTAAATAATATAATAATGGCTTAAGTTTTGATGTAAAGCAATTATTTTTTCTAAAAACACAGTTTAAATGAATATAAATGTACCTGCGAATGTAAAAGAATGGACATAGTTTAACTCATTTGATCAAGCGGTAAACTCCCACATTTAAACTGACATTTTCTAAAATTTAAGTATGCTCGTATCTGGGCGACCCCCCAACGCCCCCGCATAGCGGGCAAAGTGTCTTGTTCTCTCACCGATTTACACTGATCGAAATAACTTGATATTACGATATTTTACGTCGTCGCCGCCATTCGATTACTAGTTTTGCAAGTTTGTTTTTCAAAACAAGAGTTCGATTTTCGACCATAATTTTTGCTGTTCTTTAATCGTAAAAACTGGAATTTTTGGGGATTAAGTGGTTTCCAAAACTATTTATGAACTATCTGTAACGTATTGTTTTTCTATGCAATATATTTTCTGTCATCCAACCAAGTATTCGTTAAAGTTTTAAAATATATTGCATAAAGAAATATATTTTGTGAAAGTTCACCAAAACAAACAAATAAGCCTTTTATTTGTCAGTGAATCTAAATTTATCTGAAATGTTAACCGTTGTAAACTGAAATTAGACTAAAAATTGATTTTAATTATTTAGTAACCAAGAAAGAATTTTGAACTAAATACACTGATTCAAAAGGTCTGGCAGCAGTGACATTTGGGTAAAACCTATCTTCATCAATTCAAAATGAAATATGAAGCAGTATAGAAACTCAAAAATACATTGACGCTCACCATTTATTCTGCTACGAAGGAGAATCGATAAAACTATTTTTTGGCCTTTGTCCAGCCGGAGTCGATATTTCTGCCATCGAGGCATCGGCGAGCGGCGCGCGGATTCCGCAAGGCGAAGCGGCTCGTGGGGAGAAAAGGGGCGGATGCCGTGTGGCCGAACGACTGGGCGAAGTGGTCACGGAGGAATCGGGTGGCCCGACTCGGCGCCATGGCGGGGAGAGGGGGCGGTTGAGTCTCGTCTCGGGCATGGAGAGGAGGGGGCGAGGAATTCCCGCAAGAGGCGAGGCGAGGCGGAGCGCCACGGCGCTGCAGACCAGTGAGTCTCTGCCGGGCGCGGAGCGTGGCGTGGAGCGGGACGGGACGGGGCGGGGCGGGGAGCGCGGCGGTAAAACAGGCCGAGAGGAGAACTGAAGAACTACCGTGCGTACGCTCGCAGAGGCAACCATGAGACGGAGAAACTGCGGTACTATGAAGTCGTCCTCGTCCTCGTCCCCGGCAGCGAGCCCCGCATCGCGGAGAGCTGGTGCTGCAAGTAGCGCGCACTTCGGCAGTATTACGACTCTCGTCCCTTGGCTTCCTCGCTGGAAAAGGAGTTCCGTGAGACGCCGCTGGCGCCGCCCGCGGTGCGGATTCTCCACGCGGGTGCGTCCCACGCCCGACCCCTTGTTCTTCATTTATCTCCGAAGGTCTTCAGAAGCCAACTGAGTTGTATACGCTGATGGATGTCGTTAATTCCGCGGTCTGCGGGGATTTCGTGACAAGTAACGGCATGCAATCCGGGTTCTGGGGGCCGTAAATCGGTGAGAGAACAAGACACTTTGCCCGCTATGCGGGGGCGTTGGGGGGTCGCCCAGATACGAGGCAAGCGGGGTGTAAATTTTGGAGGGTGAACTCCCATGGTAATGAATGTACTTTGCCGCTCTTCTTTTATGTCTTCATTCAAAAGATAGATTGTGTAAGGCTGAAAATTCCTGACACTCTCTTTCTTTGGGAGAAGCATCCGCTGCTTTATGGCTGCAAGAAAACGCTCATTCTTTGCCTTTCTTGTAAACACAAATGCGTTAAAATATAATGCCTAAAGAAAGTCATCTTGATCATCAGTATTTTAATGCATCATATTTCTCCTTCACCGCACATTCTTTCAAAGCTTCCCCTAGCCATTTTTATTCACACTTCGTTGTGTAGTGCTTCCATTGCTGTATTCAATTCTTTTCATATTTTTGCCAAAGAATGAAAATATTAAAATTTATCTCTATCATTAAACTGCGAGACGTTTCAAACTGTGTTAAAAAAACTGCTCAGAAAAAATAATTAGCAACGCTCTTCTGAGATACGCGCGGTACATATAGTTTCAAAGTATACTAGAATATTTGTGGCAGCATTATGAGTAATGTAGTATCTTCGGCTTTCTTATTAATCTAAGAAAATTTAAGGAAATTTTTAACTTAAAAGTATACATTTACCTAGTTTTTATGAACTCTACGAAGACTATTCGCAATGACCATGAACATGTTTTAAACTGTCTCATGACTCTTGGATGATATTTTCCATGTTCCATTCCAATTAAAAATAGGAATAAAAAAGCGACGTTGCTAAATACTCTTTTACCAACCGGACAATAACTATCTGGAACAATCTACCTGCTGCAGTGCTAGCGACTTTTCTCTCTAGTGTGTGTTACTACCGGAAGCGTCTCGGACATTACATGTGATACCAATATTTGTGTGTGTTGAATGTCTTATTAGTTACTCAATAATAATTGTATATTCTCTATAATATGTATTCTTATCTTGTCTTTATCTCTATATTCTCTATATGTTCTTTATAAACCCTGCCACCAAGGGGAAGCTAATTAGCAGGCAAAAAATAAATTTAAAAAAGTGATTCTCAAGATTATCGCTCTTTATTATTCACACTTGATTCACAATTCGTCTCAGTACTTAAAATATTAGTGCCGATAAGTAATATAGTATTCTGAGTAAATAATTTTAAACAATAAATCATTCGCATATGTAGGCGTATTCATTCAACATCCTTTCTTGTTGACTGACACTTGGTTCAAAAATATTTTTTTACTACTAAAAACATTTCTGATTAACAAGGTATGGTTTGTTTGAAATAAATAACAGAACACGCAAACGAGTAAAAATACATTCTTCTTTAAATGAATGCCCATATCAAAAGATATTTCCCTTGATTTAATAATTCAGTAGTTGTGTCAACACTACCAATTAATAAAAGGAATAGTAACAAAAACATATCACAATTTCGTCTAAAATCTAACCTAAGTATAAAAATGCAATACTAAGTAAACTAGTGGTGCTACAGAATGACACAGACATTCCCGTATTAGTTTCCTATTTCTTTTGGTCTCGGCTAGCTATTCGGCCTTGCCACATACTGCTGCCAGCTGCCGTATATCGCCGCCCAAACTACATTTTTTTGTCATTTTCTGCATTTTTCTGTTTCTTAATAGTAGAACGGAAATATTATTTTCAAAATATTAAAGAACTATAATATTAAAGAATCCTACTCGTGGTTTAGGTGCTAGTGGTGTTCACTGACGGACGAACGGACAGACAGACGGACGTTTTGAAAAGAATACCCATTTTTGGTATGAGGGGACCCAAAACGTGTATTTCCGTTGAAATCTCGAAATCGATTTTCCGCAACATTATACAACTTTTCCTATACTACGCATATTACTCCGTGTATACGTATGCATACGGGAAAGTACAAATGAACAAAAACCCAACCTTTGAGCCTTAAAATGACACTGCGGGGGGAAATACGTATGTATACGGGAAAGTAAAAATCAAGTGGTTAATAAGAAAAAATGCTTAAGTCTTGAATACGCTAAGAAACACTTTTGATTTCCACAAAAGAGTATTTTCCGCTTTTGAGTTCCACCGAAAAACATCTCTCCAGATGATTACTTTTTTCTACTTGCATTTTAGTGCATGAATCTTTGGTGCAAGTGTTTTATTTTTTCATTAAAGAGGAAATTATAGAAATTCTAAGATGTAAGAATCATCTTTAAAAAAATGAATGGTTTAAGTACACTGAATCGTCTTTCAGTTTAGTAATTTACGCTAACGAAAATAATAATTTTATAAGGTTTATTTCCAAAATATTGTGTTCAGAAGGGAAGTTGGCGTAGTACTTTAAGGTCACAAATACAGTACGCCGCCCAGAAGAGGTAGGGATAGGGTGAAGGAGGGGGTGGGGAAGGGGCGAAGTCGGGGGCGACGTCACTCCCCTAATGAGAAATGCGAGCCTCGCAGCACGGCGGAGCGCCAATGGGCGGAGGATGGGGAGGTGGGGGTGGGGAAGACTTCGGCAGAATTACCTCCTCCGACAATCGGTGTCCGCTTTCGTAATTACAAGGGGCGGAGCGCGGGACGGCGTTTGCTTGCATGCGTGGACCGCCGCGGCACCACCCTCTCCACGCCCCGCCCCACACTCCGCTCCTCCCCGCCTTGTTCTGCCTCGCCTCGCCCCACCACTCTCCTCCTACGCCTTGAACTTCGCGCTTTACCTTTGCGCCACACCTCATGTCTGGATGTAAGTACATTATTTTTCGAATCGTTATTCTTCTTCTGAGTTAAAACTAATGGTTACAGAGAGTCGTTTTGGTTGTCAGTATTTTTCTACACCATATTTCTCTTTCATCTCGCATTGTTTAAAATCGTTGTCTCTTTTTCGTGAAGTTGTATAGCTTTATTTCATTTCACATTCCTATTTTTTAGTTTTACCAAATTTGACATTACCATATTTTACTATACTTAGCACCTTTACTTTATAGTCATACCATACATGTATTTTCGCTTTGTCTTTGGTGCATGCGTTCACTTGTTTCACACCACATCGCTCACTTGTTTCATTCAAGTGATCCTGTTTTCATCAATCTGTTTTTGTTACTTCTCCCTCCGTTTGTTAATTTTGTCACGCACTTCTCTTTCTATATTTCACAATTATTTATCGCTCACCACCCTTGTTCAATAACTTTATCAAAACTATCAACTCTATTCACATTCGCATGTTACTCAGGTAACGTTTTGTGCTCTGCCACATTTTTTACGCACGTCGCTATTCTAATCTCGTGTCTCCGCCATCTACACATCGATCTTCTTCTCGTAACACAATGAATATAAAATGACACATCTTCCATCATTTCAACTTCCTTTATATTTCACCTTACATTTTCTACACACCCACCATATTTCTTTTGCCACTCATCAGAAACCACGTGTAACTCGTCCATCTTATCTCTTATCCATAAGTTATCCATTTCCTGTTTCCATTTTCTCTTCCCTTCCTTACCTGTTTTAACTGTTTTGTTATACACCTATTATTCATATGAATTTCCTAAACCTGCTAACTATTTCTTGCAATTACCACAATAAACGTCCTCCTACATCAATCTTTTTTAATTCAAATCAGTAATTGTTTTCATTTTGTCTCATTGAAATCCTAACGCACTCTACAATTTATCTCGGGCTCCAATCAGCTCATTTCCCACCAACACACACACCTTTCCTTATCTTCTCTTGTAACTGCCGCCTCAAATTTCCTTTTCTAGCAAAAAAACGAGTCTCAGTCCAAAACTTCACCGAATTCACTTTCCTCTTGTTACTCATGAAAAAAACATTTGTATCTCATCTATCATATTCCTCATACTTAAAGTTCTCATGTCTTGTTGAGTCTTGGTCGCTCTTTTATGTCTTGTGTTTCTCTTTTTCTAGATTCTTCACTTCACTTCTGATTGTTTTGTTACACCCATAAACCCATTATTCATGTCTCTCTTTTCCGAACCTAACCGTCTTCCTTCCACAAACAACATCTACTTTCTCTATTTTAATCCAAATCAGGTATTGTATTCATTCTGCCCCACTCCAACACGTCTGTCGGGCTCGATCCTGCTCTTCACATCAACCAACGCACTCGCCTCCCCTCCCCTCTCGTGTAGCTGCTGCCTGGACTTGCCTCTCCGAGCGAGAAAACGACGCCCAGTCCGAAACGTCACCGATGCATTTTACGTGAGCGGCTCCTCCATCGCGGGCCGCTTTGTTCCGACTGAGGGGAAACTAAATTCGTTTTCGAGTCGACTTCGGTTACAATAGGAAAAGGGAGAAAGGCTTAGTACTCGAACTCGCTTGAATGCGACACGCAGAAGAGGAGGCTCGCTGATTGGATGTTCTGTGATATGGCCCTTTGTCTTGGAAATGTTTGTTGAAAACAGAACGTGTTCTTACGAGATTTAGAATTCCTCGCTTCGCGGGATTTTTCGTGCAATGTGTTTCCGAACTGCTTTGCCGTGTTGTTGTTTTTGTATTACTCCTCTCCAACAGATTCGTTCGTATTACAGGGAATTTCATACGTTTGTTCGTTGTATTCCAAGAAATGTATAGCTTTTAAATCAATATACTCTTTTATAAAGGACAAAAGAGTGATATCAATAAAGCATTCTATTAAAAGAAAAATGTAAAATTGTAGAAAGCGTGTGTATCATCAAACATAACATTTTGGTGTCGTTGTTCTTGCGTAACAGTTCATTTTCCTTTTATAATTACTTTTATAGTTATTCACTACATTAAAAAGTTTGTTCAATTGGTATGAAAACATAATTACAAAATTTAGTTATTTATGCATAAGATGTTATAAAAATTTGTTACGAGAAGAAATTCTTTGTCATTTTTAAGATGAATCCTTTATGTTACATTAACAAAAAATGAAATCCTTCTGACTAAGAGTAACATATTATTAACAGCCTAGTATTCGGTCTAAAATATAGGCATACCATCATTACATTACATGCACGATTGTATCATGCATCTTGTTTGATGCATGATACAATCAAACGCAGACAACAGTCAACTAGATGCAGTCAACAGTATCATCAAAATAAGTTTATTTTTTTAATTATATTATCAAATTTGTTATTTTTGCATTATCGATAATTTCTTAGAATGTCACAAATCACATCGGTTCACGTTTTCAACAAGCTGTTGTAACAAACTACATTAGCTACCTCTCCGATCGAAGACACTTCCTTGAAAAGGCGGACAAAACGCACTACACTTCCTCGGGTCTCCTGGGAAGCCTTGCACTCGCCTTTTGTGCCAGACGTCAAAGGGTCGCCTTTGCGAAAAAACGGACAATGGCTGCTCCTCCCCCCCTCCCCCGTCGCCCGCGGCAAATTATGCCGTGGCAGGCAGTCGCCCTGGAAGCTCTATAATCCCATTATTTTCGCCGCAACGCACCGCCTCGCGACGACTCGGCGCGGTGCTTCAAGTAGCTTCATTAAGGAGAGAGAAAGTGTATTAACTCCTCAAAGACGCCCGCGCGCCCACTGAGCTCACGGTTGTGTAAGAAACGAAAGGGTGGGCACCGGCGCGAACGCGCCAGGCATGGCTGCCAACTTCTGCGAATTTGGTCATATTACGCTTCAATTGTTATTGAGAATTCTCTCCACGACGTAATAATTAGGAAATGGAGGAAGTACCGTGGAAAATTGAAAAAAGGGAAATGCGATTTCCAAAATGTAATATTTATTTCACATACTGTTGACTTTTCTTTAGGTGTAATTTACTCTTCAGTACGCCTGCTACTGTTCAGTAACTAGGTTTTGTAGCATGAGAAAAGTAGTTAAACTAGACATTTCAACCACGATTTTCTTATTTCCTGTATTGATTGATTATTTCGTGTCTCCACATGCGCAAACGGCTAGCGGTCATTATTCCCGTAAGTGTAGTGCATTTTTTCTCTAGAGAGATCTAGAGATCTTCGCCCACTAACATCCGGCACCAATTCACACGTTGGCTAGTGAGGAACCCAGACAGGTTTCTCTCCCCAGCCGGGCACCGCCCCAGCCGGGACAAGCTCTAAGCTTCCAACTAGCCTCTTGGTATGTGCATTAGGGTAGTGCACCGTGCACGTAAGTATAAGTGAAAGTATGTGTAATGGGGTGAGGATAAAACAAGAAAGAAGGAAGGAAAGATTGCGCGCGGTCCCTGGCCCGTATGTTAGGGTGTTCCTCCGGCATTCGCCTGATGCTAATTGAAGCAATCACGAAAAACTACCGAACAAAGTAGCCGGCCGTCAGAATTCTCCTCCACACTGAATTCAACATAGCTCTGTAGCTAGTAACTAACATTCTACCACCGCCGTGTCTGGAACCAGGCCTCCGGGTCACAGGCACTGCTCTGACATCAGTTGATGTCTTGAGCCACATAAGCCGGTTTATTTCGTGTATTATTCACTTATAATTCTATGTAAGTTCTTTTTTAATATTTGTTTCAGTTTACTCTGAAATAATTACTTATTGAACGAGTAGTACTTACATTTAACTTTAACTTGGAATTATATATTATTTATTCTGACACATTAGTGATATATAGTGATAGAACATGAAATATTATTACATTTTCTTATGTTTATAAGTTGTAAGGAAGGTACAATTCGTAACAGTTGTGGAGTAATGCACATTATTGGTGTACATATTGTTGAGAATTATGTTCATAATGTGCAGAATAAATGCTAGAGTTTATTGGAGCAAGGACTCTCCCTTTTATTGAATTTAAATGATACCGCTTCACATCGGAAATCTATGATTGAGCAGTTTGTTTTTATTCTGCGATGAGAATAATTCGTTTCAAGTCTACCCGCAGGTGTGAGGTCCCAGAATTAAACAAACTTATATTTTAAAAGTAAATGAAGGTAAGCATTCTCCACATCTGGCTTTGTTTTATTTTACATGGAACGCACGCACTAGTATGCAATGAAATGCTTGTAGAATGTATTCCAACAAACATAATTTGCAGTAAATAGACTGTTTCCCAACGATTAAGTTTTTAAATTATTTCGAAACTAAAATATTTGCAATGTCGTATGTAGTCATAAAATATCAAGTAGAACTTGGTTTCAGTGTCCACCTATTTACGTATAGTTACCCAAAAATTATGGAATTCATAAACAAGAATGTCTCGTATTAACGTAGTTATATTATCTTGAGTTCTCTACTTCTAGACCTACTACACATTTTGCATGTACTTTTTGACTTACTAGTACAAAAGTATTTTGTTATTTTTATATGATATTGAAATGAATCAAAACAAGTAGGCCAAGTTCAACAAAAACACACTTTATTTGAAATTTTACAAATTTCCATAATCAACCTAAGAAAAAAATCAACTTACAGAATTTTCCAGGAGAACATAACCAGAGCGAGGAGAGCATAAGTTCAGAAAAAAATGAACCGTCCAACATGTACTACATGTGCGTAGCTCGATCACCAAACAATAATAGGGAACAATCCTGTGACTATCTTCTATCGACGTACTATAGTACCGCACTCACACAATATCTGTCCGTTTCTGAAGACTCGACCCTGCACGCTGCCCTTCGAGGCACCCACTAGTCCCTCGTATAATCCGGCGCTGCTGTCCGTGAAGACTCGCTTCTCTAGCTCGGCACGGCTGCCGCGTGTCTTCAGTGGTCCTCGAAGAGCGCGCGTTGCCCATGGCGCGAATTTGAAAGTTCGCCGTACACAACAATATTGAACATGATATTGCAAAGTATATTACATCAAAGGTAGTGTCTGCGCGCTGGGCCGCAAAGGCGCCTTTCAGAAAAGGGAGGCGATACGACGCCTGCAAATTTTCTACGCAGACGACCGCAGATTTGGGCACTTTGTAGGTAATGAGAAGCAGCTAGACGTAAAGTCGCGTACTTCCAAACCTGTCTTGCTTCCCTCCACCTCCATCAACTCATTTGGTTGTTCTAACCCCACCTTCCTTTTTTTACATCTTGTTTACATGCAGTTCCTCGCTTCTCTGCCTTCCCTGCATTCTTGTTTCCACCAGCAAAGTGTTTCTTCATTGCCAGAATTCACTCTCACCAACAATATTTTTAATTTTTGGTTTTAAAAGAGGGAACTTTCTTCTTATCATACAAGAAAATTTAATTGTAACTCCTTTTAATCAGGATGAAGACTTTCATCGTACTACCTTCCCCACCATTGTACAATTTCACTCTACCACCTGTATGCGTTCGATTCGCATTTACCCTCTTAAAGATATGTCGTTTTCTCAACCTCTTTCAAGGTAGCTCTGTCGCCAAAACGTACTACGTCCGGGTACTAAAACTAGTACATAGGGCTTATTATCCGTAGCTGAATAGAGATCAATGTGGTTTCCGGCTGCTTTCATCTCTATGTTTAAAATAAAACCAAACAATTCTTTCTCCAAACCCATAAATTAAAATATTACGAGTCATTCACTGATGAAATTTTGTTTTCCTAAAAGATCTACCCTTACTCTCCTAAAAGCATGTAAAGGTGCATGTGAATGCACTCGTCTTCTCTGCATTAATCCCTACATTTTTCATCGCCCTTTTGGAATTACGAACGTGTTATACCCTGTGGAATGAGTTCAAAATGAAATGGACGCAGCGTTTCATAATAGATCCGATAGATATTATGTAACAATCTGTTTTACGTTACAATTCGCGATGCATCCATAGGCCTGATGAAACGAATAAGCTATGCACTTGATGAGCTAGCACTCGCAATTGTTTAATTGCGCAATACAGAAGAGTGTTGGATTAAGGCATTACGTCGTGATTGTAAACGAATAAGTCACTATAGGCAAAATCCGAAATTATTCATTTAATGAGAGAGAACTCTCCTTTGAACAGTTGCAGGGTTTTCAATTTTAACTTTTATATTCACTACATGTGCATGTCACAAAACTATCATTTAATATATTTGAGTTAGGCTCATGTAAAATGTTTTAAACTTGAAATGGTGTTTTAGATTTCATATTTAATGTGTGAACAAACCAAACCCTATTTTAATGTAATTTTGGATTCTGATTTTAACGTGAGTTGTTATAAATAAAAAGAAAATATTAATTATACAAAATTAGATTAAACCAATAGTTTATTTATTTACTACAAAATAAAAATAATGTAACGTTTCAGTCACGTAAATACAAATCATTCTCTTTGCAAAAAGCGTTGAATAATCATGTGAAATTTCTAGACACTTTCTATTAATTATATATAAGAAGACATAATGTCTGAATTATTATTTCACATAATACTTTTTTAATTCTGTAATTAACGTAGTAACATTGCTCGTCTACTCCATCCGAGCGTTCTCATGGTTTTATGTGCTAAGAACATAAACCAGGTAGTCTTGGCGGTGAACCACCAACAACCAGCAGTACACGAGTGCCTCCCGTATTGCGATTCTGACGTCATCGCACGGGGTCAAACAAGTTTCGCTCGGATTATGAAAATTGATCCTTCCATTCTGTTGTAAGTTATAATTCAATGTCATTTTGAAGAGAACTATCGTCACACTAAAAGTACATTTTTTCAAAGAAGTAAATTGTATGGACAGACGTAAATTTATTGTAACAGAAACTATTAACAGAAAGTACGAGTACGAAAAAAGAAAATCATACGACTTAATGAGTCTATGATATGATTATGATTATTATAGAATGATATTACAAGTTTTTATACCTCAGACACAGGTTTTCTTATACGGAGAAAATGGGAATTAACTTGTTTTTACTTTCTCCCTAACGCTTACGTATTAGAGAGAAAGATAAGTAATGCTCCACGAAAAAAATGGCAAATTATCGACAGAAAAATTCTTATTCCAGGGCCCTGGTAGCACAGATGTAGATAAATAAAGATGTTAAATTTATTTCAAAAATCCTCTAAGATGTGGTATAGCCAGATACCACGTTTTGTGGATCCTTGATACCGAAAAATCGATTGACGGCAGAACGTCTGTCCATCTGTGAGCAACGCTAGTGGCTAAACCGTTCAACCTATTTTCTCCAAAAGTCATATTACGTAATCGATCAGTCTGATGTAGCGACCTCAATAAATTGAGACCGATATTTTAATTTTGAGGACTAATTTACATGAAGCCTCTGAGCATCACCCAAATTTTCAAAAAATGGTCCATCGTTTTTTATTACAATGTGTTGTTAAGGACATTTAAGAATGTCCTCAACAACAAATTTAAGAACGTAAAGGACATTTAAGAATGGTGCAGGTCTCGTTTTACTCAAAAACTGATTTTTCGAAAATTGCAAAAAATTAAAAATTTTCAGCGATTTCCTACAATTACATTTATGAAGATAATAATTTTCCCTTACTGATTTTTTTCTCTAAAGATAGATTTTGAAATAAGGTGTGTACAATTTTTCAAAAATTTGAGTGCTTTTCGCGTAATTTTGCGTGAAAATACGGGGGAGAAAATACGTGATTTTATAGCACAACTAGTTAAAAGAAAGATGGTGATGTGTGACAATTATGTTGCCTTTTCTTTCCTTTGTCGCCGCTTTAGTAAGTTTCTGTATGCTGCAAATTGCCAGACTAAGTCTTTGTGTGCATAGAACTACCAAATGAAATCAGTTTAACGTCTCTTCTCTAAGTGCAGACCTAACTTTTATATCCCAAGAAAGATATAATCACATACGAAGTATAAAAAACAGGTTTCATAGTTATCATTATGCAATATCGCTAATTATTGTTGATGTAACGCACATTCTCCAAGTCCCTGCGTCATCAGGCCTGCCAACTTAAAATCTATTATCTGATGAAATTAATTAGTTAATATAAACTTTTTTCTATATAATAATATTGTTATACATAATATGAACGTCTTTCTACAACAATTTAATGATATTTGTTTATTAGTGAGATTTTGTTGACATTTGAATAGTAAAAGTAAAGTGTTGACTACATTTAATGTCGTCAAAACCTTCCTATTAAAATGTCAATCTATTCAAAGGCAGCTAGAAAGTGACTCGAATACTGTAATCTGCGAGTTAATACTTTGAGGAAACGGGTGTGAACTAAAGAATCATGTAAAATCAAACTCAAGTACGGGGAATGCAGAGAAATACCAATATCCTTAAATTGAAGCAGAAAATATTTTAACGCCAACCCTTTCGTTGAATGTGCTTCGACTACAAGCACATATTACCAAGCTTCATTTGAGATTTTAATAATGTCTGGAAGCTTAGCATTTTAATTTTTATAAATTCATATTAAAGGGAAAGTATTATCAATGTTCCAATATGTTCAACTGTTAACGTTCGGACTTCTTTAACCCATATTTGATCGTGTAGAATATTTCAAGCGGTTTAAATGTGAGAAATTGTAGAAAAATGGTACATTAAAGACAAAGAAACATTGCAATGACAAAGAATAATGAGCAAAAGAGACGGTTGTAAGGGAAAAGAGTCTGCTTTGATAATAAGAATGGGCTAAAGAAAGAATAGACAGAAAAATGGAAAAATGGTTTTGAATAAACGGTATGTAGAAGAGCAAAGCTAAACTTTGGAGAATATCTTTCACAGTAAATAGAAGAATTTAATACGAGTCGTTTATTAAGATGTCATGTGATCGATGTAAAGTAAAGAAGTTGTTTATAGTTAATGAGTGCTAGACTAAAATTTAACAAGAGTACGAGCGTAACATGTATTAGACCGATAGGAAGCTGTTCGAAGCAAAGATATTTCCTGAAAAAGAACAGTACAAACCAAAAGTATACAAGCTGAAATTTTTGGTTTATCAACTGGGTATGTAAATTAGCACATTGAAGGAACCACCCCATTACGGATGTTTTGAACAAAAGTGGATGTATGTGGTGGATGTATGAACTTCATCGAAACCAAGACGGAATAGGAATAACATCGTAATTTTTTGGGGTGAACATATTTGTAGAGAGGATCATTGAAGGAGAGTACGGGAGTAACAAGAGAAAAGGGACGGGATGTACTGAAAAGAAGGAGAAGAAATCAACGACTGTCTATGATTTAAAAATAAAGAATTTTAATTAAATGTATTTTTTTTCTTTTCACTTTAGAACAATGCCGTTTAGTACAGAAATTAATTTTATGTTGTGATAAAAGGAAATGACCCATTTTATGTGTCATTGTTTTGCATTCTTTGTCGATTTTGAGCAATACCTATTTTTTACCTTTTTCATCTTTTTTAATGCATTTTTTGCTTATTTCATCGATTTTCATATAATTATAATGGTACTTGTCTCAAATAATATATACGAGATGCATAATATGTTCTCTACAGAACTTCTAAGTAGCATATTCGATTAATTCGCTCAGAAATTGTAATGTCAGCCATTGAGAGTAATGTAAGGTTCCTGTGACGCCTAACAGCATCATTGTCAGTTCAGCCGATTTCAGGATAACTAAAGATAGAGATTTCCTTAAAAACAACAGTCCAAACCAGAAGTATGCAAGCTGTGTGCACTTGAACGAATTGAAGAAGCCTCGATTGCATCAGTAACGTGTCCAGCTTGAGGTGTTCATCCGTACGGGTTTTGATCATATTTTTGCGTCATTTTTCTTTTCTTTTAGGTCGGTCATTTTAAAACGTTTCAAGAGAATTTCATTGAGCTTGACAATGACGATGTTTTTTGGCAATGTTTTAGGTCATCAAAATCCGCCCCATAATAATAATATATGAAAACAAGACAATCAGCCGAGAGATTCTCTCAATAAGAAGTTAAATTGAAATTTGATTCAGGTAATATAGAACGTTATATATATATATATATATATATATATATATATATATATGTGTGTGTGTATATATATATATATTGTATATATATATATATTGTAGCGATCCTGAGCTCGCTCAGGATCGCTAACAATTTGTCAATAAGAAAGAGATCGTCTGCAAGATTCGCCGCGCGCTCGCGTTGCCGCGGCGGGGACCCCGTCGCCTTATCAGCGGTCGCTGGAGGGGAGGTGGGGGGAGAGTTGTCGCCCCTACGCGACGAAGGGGCTTGTAGTAACGGTCTGAGTGAGGAGAGACGAACAGAAAGTTTTGAGAAGCAGAGGTGTGAGTTCGGGGAGCGAGAGGCGTGGCCGCGAGCCCAGGCAGCGGAAATGGTACCACGTTAAGGCGGACGCCGTCATGGTTGTTCTTCCAGTACGCTCTGTTGTTAGAGCGAGTTAAATATTCCAACGGACAAAGGTCGGTATTTCGATTCTTATGTTCCACATCGGGTACATTTCACCCGAACTGCCCGATTATGAGTTCACGCCGTTCACTGTTGTAGATAATGCCACGGACACAACCTCCGAATTAACGTTGAGGTATGGTTCCCGTACTTCACTTTCGGAGATTGTTTTGCCATTATGAAACGTGTTTAATGACTGGTATATCCGTTCCATGTGCATTCTCATAGTATCTTCGTAACATGTGCAGAATATAGTTGCAGTTACGGATTTTTCGTGTGGGAGGACTGTACTGATTTTTGAAAGAATTTTGCCATGTTAATAAGCTAGAAGTGCAGTTTCTGAAGTGTTTTTGAAAGGAGTATCGTGGATGGTAGTGTTAACACCAAGGTGAAGTTATAAATCGATTAGAGCTCTTTAGGGACCATTAAGGAAGTCATAAAATTATATTTGATAGGAGTCATTAAAGAAGTTAACGGAACTTAAATATTACGCAAGAAATGTTGTAACAAAGGGTAATTTTATATAGTTTTTTTTTCAAGTAACTTCTTTTGAAGGTGTTCGAAGTTATTCATGTATAATTAAAAGTGTTGTGAAAATCATATTTGAAACGAACTATTGAAGAAGATGAGCAAACTTGAATGTTGTACAATAGATGTAAAATGGGGTAAATTTCTGTAGTTTTTTCAAGAATTTCTATTGAACGTTCTGTTTTTTGTTCAAAAACTATATTCATTCTGTTCAACAGAATATAAGATTTTTTTGTAATTTCATTTCTATAGTTTTTACAAGAATTTCTGTTGAATATTCTGTTTTCAAAACAAAATATTTATTCAGTTTAACAGAATACGAGATATTATTTTGTACTCTCATTTCTATAGTTTTTTTAAAAAAGAAGGTGTTGAATATTCTGTTTTCAACGACTATAATTTGTGCATTTCAATTGAAGACAAGATATTCTTTTTGGAATTCCAAAGAATTTCGTGCACGAAATTAGATGAGAGTGTTGACTTAGTGTATGTTGAGGGATAAATTGACTGCAATTTTCACAAACAGAAAGCAGTATGATATTCTGTCAGTTGAAATGCAAATACTCCTCCCTATAACTCCTCGTCTCATCTGAGATCCCCTTTGTTCAATTAATTGAATTTCTATTGCATTTAATCACAGAATATACTACTGTGATTCTCATTCTTTTCAACTAAGAGAAAAATTATTTTAGATAATCTTGCAGTTGATTTTTCCTGCGAGGTTTTTTTATGCTGCTCAATGTTATATTTTTCTTTGTTTATTTGTTTACTTCTGTATCTTATGGACAGTTGTCAATTTGTGACTTGGTTTTTCTATGAAGATTCAATTATATTGATGTTCGTGGTTTCAACTTTGTGTTTTTTTCCCAAAATTTCAAAGAAAGCCAATTACTCACGAAATTTCCCCACAGCCGACCTACACGTTCGCTTACAATATATATATATATATATATATATATATATATATATATATATATAGGATATAAAAGGTATATATTGGGTTCAGGTAATATAGAAGAATAGAACTTGCAATGGAAGCAAACAGGAGAAATGATGGGAGGAGGATTTTTGAATAAATGCGTGGTGTTGAAGGCCGAGGGCAGGAGGCGCGTGAGCGAGGGCTGGAAGAAGCGGGGCGCAAATCGTTAACGGGGCGGGCGGCGGCAGGTGAGAGGTAACGAGGGCGGTTCGAGAAGCGCGCCGCGAGCGCTATCGCCGTCGGCGGGCGATCATCGCCCCATTAACGCCCGCTCCGCCCGCGCGAAAACGCGCCGCGCCCGCGGGGCGCCGAATTAAAAGAGGAAAATCGTGCCGAGTGGAAATTTCTGATTATGACTGCTCTGTAGGAGCGGTGCCGCTGCCATCGCGGATTACGAAAACCACTCTCGGAGCGACCCGCACGCATTCTATTGGCAGTCGCCGAGAGAGGAAAAACGCAGTGCTGCGGAGCTTCGTTATGATCTGAGACTACGTTGGCTGTTTTCTAATATTCAGGAAAGAGGTGATAAATATCAAAAATATTTATTTAAGAATAAAATCTTTATGATCGCTTGAAACGCTTTCTTTGCAACTAAAAGGTCTTAATTGTATTTTAATGGATAAATTCAAAATAATTCGAAAACCAAAGGTCACATATTAAGAACATGATTCCTGCCGCAATGTAGAACGTGTGCTTGCTCGCGTTCCGCTCTATTAATTAATACAAATACACACTGTACAATTTCATTTATTTATGTCATTTTTTTCTGAATATTTCCTTTTTTCCTTAATCATTTATCAATTGGGTGTATAAATTAGTTATATTATATTTTTCAGACGTTGAAGGTGATCATAATATAACAGAATTAACTTTTTTCTTTAATATTGTGACACTTTTACTATCACTCAATGACATGAACATTGTATATGGCAAATCACTTTCTAAATATCTCTTAATCAACTCACAAGGGGTTTAATGAGCATTTAGTGTCATATCATGTGTTACTTCTACAGCATTCGAGTGGGTTTCTAGAATACTAATTAGTTGGGCAGGGGAACAGATTTTCCTGAGAGAAATATCGACCCTAGAAAAAAATAATTTTTTAGATAATTGAAAACATGTTTCTATCTTTCTATTTTTTAAAGCTTCATACGGAATATTATTTTATTTCATTTCTCACAAACCGAAATACATAAATGAAAATAAACTAAAAAAAATTATCTATTTTTCTGGGGAACATTGGTACAACAGTCTTAATCCTTTTTTCTTGCAATGGGGAGTCAATAATTAATTTTAGCCTTCATTGAATCTACATTTTTTACACCACCTTACTTTAGTCTTTAAATGCCAAACTCTACTTCTGGGCAATTGCTATACAACGATTTTGTTTTAGTTTTTTTAAGGGCACTTCAAGCATCGTCGAGTTGTTTAAAGCTTGTTGAAAAGTAGTCTTTTTATATAGTTCTACATTGACTTGCTGATTTTTCCCGTAGTGACTAATGTAAAGACTTTCCTCCTAAGTTCTCTAAAGATTGCAAATCCTCTACACGACAACTACTGCGTTAATGATTGTTTCTGTTAATCCAAATGGAATAACGACATTATTTGTAATGAATAAGTGACATTCTAATTCATTTGTTCGTATAATTTCAGAAAAAATGTTTTGATGTAATAAGCGATTTTTCATAATGTCTCGCATAAGGTTTTACGTTACAAGTTTCATTGACGGCTATTTCAAATACTAGGTGAACGTAAATGACAATTATGCATTATATAATTACTTTATTAATTATTGTAATAATTATTCTAATCGTTTCTCTCAATATAACTAGCAATTCTGAAGTCCCCATTGAGACTTAGATTCAAACACACGTTCACATTATTTATCATTTGCCGCTATTACGTATGCGTGTATATAGTGTCATTTACGCCATTCAGAGTCGAAAATCGTCCGGTGTCGTTCTCCCGCTCCCACTGGTGCATGAATGGAAAACAGCACTATCCTTTCGTGAGTTGACAGGTGCTCGTCGGGTCGCTCGGGAGGCGGGCGGCAACTGTCCATCTAACGCAGAAGGCGCGTCGGAAAGAGTAATGCTCATCCATGTTTCGTGAGACGTGCATCAGTGCGCGAGAGTCCACGGGTTATGGCGCTCGAGTGCATCAGGTGACCGCGCTCACGCACTCTCTGGGGAGAAAGGGAATTGCAGAGATGCCATAGAGGCAGCACGCACACAATGCGAGGGGGGATAAAGCAACCCCCGCTGACACATAAAATAATTATTCTTCCTGTTATTGTTCGATCAGTTAAGGAATTATATTAGTATTTGGTGGTTAGAAATGTGAAATAGAGATAAAGAGGGAAAAGTTTGGTAATATCATATGAAATAATTTTAAAGCTTATAAACTTGTTTGTTATAATAAAAATAATAAACAATATAATAATATATATATAACAATAATATGCATAACATAATAATAATAAATTCTTAGGAGAAGATCTTAATTAAACTAACAGAACCCAACAATAGTGCCCATACTTGCTCGTCGGAGCCGTATGAGTGAGCCTAGCTGAAATGACTACGGCAGGGGAATGTTGCCCCCCCCCGCGAGGGAGAAGTGAAAAATTGTCATAATAATAATCTGTAACAACTTGACACCTGTTGGACTCTATACAATATTTTACGACGAACAAATTGAAACGGATCGCACGATAGCAGCAAACAACCCGGGTATTGTTATCCGGAATTTGCGGAAAAAATCGTGTCTACTTGTAGACGTTGCTGTGCCTTGCGATCAAAACGTGTAACCAAGGAGGAAGAGAAACGTCTTAAATACAAAAATATGGAAATCGAAATCAGCCGAATGTGGCGTGTAAAAGAGTAGGGCATCCCGACAGTTATCGGAGCTCTGGGAATTGTTCAGCAAAAATTTGTGTAAGAACTTGGCTAAACTTCCAGGTCATTCAAAAGACTGGGAAGTGTAAGAAATTGTTTTATTTGAAAGTGCCCACATTTTGCACAAACTGTTTTAGAGGTGCCCACCGTCCCTAGATCTGCTCCTTAAGTAGCTGGTTGCAACCTGGGGTAGATTTTATAGTCGACTCATATCTTTAGTCGTGATGTAGGGGAAAAATAATAATAATAATAATAATAATAATAAGAAGAAGAAGAAGAAGAAGAAGGATATAAGTTTATTTTGTGAATAATTAGCACCGAGTTGAACTCAGTTGCAGTTACATAAATTTTATCTACTAAATTCACACATTCGGTCTAAATCAATATCATCATTAAATTATATCCTCTTCTCTTGAGAGGAAAATGTGACGAAGTTTTCGTGAAACCTTGCGCGAGTAGGTCTCCGTCAATTTACTGTTAACCGTTTGTACAGTTTCTCTCTACGAACAATGTTTGAGTTCATGGAATTGTCAGAATAATCACAACATAAATATTCGCGAAACATTTCCTATACAGTCAGCAACAATGGAATGGTCATGCGTGCATGGTAATTACTGTATTTAGGCAAGAACTTATATTTGACGAGTCGCGAGCCTTTAGGCAACGCAGTCTGTCTTACTTTCGCACCTACTATCTATCGTGGGAGGTGAAGGAATTAAGAATATAATTTGAGATTCAAGTGTGTGCTAAGAACGCACAACATCCACGACTTGCGCGGTTATCGATCTGTGCATAACGTGAAACTGGGCGTAAATGCCGTAAGCCTTTCTTAGGTCAGCTTGGAAAGGAAAGAAAAACGTTCAAAGTTGATAGAAAAGAAGAGGGTTTCAAGCGACTCACCATGCAAAGACATACCAGTAATCGTTCACGCTAAAGTGGGATTTGAACCCCCTTCAAATCGAAACCGATACGATGTGACTACCTTGGATTTCTCGGCTCTACTGCTCGGTTTCTAAATTCCAGTTATACCAATGGATTAAAAATATCAAAACTATTTCAGTTATTTTTGATATGTGAACTAACTACATTGTTACGTCCATTTTTTAATAATTAGTACTACTAAATTGAACACGTTTTAATATGTGTTTCTCTGCAAATTCCTGGCCTACGAGCCATAAAATTGTTATTTTAATAAAATACTGGTTTTTATAAAATATTATGATAGTATTGACTATAATTTCATAAAATCACATTTCACTTAAATGTCTGAAAACTAAAATCGATTCCTACTTTCATTGGTGTATATTTTAGCCATTAATAACAGTTAAATAAGAAGTTCTCAATATTTTCAATATTCTTAGTATTTTTTTAATGTGATGCACAGAAAGGATATGAAGATATAATTTTGTTTATATTGTGGTGAGTATTGAATTACAAAAGATAGTTTTAATTTCCCCAAAATAATTTTACATTTGTTTAAGAATATTATCTTTATTATTCAGTTGTACTTTTTATGTTGCTATTTTTAATGGAATAATTCAAAATATTGAATTATGTTTTACTTAATTACTTCTACCACAAAACAACACGATCTATCAACAACTTACCTATTCTCTCCCCTTCATGACGTTCGTTTCAGTATCAAATAGACTTATGCTATCTCGTCCTCCGTTCCTTTCCCTTTATTCCTTAGCTTTCTTCCTTTTTTCCTCTCCGCTCAACTGCCCTGCCCCGCCCAGCGCACTCTATACCGCGGCGGGTTGCGCGCCGCCCAATTAGCGCGGGCCGCGCGCAGCGGTGCAGCCTCAATTAGCGCTCTTCCGCGCGCCGCTCGCGGAATTAGTCCGTAAGGAGCGCCACGCAGCGACCCCGCCCCGCCCCACTCCACCCCCCGCCACCGCGCCTCTCCCCTCCCCGACCGCCGCTCAACCGCGCCCCGCCCCTCCCTAACCCTCGCCGCCTGGCCCCTCACCACTCCACACCGGCCCTCCCCACCCCGCCCCGCCATCCCTTCTCTACCCACCGCCACCCCGCCTCGCTTCGCCACGCCTCGCCCCACTCCACCCCCCGCCGCCGCGCCTCGCCCCTCCCTAACCCTCCCCGCCTGGCTCCTCACCACCCCACATCGGCCCTCCCCACCCCGCCACGCCTCGCCCCTTCTCTACCCACCGCCACCCCGCCTCGCTTCGCCACGCCTCACCCCTCCCACGCCGCCGCTCAACCGCGCCCCCACCCCTCCCTAAATCTTCTCGCCTGTCCCCTCACCATCCCTAACAGTCCCTCCCCGCCCCGCCCCGTCGCGCCCCCCACCCCATCGCTCCGCTCCGTCACGCCGGGCCCTGCTCCGCCCTCATCCTGCCGCGCCCCGCCCCATCACGCCCCTCCGCTCGCCCCGCGCCGCCCCCACTGTCCGCTTCGAACCTCTCCGACCCGCCCTGATCCGCCCCAACTCGCCCTATCGCACCACCAAGTAGGCGGTCACCTTGCGGTCCTCACCATCGACTCCCGCGCGCTCGCCCTTCCCTCGCCCGACCTCACCCACTCACTTGCCCAGCCTTTCGCCAGCTGGACCTGAATGTCCCTTGTCAGTTCCTTCGTTCCTCCCTCAATTGTTCCTGCCTCGTCCGTTCCCTCGTTATTTCTTTCTTTACTTTTGCCAATATTTCTATACTGCGATGTTTTCTTTACTTTGATCAGTTTCTTGGACACACTATAGGGATTAAGCTTTCTGCCTTTATCCTCAGGGTTATTTTTCAAAGACATTCTTCAAAGGTGAAGACTTACTCGCGTGATCTCTGTTCATTCTTTTACTTGTTCATTCCTGTCGCCCCTTCCTATCGCTCGTTTCCCCTTCGTAGCGTTCCGTAACGCTCGTTTCTCCTGTATTTCTCTGTTGCGACTCTGCTACGTCCCTCATCATTTCTACCTTCGTCCGTTCTTCTGTTGCTCCCTTTCCTCCTCCGCTTTTTGCCAAGCCTCTTGATATTATTAACTTGATCGGTTTCTTGGACATTCTATAGAGCTTAAAACGTTTTTACTCTTATTATCAATAGAAAGACACCACTATACACCATAATACGTCCATAAGTTGTGAGGGTAATTTCTCAGAGACGAAGACCGTTGCTTTTATTCGATTCTGGGGACACTGAGAATCGAGATTTGATAAACACTGTAATTGCTGGTTTAATTTCATTCCGCCGGATCTGTTCAATTTTTCCAATAACAAAAGTATAACAATCACAAGATAACACAAGTAAACACTAATGTATTCCAAGACTATTTCCGTTCCACATTTGTATTTTCTCTTCCGAATAGTTAAGAGTTGTTGAAATTCCTTTTGTGTAATTTTTTTGTACGAAAATTGGTAAGTATGTATTATTATCAATATATTGATTAACAATAAATAAATTAAAAATTAAAATAATTGAAGAAAATTAAAAATACGTTGTATAAATGTACTGTTAAATGTTGTTAATATGTTTATTTTCCCGTTTCATACACGTTATTTCCTTAAATTTTATTCGTGGCCTACCAATTGTGATATATGTGATATAAATTTGTAATATGCTAAGAATTATTTTAGAAATAAACAACATAATTTACATAAGTGTATGTTTTTCTCAAAAACCTCTTATATCGCACTCACACTCCAAATTTCTCTACATCATTGAAAATCATCAATCTTCATCACTATTCATAGAAGTTCTGTCTCTCTAAAAGTAGTCTTAAACATTGTAACTTTGTTGGAATTTTTTATTACTACTTCGTTCCATTTAATTTAATTACCTTTCTACGATATCATCGGTTCTTAATGTCTTTTTCTTATTGGATGCCATTTATATTATTCCATGCCTTGCCCCAGGTACCCTCGTACAAAAGCAACCAAACCTCTAACCGCATCCAATCCCACCCCACGTTCCAACTAGTTCTCTTCCTCCCAAGCTTGGTCTCCCCTGCCACAACTCGGCAAGCTTTCCAGATTGCCTTCGGCCAGGAGTGAGCATTCACTCTGCTAATTAGTGCCTAGAGGAACCCAACGAAATGAACGCATTCAGAGACTTTCTAATCATGTCAGCCATGCACGTGTCTCATTTCATTAACGAACATATTTCGTTACCAGACTTATAAAAGATTTAAATTTTGCCCGCACACATGTTATAATTACGGTATGCTGACGTGAGCAGATATTTTTGCGACTGATACATATGGAGCTGTACTTTTTATATTTATTTACATGTAAAATATCTTCATACTGTCATAATTATGCTTTCGTCAAATTGTCATGCTATCATGCTGTCATAATTATCATATTTTCACCAAATCAGTTTTTTGTTCGTTAACGTAGTACCTTTTTGCTTTGAAGTCAAAAGTTTAAAAATTGAAAACGAAAATTGAGGAAATGGAATTTCAAAACAAAAATACATGTGTTTCATTAGTCTCAGGGGATGTTTTTCTGCGTGACGCATTGCAATGATATGTAACATGACTATCAATGTTCCCAATGTATCAATAGTATATTAGATACACGTACACAAAAAGTGCAATTATAGAGATTTTTCTCTCGCAGAAATAACGATTAGTTTTTTTCTTTTACCAACGTTACTCCTATTTATGTTTACAGTATAAACCTTCACGTGTCACCACTTCTAGGACACATTCGGGAAATTAAGTAAATTTTAGAAAAGAGACGTTATTGTTTATAGTAAGTAAAAGGTAAACGCATTTAAAATGTGATTTCTAAAAAAATACAATATCAGGACGCCGTGCTCCATTTCTTACCACGTATATGCAATATAATTTTGTCTCTTGAAAATATTTAGAACACTTTTTACTCAGCAATTCTCATCCTTATGGGTAAAAAGTTCTGAGAATATAAAGGTGGAGAATTCCAGCCTGTGGTGAGGCCTCCTTGGCCGCGATTCCTCGTAACTGAACCAGAGCGCTGGCGCCGGCCCCGCCAGTCTTTCTTTCGTAATTGAAAGTCGGGAAGAGATTTTTTATATGCGCAATTTCATGGTGCGCGACGAGAGGGCAGGCGGCGCGCACGCAAAGGAAATTGCGGGAGGCGTCGCGGCGGAGGCGGCGGCAGCGGAGGCGATGGTGGCGGCGAGGCAGCGGTGGCGACGGCGCGACGCGGCCGGATGCGCGAGTATTGTTCCCGGACGCTTTCAACCCCTTAGATCATTAGCTTGTGTTTTGCACATAATAATCTTGGAGGGGGCGGTGATCCACCCCCGGTGGAACATGAGATTGGCGGCGACTGACACGTCGGCTTGCACGACAACTGTAGTGTCAGTAATGATGTTACTAGTGTTGATGAAAGTACCGCACCACGTGGGTTACGGTTGTACATCCAATTTGTATGCAGAGTCAAGAAGATAATACTAGCAGTAGTATCCGTGGAGAAGGGGAAGGTAAAGATGCTGGTAGTGCATCTGTCGACCTGGAAATGTAGGAGCAGTGATGCCTGAGCTGGAGATATTGTCGACGGCTTCGACCTGAATAGTACTTGTTACGAATGTTATCAGAGATACAGTAGAAGCAGTGGTCACAGGGGCAATCGAAATGTCAGCAACGATGCCGGAGAGGAACGGAGGCGATAGTGGCCAGGGGACGGCGGTGGTGAAATTTGTGGTATTAATGATATTGATGGCAGTGGCAGTGGTGGTGGCAGAGATAGTGGTAATGGTAGAGGTAGAGGTAGTGGCAGTGGTAATGGTGGCTGTATTGATAGTGTTGGTGACACTGCTGGCGATCGAGTAGCGGCGGTGATGGTGACGGTGGTGACGGCGGAAACGTCGGAAGGTACAGAGGAGTCTGTAGTGGCGGTAGCAACGATAGTGGTACCGCTAGCAACAGACAAGTAGAAGGTCCAACCGTAGTGGCTGTGATGGTCGCGAAACGAAGGGTTGGAGGCGGCTCCCGCAGTAGCCGCAGCAATTAAGCAAAGGACCCAAGCCGATGCGGCTGCCGCCGCCGCCGCCGGCGTGGCGTGTCAAAGGCAGAGCGCGCCCGCGTCGCGCGAGGAGACAAATGACGGGCGACAGCGCCGCCGCCCGCTCCGCGGAGAGCGCTGCTTCGGCGCCTGTGGCGTTGGGAATGATGCGCGCGGCCGCGGAGGTGGCGCTGACAGTAATGGCCACAAGAATCTCCGCCTGCAGAATTTGAATAAAACAGGTCCCTAGGTTTTGGGGGCAATGCGATTCTGGAAAGCATACAACAGGAAGGCCGTAGGTGATGGCATTTTATTTAATTGAGAAGAACTGTATATTTTTTGCAAACATGATGGCAAATTACTTAGACGTTTGTCTTGGAGGACGGTATCTTCAAGATCACCTACGCAGACATGATGAGCTGCGCAGACACGATTGATACCGCAGATATGATTCCTCACTCATTAGAGTCAATTATGTAGAATGGCGTATTGGAATTAAGTTAGAGAGAAACTAATGGAAACAAGAAAACAGAATCATTGCATATATTGGACGACGGATAAAGCAGAGAGTTGGAACTGATATGTCATGTGCGAGAGATGAATGGTGAGATAAATACCTCTAAATCTTTGAATTAGGATTATGGCAAATATAGGATGTAAAATGGTAAAATTCAGTGTCTTTAAATGATTTTGTGTATTTTTAATTTTATTCTAATAATGTTTCAACCAAAATTTTTAAACATAGGATCTTTTATAATTAAACCTTATTTTAAAATGCTGTAATAATGTTATACTTTATAATGCTTAATGTTAATAATATTACTTTGCAATAATGTTATAAAACTAACTGTTGAAATTGAGTTAGCCGTACTTTTCCCCATAGCTCTAACATACAAGCAAACAATTTAAAGTTTTAGTTTCACTGTTTGCCCTTTTCATACTCGTGATACTTCTGAGTAGCGTCGTGTAATTCTGAGTAGCTAGAAAGAGCATCACGAATTGTTTCTGGAATGCTATGTGAACAATCCACACATGTGCATATCACGCACGATGTTTTCACCAAAACATTTGCAGGAAAATCACGAATATTCCAACGGAAAACAAGCAATTGGAATGAAGGCGATTTAATTTAAATATAAAATCCAGATATGTATATCTCATTAGTGTGTGAAATTAGAGCGCAATTCATAAATTCACACTCACGTAAAATCGGTTTCATTCAGAGAATAAGAAAAGCACCATGAACCTTGAACTTCCGGTAATAGACCGTGCGGTTGTGTTTCCGACACCGAGCGCCGCACGTCCGTGCGCTGTTGCCACGCAGCGGCGTCGTGCGGACGAGACGCTGGCCCGCGGCCTCTGCCACCCGTGAAAAACGCCGCACGGGCGCGCATCATAAATTCAAATATAACGTAATTAACTTCGCATAACGCGGAGGCACGTGCGGGCGGGCAACGTGGGCGGGGCCGCCGCGCCGCGTCGCGCCGTGCAGCCCCACTGCAGCTGCCGCGGCTCACGGGGTGCTAGCGCTCACACGCTCCCGACCACGCCCACCCCCGCGCGTGGGCGGAATATTCACCTCGCCGTCCACCGCAGCCGGCCCCGCCCCTCCCCTCCCCTCGCCAGCTGCACCGTCTCACGGCGCGTGCAGCGACAGGAATGCGGCCGTGTGTCGCGTGCGAACTTGCAGATGGGTCGGCGGAGCTCTGTAATTATTCCGCGCTGAGAATATTCAACTAGATCTCCATTCTTAATCAGCAGACCGTAGCTTTTTTTAAAAATTTGTATTATATTATTCATTATTAACTTCAATTTTCATTTTGATTTTTATCATCCATCAAGAGACGAACACGCAGTTGAAACGTAGCTAAGATTTGTAATTATTTGTAGGAGATAAACTTTAACTTTTCGCAGTCCTATTTGTCAGAAATAATTCGCAACGGGAATAAATAACACTGCAGTGAATGGCGGAGACCTTCACAATCGGAATGAATTTTTGCCAGGACGATGAGCCAGGGAGTCTGGATAGTTCTCGCGTTCCTACTGTAAATGGACTGCCGAAACATTACTTTTTATAACAACCTAGAAATTCAGGGCGGTTATTAATGGCTCCATACAAATATTCTCCAAAGCTTTCTTCTTTTTCAACCTACTGTTTTAGAAAGTTTCAATTTATTTTCTACAAGAAAGATTTCTTTAAAATGTTGGAATTGAATTTTCGTTTTGTTAATTTTTTCACTTATCTGAAAATAATCGTTTAAAAATAGTTACAGGAAATTACAATCCGATCAAAAAGGTTTCAATGCATCCACAGAATCCAAATATATATAAAACAACACTATCGTTGTTGACAGGTCATGGATGATTTTTCAATTTTCGAAAAAATTGTTTTTCAAAAACGAAAATAATAGTGACATCAATAATTGTCAACATGTGTAACTTCAAAAAAATATTAACAATATTTTGGATATGATGAAACATTTTTCATGCTAACTTTGTACTATGTCATGTTGCAAGAACGAGAACTCTATTGTCTACAAAACTTCAAATTCTGTCAGAAGACAGCTTTTATTTACAACGTTTTGAAGCTGTTTCTGAATTCAAAGCTTTCCTAAAACCTGTTGTTTATCAAATTACTTATTTTGCTTATCTTATTCAGGATAAAATCCTACCCTCAGTTTGTGTACATTTTATCGATTTGAATATCGAGAAAAAGACCACTACAACCGTTAACAAGAATTAGCCAAATGTGAA
Organism: Acheta domesticus; assembly: GCA_031308135.1. Taxonomy (NCBI): domain Eukaryota; kingdom Metazoa; phylum Arthropoda; class Insecta; order Orthoptera; family Gryllidae; genus Acheta; species Acheta domesticus. The sequence continues at coordinate 56,164,166 of JAHLJT010004567.1, forward strand.
CTCAGCATGAAAACTACTGTCAACGAAAGAATATGCAAGAAAATGGTTTTGTAACCATTTTTCTGTTTGTTGCTATATTTTAAAATCGCATTAATCCAAGCTAAAAGATTTCTCAAATAATCATCTCGATGCCTTTGGAAACTCTATAAATAGGCTGACACAGTCCACTGACACCCTTCAGGCCTTCTTCAGTCACCCTACATACATTTTCATACCAACTCCAAATGTATTCCATACAAACCCACACATTCTGTACTACTCCCTTCACAGTAGGAATTATCCAGCTTCCCTGATCCTCAATCTGGCGAAACTTTGTTCCGAGTCTGAAAGTCTCCGCCATTCACTGCAGTGTTATTTATTCGCGTCGCGCGTTCTTCGCATCGTTTAACCAGCGCCCGCTTTGTGCAGTACTTTATTAGTTCTTCGCGATAGCGTGGCGTTACCACACAATGAGATTTCGGGTACCTGCCGAACACCGGTGCATATGAAGTTGTCTCACAATGAGATTGGCCATGTCATGCGTGTAACTTCGTTGTATGAAATTCTCAACATCGCTAGGTCAAAAAGTTATCACCTTAGACCCCTCTACATGCCCTAAAAGTATGATATAACAATTATTCTGAGACACTCTGTATTCCTCAATTACAGTAATCTCAGCTTGTAGGAGAAGACTCACCCAAAGAAAATTCCAGAATCCTTTGGAGCTCTTAGAAATGGACACAGTTTACAGCCCACCCTTAAGGCCTTCCTCGGACACCCAATTAAGATTTTCATACCAAACACTGAATGTGTTCCGTACTCCGTACAATCTACGCCAGTCCTTTCACAGTCGGAACGTAAGAACGATCCAACCTCCCTGCCTCATCTTTCCGGCGAAACTTCGTTCCGAGCGTGAAGGTCCCCGCCATTCACGGCGGAGTTATTCGCGTGGCGCGTTCTTCGCGTCGTTTAACCAGCGCCGCTTTATGCCGTGCTTTATTAGCTCTTGGCGGCGTTGCGAGCGGCGGCCGCGCGAGCGCGCTGCGACCGCCGGCGCCGCGCGCGCGCTGTTATGTGAACAGGTGCCATCCATTAGGTGCGCCGCCACGTGGAGCTGAAAGCGCGGCCAGCGCCGCCCGTTTCTGGGTCACGCCCTCTTACTTATGAATGCGCTCGCTAATTGGGACAGTGCCGCAATGTAGGTCAATGATCCTGAAATGAAGGATTTGTTCGTGGTTTGGGGAAGACAGAGTGGGCTCCGCTTGCATTTCCTGATTTGATGCTGGTATAGGTTATAAATATTGCTATGTTTGACTTGTTTCTGTTGTGAATAATCGCAGGGTTCATAGATATCCTCATAAAATTAACTTTTAAGATATATTTTTGAATATTATTAGCTCAGTTACTATTATCTATTTACCTTGAATACCATAATACTAGTGTGTTGAAATTAAATTGTAATTAAACTGTAGAGCTTGAGCTTGTCGTTATCTATTGGTCAGCACACTTGCTTTCCTGAAAGTGCAATTCTAGGTTCCATTTCCAGCGATGGCTTCCAATAATTAATGTTTAACCCATTTATTCCCACTGCCCCATTATTGGGGCGGTTCACTTTATTATATATTTAGAGTTATTAGAATTTCATTTCAACAAAATTTTATAATGAAGTGATTGAGGTTGGCAATATGTAACGCATCAACGGTCGATACACGTTTTTATTTCATTCTAACCGTTTCTAGTGCACGGCAAAGATCACAGTTTTTCGAAGTTATGGCTTCAAATAAAAGGTGAGTCCTTCTTTTCGCCTTAGTTTTTGAATATTCTGATAATACGATTTTACCTCCTTCTCATATACATTCTCAACATATCTGTATAAGAAAATTGCGAAAAACTTGTGTGTGAGCAAAATAACATCAGTGTAAACAATACTGCCCCAATAGTGGGGCGGTGGGAATAATTGGGTAGGGGTTTGTTTATTTCGTTGTTGGTACAATATAGCTAATTATTACTCACATTATCATAAATATTCATAATATTCGGGTTTATTTACTATGATTGGTCAGGCGTGAATCACATAACCTTACTTTTCTTGACTTACAGTCTTACGGTGCACGAAATTGCATCGATACTTGAAGACGACAATGATTTTTTGAGCGGAAATGTATATATTCAACCTCCTGAAAATCATTTGTTGTCAGATGGTGATAGTGTAGACGAGGATAAAAATGCTTCTGTAAATAGTTTGAGCGGCAATCAGTTGCGTGGTCATGCAGAGCTAGTTGCAAAAAAACTTGATAAAGAGACTGGTTGTGTCATGGATGTTGAAATAGGTACACCAGGGGATACCTGCGAAACAAATGACTGTACAGATAATAGTAAGGAAAAGGTCCATTTGCCTTCTGTTAGGATGTGGTCAAATACTGATGTTTCGTATGCTTCTGAATTATGCTGGGAACAACCAGAGTGGTTAAGTGATAATTATACTCCAGTAGAGCTCTTTGAAAAATTTTATGATAATGAAGTATTACAGCTCATTGTAGACAGCTGTAACAATTTTGCATTGCAACAGGGAAATAACAAATATAGAATAAATGAAAATGATGTAAAAGTTTTCTTAGCTATCCTTCTTTTGAGTGGTTATTGTTCAGTGCCCAGATACAGGATGTACTGGGAAACCTCTGAAGACACTCACAATGCTGCTATTTGTAAAGCTATGTCTAGAAACAAATTTGAAGACATGTTAAAATATTAACATGTGTGTGATAATTTGAATTTGGATGCAACTGATAATTTCGCAAAAGTGCGACCCCTTTGGTCATTATTGAATCAAAGATGGCTAACATTTTTTCCAGGAGATGCTAATTTATGTGTTGACGAAGCAATGGTGCCATATTATGGTCGCCATGGTGCTAAGCAACATCTTTACGGTAAACCAATTCGCTTTGGATACAAAGTCACAAATAACACCTACCCTTTCATTTCCACCGCCCCAATAATGGGGCGGCATGTTTCGTCCAAAAGCATAACCGAAATTACCAAATATTGATAAAAACATATTTATCTCCTTATTATAATAAACATATGTAATAATAATTGTGTAATTTTCAAAACAAATAATTGTGGGAATAAATGGGTTAAACATCCTCCCCAGTGTTCACATTGCAACTGAGATATATATAAATTGAATTACAGTGAAATTCGATTATGAGGTAGTGGGATATGCCTGATATGTTAGCAACATAAATTTATGTAATTCACCGGACAAGTTTTTCGCTATGATAAAAAGGTAATAGGAAACAATTAGTACAAAAATTCCAAATCGTAAAAATTGTATTCATAACCTATTTTTCTAGCATTTCATATGTTATATTAAGAAAGTCCTTTTTGTTTCTCTTTGACGTCTTCAATTTTATTACATACTCTTGGAACAGAAGCAATGTACTTGTACTTGAAAAACGACCATTATTGTCATGTCTTATTAATAAAGCGTAAAAATAGAGCATTTCTATATTTTAAGCACTTTCAATTAACTAAAATAATGTTAGACCTTAACATTATAACCTATCAGTCTCTCCAATTACGCGTCAACATCACCATTAAAATTATTCCGATGCATCATTTCCGGGAATTCTGAATCCACTCCGTGGCGGAGTCCGTCCGGTCTTGTTCATGTCGCTGGCGCTAACCTCGTGATGACAGGCGGCGCATAAATTTGGCTTCCGCTCCTCTTTTGAGGTCGTGCGCAGGCATTTCACGTCGTAATTGAAAAGAATAGCGGCGGCGGTGGCGGTGGCGGTGGCGGCGGCGGTGGGGGCGGTGGAGGCGGCAGCGTCTCCGGTTGTCGGTCCGTCTCGCCAGGCGCGACGTGGCGGAGCTGCGAGGAATTCGCTTTATGGGAGCTAATTAGAAAGAACGCCGGGTCTCGCGCCGCGAGTTGGCGACTTTGCCGTGTATCCGCCCGCGTCCTCCCCGGACATCCTTTGCCTTTCTTTGCGTTTGCTGTTCGTCTCCTTTTTTGGCGGCGCACTTTGCATCCTTTTTTTTAACGTGTTCTTGGGAAGGCGTCACATTGGAGACGTTTCAAATTACTGATGAACATGATGCTCTGGTAGTCTGACGAATGTGGTGTGATGACGAATGTGGTGTTAATGACACACGTCAAATACTCAATGACCACAAAAATAGTGAGCTTGTGCAGAAATATTTCCTACGTACCTGACTTCTATTTTTAAATAAGAGTACTTGTAGTGACAATTTTATCCTTGTAAGTAAAACTGCATTTAAAAATCCGATTATCAATGGCGAATGTTACATCCACTTTACTACAAATCGCAATATTTCAGAGAAATTGCACCACTGCGTCTGCTTCAACCATTAATCACGTTTTCCTGGAAATTCCTCTAAATATATCCTGCTTCAGTTTGCCCGAATGCTCTCTGTTTCACTGTGATTATTGTTCGTCTATTTATCTGCACCCCGATTACACACATAACATATACTCTCCCTTATTTCGGTAAAATGTGCCAAATGGCGATCATAACAGTAGCGCATGTGTGTGTGATGTTTGTGTACTGATAGTACTGCTTGGACAGAGGTCGTGAAAGTGAAAACAACAAAACGAAGTTGAGTTACAGAAAAAATTGTTTTCTGTCATGTGAATATTTCTTGAAGTTTTCTTTCCTTCGCCTTTATCTGTAATATCCAAATTGTGACGAATGATTCGTTTTTCTATTTTCTGTCACGTCTTTTTTTCTTCGTTAAGTATAGATATCTCTTTCGTCGCTTTTGCCTTCTGTCTGCAAATTCATTTTCCCATCTCTCTCATCCTCTGTTTACTTTCTTTCATCACTTCCAACCCCACTTTCAAACGCTGTACCTTCCCGCACTCCGCTCTGCACAGCGTCCGCGGCAATTCCCTCTCTCCTGCCAGCCTTCCTCCCCCTCGCCGCTTTCTGGTCCGCGTCCCTCGCGGGCGACTGCTCCTTTTCCGCTCCGCCCCCTCCCCGCCCCCTCCGCCGCGCCCCGCTGCTTGCGCGACCTCCGCCAGCCCGTCCGCGTCGCTGGAAACCGCCGTGTTGTTAGTCGCAAAAAGCTTCGCCGGTGTGTATTCAATTTAGCGCAGAAAGCGCACGAAAGATTGGTGGCCGCAATTGGAGGCCTGGGACGGCGCAGGCGGGGACGAGAGCGGCGGGGACGCCATTGTGGGATGACGAATGCGCTCGGCGACGCCCCGGGTCTGCGAGGGCAGTGGGGGGGAAGGGCTCCGGAAGGGAAGGCGCGGAGAGCGGAAGGCCCTCGGCGGAGGAGAGGCGGTGGCGGCGGAAGATGCGATGGGAGGAGCAGTACAAGTGGCTGTGGAAGAGGCGCAAGTGGAGACTGGCAACGGCAGAGGTGGGAGAGTGGCGACGCCAAGTAGGAAAGCGATTGCGGTGTCGGCTACGATGACGGGTGCGATGACGTGTGCAATGTGAAGTGCGATGTCAAGTGAAATGTCCGTTGAGATGCCGAGAAATGTTGAATGTGATTTATGCAAGGCCGGGTACGATATCGGGTGCTATGTTGGGTGAGATCTCGGATGCGAGGTCAGGTGAGATGTCAGATGCGAGGTCAGGTGTGATGTCGGGTGCAATGTCGGGCGTGATGTCGTGCGTTATGTTAGATGTGATGTCGGGTGTAATGTCTGCGATGCCAGGTTCGATATCGGGTGTAATTCAGTTGCAATGTGAGGAGAGATTTCGATTTCGGGTGCTATGATGGGGTCAGGGGTACTATCTTGAGATGTGATGTGGTGCAGGGACAGCGAAAAACATCATAAATGTGATGAATGATGCGATGAAAATTTAGCGGTTAAAAATAAATCAGGATGGAAATGGAGAGGCTGCTAAAACAGATCTTTGAAAGGAGATGTGGAGCCCTTGCAATCGGGCAATAGTGCGTTTATCGAACGAGACCTCTGTGGTGGAGGAGGTAAACATGATGATGACGTTAAGACATCTGAGGAAAAGTTGACGCGAGGGAGGTAGAGATAAAGGTGATGTGTGGGTGATGGCAAGAGAGGAGAAGCGATATTTCTGCTGAAGGGGAAGGCGACGTCCAGAATCGTCTGCTGGTGAAAGACGCTTCTTTTTTCGGATCTTCACGAGATTGGTTTGAGACACTTGAAGACGCAACCTATCATGTGAAGCATTCGCCGGCTACAGAAAATGCTTAACTGATTTGAGCTTTCAAAAATGTTTTCTATAATAGGATACAATTACAGTATGTGTAAAATTTCTTGTTTTCGGGTACCTAAAATCGAAAATAAATAAAGTCGTGCATTTAATACTTTACTTCAACTCTCGCCGTATTCGTTACATCTTCAATATAACATGCGTAACTATTGTCATTGTTACATGGTTTAAAAATGTCTTAAATATGCACCAATGTTAAGATTGCCCCAAATCATTGACAAATATTGTTTTAGTCTTTTCAGCTAACAAAAATGTAATATACTTTATTAAAATGTTGTTTCAACTCTTGTATTTCTAACATATTGTTCAGATTGTAAATAATTCTATCAAAAATATAAATCATCCCAACATTTAGGTTCTTGTCGGATAATGTGTTGAGATCGAATATGTATTAAATATGTATTCCATGAGCAAGAATAATGGAACCAGATAATGTAAGTGCATAAACATTTAGTTTAACTTTCGAATTTATTTCACTTTATTTAATTTTTATTCAGACTCCTTAAGCCCGCAATTTTTGTGTGAAAATATTGGAAATTAATATTATGCCAAATCGGGGTTAGATACACAAAAATCCATGCAAATTTCATTCATTAAAATCACGCTTTTTCACAACGTTCTTCTGGCAAAATAAAATATTACACCCTAGTTCAAAAATCACAAACGCTAGTCTCATGTGTCTCTTGAACTTGTCTATTGTGTTTGGCCCAGTGTTGCAGAACTGTAAGTGGTGCGCCCTCGGAGGACGGAATAAGGAGCACGCACGGCGTTGGTGGTGGCGGCGTGAGTGCAGGGCGGGGCTGCCCGTCGTACGACGTCGTAAGACCACACAACAAACAGCTCCGCCCGCCATCAGACTCCGGAGCCAGAGACCTTCAGGCGACGCTCAACCTAGCGCTCGGCCCAGCGCCCTCCAGTGCCGGCACTGGCAGTTTCCTTGCCGCCTTTGGCCTTGCTTTCATTCCCGATCCTCTTCCTCGGACCATTTCACCAACACTAGCCGTGAAGCACCACTATTCCTCAAAATGCTCAACGCCACACTAGCAGCGCCACACCCATTGCCCCTCACGGCCAGCGCCACCACACTCCCAGAGCCACGCTACTAGCGCTACAGCCACGCTCCCAGCGCCACACTACCAGCGTCGCGCTTCTTGCACTGCAGCGCCAGTAGCGCCAGCCCATTACTCGTATTATGATCCCATCACTTGTATGACACAAATTGCAGCACAATGCTCCAAATGTCATCCCAGCTCGAACTTCCGCGTCCAACTTCACTTTAATGAGTCTCTTTACCTATCCCTGTTCTGTCCCTGAATAGCCGCAATTGATATTATTTGCTCTGTCAGGTACCATGCAAGGCACACTTCACCCTGCATCATTCTTAACGTTCATGTCCGTAGTTGCAAAGCCACGTTTGTTATAAATTTTCTATTGTTTCTTTTTTTTATTCTATATTGAAATTATTTATCTACTCATATTGCTCTTGCATTTTTTATTATTAAAATTAATATTTACTAACCGTCTAATATTGTACCTGCTATTTTAATTTTCCCCGCACTTAGATTCAGTGATATTTCATCCTTTACTCATTCCATTGACGCATTATCACCAACCCTTCTTCCATGATATATTCCCATTGATATTCATTACGCGTCTCTCCTCTATTATCGTCAAGCTGCCACCGTTCGTTTAGCGCTCTCCGCCAGACTAACTTCTACGAATCCTAGTTCGCCTCTTGTACTCGCCTGCCCCCGCCCGCTACCGCAACCAAGCCCAGAGTCCTCCTGTCGCTTCCCTCAACCTTCACAGCACCTGTACCGGCCGACCTGAAGCGGGGGCGCCGCGACCCTTGTTCACCGCACGACTGTATATCTCAGCAAACTCACGACCGCTCCTCACCGCCATACACGTCTTCTCCTCGCAACCTCCAAAGCAACCTCGTCTCGTCTGGTCGGAGTGTCTGGCGCGCGGCAACTACCTCCGCGATGGTCGTATACACGCCGGCCCCTCCCACAGAGAAGAGCGCTCCGCTCTGTCCCTGAATAGCCGTAATTTACGTCAACAAAAACTCGCATCGCGCGGATTAAAGGCAGTATCATTTACTGCAGATATTTAGTTTATCATTTCACCGATAAATAGTGTGAAAAGGATTTTAATTTGCGCGCCGCTACGTAAAAACGCCGATAAAATATTCAATTTCGGGATTACGCGCGCGCTCTTTACGTCCGCCTCTTCGCCAGACGCCGCAGCAGCTCGTTAGAGGGCGCATAAAGCGCTTTGCGACTGAGACTGCCACGCCCACTCCCCCATCCCCCTCCCCTCGCCCCAGCTCCCTCCCCCGCTGCTGCAATGGCCGCCACCACAGCTTTCGTCTAACCCCTGACTCGCAACCCCCTACCACATCTTGGTGATGTACGCAAGTTTTAGATGTGCTTCTGGACATGTGAATAGAATATGTGTATTAGTTCTGTCGTGTTCGTGAAAGGTAAAATATGACTTTATCTACTGAAGAAGTGAAAAGATACGCGCTTCACGTGAGTTTTGTAATTTCTATGAAAATTGTTTAAGTATGATCACAAGTGAGTACTCTAACCCGTATAAACAGTTGCTCATCTCCGGTTTTATTTTAGAATCTTTTTGTCCATTTCTATTCATTCTAATGAATCGTCATTCACATCTCATGAAGTATTGTCGATAACAATTGCGGTCCCTGCTGCAAGCGAATCGTGGCCTTAATTGAAAAATAGTTAATAATTTTTGTTAGTTTATTGAAATACAGTTTAATACACTTGAGTTCTCGGATGTGGAGTGCTCAGAAGTATACAGACATTTATAATTTTAATAGCTGCTGTGTTTTGTGATGTTATAGAAAAGTGGATTAGAGAGCATAAAACGTTTAAAAACGTGTTCGAATTTTGTTGACATAATTTCATAAAGCTCATAATATTTTTGTATTCTTTAAATATTCTGCAAAATCCCTTGGACTATAAAAGAAAATAAATCGAATATGTAAGACTTATTTCACATTTTTTACAATTTTCAATTGTAACGTCAAAACATTTTCTATACTTATCAAATGATCACTTAACGACAAAATATTTAATGAAATTCAATTGGCGCACAGGTATCAAGGAAGTAACAACTAAAAGAAGTCCCGCATATTGCGGTAAGATTAACATGATAATAATTCTATGGAAGTTACAAAGTCTGTAACACGTAAAATGTTTATGACAGCGACATTTACAAATATTACTGTCTCAATAGTACATGATTAAAATATCATAACTTCTCATTTTTCATATTAAATTAGGTCGTATTTGTTGTAGAACATAGTTCAACATGTTGTTATAAATCAGTGTCATTTGTACTGTAAACCATCAATCTTTTCACTCTTAATTCACTTGGTTCATATAATCCAAATCGCAACGTAATTTTACGACGAAATTCATGTCATCAAACATCCCTGTCACAACGAAATTTCAATTCTAGTACCTCATCAACAAAAAACTGATAATTTATCATCAAATATCTCATTATTTATCAATTTAATATTGAAGAGCTAAAATATATCTACATTAAAAGTAAAAATATCCCTTAGTGTTTCCTGCATATTCGCGTTAAGAAAGCTATCAAATATTATTAACTTTCTACACGAAAGGCATCTGTAAATATTTTGTTAACTGATAGGATTAAAAATGTATCTAATATTACTTATTTATAGTCTTAATCGTATAGCCTTCACTTACCAGAGTTTGCCTCAGCTAATACGAATATAAACGTGTCTGAAATAGTATTGTGCATTAACACGGAGATATTGGATTTACATGTTACGTAATATCCCACCATGCGTATGGACCGCAGCGCTGTATTGGGTCGCGGTCCTCCCACCGCCCAATGAGCTTCCGGTGCGGCGTCAGACCCTCCCCTCCCCTCTCCCCCTCCCCGACCGCACGTGGGCGGCCACAGAAGGGTTCCGGTGGCTGTAAGAGCCCGAGATGGACCAAGGACCGGAACGAGCCGAGGTATATTGGAGGGCGACGCTGGCAGGTCCGGGGAGGGGGAGGGGGCGAGAGGGAGGGGAAGAGAGCTGCGCCTGCCTGGGAGATTGAGCGGACGCTCCGCAAACGGGACCTCTCTGCCAGTGTTGCCACTGCAGCTGACTCATCCGCAAAGCGTGTCCTTGATCCGTCACGGTCCTTGATGTCGCAATCACAGCATCCCAAATAAGTTTGAGACTAAGCACGAATTGACGAACGCACTGAATGTTGAAGGAATGAAGAAATATTATGGTAATGTTTTAAAATGTAAGAGCTGACGATTTCCAAAAAAATTAAAATTACAGAAATGCACCTGCGTAATACTGAACATCTGAATATCATTAAAGTGACAAACATTTCTCTCAATAGTGTTACCAAAATCTATCATAGTTACAAAAATATAAAGTTTGAACATTGATTTGCTGGGATGCACATGCAGTGATAAAATAAATCCTATTTTTAAAGTTAGAAAAATTCATTTTAAACGTGAAGAATAAGACAAACTTACAGGCAACTCATTCATACGAAATATAAGTAGAATAGATGTAATCTAGCTGTAGCTGTAGCTAAAAAGGAGCCACTTGGTCTTCCTGAAGAAACGTTTGTTTGAAAAAGGAATTTACGTACCGTCAAATAAGTACGAGAAATAAAAATAGCGCCAAACATTTTAGTTTCTAAATTCTGCAAATTATAACTGATAAATTTAAATTATTCACTTCAAGAAAAGGTAGGTAGCACCAGCAAGTGCAATTTTATTGCTTTTATGAAAAGTAACTTGTAGCAGTTTTATAAATTTGCGAATAACAATATTCTGAAAATTAGAAAGGGAAATTTCTAGCTCTTTTGAAATGTCAATTCAAGAAACAATTTTTCAGATGTCAATACGATTTAATGAAAAGTTCAATCATATGCCCAACAACACAACGAATTGACTTGTGTTGTGTACAATATGTTTCTGCAACAAAAGATAAATTATGCCTAATATGAATATATTACGCTAAGAAAATTTGGCGGATTTGTACGATTTATAAGGCATCATCAACATTAAACCTCGTGAACGTGCGACGACTGGATAGGGAATTACTTTGAAGAGGATCATTGTATAGATTTAAGAGGATAAAATTAGAAATGTGCGTTTCATTACGTAGAGAAATCAACAGGTTTGTGCTAATAGGTCCGCAACTAACACTACAGCAATCCGTGGTACCATCGTGCATGAATCTAAAACTCTGCGACCTAGACCGTTCAAGCCTGGCTTTTGCGTTCCTCAAAGGTCAGAAGTTTCTTTTCTAATGTCATGGTCTACATTTTTGACATTCTATTACATTTTTGGAGATTAAGCTCATTTCAAACACTCCCCCTCTATTGAAAATTTCACCATCTCAAAAAGTGCGTAAAATTAAATTGTCTGTTTGACATTCCGTACGCTTTAATCGCGCGCGTTCCTATTCGTAATTTCTTTGTTAATGAATCGTCACACTGTTTACCCACAGACAATTCTGAGCCCATTTGATGTAACACACAGCTCAAGACCTGACCGTTTGAGGTTGAGTGGAAGTATGAAGTTATTTTCACTCTTAAAACAATGATTTAAAGCAAGCGGAGTGCTGGAACGGACCCATCAAGTATTTTTACGTGTCCATGCCCCACGGCGCATTACAATCTAATAGGAGCTAATTAAAACACAACACTGCGAGAAGAAAGCGTTTCCTCCGAACAGCACCGCCGCCACTTAAATACAAGCGTTTAACTTCATTGTAATTACTCTCCTCCAGACGGCGCGCGCATCTGAGGCTCCTCTCATCTGGCAACGCTGCCGAACGTTTGGCCCGAGAGCGTCGATGGGAGTCACCCGACTGACGGGCGCGGGCGGGCCAGCGGACAGGCCGGGGGAGGGGACGAGGCGGGACGGGGTGGGACCGGGGGACGGGGGGACGGGGCGGGGCCGGGTCAGAGAAGCGGGCAACGGGCGCGTGGATCGGCGGGCAGGCGGGCGGGCCGACGGACGGCGGGCGAGCGGATGAGAGGGTGGAGCGGCGGTTGGCGATCCCCTGGGTGATCGAAGGAGAGATGGCCAACGGGCGGGTCAGCGGAGAAGGGTTGGGTGCTGTGAGGAAGAAGAGGGGAAGGGTGACTAGGTAGGGGGAACGAAGCAGCGATGAAAAATATACGGAGGGGAATATAACAATTAAGATGAAAAGGAAAAGTGATAAAAATTGAGAAGAATAGATGAAAGGTGGGGAACAAAAAGGAAGAAATATTACAGATGAGAAAAGTAATGGTAAATGTAAGAAAATATTGAGATGTATGGGAAAATAATAGGAGAGCAAAGACAAGAAAAGCCTACGAAAATATAAGAGTACCCTATGTCGAAGAAGCAGGTGTGGTGCGAAGGTGACGCATAAATGGATAGGATTCATAAATGAAGTAAAAGAAGAGAAAGGCAGTGGCGTTGGCAGAGGCGAAGGGGGGAGGGGGGGAGGGGAGGGGGAGGGGGAGGAAGTGTGCGGAGGTGGGCGTGGCGAGGGAAGGAGCCGGCCGGCTTGCCGTCCGCTGGGCGCAGTCCGTCGGCGTTATTAGTTCCGCCAGTGGCCGGTGGTTGCGCTTCGGCCTCATCCGACGTCGACCCCGCCCCCCTCCCGCCTTCCCCGCCCCTTCCCTAGCCCTCCTCATCCCCGCCGGGATCAGAGCTGACCGAGGCAGAGTGGTTATTTCGAGAGCTCGCTCGCTCCAGAACCCTCTCCCCGCAGGTCACACTTATTTTCTCTTTTATCAACGGCTAATGCAGGGCTTGTGATCACGAGCGTGCATAATGAAGTACCGCTCCATATCACATGTCACATTTTCATCTTTGTCAGTAGTAGTTGGCTGTACCAAAAACGATGTTTTGCGCGTTTCTGGCGGTTGAGCTGGCTCTTTTAAACTTACGGAACGTTTTACCGCAACATTTGCCTATCCCTAATTTTATTCTGTTTTCGTTAGACTACTTCACAATACTTGAGAAGAATTTTACATGAACGAAAAGTTAAATAATGTTAAGATATCTTTTGAGATTTGATATAAAGTAATATTTTAGAATTCGACGCGATAATATTTATTTACGATAGAAGTGTGAAGAAAAGAGAGTAGAAAAGTGATGCTATAATATGTTCTTAATATACTTTAAATGTACTTTAAAGAAAAGGTGAACATTTGTAAATCTTGAAAAGAATAATCAAGATAGTAAATACTAAAAGCAAGTTATAGTATTCCGGAGGAGGAGGAGGAGTGTGGCAGTAACACACCGGTCAAGAACTCCTCGGTGAACATTTGAAACGGCTTCAATGGAAGGAATTATATAATTGGAACATTTACAGTTGTAGTAGGAAAGTATCTGTTGAAACTGATAAGTTTTTGTTTGGAGCATATAAAGTTTACGACTTTGGTTCAATTTTCTTGCTCAAATCTTTCACATTTCATAATTGGATGATGTGCTATGTAGATTGAATCATGAGGTCTTGAGTCATCGCCTTCGAACCACTTTCAGCGATTTCAGACACTTTACAAAGAAAAGTAAAACAACCTGACATTGCTAATGGAATCACCACATCCTTTTCTTTCATTTATGCAAAGCATATGTGCGTAAAAGCTCATTTGCTGAGAAAAATAAGCATAGTACCATGTGTAAAAAGACAAATGCAAAAGTATATCATGTTTCACCAATTCTAAATCTGCATTTATTGACACAATTACCTTTATATTTTAAAAGATTAATACCTCCAAGAATTTAAACAGCACGGTTTTTGATATTGTGTTTGTAAACAACTCATATATTTTATATATTCAACACTATGTTATTGCAGTATTTGTAAAAAACGTTTTGTTAACATTTTAAATTTATTTCAGTGATGTATGAAAGAATTGTGTTAGCTGTTCTTCAGCACGTGCGGTACTTCTTTTTCAAGAACCACTTTGTCTGGTTTTGTCCAGCAGCATTTTAGTTGCTGCAGAACACTCGTTAAGTATTAAGTTTCAAGAATAGCACTTCCATTAGAAGGCACAGGAGGAGGTTAATGACGTTTGTCGTATCCTCCAGCAGTAGTGTATATTAATTCATGGGTTGTTATATCAGTTTTGTTTTAATAAAAAACGCTAGTAAATCTAGAAAGACAATTTTTAATAAGTAATTCTTACACATATCAATTAAATACCTGATACTTCGTGGCTAGGCCGAAGACCTTTAAAATATTACAACACATCCAACCACATTTTAATCTTTAGAACTCTGGTATTCACATCAAATGATCTCTACTTTGCCTCAAAGCCAAGGAAAGAGACCATTAGTTACAACTCAGAAAAATACCCCTGAAAGAGGAAAAATCTGCCGTCATAAGACTATTACATGCTAATCTACCAAACTGTGTCTAAACTATTGATTTCCTCGCGCGGACGTCAGGCATTCTCCTTCCAATCTTTAAACTCCTCAACAACTAAAATCAAACAGTGCCACTAAATATCGTCCGCACTTTAGCGTTTACTTTTCGAACACTCACTCCTACGTGCCTCATAACCTGCTTATTTATTGTATAGTTTACTTCTTTATTTATCGATTTACTTACTTATTACTTAATGACTTATTTACTTACGTATTACTTAATGACTTATTTACTTATCAATTTACTAACTTAACTTAATTACTAGTTAAATTATTTTATTACTTATTTACTTCCTCTCCAGTAGACTCCGTTCATACTAAACAGTTTTCTTCTTCCACTCCCTAATTTTCGTTTCCATAATGGTTCTAACCTTTAGAAATGTTTTTAACTCTTTCGTGAAATGAGACCTACCATCTAATGTGTTCTGTGCGAGCGTTACGTTTCTATGTCAGAAGTAGGAGTTCTCCATTCCCATCCATTTACATCTCCATGTTTCGGCAGCACAGTAATTTAAAATGATGTGGATCCAATCTTCCTATCACCGCAATGTACACATATGTCATTGATATTCCAATCTTTCAATCTACGTTGCATCCACCCCAAACCTTAAACTATCCCCCCTTTCGCCCCTTCTAAGTGTGTGCACGTAACCTTTGCAACCCCGAACCGAACTCATGTGAATTTGTACAACTAGAGAACGTTTTTAGACTGTTGCTGCCAGGATATCTTGCCTTTTAAAATCCGAAAGTCTTTCAGAAATTAGTTTTCTATCACCGCCCTTTCTCCTGGAAATCGGTATTGTAGCGAACACTGATTCTGTTCACAGTAAATAAAATATAATTGTTAATGCTTTCAACAGTAATACAATAAATTGTTTAAAACATTTTGCACTTAGGGATCCTTTACATATTTATCAATTTTACTACACCTCTGCTAGTCAGAAGTCTCAAGTCAGAATATGTTCTGCATTGGAAAATTTCAATCAAGTAGTTTGTGCTAAATTATTTTTCAATTATATACGGTCTTGCCGCGCACGTTAGTCTACAACTTTGATCATTTTTGCATTACCGTTATGTGCCATTAAATATCTTTTTATATTTTGTCAAAAGGTGTGTTCGAAGGGTTCCTAAATGACATGGGAGGAAAAGGCGGACCTCATTCTCACCCCTATTCCCCGGTCGCAAAGCAGGTGAAACCAGCTCCGCTCTCACCCGACGCTTGCCGGCACCGCAAGTAACAGAGGGCGCTCGCCCTGACGAGCATGAGCAACCGGCGGCGGCGGCGGCGAAGGCGGCGGTGGAGGCGTGGGTGGCGCGAGGCTAGAGGGGGCGGTCTCGACTCTTCCGCCGTTATTAATCCGGCATCATCAGCGTCAGCAACGCTGCTATCTGGCGGGGCACGCCGAAAGCCGATTTCGCCGCGCGCCGAGCCGCCCGCCCGCCCGCGGATTTGGCAAAGGAGCACACAAAGTCTTCTCCGCGCCCGCCTCGCCCCGCCCCGCCCGACCCGGTACCGCCCTCGTCTTCCCTTTTGATTCATCCCCCGTGTTCTACTCAAGGGGATATCTCCGGCGTTATTAATTTCCTCACTTTTTCTCGTTCTCCATTCTAGTTCCGTGACTCGGTCGTTTCCACGTCATTTCCACCTCACTCCGCCGCATTATCTCTGCAAAGTTGCGGCCCGCGGGAAGAATGCCCCGCTCCGACGCGCTGCGCCTCGCCCTCGCCCCCTCGCCCCCGCTCCTCCACGACACGCCCCTCCCCGCCCTGCCCCTCCGCAGGGCGCAGCCCAAACACTTCATCCCACTCCCGCCCACGCCGTCTCACGCCCCACCCACACCGCCCGGGCCCATTCGGCCCCCTTGCCCATCACTGCCTCTTGCTCTGCTCGGCCTCTCGTCTCTTCCCCTCATCACCTCTCCGCCTGTTCCTTCGCCTGGCCCACTTCACCCCTCTGCACTCAACTCCACCCCGCTTCGTCCCCCCTTTGTATAACGTGTTCATTCCGTGTCCTTCACTGTTCTGCCTTTCCACGCTCCATCTCACCCAGCTCCATTCAGCCCTCACTCGCTCGATTTCTTTACGTCTCGCTCCACCCTGACTCAGTCCACTTCCGCCTCGCTCCACCTCATCCCGATTGGCTCCACTATTCTTTCCCACTCCACCACCCCAGCACACTCCACCTCTCCAGCCCATTTCACTCCGCTTGCTTGTGGCCATCCCACTTTACCCCGCTTCGCACCCCTTCACTCCGCTCCAAGCTTTACCCACTCCGTCCCCTTTATTCTGCCCAATCCACTTCACCCCGCTTCAACTCTCTCCGCTCCACTCTCCTCCACTCGACATCGCCCCACTTCCCAACGCTTCGCCCAGGTTCACTCCGAGTCACCCAGCCCTATCCTGCTCCGTTTCATTTTGGCCCGCCACCTGCTTTCCAACAATACCATGGCCCGCATACTCTTTCCCCAACACGCCACCTCCACCTACTCCTTTCTGACCCACTTCTCTCGGCCCCACCCCCTCCGCTGCTGACACCGTCTTAGCTCCACCCTTCCGAGGAACCGCCTCCTAAGTACCTGTAATTCTTACTCGCGCCACAGGGATCGCTTCCGGCATGGTTTCCGGCCAACGGCGGGGGCGGGAGAAGGCGGCGCGGCGGGGGCGGCGAGGAGCCGCTTGGTAAAGGCGAACAACGCCGGAAATTCCAGGCGGCAACTCGCAGCCGTTGGGCTTTTGAAGTCCGAGGAATAACGAGGCGAACGTCTTGTTCAGAAGTCTAGTCGTAAGAATCGCATTTCGAATCGAGAAAAATTAAAAGCAATGTCTGGAATTTTTTGTCAGGTCAAGCTCTAACTTTTCGTCAGGTGCTAATATTTCTGTGTACCGAGTTTTAAAACTGGTTTGGGGAATATCTCGAAAAATGCGCATCAGATCAGGAAAAGTGGGTAATGAAAGTTGTCCGTATGGACAGAGGCCATCCAATAATACCAAACTCAACCCCGGACACCTACCCTTCGAGCAAGGGGATGGAAAAAATAAAAAAGGTAAATGGAAACCTCCATTTTATTGCAGATTCGTATTTTCCAAGAGAAAATACGTATCTTTTATATTTAACTTTTTTGTTTCGTAATTAGATGGCACTGCAATCGACAAAAAAAATAAATAAGCAAAAAACGTTAAAAAGTAGTTTTTCTCGATAATTATACATCGCATCTAGAAAATAAAAAAAAGCTATATGTTCGATAATTTGCAAGAAGCTACTCACCAACCTCAGATATGCAAGAAATTTTGAGAGAACGAGTATGTATTAAATCTCCTTACCGATTGCTTCACAAATGTGATAGTTTAAGAATACTGTTGGATCCCCGACAGAATTCCGATCCCTCTGAATTACACTAAAGTGAGGAAGTGAGTAAGTAAGCAAAGTGAGTAAGTCAAATTGCAACTTGGAACCGGGGACTATTGTGGAATTCATATAGAAAGCACTGGTTGGCTTCTTCCACAGCGACACTCCATCAAATGTGTCATCTAAATTATGTAGATTGTGCTTGTCTCTTACGTGATAAAGTTTCAAACACATTATGCCGCTTTAGTTTCAATAAGAATTTCCAACATGGTTTCACTGCCCCGAGATCAGTAGTTTACTATCAGAAGGCTTTAGTAAAGCAATGTTTTTACAACTTGTTCAATTATTCTTCATGAGATATGCAGTTGAAATTTCAGTTGAATTTAAAAAACGTTCTGTCAGTTACCAGTGAAATAATATTTTTAAAATAAATAGTTCAAACGTTAAATTTAGATAACATTCCACTTCCACTTACTGAAGCATTCATTAATATACCCATGTGAGCGAAAAAACATTTTCAAATTTAAGATGAAATTGAACAGCTTTTTATTTCTCTGTCTCTAAAGAAGAGATCTCTTTCCCTCTCTCTCTCCCTTTCTCTCCCTCTCTCTCCCTCTCTCCCTCCCTCTCTCTCCCTCTTTCCCTCTCTCTCCCTCTCTCCCCCCCTCTCCCCCTCTCTCCCCCCCTCTCTCCCTCTCTCGCCCTCTCTCCCCCTCTCTCTCCCCCTCTCTCTCCCCCCTCTCTCTCCCCCTCTCTCTCCCCCTCTCTCTCCCCCTCTCTCTCCCTCTCTCTCTCCCTCTCTCTCTCCCTCTCTCTCTCCCTCTCTCTCTCTGAAGAGCAGATTTCGTTCAGTAAAAATTATTTATCTTCAATATTGTAGTTGTAGAAAGACGACGAAGATTTTTTTTAACTTTTGTAAGTTTCGTAAAACCAGAGATTTAATAATAATGTGACATGCACCATTCTTTTAAGCGTCCTTTATGCTATCTAAGGACAAAGTTTACCCCAAAAGGAGCCACTTTTGAGAAAAATTTGAAAATGTTAATGAAAGTAATTCCAAAAATTAAAATATCCGTTTTAAACTCGTAGGTATTTGAGTTCTTTTAAATCGATCGATGAGTATCGGCTGAACGGTGTCGGTGCTAACATTAATCACAGAAGGATAGACAGACAGACGTTTCGTCAATCGAATTTTCAATATTAAGGACGCACTAATCATGAATTCTGATAACCCAACGTGCTAGATAAAATAATTTTACTAAATAGGAACAAGGTTTATTCACTTTTTCGTTACCAGAACCTGGCAATAAGAGTTTTCTGTCAAAAATTTGCCAATTTCCTGGGCACGATTTCAATACTTTCCCTTCTTACGAAGTAAGGACGAGGAAGTAAAAAGTACGAGAAAAGTAGTCTTTTTTTAATTTTCATATTCAATATATTTCTTCAAGACAAATTTCTCTCCCCCACGTTTTCAAGCATAAATAGTTCGATAGATGTAAATGTTGGTGTTAATTTATCTCATAGATAAATATTAGGCCACAATCCTCACTCTTAACTATATATCTTTTTACTTTCACGATGTATAAACCGAGCCACTTATTAATCAAAAATCAATTTCATCGTTAGGCATCAACAGTATTAATTTAGTCTTTAACAACGTAACCAAAACATAATTACAACAATTTATAAGATTTTTTATTTAACCCTTTAATAATTTTATTAACATCAGTAGGATTGTCACTTTACTGGTGAGTGTTAGTTTATGTCTATACAATGCTATGAAAGAATGTACTACAGTGGCCCGAAAGCACAAGAAACTATAATGAAGCTCACTATACCCCTACTTTTGTGTAAGGACATCCCCACCAGGTACCTCCTTTATGTCTGTTATTAATTTTATGAAATTGAAAGTAATGGGATGGAAAGATATAATGAGAGAGGTGATGAAATCACATAAGTTATGAAGAACGGAACAGATCTTTTGGGAGATGGGATTTGAATCTTGTGGGAGCAACACTGGTTTTACCGAGGTTAAAGTGGCTGGTGCAAGGGGCAGTTTAGAGGTTAGTAAAGAATTTGGACGACAGGAAGGAAATGTAATATGTAATAGGTTCAATGTCTAGTTCTCTATGCAGATATCTGTTGGCTATAAAGCAAGGGACATTGGTAATTGTACGTAGTACATCATTCTGAAAGGTTTGCAAGGGTTTCAGAATGGAAGGAGCGGCACCTCCCCAGATTGGGGTTGCATGAGTTACTGAGATGTCGTGCGGTCCGTGAGACCTCAAATGTAAATTTCTGTTCAAAATTTGTTCCATATTGTTTGTTCATTATTAATTTTCTTAGAACTCGTAGAAAGTTTGGAAATATCATTCACTACATTAAAAAACCTTCATATAAATACGATAATACTTTGTTACACAAAAGAATTCATTAATAAAAAATGTTCAATGCACATTTACTGTGGGAAGAAAAGTCCCACTACTGGTGATGTGAGATCTGCGAGAACGCTCCCAAACTTCAACTGACCTTCAAAGGCGAACGGCTGTCACTGGATCCGTTGCCCCGTATGTGTTTGTAGTTTAGAAATAAATAGGAAGGTACTGTAAAGAAAAACTTATTGCGACGTAGCAGAAAGGAGGGCTACGCGTATATTTTTCCCCAGCGGTCTCAGAGATCGCACGTCACCAGTTAAAGGTTAAATCAGCTTTTCGAATTTTTTTTGCAAATGCTGGTAATAGACTAATTGATCTGAAATTTGATAGTATTTTTGGGAATTTATTGGAGTTTAAAATTTGAATGACTATTGACTTTTTGGCATGGAGGGAAGAATCCTATTCTTAGGCAACTGTTGAAGATAGCAGTTAGAGAGGCAAGGGCGTGTGGTGGAAGGTATTTTATGCCAAGGTTGGGTATGGTATCTATTCCGAGGAAAGATTTATTTTCAGTTATTTTGATTAATTGCTTTGCATTGGTTGTATAGATATAATCTACAGGTAACGGGGAGGTAATTGATTCATTTAGGAATTTCTCAACAGATGTTTTCTCCGTGGGAGGTGAACCTTGAGTGAACGCCGATTTGAGTACGCAGTGAGTGCGTGTAGACTTTCCGGGGTTGTACGTGCAATTGTTTCTTCAGTTTTGAACGGAAGAATTGTTTGAATTGGACGAGAGAAATGTCGACAGACTTTCCCGAGGTTTTTCGAATTTTTATCTAATTTAGAAATGAAGAGTTGAAATGTTTGACTGTGACTCTGGTTGAATGCGTTGTGGACTACTTCCGTAGCTTTATTAAGTTTCACTTTTAAGAAAGGGAGCCGATGTATCTGCCATTGGCGTCTGATTTGACGTTGAGGGAGACGAGGATCAGTGAATTACGTGGATTCGTGATGCGACGAGTTTGATTTTTAGGCTCGGGATATGCTGCTTTGGCTGTATCAAGTATGGCCGTTGTAAGAAATGATATTGCTTGTCCTATTTCATTGGTGGACGCAGGAAATGGAGGAATTAGATTGTTTATTTTCAAATACTTGCCAAATTAATTCATTATGGACATGGTTCAATTTCGGTAATCGGTAATTCGGTAATCATGGACGAAGATTATATTATAATTGGGTTTGAATTTGCAGATATTAATCTAGGACAATGATCTGATTTGGTATCTTTTCGAACAAATTGTGACATTATAACATATGAAATGTAAAATATTTTCTGGCTACGTTACTACAATGATGAATATTTTGGCAATATGCTAAACACAGCAAAGGGTTAAACTCCGCAAATGAAATGGATTGTATACGTTAGAACCTTAATTTTTTA
The DNA here is from genome assembly GCA_031308135.1 of Acheta domesticus. Taxonomy (NCBI): domain Eukaryota; kingdom Metazoa; phylum Arthropoda; class Insecta; order Orthoptera; family Gryllidae; genus Acheta; species Acheta domesticus. Next base: position 56,185,991 of record JAHLJT010004567.1, read on the forward strand.
AATTCTTTCCATGGTTTTGGGGTTAAGTGGGATTTTCTTGTGATTTGTTCTACATGTGAGTATTTAGTAATAGCGCTTGCAAATTTATTATTTGTTGCTAGAAACTGTTGAGTAAACAGTTGACCGCAATCAGAAAGTTATGCAATCTATGTTTCAGTAACAAATATTTTTAACTTAATAATTTTAACAACCTTCTTACCGTTGATGAAAAGGCTCGTAGGAAATTAACACTGTTCACCTTGATTAGTTTTCTGAAAATTAGGTTTAAATTTTAAAAATTCCAAAGTAATAATGCTACTTTCTGATAACATTTTAACATTTTACGTAAAAACAAGTTCAGAGAAGTGTTTTCACACTTAATATAAATTGGAAATCATTTAACAGAAATATAAACATCTCAATCCCTCCGTTTAAAACATTAAAATCTCCAACAGACATTGACGACGCAATATCAACATTCAACAATACAATAATTAAAGAAATAAACAAATTACAAAAAAACAAAATTCTGGACCCTAATACTAAAGTAAGAAAACCTCTACCTACTCAAATAATCCAACTAATTAAATTAAAAAATAAAACCAGAAGACTCTGGAACTCATTAAGAATACCATCTATCAAAAAAGAATACAATCACTTAAATAACATTTGCAAACGGGTTTTGTACACTTACAGACAGCACCAATACACTACCCTATTACAATCTCTAAACGTAAGAAATAACTCTCTATGGCAATTTACTAAAAAATACTGAAAAAAACCAATTCAATTCCACCTCTATCAACTAACACAGGAAAAATACACTCTCCTAGCGCCAAAGCAGAAGCCTTAGCAAAGCATTTCCAAAATACTTTTACGCCCAATAATTCTCCTTTTCACACCAAGCACCCCGAAATCCTTCAAATAGCCTCTTCCCCCATCTTTAACATACCCCACAGAATAAAATACATCTCCCCCCGCGAAATAAAAACACTTATTCAGAAACTACCAAATAAGAAAGCCCCCGGGCACGACAAAATCAGTTCAATAATCTTAAAGAATCTCCCACCGTCAGCCTTAGCCTTCCTAAACAATATTTATAATTCAATTTTAAGAACTGGATACTTCCCCCAAACTTGGAAACATTCAATAATCCACCCTATTCCGAAACCAAACAAAAATCACTCCAAAGTTGACAGTTACCGGCCCATCAGTCTACTCCCCGTTATTGCCAAAATATTCGAAAAACTAATCCTTGCCAGATTAAACCAGCATCTTCAAAACATAAACATAATTCCCAAACATCAATTCGGATTCATTGCTCACCACTCAACTGCCCACCAACTACTTAGAATAACAGAACACATCCATACTGCATTTCAGAAAAAGCAACATACAATATCCACATTCCTGGACATCGCGCAAGCTTTTGACAGAATCTGGCACCCGGGCCTTATCTACAAACTAATAAAAGCTGGAACCCCAACTTATATAATTCATGTCATCAGAAGTTTCCTTACAGACCGTACATTCTCAGTAATAGTCAACAATCACCACTCCACTCCCCACATTATCAAAGCAGGCGTCCCACAAGGCTCCCCATTATCACCGACATTATTCAACATATACATCTCAGACATTCCTTCATCAACAGATTCCAACATTGCTCAATTTGCAGACGATACAGCCCTATTTGCCTCAGGATACTCATTAAATAACCTTCGATCAGAAATCCAAAACCACTTAAATAAAATTGAAACCTGGGCAAACATCTGGAAAATTCAACTTAATCCTGACAAAACAACAGCAAAAATCTTCTCATTCAGAAAATTTACATTCCCCCCTCCGTTAGTAATAAACAACTCCCCCATCACCTGGACTCAACCTTCACAACCCATAAAATATTTAGGACTTTACCTCGACACAAAATTAACATGGAAATCCCATATTGACATCAAAGTTAAACATGCAAGAAATAAATTATTCCAACTCCGACCATTAATCAACAAACACAAATCCCTCTCATTGACAAACTCTACAATATTATATAAAACTATGATAAGACCACTAATGCTCTACGCATGCCCAGTATGGACAAATGCAGCCCCCACACATGTGAATAAATTCCAAATAGTTCAAAACAAATTCATCAGATTAATTACAAATGCCCCCTGGTTTATAAGTAATAAACAGCTTCATTCCGAACTAAACATGAATACAATAATAAACCAAATAGCCCATATATCGCACAATTTCTACCAAAACCTAGCAGACATACCAGCAGCATCCCACTTCAAATTAGCAAAAAATCCCTCTTACACTCGAATAAAAAATAGATTCCCATTTGAGGCCTTTCTAAAAATCTTAGCCAACCAAGACAATTAACCTCGAGGTTCTCCCCTAGAGTATCCTCTTCAATGTTTAGGATAAGTTAGCTTAGATATTTTAACTAGTATAAGCCAAAGCAAAACATTTGTAAAGTGATTATACACTGAACGATGTACTTCTTCTAGATAAATAAATGTGTTATATATAAAAAAAAAAAAAGAGAGAAGTGTTTTCTTCCTGCGGCACCTCTCGAAATCTACCACATGCCTGCTCTCTTTCCATGAAAATAAAATGGTGGCACTCAGAGGTGCAACGGGTCGAAACCAAACTCATGGATTTTTCCAAGTACTTTACCCTACCCTTGATTTTTTATCAATCCGACCTCCCTATCCCACATCCGAAACATTCTCCCACTTGCCAGCAAAGTCTCATCACGAAGTTAGCATCACAGCCGCCAACTTGAATAGACTGACCCTTTCCTCTGCACCGACGATCGGCACCGACGAAAAACCGCATGCGCCACTGAGAAACCTACGTTTGAACTAAGTACTAACCTACGTTTGAAACAATTATTGTAGAAAAAGTGAAAATTAAGAATTTGGAGAGACTTAACATATTCGCAAGTGGGCTCGCGAGGGGAGGGGAGAGCGGGGCGGGTGGGAGGTGGCGGGGGGAAGAGTGAAGTAAAGTGGGAATGGGGTGTCGTGCGGGGTGGACGGAGCGAATTGGACGGATCAGGAGTGATCGGAGCAGAGATGGAGTGAGCGACGCTAGACGGAGGAGGACTGAACGGATGGGGGACTGGACGGGGGACTGGACGGAGGTGGGCTGGACAGAGGAGGGCTGGACGGAGGGGGACAGGACGGGGGACTGGACGGGGGACTGGACGGAGGTGGGCTGGACGGAGGAGGGCTGGACGGAGGGGGATTGGGCGGATGGGCCGAACGGACCAAGATAGGGCGGGGCTTGGCAGGGCGGGCAAGCCCAGACGGAGAAACGCAAGGAGACGCATAGTGGAGGAGAGGCAGGGCAGAGCTAGGCGGAGCAGGCGGGGTGAGACGTGGAGATGCGGCGCGTGGCAGGTGGCTGGGGTGGCGCAGGGTGCGGCGAGACTGGTAGTGGTGCGAGGAGACGTGTGGCGGCGCGTAATTGGCCCGCAGCGGTGGCGCGTGCCGCCCCTGGACCACCCCTTCATTGATCAGCCGCCGCAGCGGCGGTAGCGGCGAGGAAGATCCACAATAGCACATCTTCAGGGAATGACACGAGCTTGGCCGCCGTCCCCCTCTCCCGTCTGACGCCCTACTGCCACACGGTAGCAGCTGCTGTACGAACATACGCGACTTGTTGAATCGGCAATGACGAAATCTTTCTATAGATCCGTGTTTTTCATACAAAGTAAGGAAATTCAATACGACGGTTGTAAATTTTTAACTTTTGTTCAAATAGTTATTTTGACTGAGTGCTCGTACACAGGATGTGCCTACTATATTATGAAAGAGGTAAAAGATAAGAAAAAAGTCGCAGCACTTTTGCTCTGAGGTAACAGTAGAAGAGATAGATTTTCATAACATTAAAATTCAGCAAACAAATAATATAACATGTCTAATATACGCATCTAATCCCTACTTTATCTAGCAAGAACGAAGACACATCAAAGAAAAATAGTACGCACGTTCGTACATGCCGCTTACATTTTACGAGCTCACCGCGCATCGTAACGCAAATTCTTCCTTACCATTTTTGTCATTTTTGTCATGTTCAATTATTAAAGAACGATTTGATATTTCTGCAATACATTTTTTCTCTGTTAATGTTGTCATGTAATACCTTTCACGCGTCCCATGCTATGAGAAGAAACTGGCTATCTAAAAAGTCTTAAGGGTCTTGCAATACCATTTTACGTATCAGAATCGGGCTTGCCGATAACTTTCTTTCTTCCGTTTCGGAGAATCTTAACATTTTCGAGCACTACACTTTCGGAAAGTCATTCCTTCTTTCACTTCACTTCACTCACGACGAATTCACTTCATGGAAATCTCAATTTCTCTCATCTCTGATTTTGGAGTTATTTTATTATCCTAAGCACATAATTGTTTGATATTTTAAGATCTGCAGAAAGAGTTTTAAACGACAATACGTGCGAAGTGGCGACGCCATTGACTTGACGATAATCTTTTCTTTCACAAAATTGTTTTCTCTCTAATGAGATTACTATTTACTGCATTCGTCGAAATAAACTTTTCTTTATTTTCATTTCTATTATGTAAAACTAAAAGAAATAGAAAGGTCTGTTACGCTCGTTGAGAGAATTTGGTATGTTACTTTTTGAGTTCCCAAGCATAAGTTATATGATTATAATTCTTCAATAACATCTACACAACTTCGACGAAATCCATCTCTTCCTCACTCGATCTGGTGTTCTAGATAATTTGTTTCTTCATATATCATTGTGTTTTTTTCATCCACCTACCCTATTTTGTGTTCTAACGATTAAATTTATCAGTGACGCTAGACAGGTACTTTTTCATTCTACAATTCGCACGTCCCCAAGATCACATGCAATGCAGTCACAAACATCAATAACTTTGTACTTAACTTCTCATAATTTGAAGCACCATACTGTCTACAACGCCTCCGTCAGCAGGAACCTACAGAAACAGAATGAATGGCGGCGGTTGTCCAGTTTCCACAGCGTGGCGGAATCTGCATTTGGACTCCCGGAGGGCGGCGCGCGGTGGCTGATGCTCGCATTTAAAACAATCGAGCGCGGAGGAGTCGCGTCGGCGGCGCCGGAAGTGGATTGATGACGTAATTAGCGGTCCGATAGCGCCCGGCGCTCTCTAGGGCCGCCGGCGAGCGACGCACGCTCAACGCTTCAATGCGATGTTCCGCACGAATGTTTACTTTCGTGGTTTTCATGGTGATGCATGTGAGGTATGACTGAATAGGTCCTGTCTCAAAATCCCTAAGTTTTTTTGTTATTCTGCTAGGTAGGGATTAAAGAGGTATCAATCACAAAGTGTTTTTTTAAATATATTTAATATTATTAATAATTATCCCGATGTTGCAAGATTGTACGCCAATTCTTAGCAGAAAATGGTCTCGTTTCTCTTAATTATTCTCCTGATTCACCCGATTTGAATCTGTGCGATTTCTGGCTATTTCCCAAACTCAAAATGGCGATGAAAGGATGGCGTCTTTATACGATTTCCGATATCCAGAAGTCTACGACAACGGTTCTACAGGCATTTAAAATTGTTGACTATCAAAATTGTTTTGAACAATTTTTTCAGCGGTTCCAATTGTGTATTGATTCATAAGGAGACTATTTAAAAAAAGGTATGTACGCCCGTGACATCATTAAATTTCGCGTCGAAAATGTCTTCGTCCGAGACGTTGGATGATGATGATGATGATGATGATGGACATCCTTGCCTGCCGACAGTTCTATTTAACTATGTTTTCAAATCTACGTTCTCTAGACCGAACTATGAACATAACGTTTATTTGATTAGGGAGAAAATATTTATTTGATTGGAGAGCAGTATAAAATATTTTAGCGTCTATTAATAGTAGCTAATACTAGTAGTATAGAGGTAAAAGACTTCCGTAATTCCTGTCCATGAAAGTAAATTGACATTAGTTTTGTATACGTAATAATATGACATTAGTTTTGCTTTTAAGTTTTGTTAATATAAAATGTGTTGGGCTTGCTGAGGGCGTGAGCAATGTCATTAGAGTTAGCTGCCCAAAATTGGAGTTCGTGCCCAGCGTGCCCGTAGGAACGCTTGTTCCCTTGGGGGCATTTTCTCACAGTAGGCAGGGCTGCACAAAACCGACGCGAACGACGATTTGGATTGTGAAAAGTGTGAAAACGTGGAATTTTTTTCTGAAACTTCCAGTGCGTGGCAGCAGCTAACTTTTTCAAAACACATACACTGAATATCTACTTTTAGGGAATAAAATGGGTCAAGATTTCAACCTGCACCTGTTGAAAGGTTCATGGTCAAGTAAGAACTGTCCCGAACTTCCATTAACATTCTCGGAAAGCTCTTGTCAGAGTAAAATAAAATTGTGAAATAAAAATCTAGTAATAACATTAATCCGTTCATCTTGATTTTTTTCAAAAATATATAAATCTGCGTAAAATGTACACCACCAAAAACGTGTTCGCATACATTTGTTGCAAATTTGTGGAAGATCAGACCTCAATGTTCTCAGAGGCCGGAGATCCTTCGGTGGTCCTTTAAGATGACTGTGGAGTCGCAAAAGGGCGAACTGGGAGGAATACGTCCCAGCGACCCTGAACGAGCCGCCCTCAGATCGTCCTCCCTCCGCCTTCCCCATCGGATCTGCATTTGAGGAGGCGATGGGCTGCGTGTGGAGCATATTGATGCGCAGCGTAACAGGGGAAGGTAGAGCGACCGCATTACATCACGGGCCTCCCTAACAGAGTTTTCAGAAACATGCACGCGTGTTGATATGGGTATATTAGTACACATTCCGATTCGGTCAGCCAAATGCAATTCACTATTTCATAAATGGATATGAGATAATTGGATAAAAGGGGATTGGTAAAAATTTGATGATCGGTTTTCAGTATAGGGTCGTCCTCTGCTGTTGTTGATGAAAGTAATATTATTACTGTAGATATAATGCCAAGTTTAGGGTAGTTCGGCTATTTTTCAAAACCTTTAAGTGTAATCAAAGCATTTTCCGAAATAGTAATTTTATTAGAAATATAATAGTGTTATATCCTATTATACCTAAGTAGTCTATACTATCAAACGCTCGTTCAATATAAACACATGTTAAGCTCAAGTAACTTATATATTTTTAATTTAAAATATATTCAACATACTGTTAGAAAAGAAATCCGGAACTTCTTCACTTAACGAAGAACTTTTACAAAATTGCCATTTAGGACAAGGTTTTAGTGTTCATTAATATTCTAAAATTAATATTTTTCTTCTACCAGTAGAACAACGAATAATCAAGAAAATATCAGAAAAATGTACTTTGAGCGGCGATAGATGGCAGCTGGCAAGAGTATTCCGAATAGCTAGCCAAGACCCAAGGAAATAGAAAACTAATACTGGAATGTCTGTGCCATTCTGTAACACCACTAGTTTATCGTTTTTTGCACGGTGTTTTTAGGCTCCTCCTTGGGATCACTCGACATTCTCGACAGTCTCAGGTTACACACAGATGTAGAAAGAAGAAATACGCAAGCGCGGGCAAGGTCTGACTTTTTTAGAAAAAATGAAGTATTCTGGGAAAATAACAATGCAATGAAATAATTTAATTCACCAAAGAATTACATTTTATTCTGGTTCATACCAGTGCGTGCATGTAAAGTGTGAATATGTTTGCTTTCTGATCATCTTAATTGATAGACCAATCAATGCATTCCATTGCGGAATAGAAACATAAATATTATTCTCTGCTAACCGCAGAATTCAGCAAGTCAATACAGAAATAAATGAACATGTATGTAGGAGATTAATTCAAGAAAGCAATACAAGTAAGAATAATTAGTTAAAACCAATACTCGAAGTTTTAATTTTTATTTTTATCTAGAAAGCGAAGCGCCAGTGAAGGGCAGACATTTTCACATTCTGAAAAATCATGCCTAATTGGTGCCTAAAATGTGTCTTTTGAGAAAATTTTGAAAGTACTTTATCTACTGTTTCTTTCCAAATACTAACGTGATTGTATCACTATATTCGCTTCTTCGAGTACTTTAGAATGGTGGTAGACAAATTTATAGTCCTTTTAATGGTATTCGCTGCGCCAAACATTGGTGGTTCACTTGTATTTATCATTTTACAGTTTTTGGACACAACGTTCAATATAATACAAATTAATTATAAATTGTATTATAATGTTTTAATATAAATAATAAATAAATAAGAAAAAATTGAATTTCTAAACAATAATGGTAGAACGAAAGGAATCAAAAACGACCAAAGAAATCTAAAACGACCACACATTCTTGACTCTCTTGTACGAACAGCATTATTTCGTATACAACCGAAACACCGACAATTTCTCATATGTATTCAGTTGCGTCTTCCTCCACAGACGGCCTTGTACAGGCGATATTCGAACATGAACAGGCATTGGATTGGGCGGAGGCCTCTGGTCCGCAGGGCCGGCCAAGCCGAGTGCCGGGCTTAATTAAGGGCGCAGGGCCGCACAGAGGGCTGCGGCCCCCGCGGGCCTCTTCAGACGCGCGGCGCGACTGGCAGGCGGACGCGAGCAGAGGCGCACGTGCGGCGCCACCGGCGTTGCCTCTACAGAGGGCCAGCGGCGGCTTAGGGCAGAACGCACATACACGCACGCGCACGGGGTGGGGAGGTAAGGAAGAAGGAAGGAAACATCACACTGAGAAACCGAGGTTAATAAAGACAAATCAAGTTCCAGTTGAAATAATGGAGTATTCAGTCAAATGAATCATTAAATGAATACAGAATTAAAATTAAAATTTTGCTTCGCCACAGTACATGAAAGAAAAGATGGAATGATTTTGAAAATTAGCGAACGCATATCTTAAATGTGAAAGAAATTATAAATGAAATAGAAAGTTATATGCAATATAAAATGCAAAATTAATGGAGTATTAAATGGAAATGTCAGTATTGAATAAATTGAAAGTATATGAATTAGTTATAAAATGATTCTTTAAATTAAGAATGAATAACTACAGATAGAATGATGTAGTTTATTGCCGTTGTCCTTATTGGACACACACAATTAGAAAGTTTGGTATCTCATGATTCAGAGAGAATTTACTCTGTAATGCTGCTTCTGCGTGAATGGTTCTAATCTCGACGAGTTGAACTAGCACCTCTAACGTCTGTATTATCTTAGAACAGAATTTGAAGTACTCCATTGACCGGGAACCTAAGCCGAAGACTTGAGTGATTGGGAAATGCACGATTACGCACGAAAATCGCAGAACATTGTGCGTCACCTATTTACTCGCGCGATACAGTTACTGGAAGATTGTCGGAGTCTGTGAGCAATCGCGACTATTTTAATGCGGCTAGGAAAGTCTGAGTAGGGCCTCACTCCGGAACCAAAGACAGAGGGAACGCTTAGGGAAATGACAAGAGCGAGGGTAGAGGGTGAAGGCTAGGAAAGGCATGGAAGGCGAGGGTGTGGGAGGTGAGGCCGACACAAGGAAGGCGGGGAAATCGAGGGCGGGAACAAAATGGACGAGGCGGGAAGGGAGAGGTTGAAAAGAGCAGAAGACTCTAATTGGGAAACACGAGTGCAGGGCCGACGAGGGTAGGGTTGGAACGAACGGAGTGAACCGAGTGTAGCGGGAACGAGTGGGGCGGGGATAAATGGGACGGGCACGAGTAGACCTAGGATGAGTGAGGCGGGGACGGATGGGGACGAAAATGAGTGGAGCAGGGTCGAGTGGGGCCGGGCGAGTTGGGTGGGGAAGAGTGAGGCGAGGACGAGAAGGGCGGGGACGAGTGGGGCGGGGCGGGGCGACTTGGGTGGGGAGAGAGGGGAGGGTAGGCGAGGCGGCAAAAATATGACCGACTATGGAGAGGCAGCAGCGTACGAACACCGCCCGTGCCACCGGGATGACGGCGGGAATGGAGGCGGTGACTGCGCGGGAAGCGGCGGCGGCGCGGGTGGGGGCGGCTGCCGGCGGCCGGCGCCAGGGGAAGCCGCATCCGACACGGCCCGCGCGCGCCCGCCCATGTCGGACGGCCCGAACACGCATGTCGCCGGACGCTGTAATCTGCATTTACTGCGGATAGTGCGCGCGCCAGCATCGTCAATTATGGCAACTCCAAAGATGCTCCCACTCTTCGCCCCGGTGGGGGTAGCGGGCATGTGTGCGAGCGGTACATAATTTATAAGTACACGACGTTATTAGCATGCGTATGCACTGTAATATATCGTTGTTAGACATGGTCAGGCTGTGTACAACGGAAAATAATAGCAAATCCTGAACTAATTTATTAAGTAAATATATGAAAATAGGAGCATTTTAAATCTTACCGAATTTTATTTTATTGAAATTGTAACATAGTAATTTAACCAATGTGATATTTTTTCTGATTTATGAAGTTATTCAATACCTCATTAGAAGAGTATAACTATTTTATTAAAATAAGCACTCTTCTAATTTTTATTTTCACAAAAAATGAATTTGAATGAACAATGCACGAGAGAGTCCCGGTATCACATTAAATTTTGTATCCATATTTAACTATTTTTGTAAAAATTCCTATTTACGTTTTTTATGTAATAGAAATAAATTAACTGTAGCATTTTAACCAGTACTCATTTGACCGTGTTACGCATTGCAAAATTACGCATTTCAACAATTATCCTATATAATTTACCCATGTAGCACCACATGTACGCGAAATTAACAACTTCCCGATTTGGGTGTATGCCAAAACCGTTTTTCTCTAATAATATTTTGAATGTATTATCAAGGAATATCTTAACATGAAATAATGGAATTCAGTTAAAATTCATTATATTTTAAACAGATGAAATGTTACATGAATACATGAATTCACACAATGAGCCTACAACAGAAGAATAAAATCAAGAAAGGTTACATCATGTTTTAGGTGTTGCAGGACACTTCGTAAATTTTGAATGTCGAAATGGCAAAGTAGCCACCGAAGGTCTGAGAGAGATGTCTGTAAGCCTCGTCAGGAAGTCGGATTCCTTTTTATCGCTTTATTCGAAACATGCATCTAGATTTGGTGGAACCACCATACGTCAATAAATCAGTCGACTTTATAAATGTATGCTCCCTCTTTATCCAAAACCATAACATTCTAAATCCCTCGCATGAATGACGATTCCATCTCTCGTCTTCCAGTTGTTGGTGCGTGAACGCGGAGAGATATTGGAATAAAAACAACGAGAGGAAGCGACAGCCGCACGCCCGGAAATCCGCTCTTCTCCTTCCCCCTTTCCCCGCCCTCTCCCCCTCGTGCGGCTGCAGAAAAAAACGGCGTCGGCTTCCGGAAGAGGCGACGTATGCAGGCGTGAAACGGCGAGCCGGGGCGGGAGGGGGGAGGAAGAGAGGAAGACGGGATGGACCGGGCCGGGTCGGCAAGGAGCGAATCGCAAATATCAGGACTGGGGAATGGGGCACAAGGGTATTTTGGATGGAGGGAAAATGGGAAAGGAGCTGTAGGAAAGATTGAGGAATAGGTTGTGGTGTAGAAACAGGTGAAGGGGTTGGAGGGAAATAATCGGTATACCCTTAAGGGGTGTATAATGAAGAGTTCTGGAGGGCAAAGAAGATGAGTATCACTAAGGAGTAGAAGGGGTTAGTAGCACAACAAAAAATAGGGGAACGGAAATGAGTGAATAAAGAGGAGGGAGGCATTTTACATGCGTAAAATAGTGAAGAATAACTTTTCAAAGATGAGATGTGACAGGCACCAAGAAATTAGAAGAGGGAAGAGAAATGCGAAAGAATAAAGATAGATACGAAATGTTTCTGATTGTTCCAAGGTTACAAAGTACACGAAGGAAAGAAAAAAGTATGGAGACCCGGGAAGAACGTGACGTGTGTTAGACGGACGCAGAGAGCGCGTAATGCCTTCCCAGGATGAGTAAGAAGGCAAGTAGAACGAACGCGCGGCAAGGCAGAGGGAGGGGCCGGGGCACGTTCGTCCAGATGGACGGGGGTGCAAAGGCGCCTGTCGGCCGGCGGCAGGGGCGCGGAGAGGTCGGACAGCTGGCAGCTTCTGTGAAACGGCATCGCTCCTCCCCTCACTTCTCCCGCCTCACCACACACCACCACGCCTCGCCCCGTACTCCAAGCCCCGCCCCGCACTCTTCGCTCTTCTTTCCCCAGCAAGTGTGCGTCAGCGCCGCACTCGCCGGTGCTCGCAGGCCGAGAGGAGCTGATACCGCTCGGGAAGGTTTGCTTAGTTCCGCGTACATTGTAACCGCACTCAAGAGGGGAAAATATCGGTAGTTCGGGAACGAACAAACCGCAAATTAGAGATATGGTGCTATCGATTTTCCACGCCAGCTAATGAGCAGGATCGAATGACGTCATAGGCTGCGAATGTATGTTGAAGAGGAGAATGTTCCACACGCGAAGGGAGGCTTCTCGTGACCAGAAAATACATATCAGAGCGTTATTAAAATGTAAATATATCTATAATATAATTTTCTTTGTAAATCAACATTTAAAGCACTACATTGCGAATAAAATCACTCAGACCTCTCCAAATCTGAAAGCATGATTCTGTAATATATTATTGAACTAGTGGCTTTTGGTAGCAAAAATTCCACACGAGACTGTTTTCCATAAAGTGCCTTACACACTGCTCAAGAACACATAAAATGTTTCTTCCCACACTGCTCAAGAACACATAAAAGACCTCTCCAAATCTGAAAGCATGATTCTGTAATATATTATTGAACTAGTGGCTTTTGGTAGCAAAAATTCCACACGAGACTGTTTTCCATAAAGTGCCTTACACACTGCTCAAGAACACATAAAATGTTTCTCCTATAACAATGCAATAACATTTAAACGTTACTCCTCCAACTCCTATAACAATAACATTTAAATGTTTCTCCTGTAACATTTAATATTTTGAATAAATTAATCTTCACAAAAACAGCAATAATAATTCAATAACATCTTTACATAAGAAGTATATATAAAAAGGCACTGTTCCACAAAGCAACAGGTAAATAGCAAATAATTATTGGAGAGCGACCTCTTCCTTGTAGGCGTGTTATTGCATGCCATTAGCCGTGTCATTATCAGAGACGCACATTACATGATAATTTAGTCGGTACGCGTAGTGTGCGAAAAAGCAGAATGACACAATCCATATTTGCATTTTCTGGGCAAAATCAAAACAGTTCCATTATTTTTGTATTTTTTCGAGTTTTTAGGTACCAAACAAAATCATACATACCTTTTACATGAACAGAGGCTTCCTATCATTTCTGTGCGCATTGGAAATTAGTAATATAAATTTAATGCACGGATGTGTGGAAATCTACATGGTACATGTTCAGAAACATCTGAAGTCAGTATTCAACTTCTGAACATCTTAAATTATTAAATTACGTTTGTTATTGTGAAATGGGAAATTTCCTTTCCCTCTACTCGGCCTAGCAGTTTGTTGTATTTATTAAAACACATCCTGTAGAACATAACATAGACTAACTTGCCGTTACAGGCTGTACTTTAGCTGAGGTTTGTAATGCATTTTATCTATGAGCAATCGTTTTACTTATTACTGTTCTACAAAGCACATTTATATTTCACTTCAAAATATGTTTTATTTCGTTCTGTTATATTTTGCATATGGGTAACATCTTGGTTGGTAAAAACCAACCACCTTGCAAATTTTTTTATGCCAACAGCACCTCCTACAAATTGCTTTCAGCTGCCAAACTGCTGTTGCGGTAACTCAAGCTACTCATTTCATCTGCCTCGCCTTGCTACAGTATTTTTCTCCTACTTTTCGTTTTGGTTTTTAAGAATTGAAATCCTTGCCCTCAAAGAGCCCATTATGTGTTGCTACATTTTTACTTTCTCTCCCTTACAAAAGTGCATCGTAAGACGAGAACGTTATGTAATTGTGCGCCGGAACACGGTAATTTTTGGAAGAAGAACTCTTCATTGCCGGGCTCTAGTTATGAAAAAGTGGATAAATCCATTTGCCAAATATAGAAAAGAATTCCTCTAACACGTGGTGTAGCCAGAATCCATGTTTTGTGGGTTCTTGATGCCGAAAAATCGAATCAGGGCAAAACTTCAATTCGTCTGTCTATCCGTCCGTCTATGGTTAACGCTATCGCCTAAACCGTTCAGCCGAGTTTCTCCAAAATTGATATTCTCCGATCGACCTGAACGAACTCGAGGCTTTGGGAGTTTCAAACGGATAGGTGTAAATTCTTATTTATGAGTATTCAAAGTTACATTTCAAAGTAAGCTTAAGTCGAAAACGTTATTCTCGTATGCCCTATGAGACGCGTTAATAGCTTGAGCATATGATATCTTCACTTATCTTCGCTAATAGATAATTTCAATGAAATGAATTATGTTGAATGAAATATATGTTTCTTACCAAAATTGTAAACTGATTTTACTTTCGGTCTCAGACTTCAACCTCTGATTCATCTAGCCAGATCTAAGAGTACGAAATGTCAATTAGTTTTCCTTTTCATCAATCCATTCAAGCACGTTGGCATCTCTCTTCCCATTACTCAAGCTGTAAAACCAACCATCGTCCAGATTCCGCATTTCGTGCCCCGCCATTGCGAGGGCATTACGGATTCCCGCTCCGGCTGTGGGCCGCGCTTGCTTCGTGCTGCAGTCCAGGCGCCAGCGCGGGGAGGGGGCGCGGGGGGGCGCCTTGCGGAATTGAATGCTGGAGGATCGGCCGCGGGCGCTGGGCGGGCGGGAGGCGGCAGGCAGCAGCCGCGCGAAAAGGCAACTCTGAATATTTCAGAGGCCATCGCCCGCGGCGTCCACCGCCTCCGCCTGTGGGCGGCCGGAGGCGGCTGCGCTGTGTGGCGGTGGTTAGGAGGGGTGGTGGTCATGGGGGCGAGCGGAGGAGGCGGTGCGGGGGTGGAGACCGGAGCGAGGGCGAGGGCGCGGGCGAGAGCGAAGGTGAAGGCGAGGGCGACGGCGAGGGTGAGAGCGCGGGGAGGGCGAAGGCGAGGGCGAGGGCGAGGGCGAGGGCGAGGGCGAGGGCGAGGGCGAGGGCGAGGGCGAGGGCGAGGGCGAGGGCGAGGGCGAGGGCGAGGGCGAGGGTGAGGGCGAGAGCGAGGGCGAGGGCGCGGGCGCGGGCGCGGGAGATGGCAAGGGCGAGGGCGAGGGAGGCAGTGGAAGTATCGGTGAGGCGGCGGAACCGGCGGTGGCAGAAACGGAGGCGGTTGGGGTCCGAAGAGGCACTTGCGCGCAGCGAGGTTTGGAAACGACGCAGCCCCTAATGAATATATACTGGGCACGCTGCGGCCCGCGCGACGCCGCCGCGCTCTGGGATGCGCCGGGCGAACTAACGACGGGAGCGCGGACGGCGGACGCGCTGGTGAGAGCACGCGTTGGGAGGTGGTGAGATATTGCTGCAGGAAAGTGTTCGTTTGGAGGTAGTTCGGATTATTGGTGATGATACGGCATTCTGAAAGATGACCTCTGGGACAGAAAGCATAATATGAAGACAAAGGAAAACATCAAGGATGGAAGAGCTTTAAGAGAGATAGCAGCAACAAACTGGGAAGAAGTAGACTTCTGACGATACAGGTAATTGATATGCTTACAGAAAATGAAGGGAAAAGAGAACTTAGTGAATGAATATTGTATTGTTATTGCAGGTGAATAAGAAATGTCTTCTGATAAACAGGAAAATCTCCTGTTTAAAACGAAAAACTTGCTAGAACAAATGAAGGAAGCCCTAAATGGAAACATTGCCAAAATTTAAAAAAAAATCATGAAGAATTACTGAGTACTAGTTTCAGAAACTCACCATTGCTGTAACATTTATTTAACACAATCAATAATTAGATATCAGACCTACATGACGTTTTCCGAGTTTTGCAAAATAGATATTTCACATTAATTCAAATAGCTGCACTTTCTTTATGCGTTTATGTGAAAAAGCATGAAGTATAATCACATTTACAATTTTTTTCGAAGATATATTTGAATAACAAACTGAAGTGATCCGCGTTGCTCCGGTATTCATTTCTCATAATCTATTAGAAAGGAATTGTATTTATTCCCGCTCTGTTCGCCCATGTCCATCTATTCTAGTGCATTATCGCTCTATTGAGGCTTGCCCAGCCTTGTCCAATCTGTCTACTTCATTCGTTCTCTAACTAAACTAATCAACATACTTGTGGAAATATTTTCATTAATTCTTCTGTTACGTCTTATACTTCTACCGTAAGGGATAGAAGAGAAAGTGTGATCACTCTTCTAGTTCGTCGTATCCGCAGAGGTGCGGCGACAACTCCGAATCTGGATAAAAATCTTTTTGATTAATCAGTCATGAATTACGCTACGCTGAAGCCTTTGCTTTTTTACGAGCATAGATTATGTGTAAAGTTAACGTAAAGATTACGTTTTGTATTCTTCACTGAAAGGATTTTATTTCCTCCTCTGTACATTTCGCAATAAAAGTCCCTTTATGCATTTCAATTTGATAAAAAAAATATTTGTAAAATATCCCAATGTTAAGAAAAGGACAGTTAAGAAACATAAAATAAACAAAACAGTTATTGGTCACTTCAACAAAAGGCTATATATTAAATATATTATATATAAATATAATAAACTTTAATATATATATACATATATTTATATGTATTAAAAATTCGAAAAACCTAAAAAAAGATGATTGAGTAGTTCTAGAATAATGTGCTTGCCTGTTTATAAATTTGAGAACCTCTTTAATATCTTCAAATATTTTTCATGCCTCAATGTGAGAACGCTCTTCATAAAATAAATGCAGGCACGATGCCGCCTCGGCGAACTTACAAATTTACTGCCGAATACAGGAAATGGAATTGCCTGAAAATCCAGACTCGCAAATTTCTAATAAATGTTCCAACAAGAGATTAAATCTGATGGCCAAACTTCCGCTACTGAATCTATTCTGAATCAATGTAATTTTCATTCATTTCAATTCATTTCAGGAACACGCTGGCATTCCCTTCTTTGCATGCTACATTCACCGACGTACGCTCGCGCAGTGTAGCAACGCTGAGGCGGGCGCGTGTTGCGCTAATGGAATGAGAAAGTGATTACGAACGTTCGCCTCGCAACTGCCGACAAGATCCAGATTCCAGCGCTTCCGTCGGCCAGTCTCGCCAGGTGTTCTTTTTACACGGATCGGCTGCGATGGCTTTCTGCTGCCTTTGCAGCTCCGTTGATCAGAAGGTCTAAGGTTTCGAGACCCGACGGTGGCAGAAACTAGCTACAAGGTTGGGTGGAAATCGACCACCGGAGAAGAATTCTAGTGGCTCGCTGCTCTGTTATGACATTTCCCGTGTTTTTTAGATCAATATCAGACGAATGCCTGAGCAGTATGTAAACAAACGGTTCGCGGACCGCTCTTTATCATTCCATTCTCATCCTCGTCCCTTCTTCTTCCTTTACTCATATACATATACGTTTATATACAGCCACACACTTTACACTTACATCCCATGCGAACACTACATTTACATGCCTACATTGCAATGCGAACTTGTCAGGAGACATGTGGGGATCCTCAGCTTGATTCGGCTGGAATGTGGACGCTGGGGGAGAAACCTTCAGCGGAAAACACAAGCCGAGTGTAGGTCGGTGCAGGATTTCGCATTCTGGCAGAGGAAGAACATTGCCACCTTCCAGGGTATAACATTAATTGCACTTACGGGTCTAATTAACGTAGTAATCCAAGTGCTCGGAATCATCACCCACCCACTCACTCACTCTACCGGATGGTCTCGCTAGACGTTCTCTTGCACGTAATCACTTCCTTCGGAGCGAGACTCAATCGCCAGAATGGAGCCATAAATCCCGCCCCGCGCGCGCCACCTAGCAATTAAAAGCGCAGTTAACGCCTCTAAAGACCATAGAGGCGGGCGAGTGTACTCTAAAACTCTCGTTTACACAGTTTGATGGGTTTTTGCGTTTATTGAATATGTGAAATTTCTCATCGGTGTTATTTCAAATGGAATGGGCACTGTGGATAATGAACCGTTGGAAGCTTTTATCTATTTCTCTGAATGAATGATAAAATGAGCTATTTTTTCAACGCATTAGATTGAAATTATTTCAAGTTGCATCTCGTTCGCTTTTTTTTGTTTTAATCTGTGTTTTAGGAGGTTCACATTTAAATGGTGTTTTGATAAAATATTTCCTCATGAATAGTAGTTGCTTATTGCACAATGTATTTAGTGCAATTTATACATATTTTTTCGTAATAATTGCCATCTTCCTAGTAATAACCTTTTAGATAAATGTATGAGATGTACTATGTCTTGGTTTTCAAAATTAGCGACAGTACAGCTCCCATGTTTCTCCTCCAAAGTACGAGTTGTTATTTCTAGGAGCTGAAATTGTCTCGTGTGGGAAACAACTGCGAACATCGTACATCTCGCTGCGAGCACTTGCTCAGCTTGTTTTCGCAGGCGCTGACCCGATTCCCGGTTTCCCAGGAGGCTGTGCGGGTGACGCACTGCGAAGGCGGGCGGCGAGGACAGCCCGCGCTGCGTCCTCGCGAAGCCATTGGATGGCTTCCTCATGTGCTTGCTCGTCCTCTCGCCGGTCCACGCTCCTGTCCACTTCGCCGTGCTGTTTGTTTTCTGCTCGCTTTCTCTAATGTTCTGTCTATTCACCTGTCAAGTCTCTGGTTTCTCCTCTTTTCTGCCATCTTCTACATTTACAATGACTTTAAATAAACTTTAAATTAATTTTGTGTTTACGAACGTTTATTCTGAATCGTCAAAAAATATTGTTTTCATTTCCAAATAAGCATTTCGTCTAGATTTATAAAAATATAAATCTTCCAGTATTTCAAAGACTCAACGTTCACTCACAAATCATCAATGTTCTTATTACTTATTTATCCACCCTTGTGATAACTTCTAACCTGTTTCTGCTCGCTCTGAGTCATAATGGTTTTATTCTCATAATTGCTCTTCGTCATATGGTATCATTCCTCTCACCTCTTTCATTTCTTCTTTGCGCGATATTTGTCTTTCTTTGCTTTCTTGTAGTACATCACCACTACCATCAATTTCTGATTTATATATTGTTCTTTTAATTTGAATATTTTTTCATTCTCCTTTCGCTAAAGAAATGATTATTCTTTTCTTTTTCTATTCTCGTTGTGTTCTTCGTATACATTTTACTGATTTTATAACGTCTGATTTACTTTCCTATCTGTTGATTGATCTGCTTCTTCTTATGCTGCTGGCTTCACCTTTCGTCCCAAGGTCAACCCATTCCTCTCCTCGCCGACAGCCTCCACTGCAGCGCTCCCTGAAGAGCAGCTGGCTGCTCTAGACCCGTCTTCCAGGGACTCGCAGCCTCGTCGGCGACTCAAGCACGTGTCGACCCCGCGCAAATCTCACTTAAGGGCTCCGCGCCCAGCTTCCTCGCTTGTCTCCCACGGCGCGCAGCTCCTCCCTCCCCCCACTCCCTTCCTTCCCTTCGCGTCCACCGGCAGCGCTGATGTCGCACAACAGCTGGCGTCTGGCGCAGCGCTCCCTCGACAGAAGGAATCCGAGTCAAACGCTTTACTCCTGATTGAATGCACGTGCATGTTTTATTTCATCAATCCCGTATCATCTTGTGTCAGAATGAAAAATCAATATTCGTATAATTCCAGCGAATGCTGCAAAAAATTGCTAATATTCCAAGAGGTGGTGTAAATTTATTCTTACATTGGAGGCATTGGAGGAATCATTGATGTACGCCACAAAAAAGTATGAAAATAGGAAAGACTATGGCATCTAAGTGTGCCTTGTTTTTTTTTAGAGAATAATACAAAATAATACTCAAGTATCTTCTGTGGATAAAATATGCATCTATTGCACTCTTTATCTTCTTGATAGCCCTCACAAAGAATTTTCTTTTATAAATTATAAATTACAAAGAACGTTCTTTTATAAATTATAAAAGTAAATTATATTGTAACTACACCGAATATCCATTTAGTTATCATAAACGTACAATTTTATTGTTTATTTTCACAAAGCAATAAAAATTCCCCAATACTCCAGGAAGATTCATCATCAAAACTTCGCACACTTCAACCAATTCTCTCAAATATTAAGTTTTTATCGTCAGTATTGAACTGCCAAAAATACACGCAGAAAAATTCGCGTTGATATTATATTACAATACAACAATTTAACAGTACCTCTCGCTACAGTTTCAAATTGTAAAGTGCCCACATTTAATAACTAAACACATTTAGTGCAATATAAAAGATGATTCTTGACATCCCGTTTCTTGTTTTGGCTATTAATTTAAAATATAAATCTATTGTAATACAAGGTAAAACTTTGCATGTTCGTAACTGCCGCTTTGCAGTAACGTAGTTTTAACATTTTTAACCATATTGTTACATTCTAAGAAGTTGGTTCGTAGCGTTTATGATATGTAACATATTGCTTCATTTGTCCGCTGTCTCTTTCGATACGCACTGCCACTTCGTTTCCCATTATACCTTCGTGTAAATCTTTCTCGTTTGTTTCTCGCCCCACTTCAACTTTGTTCCTAATATTCAATCTCATCAGGGTTTCTTTCTACAATTTTTGTATTTCCCCTCATTTTCTACTCTCTGTCTGCCTAGTGTCTCTCTTTCTTTCTCTCTCTCTCATCCTTTCTGTCGCTCTCGCCTTTTTTCTTTAACACTCATTTTCTCTATCACATCTGTTTCCGTCTCTTAACTCTCGTCTCCCTTGGGTTCCTGACTTTCCATCTATCCCCCCTTCTCTCCTTCCTTCTCGCATGTCTTCCATCTCGCCCCCATCCACAGGATTTCAGGCTGAGTGACGGTTGCAGCGCAGCGCGGCAGGCGCGGCGGCGCGGCGCCTGGCGAGAGAGATTGGGCACGCGGTCCGGCCGCCCCCCATCGCCCTTCAGGGCCCCTACCCCCCTCCCCGCCCTCTCACTCCGCGGAGCCTCGCGGACGGCTTCTCGAGCGCGCGTCGATCCGCGCAAATCTCACTTAAGGGCTCGCTCGCCTCGGCCCCTCGCCTCCGCCCCGCCCCCCACCTCGCCCCTCTCGCTTTCGATCTCGCCAGACGCGCTTCGACGCAGCACCCGCGTCGCGTCGCGCCGCGCGTTCAGTTCGGGGCCCCTCCCCTCCTGCTTAAAGTTAACGCTCTTGTTTATGCCTACAAGTAACGACCAAGTGTTGCAAATGAGTGAGATTTCTTTCCTGGGAAATGGGATAACATTTTCCACATTATTTGGTGTCAAATTTTCTTGTGTCGCAGAATGAATATTATGGGGTTGGACAAAAAACAACAACAAATGAACACCTGAAATTTGCAAAGTAATAATTTATTAACACGGTGTTGAGCCTCCATTTGCTGTTGCATTTTGTTACGGAATTAACTTTTAGAGTGTCTAAATAGTTTCCATAGAAATTTTCTCTAATTTTTCGACCAAAGCATCCGCCGATTGCTTGAACGACGTTGGAGTTGGGAATCTCTCCTCACTGTCTGCTCTACAATGGCACAAAACGCTTCGATTATATTGAAGTGCTGGCGATTGTGCTGTCCAGGGAAGATGTTTGATGATATTCTAATGGTGTCCAAACCATGTCTGAACCTTTTTTGTTGTATGGAGGAATTATTATCTTGAAATATGGCAGTATTTGGCAACAATTTGCTAGTCTGCGGAAAATTTTCTTAGGTGAAATAATAAATATTAAAATAGTTGTTAGCAATAAAATTATTTACATTACCAAATTAATAGTAACTTACTCCACAGTCGCATTCTTAAAAAATTATAACAAAAATCCGAAGTCAATATTAAAGAAACATTAAAATTAAATGATTAATCTGTCAAATGTCAAAACTGTCACACTATACTAGAATTGATAGTTCTAAATGTATTAAAATGATTTCAGATGAATAGTAATGGCATTATGATGAAATTAATGAAGGGACAGTGAAAAAATAAGAGCGAACTTCTCGAAATAATAGCGGGATACTGGTTGAGCCTCTTCGAGTTCCAAGAAATTCGTGTTTCAGACCGACGTAAGTGACTCAGAGCATCAATGATGTCACTGCAGTACTTCTGAGGTTCGAGTCCCGACGATGGCAGGATTTTTTGTCACTAGCTAGGTAGCTAGGTCGAATTCAGTCGCTGTATGGAGGAGAATTCTAGCGGCCGGTTGCTCTGATCGGCAGTTTTCCGTAGTTTATCCGATAAACAAGACGAATGCAGGAGTGGTACCTTAAAAAACAGGCCACGGATCGCGCGCGATCTTTTCTTCCTCTTCCTTGACTTATTCTAACCCTTTACTTACATACACTTACACTTATATGTATTACACTACCACACATGGCGGGAGAGTAATTGAGAGCTTAGAGCACATTTCGGCTGGGGCAATGCCACTCCTACTCTAGCCGACAAGTCGGTAGGTCCGGATCTTGCTTGCCAGCGGGGGAAAATCACCGTCACCTCTCGCGATAAAGACTGCACTACACTTACTGAACTAATGATCTTACCAGTTGATGCGCCCGGAAACACTAATCAATAAATTGTGATTCGACTAGTTAGATAAAGATTACAGTATAACCACGCATGCACTCTTTGTAGTGAATTATTACAAACAGAACATCTCTAAGAGTCGTTAAAATACTTTTTCCCTCGGAAAGGGATAAATCTCAATGCTCGAAGGAATTTTGAGTTGTGGATTTAAACTGTACACTTTTAAATGTGGTGTTGAATTGGGATTCCTGAAACTGTGACTACTACCACATTAACTTTAGACAAACTTCTCTGTTTCTGCTAATGTCCTTACAAAGCTCTATGAGAGCCCCCTTCAAAGTGGCATCCGTCGTGCATTTCGTTCGCGCTTTCCAAACATGAGTTTAATTGTGGCGATTTTTCTTACAAAACTAGTGGCCAGTCGCAGAAAAACACACAAATTGGTTTTCCTATAAGTAGCGCGCACACTATTCAACAACAACAAATAAAATACACACGTCTCTTGTTTAACACTGCAATAAATTGAATATTTTGACAAAAATTGTCCGCATAAAAAATTGTCTGCATGAATACTACAACATAGCATTGTTTATGTATTCTGAAACACCGATCAGTTCTTTACATACCAATAATACCAAAAAAAACTCGCTGTCCCATATACGTACAAATAACACAAATATTGAATGGCAAATGGACTCTTCTTTGGACCCTTTCTGTCGCATAACGTCCGTTGTGTCGTGCACAGTGAATCATACGTAAGCGTAAAGTATACAGTTGAGTACGAGAATTCAGTCATTACGCGCAATGTGAAAATTGGCGGAATATCAGAATCAAATACTTACATTTTTCAATCAATATCGAAATGGTTTTTGTATTTGTTCCAATTTCCTGGGTATCTAACGTAACCACAGACGCCTTTCAAATGGGCGTCAACTGTGTTTATTTTCTTTCATCTCTTGGAAGAATTGGAAATCTAGTAATATAAGTTTCAACAAAAGTAATTTATTATAAACTGAATAACCAAATCATAAGCCAATAATTATAAAACATATATCACGTGTATGACCGCAAAGGATACTAACAATTGCTATGGAGAATAATAATAATAAAAGAACTGTCGTTGGTCGAGATGTCTCCCTGTGCGTCGGCGGCGGGCTCCTCCAGAGATTGGCCTTCCCGATCGCAAAGCCCTGCGGAAGACGAACTGCTTTCCGAAGTGCACAAAGCGTTACAAATGCCTTCCGGGCGCGGGGGCTATTTATTTCCATTACGCCCGACGCGTCGTTGCGAAACATTTACATTCAAACTGAAAAGAGCGGAAAGTGCGCCCGAGGAGTGTATTACATGACGATTTAATGTAAAGCGACTGAAACGAAGCTCGCGTCCGCATGCAAATTGAGGGCGTCTGACAGAGTCTCTTAATCAGTGCAACTGCGCTACTCAATTGACGCGTGTTCTGTCGTTCTCAATTAGACGCGCGCTGAAACAAACCTGCTGCGTGTCTGTTTTGTTGTCCGTATATCTTGTAGGGCTTGCCATTTTTAAGGTGGGAGGAGACTGTTGAAATTAATTACGTTTCGAATTAAGAACGCTCTTCAAACTTAATGAATTCATATAGCTGTGGAATGAAATTAAATAGTGTGGATGAAATTAAACTCGTACTGGGCTTTTAAAGGGGGAAAGAGATGGGAAATGTTGGGGTGAAATATTTCTCGTGTTAAAGGCATTAGATAATTTTGGGTACAGCTATCTATGCAACAAGCTATCCGGTAAAATTATTAGATCTTTGTAGTGGTGCAAAAGTAGTACATAAAGTACAAATATTATAAAAAGGTCATTTATAAAAGGATTGCTCTTTTCACAAATTCTTCACGTATTAATGAAACATTGTGAGGTTTTCATTGTGAATTACATAAATGCTTACTTTCGTTAGTAGACCAGAGTGATTTAAAACAAAGAACTTTATTAATAATTGATTATACAAGAAATGAACTTGACAGATACTTTCTTGATTATAAGTAATGTTTTTCAGTAAGAATGTACTACATTTCCTTGTAAAAATACTTTACCCTTCCGCAATAAAGCCAAAAATGTTCTACTTTCATAAACAAATTGGTATGGTTTCAATTGCCAACCACAACCTGGTTCATTAACGTTGTCAAGCATTTTCAACCAACATATCCACGCAATAAATATTTAATGTTTTATACATCCGACCTTTAAATTGTTTACTTTGATATTTCCCTTTACATGTACCTGCAGTTTGAATAGTCACATCGCATTATGTGTTATCTGCTCATGAAGTGTCCAGTTTCACTTCATCGTCTGTGAAGCACGAATCTGTCAATAGGTTGGTTTCCTCGTGTGTTTGCATTTTCGTTCATTTCCAACTACAGAGCCTATCGCAGAACGACGGCGCGGGGCCCATCACAGAGTCACTGACTCGTGACACATCCGGTCGTTACGTTTCCGTCGGAATAAATAAATTCGTTTCGTGGCTGTGCATTAAACTAATTGACTTTCGTGTTTGGGCTGACGTCCATTGTGCTCGACGATACGTCCCGGTGGACACGGCGCCGGTCGAAGCGGTCTCTGGTGGACGAACGATGCGACTCTCCCCGAGGGATCCCTGCCCCTCGGGACAGCGACGAGACTTCGCCAAAGGGACAATTCTCCGCGTCTAGGTGCCGAGCGTGTTAACAGGGGAGGATTTACAAAGGAATCACCTGGGTCACAGCGAGAATTTCCCGGACAGGTCAAGTTTAAAATGTGAAACGATATAGCCACATTCATTTGATTCATCTGGTTTTAAATTCATCGATACGTTGTGTGATGGGTCAAATTAAATAACCAGTGATGGCGCTACACCAAAACGTTTTTAACTACGGAACTTCTCTTTCTTTTTCTTTGTGATGTGAGGTTTGTAGTTTGCCTCTGTACGACCATAAGAAGCTCGTCCATGGCTTGGATATTTCAATTCTCCTTGCAGAACATTTGCCTCGTCTCCTTTCCCTCTATTCTTCCTCTTTTTGTTCCTCTTCTTATTTTGGTGATATTAGCTTCATTATTTTCCTAGTCTCATTTCTGTGCTTTTCTATCATTTTCCTATTTCTTTCTCTACGATTGATCTTCGGCATATTGATTAATAAAGTTTTAATAAAAACGCCTTTTTCAGTCATCAAGTTTATGTTCGTTACATTTCTTTGAACCAAACATAATAATAATGTCTGTCAATTTCAAGACTTCCGCTTCTCACTCAAAAGCAGTGTTACTAAACTCATTTTCTCAGAATAATAGAATTAGAATTGGCTCTCAAAACAGTCAGCGAATTGCTTGATGTTCTGCAATTAGTATCTGAAGGAATAAGTAGTACTAAAATTAAAAGAAAACGCACTAAGTAACTTTGAGCAAGACCTACAGGATTGTAGAAAGATACCAAGCTCAAACAAGTAATATGGACTTTTCCGCAGTTAATTTATTGTAAATTTGAGTACATTTAGTTCAAAAATCTAAGAAGATTAATTGTGAATACCTAAGAAAATGTAAATGGTCATCTTACAGTTAAAATTAAAATTTACATTACATTTTACGAATTTCTCCACCTCGACGGTCTTCTGTTTGTGAATATGCGACAAATCTGCGTCAGTGAGAAATGTTAACTCCGTCGTCGTTGACCTCGCTATTGCTTCATCAACTACCATCGTATCAAGCTATAGTCTCCATCAACATCCTTCATCATTATCCTTCAGACATAACCGTTACCGTCTGTGCTGCCGCCAACACGGCGTCATCGTCAAACGGTACTCACCGTTGCCGTCATTTTGCCTTCGCCACGTATTTGCATCACCTCTCTCACCACGAACTTGTCAAGACACTTCGCTCAACCGAGGGTGGGCGTATTTGAGCGCGAATATCAGGCTTTGACAGTACACCTACTACAAACACCCAGGGGAATATACCAGTATCGAAAATATTTCCGTAAATGGGAACCAGAGTAACAAAATAATAATCCCGACGAAATTTGGAGCAGAAAAATTATAAAGCAAATACTCCCTGTCGACTTTCTATTTTTAACAAAAATTTAAAACCACATAACCCTACAGAGTTTATAATTCACGGCACACATTATGTCTAAACAAACAAAAAACATGTTTGCAGTAGCAAAGCAAACAGCTATTTTAGGCTCCCCGGGGCCAAACATGGATCCGTTCATTATCGAGCACAGCGACGTATGGTAGTTCGCAGCCTGCGGGTGCCTAATTAATCGAGGCTGTTGGAGCACGGAGCGCGCCGCCTTCGGCCCGGCCCACGCGGCGCGGGCTCCTCACGACCGAGTTGCTCTTCGCTCTTTATTAACCAGATCGCGGTATCAGGCGCCGCATCAGTTGCTCTGAGGCCACAGCCAACCAGTTGCCTCGGCTCGGCGCCGTTATCTGTAAGCTGCGTGACTCGCGAGTGCCGTTGGCTCTGTTGCTGCCGCGTATATGATGTCGCTCGCGCCGACGCCGTTGCTCCCACCGGCTTCGGCCTCGCCGTTGATATCGCCACCGAACTTGACATGGCCAGCGAAAGTGGACCGTCGCAGTTGTCACTGTTAGCAAAAGTTGGCTAGAATCACTGTTTCTGTCATCGTTACAACAGTTACTAGGACTTTTTGCACAGCTTTGCGTACAGAAATAGACAGCAATCTTTCGATTAAGAGCAAGTGTCCTCAAGAAAGAGATGTTGGACATGGTTTAGGAAGACCAAATTGAAGTTGCATTATAGGAATACAGAGTTAGCAGCACACTGCCGCCCGAGTAGGGAAAATTTTATATAGCTTGACTAACTGATTGATTAGTAGATATGAGTAGCCTGCTGAATCCGACGGCCAGCGGGCTCCTGTATTGAGTTCGCGCATGCTTAGAGTTCAAACGCTGTCGTTGCTGCACTTGGCTGTGAAAACACTTCCAACTATCACCATGAAAGCTGAACAAAAAGCCGCCATAATTTGCTTCGTTCACAGTCTCTTATAAGCGTCTACGTGATGATTACGGTCACGTCTACCGTCACGACTGTCTCCGATTGGGGTCATATACACTTTCGGGATACAGGGAAGTTTTACATTTGGTTTGCGTGATTAATCGTATCCGGAAGGTGTCCAAGAACGCCCACTTACTCCCGTTCCGATTTATCGCATGTCTTTTTCTGAGCTCGGCAGAAACGTCTAACGAATCCACTTCATCCCCGTTCATTCGCTTCTCGTCTTTTACGAAAATATACTCGGAAAAATGTTACACGCACAGAGCTTGAGGAAACGAGCACCCACGAATCCTTATCCTGAAATCGGTGGCCCTTGAGTTTCTTTTTAACGGCTGGGTGGTGGAAAAAGACGCTTGGTTTCCGGACGGGTAAAATGGAACGTAAAAACTGCGTATACAGAGCGTTTGTGAATCCCTTTACAGATACCATCAGTTTCATAACAATTGGCACTATACAGACAATGATCAACAACGTGAAACACAAAAAATGCTTCCCTTACCTGAACATTTAAACTTACAAAGCGTGTCCTTGAGAAGTCGTTTGTGTCACCATTATGATAACATCAGTTACCATGGTTCTCAATATCAGTTAACCACATTCTCAATTGTCATTATCATCTCCAATAACTCCAACCCTTTAAATGTCCCTACACGTATGTTCGTCACCACAACAATTCTATTTTTACAAAGTATCCATCATCACCACGTGAAAAAGACGGTAACATTTATCAGCACTCCCATAGCTACTACCTTTAGATTCAACGACATGGTCACATAACCATTAGCGTTACTGCCACTATTACTTTTCACTGCCGCTGCCAACACCTGCGCGGCAGCGCTATCTCCCCACAGCGATCGCCACCGGCGTCCCCGCAGCCGTCAGCCGTCGCCGCAGCCGTCGCCGCAGCCGTCGCCGCCGTGACCACTGCCACCACCACACCATCTCCACCTCCTCTATCACCTCCATCGTGGCCGCCGTATCCTCTGCCTCCACCATCACCTCCACAACCTCCATCGCTGCCACCGCCACCGTGACCATTGCCACCACCACACCATCTCCACCACCTCTATCACCTCCATCGCCATCGCCGCTTCCTCTGCCACCACCATCACCTCCACAACCTCCATCGCTGCCACCGCCACCGTGACCACTGCCACCACCACACCATCTCCACCACCTCTATCACCTCCATCGCCATCGCCGCTTCCTCTGCCACCACCATCACCTCCACAACCTCCATCGCTGCCACCGCCACCGTGACCACTGCCACCACCACACCATCTCCACCACCTCTATCACCTCCATCGCCATCGCCGCTTCCTCTGCCACCACCATCACCTCCACAACCTCCATCGCTGCCACCGCCACCGTGACCACTGCCACCACCACACCATCTCCACCACCTCTATCACCTCCATCGCCATCGCCGCTTCCTCTGCCACCACCATCACCTCCACAACCTCCATCGCTGCCACCGCCACCGTGACCACTGCCACCACCACACCATCTCCACCACCTCTATCACCTCCATCGCCATCGCCGCTTCCTCTGCCACCACCATCACCTCCACAACCTCCATCGCTGCCACCGCCACCGTGACCACTGCCACCACCACACCATCTCCACCACTTCTATCACCTCCATCGCCGCCGCCGCTTCCTCTGCCACCACCATCACCTCCACAACCTCCATCGCTGCCACCGCCACCGTGACCACTGCCACCACCACACCATCTCCACCACCTCTATCACCTCCATCGCCGCCGCCGCTTCCTCTGCCACCACCATCACCTCCACGTCTTCCATGGCCGCCGCCGCCGCCGCCGCCGTCGCGCTGCGAGGGGGCGGTGCCGCAGAGCACCTCCACTAAGCGCGCACTAATTTATGCAGCAGCCTCTAACTTCCCCCGCGCGCCTGCGCCGCTCCCACGCGCGGATTCGCCCCCAGAGCCTCTCGCCTGATTGGCCTCGCCCCTTGTTTGCAGTTAGCCTTACACTATTCTGTCGATAATTTGGGTAATAGAAATCTTGCAAATTTCATTTCGAATTGTATTGCAATTCGACCAGAACAAAGAATAATAATTTTAAAGATTTGTACCGCAACCACCCACCTGGAAACACTCCAGACAAATCTCCTTCCGTTGAATAGCTGCCCGGCTAGTCAGCGGGTGGACGGTGCAGCAAGATCACTAATACCACTTACCCTGTTATTATTTCTATAATTACCAAGAAGGGAAGGAAGATGAGATATATAAAAAAGTACTATTGTTGAAAATGATTAGTTAAATTTTACTCATTAAAAGTATTGATGAAAAGTATTATCTGTAAAAAGGAAAAATTAGCGATCGAATATCTGTGTGATCCAGAATCATGACTCCCTAGTCACTGACGTAGTTCATATTTTTCATTAGAACTCTTGTCTCCCAGTAAAAAAATATAGGTTTAACTTCTCGCGCAAAGTATATTTGCTGTTTATTTTCGTCTCCAAAGGACTAATTTATTTTCTATACTGCTAATAGTTTCGTAAATTCACAAGTTGACTGAAAACGCCCGAGCAATCAAGGTGTGAAGTGTGCATCCTTATTTCAATACGTACTCAACACAGAAATCCGAGATATTCGATCCTTTAATCATTACATATCAAATCGAAGAAAGTTTAAGGGATACTTTTTTTCTCATTGTAAACATTGAAGGACATTTCTAAGTACACTCCAGCCAAACAATTCTTTAATTAATTTCTAACGAGAGCATTCTCTTCAGAAACGAACTAGTTAAGTAGCGGGGGTGGACGAGCAGTTCAACACTGCGGAAGTAACACTGCAGTACAGAGGCGGCATACCCTCTGTGCCACTGCGTGTGAGTCTTCAGCCACGGCAGCATGCAGCGTCTGTGACACCTGCTCTTGAGTAACACCATGCACTTTATGTTGGTTGTACGTACATATAGAATGCAAGGTTGCAAATTAAGCTACATTTCTAAGCATCTGATATATGATGGATGATGTTGGCTCCAGAATTTCAGGTTTATGGAACAAGTTTGGGATGTAGAACACGAAACGTGTATCCAAATTCGATTATCGGCATCCATCATCACCCTATTATTTTCACTACTGGTGTCTTACTTGTGACTTGAGTTGCAAATAACAGTATTCCTGCAAACAATGAAGGCTAAAACCGAATGCTCCAAGGAGTGCGGCAGAGCTCTCTAAATATGAACCTCTGTTCTTGGATAAATATACCTAATTTTATCATTCTTAGCACGCTGGGCCATCGTACGAGCCATCGCATACGCTCATTACAGAGTAACACGTCACTACATTGCCCACATTCCTACCCGGCAGCTTAAGTTCTAGGAAGAAATGACATCGGATATCCAAGAACAAACTTCCCCGTCATATTGAATGCAACATACGTATGCTGATTATATGGAGGATGAGACATTGCATGCGAGGAAAAATACATAATTTTTTCTTTTGAATTTGATGACCAAATTTTTCTTGTGTCATTTAGCTGAGAAACACTTTATTGTTCAACAAATTTCTCATGACCTCTCTCTTTCTCTAAACTATTCAGAAGGTTGCAAGCATTTCTAGGTATTTTTGAAAGCAAATTCCTATTTTTTCTGACACAAACAAAGAAAAATTTTGAATTAACAAAATTGGGCGCATATTATGATAGCTTGGTCTTGCTTGCCGGCCACCAAAATTGTAGTGTCCTCGCTTTCGTCAAATTAGACTAATGAAGTCTCGATTCTACATGGGCTCTTCCGTTCTGGGCTATTCGCACAATGCGCCGGTGACATACAGGTCACGACGAAATCACAACATTATAAAAATACTTTCTACGGGAATCTAAGCTTGTAGGGCCAAAACGTTTATATTCGTATTCATTACTAATATTATGAAAAACATGCGGGTATGTTTTTTTACGTGAAATTACTCATGCTGTATTCTTTTTTACTGTTTGGCGTTTTCGTCAAACATTTTACGTTTTCGTTAAATCATCGAAGTACACAAACGGCTCAATCTGGAAGAAACCGGCCCAAAATCTACCTATAAAGCACTGGGTTGCCAATTCTCTTATATTCTTTCGGGTGAAGGGAACACAGATGTCTGGAAGTCATTTTGCCGTACTGAGGAATGGAGCAAGCTTCCAGCTCCCAACGCGCTGTTTCCCCAAGGCGTATCGAGAGCGATGAAATGTGTAGCCCTGTTTCTAGTCCAGTGCTACTCTGATGCAAGGATTCTGGCCAGTTCTACGCGACTTAGCAAAAACACTCCCCTCCCTTTCGCTACCTTTGCGCTGACTTGGCATGCAGCGGGACTCACGGGTTGCCCGCAGACAAGCTGTAGACCAGAGCATGCCGAATGGACCGTCGAATTTAGCATCCCTGTCCTAGACTCTTGTCAAAGAGAGTGAAACTCACAGAAACCAAGATTGAAGTCGAAAAGCATTATTCAGTGTTGTAGACCTGCATTTATTAATCATTCTTATCTTTGACTCAATCAGCATTTACATGGCATTCTGTCTCGATTTTTCTTAATTGTAAAATATCAAATGGTACTTATAAGGCATTTAAGAAAAGTTTTGTTTGTTATATGTCAGTAAATTTATAAGAGAAAATTTAATAGTTAACCTATGCTTTTGAATATAGTACACTAATTGTCAATGACTTCTTATCCTCCAAATTATTACTGCATCAGAAGTCATGCAGGGTTCTGTACCACTCCCAGCCACGCATGTAAGGACATAAAAATAGAGATAAAGCCGCTCCCAGAATTAGCAATAAACTAAATGCAGAGTGGTGCTGAGGTTCATGGTTATCTTCTGATAGTTGCAACTTTTAGATGAACTAATTTCATGTTTGAAGACTTTAAAATGTAAAAAATAATTGACAATAGAGTCTTTCTTATTTAAAAGTTTAAATTAAGAATCATAATTTTTTTGGATGAAGCTTATGACGTAGTTTCTATCGCTGGCACCAAAGTTCGATCTCCGGGCAATCCATGTGGAATATGTTGTGTCCAAAGCGAAGTTTCTGAAGGTTTTCTCCGAGTTCTTTCCGTTCTCCATGATTCTCATTCTCCATCTTTATTCATTTCATATCGAATATCGTTAGCAGCTACTCATAAGATCATTTAATGACATAGGTTTAAGGACTCCTAAATTCCAATGAAAAATGAATGAATGGAAGAACAAAAGAATGAAAGAATCTATGAATCTGTGAATGAAAGGATTAAGTAATGAAAGAATGAATTAAAGAACGAATGTTTGACTAAAAGGAGAGTACTTTGTAACTGGAAGTAGTAATATTCTAGCAAAAAATTTGCAGTGACTTAAGATACGCCTGTCCTTACGTCAAACTCGTCAAGTTTGCTCAAAAAGAAAATTCTTCTTGCAACAGCAGGTGAGTTTCTTCCTTGGCGACGCGCGGTTGCGACGGTTGCGCCAGAGTTAGATTTGCGCACCCCTGCACTCGGGGCCGCAGGTGCGTGCATCTCCGGCGCGGGCGCGTAGGCGAAGGCCCGCCCCCGTGGGACGTCCCCCCTCCCCCTCCTCCCCCGGAGGGCGCCCGAGGAATATGACTCCTCCGAGGGCGTATACCACGCCATGTAATGCGGCGCTTAAGACGTCGGGTTAGCACGTCTATCGACATATTTGCGCCGTTAAAGCCTCGAGTAAACGTGGCGATGTGTGAACGCGACGCCGCCTTCGCCGCCGCCGTTTCCAACTCCGAGTGTTAGAAGAGGGTATGGGGAGAAAGATAGAGGATGGAAGAGAGGGAGGATGAAGAGGTAGTCGAAGTAGTGACGTGCTAATTAACGACGGCGCCACTTCCCGACACATGTGCACATCGACTGACAACAGGCAAAATTAATAGCAGTTTAGAAACTGCAATGTTCTAGAACTATGACATTCCAAGCAGTGTTTTCTCTTGATTAAACTGCATATCAATTGGGCAATCTGTGGTGTGTTAGACAGTCCGCTCGCCTTCCACGTGTGGTTACCGGCGTTCAAATTCCGGTCTCTCCATGTGGAATTTGTGATGAACAATGCTAGTGGGGGTAGATTTTCTCGGGGTTCACTCTCTTTCCGTGCCATTGTTTCATCAGCATTCATACCATAACAGCGTAATCATCAATCCTTCCTAGACATTAATTCACTCTAGGTTTGTCTCTGTGACTTAGGATTTGGCATCATAATTAAGGTTTCGTGTATCACGTCGACATAATTAGTTTTATCGTAAAAATTTCCTAACAGTTGTGTTATATACGCCCTATTTATAGATGTGATGCTTAAACACAACATTCTTTGTCTGAAATGTTAGAATGTTGTTACACAAACAATTAGTATATTAAAGTGTCTAATTTCCACTTATGGGATTCAAGGTTATATCAGTACATTCATTTGTAAACTGAGGAAGTCAGAAAGGATAAGCTGCGAGATATACACGTTTATTCAATCTCTTGGTTCATCTTCATCTCCATCTCCTAATTTTCATCCATTTCTCTCCAAAATTTCTTAAATTTCATCATCATTCGCCGTGCATAATGCTCGGCTCCTACACGGTTTCCTTACCAGCCTTCTGATCATCATATCGACCGGAAATAACAATTAATAGTTAGATTTTGTTAAATGTTTTATGTTAATTACGAGAATGAGAGCTTTCTAGAATATTCAAGAAAACCTGCCACTTACAAATTGCAGAATTTCTCTCGGTTAATAAAAAAGCAAGATAGCTGAGATGAATCTGAATATGTTTTAGAAAATTAAGTCCACATTTTAATTCTACTTCTTTTTTTATTTGCGTCGCAAAAAAATCGCAAGTATTTTCAAATGAGAAAACATGATTACTTCCCAACTTAATAATCGAATAAATATCATTTTATAAATTTGTATAATAATACTAATGTTACATATTAACAAATTTGATACTTTATGGTATACATGAAGAAAGCATTTTAAGTTAACACTTTTCATTGTGTACTGAGTTTGCCATCAACTAAAAAGAATCGTATTGAAACATTCTTACATCATGTCTTGCAATTTATCTATTTCACTCAAATGTTTATTCATACCTTTATTTCACCGTCTATCAGAACGTAGATCTCCAAGGCATTGAAGTTTGAAACTCACCTGAAACAAAAGAAATCGATTTTTAGCATTAGATGAAATAAAATACATTCATTATTACTACTATAGCTACTATTACTATTACTACTACTACTTACTATTACGACTATTATTATTATTATTATTATTATTTTTATTATTATTATTATTATTATTATTTTTATTATTATTATTATTATTATTATTATTATTATTATTTTCAAGTCTCTTCAAGCGAGGTGTACTACAGCCTGCTTCGCTTGCTAACTCGGTAGGTCAGGATTAGACAGGAAGTTATACCAATAAAAACTTCCTCACGATGCGTGCAGTACTCAAGGCGTGAATTAATGTTATATCACTTTGTTTTGTTTATTTGAAAGTAATCACAGAGACGAAGAGCACATTGAATATTCGTTGTTGAAATTGAAAAAAATTAAGACATCCGTTACTCTAATAAGAAAAAATTTAAATAGATATGTGAGTTAATATGGTGTAAATTAGCGTTTATATAAAATATTTTGTTATACCGCCGGCTCAACGCCAAAGCTAGGAACTCTCAATATTTTGTTTCTTTGTGGTAGGGAAACGATTGGACCCTGCTTAACAAATTTATCATAAATAACAACAACGTAGTTTGAAGGTCTTGATTTATCTAGATGATTCGAAATGCTTCATGTTCCTCTTTCCCCTTCCTTCTCCCTTTCTTCCCTCTCTCCCTCCCCCTCACTCTCACTCTCTCATGTTCATGAAGGTCTCATTCTGTTGCTTATAATGATAGGAACATTTATTTGAGGCCCTCGGCCTCAATATTTTAGTTTTTAATGTTCTAGAACGCTTTGTTTAGGACTTAATCAAAAATATAGATTCAGAATGCTACCAAGTGTTGCAGGTTGCATTTCACGTGAATATTTAGTTTTGTTCTACAGCCCCATGTAGTGGAGTAACATTAGGAGAATTAACAGCACATAAACCTTCTGGGTGAAGAAACACGTATAAGTGCCAACTTTCATGGAGATCATTTTACCTCTTAGATAGATAGATAGATAGATAGATAATGTATTATATTTACTTTTTCAGTTTGGTCATGGGTATAATATTAAGTATATTCACTTGTAAATTACTTTACTTGGCATTAAATTATCTCAAATTTACCTTTTGACCATTTTAATAAAGATTCAATCTCTGCTGGAGAAATGAAGTTGGTATAATTTACCCTTACAATTGAGACGATATATAAATACTGACTCATCGCTTGTATTTAACACAGTTTTACCTAAATACATACAATATTTTCAGACCTTATTTACTTCAATAAAAGTAGAACAATATTAGCTCTTTTCTTGCAAGGCTGCAGAGGAACATTCATAAAATATCACCGGAAAGAAAGACATCCTACACCATTAACAATATACGATCGTCGATATGAAGAATAAGAATAGTTATTTCGCAAACAATGAAATAAGTGATTTAAAGGGAAGAAACGTGTAAACTGCAGAAGAGATTTCTCTGGAATGTTCGATGATTGTTTTATCGCGAGCGACGGCCTGAGGCGCTGCCAGAGGCGAAGTGGAGGCAAGGCGCGGCCTGGCGTAGCCGGGGGCGGGGCGACGGTGCATACGGCCGATTGGCTGCGGGCGCGTCTCTATCCGGAGGGGGCGATGCCGCCCATCCGCCCGCGCGCCGCGTGCCTCGCCCGCCCGCCCGCCCGCCTAATGGCGCGGAAATCGCCCGCCCCCGCGCCCCGCCCCCCTCCTTCGCCCCCCGCAGCTCCGGCGGAGACGTTAACACACGGCCGCCCGCCGAGCAGAGGCAGCCTAGGGCGCCGGCCTCGGAGGAAGCGAAGAGGGCTTCCATAGGAGTAAATAGAAGCCGGTAGAAATACACGGAGGTAGAGAATAGTGTAACACTCGGTGGATATTGAGAAGAAATCCAGTTGTAGAGAAAAAAAAATGAAAGATAACTGAAAACATAAAAGAATAATGGATAAAGAATGAGGACATGAGATATTCGTGCTGTTAAGATCTCACAATGAAATCGAATTCGAAATAAAATAGAGTAGGGTATTAAAAAGGGGTTGATAGAGAATGAAGAAAGTTGGTTGTGAAAGCGTTGGAGAAATGCAATTACACCGAATTACAAGAGAACTGTCACTGAAACATGGCTATTTGTTATCATTCTTTTTCTTTAACTTCTAATTATTACTTCTTAAGCAATAAATATAGTAAATAAATGCAAGAAATTGTAGAGATGTAACTGCCTTCATGATTCCTATCCCAAGTTTTAAATTGAAAAAAATAAAACGGATGGAAAATGGAAAATGCATTAGATATAATGAGAAAATGGAACAAATAGGAAACAGACAACGTAATGCAATGTAAAGACATTTTCAATAAATAGCACATATTTAAAAAGAAGTAATACTCGTTGTGGAAAACATTAACATATTGCGTAGAAAAGGTGCACCAACGAGCACTAAAATGAGAAAATGGGAAGCAAAACGTATTTAATACAATTAACTAAAATAAAGGCGCGATTATTATTAAAAATAGAATAAACAAAATACAATTTCATTATTAAAGTAATCTGGAATACAGAAGACTAAAACGAAATACAATCTTCAAAATAACTCAAAACCGCAATGGATAATAATCTCCAGAAACCAGTCTACAAAGCTAGATCCGCGACGGGAAATCGGGAGCTCGTCTCAGCCCCTCCAGCTGGGCCCGCAGCGGCGGGCATTAGCGCAACCGCGGCCATTGAGGGGCCGAAGGAGCGCGAGCGAGAGCGCGCGGGCGAAAGTGGGAGTGTTGAGGCGTACACATCGGGCGAGGGCCGACGCGAACCGGGCCGGAGTAGGGCAAAGCTGGGAGGGGGAAAGGACGAGGAGGGATGGTGGAGGGCTGGTGGGAAAGGAAAGGGCGCAGTAGGAAAGGGGTGGGGGATCGTGGAATGGACGGGGAGGAACGAGGAGAGGCGAAGAGAAGCGGAGCGGGGCAAGCAGGGTGGGGTGAGGTGAGGCGGAGAGAAGAGGGGGTGGGGCGAGGAGTGGAGTGGGTAGGGCGGGGCGAGTGGGGAATGGGAAGCAGGGGCTGGGCCGGGCGGGTTCGCTGGACGACCGCAGGAGCGGAGGCGGCCGCAGCGGCGCAGGGCGACGGTCGCGGCGATTTGTCGCCCGGGAGGGCTTCAATGGCCCTTTCCGAGCTGCTCGTTTGGCGACGCGGCGCTGCGCTCCACGCCGCCACGCCACCCTGCCTAGCGAGGATTTCGCCGCCGCGCCGCCGCCTCTCCCTAGGACGTGTCGCTATTGATAATGTTGTGGACGCTGTTCCGTTGCGCGCGCCCGTGTCTCACAGGATGCGCTGCGCTGCGTTTCAGCAAAGGAGTTGGGCAGTTCAAATCTCAGAGCTCCCCTGAATGCGTCTTCCAGGAATCCCGGATGGTGCTGCTTTCAGTGAAACATCATAGGCTGCAGTGATTGTAGCTAGGAAACGATCTCTCTTCAACTCCGCTTTCTCTTGACGTTAAAACGAATCTGAATAGAATCTGATATATATATATATATATATATATATATATATATATATATATATATATATCTGAGATTAAAATTTTCAAAGAACTATATTTCCTGAAAAATCTTAATGACATATATGGGAGGGGGAATGATTCAAACAACGCATTGAGTGTGAATTCTCGTGTCATTCCCTCGTTCTTTTTTCACCCAAGCATCATTTATTTCTTCCTCTTTTTTTTTGAATATTCACAGCGTAATCTCAGACATCTAGAAACGCCTTCGTAAACTAATCATTCAGATACCAAACCATTTTCACATATTTTCGAAAATTTATTACCGAAATTTTAAATTTTTTTATGTCCTAAGCTATAGTCTGTTATTTTCCCCTCACCATTAAGAAACATTTTCTCACGAACTCTGAAAAATATTTGTCATACCGTCAGTATTTGATTTTTCCTCTCAAAATATCTATCTCTTACACAACTCTTACATAACTCTTACATAACACGATCTCTTACATAACTCTGAATCTTTAGGTTTACGTATGGTGGAAGTTATTCTTCATATTTTATTTTTATAAATCATATGTATTACAATTTCAAATAACTTATAAAAGGCATCCTTGTATAAAATCATTAATTTACACTTTGTAGATAACAGTTTGCATTAATGTTTACCCCTTCCAGCTATCAGTAAAGCTTGGTCTCCAAAAATCTCTCGGGGATACTACTTCATAGAAAAAAAACAGCCCTGATGCGAGGGTTACGTTGTATTCCGCAACTCGCCGCTAGCGCCGTCCGGTTCCCCGCGCAAGAGCCGAGTCGTTCGGCGCCGTGTGGCCGCCTGGGGATTCGAGGGAAGCAGCAAGGCTCGCCTGGTGTGCGACGCCGGGACTTCCCACTTGGCCAACTCCCTGGCCGCCCAGAAGAAGACCGGCCCCAAGGTGCCTCCCCTAGTATTGCATTCCGACTACCGCAGTTCTGTGTGGAATGATGCGGTGCACGATACCCGTACTGTAGTGAACGGGATATCAGCGAAACACATTCGAGACTTATATGAAGAATAGTTTGTCACTGTTGTTTTTCTTAAATATTCATCTCCTATTACCTACTATTACACACATTAACATCCTTGGATTGAGTATTTTTATTGGTTACACGTCAATAGTTGAATTGATCAATTACAATTGGTCAAGTGATAGAATTATCAAAATGTATCTTCTCTATATCACACTTATTAAAACTACCGCGTTTTCCTATATTACTTTTATAATCCATTCTTAATCTCAATGTGATATTAATATTTGTAATTATCAATCTTTATATTTTCGGCACACTTTAGACGTTTTTTTAAACTATTTCCAAAAAAGGTACATGAACACAAGCCTACCTAAATGGAGGAAAAAGTTTTTTAGAAAGTTTTGTTCTAAAAGGTCACTTGATAGATTTTAAAAATGTTGATATATTAAGAATAAAACCTAAACAATTTTCGAGATTGACTCTAGAGACCTTATTTATTAAAACACATAATAGCTTAAAAACTCAGGTAGAATCTAATAATTTCACAAATTTATATGATTCACTTCTCAGAAATTTTTGTATAGAATAGATTATTAAAATTGTTTATATCCACATACCTAAAAACATACCCATTTTATCTTGATACCATGGTTCCTTTCCTTGGTTACTAATTATTTATGTAATAAATTATTTTGTCTTGACATTGTCAAGTTTTATGATTTTAAATGACTAAAAGGTAAGCTCCATATGTTTATTTTGAAGGAAAGAAATATCAAAATTTGTTAAAAATGTTTTTAATTAATTGAATTTCATTAATTCTTCTAGCCTGATGATGAGGTAAAATAAAACCTTAAAACTTGTTGCTATATTTTATATTAAAGTTTCTGTTTATTACAAATAAGTCTGTTTCAAGAATATATTGGACCAAGTTAAATATAATTAAAAGGTTTCTTCGCGCCAAGTTTTTCGGGAGACATAAATCTATTTTTTCTCAAATTCTAACTGTTGACCCATAATTTCCTCCGTATATTTTGACTACATTTTTCAAAGAGCTTTCCAATTAAATGTTGACTTACCGAGTATTTTTTACTCATTCTACTCTCCAGTGTTTCCTCGTTATCCTCTATTCTATCATGTTTTCTTTTCATCCCTTCCATTTATCGTCGCCAGTCGCCACCATCATCAATGATGTATCCATTGTTATTGCTCTCTTCATGTTCTCTTTGCGTAATTGTCGTCATCGTCAGTCATCACAGTCACATTCACTGTCAATTTGATAACTGTTGCCACAACTTGTGGGCGTCTTCGTCATATTTTTAAATACACTTTATTTTTTGGTCGCATGTTCCGTAAGGGCATTAGCGACCGTATATACAATTCTTTACAATTCATCAAATAATTTAATATCCTTTAGAAATTTGAAGACGATATTTGATTATAAGCGAGATGTCTCAGTAAGTAAATTGAAATGGCTATTTGAAAGTGAATGTTTCATACGTTTGAATACATTGGCAATCTATTAAGATGTGTTGAATTGTTAAAGGGTTGCAAAGACAAAGAAATGGATATTCATTCTTAAAGAGATGTGAGTGGGTAAGACAGCTATGTCCTGTTCGAAGTCTTGCGAGAGTAGATTCTTCTTTTCTTGTTATTATCGTCTTCGATATCGTCGTCGCTCTCGCCATGGGCCTCGCATCGAAGGCTGTCGCTGGCTCCCTAGCGGCGCAGCTCAGCCGCGAAAGAGCCCATTGAAGGCAGCGTCGATTGGCTGGCGCGCTGCGGCGGTCGCGGAGGTGGCAGTGAACCGGCGACTGTTGTAGCTCCCCCGGGCGCCCCACGTTGTTACGCGGAACGAGGCCGCGAGAGAGCGCCACGCTCGAGCGTCGCACGAGAAGCAGCGTCGGCACTAAACCTAACACCGCTGGGAAGGTGCGGGGGAGGGGGAATGACGAAGTAGGCTTGCACTCCTGTGAGAAAAAAAATTGAAGAATGATGAAATGGCAATATATAGCTTGATAAGTTGCTACTGTTGGAAAGAGTGAAAAATATCATTCTATAAATCTGTCAATATTTTCAAAAATAATATAGTACTTATTTTGAAAGTGTGATGTACTGGAAAAAAGAAATGATCTACTTGTGATTTTTTTATTTCATTAACAAGAGGAGGCATATTTATTTTAAAAATCGATTTTGTTTAATGACCCCTGGCTATATTTGACCTAAAATATACAGACCAATACATTTATGGCTTTCGGTTAATGTGCGAGTTTATTTCTTTGAAGATGAAACTCAGATGAACAATTTGTAAGTACAACCCTCAATAAATCTTGTGAATAAAAATCGTTCACTCCAAAAAGTATTAAATAGACATCTAATTTACCGATTACCATGAGTGAATAAAGAATGTGCACTCCTCGTGTCGATAGAATATTATTTTAATTCCATAAAACAAAAGAAAACCTTAAATTGTTCGTGTTTTAACTAATGACAAAACTATACTCGGCGATTGACCACTTGTCAAGATCTTCCACATTTTGTGCACTCATTTGCGCGCATATTGAAATTTTTGTCAGTGTCAGTTTCTCAGTGTGAATGCTATAATTTTGAATGGCACTTCACAAACTTCCAAACACAAGCGGATCTCTAAAAATAAGAAAAAACTCCCATCTGCGTTGCGTGAAGTAGTACATGTATTTGGAAAATGTATCGAATTCATTTAAATATAATAAGGTATTGCAAAGAGTCAGCGACAACACACGTCTTTGATTGTAAAGGATCTTCCAGAGAATAAATGATTTGATAACAATTTAATATAAGCTTAATGGGCTTGCATAATTTCATGTAAGATGAATTGTGTTTTCTAATGTTTCCAGAAATGTCTTCCAATAAAAATAAATACACGTTTAATAACGAACCTTTAAAAAATATTAACCATTTAATATTAATAATTTACATTATTGACAAACAAAGATTCTAATATAATGTGTGTATTGAGAACTGCGGTCTTACGTAGAAGCCAAGTAAAGTCGACTCGAATGCTATGGTGACTGTTAGCGATGTGAGAGGCGGTCGGCGAGTGGAGGTGAGAGATTGTCTGTGCGTCGCCCCCGACAACTCGACTCGTAACGATCGCGTCGACAATTGCGGAAATTTCGGAACAGCGTGATTGAATGGAATAGAATGAAAAGCAGCAGTCCTTCTGTAACAGTACGGAAAGGGAAGTAAAAGAACAAAATTAGTTCAATGTAGTTGAAAGGCTGATTCGATTCAGAAATAAAGTAAGCAACGAATGCAAAGGGAAAGATGAAGAAGTAAAACGAAAAGAAAGACTGGAAAGAAAAACAGAATGAAAGTGTTACGGGAGTCAACGCGTTGCAGTAATAAGGAACGAAGCGGAGCTGGACGGGATGTATTGGTAATACTGAAGATAGAAGTGAGAAATGGCGAGGTGCCCCAGAATATCAACTGATCGCCTCTGACCGGGAGGTCCTATATTCGAAGTCCGAGGAGGCAGGATTTTCGACACGAGCTACATAGCTAGGTCAAGTTCAGTCGCTGTCTGGAGGAGAATTATAGCGGCGGGTTGCTCTACTCGATAGTTTCTCCGATCAATTCCAGGTGAATGTCTGAGCAGTACGTTACCAAAGGCCACGGACCAAGTGCGATTTTTGCTTCCTCTTCCTTGTCCTATCCTCATTTCTTACATACACATGCATGAAACTACAGTACATCCCGGAAGACTGGTCGGGAGCTTGTCGCGGCTGGGGCGATGCCCAGCTGATGGGAAATAACTCGTTGGGGAAAATCCGCTAGCCGACGCTAGCGGCTCCAGATCTCACCATCTACTAGGAGATGATCCCCGCCACCTCCCGAGGGAAAAATATGCACTACACTTACAAGAATAATGACCTTAGCAGTTGACGCGCTCAGAATCAGTAATCAGTCAGTAAAAGTGAGGGAAACGGAAGGAGGCACATTCGGATAAAAATAAATCTAGAAAAAAAAACGAAGAAAGTAAGAAGCAGCATTAAGAACCGGAGGACAAATTCTAGCTAACGACCATTGATTGAATTTATTTAATTCACGGGCGCGTGAATTACTAGGGGCAATAGACCGGCAAGCATAGTACATGTTATAATCCCGGAAATGGCAGAGTTACACTCCGCTAAAAGGTGAGATACGCGGCCGACCTACATCTCTTGCTGTTTCTGAGTCTCCAGATATCTCTCTGAGAAGAGCATCGGAACAAGCTGAAAGCTCTCACTTAGTGTCTTTACTCGCATACTCGGCGACATTCCATGTACGTGTGTGGGGGGGAGAGGAGGATATACGTATGGGAAAGGAAAGATTGGTGCAGTCTCAATCTTTTTGTTACTAATCCGGAATTTGCTTGGAATTGATCAAAAACAGGGAAAGCTACTAAGTACAGCAGCCAGACTCTAGCATTCATCTGAAGACAGCGACTGAGTTCCATTTAGCTGTCCAGCTAGTGGCAAAAGTCGGTCACCGTCTGCACTCCATCAAGCAAGTCGATCAAGTTGAAGATCTTACGTACCTCGATCCCGACCCCGAAAGCTGTAATCGAGATGCGAGATACAAAGAGATGTGAAGCGGGCGGGTAGAATGGAACAGGTCGCCATCAGTATTGATGAGAATCTAGTTGAAGTAGACTCAAACGCGTCGTGTAGGAAACAGCGTCGGAAATACCGCTGCCCCAACGAATATTAAGCTCAGCTCTTGAACAAGAAAGGGCGGCAAAGGGGAATCACTTGATGCCATGGACAGTGGCGTGAAGCCCAGAAGGAAAGCAGTCGTCTCCGTGGATTCACAAGAGACAGAAGCTGTCAGTGTCTGCTCGCTCTCTGTTATTGTGGATTTTTTCTGTGTAAACGTTCACTAGCAAACTTGGTATTTCCTTCTGTGCGAACTGTGAACATTAGCCTTTTGTGTACAAGTAGTATAAATGTTTGATCTAAGAATATGCTATAACTAGAGTTGACAAATCGGCATAGTACATTGGTTCTGTCAATAAATAGTTGATAAAACGCGTTCCTTTATTATAGGCGACGTGAGAGGATATTAGTGTGATGGAATGGGATTCATCTCAACGCGACAAAATTGCCCTTGATACCGTGCAAAGGAGAACACAAAAGCGATGAACCCGCAGCAAGCAGCGGGGTGGTGGGCGGTGGGCGGTGGGACGCGGGAAGAAGCGCGTCGGGGAGGAGCCGCGCGGGGGCGATGGCGCGCGCAGATGCGCGGGGCGGGCGAGGCGACGCGGCGCGCGGCGCAGCTGAGTCAACACAGCCGGTGCCGGAACAACATGCCATGGGCAGGCCCGGCGGCGGGAGGCGAACCGGGACCCACAGCTATTCACGCCGTCCGGCCTCGTAGTCGACGGCTCCGGGCAGTATTGGCGTGAGAACGCACGAAAATGTCGCCACGCTTGCGTAAAACCGTTGAAGCAGATAAAAGTTATCCACAAACAATTTTTGTTGATGTGAAGGTATTAGAAGTGCGACAAAGGAGTCGGGAAGTAG
This sequence comes from Acheta domesticus, assembly GCA_031308135.1. NCBI lineage: Eukaryota > Metazoa > Arthropoda > Insecta > Orthoptera > Gryllidae > Acheta > Acheta domesticus. The sequence goes on from JAHLJT010004567.1 coordinate 56,230,703, forward strand.
TGTATTGTTCTGATCATATCGCATTGTCTTCATTACAGTAGCATATACTTTACAGTAGTGTCAACCATTTCTCCAAGATTGCTGTCCACAAAAAACGTGCATAATTTACTTCATGCTTAGTATATTCGCAACATTTCAAAACATTTCTCTTATTTTTTTACAATAATAATTTATTCTCAAAAATCGTATACTTATGTCATCGTCCGGAAAAATCAATAAATACAATGGAATGGTCTCCCAATTCAATGCACTATTCTCAAAATTTCCTCTTCAAGCATTGATGGAAACGAAATTACAAAATTTAATGTTTTACGTTCTCACCTTATGAATTTTTTTAATATTATGTGTCTTAATTCAGGTTGATTTTCTAACTCTCAGTAAATATAAAAGTAATAGGTAGTAAAGTAATAGTAGTGATAGCCATTGAAAGCTTCTAGCCATTCTTAGCCAAAGTGGAGACTCATAACTGTCGATATTTAGGTTTTTCATGAAAGACTCGAGAAGATGAGAACGTAAAAATGAAATTGAATGAAAATTATTATCTGCAAGGCTGTTTTCCATCTCTATCATTAAAACGCATTCTATGTATCATATTTTCGTATTATTGGCTAGTTATAAGGATAACGCAACTAAATAGTGGAATAACAAGGATTTTACTGTCCATCGTCTGTTGAAAGTTATCGAAACAAATGAGTGAAATACGTCGTATGAGTGTTCATATTCAACGCAAAGGCTTTTCTTATTTATATGATTTTCTTCCTTATAGAAATGTCTTATGACAAAAAGTATTGAAGAACACATGAACAATAACACAAATAACAGTCTCGATTGGTATAAACCTTGGGTGTCACCTACTTTAAACACTTCTACCAAGTCCGTTATAGGCTATATATTGCTCTATTACTTTAATTACAGTTAAGGTTAGAATGTCTAATTTTTAAAGAAAAGTCTTGAGACAGCAAACTACAGCTATTTCGCTTGCTATTATACATTTATTTATTACAATAAACACAATGATCCTTTTATAATTTATATAATGGTTTTTAATGTTGGCAAACATTGATTTCCAAAATTAAAACATCGATATTAGTAATACATCGAATAAAATATATCGTTTTTAAACATCGATGTTTTAAAGTTGGTTCAATAATCTCTAACATTAAATTTGTGGGCAACAAAAATTAATTTCTCAATGTTTTCTTCCGGGCTAGGGGGCCGTGGTTTTGAGTACAACTCCTGCCGTGAAAGCCTCCATTGTTATATAAAAATTAATTTGACAGAGACTTAGTATATTTAATTTATAATTAAAATTTAACTTAAAAAAGTTAAAAACGCATCCCAGTGTACGAAATACGAGGAAAGACGAAGATTTTCAGGGTATCAGGTCCACTCGGGCGAGGAACTAAGGCAGTGCAAACCGTGTTCGTGTGATTCGAATACATAAATAGTGATGCCATTAGTTATTATTTCATATTTTAACTTATACAAAATTCTGTTTATGGGATTTTTTCATCCAGAAATGAAACATCGAAAACGTAAAAACATCGAGCACAAAACATCGATGTTCAAAAATTGATTTAAATTCATCGATGTTTAAAAAATCGACATTTTTACAGAAACATCGATGTTTTGAAAACATGGACATATATGTCGCATCCCTAGTACCAATGACGTGTCAAGACAATGACGTAACAATTTGTGCTACACTATCCCATTTGTTGAGACATTCAATACATATAAATAGTCCCTTTATAGCGATGGTGAACAAATTATGTTGTGTCCATTTGTGACGGAAATACAAGTATTTGTACACTTCTGAAGCAGATATTTTAAATGGAAGAATACCATTACAAAACTCTGATATAACGACAAGACTCTTCGACAAGACTTTTCGTAAAGATGAATATTGATAACAATAAAATGTATCAAAGTCAGTTATATTAATTTCCTTTCCTTCATTGCATTCACCTCCAACCCATGATGGGAATATGCGCCTAGGTAATGGCATTTCAATTAACTTTCGTTGAAAAGATTTCTATGCAAAAAATAAGACAAAGAACAGTAAGTTCCGTGAAGTCAAGAACAGAATTGGAAGGGGTTGAACTTGTGAAATAAAAGAAAGACATTTCCGCTCGACTTGTGAAAGGAAATTATTCGCGCAGCCGTGGACATCCTCTTAGAGGTGTATTTATTTATTCTGACTCAGCGGCAACTTCAACCATCAAAGAAAAATTGCAACTACTGTACTCCTCTTTTCCAATGCCTGCAGAAAAAATATTTACCAACTTTTGTTTGATACATGTGTATCTACGTAACAGGGAAAACGAAGGCTTTGAAGAAATATATATCGTTAGTGTTTAGGAAAATAATGTTGTTCCATATGAGCAGATGCTAATGACCGATCTTACTAGATATTAGGTTTAAATATTAAATGTTGTGTAGTTTCTAGATAAAGAATTAAAACACACGATATTTTTGGTTTGGTTTTCATAAATTCAGGCATGTTTTCTATTTTATTTCAGACATTAACCAAACATTCACAACACAATACGCCGCCAGACTTTCTACGCTGTGGACGATGAAACTTCGCGAATGACGCCGATGAGAACCTTTCCTGCGTTCAGACAGCTAGGGCATGGCTATTCTAAAGTGACAACCTTCGCTTATCGCAGGTCCCCCACTCACCTCGATCCATGTTTAGCGCGCTTGTCAGCTCCTTTCAATGGCAACCCCCGTGCCTGATAGTCCCCATGATTCGAATGCCACGGTTCGACCTATCTCACGCCCCTTCTTAAATTCTCCTGTTCTACCTCCCTATTCCTTTCGTCACTCCCAACCAGCAGCTGAGCTTCCCCGCACGGTCCCCTCCCACCACCCTCGTGTCCTTCCGCGTTTCCGCCTCGCCGATGCCTCCCTTGTCTCCAATTCCCAGCCGCCGCTCGCACCCCGCAGCCGGCGGCGCGCGGCGGCAAAATCAACAACGCGGCGCCGGCGCCGGCGCGGGCGCAGCCGAAGGCGCGGCACGCGGGGGCGGCAGCGTCGCTCCCAACCCCCACCCCCACGGCCGACACGATTGTCATCTCCACTGCCGCCGCTGCCATCTCCATGACCGACACCTCAGCCACCTCAGCCTACATGACCGATACCGTTATCGGCACCGCCACTACAGTCTCTATCGTCGCTATCCCCACCCTCTCTCTACTCCCAACTCATCGCCACGCCATCCCAATGCCACCATCTCCATCATCATCGAAGTGACCGCCGCCGCCATACCCCCTCCACCACCACCAGCATTACCATTATCAGTATCATCACCACCAACACTACTACCATCATCATAACCAACACTACTACCAGCACCACCATCACACCCACCATTACCAACACTTTGCCCTCCACCGTTGGAGCCTCCTTCATCGCCACTGCCTGCATCACTATCACCCATCACTTCAGCCGTCGTCCCCATAACCGTCAGCCCTATCGGCGCCAGCGGTAGGGCCAGTCGTCACCTTCCCCACCGCTATCGCTACCAGTATCACCGTCGCCTCTACCCCCACTTTTGCTTTCCACCCCCGCCTCCTGCACTGACACCGCCTGCACCTCTGTCACTCCCGCCGCTTTACCAGTCTCAATGCCCGTCATCCCTGCCGTCCCTACCGACACCATCTGCATTGACTGTCCATGATTCTCGCCTCTATCGCGCAGCGTCCGCAACCGCCACCACCGCCAACTTCACAGTTGCCGTCACCTCCGCTACCTTTACCATAGTCACTTCCATTACTTCTATCTCATCCACTACCTTATCCTGGGCCACCGACACCCCCATCGGCAATCCGCCGCCTCCAACGCAGTCCGCCCCCAGTCACATCCGGCACCATCGTCGTCCCCACCGCCGCCGGAGGAGACAAGACCAACATGGGCGGCGGCGGAGCAGCGCCTCGTCGCGATGCCGGCGGCGGCGGCGGCGGCAGAGGGGCGGCGATATTAATGCAGCGGCGCGTCTAATTAGGGCTGCGACGACGTCCGCTGCGCCGCCGCCCCCGCGCCACCTGCACCACGCGCCGACTCCCACGCCCGCCCCCCTCCCCCGCATCCCACACGCCCAACGAAGCATTGCGTTACGTCTGCACGAACGATTCAGAAAAGGCCCATATGGAGATGAAGAATGAATGCGCTTCGGGAAAATTGCTCTAGAGAAATGATACACTGATTTCATATTTGATGAAATGGAGGGATGATTTTAATGAAATTCAGCATACGTGAAATTCAGATTTGTTATTTTGTAAAAAAGTAATTTCTATATAGAAGCCATTATATATATATATATATATATATATATATATATATATATATATATATATAATTACTTTACAAAATATATTATTTCCCCAAAAATATATAATTTGTTGCTATAATCCATCCGGAAAATTTCTGTGTTATCATATTGTGTCGACGCACTCTTTATATCATTTGGAAGATGGTTGTAATATTAAAGTCATTCTAGTGCTTTTAGTCATTACGTAATTATGTCGAAATCCATCCTATAATTTATTCGATCGTACGGTTTGATTTCGATTACTTTAACCTACGTGCCCGATTGCTCCGTGTTTGATGCTTAACCGAATACGAAATTCCAGAGAATTAGGCCTTATTACCAATACATTCTTAGAGTTTTATTGAGTAACGCGCTAGTCTTTAGGCCTAGAACTGCGTCGTTTTGTATTCTCCTACTTTTATTTATCTCTTTAGAGACGCGTATCTTTTCTTAAGCATTCTTTCCTAATCAATCACCTCCTGACCTTTTTGCAATTGATTTCCATAATTGACCGTATTCACAAAATGTCATCGTTTGTTATCCATCAGTTTTCAAATTTAAGGATTCCTAAAATATCAACTGCGAACACTAATCAGACAACTTGCATTTCAATGCTCTGTTTTCGCACACAATCACCCTTCTGCAGTAAACTAAAGGGCACATAATCGCGTTTACTACAAACCCGAATTTACCTCCTCTTTAACCCTTTCACATCATCTCATCCTCATTCTTCACACTTCAACCCTTCCTCTTGTCCATTCTATTACGGAGTCCTTCTCCACTTCCTCCACAAAGCCACTGCTCATCATCCATGTCGGTCTTCGTTGCCTGCGCAACCCCCAACCCCCTCTAGCCTTGTGAATAAATTTAAGCGGCCAACCTCTCCCCGCCGACTCCACCCCCGCGCCACCCCCGGGGACGGCGGCTAATTTCGGTGCTAAATCACGCGGGACGCCACCTCCGCCTCCGCCGCCGCCCCGCCGCCGCCGCCGCCGCCGTCGTCGCCGCTGCGTTGCTCAAGACGGGCCCAAGTGACGACTAAACGCGAGGCAGCCGCCGCCTCTGTCGCCGCCGCGCCGATACCCGAGTGTCTGTTAAGCCAAGCTGACGCGACGAAATTAGTTTGCGCAGCTGAGCTTCCGCGCCGGCGCCTGCGCAATGCGTCCTTGCGCGTGATTGCTACTCTTCGGCCGCCTTTCTGCGCGGCGACGCGCCTCCGAATGCAGCGCGTTCTGGATTACGCTTGTGAACAAATTAGTTGTTCCGAAGGTTGAATTCGTGGATAATGCTTACTATTATTTCCATTGAAGGATTGTTGAATCTAAGCACATTAGTTCTGTGAGTGTAGTGAATGTTTTTGCTGGAGGTGGTGGTGTTTTTTCCCTGCTGGATGGTGAGATCCAACGTTGACACCTAATTTTTCTTGTGGAGGATTTTTTCTCCGCCAGCCGCGCACCGTCTCATCCGGGACAAGCTCTAAGCTCCATACTGGTCTCCTGGCATGAGTGGCAGTGTAGTGCTTGTAAGTGTATTTAAAGGGAGAAATAAGGAAAATAATAGTAAGGAAAAGATCGCGCGCTGTCCGTGGCCCGTTTGTTATGTTAGTGATGCGTTATTGGCGTGGTACTGATCGAAACAAACCACGGAAAAATTGCGATAAGACAAAACGGCCCCCTAGAATTCTCATTCTGACAGTTACTAGACTCTTTAGCTGGGGCCGAAAATCCGTCACCATAAAAAACTCAAGCCAAGGATCACCCACTGAGATGATAGGTCTATGGTTTCGAAGACTCGAAACAACAGACTGGCATTTTTTCTCACGAACCAGACCCAGCACGAAAAATAATAAGAAGATATTTTACAATAAGTTCTGAAAATATTTAAATGTAGTACTTTCAAATTAATGTGAATTATGTGTAACGATTCACATGGACATGTCAAAAAAAAACATATTTGAGAATATTTTCCTAAGGAAAAATAATGGCATTGTCGTAGTGGCAAACGACGGCTCGGAGCCGTAGGAACTTTTGTATGTTTATAACGGGAACATCGCAGAATTTAGTGAAATGCAAGCAAGCAACAACAAATAATGTAGGATATTTTAAGTTGTGATGTGCCAATAAGCAATAGATGCAAGGACAATATAAAGTTACAAAATTGTTATAACTTTAATTGACGTCAGCAGACAAGTGAATGGCTTACACATCACGTAAGTAAAGGGGCAAGTCACGGTGAAATAACTAAATAAAAACAGTTTTGAAGCATTTAAGGAGGTAGGACACTCAAATAAATTACACAACTAATTTATTTAAGAACTGAAAATGAATACGTGACAGAATAAGGGAGAAAACGCAATTTTCGACACAAAACAATGCCGGGAACAAAAGATGAAAGTTGTTTTCCGGAATTTTCGTGGTGAATGCAAGTAGCTAGTTGACCAAATGACGCACGGATTTCGTAGAGAACGTGCCGAGACTCGAACGTGTTAAGAAGGCGTTTAGATTGTGTCCTGATTTTTCATGACAATACAAATGGTGGAAATCACGGACTTTTGGAATGGAGATCCAGACCTGTGGAACTTCAGAGGAAAGAAGCTGGTATGACTGGTGATGTGGTGCCCAGCGTTGCCAAAGCTTCAGAAAGGGAAGTATTCTATTTTTCTTCTGATTGACTGGCAGCATAACTCCGTAAGAAGGCAAAGTTGTGTATTTTGAGAAACGACAAAAAGAACCAGTAATAATTCAAAATAATTATAGAAATGGCCGTGTTTAAAGGAAACTCGCGCAGTATGAATTATAATTTTGAATGTTAAATGTGTGTGTGATATAATATTTATGTTTTGTGTTGATTTGTTTACTGTCATGTTCAAGGGTATTTTTTCCACGTTTACTGAAGAACTAAAATTCACAAAATTTGCAAAAGGATGCAACGGATGCAAGAGATAACATTCATGGCAAAAAATTTTGCCAGTGGGCGTTAATGGGTTAATGAATGTATTTTCTTTAATAAATTTCCATGTTTTCGTAAAAACTTTATTGTTTATTCTTCTAGTTTTTTTAATTAAATAATCTCATGTAAAAATACTCGACCCTACTTTAAAGTCTTGAGCCATGTGTTCTACTAAATTATCAATTCCAATTAATGGCTACTCTATTAGAGGGAATTATTTTAACCAGCAATTTTGAGTTCAGTCATTCTCAAACATGACAGAGCATCTCGAGAAATATCAACATCGCCTACACAGCTCAGTTAATCTCCGCCTCTGTTCACCTCCATGCAGCGAGGTAAACATCTACCAAGATACCGGATTTGGTTCATGATTACTGAGCTCTCTGCTTAATACTGTTTCCCAACCTCAATAGACACGCAGAGACATATAGGGCTTATAGTGTATATTGATGAATTTCCCAGCGAAACTAAGCGTATGTGACCTTGGACCCTGCTACGGGAGTTCGGGTGATCTCTTGTGTGGATAACGTGTCGGAGTAAACATGACACATTCTCTGTGCGTAGCTAAATAACATCATTAGCTAAATAACATCATCGAAACAAACCTAAGATACACAAACAGTCCCTTTAGTACTATAAACTCTAATCTAAAACCAATAATATGATTATCGTACAATGACACGATGGATAGGGATCTATCTATTAAATTAACAATTTCATGCACGTGCATTCACTCGTCTGTGAACTCCTTCACGTCTTTTTATTGTTATAAGAAAGTTAAACTGTCGAGAATATACTCAACTTAACAAACGCAAATTTCATAGTTTTCTATATATTTCTAGGAGACACCCACTAACATCCTTCCAAGAACAGTCATTTCCTCTTAACCCTTTCCCATAAATGGTTATTGACTTGTATGAGATGACAAATTGCACAGAAAAATCGTTCTCACTAACAGGCTCTGTGTAAATTAATGCAGCTTCAAAAAGCTACCTAAAACAGCAATACCTGTGTTGAGTGTGTGTACAAGACTGCGATAGACTGTCGAATACCAAATACCAAGTTTTATTAACGTCAATTAAATTTATCTACACATCAATTTCTGTAAATTATACAATAAATTTATTGAAAAAAAACATGAATTGTGATCGGATGAAACAATATGAAATTATGCGTAGAACATGCTTCACGGCCAGCTGCCGTTGAGTGATGTTCTTGCACGAGGTAGTCTCTTTCTCTGCGCAACACCGTCGCTGCCTGCTCGGTGTAACATCGTTGCATAACCGTAGCTAACTTGGCGCATCGGGTGTAGAGCCCACAGAACATATTGTTCAAACAGCGTCAAAGGCTGAAAGCCTGTCTGATGAGTCCTGAACAAGGACGAAACGCTTTTACTACCCTAACTACTATTCTTTGCGCCTCTGCCCTTGAGTCACCCTGCACGCACACTTGTGCGGTAGGTGGATACGGCACCACGCCGCCATACCCTTTCCAGCTACCGCATAAGTGTGTGTGCAGGGTGACCCTAGCGCAGAGGCGCAAAGAATAGCAGTTAGGGTAGTAAAAGCGTTTCGTCCTAGTTCAGGACTCGTCAGATAGGCTTTCACCCTTTGACGCTGTTTGAATATGAAATTATTGCATGCACAAGCACCAGACTTTGAAACGCATTGAAACTTTTTCTTGAAAAAAAAAATTTCAAGAAATTGAATTTAAAGTCAAAGAAAACAAATCGATTCAAAAAAACTGATTCCAATCAAGCACAAATTTTTAAATTTCTTGTGCATGCAACAAAAAAAATCTACGCAGAAAGAACATTTCATGAACATTCACTCAATGTAATTTCCATTTTTTTTAAATAATGCATTCCCCTGTCACATCCATGTACACGTGTATGCTCACACACAAACGTACAACCAGAATCGGAAGTCCGGCTTTGAGGAAACCATTACATTACGGCCGGCGCCCACGTGAGGTAATAGTCAGCGCAAATCACGGGCCCGGAGCCGCAGCGCGCGTTGCCATTAGCGGCGGCGTCAGCGCTGCCGCCGAGGTGCACACAGTGACGCACAGGGCTCTCGCTGCAATCCTCTTCCTTTAATTCCCATAAAATCTATACGACGAAACTAGTACGTCGAAGTTATGCTTACCTTTACAAACAAATGTTGGAAGCAAAGACTGTGAGTGCGTGATTGAATGCGCGGGAGAATGGGTAAATGCATGAGTGGCTCCGTGAGTGAGTGAGTGAATGCGTGAATGAGTGAGTGAGTGAATGTATTAGTGGGTTACTGAATGAATTTGTGAGTGTGAGTACGTGAGTGAATGAGTGCTCGTGTGAGTGCCTGAGTGAGTGACTACAGAATGACACAGATTATTAGTTCTCTATTTCCTTTGGTCTCGGCTAGCTATTTGGACTTGACACATACTCTTGCCAGCTGCCATCTATTGCCACCCAAATTACATTTTTTAACATTTTCTTAATTTTGCGGTTTCATAATAGTAGAACGGAAATATTATTTTAAGAATATTAAAGAACAGTAAAACGTCATCTAAATAGTAATTTTCTTCTAAAAATTTGAAACAGTTTTCAAGAAAATGGCGTTTAAGCGCTACTGCATATTCCAAATTTGAAGCTCTTTTCCGCAGAGACTTTTTGAGGTTTCGGAAAACTTCATTTGAAGCACTTACATTCACAAATATAATAGTATTTACAGATTGCTTAAAATGTGCATATGAACGGTGTGAGAGATCATTCAAACAAACTACATTTGTGTATTTTTTGAAAAAACAAAAGAATACACCTAAATGAACTTTACGTCATATTAAAGAGTACAAATATCACTATATGTTTTAAATATTTGAAGAAAAAATTTGAACATATTTATGAGAAAATGGCATTTGAGCGTTTCTGAAAATTCGAAATATTGAGCTACTTTTCACAGAAAACGATTGAGTTTTTGAGGTCCTTTTTAGGACATTATTTAAAGTATATGTACTCATAAATATAGTAATGTAAATAAATTGCCGCGTATGTAAATATTTTTTGAAGGAAAAATCTCTATCTTTAATTTTGTAGTTGAAGGATGACACTGAAAAAATTCAAAAGTTTGCTATTTTCGAAAATTCAGAGTTAATCGTGAAATTCGGATCTACGGCACCCTAATAAGTGTATTTTACTCTATTCTTACAATAAATTTAAAGAAAAAATTTGGAGCCGTTTCGAGAAAATTTTGAAAATGCCCGGGGAGTTCGTATAAAGTACCCCCAAATTTTAAAGGATGTTTTTGCATGCTCTCAAAGCTTCGATTCGATCCAGATGGACAGGGGTTTCTTCAATTAGGAAAAAATCGTACACATGATTTAGGCGCTAGTAGACGGACAGACGGACGAACACACAGACCGACAGACGGACGGACAGACGGACGGAAAGACGGACGGACGGACAGAGAGACGTTTTGAAAAAAAACACTTTTTCGGTATCAGGGGACCTCAAAACGTATATTTACGTTGAAATCTCGAAATCGATTTTCCACAGCATTGCATACTTTCCTATGTACTACTCCGTGTGTTGACGGGAAAGTAAAAATAGAAGTAATGAAATCCATTGATATCATCACCTCTTTAAATATTCTCTCTGATTTTAAAACACGAAAATAAACTCATAATGTCAATTCCGCGAATGTGTACGTAATATAGTATTCTCTTTAATGAAATTATATAATTTAGTGGAATTTATAACATGTAAAAAGTAACTCTTTGAAAGTAATAAACAATTCATTCTTTCCAGTACTCTGTATTGTGTGTTCAAATGATAGATTAATTTGAAAAAACGCTTTTAGATGCATTAATATGTGAACATTGGTAGTACTTGGAAAATACTGAAAACTGTAAACTTGGAATCTGAAGAATTATTGAAGTTTAATTCATTTAACCGTTATTTTTTTACAATCTTACTGCTTCAATTATCTCTGAAACAGTTTTCATTTTAGAGATTGAAATGTTCCTTACTATTTCCAATAACTAAAATTCTAAATGTTCTTTTGTCCCGATTTCTCGACGTCGGAGAAGGTTGTTCGGAACCTTCTACGAGGGATTTATAGGAACGTCGTGCTTGAAAAACAATGATGAATTGTAGTTACTAAAAACAGAAGGTAATCCGATGAGAGGAATAGTTTTTCATTTTTTCATCAATGCTCAAAATAAAACAATACACTGAATAATTTTCACGAATTTTATCTCAATGTAAAAACACATTTCAATAGGTTCCCTCAGCTATCCGTTTACAATGACAACTCGCATAACTCCACTGAATGTAGAACACAGAGCTCCAAGAAGAGTCTTTGGAAAATTCCAAAAGATTTTAGTGAATGGTTCAGTGGAAATATCTGTCCTTGTCGGACAAATATTTCTCAAACTGAGCCCAAACGATAGTTTTTGAGTCCACGTCCCAGGAGCAATCTCGACTGCTGACCAGGATTTCTGAAACACATCTACTTGCTCAAAGCACAAGCACCTTCCGTGAACTATTTGAGTATTAACTGTGGGTAAGCTTAGATGCTATCGTAGATATAAATAACAATTCCATGAAATGAATATCCCTGTAAGTTTCCAGGAATATTCTAAAGGACGATGGATGTACGCAACGCAATCTATGTGATGGATGCAGAGATGCACTAGATGTACGCATGGAATACCTCGTGAAATTAGCCAGGATGAGAGAATGTTCGATCTGTTTGTAATCAGAGTCAATCATGCATACTCCAAGAACCACTTACATTCCACAACGTACCGACTGTAGGAAAGTGGGACAATAATCTATATAGGAATCTGTGTACGACCATCTGCGGATGGGCGTATCCGAGATATACAGAGTGTAGAACTTGATAATCCCCCCACTTTCTTGATATTTCGTTTTATGGAAAGTTCCCCGCGGCAACAATGCGACAATACAATCTTCCAAGAACAACGAGCCAGAGCCTAAATGTTCAAGTAGCCGAGAAAAAATGTTTAAAATAATATTTCGCGAGTCTACCATCTAAAATCTTTGATTTAACTGTGGTAATACGCGATCGTCTGGAGATGGTCGTGGAAATTATAGCTCCATGAATACTGCATTCGGTATTTATCCAATAATATGGCAAATGTTAATTTATCAAATATATGACTACTTGACAGATGGCTGACAAGGAAATGAAGTTTATTCAACAAATATTTTATGTAATTCTCAATACAATCTATCACTAAATGTTTTCCATGAAATGTACACAGAGCAGTTCATAGAATAATTCCTCAGTATAAATTGACAGTCAATGTCGTTGAAAATACTGTATACTGCAATTATATTTGCAACAATAATGCGAGAATGACCAGAATAATGTCGTCCTGTTTATCATCAGCAACACCGCGCCCTCCAAGAACAACTCGTTCTGCAACACTCAAAGTTCTCCAACATAACAAAGCGAGTATACCATCCAGCAACGGTTGGGAGCGAGAGTGATCAAGGCAGGCATGTTAAATTAATTCTTTCAGAATATTGTTTTTAAATACTACTTCAGGATTGTCTCAGAAGGGAAAAATAAATCAAATGTAGTTGTGGAGAAAAAGAGACATTGCAATCATTCCCTAAAAATATTTCTCAAAGAATTGGAGGTAGGTCAAGGTCTAACATATACGAATATTCCAGCAGAATGCTACCTCATCATGTTCACGTTATCATAAATGAGAATCAGTACTTCTAGCTCGTTCATCAATAATCACCGCGCAACAATTCACTAGCTCTAGATGAAAAAGGCATCTGAAGAATAATTTTTAGCACATTTTGCTATTGGCATTTCTCTAAGACTACGAGAAATGTGATTTCACGGAATGCCTCACTACGAAATAATAAAACTGCAACGACAGACTTCAAAAATGAATACTACAATCATTCACTCACCTGGGAACATCTTAAGGTCTCAAAAAATAATGTATACAACAAGGAGAGCCATACATAACAGTGAAATGCGACCGCACTAACTCCTTAACAGCGCACACGAGAAGGATGTCTACCCCGTTCATCAAGTCACTGCGCACCCTCCAAGAATTACTCCCTCAATGCAACAACGCAACATCTCCCTTCCCCCGCATCAAAGTGCTCCCATCTAGCAACAACGGCGCAGGGCGGGGCGGCGCGGGGCGGGAAAGCATGGGGCATGGCGGGGCGGGGTGGGGCGGGGTGGCGCTGGGTGGCGCGGCGCGGGACGGCGCGGAGTGGCGCGGGGTGGCGCGGGGCTGCGCGGGGTGGCACAGGGCGAGGCGGGGTGAGAAGGCGAGGGGTGGCGCGGGGTGGCGCGAGGTGGCACGAGGTGGCGCGGAGTGGCGCGGGGTGGTGCAGGGCGTGGTGGCGCAGGGCGGGGCGGGGCGGGACGAGACGGAACGGCGAGGGGCGGCGTGGAGCGGCGCGGGGTGGGGCGGGGTGGCGCGGGGTGGGGCGGGGTGGCGCGGGGCGGCGCGGGGCGGCGCGGGGCGGCGCGGGGCGGTGCGGGGTGGCGAGGGCGGGAGTGGCCGGCGCGGGCCACACAATGACGCGCGATGTCCGGCAGGCGCCGGCGCATGCCGTGCCGCGGCCGCCGCACAAAGGCGCCCTGGGCTGGCACGCGGCGCCACTCGCCGCCTCCGCATTCCTCCGCCGCACAGTGCCCCCGAACGGAACTTCGAACGCGCGCAGGATACTACTAAGAATAATTATTACAAACTTCGAGGGTGTAGAGGAGGGTAGGAGATATTCAGGTTTTGTCATTGAAGATGTGGTTTCATATAACGAAGTTTTTCATGTGACATTTGGCCCTCAGTAGTAAGTAATCACTACGCATTAGTGATCGGGAGATCACGTTCTGACGCATACAATTTTCACGCACCTTCAGTACATCAATACATGATGACTTACGAAACAACCGGGGGAAAATGGTAAATGAATGTCTTCGTTGTCTAAAATTTTACACCAAATATTCATTGGCAAAAATGAGCATCCTCGACCTTCTACACGCATGCCATAGACATATGTAAAATGTATTCTAAGACTACGTACAGTAGGTGGATCTGTTCGAATACCCTTCACTGTGTTAATCATTGGTTTAAAAGTGAAAATATATTCATAATGCAACCCAACGTTGCATGTTTCGGAGGATACCTGATACGAAGTGCGGATATCTCCCCAAAATGTTATAGAACATCGGGAAATGTATCTTTCTATAGAGAGAACGGTGTAGCAAGCAATACATTTCCATGCGGGACAGGAAAATGTACCTTGAAAGGTCTAGAATGCATCCTTTGCGTGTTGTGCACGAGGGTAGAGAGAGTATTCGCGTTGCAGGGACTCTGCTTTTACTCGTATATCATAATCTGAAATTTTATATTTGTTTGATCTTAAAAATGTTCTTACAAGCCTAGAGGGCATGCTCTCTTCACCAGTGAAATACCCATAGTGTTTTTTGTTGGTAGTTTCTTTGGAACGAAACCGCCGTCTTCCCTCCGCGTATTTTAAACAACGTGTGTCAGAATAAATGTTACCAATTTCTATAACATTAGGAGGAGTCAAAACAGATCCTTTATTGCCAATGAACAGAGGGATATTGTACATTCTATGCATTTGTACAAGTTTGCCCCTAGTAAGCAGCCCGCTATACTCAGACGTTCTGCGGGAGCATGAAATCTCCTTGACCGCGCCACAATGTGACCTGCAGAATATCTGTGCATACATATTTCCTACAATCAGGCGCAAAAATATGTAAAAACTCATGTATCTCCGTTATGCGAAATTTCTAGGCACATATTTACCGACAAAATGAAAATGTTCGACCCCTGCACACGCCATAGACGTTCAAACTATATTTTTATCCTCAGACACCTGTACATAGGATTCTTAGACTTCCAGAAACGACTTCACCTTCGGCCGCCCCTTCGGCCGCCGGTGCGCGCATGTGCGAAGGGCCCAGTGTGCGCCCCCGGGGGGGGGCGAATGCCGCTGCGCCGCTGGGCCCTGCGCTGTCTTCCCGCGCGTCTCCAGTGCGTCGCGTGATTTATCCCCCACACGCCGTTTGTTCGCCGCTGGCGCCGCCAGGGGGAGGAATGTTGTAAATAGACCTCTGCGAATAACATAGGCTCCTCCAGATGGCGCACAGGAATAGGAGCGACTGTGCGGAGTCAAGAGCTGTTGGTTCGAGTCTCTCATACGGCTTGTATGTATCACTTTCTCGTTGCCCCTTTCCTTTTTGGTATTTCCCTTAAAGGTGCTTTGTTATAGCCATGTTTGTCTCAACAATTATCGCATTCTTTTAAGTTCATAATTCTCCTTTTACCTATTATTTTGGCATTTATTTTTCTGTCCCTTCTTGACAATAGTTTTCAATAGTGCGTTCAATATTATTAGATCAATGTGTTTTTATAATTCTTGTTACGAAACAGATTCCAGAAGGAAAGTGTCTTTTTATCCCAGTGGGACTTCAACCAAATTTGACTAAACCATTGATTAAAAGTGTTTAGAAGAAACTGGAAACAGAAACACGAAGATTTTTGAAAACTCGTATTTTATGAGAATAATAATAGCTTATATAATAATTGTATATTATAATTTATATGATTAATAGGCCGATATACTTTTCGAATATCAATTAATAAACAATATATGTTTAAATAGCTAAATAATTTTGTATTATTGAACGCTAATGACTTAGGATTCTTAATATCTTTTGTCTCTTTTATTAGTAAGACAATTTAACAAAGGAAACAACTGTTATGGTTTGGACACATGTAGAGGATGCAGAGTAATAGAATTGCAAAGAAGCTTTTGGATTGGCAACCGCAAGAAAGAAGGAAAAGAGGCCGGCCGCGACCTGGTTGGAGAGACAACGTAAAGAAGACCATGGCTGGATGGCAGATACCTCCTGGGATTTGGAACAATAGAGAAGAGTGAAAGAAGAATTAAGGCGCCGTAAGACCCAACTAAGGGACAACCAAACGGCTAAGAAGAAGACAATTTAGCAAGTAAACAGCAACAATTATTTGAAAATTTTAACTGTAATAACTTTGTCAGTTGATAATTACTCTGCCAAAAAAGAGCTTTGTTTACAATTTATCAAAGTTTTTATGTAGTTTATAGCACCACATTAGCATTTACTAAATTATCTGTGTAACCTGGCCAAAGGAACTGGTATTATTTTCGTGCGATTTCTGTGAAGACAGTACTGGAATCATAAAGATGGTGCAATGTCCAAATGCAATGCCTTCTTGACACGTCCGCTCTCAGGGACTACCTCCGACGAAATGACTAATCGTTGCCACCAGAGAGCCGCGTTGGCGTGGTGACGCCACGTCGCGGCCCCTGATTGGCTGAGAAAGCCTGATCCGTTGGAGGAAATGCCCAAAATTGCTTCATTTTTTGATGAATATACGAAATTGGATACAAAGTTGCATAAAGAAAACACATGTGCCAGTACATTGGCATACAAAATATTTGAGTGACACTTTCCTTAACAAAAATCAAAATACACTATTATCTATGTTAATTCAGTCAAAATAAAATGAAACAAAATTGTCCAAAGTCTGCTTCTAAATCTACTTCATAAATTCAATCAAAGTCGCGAACAGACCACACATATGTATCATAGGCACTCGTAACGCCATGGCTTGTTGCGAAGCATCGGAATATTTGTTTTGTGGTGAAATGTCGTTGGCATTTAAAATTAAATGATGACAGGTGTTGTCATTCCCTACAATGCTATTGATTTCAAGAGCAGCTTGCGATGACGTAGCTATCATCATCAGTTTCTGCTGTCTGGAAGCCACAAAATGACTAGAGACACAAAGCTCTTGTAAGCTACAAAACAAATAGTCGTTTTGTGGCTTTTAGACAGCAGAAACTCATGATGATGGCTAAGCCATTGAAAGCTGCTCTTGAAATAAATAGCATTGTAGGCAATGACAACGCCTGTGATCATTTAATGAAGCATCGGAATACATGCCAATATGCGCCGCTGGTAGGGCGGCCGGTGTCGTCCGCGGTGCCAGGCGCCAGGAATGAAGAGGACGGCCTCCGGCTGTCTGTGCGCACCCACGCGCGCTAATGAGAACGTGGCGTTGGAGGCTAGTGCAACCAGCCCATCATGACTGATAAAGACATGTCAAGCGAGGATTGCATAGTAAGGGAGCGGGCACCGATGGCGCGAGCGTATCTTTTGTCTTCTACGTTTACCTCCAGAAACATTAATTTCACTGTAGGTGTGCGCGCACTCTTCTTTTTGTTTATATTGAAGTCGGCTTTGCGGAGACGGTGTACGTCGACTAACAACACCTGTTTGTCGTTATTACGCAGTATAATATCGTCATAGTAAACTAAGCTTTGGTTTGGACAGCACTGTTTCAACGCCGTCAGCATGGTGGTGTGAACGATTAAAGGGCTCGAAGACCAGCACATCGATAGAGCGGCAAATGTGAAAGACGTGTTGCCGCATATCACGCCTAAGAAAGGTTGAAATTGTTCTGAGATCGGAATACGGTAGAAGTCGTCTTTAAAATCTATTTCAATGGTTCAATTATTTTGTTTGATGGAATTTAGCACTTGTCGCGGAGATGGCAACAAAATTCTGTGAGGATGATAATATTCTATCGATGCACTCATGTTCAAAATTAGGCGTGCTTTCCTACCTGGTTTTGGCACAGACATTTGAACCGCGCGCGCCAGCATTTGTGGCAGCCACCACCAGGGCGCAGCAATTAGGCGGCGCATGGCTGATCCCCAAACAAATCCCCCGGCTGGCCCCTCGTTCGACAACCGTGCCTTCATAACTCTCTCAAAACGGAGCAATGGCGAGTAGGGAAGTGTGTACAGTGGAAGAGTCTAGAAGTCGATGATGTTGGTATTCGGATACGGTGGCCCTTCGCAGTGTTTCTGGTTCTTCCCCCTACAGAATATTCACCAAGCAAGTGCACCTGGCAATGACCCCGTTTCTTCTCAAGGAGTAATTGTTAGTGATTCCGGGTGCCTCAAACAATGAGATCATTAGTCCAGATTTTTTCATCGAGAGGGGGCGGTGATCTTCCTCCGCTGGATGGCGAGATCCTCCGTCGACAAGCGGAGTTTTCCTCAACCAGATATCTCCCATCAACGGGGAACCGCCACAGCCGGGACGAGCTCTAAGCCCCCGACCGGTCTTCTGGCATGTGTGGTAGTGCAATGTGTATGTTGGTGTGTGTGTGTGTGTGTGTATCAGGACTGAGGGTAGGACAAAGAAGAGGAAGGAAAGCCCGTGCGCGGTCCATAGCCCATTTGACAGAGTACGACCTAGCTGACAGGCTACTGTCGAAAATCTTGCTGCTGCCGTCGGGTCTCCAACCTAGGAGCTCCCAGTCAGAGGCACTGCAGAGACATCAGTTGATGCACTGAGCCACCTCTCCCGGTTTCTTCCCAAGACACTTCTCTCCAAGACCACGGGCTTCTATCCAGTGAGATTATGGACCTTTCTACGGAACTGCTCCTCTGGGCTTGGGGTCCGATCTCCGCGCCCTCGGCCACCGGCGGCTTGTGTACGCTCCAGCACTGACTCGCCACCGGCGGGCCTTCATTATGTTGTGCGTTTAATAAATGTTTGTCTGACATCTAATTAGACTCGTTTGTCCTAAGAATACAACAGTATATAAATAGTATACATAATAAACAACACTGATTAAATGTGACTATAATCTGAGTGGGACAAGAAATCCACTTTGCTTCCCAGTTTTGTTATCTTTGACTTTACATAAACATTTAAGGAAAAATATTCTTCTGCTTTAGATAGATATTCCGTATAAAGTAAACAGTGGTCGATTACTCATCATCTCGATCAATTAGCCCTTTTATGGGAATGATAACCAAGAAGCAACTTTATCGGTATTTTCATGTTAAGTAGTTCACGTTAAAGTGAAAAACATGAATATAGCATATTACAAATATGTTACTGAACAGTGTGGGGTCTTTGTCTTAGATATTGTAAATGACTAATTTATCCCTTTATTCAACCTTCATGAAATTTCTTATCACACTTTTTGTTTTGTTTTTAACCGTTTAATTTTTAATTACCTTCAAAGGCTATTCTTTCAAGGAATTATCATCAAAGACTTCTATAGTAAAAGTATATATTTTAATATTACTTATAATCTCAAATGAAACTTTCAATAAATAATTTTTTGGATGCACGCACAGAGCCAAAGAACATCTTGCTCTACACACAAACTGAAAATGTATCTCCCTCACTCCACTATCAGTTGTATAAATGAGACCTTTACGCTGAATAATCCGTTTTCAATCCTTTTTTCTTTCCTTTTCTTTTTATTTTCTTATTTTTTGGAATTTCCCTACTAATATTAATTTATTCTCTTTTATATTGTACTAGATTTCTTTGACATTGCTGTAAAACTCCCATTTTGAACACACAGCCACAAGAACTTTGTACTACATTGTTTACTCGATTTCCTGCCGTAGGACATTGCTGGAGAACAAACACATCATCAAGATACACTTTTCTTGTGCCGACAGACATCCCAAAAACACACACTGCTGACACATAATGGAACTCTGTCTTCGTGGAGGGCAGCCCCGTGTTTTCTTGTCGAGATGGCGTTTCCCAACGAACCCGCCTAACTGCTCCGTAACTAATTTTTCATTCACCTTCCAGGGTTTTGTGTGGCTCAGACGAGTTGAGAATGAGTCTGGTTGAAGTAGCGGCTTGGAGGCGCAACTCGGGAAGCAAAAAGTTAGTTGGCAGTCTCCCGCGCTTTCGCTTTGCACACTGTCCGCAACTACCACGTGTCACTTATATAACCGGCTAATTTGGAACGCTTTAATACGCTGAATGTTGTATTTCGAGTTCTTGAGAAACAAAAGTTATAAAATTGGTATGTTAAGTATTTATTGCTAACGATATAATGTATGCCTATGAAGTATAATGTATCAATAATACTTGAGAATAATATTATATGAGTTTACGTAGGGAGTTACAAAACAGCTATGCAAAAAAACCGGAGAGATAAAACATTTGAGTAGGTCATTGAAATCTGATGATAAACAAAGAACTAAACGAGAGAGTTCAGGAGGAAAAGCGGTGGTTAAACAACCTTAGTTTCACATAGGGGCTGCAGATTATTAAACCGATGTGTTGATGAACACAACAGTGTTTCATGTGTTTTAGTCAGGCAGTGGACAAAGAGGGAGAGGGCGATAAAGGAATGGAGAATTATGATGGGAGAGAGGAAGAGAGAAGAATTAAATAGGAAAAATGGCACGAAAATAGGGAAACTAAAGGAAGGTAATAGGAAAGGAGAGAATAAACAAGAGGTAGGAAGAGACTAGGAAAGATAAGTATATTGAGAAAGAGAATAAAAGATATAAAATGAGAAATAAGACAGAAAAGGGTCGGGAAATGAGAGGCAGAGGATAGTAGAAATGGAGAAAGAGAGAGAAGGGAAGTAATTGAGCAGAGGACGGGTTTGACAGATAATGAGAATAAATGAGAAGAGATGACTGGGAGGAGCCTTGATTTGTGGCAGCGTGGTGCGAAGAGCCATAAGGCGAAAGGGCATGTTACGTGGAGTAGAGATACCGGGAACACAGGGTGGTGGAAGCACTGTGTGTCCGCGCGGAGGAGGGCAAAGGGGAGGCGGGCGGGTGGTGAGGGCCGCGCGTCGTGGCGCGTCGCGTCGCGTCGGCGGCGTCTGTGTCAGCGTCGGCGCGGGCCGCCGTCAGCGGAGCGTGGCAGCGCAGGGCGGGGCGGGGGCGGGGGCGGGGCGCCCGCTCGGCGAGCGACAGGGTGCTCGACAAGGGCGACAACCCGCCGCCTTCTCTTTTTTTTTTTCGTTTACCTGGCAAAAATAAAAACGGAAGCAGAGGACGGGCTTAATGCGCCGCGGCGGGACGGCGCCGTGACACGCCGGGTGCACGCACGCGCAAGCTAGAGGGGCTTGCGGGGGGGTGGGGGCGAACAGGCCGGTTCTTGCGGCGCGCGCGCGGCCGAGGCACGGCCCAGCGACTGGCAACCAACCGGCTTTTTATGCGAGCGCCCCCTCAGCGAGGCTCGGGGGACCGGCTTGTAACGCGCCCGCGACATGGGAGGCCGGCCAGGCAGGAAGCCGTTCTAGGAATTTCGCGAGAACGTCAATTATCTGGGGACGTTTTTTTGAGGCTGGATTCATTCGCAGAAGTTTTCTGTTGTTTAATGATAAATCGAAATGGTTATTTCCAAAGAGACGTATCTTTATTTCCCTGGTTTCTATTTTTTCGTAATACGATATTCTTAACATTCTTCCCCATCATTCTGCTTAATTATTGTATGCAAAAATGGAGTATCTCCGGCCTTAAACTGCTTCCGAAAACCTTTGAATTCTATCTTAAATCAGAAGAGAAAATGTGAATACTTCTCTACTTGAAAAATTGATTTCTAGGAGATATGCCACTTTGAAAATAAGTCCTATACGTCTCCAACAACAAATTAATGAGAGTGGTTGTTCCAAGAGAAACGCTATCACAACCTTTGATGTTCAACCTTCTTTCTCTGAATTTGTTTAAATTATAATCTATGGTATTCTTCCTTGTGTGTTTAGAACGCACGAGATAATCTATTATGTAATTTCATTCGAATTTATCGTGTTCAAAATGTTTGAAGCACGATTTTATAATTCCTAATGAACTCTTCTACGAAATCCTTAATTGACGAAAAATAATCAGAAACTCCTTTTCCGGAGTGTTGTTTAATTCTCTAGGAATCACTGGCTTTATATATCCGACCTTTCGTCCGCTAGAATTTGCTTGTGTACCAGGCGCTGCTTCCACATAGCGTCGCGTGATTTTTGTAATCACCGACGTCGAGATATCGATCTTCGCGCGTGCGCCTCTTCGTGCTTCTGAACGGAGATTAAAACGAAAGTTGGGGAAGATATTATCACCAGTATAAGAAATTAAAACCGGTGTTTCAAGTTGTTGACAATCGTAAAGACAGTTAAGAAAAATGATCATTACAAATCATTGAAGATTAGATATTACAGAAATATTGCAATGAAATATCTTTGCGATTTTATCTCCGTTGGCTACCTTAATGAATGTTTCGAAAATTAATGAACGAACTATAAGTAAGAGTACGTACACTATTTCAAAAAGAATGTTTTCACTAATTAATTTACGTATTTTGAGTACGAACATTCTGCGATAAGAATGCATTTAAGAAACATGACTGGATTCTTTGTACTGAATAGTAATGAATGTTCATAATTCATTTTAAAAGGATAGATTCACAGAAAATTAATAATCCAGTGTCCTGTTATTAGAATGAAATTGTATTTTATTTTCTTATTTTTGTTGAACAGTAAATAATTAAATGTTATATGTATGATCTTGTATTTTGTAATCTAATTCTCATTGTTCGTAATTATAATTCTTACTATTATTTTTAAATTTCTGCATCCCAACGAATATTATCTTTTATATTGTCTAAAATTTATCAGAAGAATTATTCTGAGACCTCACGAAACAAGAAGCATTAATTTAAAACTGGTGGTCGAAAAGCTATAAGAAAAGCAACTCTGTATACTGTCGTTCCCTGATGACATGTGGCGATATGTTCAGGTGTATTAAAAGCGATTTATGTAGGCGTGGCACGTTATAGAAAATTACTTCAAATTTAATTTTGGAATGCCCCACTTTCCAAATTCATGTAGCACGAAATCTTGTGCTACGAATGTTTCCGTCTCTTGCTTAACAGATTGCATTCATCAAACACTTTACAAAACGTAAACCATTACAAATGACTGAGAGAAAACTGTTGCTCCGGGGAAGACTTAAATGTATCAGAAGTTTCTTTTACGTAAGTTTAAAATCCTTTGTAAATCCATTCTTGAAAAGAAATATAGACTTATTTCTTACCGGCTAAAGTGGCTCAGGGCATCAATTGATGTCACTGCAGTGCTTCTAACTGGGAGGTCCTAGGGTTCGAATACCGACGGTGGCAGGATTTCCTATGCTAGCTACACTTCAATGTCGAATTCAGCCCCTATCTGAAGGATAGTTCTAGCGTCCTGCAGCTCTGAGCGCTAGTTTTCCTTGGTTTTTCCGATCGCCAACAAGCGAATGCCTGCGCAGTTCCCTAACAAACGGGCCACGGACCGCGCGCAATATTTCCTTCTCCTTCCTTGTTCTATCCTCACCTCTTTCTTACACATACTCAGACATATTCCCTACACTACCACACCAGTCGGGAGCTTAGAGACCAGTTGCGAGCTTAGAGCTAGTCCCGACTGGGGCAGTGCTCCGTTGGTAGAAGATACCTGGTTGGGGAAAACATGGGGTATTTCTCTGATTCAGACACCACCGAAACGTCCTTGTTAGCGATATAAGATTACATGATTAAAGAACATTTATATAAATATTTCTAAATAGTCTAAGTTTACATAAAACAAACTGTATTTATTTTCATGGGTTAATTTTTTGTTGTTTTTAAAATGTATCCCTTATTTTTTGACACTTTATATGTAAAGAAGAAAGAAATCGAAGGTAGTTCCAACAGGGACAAAATAAAATACTCATAAATGCAAAAAAATTAGTGTATGCACGTACGTGAATGTTTGTACATTCGCATACATTTACACATTCAATTTTGATAGTTTTCCATTACATCATTCCATTTTCCATTCATTTTATTTTTAGAAATGCACGCTCCTTTTCGCGTTTCTGTCGCCCTCCGCGAGGGAACTTGCTGTCAGCCACGTGCCATAACGCGCCTTCTGCAGGGCGCCGAGGTGCAAACTTCCTGCGTTCGCTTCTCGTGACATCCCGGCCTTTGCGCTGCCTCTCCCTTCTCCGACCCCTCCCCCACCCCCCCGACAAGGAGGCCGTGTCGCGCTTAATTGGCGCGGAGCGAACGTCGACTCGGTGTCGCGACATATCGATCCGACCGTCTCGCACGCGGCCACGCCGGCTGCGATTGAAACCCCTCCTCGGAGTCTTAGCTGCCCGTCTTCACATACGCCACGGGCGAGGAAAGTCTCCGACGCATAGCAGCCACGCGGCATTGACCGCCCGTGGAAAGTTTTGCGGGTCCACCAGGTTCTACTATTGTGAGATCTTGTAACGTGTTGTAATGCTTTCTAGTAGATATAGAGAAAGGGTTGTTTAATTATGAGCCTGAAGAAGGCCAGTTACAGGCGTTTTTATTTTATCTGTAGCTATATTTTCCTTGAAAGTCGATTGTGAGCATAACCTTTCTTTTGACGTTGTTTTGAGGGGAGCTGGAGCTCCGGGAAAAATTCGACCACCCGCTCCCCGGCCAGTGGCCGGTGAGAAGTTAAAATGGCCACTATAAATGATCGTGAACGTGTAAAGAGGGGGGGAAACAATAATTTACAATCATTTTACAATCATTTTTACTAATTGATTATTTTTATTATCGAGTCAGATTTCCCACACTCAACAATACTAATATTTTTTCAATAACATGATTTAATTGTATTCTCTTAATAATTAACATTATATTTGAGTCCAAACAAAAGGCGCGGATAACAGCGACTATTAGTACAGTGTCTCGATCAATCAGTAAAGTTTCTCGAAGAATTATGATTACTACTTATGCAACCACAAATTAAATTGAGTATTTTACCAATATTCAAACAATATTTTTGACTGGAATTTACTAGCAAAATCAAGCAGCCAAATGTAATAATTGTTATGAATTTACATCATAGTTACTTTTAATTATTATTAATATTAAGCAAAATTTCGAAAACTTTAATAAATTATTTTAATTATATAAAAAGACATTTTAAAATTATTCAATTCGCTTTGGATAAAGTTAGGAAATGTTTCTCTAAATACAATTTAATTAATATTTTAATTAGTGGCATATGTTTCATGGACGCTGAGTGGGATTAAGCCCTATCCTCTGACTACTAAGAGAGCAAACATGAGAAGGAAAGACGAGCACAAACACTGCTCAGAATAAGCATACTAGACGGTGTCATTTTAACTTCACTGTTTCGGTCGTTGTTTATTATGAATGCATGTCGACATTCTAAAATGAATAGCGGGTTGTTTTATCACCGCTTCACATCGCTCAGGTTGTGCTTTCCGACAAATATAATGGAGCTCTTCTACTTTTGACAGTGTTGACTGCGTTGTGAAAAGCTGTAGTTTTTTGTTTTGTTGTTTGTATATTTCAATGCTGGTCGCGGGTCGAGTTGCAACGTACCTCTGGATATATTTACACAAAAAAATACTTCTGTTCATACTATCTGGTTATTCATACGTGTTGCATGAAATTAATCCGTTGTATGGAAAATGCATTGTTAAATGTGTCTCATTTATAAATCTAGTTTTCAAAACAGGAATATCGTATTCGTTTATTGCTGTTCTCGAAATTACCTCATGATCTCCTACCTCATTCTACAACATGTTACCTATTTAATATTGCACATATTTCATTACGCCACACTTTATCCTAATTTTAAACGTATTATTTGTAACAACAATACGTTCTCATCATATTGGTTCCTGCAGACAGTATTTCCCGATTGGAGTAATTTGTACTTGTGAAACTTCAGAGCAACAGATTACACGGCCTCGTGCGCAAAAGGCAATATTCGCTCGTGATTTACGCGCCGAATGGCAATAATTCTGCAGAACAATTGGAGCGCTTCGACTGCCCGCTTCAAACCAGGCAGTTGGTACTTTGAACAGGTGAGAGAGGATCTGCGCGCAGCCGTGAATCACGCGTAAACGCCTCTTGTCCCGCGCATAATGTAAACCATTCAGATATCATTTGCCTTGAAAAGTGTCCTCTTTCATCCCACGCGCCCTCGCATCGCGGAGAACATCGCGTTTCGTAGCGTTCGATTCCTTTATGTTTGTCCACGCGTTCATTATCCGCGCGTTAGCATTGCAGATGAGCGCAGTACTTGGGTGGACGTCCGCTACACTTTACGCGTTCGAGCGCACCGAGAGCGGACAGGCGGCCTCCTCGGAATCACGCCAATTAGAAATTAACCGTCATGGCGGCGGCAGATTTGGCAGCGAGGCCCGTCGAACGCCGCCGGCGGGGGCGCGCCCGGCGCATTCGGGCGGCGTAATTTGTTCCAGTATCGTTTCGGATCGGCCGTGACGTTCATACAGAGCAGTGCTTGCCGCTCTTTCTGGAGCCGCTTTGATGTGCTGTGGGCCGCCGGGCGCTCGGGGCAGAATACGAGGGGGCGGGGACACGCGGAAAGGGTGAGGGGGCGAGGTACGAGGCGGTGAGGAAGGAGGTGGAAAGAGTGAGGGGGCGAGGAATGGCGGTATGAGGCGGTGAGGAAAGAGGTGGAAAGGGTGAGGGGGCGAGGAATGGCGGTACGAGGCGGTGAGGAAGGAGGTGGAAAGAGTGAGGGGGCGAGGAATGGCGGTACGAGGCGGTGAGAAAGGAGGTGGAAAGAGTGAGGGGGCGAGGAATGGCGGTATGAGGCGGTGAGGAAAGAGGTGGAAAGGGTGAGGGGGCGAGGAATGGCGGTACGAGGCGGTGAGGAAGGAGGTGGAAAGAGTGAGGGGGCGAGGAATGGCGGTATGAGGCGGTGAGGAAAGAGGTGGAAAGGGTGAGGGGGCGAGGAATGGCGGTACGAGGCGATGAGGAAGGAGGCGACGCGGGGAGGCACGAAGAGGGAGGGCGAGACAAGACCGTAAACCGGTAAGTTGTGGGGACGTAGCGGGCACGGATGGGAAACGGGTGTGGGAAGGTCGGTTGGAAAGTGAGGACGGGAGCGAGGCAGGGACGACGGGCAGTGGGACTGGCGCATGGTGGGTACTGTGTACATATTGGAGAAGCTTCGCGGTGGAACGGATCGTAGATGGTGGATAGTGAGGGCGAGGATAGTGGAGTCGAAGCACAGCGAGGACGGCGTGGGTTGGGGGATGGCTAGGACGAGGGGTGGTGGTGGTGGCGGGGTGGTTCGTGGGAGGCGGGATTGGGGAATGTCGGGGATGACGGTGGTCGGGTAATGGGTGGACCGGGGGATGGCGGGATCCTGGAATGACGGGGCTGGGGGATGACAGGATCGGGGCCCGGCGAGGACGGGGGTGTGGCTAGTATTTGGGAAGGTGTGGTTGGGTGGGGAAGGGTGGGCAAGGGGGTAGTCTGCAGCGGGGTGCAATGCCGCCGGTTGCGAGCTCGGGGTGAGTGAGCGCAGGCGGGAGGGGCACAAGCGGGCCGGCGCGTGCTGGACGAAACGGCTGCGCGCTGCTTTGTAATCGAGTAGCGTAGTGGGTGAACCGTCGCAGGCAAAGTGAATGTAGATGGGGCGATGCAACGTGTGGCGCCTGGGTACGACCGGGGCCAGGAGAGACGTGCAGGGGGAGGAGGTCGTCACGGATGGACGCTTCCTAATTCCGTTGCCGCTTGAACATTTGGAGCGTTTCATTTGCGACCTGATTCTTTTCAAGAAACTAATGAGTTACTCGCCTGATTCACATTTCGCGACACCGTTGGGTGCGGTTCGTGGATTAATTAGTCTTCAAATAGAAACAGGCGCACTTTGATATGCACAAGTCACTGCAAATCTTACCAGGGGCTGATAAGGGACGTTTATTTTCGTTGATAATCCAATAACGGGCAATTTTAACGAAATTTTATACTCTTTTTATATTAGACTTTTCTCTATTTATAGATCTACAAATGCATTTCTTAAATGTTTTGTAAAACCGTGCGTGTAGCTGCAAGAACGCACTTCTAAAATAGAAATAAAAATAGCGTCTTTGTATTCGTTATACAAACGTTTTACTTAAATCTTTCACAATCTACTATGAGAATTTATTCGCAAGTTTTACTTATCAATGCGTATTCATTTTATTTCCAGTAAATCTATTGACATTTTCAAGCAACTGCATTGGATAGCAATTGTAAACGTTAAAGTGGTTTTTCGTGTTTTTAATAGATTTTAAAAGGTACATTTATCAAAGTATTTCTTTATTAATTATATCCACAATAACATTTAAGTATTGAATAAATGAAGAGAAATTATAGAAACATTTGATGAATAATAGTATATGGAAAACCGAATACATTTCAAGATATAAAATGTAAAGAAATATTTAAGAAATTATGTGTTTCAATAAAAGGAACCACAAGATAAATAGCATTCTATTTTCTAAAAGTATTACTAGTTGTAGAAGAGTACAAGTACAAGTACTATAATAATAATAATAATAATAATAATAATAATAATAATAATAATAATAATAATAATAATAATTTAGAATTTGAAACTCGAGATCAACGAAATGTGAGGCGTAAAAGCACAGGTCGTAACGATAGTCAACGGAACTCTGGGATTTGTTCCTCAAAATTTGTGTTAAATACTTGGCTAAACTCCCAGGTAGTTCAAAAAAACTGGGAAGTGCAAGAAATTGCTTTATTTGGAATAGCCCACATTTTGCGCAAAGAATTGTAGAGGCGGCGATTGACCCTAGATCTGCTCCTTAGGTAGCTGTTTGCAACCTGGAGCAGATTTTATTTTGAGCTAACTCATAACATCTTTAGTCGTGATGTAGTGGAATAATAATAATTCCAATGAAATGCAAGTCTTATGTCAAAGAATTCTAATACAATATACTTTTCAGCTCCCTTTACTGCCCTCAAGATAACTCAATTGAGAAACACGTCGAGAACTTCCCGAGGATAAAGAAAACAATCGAAGCGTGCAACTAAACTCGTTTTCCTTGTGGACATTTCGTTGTCGCCCCGAAGGCTCGCGTGAGGTCGCCACTGCCGCCGCCGCCTCTGTTTATTCTGTGGCGCGCGAGCCGCGCCCGCGGCTGCACCCTACGCTCCCACCCCCCGCCCCCGCATCCGTCCCCGCCCCCGCCCCCGCCCCCGCCCCCGCCCCCGCCCCCGGCCCCGCCCCGCCTGCCATGCCCTGTGCCTCAGACGATATTTACTCCCCTGGCGTTTGCCTTCGGAAATAACAAGCGAGGCAGATGATACATGGCTGTTTACTTTTCATCCTGTCGATGGCGAGCGCTTTATCTCCATATTCTGTAGGGTAATCGGCGACGGCGGCTGCGGGCGACGGGGCGGAGTTGGTGCGAGTGTCCATAGAGATGAAGACGAAGGTGAAGTCGACGTTGGAAGGAAAGGTATTGGAGAGAAAGAAAATATGCTCGTTAAGTTATAAGGAAATGGTAGATATAGGAATGAATAAGAGCATGAAAATATGTAGTATGTCATATATGTAGATGAATATCGTCTATGAATCGTCCATGAAAAGCGAATTTTCATATAAATGCATAGTCAGCTGAGAAATTCACTCTCAGAAAATCTCATTAAGTACTAACTTTCCAGAATGTGTTACAAGAGTAGTTTTAAAAAACATTTAATATAAATATATCTATGTAACAGTGGATATCAAACTGACATTTTTATCATTGAGATGATACGATACAAACTCAAAACTGTACTGGGAAATTAAATGCGAACGAGAGATTGTCATTCAGAAGAGCACATGTGACAATTTTGGGTGTTTAGAAACATGTAAAAGAAATGGAGAAGAATGCTGAGGAAGTGGCAGAAGTAGATGCTGAATCGAAAATGAAAAGGAGAAATTGGATACTAAAAAAAGAGATGAAGTCGAAGATACAGATGCAAATAGATAATAAGAAATACATGAAAAAATAGAGTGTGAACTGAAGTGGAGTATAGGTCAGAAGTAGAAATAGCGGATGAAGCAGCTGTTAAATTGTAAATAATAAGGAAGGCAGGTACGAATATTCTTTATTATAACGCCTGTGGTAAAGCGTTTTCAGTAATATTTTACATGGTTTGGGGTACAAACTATTATGATTATCAAGGAACGAGGGGTAGTGAAAACGGGAGAGACTAGAAAACAGGTCGCGATCCCGCATTGTCCACCGCAAATTGCACATGGATTGTCCGGGATTCGAGACCGGTTCCAGCGCTGGAAGAGGTGTCCAAACGGGGAAGAGCGGTAGCAGTCTTACCGCTCCCTCACGGGTCGTCCCACGCAGGCAGGGCGCGGCGAAGCGGAGTTGGGCTCCGCGTCAGAAGTATTTGCGGTTGCGGCGGGGCGGGCGAGAGGCGAGAGGCGTGAGCGAGTGGGCGGCGCCGGAGGTGGCGAAGGCCGGTGCCCGAGGGAGGCGCAAGTGGAGGCGAAGGCGCCGGGAAGTCGGCGGCGGCGGCGGCGGCGGCCGGCGGCGGCCGAGGAGCCGCGCGGCCTCCGGTGTCAGTCGAAGACGGATCGCGGCGCGCGCCCTGACGGATGGGTGCGGCCGGCCGCGCGCCGGCAACTTGGGCGGCGCCGCTGGCGGGCGCAGCGGGCGGGCGAATGCGAACGAGAGCCTCAGGGCGGGCGGAGGGATGGGTCGGAGGGATGGGGCGGGGGGATGGGGCGGAGGGATGGGGCGGAGGGATGGGGCGGAGGGATGGGGCGGAGGGATGTGGCGGAGGGATGTGGCGGAGGGATGGGGCGGAGGGATGGGGCGGAGGGATGGGGCGGAGGGATGCGGCGGAGGGATGTGGCGGAGGGATGGGGCGGAGGGATGGGGCGGGGGGATGGGGCGGAGGGATGGGGCGGAGGGATGGGGCGGAGGGATGTGGCGGAGGGATGTGGCGGAGGGATGTGGCGGAGGGATGGGGCGGAGGGATGCGGCGGAGGGATGGGGCGGAGGGATGGGGCGGATGGATGGGGCGGAGGGATGGGGCGGAGGGATGTGGCGGGAGGGATGTGGCGGAGGGATGTGGCGGAGGGATGGGGCGGAGGGATGGGGCGGGGGGATGAGGCGAAGGGGCGGAGTGATGGGGCGGTGGTGCGGAGGGGCCGGGCAGAGGGCTGGAGGGGATTGGCAACAGAGGGGGCGGCACGGAACGGTGCGGGACGGCCTGTGGCGGAGAAGCGCTGGGCGAGGTGAGGAGTCAGGTGTGAGGTGAGAGGTGTGAGGCGGGAGAAGAGAGTCATGATGTGAGAGGTGTTAATCGTAAGATGTCAGGTGTGAAATGAGAGGTATGAGGTGAGGTGAGACGCATAAGGTGTAAGGTGAGAGGTAAGAAGTGAGAGAGGAGAAGCCAAAGGTGAGAGGTGAGAAGAGAGAGGTGTGTGGTGTAAGGTAAGAGATAAGAGGCAAGAGGTAAGATATGAGAGGTGAGGTGTGAGGTGCAGTGAGGGGAAAGGTGTGAGGTTGGAGAGGTGTGAAGGAGGCGGTGAGGGGAGGGGGAGGTTGGGCGGGGCGGCGCAAGGCAGGTCACAGGAGAAAGACGGCACTGGGCAACGGAATGGCAGTGGAAGGAGAAAGTTGTGGGAAGTTACAACGAAGATAAAGTCGACAGGAGCAGGTAGTTTCGTTGACTCGCGTCGTATTCTTTGTTCGTCTCCTTTGCAAAGTTCGCTCGCGCTGATGACGACCCAGGTAATGCTGGGGAAAGTCCGTTTATAGAGTTGAGAAATCAGTTCAGCTGCTTCTCCATTGGAAGGAGAGATCTAGTATCAGATTGTGACTAGAGTTTGCCGTCTAAAATGTTAAAAGGGAGCGATCGATATTTTTTAAAGTAAGTCGTGAAAAGTGTAGCGTTTTGACCTACACGTTAGAGGAATAGTACTAGAATAATCACAGTATAAAATTGCATTTGAAATGCTCTTTTCGTTTTCCGATTTGTTAATATTTATTTGCGAACATTCTTAATGGTATAGAACGATCGTCGTTAAAGCACGCAGAGGCCTCAGTTTTGCATTGCATGTAAACGTTTCAACCTGTCATTTTCATGTAGGAGAAATGTAATGAAAATAACTATTTCTCATCATCTTTCGCAAATATCGGTATTATAAAATAGGCGGTTATCGTATTTAACCCTTTAAAAATCCTTTTGGAGGACAAATGTTTTTCGTAGATGTGACCTCAGCTAGACATTAGAATACCTCTAGAAACAATTTGAAATGTCCACTTGCATTTAAAAAAACTACTCAGAATTTCGCCAATAGTACTGAAAATAAAGTTCACAGGAGAGCTGGGTTAGCGAGAGGGAAATAATATTGCTGTAGTAATGGCTAATTCTGCATTAAAAAAGCGGGAGTTGGGAAACATAATAAAATAAGCCGACAAACTGAAGGTTGGCATCAAATCAAGGTAGTCAAGAACCACGCACAATGCATCATTCCTAAATTGAACATTGTGGTATGAAACTTTCAAAAGAATTACATTAAGATACCACACCAAAATATCAAACCTTGATAATAAACATCGAAGGATTTCACGATCGATGTTAATATTAAAGATTATTAATCCTCAGTGATGATGGGGTCTCTGGCAAAGAATCCGGGACGGCGGTTATCTGGCGACTTGACAGTCGAGTGGCAACTTCGCCTGAGACCCCACCGTCACTGAGGATAAAATCATTGCAGTCGTGAACGAAACGTTTGGCCCATCAACACCAACTGGACTACGGCCTACAAGCTCGGAAATAATAAAATTAATCTTGATAATAAAAATTTAAAATCACTTTTAACATCATCTGCCGTTCGAAAGGTTTTTTCTTATTAATGGCGCTTGAAAGGAACGGCCGCGATTACACATTAGGATATCTCTAGAAACAAGTTGAAAGATGAAGACATCACGTTAAAAAGCTACACCCCTTTCCACTAATAGCCCTGCACAACGCGCACAGGCGAGCTGGCTGATTGCAAGCGCAAAAGGATGTGACGAAGATAATTTGCACTCCATGGCTTAAAACGTACTTTCTAAAAAAATGCTTTCACTGTTCGAATTCACAGATGAACAAAGTCCACTCACAAACACAAAAAGCATTGCGCTGCGCCCTCCATCACTACGGCCGCACTCCCCTTCCACTTTCCTCACCCCTTCCCTTTCCCGAAACGCAGTGTCGACCGACTGAGTTTAGCTCGGAGCCAGCGTTCCCGTGACACTGCAGCAACTCTGACCGGAAGGTTATAGTTAGTTATTGTTAATGCCTTATTTTACGTGGCGAGACTCGGGCCATCAGGCCCGCTCTTCCGTCTGACCCCGCAAATTTCACTACGCTCCTTTCACCACCTAGCGGAGAAAGAAGGTATTATCTCGGGCGAAACAGGTGATTTGAATTTAGCTCAGAGGCGTCATTTAGGCTTGAGGATCTTTTACATGCAAGTAAATCTACTAACATGGGACAGCCGGCTTTACTTCCCCTCCGAAGGAAGGCGTACGAAGGATTTTTTTCGCCCTCAAAAATACACGTCTTCGATCGGGTTTGAACCCGCGAACTTGGGTATGACAGTCCGGTACGCTAACCGTTACACCATCGAATCCGCAAGGTCATAGGGCTCGAGTCCCTACGGTGGCAAATTAGCTAGCTATAAAGATAAATCGAATTCAGCTGCTGTCTGCAGGAGAATTCTAGCGACCGGCTTCTCTGATCCGTAGTTCCCTTGTTTCTCCGATCAATACAGGGCGGACAGCGCGCGATCTTTCCTTCCTCTTCCGTGACCAAACCTCTCCCTTTTTCTAGCATATACTTTCGTTTACATGCACTACATCACTGCATATGCCGAGAGACCAATCCGAAGTTAAGAGCTTGTTTCGACTGAGGCGGTGCCCGACTGAAGAAGATGCCTGGGGAAGGGGAATCCTCTTGCAAGTTGACGTTTCGTTCGGCGCTGGGTCTCACCAGCCATCGCTGAAGGATCACCGCCACCTCCAGGCATAAACATTCTCTACACTAATGGCCTTAGCAGTTCACGTTCCCGGACACAGCAATCAATTAAACATGGTACCGAAGCGGGCTGTAACGGAAGGAGGACATGCGATGGAATCTCGTCGCTCTGTGACGTTTGATGACAGGAGCAACTTAGCGGTCAAAAATGTACTTCTTAAACGCTCGTGGAGCGCCGAAATTGTCTCCGCTAGGCATTAATAGAGGTTAAATTTAGAAAGAGAGAGAGAAGAAGAGAGCATTGGCTTTAGAATTTCATACCAACAATTTGTTTCTGATCACAAGTAGTAAGTAAAAAACACAATTTTCAACTTTCCTGTAAACGTACGTATATATGTATATGCAGTGGTGGTATATACGTGTAAAAGATTGAAGAATAAATGTGTTTAATTCTTTCATGAGACTAATGTGTTGTCTATAATCAAAATGATGAAGCAGTTAACCTATAAAAGTATACTACGAGAAGACAACGAAATTGAAGGATTCTGAAAATTGTATACACGTGGTATAATAGAGTTTTGTAAAGCTGTGAAAACTTTATTTCGATATTTTAACACATGTATATTCAGTGTTACGTGATTCCAAGAGAAAGTATTTTTTAAACGACTCTCGGGATTTGTCTGCTTGTCTGCATGCCTGCGTCTGTCTGCGTCCCTCTTTGACTCTCTGAGTATATGACTCTCTGACTTTGTGACTCTCTGAGTTGGTGACTCTCTGTGCTGATGTCTGTCTCCGTATCTCCTCGTGTCCGTGTCTCTCAGCGTCAGTTTCTCCCCGTGTCCATGTCTCCCTGTGCCCGTGACTTCTGAATGTCTGCTTCAGTCTTCACTTTAATTCTCTGTCACTAATATAGCACCGGGACATCGGCGTACGGCAAAATAAAATTTCCTTCCTAACATGTTCCTCTCCATCTTTGATATAATCTACCTACACTATTAATAACACATCTTTTTTCAGAGATCTCTGCTATTATGATCATCGCGACCTCTGTTCCGTAATGCCGCGGCGCGCCGCTCCGACAACAACCATTATCATCATAATTTTCTGGGGTTCTCCACAGAAATTATAGGGTCCATTAACTCTATTGATGCTTATTTCAAACACACTATCGGTTGAAAAGAGATACCTGTTAAGTTCTTCTCAATATACTAAACCAAAATTTCATAAGAGCTAAGTTGATTATTTAATAATATTAACGAATGAATGTAGGGACAAATGACAGAATGATCAGTAGTAAGAAAACGTATTACCAACATTCATATGAAAGTACACGCCAGAAAAATATAGCATCGGAAGAGACTTAAATAGATGGAAATAAACTTCTGCGTGAACTCAGACTAAATCTACCCATAAGAAGAAACAATTTTGCAATTATCCCCTCCACCAACGCCATCGGCACCACCTCCACCGCCTCAGCGAACACTTGCAACCGCCCCCCCCCGCCTCCGCCGCCACTTGCCAGCCCGCTTGTTTGCCGACGAGCAGCGAATCCATCTCTGCCGGCGCGAGCGGAGCGGAGTGAGGTATGAGGCGGGGGGCAGAGGGTGTGGTGGGGAGAGGGGGGCACAGAAGTCGATTGTGGCAGCGACGGGCAAGGCACGCGCGCCGCTTGCGGGACGTCTTGAGAAATCGAGGCCGCGGACGGCGGCCGCTGCAAAGGCCGCCAGCCATCGATTGCGCGTCCGCGCCCGCCCTCGCCATCGCCCTGGCCCTCGCCCTCGCCCTACCTGCACCTCTATTTGTCTGCCTTTTGTGTCTGTGATTCCGTCAGGGCGGCTTCCCATTGAGTACGTAACGCTGACTCAGCTACATCTGGATCTGTAAGGTTTTTGTGAAACAACTGTACCCGTGAAATATTTGAATTTCATTTTTCATTTATTGGCATTGTTGACTTTACATTCTAACTTACGTTAACTTACATCACATGCTACACTTATTTCTAATACTACGATCGATAAATCCCTTATAGTTCTTTCCCCGTATTAGTCACATTCAGCAATAGTACATTATGAAACGATGATGTAATGATGGGTATTAATACACGAGTGTGATATTACGATACGAGCGAGGAACTAGCGAGTGTCGTAAACTTCACACGAGTGTATTAATACCTATTACATTTCTATGACTTTTATAAGTTAAACTTTTACATTGAATCGTTTCGTGGCCGTTGACCTAAAAGATTCACGCAAGGCCACCTAGCGGATGCTCCCTAACCCTATCCTCGCATGCTGCTGCAGGTGGCTGTGGCTACCAGTCCGCCTGCGAAGAAGTACTGAGCTAGTCAAATAGGATCAAAGTAAAATTACGATCCAATTTATTTTTAATAATATTTTACGAAAAATTACTAATAGTAAATGAAATTAAAACTGAGAAGCATAATATAATATCAAATGTAATTTGAGTATACACAATCGAACGAAACATTTTTACTAGAAAGGATTCTCAATGATTAATTAAGTGTTAATACTTGGTTTGTAAACTTCTCTGGATTGGTGAAGAACCTGTATCATAATGAAAACTATCATAATGCAACTGGTTTCAGCCATCAAATGACAGCATTATACAAGTTGAAGAAAAAAGTTTTTATGAATGCGTATGAGGAAAAAATTACTTTCAATTTTTATTTTGTGGGACAGTTTTCTTCCGAGATTGGTAAGTGGTAGATAAAGATTTGTGTTACACTAGAGTAGAAATTGGAGGAAAATATTTGACGTGGTTTGAAATAGGTTTGAGGTTCACTTTTTTTAAGTTGGACATTTCTAAAAAAATACAGTGCGTTGTTTTATTATCCTGAAGAACAGGTTTTGTGTAATTTGATTTTTTTAATGTTGGATACGTAAAAAGAAGTCACCTTACACAATCAATTTTGTTTGATAATCATTTTTATTGTGAAAAATTTCTTTTTACGCATCCTTATAGGTTTACACAAGATTTCTGCCGTAACCTTCAAGTTTACTTTTTTATGTTGGCTTTTCCGCGTTTATCCACACTGAGCAGGCTTGTGAAAGTAGTTGTCTTAATTTATGATTCACAGCAGCACAGCTTAAGAACATCTAGCCCAAGGGTGGTCACGAATTCACACGGGCAAGGACAAAAGACTGGCGAGCTGTGGCACGCAGATTTGTTGGTTTAGTAAAAGACAGGAACATCAGGAGGCGACGCGAGGATTGGTAAAGTTACCGAAGTTCAATCAAACAAGTTAATATATTTTAATGATTGTTCGTCACTTTCCGAATCTGTGATGGATGAAACCTACAAAATTGCAAGTTGTATTATGATGTCTGCAAATATATAACGTGTATTAAATATTTTACTGCAGAAAGAATTAAAAGTTGCATTTTAATCATCCGTAAACGTACTATTTGGTCTACTTCACAAAGAGACCTATAATAGCTTTTAGCCATTCCCATTTTTTTACTGTCACATACATGAGTACTTTCATGAGTACACATGAACACCCAAATTTAATTTAACTTATTCTCAACAATCGTTGAGCGTCTGGGCGGGTGCGCAGATATCTGCTCTTACGAGCTTACGTTATCTCAGGGCAGTGGGATCTTTAGGGGTGTAGAGAGCAATCCAAAACAAGAACACAAATAACAGTAAAACAAAGTTTAATTACTTCAAAAGAAGTAACCAAATCTACTACACAAAAATCATCATCATCCTCCTTGAGTTTTCAACGTACCATCAACACACAGAATATTCTCGTTAAATCAAAAATAACCAAAGACTCTTCAAAATTTTACACACTGAATTACTGCTCAATGAATTAAGGAATTCCTTTGTGATTAAATTGGTCAAATTTACTTCCACTCTTAACTAAATAACTTCGTACTCTTTACCTTTCTTATTTTACATTTACATTTACATTTACCTAAAGTTACATGAACAAATAACGTGCTCTGTGGCACGACTCCCTTCACACTTCAATGCAATTACTACTACAAAAAATTTAACTTCAATTCATTCACAAATCTATCGGGTAATCAGGCGTCAAAATGGCTAGTACATTTCTAATTACGAACTGAAAGTTATCTTGCCTTCATAGTCCAGTATCTCCCCGTATAATTTCTCTTAACATTTTTCTTTTAACGCGGCGCGAACTTGACCTAGATTTTGCTCGTACAGTTACCTCCCCCTTTGCGTTGAGCTGGCCTTGCGTCTGGTCGCTGGCTGCCTCGCGAACGCTGTCTGGCACGTGCAACGCAAGTCGAGGCCTCGGCTCCCGTCTCCGCCCCCTCTTCTATCTTCTGTTCCCGGATCCTTTTCCTTTTCTGTCTTCTGCTCCCGTCTCCAACCTCTCGTCCAATTCCGAACGGTACTCGCCCGGCTCCAAATCTTGTTCAGCACGTCCTTTGCGCGTGCCCCGTGTTTTCGTACGCCGGCGTGATGTATGGTTCTCGCCGCGTATTAGTTTTCTCTCTCTCCCCTGCTGCAGATTTCGTTTGATTTAATCTCAGCATAAACTCGTGTCGCAATTTAACAGGCGCCTTAACACGGCGCCGTAACTGAAGAAAAACTTTCTTTGAATATCCAACAAATTTGCGGACGACTAACTAGACGCCTTTCTGACGCCGAACACTCCTATCTAATGTTGTTCTCACGAATAGTACAATACAATCGGCGACCGTTGCTTCGGCGATGGTGTGAACCAGAAGAGCTGCCGCTTCCGCGGGTATGAGCCAAAAGAG
Organism: Acheta domesticus; assembly: GCA_031308135.1. Taxonomy (NCBI): domain Eukaryota; kingdom Metazoa; phylum Arthropoda; class Insecta; order Orthoptera; family Gryllidae; genus Acheta; species Acheta domesticus. The sequence goes on from JAHLJT010004567.1 coordinate 56,269,384, forward strand.
CTGCTGCTGCGGCGGATATCAACCAAGAGCTGCTTCTGCCGCGGGCGTGAACTAAAGAGAACTACTCCGGCGGGCATGAACCAAAGAGAACGCTTCCGGTTGCGGACTCGCGTTTTATGTCTTCTGCTTGTAGGGGGTAACGCGGCGCCTCCTCCTCCCCTCTCCAGCTGATGTGCGTCATTTCCTCGCGACGTTCAGCGGACGCTACGGGAGACAGTTTTCTCGTCCGTGGGCGCGCCCTTTTCAAACTGCGCCGCGCTCTCTTCCCCGTTCTATTATGGTGTTTTATGATGTGTGGGCACCTGTGACGAACCTCCTAACTTACGTTCGTCACAATATATATATATATATTGTATATATATATATATATGTATATATATGTGTATATATATTGTATATATGTATATATATGTGTATATATATATATATATATTTTGTGACATTTGATAGAAATTCAAAGTCCCACGCACGCCCACGCAACGTACACGACGCCAGGGAACAGTACGTTTCGTAAGCAAGCACGACGATAGTCGCGAGAGCGCGACCTGGCGACAGCCCGTGAAAACCTCCGACCGGCCGCACGCAAGGGATTGCGACGCGCGCAGCTGTCCGCTAGGGGAGGGAGGCGCAGGAACTCTCCCCTATATTTGAGGAGAAGTGCTGATAAATACCGCCGACAGCCAAAGAAAAGCTCTCTTCTCGCTTGCCACCTCACACTTGGTTATTATTCATCCAGCTACTCTCTCGACATCTACAGTTACTTAGGAGTTTTCACAGTAGATGTTGTGTTAGCTAGAATACATCGGAATAGTTCTAATGCATTCCGGGAGACTGTGTCGGAAATAGGGCGCGAAAGTTATCAAAGTTGAATAATTAGAACGTTTCGAGCAGAAATTAATAGTGAAACGCTGTGAATTCGGAAGTGAAGTTGAGTGGCGTGAGATTGCAATCACTGCAATCTAATACATACAGCAGAAGGACTAAACGCTTTATTGCTTATACGTAGCTGCACTGTACGCAAAAGAACTTTTTATTCGCATTGCTATAAATTGCGACGTGCATTGTCTACTCACGGAAGCGTACCAACGAGGGCAGGAGAGATCTGGACGAGACGGGACAAGACGGACCTGGACGGGACGAGCTGCGTGTTCCGGAACGAGAAGAAGAGACGAAGAGGTCGGCACATTACGTGCGACGCACTGACGAGAGCCAGTTCCCCACCGCGTGTAATCCATGCCTGTGAACGCCGCCGCCGCCGATCGCTTCGCTGCCGCAACGGTGCAACCGCCAGGGTCAGGTAACCGCCGAACGGAAGGAAAGGCTAAGGTTGGCATAGGTTACGGATTTCGTACGACGCGCTCAGAACGCCGTTTGGGTGCCAGCCGAATAAATAGAGAGAATTTGTGCCTTGCCAGACTATGAACAGAAAAACTAGTAAAATTTAATTGCCTTGATGATAAAAGATCTGAGAAAGAGAAAGAAATTTGTAATTATAAGGGATTATGTCTTGTAATGTTTTAAAAGGGTCATGTTTATTGTTGTAAGAAAGGATTTAAAGTAAATATTGTATAAAGTAGTTGATTGGTATAGCTGACTGTGCACAAGTCAGAATAAGGTTCAGGCAAATGTTATTTTGCAATTTAAGTAAAATCAGTTCCTAATCCGCCAAAGACGGACAAGTATTTTGAGTGTTTCAACAACATTATAACTTGTAATAATTCCTTTTTGTTTGATTTTTTTTGGATTTTTATTAAATTCATGTGTTTTGATTTATTATTTGTGTGTCTGTTTGGTCAGCCCTTGTCACTTGTAAGATCCTGCTCCCCTGAGATTTTCAAAAGCTCGTTTTCGAGCATTCGTCTGCGCGTCTGCCTATGGGCGACTACGCATAAGGGAGAAGCGTCAGAATATATATATATATACATTTATATATATATTTATTTATTTATATGTATATATACATATATATATATTTATATGTATATAATATATATATACATATATTCTGACGCTTCTCCCTTAAACATATATATATAATTTTTGTTTTACTTAAGAATATAATATACATATGAAGCATTACATTAATTATGAAATGTATTGTGTTTGACACAGTGCCTAATGGAAAAGTATGTAATTAATGTCTTAGTCTTTGATGTATTTACCTTACTTCTTTCAATTTTAGTGTGTTGGAAAATGTGTAACATAATCTTTTGAATTTTCAAATATGATCATAATTTCTGATGCTCAGTACTAATATTTTCATTTCTTTTTTGATAAATTCTAGAAGTATAAAACAAAAAAGTCAAAAAAGTACATTGTGAAAAACCTATTATTTAAATTAACACTCAAAAAATCAAAATTAATTTGTGTCTCATCTGTTCGAATCACTCTCGAGAGTGAGAGACATTTATAAAATCATCATGATTAATGAATTAATATTTTCCATTCAATTTCACAAGGCAATCGGCTGACAAAGTTGTGTGTAAACAATGCAATATAAGCTGAATATTCTATTGTTTGTTCAAACTTTTGCGGTTAACATGCTTTATCAACAGATCAAACAAAACCAACCTCTTTTGATACGAGTGTAGCTACATTTAAAGGGAAAAACACAAGCATATTTATTCGTCAACCAAAACACCAATAGCATGAAACTCACACCCTAAAAATTTTAATTAAAAATTACTATCATTCATTATTTTCTGGTGCAATTCGTATAGGAAAATTTACTCATATTCTCATTCGTATCTCAAAAGTTAAATATTATTTTGGTACATTTCGGTTGCTGTAAAGAAGCAGTATAGCTCAACGTGAAGTTTAGCAACAACTGGCAAAGAAATGATTTTGTAGTTTAGTGATTGACTGCTAATAATCTATAATGTAAAATAATGAGTAACATAATTCATATGATTAAAGATCACATTTAATTAATTTTAGCACATCAATGATGATGTTGATTTATACAACAAAACAGACATTTTCACTCTACCTGTTAACTGTTTCCCAGCTCTTGGTACTACTTGCACGGTATGAAGCTCCAAATGTGTTTTCAGAAATAATTTCTGTCGCACATTGAGTTAAGTACTCCTATATACTGTTTTCTATTTATTTAAAATTATTTCATATTATTATTATTATTATTATTATTATTATTATTATTATTATTATTATTATTGGTTACTTCAATGGATGATGATAATGTCGTTTAAAGGCATTTATCAATAACAAAAATATTGTTGAAAATTTTAGCATCTAACTATTCACTTGAACATCATGCTATCAAAATTTGCATCATTCTAAATTATTTCTTATAATTAATCAAAATAAATAGAATGTATAACACTTTCTAGTCGCAAAGTAACATTTACTTTCCACAAGCAAACAATGAATCATCTAAACATTCACTTTATATCCAGAATTACATCATCAGGAAACACCACGAAAACAAAGAGCGATAATGTTTTTTTAACGATGATGATTTACAATTTCACATTTCAAAATATTTTCACTTTCCTGTCAGAAATATATGACGTTGCAAGTATGATTATTCTCAGAATGTTTCCATTCACTTGCTGAAGCAGTTCGTGCAAGAGGTTCGCCTGCGGGTACGTACTGCGAACCTCTATCGTTTCTCGCGCTTCACTTGCAAAGCAGAGCGGCAAGCGTGGGCAGTCGCCGCTACAAGCAAACACTGTACCTTTCGTCGCTGGTGAATGGCACACAACACCACACAATCACGCTTTCCCAGCCATCTCTTGGAACACAAACGTTCATTAAACGTAGACAGTAATTTTAGAAATTGTGAGCAGATACAACACAGACCTAAATTAGAAGCCAAGCATATTAACGATCTTTTAAACAATTCCCAACACACTATTTTAAATGAACAAATACCTCTCAACCCTCCTGAAGTTGGCCGCCTCCCATGCACATTACCGTCTCTTCTCGTCTGTCTGCTGCCAACCGGACACCCTTTTTTCTTCCCTTTAATATCCACTTCTTAGAAAAAAACATTTTTCTTCGCTCTCCATTATTCGCTTTCCTTTAAATAGCAGAGCAATGCTCTTGGCCCTCGCTGTTTTGTCTTTACCGCGGCTAGCTGCCGCCACAAAATATGGAAAGTCAGTTCTCTCATCTGCATTTATTTATTGATTTATTTATCAATTTTATTTATTTTTGATTTCATCTTAGCATAATTGATAACAATTTCAAACCTAATTTTCTTAATTTATTAATATTTTATTCATCTTTTTTAACAGTTATTTTAATAAATTTATTATTTCATGTATTTTTCCTTCGTAATTATGTAGTTGATTTTCATAATTTATACTTCCCTTTCCTTCAATTGTTCACAAACTATTTGTTCACTAAAATTAAGAGATTTTATTTTCTAAAACAAAAATGTTAATGTAGATATTTTGTTTTTAGCACTGTAAAAGAATAAGCTTTATGCTGAAATAAATGTTCATGACAAAAACAATGCCTCATAATTACTTTCTGCTTCGTAGTATTTCTTTAACCCCTCTCCCCCCGGATTCTTTCTTTCATTTTCCTTCAATTATAACCTGTAGCAAACTCACATGTCGTCCAATCCCCTCATCTTTTTATTATGTTCCAATACTTAGTGAATTTCGGTCATTCCTAACATCCCCAATAATTTTCCACGAGTTCCACGTAACGAGGCAATTCTATGAAAGAGCGCATTACAATACTGCCTTGTCTCTCGATGCGATGGACGCAGGCAGCCGACCTGGCCACGCGCGCGGTGAGTCTCTGTCACCGGTGGAGCGTCACTTGCAGCACGCGAGGGCACATTAGGGCAGCGAAGCAGCACGCGCGGATCGCCGCTGTAACGGCGTGTGCGGTGCCCGCGGGCGACGGCGCGGCGGCGGCTGCAGCAGCGGTAGGAGTGGTAGTAGAGGCGGTGGTAATGAGGGAGAAGCAGAGGTGGGGGAGAGAGCGTGGCGATGGAAGCGACTTGTTGTGAGGGATGGTGGGAGCGATGTGAGTGGTGGGGGCGTTAGGGACAGTGGGGGGGCAGTGATTGCCATGTGGCGGCGGCGAAGGGACAGGTGGCGGGTGTGATGGGAGAGGCGCGGGCAGCGGAGGTGGCGGCGGCGGCGGTGGCCAGTGGCGGCGGTGGCGGTGGCAGCGGCGAATTGCATCGTGCCACTGGTCGCGTCGCGCCTGTGTCGCCCTGCTCCCTGCGCCCCAGGGCGGAGAACACACGCTGGTATAAAACGCCAGACGCAGGGGCATAACGGTGGGCGTGCGGTAGGTTCGGAATGGCATCTTACATAAACTAATATTTTAGGGCGTAGTTGACCCGTTGCTACGCATGTCCAAGTTGGTGAAAGGCCTTCGGTCTAGCATTTATGCATCCTTAAGTTAGCCCAAATATAATTTGAGCCAGATCGTCAAGAGAGGAAAAAAGTCGAGGAAAAAAGTATTTTGGTATAAAATGCCACAACATTGTAAATTATGTGTTGAGCAGACGTAATGCTGTTTTGAGTTAATCAACCGCGTCCTAAGTGAATAAAATTATGTAAGACACCATTCCGTTCGCCGGTGTGTTTTTAGTTTGCCGTTAGTGGTGTCATCGAACTCAGTTGCTCCAGATAACGTCTAGTTTACCTGCGAGACATTCCACCTTACCAACTCACAAAAAGATAATTACTTTGACTAACTCATTAGCTATTATGGACAATCGCTAGACAGTTATTAATTTTTGAAGAGGATTTGAGGAGAAACATTTCGACTAACTTTGGTCAGATAATAAGAATAATGACTAGAAGTGTGTCTTTAATTGCTTTGATAAAAATTAGTAGATATTATACATAATGACTAGAAATTATTACGTCTGGATTAAATATTTTAACTGTCACATATCTACAATGTTTAAAGATAAACTAAAGAAAACATATTTCATTCATATTAATTTTTCCGTAGTAAGTAATATTTTTTTAAATACATAAATCTGATAATGAAGGTGATAATGATTTTACATGATAATTATTACAAAGTTTCATTCAAACTGAAACTTCATAACTTTGGGGTAGGATTAGATAACAACGCATTATATTTGGAGATTACACCTTTAAATACGCTATATTCTTTTCAAATTCATTGATATTATTGTAAACTAATATTACCAGGAAACGTTTTTTGAGACATTAGCGTTCCACAACTTTATCTCACATTTTGTTCTACTTTTGTTAATTTGTTCATCTCGTATAATTTCATTTCTCGTGAAATGCTCGATTAAAAGCGTTCAATAAAGACGCACACAAATATGGAAACTAGGAAAAAATTACAGTAAATGATGTTAAGCATTGTTTTTCCAAATTTTGATTGTAAATACTTTTCAATTAATGATGCTACTTTACATATCGTACACACTTTATACCAACTAATCCCATGCAGTAAACTTATAAAAACTCCCAACATTTTTTCACTTTGACTGTCAGACACATCCGCGTCGGCCGCATCGAAGGGGACGGAAGGCTTTTGGCCAGCTGGCATAACAATGCGCGCCACAGTGACGTGCGGGGGCGGGCGGCGGGCGGCGGCGCGAGGCGACGCGTCTGCTTTGTACGTCGCCCTGCGTTAAACGCGCAGACCCCGAGCGAACCATCTTTAATGCATGTATGCAAACACAACCTCCGTCCACGCCGCGCGCTGCCAGTCCCAACCGCCATGGCCCCACCACCGCCCCGCCCCGCCCACGCTGCCGCCACGCCCCTCGCTGCTGCCTCGGAATTCACTCACCGCTGCCCACGGCGCCGTATCCGCCTGAACCTCGCCTCCCACGCCCACCGCAAGCGCCATCGCCTCGCTGCCATTCACGCCATCATCGCCACAACTGTTACAGCAACCCGCACCCGTCCACGCACCCGTCCAGGCACCCGTCCACGCACCCGTCCACGTGCCCGTTCACGTGCCCGTCCACGCACCCGTCCACGCGCCCGTCCACGCGCCCGTCCACGCGCTCGTCCACGCGCCCGTCCACGCGCCCGTCCACGCCCTCGTCCACGCGCCCGTCCACGCGCCCGTCCACGGCCCGTACCCGCACCCGTCCACGCACCCGTCCACGCGCCCGTCCACGCGCTCGTCCACGCGCCCGTCCACGCGCCCGTCCACGCACCCGTCCACGCGCCCGTCCACGCATCCGTCCACATAATCGTTCAAGAAATCTTCCTCGCGTATGTCCCCTCACCCATCCACGCCGCCGTTCACGCAATTGTCCACACAACCATCCACGCTTCATCAAATAAAATCAGTTTCGAAGTGCTCTATTTTACTATTTACTTGAGATAAGAAATGCCACAATTCATTAAATCTTCAATGACACGATATTAAAATGATTATTAGATTGCTACCTGGGAAGAAAATCAAGGAGAAATGTGCTGTAAAAGAGCCATGACATGCGGCTCCGCTGTCCCCAGAAACCCATCGCAAACATCCCGGTTGCAAACGTATTACATTAGAGTGATTGGTGGGGATATATACACGTTTTAAATAAAATACTCCAAGTCATGTGAAATTCTTTTTAATCTAACCTACGGTAGGAGCAAAAGACTGATCGGCCATTAAACCGGTTCTATAGTCTCCGTTATCTACCGCATTGTTCACCAAGCTTTTATAGTTGTTTTTGTAGCAATAGGGAGAAGAATTAATCCTACTTTTTAATGAAAAGTTCCCTAAACCATACAATTTTTGTTTCATCTTAGAACTGTACATGCTTACTAAGTCATAGCCAAACTATAAGAATATCCTATTTATATTTCAATTGTTTCGCCCTACGGGTACCTAGCTTACTGATCAGTGTGCTCGCTTTCCACAAAGCAATCCCGGGTACGATTTCCTTTCTGGGCAGATTATAGTGTGAGCTATCCTTGCAATGCCCCAGTATCTGTTGATCTGTGACGATGAGCCAACCATATGTAAACGCTGGTAATATGTGCTAACCACACATACACCTTAAGCCATGGCCACAAGGCCAGGACGCCGCTGGTAGACCTTGGCCCCGTCAGAGACGGTTGCGCCAGTACAGGCAGGCCTCATTCGCAGAAAATTCTTTACAGAGAAAGTGGCGACTACTTCTTGGCTTCATTCCAGTGCTCGACTCCGAGCCGTGCGGACCTAGTAAGCGGAGCTCCCGCAGTTCGTCTGTTAACTAGTATCCCGTAGTGAGTGAACTTCGAAGTGACTGTTATAATTAAATGATATCGTGTGATAAGTGAATGTCATTCGGTATCGACTCATCAACAGGGCAAGCAATAAGCAATGCTCTCTTAACCCTAAACAACGGTGGATTCGATACTTCCTTCACAGGTGAAGTGCATCAAAACTCGGAATTGCCACCATCCAGTGAAGACATGGAGTACATCACAGACGCAGCCCAGAACCAGCGTAACCCCGAAGGAAATCTCGAGGTTGGCGAATTATCAGCAAATGCGACCAACGTCCAAACCTTCTCTTCAATGGCAACGTCTCTTACCAGAAAAAGGTCAGTCAGTGAACTTCCTATCTCTCACGAAAACAAGAAATTGAGTGTAGATCCCAACAAACTTAGTGCCACACCTGAATCGTCAAGTGAATTACAATATAATGTGCCTACGGGAAACAAATTTAGTCTATTAGGAAATGTCAATGCCGAGATCGATGATACGCGATTTGCGTACTTAAACAATACTCCAAATGAAGATCTGTCTCATACAGTCAAAATCCCCCCAATATATGTGTCTAATATAACAAACATTAGTAACTTCACCAAGGAACTCAAGTATAAAGTTTCAAACAATTTCGTATCAGACGTTAAATACGATAAAGTCAAGATCAATGCCAAAACACCAACAGACTTCCGGAATATTGTTAAATATCTAATAGAAACACAAAGAAGCTTTCATTCATACAAAGACCCCTCAAACAAGAAATTCTCTGTGGTATTTAAAAACCTACATCAATCAATAACAGAATCTGAAATAATATTAGACTTAAAACACCGGTACCCTTCGATTCTGAAAGTGACTAGACTCCAAAAGGACGGTAACCCCATTCCTGTAGTAGCCGCAGAATTCAACGGATCAGAACCAATAGATACCATACTATCAATAGATCAAATATGTAACCATCGGGTGAGTGTAGAAAGACGAAAAAAACCAAAAGGCCCCCTGCAATGCCAAAGATGTCTGGACTTCGGTCACACCAAAAACAACTGCAATCACGTTATCAGCTGCGCGTTCTGTGCGGGCAACCATTATTCAGTAAAGTGTCCCAAGAAAAATGAAACTCCGACGTGTGCTCTCTGCAAAGGTGACCACCGGGCGGACATTAGGAATCAAAACTGTGCGTACTTCAAAGAGTTAAGTGAAAGAAAAACCAAAAATTCGGAGAATGGTAATAGAATTAAAAACCAATCCAATACCAGCCAATCCTCGCAATTTAACCTAAATGGTAATGAATCATTCCCAAATTTGCCTCAAACCAACACAATCCCGAACTTCAACCATATTTCAAACTTACAAAACCAACCCACACCCGCCCAGTACTCCCGTAACACCTCTCCACCAAATTCTCATTCACAAGATCCCCATTCCACTAACCCGATAATCAACTCAATAATAAATGCCTTTACATCATGCATCTTCAATTTCATCAACTCCTTAATACCATCTATAATCAGTACCATACAAAACTCCGTAACCGAGTACTTGACTAATAACAATGGCAGATAAATCCAACAAAAATTTAACCTGCTTAAATTGGAACTCCAATGGCATTAGTAATAAAAAAGTAGAATTAGTTCATTTTCTATACCACTATGACGTAGATATCGCATGCATAGTTGAAACCCACCTAAATCATAAGAATAAATTATTCATCCCAAATTACACTATTTACAGAGCTGATAGATCTGAAACTAAAGGCGGAGGCGTACTAATAGCGGTAAAATCAAGCTATAATCACTACCAAATAAATCTGCCCGACTCCCCAGGCATTGAAACCATCGCTATCAATGTAAACATAAACAATCAACCATGGAAAATAATATCAGCGTATAAACCACCAAGGGCTAAAATTCAAAATGCGAACTTAAACAATTTCTTCCAACCCACGGAAAATGTATTATTATTAGGTGACCTCAACGCCAAACATACAAGCTGGGGTTGCCAAAACAATAATCACGACGGCAAAATCTTAGCTAGTTTAATTAATCAAGCTAACTTAAAAGTTTTATCCCCATCCGAACCAACATATTACCCATTCGACCGTTTGCGCAAACCTGATATACTTGATATAGCCATAACCAATACAAACGCAAAATTTCACGTGTCAACAATTTTCGAACTCGACTCAGATCACATACCGGTATTACTGACCACCCAACAGTTAACTCCTCAACACGTCCCTATCCCTAAAATAAATACTTTGAAAATAAACTGGGTAAAGTACCAAACATTAATTAGAAATGCAATCCCTAAAATAAAAATCCTGAAAACTCCATTGGAAATAGACCAATCTATCAACTACTTGAGCGAGCTAATTATCTCCACTATTAAAAAGTCTCAACCCACCACATTACCTAACACTAACATAAACACTTACAGCAAATTACCTCAATCTATCCTGAACGCAATAATTATAAAAAACAAAACCAGAAGGCTATGGATACAACTTAGAACTAGAGAACTCAAGAGGGAACTGAATCTAATCACTAACATTGTCAAAAAACTCATAAAAAATCACAAAAATCAACAATTTCACAATCTATTAAATTCACTAAACACCAACAACTCGCTCTGGCAGTTTACGAAGAAAGTACTAAAAAAGAAAAACTTAATCCCTCCCTTAAAAACCACGACAGGTAAAGCATTTTCGTCGTTTCATAAAGCCGAAGAACTGGCGGACTATTTTGCATCGACATTCACCCAAAATAACACAAAATTTCATCCCGAACACAACACCATAGTAAAAGCAGACAGAGAATGTATTCATGGGCCTCACCACAAAATTCAATACGTATCTCCGTCCGAAATCAACAAAATCATAAGAAACCTTCCAACCAAAAAATCCCCAGGTCATGATCGCATTAACAACACAGCGCTAAAGAATTTGCCACCGCCAGCAATTTCATTCTTAAATAACATTCTAAACTCATGCTTCAGAATTGGATATTTCCCACTGACTTGGAAGCATGCAATAATCATCCCCATCGCCAAACCAAACAAAAATGCAGCCTTCACTGATAGTTATCGCCCTATAAGCTTGTTACCAAACCTTTCAAAAATTTTCGAAAAAATTATCTTAAAAAGACTAAACAAACATCTCCATATAACAAAAGCTATACCAATGGAACAATTTGGATTCACAGAAAAAATATCCACCCAACATCAATTACTCCGTATCACAGAACATATATACACAGCCTTCCAAAAAAAACACCATACTATAGCAATCTTCATAGACATCACGAAGGCATTTGACCGAACGTGGCATCAGGCCCTGAAGTACAAACTAACCAAAATTGGAACTCCATACTACATACTCTCTATAATAAATAGTTTTCTTGACAAAAGAACATTCTCGGTAAATGTCAACAACCACATGTCAAACCCAAGAACAATAAACGCTGGACTCCCTCAAGGTTCCCCACTTTCTCCAACATTATTTAACCTATATGTCGCTGATCTTCCAAAACTAAATAATATTCAAATAGCACAATTTGCAGATGACACGGCCATATTCTCTTCAGACTCATCTATTAATCTTATTAGAAACAGAATACAATTGTACCTGCACATGTTAGATAGTTGGGCTACCAAACTCAAGATCCAGTTAAACCCAAGTAAAACTTCCGCCAAGATTTTTACACTAAGACCTTACACTCCACCCACTCCCATGACACTGAACAACAACACAATAGAATGGCTACCCCCCAACAAACCGGTCAAATATCTTGGACTCCAACTAGACACCAAACTAAACTGGAAGCAACACATAGACAACAAAATAATTCAAGCTAAAACAAAATTACTGCAGTTAAAACCATTAATACACAGGAACAGTTCCATACCGTTCAATTCCGCCATATTAATATACAAAACAATCATAAGACCTCTATTACTGTACGCCTGTCCGGTATGGATTAACGCCTCCAAAACCAACATTAAAAAAATTCAAATAATTCAGAATCAGTTCCTTAGAACAATAGCCAACGCCCCATGGTTCGTTTCCAACCTCCAACTCCATAAGGAATTTAACCTCGAACCGTTATCACAGCACATTACTTATCTTTCCACAAACTTTTACTCCAGCTTAACCCAAATTCCCTCCCTGGTGCCTTTCAGACTCGGCAAAAATCCTATCCATCAGACCAGAATTAAAAACAAATACCCCTTTCACTTATTTCTCATCAAATTCGCTGAACTGGAGCCTGATTAGAGGACCCATTTGGGAACCCTCTCCCATTTGTAATAGTTGTAAGTTAATTATAAGTTAATTATAAGTTAGAAAATAAGACATCAATACATATGTAAAGTTTTTTTTAAATAACTATTCTATGTATATATCATCAAAGATCAATAAAAAAAAACAGGCAGGCCTCAATTGTCGCCACATTTCCTGAAAATAATTATTACTTACAAATCTTGAATGACACAAAAATATTTTTGTGTGTCATACATCTTTTAGTTCTAATAAATAATATTTTAGTAAAATTAATATTTTAAGAGTACCCTTAAAGTATGGTTTCCAACAACCGGCATTCGACAATCGAATTCGATTTCACATTTGGAGCCGCACTGAAAGCCGTTTCTTGCCAACTTCCGATTGCCTGTCATTTTCCCCTCATTCTGATGGGCCACTACTCTGAGCGCCCCTCTCCACGCTCGTCGCCCAGGAGGAGCCGCCACCTCTTCGTTGGAAAGCGCTCAAGGCTGCCTCCCCTCCCTTGTCCACGCGCTTCCTTCTCCCTCTTTATCACAACGCAGACGGCGGGGTTCGTTCGCACAAGCAGCGCTTCCTGCGCGACTGAACGGGTGCGCTGCCTCTACCGCCCCCGCCGCCCCCGCCGCCCCCGCCGCCCCCGCCGCCCCCGCCGCCCCCGCCGCCCCCGCCGCCCCCGCCGCCCCCGCCGCCCCCGCCGCCCCCGCCGCCCCCGCCGCCCCCGCCGCCCCCGCCGCCCCCGCCGCCCCCGCCGCCCCCGCCGCCCCCGCCGCCCCCGCCGCCCCCGCCGCCCCCGCCGCCCCCGCCGCCCCCGCCGCCCCCGCCGCCCCCGCCGCCCCCGCCGCCCCCGCCGCCCCCGCCGCCCCCGCCGCCCCCGCCGCCCCCGCCGCCCCCGCCGCCCCCGCCGCCCCCGCCGCCCCCGCCGCCCCCGCCGCCCCCGCCGCCCCCGCCGCCCCCGCCGCCTTTGCTCCTACTGCTCTATCCGGCCTCATCCCCGTACTCTCACATCGCATTCGCAGCAGTAATCCCCGCCAACCTCGCTGTCGGTGCCAACTCCGCCGTCCCCCATCTCTCCCTGTCATCCACACCACCACCTGCCATCGCACACAACCACCTGCTATTCTTCAATACCTCTCTGTCACTTCTCGAAATACTCCCCCAGTCATCCCCATCTCCACCTCCACCTCCTCTGCCATCACTCCCCCCCACCCCCGCGCTCGAACTCCCCCCGCCGCCGCTGCTGCTTATTCAACTTGGATCGCTTCCAAACATGTCACCCAGAGCAAATTCGTTCTCAAGAACAACGCGTCCTCCGCTGCGCATGCGGAAGTCACGTTCCAGCGGCGGATTGAAGTTGAGGCGCCGCGCGGGCGGGCGGGCGCAAGGGGACGCTCGTCTCCAACTCTGACAGTTATGATGTCGAGTTATGAACAAACTTGGGCTTATATTGGCCAAGTTGCGCCCGGAGGCTCGGTCGAGGTCCCGGGGGCAGTGCCGGAGCGGGGAGGGGGAGGTAAGGTGGCTGGCGACGCACCCGCAAAGTCACACCTGGGCCTCGCGCCCTCCCCGTCCTCCTACCCGGCCCCACGCACCGGCAGCCGCGCCAAGTGATCCCCAACCCCGGAGAAGGCAGCACGGTTGTGGTAGCGTAGTCGAACGTACAGTACGCATTCTCGCAATATTGACTCTCCTGCTCAAAACTGAACTGATTTTATCCGTTTCTTTACTGCAGTTCAACAATATTTGTTCCTTTTTCAAATCCTTCAATATTCTTGAATACAACACACAGTGATTTGTTGCGTGATATATTTTATGCACACGATGGTCTTTGAAATTATATTTTACGTTGATTTGCAAGTAAGAAAATATAACACTAATTCAAACCTAAAGGCCTGTAAATACCTCAAGATCATAATGGACGTAAGCATTAAAGATCAGGATACGACATTAAAAATGTAACGACATTAAAATATTTTCAGTTCAATCTAAAAGCGTATTTAGAATTTATATTGAAAATTTGTATTGAATTCAATATTTTATATTCGGTTTCGTAAGATAATTATTATTTTCAATGCAGATGAAAGTGCAGGAAGGCAGTGTTTTATGAAATTATTTACTCAAATAAATGACAATTATTTACTCAGAAACAAGATTTTTTTCATTATAATTTCAATATCACAGGCTCAGACACGAAAATTGGTATTGGAACAACATCAATCTTTCAACTTCCAAACTGAGTAGGGATTTAAGAGCTTGTTCCCTCACAGTTTCATGGTCAACGTTCGTTCCAGCTCTAAGCCAATGCAATTTTCTTAGAAGTCAAAAGTAAATCAAGAATTGAAAGATCAGTTACCGCTCCCAAGGTGAGATTGCGAACGTAACAGGAGACCTTGCTTTCGTCGAGAATCCGATCTCAACAAAAGAGCGCCCGCACAATTTTTCTTCTTTCCATTCCCCTCCTCTGCAACGTCTTTTGTGTGAGGTCAATTTTCTGAAGAGACTCGCAAACCTCGAACCGACGACCCCTGCCGGGAGGCGGATTACTTCTCCACCCCACCCCCGCCCCCAGACGGCGGAGGTCGTTGTTCGACGTCCGACAGCCCCTGACGCTGACAGAAAGGGGAATATGGCAAAGTGGGCCGGTTGAAGGGAATCCGATTTGTAACGTCTTGCTTGCTCTTCTGCTGAAAAGACTTCCTTTCAGGTCGAGAGTATTGATGTTCGAAGGACAGGTGATTTCTCCGACGTGATGTAACTCTATTTCTACCACGATGCGCCAGACTGATAATACCTGTTAAAATATTTGAGTGTTTCTGAGATAATCTTTAATGTGTGGGTTGTCTGAAACGATGGGCGAAATTTATACTATATTTTTATCTACTATGAATGCTATGGTAACGAATGCTTAGAAAACGGAATATAAAATATTTCGTCCATAAAATCCCATTCATTATATCTGCGATTTTTTTCCAGCTTTATGTCATGTCATCCAAATGAAAAATAATACGCGTTCTGTATTTTATTTCTACATTTTGCACGAGCTGCTTTTTTAGGATTCATATTGGTATTCTGAAATTCAAAATTATTATTCCGCTTCACGGGTTTGTCTATAATTAGTTTGAAATTCATTATCAGACTGAGTATTAGCTTGTTTTTACGACACGTAAATTAATATAAGCAATTCATATTCAGGCGTAATGAATACAAATATATTCACGGTTATTAGTCTTGAAATAAACATATTTAAATGTATATTCAACACTAAATAATTATCTGTCGGTTTAAATTTGCTCATCATTATATCCCACTTATATTATATTTATTTCTAGTAACTATCATAACAGGTAAATTTTATTGATATTGAGGTTCTAGATTTCATTTTGAAACTCTAATAATTAGGTACTGAAATATATTTTCTTGTCACAGTAATTATTTTTTTTGAGAGTGTTGTCAGATTTTAAAGTTAGCATTTTACGACTTTAGTCCAAAGAGCAGTGGAATATCTCAAAATTTTGGGATAGTATATCTGAAATTGTCTTAACTTTTAATATCTACGTTGAGATTTGATTGCCGTAACTCATTTAAGTTGCAACAACTTCAAAATAACTTTGTGAAAAATGTAATCTGATCCACGATAAATGCCTGATCGCTTAACTTTGGTTGAATTGAAAGGTGAACAGACCGGAATTGTAATGTGTTAAATACTTTCCTACAACTTTTTATAACTTCTGTGGTTGTCCTTACTTATTTTGTTTTTAATTATCATTACTTCCTTATTAAGAGTATTTAATAGTTCCGACACATACGCGACGTAGAGATTCACAATCGATTGCCCTCCTCTTCTGAATGAGTTTACATCAGTTCGAAGAGAAAAGATTTCGTTCCTTCTCCACCCTCTGCGCGTATCTCACCCCGTCTTTACAGTCCTCCCGGGAAGTGCTTTCCCCCACCGTCGGCGCAAAATATATTTGCCTCGAATCGTGCGCAGTACAGGCGTCATTTTCCCCTCGTCATTTTCCCTCTTATTATTTTACTCATTCCAAAGAAAATATCAATCATACGAAATATACCCTCAAATTATGTAGCATCATACGAAATAATCCTTCAAAATGTTGTTTTATCAATTTATTTAAGTATGGAAGAATTTAATATCCTTCAAATCACCTCTTTTTTAATCTTCCTCGAGTTAATGTGGATTCTGCTGATTGGTCTAGATACAATATTGTTGTTTCTTAGAGATTGTGATTGCCCGCAGATTATTTGGTCTTTGCTATTACATTCTTTTTAATTTAATTTTTCATAATTATTTTCACTTACTCTATTATTGAATATTTCGTACATACAAGGATTACAAGTATTTTTTGGCTATAAATGTGTCTCTGTTGCCAGGGTATGCCCTCGTGAAGTGTATTTTCTTGCCCGCGCACAATAGATTTGTCCCGTGCGGCGAGAGATGTCGGCGCGAGGGCGCGAGCGGGGGCACAAGATTACGCGGGCTGGGTGGGCGGACAGGGAGGGGTGGGTGGTGCCAGGGCGTGGCAGGGTGGAGGCGGTGCGGCCCGGGGCGCAGCGAAAGCGCGGTGGGGGGGTGCGGGGCGAGGACATTGCGAGGACACCGCGAGGTCGGAGTGACGGCACGGCCGGGTCGAGGCGGGCGCTGAGGGGAAGAGGCATGGAGTAAGGTGTCGGAGGTTCGGTGGGACGGATCGTGGGCGGGACGGAGGCGGGGAGGATAAGATAGGGAGGAGGCAGAGATGTAACGGGTGCGAAAAACAGGGACGGAGAATGGACAATGGGAGAGTGTATGGGAAGGAGGCGGAAAAAAGGTGAGGAAAGGTGGAGAGGAGGCAGGGTGGACGCAGGCCTGTAGCAGAAGTGAGGACGGTGGCGGATGGTGGCGCGGGCAACGGCCATAGAGGAGGAGGGGCGGAATGCGCGGTGAGAGGGAATACTGCGCGAGAAAAGGGAGAGACGACGAAAGAAGGGAGAGGCAAGCTGACGACGTGGGAGATCACAGTGCGAAGAATGAGCGCGGCGGGGAGTGAACGGGGCATGGGCGGCGGCTCGAGAACAGTGGCGGAGGCGGAGCGGCTTGTAGTGGGGGTGGAGGGGGCGGGAAGGGGTGAGGCCTCGGCGCCGCTCTCGCGGGGTGAAAAAGCGACGCCCTCCGCAAGCCCGTTCAGCTCGCTCGGAATTACGCGATTTATTTCCTGTTTCTCCAGCGGGGGCGTTGCGGCCGTTTTTATGAAGCGAGGAGGGGTGGCAAGGTGACGGTGGTGGTGGTGGTGGTGAAAGGGAGCAACGCTGAGTAGGAATTGGAATCGAAATTGTGTGGAAGTTGAATAGGGATCGCGAAACCTTAGGGAGAAGGGAATAGGAAGAGAAATGGCAACAAGGTTGATGTATTTTTAGGAAGGAATGGAAACAGCTTTATCATGGAAACATATAATGACAGGAATGAGATGTAGTTTTAGCGTGAGCATGGATGGCTCTATTACCACGTATGGCGCTATTGTTAATTTCAAGTGCAGACGCGGGAAATGATGAACAAGATAACTTTGAAGTGCTGCATTGATTGATTAATGATTACGGGTACTATGGTCATTAGTACAGTCAAAGTTGCAAAGTGTGGTGCATGTTTTATCATAGGTAGTAGTAGTGGAGGCGGCGGCGGTGGCGGTGGTGATCATCCCCCGCTGGCTGGTGAGAGTGGGTGCCGACCTACGTCGGCTAGGAGGAATTTCCCCACCCATCATCCCGGCACTGCTCCAGCCAGGACAAGCTCTGAGCTCCCGACAAGCGTGGTAGTGTAGTATATCTGAGTGTATGTGTGTGTGTAAGTAAGGGGTAAAGAAACAACAAGGAACAGGAAGGAAATATCGCGTGAAGCCGGTTGTCTGGAGTAGAATTCCAACGGCCGACTGCCCTGATCGGCAGTTTTCCAAGGTTTCTACTATCAACACCAGGCGAATTCCGGAGCAGTGCCCCCCAACAAACAGGCTACGGACCGCGCGCGATCTTTCCTCCCTTTTCCTTGTTTATCCTCACCCCCTTACTTACATATACAGATGCATACACATTTACATGCTTTACACTCCCAAGCATGTCGGAGATCAGAGCTGCTCCGTTGTCGTAACTGGGAGGAACATTTTAGACAATGCCCTATCAGTGACAGAGGGGAGCGATCATAAATAGATTGTTCATTATAACAAGCTGCGTATTGTTCTTGCACGTTCCTTGGCCCTACTCGACAGTCCCAAACTTGACGCCCAGTCCTTCGCTGTGAGAAAAAAGGGAGGGAAGTAGAAAGCGGCGGCGGTGGTAGGTAGACATGCAGGCAGGCAGGAGGCGGCCGTTCGCACTCGCGGCAAACACCATCTCGGCAGCGATGGCACCTGCGGGCAACCAAATGTCGGCCTGCTCTCTCTCAATCGGTAGCGAATGGCTCGCTCGGGCCTGCGCCAAGCGAGTCGCCGAGTGCCAGGCCGAGTGAATAAACTCTTTCGGCAACCACGTAAACTACGGGCGGACGTGTCCCAGCTCACGAAGGCGTTGCAGGTGATCCGAAGCCTATACCAGGCGAACTCTTCGCAAGCTGGGGACGAGCGACAATTCAGAGATCGCGAGTCTTGCTTGTAAAGCTGCCGGTTAGGCCATGTTGATTATGGGGGTGTCTCTACAGAGGTCGCCCTGTCTTTTTTGAAGGTGTCGGCGGTGAGATAAAGGAGACGAAGATGAAGAAGAAATGAGATGAGGGGGGTAATTCTGATGACGGCCAGATGTCTGGGGAAGAAGGGACGAGGGAGAGTGCTGGGTCCCGGGCGCCAAGAAGGGAGACCACGTGATCATAGCTTCTCCATACCCGCTTTGCTAGGTGGGAGATACCTGGACAGGGAAACACGCAAACCGACGTGTAAAATGGAGCTAGATCTCATCATGCACTGGAGGAAGAATATTGCCCCAGCCCGTGACAAAATATTCACTACATGTTGGATATAGCGAAGATGCCCCTCTGCCTCCTTAACTTCTTTGACCTGCGCCGAGTGACACATCTCTCACCGGACGGGCTTAGAGGCCCAACAATCGCCAGGCCGGAAGTTCTGCCACTTCGACACTGGCGGTCGTGATGTGCGGACGTATGTCGTGTGAGGCAAAAATGGCGAGGTTTCGGGTGGAACTACACACCGCCCCTTATCCTCAAGCATCTAGTTTATTTTACTGAGTGCGACGTTAATTACATGTTTGTTAGAGTGTCGCAAACTTTGACAACGGACACGACAGTTCGTTTTTCTCCTTTTATTTGAATACCAAGTGAAAAGGTTTGGCACGTGTAAATCGCATGGGCAGCAGGCATGCTTCCCCTTTGCTACTAGCTATTTAAGCCATTGTTAAGGCTTACACGTGAGCAGAACTACATTCAAATACCACCGCTCTGTGTGGCATTTCCTCGTCCTGGGTCAGCCACGGATGGATCACGTCCGCCAAATTGAGTGTTTGCGTACGACCTACTGACAAACTCCAGGAACTGTGCTATCTTCAAGGAAACTGTAACGTTTTCAGTTGTTTAATTGCATGTGCATTCTATTTGTATCTTCAGGTGTTTGTCATGCATTATGTATTAATTACTCATTGGTTTGTATATTAATTACTCATTGGTCAGTACATTCTCATATTCTATTTGTATCTCCAGGTGTTTGTCATCCATTATGCATACATTTGTTATAGTGACTTCCCTGTTCTCATTTTCAGTTTAAGATATTGTACTGATCACTCTATTCAGATTGCATATGGTTTGAATGCCATTTATACATCATATTGTATCTGTAACTTCATTATTTCTTGTATAGTTGAAATTAGATCATAAAATGTGGATTATTTGTCACCACTCTGAGCCACTGAGGATGTGAAGTTAGCTACCTCACCCCACGATCCTTACTACAGCCCACTGCTGTGGTAGCAATACCTCACACTACACTTACGGGATTAATGACCCTAGTAATAGGCGCGTTCTAAAATACAAAATAATTAATTTGTACCGCTCGGAAGCAGCTGTCTGCGCGAGAGCGCCGTTTTCCAAATGCACTACCACTTTGTTGTTTTTGCATCAAAAACGTTCTTGGATGGAGAGGCTCTTCAAACGAAATTACAGGAATGTGAAATAATCTATTACTGTGTCTGCTTTACTTGACCCCAAGATTTGGTATCATGAATAGTAATGTGTTATTCTTAATTTTTTTTGCGGCAAGTATGGTATGACTACTTAATTTCAAATAAAATTGAATTAGAAAACAAATTTTCACAGTATCAATGCAATTAATTATTTTCCTACGTGTAATTAGAATTATTTTGAATAAATTGGTTTCCAATTTTGTTCCTGTTTGTTAATATAGTAATGCTTAGAATCAAATGCGCGATTGATGCCCTTACATGGATGTGTTGTTCATTTGACATAAAAACGCCCTGGCAATGTAAGAATATAGAACGACTTACTTCAATGCAGGAAGTCATATTCAGAAACGAACATGAATCGAAGAAATCAATGTTGGAAAATACATTCGTTAAAACATTGATAACAAATCTGCTCAAAGACCATTCTGCAAACGAAGTAGGTGGAACGATAATTCATTCACGATCGTTCTTTCAGGTTCTTCATTGATCATATTAAAAAAAATATGAAATGTAGCATGAGGTATCAAGGTTTTGTTTTTCATTTAGAGAGTATTTTGTTTGTGATAGTGATAAAAGAAGATAAATTAAGGCACTCTAAAGGCGAATTTTCATCATTCACGTCAGATGATAAATACTCTCTTACAGCATACGTGTCGACCCTTTTGGGATGGGGAAAATATGAATGTAGCAAAGCAATGTCATTTAATAGTATCTAAAAAAATTAACCCAGGTTAGTTAAAAGCATAACTACGTTTGAAAAGTATTACCTGCAGATGAGATTGGTCGACGAGGGCTAGTCGGTCCTTGTAATTTCACGTGTGTCATACGTGCACACATGATGGCGCGGGAACGTGGGTGGGGGAGGGGATGAAGTGTAAAAGCATTGCCCTCCCTTTGGGAAAAGCGCTGAGACTGGGCGTTAGCGAAGTGGAAGGCGGGGGGAAGCGGGGATATTCGAGGGCGAGGCAAAGGTGGGGTGGGGGAGGTGCTGTCGGAGGCCACGACGGGCCGCTGGCGGGCGTGAATGTGGGAGTGGTGGACATAGGGTGTGAGCATGGCAGGGGGCTGGGTTGGGCAGGACAGTAAGGGTTTTGGGGGCAGGTGACACGGGGCATGAGGGTGACGGGGACCGACGGTGAGGCGCGGAAGGGCTGCGCGGCCGGCCATGAGGAAGGAGGGCGGCCGCACCTGGGCGTGATGGGGATGGGGTGGTGACGAGCGCCTGGTGGTGGGAGCTTTGTGCGGGAGGGGGAGGGCGCCCCGGACGTGATCGAGAGGGGGCCGAGGCGGGGCGGTGAGGGCACGAGAGTGTGAGGGCGGCGAGGGAGGTGACCACTCGGCCGATGGCTTCGTCAGATTCCGCCGAAAGTTTACCCTGCGTCGCACATCAAAGGGCTCGAACGCTTAAAAAAGGCTTTGGCGGTGCAATTAGCTTTTATTGTGTCCCCGGGCGGCGCCGATGGCGGCGGGGTCGGGGCCGGGGCCTGGGCAGGCGGCGGGGCGGTCGCGGGGAATTTGGGAGTGAGGTGTAGTCGATCGAGTCGATGTATTGGGTGCGAGTGTGGGCTCTCTCCAGAATAGTACTATTGGACATTAAACATGGTGATTTGTGTGAAGCGAGATTTGCCAGAAATCGTTCATGACCTAGGAAAGTCTAGAACCTTGTGTTTGTGAAATTTGTGTTATCTTTGCATATTGGTTTTATTGTATTTACAGGTCGTAAGTACCATGTTGTTCAGAAAACAGTACCATCATCTTGTAATCAAAGTAATGATATTACTTTTTTTCTGTTTAATTTTGTACTTCAATTAAACTGCACTGTCTGTTTTCGTTCTCAAGTTTCGTTTCAAAACATACCTCTGTAAATTTCTGAAGTTAGTTGTGTAGACCAATGTCTTCCTGCAAAGCTGATACTCTAAAGAGTAATTACTCCCAAGACGTCGCGTTATCTTTTGAATTTCAGGAAATGAATGATTGGAATAAAATCAAAACGCTTATCAAAACGCTTATCTACCTCAAACACTATTATTTCTCAACACTTATTTCTCAAAACTATTATTTCGTTAAATTAACAATTTATATTTAAAAAAAAGGACTTGATTTACGAAAATAGTAAAGTGTCATGGAAAAACTATGTAAAGTTTTTTCGAGTAATCGAAAATGAAATGCATATTGTTCAACTGTTGGCCCCACTCCAATACAAACAGGGTGTACTTTCCGAACATGATGTAGATGCAAATTTCTGGCACTTCAAGTACTTCTCTTTGCCGTACTCAACCGAATCCACTTGTCGAAATGCGTAATTCCCTGTCAAAATTTCCCTCTGCACGCTGCGAGCGGATTTCTGGGCCACTGTGAAACTCAAAGCTCAGGGAGGGGGGTTTTAACGGGAATAGATTGTCCTGTTTGCGAAGCTTTGCCCTGGCGATGGATTGAATATTTCAGGAGTACGTTTATTCAATTTTGCTTCGTGCAATTGCGCATCGCGACGCTATGACGTTGGGGTCATTGTACTACATAAGCTCCACTGCATTGTCGGTAATTATAGATCGGGTTCGGATGAATGGTTTATGGACATAAAAAACGAAAAAAACGGTAGGATTGTGGAAGGTATCTAAACTATTCATTTATTAATTTCGGCACAAACTAAAATTCCTTTCGTAGGCGTGAGCAACCTCAAACGAGAGGAGAGATCAACTACATTTCTGAGATCCTTTCTTTTTATTTACGTATGGCATATTTTACTACTAAATAAATAAAACATACCGCAAAGAAAATACAATGTCACAATTAGTAAATACAATCAATTTTAGGTTGAATCTGCACAGGTTTTTGAGATGTTTTGGGGGAGCGTCTTCTCCAGATGTTGTTAATCATAGTCAGCAGCAACCCACATTGTCAGCTTTAAAAATTTCGAAACAAGGAATTTATCACATTTACGGAAATAAATATTTTATTACGAAGCGCTAAGAAAGTTCGTTTCGAAATTTTCGGAGAGACGTGTTACCGGCCACCCTCTCCCCCTACCCCACCTGTGCGCACGCCTGTCGTTCCTTTAGATTTCACGTTTCAATGTTCCTTTACTAATACTGCCGGTTCAATTCTTAATGTACCATCTTGTTTTCCTATCTGAACAGTAGACCTAATAAAAGTTCGTATTTTTGTTTTTGTTTATCTTTTTCGCTCATTATTAGCATGTTCGCTGTTAAATTTTAGAAACAGTACTAAAAATAATACGTTGAGTAAATATGTTTAATAAATAATTTGTTGAGTAAATATGTGTGTAATGGGAATGGGTTCTCAATCACAACATAAAAGACCATTGCTTAAAAAATGAAAAAAAGTAATACATTTTCATCATTGACGAAACCTTTGAAGCATTCAAGCAAATACAGTTAATCCAGAATTTTGAAAAAAACTAACGAAGATAAAAAGTCACCTTTCTAAATCTAATTTTAGAGTTAATAAAGTTCGTTATCTTTTATTAAGTTGTCAAGAACAAAATGACATTACAAGAGTGGCTCGAATATTTCGCCCCAGCAAGTCGACCTTGAATGTACAATGACGCCCGCACCCGCGTGCTGCGAAACACGGAGCCGCTTATTCCGTAAATGGGCGACCGCGCCGCTCTCGAACGAGGCGGAGGGTGAGGAGGCAGCGCACGACGCCGGAAGCGCCCCTCGCGGCGGGAAGAGGAAGCAGGGGCGGGGCGGGCGGGAGGGACCAACGCGACGCGAACATAAAGAGCCGCTTCCTGGAGTGGCGCGCTGTAGGAGGGAACGGGGAGGGAGGAGAAGGCCCAAGCGACCCGAGGAGGGAAGACGTCAGAAGTGCGCCCCTGCAACGGAGCCGGGAGTAGGGGGAGGGCCGTCGGTCTGGCCGGTGAATTCTTCTGTGTCTCGAGGATGCTTTGCAGATTGCGCTGATGCTCCTAATATGTTACGTTCTTTCCAAGCAACACTGGATAGAGTCACGAGTGAAATTTTAAATAATTCACTCGGTATCTATTAAAATTTTCATTTCAAGTCATGAGCAGTAGAGAATAAGAGAATTTTAACAAACAGGAAATGAGGTGCAGAAAAGTTGAAGACATGCTGCCATTTGCAACTTACGTTTGTGTTCTTTACTGAAAATGTAACGTATATCGCAAAAAGATTTTAAAAAATAGCGTGATCTGAATGATCACGTTAGGAACATTTTGAAAATTTTCGGGGTTCTTGATATAATAATGTGCGCGTTAAAAATGCATGAAATGTTTGGTTATCTAAGGAATTACTCAATTTTATTCATACCTCAATGTGAGTATGTAAGCAGTAGATCTGAATTTCATCTATTTTAAATCGAAGTTCTCAGTGTATCTCTAACTTTCAACGTAACCAACCCCTCGCGTTCTGCATATACATGACGACTCAATATCCGTTCTTCTACTTCCGAATCGATCGAAGCGGAAGCCCCAACAATCTGAATTCACATCCGCTTTTTTTTAAGAACACTTCGCGCTCCTTCTTTTCTACCTTGGCGCAGTCTTCTCTAGAGTTTCCACAGACCCACTCCACCACCCCCACTCCAACCACACATCCGCGTACCCATTCGCTCACCCACCCCCCAAAATCGATTGCACAATAAGCCAACTCTCCACCATATACATACTAAATAGTCCTTCCAAATGCAGATATGACTAGCAACTCACGCACATGCCTCATCCTCTTTCCCAACCGCCCGCCCTATTCTCATGCTCATTCAAGCTGCCTCTACACACGTTGGTAAATTCACTCCCTCCCCGATCTACCACATCGACACAGCCACCAGCCTATCCACCTGCATCCCACCTCCTTCCCTCCCTTCCGCTCCTACTCCAGATCGGCCTTGAAGCTTAGTTTGCACCCCACTTATCCACGTACCTCCCATCCATTCGCCCATCCGCCAACCATCCACATTCACACTGTCTGCGCGGCCAACCTCCTTCCTACCAAACGGCTCAAACTCCAATCCGCCATCCGAGCTTCTGCAGACAGCCTATCCCCCTTCCCACCTGTCCGCCTATCCACCATTCAGTCAGCCACTCACCCTCACGCCCACATTCCCTCTGTCCGCCTGCCCAAATTCTTTCCCACCCACCCACTCAAACTCCAGTCCGCCCATCTGAGCGTCTGCCGACGGCCTGTCCCCCCACCCTCCTTTCCGTCCGCCCATTCGCCCATCCGACCGCGCGCCGACGTCTGCTCCGGGAACGCGAGACGCGAAGAGGGCGGCCCCGCGACGTCGAAACTTTTGCGCTTGCATTTTCTTGTGGAAACAAAGGGGCCACTCGCTCACGGTGACGAGGGGGCGGCGGCGGCGGGGGCGGGGCGCCGGGGGCGGGGATCGATCCGCTTTGATGGCGACGTGCCTCCACCGCCGCCGCCGCCGCCGGCGGGGGTGGGAGCGACGGGGTTGGCGGGCTCCGGCCCCCCGCCCCTCGCGGAGCTACCATTGTTCCGCGGATAAAACACCGCCAGGCTGCGCGCCGCGCCCGCGTCCCTGTCGCGTCCTCGCCGGAGCCTCCGGGCCCGCCGCGGACGCCGCCCCGGGCACCCCGCCCACCCCACGCCGCCGCCAGCCCCGCCCCGCCCCATCCATCCGGCTGACGCGCTGACACCGGCTTCAAGGACGAGAGCTCTGGCCGCGAGGCACGGAGCCCCGCGCGCTAGGGTTTCACGTTTGGGCATAATAACCTCGACTACGATGTTGCATTCAGGAAATGTTTGCTCACACTATTGAAAATATTTCATATATAGTATGTGTACGTGAATCCTGTAGTTTCAACTTTGTTATGTCAAATGCAGACGTTTTTGAATGATGAGGAGGGTATTGTTTTATTATATTTCTTTAGTTAATAATTTGACCTTAACTTCGCCACTTTTTGAATTTAAACCGTACTATATGCAGTTTGTTTCACTGGTACCCAAAAAAAGGAGAAAAAAGGAGAAAAAAGTGTAGACTCTACACATAAGAACACGTAATCTATGGTTACTTCACAACTTTTGGTCATGTCACCGCAGTATTTAACACAATACTACTTTTACTGATTCCATTCAATTCTTTGATTTGTACGTTCGACTGAATGGCAAGATCGCCAAAATACCTGTTGCGCATACTTGTATTTTTCTTCATTTTCTCTCTCTACTTCTCTTTGCACGGTCCGTTTAGAAACTATCGTTATAAAGAATAGTGATACCTACGTATTCTGAGCTGGTCATGGGACTATATATCAAGGAGAAGCGAGATCAGTGTCTGTACTAACTCCCTCCTAAATTTCGTGATGACTCGCCAATTAACTGAGAATATAAGGTTGCTATTAATTTTGGAATTTAAATCAGGACAGAACGAATTGTCGGTTAAAATTAGCAAAATTAATTCTGATATTAATTCTGAACATTCTGAACATTTACTTTCAAAAGGAAATTTAAAAAGGACACAGCAAAGTGCACTCTGCAGCATTAAGTAACAAACAAACAAGAACATAAACACCAATAATATCTCGAAGAAAAAACAGACAAAAAATTACACATTTAACATAAAATCTACTTGATTTTACAGCTTCTTGTTGTAGATTCATATCAACGATGTTTCTGAAATTATTTGTCAAGTTAAAAAAGATATGATCGTGTATTTGCATACACATAAAATTCCTCATAGCTCATTTTGAAATTATGAGTATATTGAAAAATTCTCCCAATATTTTAAACATTCGCATATGTTTCTTTGCGCATTGAGATCCCATCAATGAAAAAATGATCTTAACGTTTGAATTGGGCAGTGAAATTGAAAAGATATTGGCACACCTTCAGTAATTCTAACTTTTGAATTGTGGGCTTCGAATTCTTAAAAAGTTCAATTATTTCTTTGATTCTGGCAACCTATTTTCCTCCAAACACGTTGAAGTTAAGAAATGTTTCAAATATACTTATTGATAAAACAATATCCCTTTTAGAGGCATCGTAAGGCTGGAATCTTTCCTCTTGAACACATCCCTCAAGGTTGCGCAGAGAAAGGAAGTTTCAATGGACTTTTTACAATGGAAATTTTCTGAGTAAACAAAAAGGTCTGTGCTACGAATGAATATGACAACGGAAAACTAAATTAATAGTAGTACTTTAGTCAAGATAGATTAGTGAATTTGAATAACATATTAAATACAATGTGCTATTTAATACTATAGTTGGTACACAATTAAAGTGAATATTACAACAAACTCATAAGTTCATTTATTCAAAATGTACCTACAAGCTCCCACACATTAATAATCGTTTACAAAAGTAGTGTGTGGGGGAAATAACATGGGCTGAATAGTGAAAGCGACCCTTTAACAAAACAGTGTGTGCCATATCAACAGTCTGACGTACTGTAACTCCGGGTACGCAGAATAAAAGGGCATAACAAACATTGCGCCAGAGAACAGCTTATTATAATGAAGAATATCAAAGCACCCTTATCGGAGCACCTAACCTAATTACGCTTGCCCCTTACTTGTCCTCTTTGCTTTGATAATAATTCGACAAAGTAAACAGCTGCCTCGCGTTCTTGCATCTACCGCTCGTTTGCGGCGAGACGAGGATCTTCCAGAAAATTATTTAATTAATGAAAGAAAAACAAGAATGAGAAACTGCGAGCGAAGCATATTCTCGAAACTGCCATTCGTTTCCTCTGCTCTCGCGTGGAATTTTACGGGTGTGTGAGTCTTTAACCTGGGCTTGGTATCTCCGTTAAACATTTCAGCAACAGGCAGAGAACGTGAACAAGATTTAATATAGAAATTGTGTGGTTGAAAAAGGTTGTCAAAATAAAGAGTTCCTGACCCAGGCTCTGATGGCATAATTAGGTAAAAGAATTAAACTATTTTCTAAGGAATGACCAGTTCACCTCTGGTAATTATATCTTAAATGCTATATCTTCAAACAATATTTATAATGTAAAAGTTCTCAATTTTCAATTCAAGGATTTGATCCAATCGTTTTACAGCTCCTAAAATATTTTCGAAAAAAAAATCATATTAAAAAACTTCAATTTATTCCATCAATATTTAGGACTGTTTTTATTCTTATTAAGAGGGATGGGAAAATGGATAGGGAGATTTATCAATGTAATAATCAAAAGTGATAAATCACTGCAAAAAAACTAGTGGTGTTACAGAATGACACAGACTTTCTGGTATTACTCTTCAAGTTTCTTTGGTTTGGACTAGCTATTCGGACTTGCCACATACACTTGCCAACTGTCATCTATCGCCGCCTAAAGCACATTTTTTGCTTTTTTTCTCAATTTTTCGGTTTTCTAATAGTCGAACCGAAATATTAATTTAAAAACATTAAATAAGAGTAAAACCTTGTCCTAAATGGCTATTTTCTTTATTTAAGGTACTTTTATTAAGGTCATGTACATTTTTGTGAAAAGTTTAGTCTCTGGGGTCGTTAATATTTACATTAACGACGATTTGTTCACATTATTATATTTATGAGTACATGTGATTTAAATAATGTCCCATAAAGGTCTTAGAAAATTTAACAGTTTTCTGTAAGAATGAGCTCAATATTCCGCATTTTCAGAAATGCTCAAACGACATTTTCTCGAAAATGACACAAACTTTTTTGTCAAACTTTTTCAACAAAACGTGCTAATCTCTCGCGGCGTTAATACGCACATTTCCGCACAATTTGTATACACTATTGCATTAGCTATTAGAAGCACTAGTAGAAGTGCTTCAAAAGAATTCCATTGAAGTTTTTCGAAATCTCGTATTTACCGTAACCTTTAAACGCCATTTTCCTGTAAAGGGTTCCTAATTTGCCATTGAAAATAGCCATATAGGACAATGTTTACTTGCAGGAAAAATCTATCTAAAAGTTTGTAGTTGTAGGAAGGTGCCAGAAATATTCAAACTTTTCAAAGTTTCGAAAATTTAGAGTTAATAGTGAAAAACGGACCTATGCCGTTTTCATGAGTGTATTTGACTTTATTCTTTTCATGAAACCTCTACAACATTTTCAAAATTTTCATAAAAATGGCTCCAATTTCTTCTGCATATTTCTTGTAAGAATATATTGAAAACTTGTAAAGATGACATCACTCCAATTTTCACTGTTAACTCTCAATTTTCCAAAATTGCAAAAGTTTGAATTTTCTCGGCGCCTTCCCACAAGTACAGTACTAAAGATAGAGATGTTTGTTTCAAATAAAGTTTGTTCTCTGTAATTAGTTCTTTCATTAACGCCTTGTATATAGGTTGCAGTAGTTTCCACACAATTGTGTGTGAAATATGAGCAATACTAAAAATATCAAAAACAAAAATTCTTAAAAAACGGCTCACGCTTTTTCCATTGAAGTTTTGTTTGGAACAGAACTGAATGCATTTTATAACTTGACATCAAAGCCACTTTGCTGTATTCCTTTGGTTTTTTGAAAATTACACAAATATAACTGACGAAACGTTTTTGCTGAAGTTTTACAATACCATCGCTATACTGCGTAAGCAATGTGTGAGAATGTAAAATGTCTCAATCATTAAAGTACCAGAAAAATACGAATATTGTACTTCAAGACAGGTCCATGCAGTAAAAAACACATTAACGAACATTGGGGATGCGATTTTTCAATTTACAGTAACTGCTATTCAAAACATTATTACCGCTTCCTGTTTCGTCCCAAAATAATACTTATTATTTTATGTACTTTATTACTATGTACTGGTAGGTATTCCAGAATATATATAAATTGAGCATTATCTTAGTATATAATTAACATAACTCTCAAATTTATATGTTTCATTACATGAAAATTAAATATTGTGAACGTCTGTCTAAAAGAATTATATTATATGAAATCAATGAAAAGGTAAATTTATATTTCGGCATTTGTTAAAAGTGTTAAATAAATCATGGAATGCGTAATTTCGCGGAAAGCGTTAAATACTTGTTTGACAATTTCTTATTTTGCATTGAGAGAAGAAGGCAGATCAGAATTCCGTAATCCACCGCCTCCACTGTTGATCCGCCCGCGATGTGCTTCGCGATTCGTTCGAGAGGCGAGCGAGAGCCGAGCGAGAGCCGCTCCTCCCGCTCTCGCTCCCCTCCTGTGCGCCGGCAGCGTTTGCCCATCGCGTTACGCTTCCTTTCTCGTTACAGGAAAAATGTAAAGCAAACACGCGCAGCGCCGTGCGCCTCCGCCTCCGCCCCTTCCCACGCCTTGCTGCCGCCTCGCGACTGCCCGGCCGCTGCCCCAACCGCTCCCTCCGCCCCGCCACGGCCTCAAACGTCATACCCCCCCTGCCATCCCGTCCCGTCCCACGTCTTTGCGTAACTTCCAGTTCTCTAACCCCCCCTCCCAGCACTCTTCCCGCACTTCCTCCACACACTCCACGTAGTCTACCCGCGCTCTCCCATCACTCTCACACCCCTCACATAATATTCTCACACCATTCTCAAACCACTATTGCGGCTTACTGCTCTGATCGGTAGTTTTCCGCAGTTTCTCCAATCAATACCAGGTGAATGCCAGAGCAGTACCCTAACAAATGGGTCATGAAGCGCGCGCGAGCTTTCCTTCTCCTTCCTTGTCCTACCCTCACCCCTCACCCCTCACTTACACACATTTACACCTTTCAGCACTAAAATAACACAAGCCGGGAGACCATCCAGGAGCTTAGAGCTTGGCCCGCTGGTAGGAAATACCTGGTTGGGGAAATCCCCGCTAGCAGGTAGGTCGGTGTCGGATCTCACTATCCAGCGGAGGAAGATCAGCGCCATCCCCCGAGGAAAAACTATGCACTACACTTCGGGACTAATGACCTTAGCAGTTGAGTCGTCCGTAATCACTAATCAATCAATTAATCAAACTATACTCACACGAGCTCTCGCCGCACTCTCCGTGACACCTCGCCGCATCATCCCCCCATATTCCATTCCTCTCCCATGGTTTTCATCCCTCTTTCAATTCTTATCCTATCCTCACCCATTTTTCTTATCCCGTCCTCACCCATCCTCATCCCGCCCTCATCTATCTCTTTCATCCTGCTCTCACCCATCCCCCTCTATCAGGACCTCATCTAATCCTCTCCATTCTCTCCCTCGTCTCCCCACCCTCGCCGGATTCAGGCCCGTACATTCTCTTCGCTGTTTCCTTGCCCCTGATTCCGATTCCTCACAACGTTCCCCCTTGCTTTGTTCGCCCAGCGTCAAGCCACCATTCTCGATTCTTTCTTGCCTCTTCCGCTGCTCCTCCGTTCTCGTATCCCTCTTGCCTGCCTCCAATCCTCCCCCACCACCGGAAGCGGCGCTCCCGCCCCTGTGTAACTGCAAGTCCTCGCTTTTGTTCATCGCAGACGAGCCCTCGCTCTCCACGGCTAAACGCTCTAATTTTCAAGGTTTTATTATTCATGCAACGCGCGTGTGGCTTCGAGTTTTCAACAAACACACTGATCGCTGTGAAAATCCCCATTTCTTGATTGCTTTGTTTCAATTTTGCTAGTGTTAAAACACCGTGTTCCCTTTTAGTGTAATACAAAAGTCCTGTGTCTGAGAAAAAACAACCCTTTGAAGTAGCATTCATTGTTTCATTGTTAAAAAAATGAATGCTACTGATACAAAAAATATATAATATAAACAGATTAAAACATTCAGTTAAGGGACTGAAGACCTTAACTGAATGATTTAATATGTATGGATTTTTTGTATCAGGAAACTGATGATCATGGCTAAGACATCAAAATCTGATCTTTTAATAAATAATATTGTTGGCGAAGACAATGCCTATAATTATTTCATTTTAAATACCAAGGACAAAACAGCGCTAAACTAATATGAAAAAAATGTTTGAAGTTCAACTAAAACATGCTTTGATTATTGTTTATTAAATATCCAATATTATGATATGTAGTGCAACAAAAATATACAGTGAATTTAATGTCATTAAAAGTAAAACATAATTATGAATGCGATATAAAACGCCCCCTCCTCGAAATAAAGAACACACTACATTCACTATCAGATGCATCTCAATTGCTAACATTATGTGATTCAGAAATGTTTCTTGAGAAAGTTTTAATCTACCTTAAGGTATTCAAATCATACTTTGTGTTAATTCGTTATTCATTGCATAAGCAATAACCAAACATTGTTCTTCTATAGCCATATTTGTGAAATATTTCTTCATTCGCGTGAGTGGCGCCGTTGGCAACACTGCCCTCCAGGGAAGAAACAGTGGAGCAGCGGGCGACGGAGCGTGCACAATGCGGGTTCGAGTGGCCTCTCGGCTTCGCTCGATGGCTGCACGAGCGGCGAGGAGCGAGCGGGTGAGGTGCGGCGGCGGCGGAGGTAATGGCGCCGGACAATAGCAGCGCGACGTGACGCCGCCATATTTGCGAGTTGTTGCCGAGCGGCGACACAAAAGTTTTAATCACCGTCGGTGGCGGCGGCGGTGGTGGCGGTGGCGTGGGCGCGGCGGTGGCCCCGTGCAAGCGCGCAACGTAGTTAGTCTGCATTTGAAGGGCGCTCCGCCCGCCCAAGGGCCGCCCAGGGCCTGGCAGGCTCGCAGAGTGGGGGATGGGGCGCTGGTCACGATAGCAGTTGCTTCCATTGCCGCCTTAATGGAACGTCGACTCTCGACATACGTACATGTCGTAATGTTACCGATGTCGGTCGCACGTCCGAATGCGATGGCTCAGGACAACACCCGTTGCCATCGTAGTCTCTAACGGGTAGATTAATTGATTGATTCTTAGTGATTCCGGGCGCGGCAATTGCTAAGGTCCCGTAAGTGTCGGGCATTTTTTCATCGGGAGATGGAAGTGGTCTTCCCCCGTTCGATGGCGAGATCCGACGCCGACCTATCGTCGACTAACGGGGTTTCCCCAACCTACCGGGTTCCCACCAGCGGGTTACCGATTCAACCGGGACAAGCTCTACTCTCCCTAATGGTGTCTCGGCATGTGTGGTAGTGTAGGGCGTGTAAGTGTTAATGGGTGTAAATAAGGGGGGAAAATAGGACAAGGAAGAGGAAGAAAAGATCGCGCGCGGTCCGTGGCCCGTTTGTTATGGTACTTCTCCGGCATTTGCGTGGTATTGATCGGAGAAACCACGAAAAACTACCGATCAGAGGAGCCAGCCGCTAGAATTCTCCTCCAGACAGCGAATGAATTCAACGTTGCTGCCAGGCTTGTGTCGAAAATCCTGCCACCGTCAGGTCTCGAACCTAGAACCTCCATCAGAGGCACTGCAGTGACATCAGTTGATGCCCGGAGCCACTTCTTCCGGGCTCCCACCGGGCTGTCGTTGGGTTCGAGTCCGAGGAACATGGCGAATTTTCGACACTAGCTAGCCAGCCAACTCGATCAAATTCATCGTTGGTCTGGAGGAGATTTCTACCGATCGGCTGCTGCTGCTTTCTTTGGAAGTTTCCGTGTTTACTCAAAGCACTACCAGGCGAATGCCAGATCAGAACCGTAATAAACTGGCCACGGACCGCACACGATAATTCCTTCATCATTCTTGTCTCTTTCTCTCCCCTTACTTTCACACTAACATTTACATGCACTACTCTGCCACATTTACTGGGAAACCAGTAAGAAGCTTTGAGCTAGTCACGCTAGGGGCGCTGTTGCCGTAAAGGAGATATCGGGAAGAGAAAACCTGCAAAATATTCAACAGAAATGTAATATCGCCACCAATACTACACTAACGGGGCTAATGGCCACAGTAGTTGAGGGGCCCAGCGACATGAATTCGCATTTAGACGTGACGCACGGAGGGATGTCGACATACGTGAGTTGTAATACTGCCAATTCCGGTTGAACGATTGTCGTCGTCAACTACATCATCAGCTCAATTACTACTACATTCTACTCAATCACTTCCATCGCCCTTCCTTTGCCCCCTCTTTCGCTAATACCTGCTCCATTACGATCAATACATGCTATAATGCCTCAATCGTGATGAATGATAGTACCTCATAATATATAGCATTATCAGTTAATACTGTGATACTCTTCTATACTAAGATAACAAAACAGGCCAGTTCAAATTGAAATTTAATGTTGCTATATAATTTCATATAATATATCTACCGTCAGGGCAGGCAACAATACATTTTTCACCCTCTTTCGCTTCTTCGTCTTTTATATTTCTTTATACTTTCTCGTCTCATAAATACTTTTTTCATAAAATCAACTAAATAATTATCTTTGCTTGAACTTTCATTTCTCATTTTCTTTACGTGTAACAAAACAATAAACATCTTCTTTTTCTTACTCGCTTTCTTATTTATATTCTCCTCGGTATTTCTTTGTTTTGTTTTTGTTTGTCATTATTTGTTCCCGCCCAACATATAACGTGTATCTCAGAAATATTCTACTAGAAATGACCTTGTCTTCATCTCCAGAACGTTTTTCAACAAAGTAAATCATCTGACACTCTACAAAACAATCCGCTTCAACCTAAGGACAAATTAAGTCCATCTTAAAGCACTACGTCTAACCATCCACTTTCATAAAAAAACGAGAAAAAAACATTTGGATAAAAAATCTATACTGCTGGATGGTTGAAGAGAATTCCATAAGGGATACCCTTCCATTATGAATCAGCAATATGTACCAAATTGTACTATAAGCAGTGGTGACTTCTCCTTAATGACTCTAGGGCGGTGCCCCCGAAAAACCGACCTTGGGAAAAGTTGCAGAAAGTATTAAATTGACTCGTTTAATTTGGGCATACCAACAGCGCAATTTTTAAGGACGAATTTAGTTTTAAGTGTCCGATCATACGAAAGATAAATGTTTTTGGAATGGGTAGCATCGTGGACTATCGGGAGTTCGTCAGTAGCTGGTGCATGCGAGGAAATGGAAGCTTGAGGAAGAGAGGGGGTGCTGAGAGTTGGATGGGGACAGCCTGCTGCTACTAGAATTTTGTTCGGCAGCGACCGCTCCTATTTTAACTAAGCTAAGAATACCGGTACGATTAATACGATTTCGTAAATTACTGTTTTGTTTGCTGGAAACAATTCTCAAAAAATTTCTTATTTTTACGTGAGCACAATTATATATTCCATTATCGACGTAAAAGTCGTCTCAATCAAGGATTCGCGCAATTTCTATGCATGCAAATCGGTTGTACACTACATGCTGTAGTTTTCCTCGTTCAAAACGTTCCTCTGTAGCTTTCCTCGTTCGAAGAGGTAAAAAGTATGTGATAGTTCGGAGATACAAACCGCCCCCTAATTTGCTATCCACTGGTGGCCACTGACTATAAGTTGATTTATTTACTGTAATTGATATGCCAAGTGGTTGTTCCACTGCAGCAGAATAAAGGTAGATTTTGCTCCCTCACTTCACTTTATATCTCAGCTCACTTCCTTACTTCACGACTCTCCCACCTCGTCAGCGGTATCCCCATCATCAGACTGCAGTGTTATACTTCTCAAGTTTGCTCGCCTTCCTCTGTCCCAAGGGTCGTTCGCTGATCGTGAGTTTTCTTTCAGGCACTGAGTTCATCTCGCAGCGGCAAATACGAGGCCGCGGAAACAATGGACGCGCGGCGCCTGCAATGAACGACGCCGTCCGTCGCAGCCGTCCCCGCGAACGAGGGCAGGATGAGGACTGATAGCAGAACACCTTAGTTTAAGTCCTATCAAAAGTTGGAGAAGGAATTAGCCTCCTCGCCTTGCGATTGTCACGGCGCGGCGGGTTGTGCAAAGCGTTTCTACAACTCAATGCGTTTTGACAAAGTGCACTGATTGCATCAGACTCCAATGATTATTATTAAATGTTTATTTTACTTCAACGTTAAACGAGTTAAAACTTAAGAAATTATATTCTAAATTAATGTAATGTATCTATATTATCTAATTCCGACACTAAACCACCTTTAATGTACAACTACAAATATGACAAAACTATTATTCCTTCTTTATTTATTTGGTGATTGTCAACTCAAAGACACTTACAGTAGTTAACTTTGTCCATTTCAGTTTTTATCAAATATTCAATAAGTATGTTAATCATTTTATGACTTTTTTATTTCTTTATTTACTAAACTATTTGTTACCAAACCCTATAATTACGAATGGTTTGTCATTCTCTTGAAACATAACGTTGTGTTTTCGATATGTTCCTAGGTATTGATTCTATCCCACAATTTTAATGTATCATTCTCGAATGTAGACGTTTCATAAACACATGCTTTCTTCTCTTTGAGAGAATACGGACGAACGATTTTCTTGACTGTATAAACGTTACCTTCTGCTATCTATGAGGTGCACGTACAACGAGCCGTATTCTTTTCGTTCATCTCGTCTGCTCCCCATACAAATAGCGCTCTAGATAATATTTGATCCTATGATGACTTATCATGGCCGAATAGACGACCCTTTGATTTTTGCGAAGGCAGCTGCGCGTGCCCCGTTCTCTTCAGTATGTATCGTATTCCCACAATAATCTCCTCTATCGAAATTCTGCGCGTGCCCCAGCCGGCCTTCTTCGTTGCGACCTCGCTATCTCCCGCGGCCCCGGCCCCGCCCCCGCCCCCGCACCCGCACCGCCCTCACCGTCGCTCCGCCCCGCTGCAGCCGCCTCCTTGCTCCCTTCCGCCGGCAGACAGACAGGCCGCCCCGCCCCGCCCGCCGCGCCGCGCCGGATGGCGAGCGCGGAGCACGTCCCGACGGTGGCGACGGGGGCGACGGCTCCTGCAATGGCGATGACGCCGGGAGCTTGAGTAGCATTGCTGCCTGGCAAGAATGCGGCGACGGGGGGCAACAGGCGACAAAAGGAATAAAGAAAATAGAGGTTGGGAGTAGAATTTAGACAACAGTGGTTACGAGTCAGATGCTCAATTTGTTGTGGCAATGGCAATAGTGGCCGAGAAACTTTGAAGCTTAGTAACAATTCTAATGTAAGATCCACGTGAAGAGAGGAGTGCGGGAATTATGGCAGTAGTGAACACATATTGTTGTCGTCAATGAATACAATTACTGTGGTTCGTAATATAAAGCATATGACTTAAAGCCCGTGATGGGACAGTAGCAAGGTGAATGACGAAAATTATTACTGATTATTACTTAAGTTGAAAAAACTCGTTGGTTGAAACTCTTCCAAAAATGGTCCGTTTTGATAAGATTAAATAGTGTGACACAAAATGATGATATGGCAACAATATGAATGATGTTCTGTTGAGAGGAGACTACGGTATGTGGATGTCATGTCGTCAAACGGAAAGGAATGAAAAGATAGCCATGCAGATAGCTGCGACAGTTCTGAAAGAGCCAAAGTCGGCATCGGTGGGAACGGTGAGGCTGTTTAACCCACGAAAGTAAATAATGGTTGCGTTCCGCGCTGCATACTACTGTGAAAAGCCGAGATTGAGGTTAATGTGACTGACGACAGAGGCTGTACGCGTGATGTGATGGTGTGGAGATGGAGGCAACGATGCCAACCGAGTGGTAGAAGTAATGTAGAAGACTCCCTGTCGGCTATAGTGGGAACTACAGATGATCGCCACAAGGAACAATTAAAACTGTTCGTGTGAGGTACGTTGGCAGGAATTTTCTTGGCGACAGGACGGAGACTGCACAATTATTGGTGGAGAAAGCATCTCAAAAATGTCTGGTTCATTCACAGTAGCTAGCATGTATAGCGGAATGAAGAGATGCTACAGTGAATCTGAAATCAATTTAGCAGCTAAATAATTCAATGAGAACACTGGCGGAGTGACACTCGATGATATAGCAGTATTAATTAATCAATCAATTAATGAATTATCCTCTGAAGAGCAGTGTATAGGACAGGCATAGGTCATGATTTGATTAGCAGGTGATAATTATCATGAGGTGAATAACGATGGCGAAATAACGTATGAGAGAGGTCAAATGGAAAAACCTGGAAAAATCTGCTTGGGAGCCAGATTTTTCATCGCACGTTCAATCGGAGTTTCAACTGTGACATCGGCTCTCATCGATCTCAGGGAGTTTTTAGGATATGAACTGCGACACAGAAAGGCAAAGAGCAAGCACGCTATTTGAAACGCATCTGGTAGTCATTGTTGATTTTATTTTATTATTTACTGTTTCCGTACGTGAAGTGCATGTTACATCGCGGAATGTAGTAGTATTCCTTCCCGTGCTGGAACGTTCGATCAGGCGCATCCAGCACACGTCGACTTGCAGGGTTTTCGTCCTCCAGTAACCTGCCACAGCGGTACATCGCCCCAACCGGGACGAGCACAAAGCTCCCCATAGGTGTCCCAAAATATATAGTTGTGTTGTGCATGTACGTGTGCGTGTGTGTAACGGGAGAGGACGGGACGCGAATGAGGAAGGGAAGATCGCCAGCGGTCCGTGTTTTTTTGTTAAGGTTAATGCTCCGACGGAGTAATTGATCGGAGAAATCACAGAAAGCTACTGAATAGAATACCTGTGTGCGTTCGCTGATGCGTTTGCTGAAATTCTTCTACAAACGTGCTTGAGTTCGACGTCGCAACGAAATTAGCGTCGAAAATACGACACTGTCGGGACTCGTAGCTTACAGTCTCCCGCTCTGCAACAATGCTGAGGCAATGGCAATGCTGCCATCGTAGCCGCTGGTGCCCGTGGTGTTGGCAACGCGGGAGCGATCACCCTCGCCGAGGCATCTCCAGTCTGTGGGAACAGTGATAGCGGCCCGCACGTGCTCCCACCCAGAGGCGCCGCCCGCGATAGAAAATTCACGGCAGGTATCATAGCGGCAGCGGGCGGGCTCCAGATTGAGGATGCGGAGGACGGCGGAAGGGGGCGGGGGCGCTGCCGGAGCGGAGATGCGGCATGCTACGCGGGGAGTCGAAAGTCGCAGTTGCGGGTAGTCTCTAGGACAGGCCGCGGAAAGAGAGAGGGAGGGAAGGAGGGAGAGAGAGGCGGCCGAGGAGACGAGGCTGTAGCAGGCGAATGAGGTGCACGCGACGGACGTGGGGAGACGAGCAGTAGGACGTGATGGAAAGAAGCCGTTGGGGGGGGGGGAAGGGGAGAGAGCGAGGGCGGCGGAGGCGAATGGAGTCACTGCGTCGTGCGCGACACGGTCTGCGTCTCCGATGGTGGAGCTGTAGTGAATAGAGGTGCGTGCAGTGACGACTGTCGCATCAGTGTACATGTATGGCAGAGTATCACGACATATCCTGGAGAAGATTCGCAATATTACATCCAGTCATTAAAAGAAAGATTCAGCGTATCAAATTAATGGTGAGCTGTTGTGAAACATACATGCTTGTAATATGACAGGCGCAATATTTGTTATCATAATTATAATTGACATTGTTGTGATCGTTGCAATGTGAAAATGAAACTGAAAATTGTCCCCTCGAAAAAACTTCCGATTTTATTATTAATTCGTAGTTTGAAGTAAACGATGCCCAAAGTGCTTGTTTTAAGAAGAAAAATACGCAAACTATGCTTTAAAAAGGGGAAATGTTTTTTGCGATACTAATAGCACCTTTGACTTTGCCAGTCTGAAAAGCTATTTTGCTTGTTTACATGACAGAGACAATCTAAATTGATGCTATGCATTTTATAACTGTAATCAGCATTTAGAACTTCCTGATTCATCCTGAATGTTGAGAGAACACTCAACCATTTTGTCTTGATCAAGTTGCCAGTAAATATAATTTATTAGGATCTAAATACCATTAATTCTTTGAAATTAATTCTACTCTACATCATACCAAATTCTATTAATTCATCTGAGTTAAATATCGCTTATTACGTGTAAAATCATTTTAACTTGAAAAGAAGTTCCGTGTTTAATAAATTTGAATATTTAGGAAGTAAGAAATTACGTAAAACATGACGTTCATGTATTTTAGGCGTCTAAGGCTACCTATCATTGCTTGAAGAGAATTGTAAGACGAAACACGAGAGTGAAATAAAACGGAAATTTTTTTGAATATTAATTATATTGATTCTACAAATGGATACAAAGGCAGTTCCGATCGATCTCGGCGACGAGACCGGCGCATCGAATCGGTCGTCAGTCGCCGAGTAGTTTCAAGTCGGCTAGCTCCGGCACTATCATTATCGACAAAGTACGACACCGATACTAGACCTGTTAACGGGACATGCCCGCATCGGGGGACGAAAAGGCACGATGGATACCAAATGCCGCAAGTGTCCTCGGATCTCTCGATACCGTTTATTAACAAGTGTTTCGATTAAAAATCTTAAACTTATTGTTTATTCCACTTTCAATGGGTAACTGAACTATATTTACAAAATAGTATGGCATGCTTTTCTAACACGTAAAGAGAAAAATATTTGATTGTAGGAGGCATCATGCAACCTATTTTATAACATTTCAATAGTTATTTCAAACATAAATCCTACCAAACTTTTCAATTTTAACGAAACTTTTCACTTTAAACATCTTCATTTTTAATTTCTCACGTACTAAATACTTACGTATTAAAGAGGAAGAACTGTAAAGTTGCAGATAAAAGAGATGAGTTTTCGACAGAGGAACTCGTATTGTAGAACCCTGACACAGAAAAGTGGACAATTCGTGCTGTTGTACTATGTAGTAAATTATTTTTAATAATAAGTTTTGTACTCAGATTACACGTTTTGTGAGTCCTTGTAACTGGAAAATTGGTTTATGACAAAACATCTGCCCGTATATTTACCCATATGCGGGCCAAAACCTAAAATTCAGGCTATTTACTCCAAAATTGACATTTCCATGTCGGTCATGTTGTACTCGAGGCCTGCGAATTTGAAAGGGATAGTATTTTGGGTTTAAATAAATCCTCAATGACATTTTCAATTTTTTTCAAAAATGTCAGAAAGTAGGTTATAAAACTGGTTAAGGTAACATTTTCGTTGTACACTATTTTCGAAAATTGCAAAGGTTGAAAATGTTTCAGCGTCATCAATTACGATCTTGAAAAAAAGAGTTTTTTCTCAATGAAATCTCCTCTTCAAAATTAAATCTTTAAGTAAGATCATGTAAATGTTTTTGAAAATAAGTTCAGTTTTCACGTAATTTTACGTAAGATAAAGACAATTTTAAAGAAGTTCGTAAACAAAATTTTATCAAAAACGGCTGGATTATTTTTTTAATAGAGCAAAATAGGTTTATGAGAATAGTACAGGTCCCCTTTTCGTTGAAGTATTTGTAGATTCAAAAATAGAAAAAGTTAGTAAATGATGTGAGAAACATTTTTTCTTAATGAAATCTGTTCTTCAAAAGTACATCTTGGAATATTGTAATATAAATTCTTTTG
Organism: Acheta domesticus; assembly: GCA_031308135.1. Classification (NCBI taxonomy): domain Eukaryota; kingdom Metazoa; phylum Arthropoda; class Insecta; order Orthoptera; family Gryllidae; genus Acheta; species Acheta domesticus. The sequence goes on from JAHLJT010004567.1 coordinate 56,311,260, forward strand.
AAGATGTAACTATTTTGTGCATAATTTTGAGCGATAATTCAAATAATTCGAGGAATAATGTGCAGTTGTAACATCACTAATTTATTATATAAATAATTAAACATTTTCTTTAAATTATTTCGTGCCCTGTTAGAGAGCTTATGGTCCTAATCACATACCGAAACTATCGACAAATTACGCACAGAGTACGCTCCACCGATACTACCGGGAACAACCGAGAATGAGCGGTACCAAGTGCTCCGATCCTTGGCAGGGACCTACGTATAGATTTCACAGGTAGAAAAGGAGCGGAAGCACCTCCGGGACTGCGAAAGCGAGCCAGCGAGAACGATCGACTTGGAATGCTCTCGCTGTAACGTATACACTTAATACAAAATGATTTTATGACACGATTTAGTTGCATTTTTAATAATAGGTAGTTTACAAACAAGTGATTTTTTTTTAAATTTATTTCTACCTGTTCGACATATTTGTCTTTCAGGGGTTTGGACATTACAAACAAATAACTGGCGATTTGATACTCACTGGAACCTGTAGTAGGAATTATTAACAATTAAAGTTTTGAAAAGGTTATGCTATGAAAAAAAAGAAGTTTGTAAAAAGGATTTTGAATAGAAGGATAATATGTTGTAAATGTAGTAATTATGGTGGATGAAATATATCTTTAGGAAATTTTGATAGTATACGTCGAGGAAAATGATATGTTTGACCTAAATTGAAAGTGCGGGTCTGTTGTAAGTCATCTAAGGAGTTGAAAAATTTAAGGCTTTGTGAACGAATTAGGGAGTTGATAGTGTCAATTTTCAGTTCATTATGGAGTTGAGAGTTGGGAATATACCAGGGTGCGTGAAATATTTTCCTGATGAATTTATTTTGGAGAATTTGTAATTTATTTATATGGGTTTTGGCAGCATTGGACCAGATGGGGCAAGCATAAGTAAGGGTAGGACGAATAATTGTGGTATATATTAATTTTGCTGAGTGAATGTTTATAGGTGATTTATAATTAATGAGGGAGTGTAATTTATAAATTTTAGTGTTAGTTTTATGTATAATGTTTTTAATATGGGCATTCCATTTAAGTTTAGTGTCTAAGAGGAGTCCAAGATATTTAATAGGTGTGTTGGGTGATATCCAGGGTATAGCTTGATCAAGAATTAATATTTCTGCAGGGATGATTGGTTTACAGAGTGTGAAGATTTTAGCTTGACATTTATTCATGTTAATTTTAATCTGCCATTTAGAAGTCCAATTTGTATAAAGCAGAAGGTCGGATTGTAGTCTATTTTTGGCAGTTGTTAAATTTTTATGACTAATGAAGAATGCAGTATCATCAGCAAAAAGGGCTAATTCTGAGTACGTAAAGTTGGGAATGTCAGAGAGATAGATGTTAAAAAGAAGAGGAGATAGACAGGACCCTTGGGGCACGCCCGCGCCAATTGAAAATAGTTGAGAAAAAGAGGAATTAATTTTGACACGAAAAGTGCGATTAGAAAGAAAATTTTGAATTATTTTGAACAAATAAGTAGGAATTCCAATTTGGAGTAATTTATAAATAAGACCATGATGCCAAATTTTGTCGAATGCTTTTTCGATATCCAGTAATAATACAATAGTATGCTGTTTTAGGTGAAAGGAGTTTTCAATATGTTCTGTTAGTCTTAAAAGTTGATGAGTAGTTGCATGCTGATGAGTGAAGCCAAATTGAGTGGGAGGAATAATTTTGTTAATTGTAGTGAAGTGTAATAATCTGTGATGTATAAGGGTTTCAAATATCTTGGAAAGAGAGGAAAGTAAACTAATAGGTCGGTAGTTCGATGGGTTTCTAGGATCTTTTTGTGGTTTACAAAAGGGAAGTACGATTGCTGTTTTCCAGGTAGTTGGAAAGTAATTAAATCTCAATGCGGAATTTAGAATAGAAGTAAAAGCAGCAATTGATCTTTTACCTAGTGACTTGAGTGTTTGATTATTGATAGTATCCAATCCTGGAGATTTGCGAGTTTTTAGTGTTTTAATAATTGAATGAATTTCAGAAGGGGAAATATAATCAATATTTTGGGGAACATTAAAATTTGGAAGAGAGAGAAAATTGCTAACAAGATTGTAAAAGTGAATATTAGTAGTTGAATTAGGAGTAAACGTATTTTGGAAATGAAGACCTAGTAATTGAGTTTTGTCATAGTCATTTATTGCTGTAGTAGAATGTTGCTTAAGGATTGGAATAGATGTTTTTTCTTTACAGATTCTTTTAAGAGTTGACCAGAGCTTTTTTGATTGGGGATGAATTTGTTTAATAAAGTTTTTGTATTCATTGAATTTATGTTGTTCCAGTTTCGATTTTATAATCCTAGATATTTTGTTTAGTTTAGTTTTAATATCTTTACGCCTGGTTTGTTGCCAGAATCGTCTTAGGGAGTGCTTAGTTTTAATAAGGTTAATAATAGGTAAAGGTAGAGGTTTATAATTTACGAAATTAGTTTTTGGTATATATTTAGAACTTATGTGTAAATTATGATTTATTGCATCCGTGAAATAAGTGATGTACGAGTCTATGTCATGAGTTGATAATATATTTGTGGGGAATTGAATGCTGTTTTCAATATTTAATGTAAATTTATTCCAATTTACTTTTTGGAATATAGGAGAAGAGTTAGAATAGGTGATATGAGAGTTGAAATAAATGTTTATAATAACTGGATAATGATCTGAATCAAGCTCAGGTAATACGTTTTGAGTAATTGGAAGGTTTATGTTTTGTGTGATTAGTATATCTAAAATATCTGGGATGATATTTTCATTATATGAATAATACGTGGGTTCATTAGGGGCATGAATTTGAAGATTATGATTAGCAATAAATTTGTGTAATTTTATACCATTTGGATAATTATTAAGACTTCCCCAGATTTGATTTTTACAATTTAGATCTCCGAGCAGTATGATTTTATCTGTTGTATTGTTAAATATGCTTTTAAAATATGTCAGCGGGAAATTATACTTCGGAGGCTTATACGCAACTGTAAGGTGATAATGGATTTGATTGATATTGATTATTATTGTAATGAATTCGAGGGAGGGAGTGGTAGGTGTATTTATAAGAAAAGATTTGAGTTTGGAAGAAATAATAATAGCTACGCCACCCGATGCTATATTGTCAATTCTGTCATATCTGTATATTTTATATCCACGTAAATAAAATTTTTCATTGGGGATGAGATGCGTTTCGGTGATACATGCTATTTGGATGTTGTGGGAATAAAGAAAATGTTCAAATAATTGATGTTGCCTTTTAATTCCATTGGCATTCCAATTGAGCAGTGTTATGCTGTTAGTTTTCTTAGACATTTTGTTTGTTCAGAAGTGATTCTATGATTTGCTGAATTTGTGGTATTAGTGAAGATATAACTTGCGTAACTATTGTGGTAATTAATTGCGAGATATTTAATGAAGAAGTGTTAATGTTATTAATATTTTGAGAATTGCGAGCTGTGTTGGAATATGTATTTGACCAGGCATTAGGTGGTTTCTGAAGTGGGGGAAAGTCTGTGTTGTGGAATGTGAAGGTTTTAGGCTGTGTATTTGTATTTTCCAAATTATGTATGGTATCTTGTGCAGTATTATTGAATTTAGAAGTTTTGTTGTTAAGTGCTTGTTTAAAAAAAGGGCATCCTCTATAATTAGCAGTGTGATTCTGGTTACAGTTAACACAAATCGGAAGTGAATTTTGAGGTTTGTTGCAAAGAGAATAGTGGTGATTCTGATTACATTTGACACATCTGGGAGTTAAACGACAGTTTGCCTGTGAGTGATCAAATCGTTGACAGTTTTTACATTGTATGGGTGAAGAACGTTGAGTTCTTGGTTGAATATTCACTAAGCAATGAAATAAGGTTTTCAGGTGTAGAATTTCTTTACCTTCTTTGGAGTTTTGTAGGTCTAAAGCACACGTTTGAAGAGGTTTTCTGGATTTGTCGTAAAGTCTTCTAACACTGATTATGGGATATTGTAACCTAAATAGTTCATTATAAATGTCTATTTCTGAAATTGAAGCAGGAATGTTTTTAAGCATCACAGGGAAACACTTTTTTGATGGATCTTGATATGTATAAAATTGAATGTTGTTTGATTCACTAAATTTGCGAAAGTTCCTAAAGTCGTCAATAGATGTGAACTGTATTTTTATTTCATTTTTGCGAGACTTAGTGGTGTATTCATGTTGCACAATTTTTGATATATCTTGTATTAATAGTTGGTAATTTTTTCCAATCACTGTAAACGGTGGAATTTTCACTTCAGAGTTAGAGAGTTCGTTATCAGGATCGGCAGTTTCATTCAAGATGTCGTATCTGGAGTATGTTGGAATTGAATAGGTTGGCTTACATTGTTTTTGACGTTTGGCTGAATTTGCTTCTTGAAGAGGAGGTTGATTATTTGTATTACCTGAAGTGTGTGTAAAGATTGTGGAAGATGGGTTATTAGGTGGCATTTCTTCTAATCCGGGAGCAGCTTGAAGAACATTGATGGTAGTAGAAGATGTTGATTGCAGAGAGGAATTTTGAGGTTGATGTATCACATCTTGAGGCAATGACTTTTGACGTTTGGCTGGATTTGTTTCTTGTAGAGGAGGCTGGCTTTTATTTGCATTATACGAAATGTCTGTGTAAATGAAAGGAGGCTGGTTGTCCGTTTGCATTTCTATCAATCCGAGAGTAGCTTGAGGTACATTGACAGCATTCGATGTTGATTGAAGAGAAGCATTTTGTGACTGATATATTGTATCTTGTGATAACAAATTTTGAGATGTAATATTTTCAGGTAAGTTTGAATTATTATTCTGCATTATTTGCAGGTCTTGATGGAACATATAATTTCAATGCCCAATACAGTCTCCCCGGAGGGGAAACTGTGAAACACGTACAGAGTGTGTTACAGCTGGATTTATTTATGTCTGCAATTGATTTGAACAAATTTATGATAAATGTCAGTTTTTCTTACCAGTGGCAGGCTGGTTCGCTAATATTTTGTAAATATATTGATTCTCCGAGCGAAAACAGTCCGATTACTTGGCACGGCCCTCTGGGAATCCCCACAAACAAGTGATGAGATATATTTTATCACAACAATGTGCAAGAGGTTGGCACCTTCACTTAAAAATAAAATTGTGAGTTTTAAGAAAGTTCGTGTTTCAATTCTCCCGCTGTCTGATCATTCTTCGTAGATATTGTGCTTGGCAAGAATCCCTACAAGCTTCTACAAAGAAAAAACTGCACCAACAATTTTATCCTTCGTCCTAATCACCTCGTAAATAGTCACACTGCAGACTTATAAATCTCAGGAATATCACATATTATAAAAATAAAATAGCTGACAATTTCAAGAAAAAATTGACCGTCATGAGAAGATAAGGCTTCTCAGTCCTGTTAATGCATGTTCCACTAAAATATTGAATGTACGCGAATGATAAACGACTATCTCATCGTAGTAGGCGCTCCATGATGGATTACAACATTAAGCCCTACTACTTTCAGAGGGCTTTGCATAGCCCCGGACCTCCAGGGCGGCAGTGGTGGTGGGCTTTGGAGGCGGCGGCGGCGGCGGCGGTGGCGGGGACGGCGGCATGCGTCTGGACGATGTTTCGATTTATGGCAAGGCCCCCTAAAGGGAGAGGCTGCCCGTGGCCATACATATTGCGCGCAATCTTTCTGGCGAAGCTCGGAGCTTTTGAGCCTCCGCCACAATGGGAGTTCGTTATCGGCTGATAGACCTTCGCAGCCGGATTTATGGGGAAGGAACCGCCGGCGCGATGGCTGGGGCGGGACGCGCGGGAATTTGAGAATTTGGGGCGGTGGAAATGCCAAGGAGGAAAGCGAGAAAATAGGGATGAAGGATGGCACACAAAAAATATACAAACTGCAAGATAGATTCATGGAATAACGGTCTAAAAACTAAATGTTACAGTTAATACAAAATAATGACCCCCAAGATGGGTTGGGCCACAAAATATTTTCGGGTTTATTGAATTAGTCAGGTGGTTCTTAAAGTTTTAATTGATAATTTTTAGTTGTGAGATTAGAGTTATTGATGGGGGTATTATGTAATTGGAAATACAAAGTATTGAAGTTGTTGAGTGGGGCGAAGATGATTTGGGTAGTTGTTCACGTTTCTGCCTATTCTTGTCGCGGAAGACATGCAGCGTAGGATAGAAGCAATGTGAACGAGCAGGGCCAAGAAAGTGGATAAATGAGGAACGGAATATCAAAATATAATTTGATGAGCTTGTCTCTTCTTTTCGGTATTTGTCTAATAGCACTTAACGCAATGTTGTTGTACAATAATTGCTATACAATAAAACAATGTTGTGGTTTAAAAAACAGTTATTAACAAAATAATTACCTCCAGTATAAATATTGCGTTCTCTACTTTAGTGTATATCATCTTCCTTCTTGCCCTAAAAATCATTGAACAGCATTTCATTAATCTCAAATGTGTTTCTTCTTATTTATAACATTTGTATATGTAATATACTAGCTGAATGTTTTATAATATTCTTATGAATAGTTGAAATAATATTCTGACAGATAAACTCTTTTTTTAAAACTAACAGCAATCAAAATTCCAATTAATTTTAGTATGTGCATATTCATTTATCGCCAGAAAATAACATCACTATAAAATTTCTACTTTATAATCATTTAATCACATTTAATCACTACGTTGTGCAACTATTAATTATCGGAGGTTTGTTATTAATTAATATGAAAAATATGATACACCGTGTCCAATTTCGCCAACATTTTACTGTTTGGCTCTGCTACAAAATCGAAACAACTTTAGCATTTAGATTACATTGCATTTTAATTTGCAATTCGCCACAATGAACTTCTGGAAAATAAAAGGAAAGAATATTGAAGGGAGCTTATAGCTTAATTCGCCTTGCAAAAAATTAATACCTATTAAAATTAAGTTGGCTCAGCTTGAAGTAAAGTCTACATTTAATCTTATTAACATCCACTCATTCATTAGAAAATAAAGTTTTCAATTTTCAATATTTTAATATATTCATTTCCTCGATATTAACTCTTTTCTTCCTGATTGATAACATTTCTTTCGTATCCCATTTTGTAGTTTCGTATCCTCAAGCTGTATTATTTACTTACAGTTCATATTGGATCGGGACAAAAATTTGCACCGTTTGTTGGCAGGCGCTTAGTATAATTAATGTGTCTAAAAATTAGGTGATCCATTGTTCAACTACAACTACTAATGCTAATACTTCATACTGGTGACAATTCTTTCAAACGCAAACAAAATTGTATGGCTCCTTATCAGCGCAACAATATGCAAACTGTTTACAAAAATAATCCAATCGTGCTTATTCCGAATGAAATTCATTGCATCCCTCATGTTTCATTATAACATAGATGATCACATTTATGTGAATGTCTCAGTTACAAGATCGATAACCCTTTGTAGCGGTTAGATTATAGGCCTTTCATCATTAAAGCTGGAGTTCTATTCCCCTCTGATACAAGAGGAATTTGTAATAGTTAAAGTACTACACGAGAGATTACCTCAATGTTTTCCATTTCATATCCTTGTCCATTTTGTTACTTATTACTCGTCTCACAGTCGCAATCATTACACCTCAACAGAAACACCCTTTGAGAGAAACCGGCTAAACGATCATGCGGAGATGTCTCGTTTCAGAACATCAAACATTGAGCAGTCTCTTAAAAAGTCTCTGTCATATGATAAAATAATTAATTAAGAATTAAATAATTAATCCTGTTTATAGGCTGAAAGTTTTCTGAACATCCAAGTATACTTAAGATTCGAGACCGGATAAATATGTGGTATTGAACGTCAAAATATATAGTTAAATATGTAATGAAAACAGTAAGAATATGTAATAAATATGTAAAAATCTTTTATAATATGTAATATTAAAATTCTCTAATTAAAAACCATCAGCATGGAACAAAATTACATTCAGAAAAAATTTCTTAAATAAAGTTTAAAATTAATACAAACATTTTAAAAACATTTTGGAGCGCTTAGGTTGATGTGCACTTTGCATCATACATTTTTCTCGTCAGTAGTAAACCTTCATCTATAGTAATCCAAGACTTTGCAAATTTTTCTCGGAAATTAAGGATACCGGTCACAAAACGCGATGTCAATGATATTTCTGACACCTATAAATCACCAATAATGTCGTTTTGAAAATACTTCTTTTCATAAAAAATATGTAATAAAATTGAATAAAATTTATGCAATAAGAAAATATGTTGTGAAAACAGCAAAATACGTAAAATATGTAATATAGTACTAAATGTGCAAAAATATGTAACGAAAAAATTGAATATTGTATTAGGAGGGCGATGATTCGCCAAGATTACAATTTTGAGAACGGAAAGTAGGAAGGCAAAAAATATGTAATTACATGAAAATCCGGTCTCTACTTATGATTTCTCCAGATTGAGTATTCGGTTGCAGCAGACTTCGAAGGGGCTACAAAGAAGCTCGTTGCAACCCACCATGGCGGGGGGAGGGGGACAGAGGGGCAATGTGTTGGACGGCAGGACGCGCGCGCCGCACGCGATTCCCGGGAGTTTCTTTGTGTGCCGATCAAGAGCGCCGCCCCGCGCGCACGGATCTAATAAATAAACTAGACGCACGCGCGCGCGCGCGAGCAAGCGAGCGAACGACGCGGGCGTCGCGTCGGCGCGCTTTATGTTTACAAATCCTTCCGGGGAGCGGCGCCGCGGCGCGCGCCCTCCCAGAACAAAGTCCTCGCTAAATATTTGCGTCTCGCGTCGGCGATGAGCGGGGACAGAATTCTTTTGCGTCGCCAAACGTGGAGGAGGGGGGGTCGCGCGCAATTTTTCTCCTTTTGAGGTGGCTCAGGGCATCAACTGCACTGCAGTTCCTCTAAACGGGAGGTCCTAGAGTTCGAATACAGATGGTGGTAGGATTTTCGACACACTCTGTATAGCTAGTTCGATTTCAACCGCTGTCTGGAGGAGAAACCTGGCGGTCGGCTGCTGCGATCGGTAGTTTTCTGTGGTTTCTCTGTTCAATACCATGCGGATTCTGGAGCAGTAACCTAACAAATGGGGCGCGAACTGTGCGCGTTTTTGCTTTCCTCTTTTTTGTCCTATCCTACTAGTCGGGATCTTAAAATTTGCCCTGGCTGGGGTAGGAGAGAGAGAGAGAGAGCTGTTTGTGGAATTCCCCACAAGTGTATGTGCAGGTCAGCGTCGGAGGAAAAACATCGCCACCTCCTGTGGTAGCAACGTTTATGGAAATAGTGATCCGGTACATTTACAGAACTAATGACTATAGCAGTTGACGCGCTCGCAAATTCGAAACAATCAATCAATCCATCACTCGTACCATGCCGTCTTCTTCACCGCCTTCCTTTTTGACAGCCTGGCACTGACAAACACATCCACGTCACCTCAACTTCACTGTCTGTATTTCTCATCATGACCATTGCACCCATTTCGTTACGAAAGCTCTCACCCTTACCTTCATTCTCATTCTGTCATCTTCACTTGCAGTGTAATCTAAGTTCTTTTAATCACGGGAATTCTCGTCCTAAACTTTACTCTCGATCTCTCTGTCATCTTTCTTTACAGAGTAAACCAGATTCTCTTAATCACGGGAACTTTTACTCTAACCGTCACTCCCTCTGTTATCTTCAATCTCACTGTGAATCATAATTTCCGTCAAGACAAAATCTCACCCTATCTGTCACTTCTAGTGCCATCATCAATCTCATTATAAACCACATCCTCTTTGTCACGAAAACACATAAGAGCATCTCTCTGTTCATCTTCGCTCTCAGTGTGAACAAAAACCTCTTCGTGCACTTCACTTTCTCAATACCACACACCGGGAGAGATGGCTCAGTGTACCAACTGTGATGTCACTGCAGTCCCTCTTTCCGGGAGATCCTAGGTTCGACTCCCGAGGGCGTCAGGATATTTTGACACTAGCTTGTCAGTTACGTCGAATTCAAGCGCTGTCGGGAGGAGAATTCTAGTGCCCGGCTGCTCTGATCGGTAGTTTTTCGTGGTTTCTCCAATCAACACCAGGCGAATGCCAGAGTAGTACCTTAACAAACGGACCACCGACCGCGCGATATTTTCTTTTTCTTCCTTGTCTTATCCTCACCCCTTACACACACACACACACACACACACACACACACACACACACACACACACACACTAACAAGTACTACACTACCACACATGGTGGGAGACCGGTCGAGAGCTTACAGTACGTAGTTGGGGAAATCCCCGCCAGTCAACGGTAGGTCGGCGCCGGATCTCGCTATCCAGCAGGAAAAGATCACCGCCACCTTCCGATGAAAAAACACGCACTACACTTACGGAACTAATTACCTCAATATTTCATGCGCTTAGAATCACGAACAATCAATCAATTGATAGCGCTTATCACCGTCATCTTCACCTTCAACCTCGATGTCCCTCTTACAAACACTCTCATCGATACCTTCAATGTTTCCGTTGCAGTCACCATCATCTTCATCTGACATGTCACCGTTTATTAGTAGCTGTTGCAGTCACTTAGTTACCATTGTTGTGTCAATGTTACCTTATTTCAACAGATGAACATGTTATTAGCTCAATATTATTGTGAAATCAAATTATAAAATTAAAAAATTAAAAATGTTTATTTGAAAGTCTCGATTTCTTTGATGTTCGGATCTAAATTCCACACTAATTTAGCTACAGTAATGGAACAAATAAAGTAGAAATCTAAATTCTCCTTGACACAATAAAGGAAGAAGACAGAAAGTAGCAAATCAGGCACCATATAAAACAACTAACTGCCATCCTGTATATCAGAGGTGTAAGAACTCTTATAGTGTATAAATACTATAGTATGTTATTGCAATATTATTGAAGACTGTTTTTGTTTTATATTGAATCTCTTGTAGTGTTACACAAGAGTATGTGATTTGTTGTTATTGAACAGTGTGCTTGCTACATTTTTGAAAAACATTTAGTGTGGTTTTGTTCAGCACCATTTTAGCTTCTAAAGGCCACCAGCTATTAAAATATGCATACGTTTGTGTTATTATTTCATTGCTTGTCAATATTTGGATCAGACTTATACAATATTCATTTGAAAATGATAATGTTGTGTATATTTACGAAGTAGTCGTATTTTTTATTACTGCCCCATTATGTTTTAAGATTTAATAAAAATACCTGCATTCACAGAATGGATCAACCAAAACATTCATTGCACACTCGTGTAGTAAATCTGCATGTTGCAACTTAGTGTCATATGTATTCCGTGAAACAACTGTATTTTGAGGTGTGTCGATTATTATTCCCACAATAACGACGCTAATAAAACCGACGAATTCGATGTTGCGTCGACAATAATAACTCAGATCATTATAACGATGCAGCACGAATATGCATTTTTATTGCCACCTAATTCATCTGCCCTGCTGTTCATAAATACCTACATATTACAATAAACTAAATTTCTAATACTTTCCAAAAGCATTTATCGCTATCAGAAATATTCTGCGCACATGCACATAACATAATAATGGTTTGCATTGCAATCGCAGACATAAAACTGTTTCACGCAATCCTCACACATTTCGTCAGAATAAACTATTAAAACGGATATGGTAGAACAGTCGTGTGAGACTAATATACATTTTTATTAGCTTTGAAAACGAATCGAAAACCGCATTTTCTAATTCAAATCCTTGCATTTTTTAATCCATATCGAAAATCTGTTAAGTTACAATGGTGTGAATGAATCGCGGTTCTACCATTAAGTTATGGTTATACAGAAAATCATGATATTTTCAGTCCCCACGGCTGACCGTGTGTTTTAGAATGACCAGTGATATTAAAATATCACATACTTTCTCGTATTATTTCTAAATTTGCCACTTTTGGAAATTCAATGAAATAAGACTCATGCCATTCTTTTAAGCGTCCCTTCTTCTATCAGTGGAGAAAGTTTAAAGAAAATATTTGGAGCGGATTTTCAGAAAAAAATTAAAATTTCATAAATTTCAGACAAAATATGCGAAATTTTAGTTTTTAAAAAATTTACATGACCTTTTTAAAGAGCTGATTTTGTACAATCGACTTTCTCTGAGGCAAAAAGCTCGATCTTCAATTCTGTAATTTTGAAATGTTCAGTTTCTGCAATTTTCGAAAAGACAGAGAGATATTGAAAATGGGACTAGTACCGTATTTTTTACCAACTCTTGAAATATATGAGAAGAAAATTTTAAAATAAAATATAGAGCTATTTATGAGAAACATTGTTTTAAAAAATTAAATTGTCTATATTTTTTAAATTACACAAAAACAACTCATTTTCGAAAACTTGAACCTGACCTTAAAGCAACGATTTGAATTAGAAAAAGATCTCTCTCTAAAGAAGAGAGTTCACTAAGGAAAAATAGCTATATCCAATATTATAGTTGTAGTAAGACGTCGAAGAAACAAACTTTGTATTTTTCGTAAAATGACAGATTCGACAACAAAATATTAACAAAAATAATTGGGCAAAAAAATATTTGGAAATGTCTCTGGGGCTTAATGTGAAGTACCCCCCAAAATTAAAATATCGGTATCAAATTCAAGGCGCCGCAACATCGACCAGATTGATACGGAAAGACCAGTTTTGGGGCCAATCGGCTGAATGATTTAGTCGCTAACGTTGACCATAGACGGGTAAATGGGCAGACGGACGGATAGACGTTTTGCGGTCAATCGGAATCAACAAGATTTATCCACTTTTTTGTTACCAGGGCCCGGCAATAAGCGTTTTGTGTCGAAAATTCGCCATTCTCCAGCGCACGATTGCAATATTTCTTACGTAAGTAAGGGCGAGAAAGTAAAAATGAACTACTCTCTCCGAAAAAACCTAGAGCTTGTCTCCAATACAGGATACTTCATTACAGCATCAAACAACAATTATGTTAACATAAAGTTAAATAAGTTTCTCTGCATTGCTGACAGTTATCGATTGTTACTTGTGTGACAACAGTGACGGCGGAAGTGATAATAAGTAAAAGAAAATAAATCGTCCAGAATGATTTGAGAAGTTTCTTACAAACACCAAACAAGTCCAATTTACATTTTTCAGAGAATCCCTTCATCCAGCGCTGGGATATTTCCTTACGGCATGTTCCAAACACATTGAAAGTTATGTGGCGGAAAAATCATAAATTCATTACTACGCCCGTTGACGCTGTGGTGCTTCTGGTGGCTCTTGAAATATCTCAAATTTGGACTAGTTTGGCTTTTGTAAGGATCCCTTAAAAATTGCGTTTAAAATAAAAATGTCTCACTCAAGGCGAGTTGAGCCGGAATCATTGAGTTGCACCTTGTTAGAATAAACAATAGTCTCCCACTTAGTACGAGTATATTTTATGATCATTATGTATTCAGTCAATTTTAATTGTATCAACATCATATGGACATTCTCATAATCATTCTCATACCCTGTTAATAGAGGAAAATACTGTCGGGGCACCAGGAGGTAGCCGTAGGTGACGGGATAGTGTCCCATACCACAAAGAGATATAACATATTTCAGAAGGGCAGCATACACCAGAAAAGTACTCTGAATGATCGTTTTCTGAGCCCCTTGGTGGCGATAGCATCTATCTGCGTTCATTCGTAGAGAGATCCTTCAACGGCGGATCTATAAAGAAATGGGGACAATGCCCTCCACCAAACGAAAATTTGTATGTATTTTTATTTCACTTATTGTAAACAATTATTATCATATTTTGAACTCAAAACATCCAAAGGATTATTCCCATTAAATTCTTGTTTCATTTCAAGACACTCTTTGTATTTTTTATTATTTCAAAAATATGTAGATGATAACAACATGACATATTATGAGGCTATTTACCTCTGGAAACCATTTGGTACGGACTTACAAAAGAAAAATCTATATGTAACAGTTAATAATAATAATAATAATAATAATAATAATAATAATAATAATAATAATAATAATAGTCGATCCGTAAAGTCGAGATCGCTGTCGCAGTAGTGCTCGCCATCTCGGATGGAAGAATCGCGGGTTCGAGTCCCACCCCGGGCAGGTGTGTGTTTGTGTATGTCTGTATGTATGTTTTAGTCGTCCATTCATCCTTCATTATCATCATCATCATCATCATTCCATATACCATCTCTCCATTACTAGCAATCCTGAGGGATAAGAATTGAATTCAGCATAATGCTGCTCCCCCAAGAAAGAAGTCACATAAACTTGCTACGGAATAAATGTAACTGAGCCTCGTTAAGTGCAGGTGTAAGTCCGCATGGTCCAAGGCGGCCAATTCGCGACCCCCTCCCAAAAAATGATATCGTCAAAGACGACTAGAGCGCCAATAAAGAACACAAAAATGTTAACCCATATAAATATGGCCCTGCTAACAAATTTTCTCGGATATTTTAATGGAATTAACACTACATCACGACACCCTACAAATAAAGCAAAGGACGAATTCAAGAATCCAGAACTAGCCGGTAGCCGTTAGGAAACACGGTAGAGGCTTACATGCCCTAGAAGCCACACACAATTCTAGACATCTTGTTCAATATTACTTATATTCTCAGTATACACATTTTTATTTCGTCAAGCTCTCTTCATAAATAGTAGTACCTCGCCACAAAGTAGTACTCGCCTCGCTAGTAATACCTCGCCACAAAAGGAATGCACGTAAACGTTATCTGGGAGCGAGAATTTAAAACAATTGCGAGAATTTAGTTTTATGCTTACAAGAGGGCATCTACGATTGTGAAATGCGGACTTTTAAAAAAAGTGAGCTTGAAGGTAGAGCTTCACATATGCGTATATCTAGGGCGCACTTGGCAAGCGTTTCCAAGAAAAAACTGTATTAAAAAATCTCCCAACGCATAAGTAACGAGAGTAAAAACGCTCTGTGAAGCGCAGGCAGGTGGCGCAAACAGCAGCAATCGTGAATAAAGCGTTGAATATTGCTCGTTGAATTCTCGACAACTTTTTTTCTGCGCTGAATATTGCTGGTTCAATTATCCACATTTTTTTTCATCATTTCATAATAATCCGATTTTTTCTCTAATAATATTTCGTAAAGAAGTTTATTCATACTTTCGCATTACTGTCATTTTTAAAGGTGAAATTAAAAACTTCAATATCGTTTTTTCTTGTCGTGTATAATATACAAACAAGTTTTACAGATAATTCAAAATTCATTATTGAATTTTTTCACGCATGTGTAGGAAATGCAAAACAATTGCTTCACTCAGTATTTGGACCAGAAACATCGATTGCTCGAGTCGAAATTGCTATCAGCTCTAACATGAGGTAATTTCATATTACCTGCAAGTCACATGCCTTTGTCGGTTGGCGCTTGCCTTAAGTTATTTACGCGTTCTGTTCAAAACGCATGGCTATTGTGCCATGTGAATATACAAACTCTATTAGTGCTGAGTCTCGTTTTATTCCGTATTTCCGAAACCTACATTCCTCTGTTTTTAAATAAAAACATTTCTTTTCTCAAAGTACAAGATCTTGTGCATCGCTAATTACTACCGCATGAGAATACGCTTATTAATATATCAATTAATATTTATGTTGTATTTACTTGCAATTTAATGCTATCAAAGTGATCTCATAATCCATTTCTAAAACAGGTTGAGGTGCGTCAGGCATCAACCTGATGTCACTGCAGTCCCTCTGACCGGGAGGTCCTTGAGTTCGAGTCCCTCAGGGGCAGCATTTTCGACACTAGCTAGATACCTAGGTTGAGTTGAACCCCTGCCCGGAGAAGAATTCTAGCGGGCAGCTGCTCTGATCGGTAGTTTACCGTGGTTTCTCCTATCAATCTCCGGTAAATGCCGGAGCAGTAGCCTAATGAACTGGTCATGGATCGCGCGCAAACTCACCTTCCTCTTTCTTGTCCTATCCTCACCCTTTACTTATACACACACATGCACTGTACTGCATCACATGTCTGGAGACCAGTCGGGTGCTCAGAGGTTTTACGACCGGAGCGGTTCCCCGCTGGTGGGAGATATCTGGATGAGGAGACTCCAAAAGCCGACGTAAAGGTAGGCGCCAGGTCTTCCTATTCTTCGGGGAAAGAACACTCCACCTCCCTTGATAAAACACATGCACTAAATGTAATAATGACCTTAGCAATAGACGTGCCCGGAAACAGGAAATAGCCAATCCATTTCTAAAGGAAAATCCGAAAAAGCGAACCGAGCGCCAGGCGCAAGTCGTCACTACTCTCGCCCCAAAGACCCCGCCCTCCCCCAGAGGTGGCAGGGATTCCATCGCCTGGGCGGGCACCGCGGGGGATCCTTTGCAGAGCAGTGCGCTGGCGACGCCACGCCGTCGAGCCGCCTGCGGCTTTGATGCTCCCGTTGGCTCCTTTTTACGCAGAAGCGGGAGTAACTGGGTCACGCCTCTCTCCTCGCATCAAGAGGATGTAAATCTTGACGTGTTTTAGGGGTCTAAGGCATTTCAACTGACACACAACCAAGAGGTATCGGTAGGCCTGAGATACTGTGTATGTACCATTTCGAAGGAGATGTTTTTGTGATGGTGTATGTAGCATACATCTACTCAGACATTACGCTGAGATGTACCCGCTACGAGATAAACCATATGATGCAGCACTATATCTGGCGAAATTGGAGATCGTTTCATTGAAAATGTATGGTTTAAAAGAAAGTGTGGAATCAAAAATCAATGTATTGCAGTATTGCAACTTAGGAATTAATGCTACAGGTTTCCAAACATTACCATAGAGATCGATTGTTATCTTGAATTTTTTTCTTGACAGAATAGAAAATGCCAAAGATATCCCCAACGGTAAGGTGGAAGGAAATTACATCTTGATAAATTGTATTTAATTCAATTTTTTATTCTTTCGTATATTCTTAATTGTGCAACATTTTCTCATGGCAATTTCATATTGCACAATAAATATTCATATTTGTTTAATAGAATTAGAAAACGGAAAACGAGAGAGACTGCTTATATGGTGCACAGAAAGTTCCAAAGAAGCTTTAGGCGTGGTGTATTTAATATCAAAACAATGGAACATGTCCAACATGCGAGATTAATTCTAGCGGAAAAGACGTCGGATCGTCGCTGTACCTCACAATCTCGGAGGCGAATTTAGGTTAAGTGGAACGTAAGTCCCTGCGACAGAGGACAGCGCCCGGCGGCACCGCCCTCCACCCCGAGCGGAAGCTACACAAGCTCCTCCACTCGGGAGCGGCAGCTCGGAATGGAAATCCCCTGCAGGAGGGAGCAAAAAATCCCGCCGCCGCGCCGCGCCGCGCCGCCCCAGCAATCGACCTCGCGTCTCTCGATTTTCTCAGCGGCCCGCTCCCGGCCGAGCGCGATGCGATGCGGATCAGCCCAGCACCCGCGTGCGAGACCGCTTCCGTTACAACGGTTCGCCACCCAGTTACTCGCTTGTTCTCTCTTGGGCATCATCCTCTCTCTCGTACACAATGTTCTCTCTAGTTCGTTGGGAATAGTCGACTCCTTTCGCATTGCAAGCCCTTGTGAGAGTTACCAGTTATAGGTACTATGATTGATTCATTGATTATTTAGTATCCGGGCGAGCAACTTCAAATTTTTATTAGTTCCCTAAGTACAGATCTTGTTATATCCCGGGAGTTGGCAGTGTTCATCCTCTACTGGAATATGAGGTCCAGCGTTGATCTACACGTCGGCATCCAGGGACTCATGTCCTCCTGATATCTCTCCCAACAGGGTATCACCTCACGAGCGACAAGCTCTAAGCTGCTGACAGTTCTCTCAGCGTGTGTGGTAGAGTAAGCGTAAATGTCATTAAGGAGAGAGGAGAGGATAAGAATGAGAATGAAAAGTTCACGTGAGGTCCGTGGCCCACTTGTTGAGATACTGTTCCGGCATTCCACTGGTATCGATTGGAGAAACAGTGGAAAACTACCGTTCCAAGCGTTTGTCCGCTAGAATTGTTCGCCAGCCACAGACTCAATTATATCCACGGCCCATCTTCTACAAACTCTTTGTATTGGTCATTAATTTCATCTGCCCTCTCTTCCCTCCTAGCTTTCCTTTTCCCATCTTCATACCTTTCTTCTCTTACTCTCATTCTTCATTTCCCTTCTTCTCAGACGTTTTACTTCCCTTATATTTCCTTATCTTCCTGTTGTTTTACCTTCACTTCCCTCACATTTTAAAGTTATTTTTGTCTACCATCCATTTTTCCACAAAAGTTCAGTGCATTTTGTGAATTTCACCGTTAAAAGTCTTATCATACACATATAAATCCCTTTATTTGTTTCCTGCAATATCCGCATTATCCATGCGTTTGCCGTAACACAATATCCCCTTTTTTGCCACGAACTAAACCGATACTATAGTGAGTGGTACTGTAACTGTTGGTTTTATTTTCCGGACTACTCTTGACCTAATAATTCTCCTTATATATTCTCTTTTGCCTTCTCAATGTTCCCAGCCATACTTTTATTTCACCGATTTTCCACAACATCAGCCGCATGCTCTCCTGATTGACCAACAAAAACACCGAGCGCTCTCCAAGAGCGTGCAGAGCGTCCTCCAGGGAGCGATCAGCCACTCGGAGGAGCTTCAGCCTCCGATTCCCGTCCCCCTCGTTTCTAGATCTTGTTTCTGCAAAACGCGTCTCGCAACGAGGCACCGCTCGCTCCCACCCGCCTCCGTGCCCCGCCCCCGCCCCGACGCTCCCCGGGGAGTGCACGGGCCGGCGCGGCGGGCTTCATAAACGCGGAAACATCTCTCCCGCGGACGAGGACAGAAATGGGATCATTGTCGCCAAGTTAGGCACTCCGTCACCCACGCGCGAGGACAAAGGTCTGGAGAACCCGCGGGATGTCCCCTGCCATCCCCTCTCCGCCGCCCTCGCCCGGTTGACTTTTTCCGATGTCAGCCTTCTCCGTCACTCGGGGTTTGCTTACGGCCTTCGTCTGCATTTTATACACCCAGAGCGTGTATTCTTTCATAATCCTCATCACTTGCTTTTTCCTCTCTATCTACCTCTTGTTCTTTCCCTTTTCCTCGCCCCATATTTAACATCCTTCTCCACTCCCCCTCCATACTTCACCCCTCATCTCATCGTTTCCCCACTTTTCACTCTTTTTTTGTCCGTTCTTTTTATCCTGTTCTGTTCCCCGCTCAATTCATGTTTTCCGCCATTCTTTCTAAGCTTTTCGCTATTTCTCACCGCTTCTTTTACATTTTCTGACTATCCATGACATCTAATCAATCGGTCTACCTCATTATTACACCACTTTGTCATTCTATTGCTCCTCCACTTTCCCGAGGCTGTGCGCTTTTCGTAATACACATTAATTGGCTGATATCCCTGACCCGAACTCTACTTATTACGCACTCTCCTCGTACCTCGAAGATTCATTGAAATACTTTTGTCATTTTCAAAAATATCTCTATCGTGATCTGCTTGTTACCAGCACGGTTTTTATCTTCCCGACTTCTATCGCTCGTTCCCATCTCCCCCTCCCATCGCGCCCTCCGAGAGGCCAAGGGATCGTTTCGCGAGCGCAGCGAAAAAAAGAAGCGCGCGAAAGAAGAGCCAGGCCGTAAGCGGATTATAACCGCACCTAAGTCCATTAAAATATTTTAATGATTCCCAAAGTAAAGAAACAAAGGCGGCCGGCGCCAGGCCGGTCACGAGGTGATTAATGCAATGCGATGCAAAATGGATGAGCATTAGTATTAATAAAGCCGCGCCGAGTTAGTGAAGTTCGTCGGCGGGTGGGTGGGGAGGGGGATACTGGTAGACGAGATACAGACGAGATACGCCGAGTGAGTTCGCGGCGGAGGGAGTCATCTCGTCCCCGAAGGGCGTCTCGTTGACGCGTGGCCTTGACAAGACCGCCCGCTCGCTCCCCAGCGCGAATCCCGGGTTCCCTGATTCCCCTAGCTGTCGCGTACGCTGCCAACTCGCGCCTGCGGGTGGGACGGGGCGGAGGGGGCGCAGGTCGGGAGCGGGGTAGGGCGCAGCGGAGTGAGAATAGGGCGGTGCGAGTGAGGAACAGTGCGGGCGTGGGTGTGGAGAGTAGTTGTGCCGGAGGCGGGGAAGGACGAGGCGTGAAAATCGAGGGGTGGGGTCTCGAGAAGTGGGTGGTGTGGAGGCGGCGCGGCTCTGAGCTGGAGCACCGTAGAATGGGTAGAGGCTGGGCCAGGACGGGATCGGGGCCTAGGGGGAGTGGGGACGAGTCGGGACGGCACTGGAGCGGGAGAGAGACCGTGGCAAGCCGGGGCGAGAGAGTGGGACCGGTGCGGGGCCGGAGCGGGGCCGGAGCGGGGCTGGAGCGTTGCCGGAGCGGGGCCGGAGCGGGGCCGGAGCGGGGCCGGAGAGGGGCCGGAGCGGGGCCGGAGCGGGGCCGGAGCGGGGCCGGAGCGGGCCCGGAGCGGGGGCGGAGCGGGGCCGGAGCGGGGCTGGGGCGGGATCGGGGTCGGGGCAGAGGTGGGTGCAGAGCGGTATTGGGACCGAAACGGGGGTGAGGCAGACGCGGAGGCGGGACGACAGTGGGTAGGGGGTGGCGGGGGGTGAGAGCGGGTAGGGGGAGGCGTGGTGCGGGACAAGAGTTGGAGGATGGCGGGTAGAGCGGCGTGGTCTGGTGCTAGGGCGGGGCTGATGGTGAGGGTGGGCGAGGGGGTGCCGGGCCCACCGCCACCGCAGCCGAAAACGTCGATTCGTCGGAGCGCACCGCAATACCGCGCGGGCCACCTGTCGCAATATCTCTGCGCGTTTCCATGTCCCACGCCACCCGAGATAGTATGGGTTCGCGACAGGACTGTGTTTGGATGGGCTGAGAATTATTCTGAATCGATCCATGTGCTTTATCTCACTACAAAATATGAAAGACTGTGTTTAGTTTATTATTTTTATTGTTGAATTGATAATGCTAAATTTTAACCATTACAGAATTTTTAAAATGGCAATATTTCATAAAAGCAAAGCAGAACGCTGAAAATTCTAGTATTTTTAAGTCAAAATGTTGTGTAAATTTTAAAAGAAGTAGTTTCATTATTTAATAACAATTATATTATATACTTTGGCTCTTACGATTACGATTTATAGATCATCTTGTTTTCATGTTGATTCTGTTTTCTTAATCACATATTGATTCTCGTAAACTTCCATCATACAGGGAAGTTAATGCCTAAACTGAGATACAAATCTTGTGAAACATTGGGTCAATTAGAGATAAAATCGCGTGTCATTACTTGATTTTCGAATCTTTCTCTACAAAGAGGAAAGTAAACCTCACTGGAAATGAAAATTGTCATCCCTAATGACGTTGATTACGTCTGTTAAGCGTTGATTGCGACTCTGAGACTCAGGACCAGTAAATGTCCATGCGCTATTGTGGACTGATGAGAACAACACTAGTTAAAGCAAATAGGGTGCGCGAGATATCCTCAGTGCGCCGTTAACTATCTTTGAAGTGTTCCGGTGACCTTCGCAGCGGCTGCATGCTTCCTGAAGGTGACTTCACCGCACGTGTGCGAGATGCCGGCCACAATGTTATTACGGAAAGTCTGACGTAAGCGCTGATCTTCTCGAATGATGCAAATAAACGTATAGCTACTATCACTTCCGAGTAAAATTTCCATATTACGAAACAAACAAGGTGTATAATTAAATTTTGACAATTAGCATAATCGCCCGAAATATTTCTTGGATCCTCTGCTTAGAAAATGGAAATAAGAAGATAGATTTCTTGGAGTTACAGCATCGTTTGCAAAGTTCTTCCTCGTGCAATCTTGGTCTCATTACGTAGTATTAAAACTGTATTTTTAGATTACAATCAGCAAACACAAGCAAGTCCTTAAGTAATGTTTGTCTTGAAGCAGAGAGAAAAGAAATGGATGAACAAGTTATTTGCGCAAATAAATTATCGACCGTGTTAAAAGAGGTTTGAGGTTGAATTAAATATTTAAAAAAAAAATTAACACAGTTAAGTAGATCATATTATTTAAAATTGCAAATACTTTTTTGGATACCATTCGCTGATGTTCACTCGTACCTACTGAAAATTTCTTTTTCGCTTTAAAAAAATTAGTCTCAAGAATTTATATGCAATGTTAGAGTTGTCACAGATTATTATTTGTAATCAGTTATAGTTAAATTTTCAAATAATTTAAAGCGAATGAGCAACAATAATTATATGAAAAACCATTCATTGGGATCTTACAGAATAGTCAGTAATAAACTCGGCGTTAATGAGACTATAAAATAAATAAACAAATAAAAATTTTATCCAAATAAAAAAACATAATTATTGAAAGAATCCCTTATTCCTGAATAAAATAATTTTCTCGTTGCTGTTATTTTAACTAAAGATCACAAGACATGAATCGTGATTCTTGCAGAAATCCTAGGTAAGTAGTTTTGCTGAGTGAATTTTTTTCTGTAATTATTGTGGCAAAGATAATCTCATCTGCACGCCGAGTCGAGCGTGTTTGCTTTGCCGTCGCCTGTGCCTCACGAATGAACCTGGGAGTGCCTTCCCGGCGGAGCGCTGCGCCGCGCCATCTGGGCGTCGCGACGGCGTGGCTTCGCGTGGCGTGTGCGCGACGGCGACGGCCCGCTTGCCTGCGCCGCCCCCTCCGCCGCTCGTCCGGTCGCCGGTAATTCCCCGCGGCACGCGACCTGCTCCTTCGCCCCGCCCCCGCCTTCTGTCTCTCTTTCTCTCGCCCGCACCCCGCCTCTTCACTCGGGGTTCTTCGTGTTCTGAAATCCGCAGCTGCTTCACCCTGTTCGCCCTCCGCATCTTCTTCCTCATTCCAATTCGTTCACGACTCCCATCCCACTTGCTCTCTTCGCGTTCCGATACGTACAGTTCACGCCCTCTCTCTGCCCTCAACGCCTCTCCCATCACATCCCCCACCTCCTCACTTGCTCTTTTCGCATTCTGTCCCCTTCCGAGCTCTTAGTTCCGAATCCGCAACCACAATGTTACTTTTACAGTTCAGTGTGTTATACGATGAACTAATTTACTGGTGTTAATTGCCTGAACTCAAACAATTCTTGGTTTACGTGCACAACCATGTAAAACGTAATATTTTGTGCTGTGCACGTCCTATGTGTTGCGCACTCGCATTGTCTACCAACGTGAGTACAAAATATTTCAATGTTACTTTTACAGTTCAGTGTGTTATACGATGAACTAATTTTCTAGTGTTAATTACCTGAACTTAAACCATTCATGGTTTACGTGCACACCCGTGTAAAACTCGATCTTTTTTGCTATACACGTGATGTATCTTGTACACTCACAATGTCTACCGACGCGAGTACGAATTGTTTCAATGTCATTCTTACAAACTATTAACTTGCCATCAACTAATTAGCTATTTCATCGTATGAATAAACTATACCTATGGGCGTGGCAATCAACTGTGCATTAGTAGTGTGTTCGTTGCAATTTAATCACACTGCAATGCAGCGAACTGTGCAACAGGCCGCACTCACGTTTCTACGTTGCGGCGCCATCACATGCCAGCGCCGCTGCCTGACCTGCTGATCCCCACACGGGTTTGCTACACTGCACTGATTCACAGTGGTCACAGCAGACGCCGAGTCAGCTTCACTTCTGACTGAGTACAGCTATTATGTTGTCTTTTCTTTACAGCATTGTGTAACGCTTATATTTTTCATGTTTGCTCAGGTTTGCACTAGCCACATTTACGAACTGATTTCAACCTCTTACATTAATTTAATAGTGGCACGAAATGATAATTCAATCGCACCTTCTGCGCGTTCATTTAATTCCATATATATCAAAATTTAATTTTTGTACAATCTTATTTAATTATATGTATTAACTTCACGTGTTTCCTAATTTATTTCTGAGTAATTATGAAAGCACCTGAATGATTAATTTCAGGAACATAAGACTGGTGGTGACTTGCAGCCAATAGTTAATCTATCGCCAGTTGTCCTCCATGGTGTTGAGTAATCAGAGTATGGTGGAGTGGTGTGTATTGGCTCACGCCTTAATTAATCACAGTTCACTAGTCGCAAACACACGCGCTGCTCCTCCACTACATTGCATCCCAGTACTTTCTATTTTGGTGAAATTCAGTTAAAATAATTCTATAAAATTGAATGTGTTAAAACAATCATTCTTGAGATGACATTTCATACATTGTAGCTTTTACAACACATGTAGTATCGCTTCACGTACAGGAAAGCGAGTTAATATACACGAGTTGACACAGTTTAGGAACACACATTTGTGAGGTATGATATTCTTCTTCATTTAAAGAGTCTATTAGAAATATTCTGTCATTTTTAACCCATTGTAATTTCCATTATTTTGAAGAGACATAATTTTAAATATTTCCACTATTTTAGTATCACGGAAGATATTGCTAGACGCTAATTATAATTCATAGAATTAAATATATGTAGTATATGCAATTATTAAGGTATATTGAGAATATATTTTCACATTAATCACTGTAAATGTTTCAATTTACAATCTAATGTAATGTGTCTCAATGAGTAAATTGATAACTGGGCGGCAGTAAAGTTACATTGAAGTCATTTAAATTTTCATAACAACTGTCACTTTTTATAGCAACGTACGTTCTTTTTGTCACTAGAATATGTTAGAAAAGATTCTGTTAAACATACAATAAAATTTAATTACATCTTTCTTCCTAGAAAAATATTCTATGTATTTGCTTCTTGCAAAAATGTTTAGTTCTTTAACAATTGATTCACATTGCAATTCATCTGTCTCTTTTGTCATCTCTTTTTTCACTTCATATTTCCACAACCTGTGTTTTCCCTTTCATGTCAGTTGGTACGTATCTGTGCATTATCAACTCTTACAAACCCTTCTTCTTTCTTCCATGCTTCATTACCGCGCGTATTTTTCCACCTCCCAACAGCCACAATTCCCTTACGCCGTACCTCCCCTCCCGCCCCTTTTCCTACCCCTCCCTTCGGAGCCCGCCAGCGTCTACGCACCCCGCGCCCGCCGTCCAGCCGCGGCCTAACAACAACCCTCTCATTACTCCCGGGGTCCGCGCCAGGCCCCGGCGCCCGCGCCGGGCGCCCCGACGCTGCGGCCGCCTGGGTTTTGCATAAACTGCCGCTTGTTTCGGAGGCTGAAAATCCCCGGCCGCTGATTGAGGCTCGGTCCCCGCCCCCCCCGCCCCGCCCCGCCCCGCGCCCGCCCGTCTTCCTGTGGGGCCGTTCGATCCGCCCCGATCGCCCGCTGACCCCGTTCCCACACGCGCTGGCTCGCAGGGCTCAGGAGGAAGCCGGCCGTATGCGGAGGGGGCACCTTGATCACAGTTCACCGTACTCTTGCGGCTGGAAAAAATCCTATTGATTAAATGTGTTGTTACACAGAATTTACTTCTTTGTAATCGCAATGCATGTTTTAATGAGAAAAACGAAGACATATTCGCAAACTCTCGTCTGCAGGACATACACAAAATAGTCATTTATTGTGAAAAAATAACTGTTGAATTATTTGTCTTACGATTTTTCCTTTTTATTTTCATTATTTACTAACACAGACGTTGAATGATAATGCAGATATTTTTCATACTTGTATACATGGAATCAATAAAGAAATTCTTGTTTAAATTAAATTATTAATTTTAAAATATAATCCTAAATATATTGTTTCTCACTAAAATTGGTGCAGTTTTACCTCTACAGTGCAGTTTTGATATATCATGAATCTGGTCTCAACTCCGGTTTACGAGCAACGTACCCATTATTTTTTACCAGCAACATACCCATTATTTATTAGCAACATACCCATTGACTTTTTAAAGATTTTTATGCAAAAATAGTTATCACATTTTTATTGTTTCGTTGTTTATGCTTTGAACTTATTAGCATAAACAAATAATTTATTGTGAAGACAGTGATTTGCTTTTATTTTATAATGCACTGCAACATACATTAAAACATTTACACTAATCACAAATACTTTTTTGCTGAATTGACATAAATCTGACAATATTATAGGTGTAATTTTTATTCGTAACTGGTATCACCAGAGAAGAGAAGCATAAATTACTTTTATCTAAAATCAGAAAAATCATTCTCGAAGAAACACTCTTTCGAAACATTCATTATTCATATTTCATTAATACTTTATTAGAGAATAGAAAAATATGCAAATTATCTTCTATTTTCACCATCAAAATATTAACAAGGTTTCTAAAAACCTTGGAAAGAAAAAGTTTGTCCTTTGTTTCCCTCCCAAGTCTCCATTCTTTGTCTTTCATTTTGCGACAGCAGCAAAATTCTCCGCCTTATGAAGCAAAAGTTAAGAAACTATCGATTCAAAGACACATGACCTTATCTAACTTTCAGGCAAGTCTTATGAAAAAATATGGTTGTTGCAAAGTCCGCGAGTAATATGCGGGGACTCGCCCTGGGAGTCTCCAGGTGAAAAACGGCGAAGCGCCTCCCGCGCAGACGTTCCTCACCGTCCCAGGGACGGAAGCCAGGCGGAGGGATAGCGCGCTCCTCCCAGGGCTCCGCGGCCCAATTCGAGACTCGACCTGCCACCCGAGCGCCACGGGACTCTCTCGTGATCATTGGGTGGTGTTCATTGTTACTTTTTCGCTTCGGAGTAGAGAGAAAGTTACGTAATACTGCGCGAAAGAACGGCGAATTTTCGGCAGAAAAACTTATTACAGAGCTCTAGTAATGAGAAGTGGATAAATCCAGTTGCTAAATTTAGAAAAAAAATCCTGTAACACGTGTAGCCAGAATCCATGTTTTCTGGGTCCTTCTTGGTTTTCGAAAATCCAATTGGCGGCAAAACGGCTGTCAACAACGCTAGCCGATTTTCAGCAAAATTCCTCAATCAATCTTGCTGATGTCGCGGCCTCTTGAATTTGAAATCAAAATTTTCATTTTGGGGATACTTTACATAAAGCTCTTGAGAAATTTTTAAAATGTTCAAAAAATGGCTCTATTGTTTTTGATTATTTTTTTATGTTGGATATTCTGAAGGATGTTTGAGAGAATGGTGCAGGTCTCATATTCGTTGAAATCCCTAATTTTTCGAAAATTGCAAAAGTCCAAAATTTTTTTGATCCTTGCTATAACTAAAATATTAAAGATAGAGATTTTTCCTTGAATAAAATCTGTTTCTTAAAGATAGATTTTGAAATAAGGCCAGGTATTGTGCAATTTTTTGAAACTTTTAGTATTTTGCGTAATCTTGAGTGAAAATACGAGCAAGAAAGTACGTCCTGTTTTGGCGTCACTAGTTTTCCTGCGCGTCAACTACTTAGGTCATTAGTTCGGTAATTATAATAGGGAGGCGGCGGATTTACTATCCGTGAAATCCGGCGAGGTCCTGAAAGTCGGCTGGCGAGGTGTTTCTCCTCAGGTACCCTTCCCAGCGTGGCACCGACCCATTCGGCGCAAGCTCTGTACTCCCGACTGATCTCCCGACATGTGTGGTAGAGTAGTGCATGGAAGAGTACTACACACTGTGTAAAATGTAATGTAAGAGTAAGTTTAAGCGTAATGTAAGCATTGTAGGCAATATAAGAGTAGTGAATATGTAACTATAGTGCATGGAAGTAGTGAGATAAGCCAAGGGATTCCTGAATTTTGTTAATAAAACAGTGTAATAATATTTATTACGTCAATATATTTTAGTTTAGGCATACGGAGGAAATGAAACCAGAACTGACAGGTTGCCATGCTAGCAAGGGTAAATAAACAAGATCGGGAAAAATGAATGATCGAGTAGAAAAACAACGGGAGAAAGGGGATTAAAACCCCTTGTAATGAAAATAATATATATGTAGGAGGAAATATCATGTAAAAAGAAACGAGATCGGTCTCTTTCTACCGCTGACCATCGTGCTGTTCACATCCTGTCTGGTATATTGCGAGTTTTCAGTAGATGGGACGCGTGGTGGACAATGTCATGATAGATCAATGAAGATATAACGCTGAATGTACGAGGAGAGTGGGCTAGCATAATGTTAACAATCAATTAGCATCAGAATAATTCGAGAATAATTTATATAATATTAGCAGCGCACAATATGTGGACTGAACAGAAACGAACATGTTTAGGCGAACGCAATTAGATCAGGAAATAAGCCGTGACTTTCTCGTTTATCAAACATGGATCCGACGAACTGAGAATAATTCACTTAATGCGCGGATTCCTTTTTCTAGTTAGAAATTGGCTTTGTATAATATTGCGTTAATGAGGCGAAAAAGGTCATCGTGACCAAAGAGAGAAGACCCCCACGGACATTGGGCATTTTCTTCACCCCGAGTTCAGCCGAGAAGGTATTGAATGCGGGCTAAGACACGAAATAAGAACATTACATCTCATACCACACGACACGCCAGAAATTCAGAAATTGAAAAATTGTACATTATGTGATAATGGAGGGGGGAAGTACAATTGATACTTACCAATGTCTGCTTACTTACGCCTGCTTACCAATGGGTGCGTAACTCAGACATTAAGTGTAAATCTTTTTACTAAACGATAAATATTCTACTTCATTTCTGTGCAGAATGTTTTACCAGAATGACTGGACGAACTTTATATTTCTTTATCCGTTTTAGTGTTTCACTAGATTTTGGCTTAGCGAATCATTCAGAATCCATACAAAGGAATCATCAGTAGGAAGAATTTTTTTTTCAAATCCGAATCTCGAACTATTTTTGAATTTCTGGAATTATCGTAAAAGAAATGACGTAATTTATTACCATTATTCGTTTTTGCTAGTAATGATATGAGAAGAAACTTCACCTCTTAATTTCAAAACTTCAAGTTTTTCCATGATTGAAGTAACCCATCCGTATTATTAATTTACAATGGGCCCAGAAATTGAAAGAATACTATGTAGCTTCTGTCCAAGTGGAAGGTGTTCATTAATTTGTTAGATAACCAGAAACTGGGAAAAATACAAATACAATAAAACAGTTTCGATTTTGACTGAGAATACAAAATATTTGATTGTGTTGTTTTGCCTACTCTCGTACTCTTCCGTACTGACGGAATTTTCATATTCATTACGGCACTGATTACGACACAGCTGACGTCATGCAGTAAGAATACAAGGACGAGCCAGCCAGCTATTTGCTACCAAATATATCATTAAGGAACAGAAACGTTCTTGATATTCTTGTTATGTAAAGAACTGTTATGTTGTATACACACTATTCAATTCGTGAATATTGTTTATGTTAAAATATTTAATTTAATGTAGAGTTAAAAGACAATATTTTTTACTGTTGTTGACCAGTGTGCATGCTGCCTTTTGGAAAACCGTTTGTGTGGATTCATTCAGCAGCGGTTTTGCTACTGCAGGTCACTAGTCTATAATAAGTTATTTTCTGTTAACAGGAAGAACCTACGATGAAGGTATCAAACACAAAGGGAAACTTGTCAATTATAGAAACAGTGTTTTTATGACATTCCTCTCGTAAGAATTATTTTTGCCCTTTTTCCAACACGGCCGTAACAGTTTCCGGTGCCCGATTGCGTCTATTTCTATGCCTTCCTTCCTCGCTGCGTTAGGCTGCATTCCTTGTACGATGAACACTCGCATGCCAGCCTTCTGTTGGAGCCTGCATGGAACATTGCAACACTTACTTGAAATTCCTTTACGAAAAATAATTGCTTTCGCTTTTTAAATCAATTTTTAGTCTTTATTATGCTCCCTCAATTTCTGCTCCTCTCACCGTTTATGTCCACGCATTTTATGACTTTCCTTATATCAATTTCATGCATTTTCTCACATAACTAAAGTAAATATGTTATAAATCTGTGCACATCATCTGGCTTTTCTTGTTATTTGCTTGTCCTCTTCCTCTCTTTTTTCCTGACTGCATGAATACTGACGTGAAAATAAATTTAATTTATCCTCATATAAAATATGTCTCTTCGAACCGATTGTGAATAAAATCAAGCAGATTTATAAATCAATTTAATACTGCAGGATTCAAATGGAATATTTCTCTCCATTGAAAGATTCGTCTACAGATTAGAATGCTTCTCTTTGAAAGGTTTTCGAATTCTAAATTCCATTTGACCATTTAGAGTAGACCCAATCCAAAGCCATTTCGTTTTCCGCCTGTCTGTTGGAGCCAATTACGTTTTCATTTGAAAATGTAGTACATATGTATTGTTAAACGGAATTCACTGAGAGATGAGATATAGAAAGTTCACTGTGTTAATCTTCCTGCGAAAAAGGGGTAATAGCACTTTCGGAACTGAAATGATAAAGTGAGCAATATGACGTCGATCGGAACTCCCATCCACAAGACTGAAAGTAGCGCTGTCAGAAAGTGAAATATTTTCTACTTCAACACACCGCTTCCGCTCTCCTCGTGTTTCAAAGCTTCTGGCTTTTTTCGTTCTGATTACCTTATTGCTAATATTTCATACCAGCTTCGCGAGCTCCTGAAAGTGATACATTACGTATAAAGATTGAAATCGAAAATTATGCTTTACATCCTTTACAGCGTATATGTGTCTCTTGTTTTAAATTACTTTGCTTTTTAGATACGACCTTAAGTGCACGTGTACTGATCGCATGTGTGGACAATCCTTCAGGCATGCATTTACTTCAACGTGATTAAGAAATAGCGGAATTATAATAAGGAATTTCTAATTAATATTCCACGCTATTCACGCAGATTATCACAATAATTACTATTCCACGCAGATTATTTCTGAACTACAGTTTCTTGCGGCCATAAGTCTGTTCACACGTGGTTGAAATTACAGTAAAGTAATAAACTTTGTCTTTGAAGCAAAGGTAGCAGCACTTAAAATTCGCTCTAAAAATTACATGGTTATGCGTGTGTTGTCCCTCAACTTGAGAAGCTATACATTTTTAACGATAAGGAAAACAAAACATAATTAACATGTCCACAAGAAAATACCGTAGGGGATCTTACACTGCAGATAAAACAGTATTTTGGAATGTAGTGCAACAACCGCGTGCATAAAGCTCTCCTAAAATCTAGCAAAATGGATAGTAAATTTCCATGTAATGGATATATAATTTTCTAATTTGTAAAACTCAGCATCAAATTTCAGTAATATCTTCGTTATCTATGAACTGTTATTTAAGATATATTTCGAACTCTCAATTAGACACAATTTTACATACAACTGTGACTCTACGACTAACCACAGAATTTGATATTTATCTATATTAACGATTAGAATTTAAATGTAATACAGCCCACCTCTATGTAAATTGAAGTAACACGCTGAATTTATTAAAAATACTGAATATTAAACATCGTAGAATTAGACGTGGTTGCAATAATTTTAATTGATTGTGATAAGTTTTTAAACTCTGAATAGAAATTAAGTCGTCCTATATCATGTTTAGTGCGTACAATTACATTTTCAATAACTGTCACATCAAGCACAAAAGCAGTTATTAAGTGTTGTGTTTGTCAAATCGCTTATTTTTAACGGTGTGCAGGTGTGTTTTACGACGTGAAGGATGACGACAATACTTTTCTTCGGTCATGAATGCGTTAACGCACGGATATTACCCTCTGCATAAACTCAACCGCAAAGTCATTGATAACACATGTGGCAGTATACAGCAATAAAACGCCCAATGGTTTTGTCCCAGTAAGGTCCACTGGCTCGACAAATATCTCGACAGAGGAAATATATGAATAGTAGCCTCAAAGTACACACGTACATAACGACAATTCCCTCGCGTTTGCGCTTTTGATTTACGTATGCAAATTATCAGTCGATTTGCGCCCACGGAAGCGTCTGCACTCCCGCTCTCGCGAGCCCCGCTGTTGGTGGCGCTATCTGCGCGTCACGCACCCCCGCACACCAACACGCGTGCACGTGCACGCACGCACGCGCGCGGCCGTGCCGGCACACCTCGCGTCGTAGTGCGACGCGGTGAGCTTAGAACACGGCGAGGACGGTGGGGGGGGGAGTTCCGGTGGCAGGACCGGCAAAATTGGTTCCGTCGCGAAACGGCCATGATGTATCGGCTTTTTCCAAACCCAGTATGTTCTGTTGCACGTATCTACAATTTAATATCAAAAAAGTATTTCGATAAATATCATCACATCGATATACTTTATCTGTTTTTAATTTTGGTAAGTATTCCATTTCACGCACAGAATACCATTTTTTGTAAAGTTCATTAATTTCAAACCATAGTACGTCACTCCATCTCAATCCAGTCTCATAGATGAAAACTTTAAAACAAAAACACAGGGGTAGCTAATATATTAACCTTTCACTACTGGCGTAAGATCCATAACACACCGGCGTTGGGTCATATGAACCCCACCATTCTGATGCAAGAAAATAATGTCATTTGTATCTTTTTGGAGAGGTTAATGATATTTAATATTGTATATAATGTAGAAATACATGTAACAATAAAAATAGCCATGTTTACATAATAAAATAATACAATTAGTTGAAGGGCTCAGTAAATCATGAGGTTACCCCACTTTTCTTGTGAAATTGAGTTATTAGCATTAAATACAACTTCAAATATTATTATTTAGTGTAATGTTAGTACGGACTAATATGCAAGAATACTGTTGAAAAGTTTAAAAAATGTACTGAGTGAAATGTACTTTATGAAAGTTCTAGTGAAACCCTCAATATCTCAGAACTATGTCAATGTGTGATAGCCCCTTGTTCTACTGAGCCCTTCAATTGTCACATTCTTCATCTACCTGTACTGTAATTTCTACACAGCTGATCGCAAATGTTTACTCCAACTTTCGTACAATTTTATAAAGAGTTACAATTTGTAGCTTCTGCAGAAAGCCTGTGCGTTCGTCAATATGTTGGTCTTGTGGAAAGTAGAAATAATTTCAGATCGTGATATGGCTTGTACATAAGGTCATTGTAACCCCTTTGTCAGGCCAAAGAGACTTCAGTTTACCTTTCTAATTTCTTGGCAAGAATTCCAAAAAAGTTACAGGTTTGTTCTTATGTAATGTTCCAAAAATGATCAATTATGCTTTGATCCATCCGAAAGCAGAATTCACCACTAAGCTAAAACAAGTCGTGAAGATAGAGTTATCGCTAAGGCGCCATGCTTGCACACGCGCCATGTGGAAATGCTCAGAAACACCAACGCTTGAGAAGTGTCAGAAAGGGCAATTCAGAGAAACATGTTTCAACGGTATTTTTCTTTGCACGTTGTGAATACGAAAGTTATCAGAAGAGATTACGTGGAACCTACATCAACGGTAGCTCGTCATGTTCTCGGAAAATTAAAGGAGAAAATGCCTTCGAGTCAAAGTGACCCGACGTCTGTGGTTAAGAGTTAATAGTTTCTTGAATAACCGTAAATTATCTTATTTTGAAAAATAATTACACTGTTGTATTCGTGCCTTAAAAAACTGCTATATTAGATCTTTGGCATATTTGATTCAATAGTATAATATACATTCCAATTCTGACCTTCCGATATATTGCTTCTTCGATATATCGGTATTTCATAAAATTTTGTCGTCCCTTGCTCGGACTTTAGCGGTTGCCCCAGCAACGACTAAGGTAAAGCTGGTAGGAGCGGTAAAAGCAGTAAACGCTATAGAAGCAGAGGCGATGACATAGGGTGTGGCAGAAATATCTGGATACGACAGGCACACACTCGAAAAGGCAGCAACATCATTTCATGCGAAGAAATGAAGGCAACGGCAGCAAATCGGAGAAAGTAGTGGTGACGGCGAAAGAGACATGTATGAAGTGGTGACGGTGAAAAAGACAAAGACAGAACGACTGATGATAGAACAGAACACTGATGATAGTCATTCAATATATCAATTGTTAGCTTTATAAGTATTATGAATAAGTTAGAAGATATACCACATTTTATATTCAGTGTAATTGAAAATGTCTTTATAAGAAAACAAAGTGACTTGATGACCTGTTGTCCTCCCCCCTCCCCGAGAAAAACATTGGGTGCGCCTCTGAACTAAATTGATATTCTCTTCCAAGAGGCGTTTGTAGGGGCTACAACGGAAGCGCCACTCTCTGTCTGAATCAGTGAAAAACTACTGATTGACAGTGACTATTCACTGATGATGTCAGTTATAACTCTGCCACTGACAATCAGTGAATTGAACTGAACAAATCAGTGAAAATGGGGTCCACTTTTTGAATCAGTGAAATCTGTGACAACTAATTGAACGTGGCGACTGAACGATCAGTGAGTGATGGTGGCGTGGCACTTTTACCACTAACGACCAGTGAAATGCTGGGGGTCATTTTGAAAAGGTTCGCATATTAGCTGATTGTCAGCGAAACTGCAGATTTCGACTAAAGATATCAGTGACTTCGGATCTCACTGATTGAATCAGCGACAATTTCACTGATTCAGATTCAGAGAGCAGAGGCACATCCATAGATGACGGGGTGTCATGGAGGATTAGAAAAAACAGCAATGCCTACAGAGGCCACGGCTGTTACGGCGGTGGCGGTGGAAGCTGAGGAGGGGGAGGAGGGAGAGGAAAGGGTGGTGACGCTAGTGCATTTAGCGGTGCGGATCGTTTGAGGGCAAGAGGAGCAGAGGAAAACTCCCGCGCAGTTGTATTGGATTGGAGTTGTGGCGGAGATTAACACAACACTAGTGATGATGATTTCTGCGTTATTGCCAATGGCTACGTCGCCGCGCAGGATACTGGAGAAGGGAACTTACGGCAGAGATCGCCGAAAAATAATACAAGCGTATGCTTGAGAGGTCTAAGCTGCTAGTGGAAGCAAGGCCAAAGCTGCATATCAATGGCGATGGAGGTGATGGAAATGAATAATGTGATGGCGTTGGATGGCGTTGCATGAGATGATGGCGATGGATGAGGCGATGGCGATGGATGAGGCGATGGCGATGGATGAGGCGATGGCGATGGCGACTGATGAAGCGATGGCAATGGACGAGGCAATGGCGATTGATAAAGCGATGATGATGAACGAGGCGATGACGATGGATGAGGCAATGGCGATGGGTGAGGCAATGGCGATTGATGAGGCAATGGCGATAGATGAGGCAATGTCGATGGATGAGGCGACGGTGATGAATGAGGCGATGGCGATGGATAGAGCGACAGCGATGGAAGAGGTAATGGTGATGGATTCGGTAATGTTTACGTCGTCGGTGGAACTGGTGGGAGCAATATCAAGAAAAGCGACTAGTCCGGTGTTAGTGGCGGCAGCACGGTGGAGGCAGCAAAAGTGACGTGAGAAGCGGAGAGCCGTCGACGGCCTGGAGGCGGCTACAGCACCGGCGGTGACCGCCGGCCGCGAAAGTTGCCGCGGCACGTCGGCGGCATAACGTGATTTAGTCCGGCCATGAATGTGTTTAAGGCTCGCATACATATGAATAAAATTACAGTTACTTATGTTAAACTGCTCGATCGAGTCGGCGCTTCGCCACGCGAGACCCAGGGAGGGCCCGAGGCCTTTCCGCACCCCGAGGGTCTCCCCGCGCGGCCCCCTCGCCGCTGCACCGCCTTGAGCTAGCCCCCACCCACCCACCCACTGCCTAGCTCAGAGCTCGTTTGCCTAGTTGACCCGACGAGCAGCTGCCGTTCCCACGCCTCTGTGTATCTCACGCGAGTATTAT
Organism: Acheta domesticus; assembly: GCA_031308135.1. NCBI lineage: Eukaryota > Metazoa > Arthropoda > Insecta > Orthoptera > Gryllidae > Acheta > Acheta domesticus. Next base: position 56,346,957 of record JAHLJT010004567.1, read on the forward strand.
CTCGACTTGCATTACATTGCGCCCGGCCGTGCTGCATTTGCCTTCCTGGGCGAACGCCAGTGCTCCTTATATCTCGGTCGTTCACGTGGCCTTCGTCTCCCCCATGCGCCAGCCGTAATCAAAGTGAGCTGTACCAGGCTGCGATTGTCTCGCTCCGTTCCTGGGAAAGTACCATGCCTTTCCTTATACACCGTTACAACTTCATGCAACGTCTTTGGCATACGCTCGCCGCCCTCAAACGTCCTCCCCGTCTATACGCTGGGGGTATCTCATTAATCATCGCGTTTTTCTACATTAACTTTGCGTGTCCTTGAGTGATATTGAACCACATGTCTGCAACTCTGCGAAATATTGTACGTGTTACTCTTTTCGAGTTCGTTTTCTCGTTATATTTATATGAGTTGTCTCAAATTATTAATAACAAATACATTGATTTTACTATTGCTGAAATTACGAATTGTTCTAAATTACCCATCAGAAATTTAAATAAATCTCGTTTTCTTGCTGATTTTATTAGGGAAGTATCTTATCAAACGTTTCACGTTGCTCACAAAATTTTTGTTTTTTGTTGTTGTTTTTTTAAATGATTATTTCGTCTTTTGTGTCATTTTGAGTCCACAACCATCGTTTCTAGTAATATTAGATTGCTGTCATTAGATTGCAATTTTCCTTTTTACTTCTCACATAAAGATCACGTTTTACATATTGTATAGTAATGGATTATGCATAGATAAAAACGATAATAAATAGGTTGGTAGTTTTTCAATGATCAACATTATCTACTAAAATTTACATGCTGTAAGGTGAGGTTTAAACCACTTACATAACAAGTGGAAATGTTTGTATCTAGTGAGGAAACGTGGAAAAAATTATTAAGCAAGATGAAATTGTTGAATACGTTATTTGTTAACTCCAAATTTATTGTTAAGAAATATTCTAAAGCAATTGCAGTTGAATGAAATAATTTTAAAATTGTTCTATTCTTTTTTTTGTTTTGGAGCTAATAGTACTATGTACGAATGAAATGAATATGCACAGGTTTTAGAAGATCGGCGTTTTCCCTCAATGTTTACAGTTTTACATTTTTTCATTTTCACATCCTCGCCATATGGTGTTCTTTTCGTTTGACTTCCTTTAATTCGTCTTATATTTAAGCTCTCTCTTTAGCCTCAAACTCTCATCTACCACCAACGACAGCTGTCTTCACCATCGTCACCCTCCCCTCCCCACCTCCGGGCGCTTCCACCCTTGCGTCCGGCCTCCCCCCACCCTTATCTGCCACTAATTTTAGCACCGAAGCGGCTAATCTTACCCCTCGCCCCAACCCCGCCCTCCTCCCCCGGCGCTTCGATCCACCAAAGTTTCAACCAGAAATTACTTGTCAAGGAACGGGAATCTCCTTTATATAAAGAATGGCCGCGTGCAGTCGTAACGAAAAGGATTTTAAACTTTGGCCGCGTCTTCGCGGGTCCCATTCGCCTCTGAATTATTCAGGCGCTCGAAGCGGAGAGTTATAGCTCGCGCGCAGGCAGAAGGGGGGGAAGGGGGCGGAAGGAAGCGCGGAGGGGAATCGTCCGAGGGGAAGGGAGAAGGGGGGAGCAATATAAACCCACCCCCTCAAGAGATACATTCCAAACTGCTCCCACGGGGGTTCCAAAATCTGTCCGCGGGATGGCGCGCGAGACGGCGAGCGGAAACGTTTCTGCGGGGAAGAATCAGCCGTTTTGTTCGAGTGTTGGAGGTCCCATCGAGCAGTTGGGATATCCTCCTGAAACTGAGCGTGAATGGAAGATATCGGAATGTAGACCGGCGAAGGAAAGACTAATGGTAGTTTCTAATAGACGTCTTGTAAAGCATAAATTCCTATGTTGGTCAATAGCTATTAATGAACCCATTTTGATGTGAACTTCATAATGAAATTGGTTTTTCTTTCTTATAAAGGGGCGTTATCCAAGTTGTGCAAAGGCGATATAAACAGTATGATGTTATATTGAATGTGTATCATTGAATGTGTTATTGTCATCATTGATATGGCGAGGCTCGCTCAGCCCGATGGAATCAGGCCTGCTCTTCCGCCTAACCACAAAAATATATGTAAAGAAAACAAAGAACTTGCTTTCTTTAAACTTCGAAACTGCCGCGCTGCCAACCATGTGACGATCGCTTTTTATTATAGAATATTTGTTTTATTATATACTTTTACAAGATTTACTTACTCCAATAGTGATCGGTATTTAGCGAGTATTTATTTTGTTATAAAATGTTTAATGGAATTATAAAATCATTTTTTATTATTTTTGATATCGTTTTGTAAAAAAACTAATGTTCTTGGTTTCTGGCTAGTTAGAATGAAGATACGATGGTATTCTATCAGAGATGGCTAGCAACATCACATGGGTCAACAGTTAATAGCACAGCTTCTTGTTTTTTCAGAATTATCGAAAGAAATTTATGAACAAGTATGTGCAACACTGATGAACACTATTGCACTGATGCAACTCTATTGAACTCTGATGTAAGGGGGCAGAAACCGCAAAGTCTTCCAAATAGAATTTCAATTTTATTTCTTATATTTTGATTAAAATGACCAAATTCATTTACTCTTCTAAGTGATGTGACTTGTTAAGACAGTGGTGTTACTCGTTAGTTTCAAACGTTCTTCTTTCGTCTTTGAGATCGTGTTATAATGAAGTAAGGACACTAGTGCTATGATATACCCACTAGAGTCATAATTAAGGTTCTTCTAACATACACATGGGATCTAATCAAACTTTATTAGAATGTTATATATAAAATATTTCGTTCTATGTTTTTTAGTTTTGGTAATGTTCATTAATATGTAGTAATTTATCAACCCCTAACATAAACCCAGAGTATTTAAATTCAAAGGAGAGTTTTAATAACTTCTTTCTCGTAACTTCAATTTTGTGATGTGTGGTAGATCTTCCTTCTTTAGTTCACACACAAAAAATCACTTTTCCTCCATAAGTACCTTAAAACCAAAATATCACTTCCTTCTTCCAATACTACTAATTTATTCTCGATTCGTGTAACTATCCCTACGTTTCTGAACCTCCACGACAAATATTCGCAACTACAGTTCAAACGGCAGGTAGCACACGCACCACCTGGGTTCGGTGCGTTTCAGTGCGGTAAGTTCTGCAAACTCCGATGCGAAAAGGGCGAGACGCTTCACCGGTGCCGCGCGTCTTCACGTGTGATAATCTCCAAGCAGAGCGTCTTGGAGGGCGCAGAAGTTGCTATGCGCGCCGCGTCCTCGATTTCGCTCGGGATGGCGGAATGAGAGATCGCGCAGCGTATAAGAAATCCACGTGGGAATCTTAGGTCGGAATCAACAGATTCACATCACTCTCATTATGATCTTGCGTCGGAGAATCCATTTAAAATGTACTTAGAAGATGGAAAAATAGTTAAAGCGTGTTCTGATTGGTCTTTTTTATAGCCTTGCGAACTGTGATTACTGCAGGATTAACCTGCTTTGGGTTTAGAGGATGTTAGGAATCCTTTTATTTAGCTTTCTCTAGTTACTAACACGTTACTATCCACTTTCATGACCCACTATGCAGCTCATGTATCGTGTATTTCTAGGTCTGTTATAATTTATATGGTCTTATTAGGATTTTGGAAGTGGGCTATAGATGGCGTGGTTAGCTTCGTGCTTCAACACGGTACAGTTTGTCTTTATGGTTAGAAATTTAATGTAAACACGTTACAAGGACAATTTGAATGAAAATTTACAATTTTCTGAAAATATTGTAAGCTTTAAAGAACAGCGTTGTTTCATTATTTTTTGGTTGTGTGTGTGCGTGTGTGATGTATTTAAACTCATCCATTGACAGTGGTCAGTTATGACAAGCCATTGACTGCAATTATGATCGTCATGAAATATCTGACATCTGACTTCCTACAGGGTAGGCAATTTGCACTACATTTGTGTATTTGAATGCAAGCTGTTGTGTCAATTCACAAACTAGTTTTGTTGTTGTTGTTTTTCAAAATTTCTTGATTCTTTCATCGAATTGTCGTTCACCCAATTCTCAATAATGTCTTACCAAAACATAACTGAAACTTTAACTATTTATTTATTGATTCATTTCATAGTAAATATTTCATTAATTCTTCGTTAACATTTGTTTTGTTTTTTTGTGAATGTTCTACCTGAATTCATTCTCTTGAAGACCTGAGTTTATTATCTTGCAGTAAGCAATGCCACCCTCATTCCTGTTACTTCCTGTAGAACCGTTCCTCATGCCCCTACACCGCCTCCTCATCCCCCTCCCCCTAAACGTGACCCGAGCCTTTTTAGTACACTTTTAAACTTCTCCCTAGAATTACGTTTCCTGTATCACGTCCCCGTTAATTTCGCTGTAAATATTCTTGTCTCGGAAATAACTTTTTATATAACTTAAACAAAATTAAAGTTGCTTTCTCACTTAAGCTTTCTTGTTACATATCACATTCTGCATATCATTTTCAGCCTAATATTACGCATGATAAAACATATTCCGATTGTCTACATCCATTACATACCTGGGAAGTATTGTAATGCACGTTTTTCTACTATCATTTAAAACAACCTTCGTGATGCATTAAACCGACAAAGAAAGTGCGTCAAACTTTTATGGTATAAATACTGTCGGCACTGGTTTTTATTTGTCACGTGACGTGTGTGAATTCATGAATATTATTTTTGCATATCAATATCAATAATAACTAACAAAACTAATACAGTAAACTTGCTCAATGCGGAATCTCAAGGGACCAGTATTTTTATTTTTCCGTATACGTACGTATATACGAACTATATTCATTGTATGTATGTATTGACGTATGATGTATGACGTATGACGTATTGACGTATTGATGTATGCATGTATGTATGTATGTATTTATGTATATTCATTGTATGTATTGACGTATATACGAAGTACATACGCATTATAGGGAAAGCTATGTAATGCTGCGCGAAAAAACGGCGGATTTTGAGCAGAAAACTTTTTTTGCAGGATCCTGATAGCAAAAAAGTGGATAAATCCAGTTGCTAAATTTAGAACAAAAATCCTCTAACACGCGGTGCAGCCAAAATTCACGTTTTATAGCTCCTTGATACCGAAAAATCGATTTACGGCAAAACGTCTGTCCGTCTGTCAGTGAACAACGCTAACAACTAAACCGTTCAAACGATTTTCTGTCAAATTTATATTCTCCGATCGGTTTGACTGATCTCGTGGCCCCATGAATTTGAAACAGATATTTCAATTTTGGGGGGTACTTTACATGATGCCCCTGGGATGTCTTCAAAAAGGCGGCGACAATGTTGGCGAATTGTCGTTCACCCAATTCTCAATAATGTCTTACCAAAACATAACTGAAACTTTAACTATTTATTTATTGATTCATTTCATTATTATATCTACCGCCCTCTGGCCTCATATTCTCAGCGACCTACTGCATATATCAGACATTATTGAGAATTGGGTGAACGACAAGATGGCGCCAACAATGTTCACTAAATTTTGTTGGTGGGTAGTCTGAAGGTCGTTTAAGAGAATGGTGCAGGTGTCACGTTCTGTAGTTGAAAACTCTGATTTTCCGAAAATTGAAAAAATTCACATTTTTTTCGGAGTCTTCCTACAACTATAATTATGAAGATACAATTTTTTTGTAATGAAATGTGTTCATAAAAACAGATCTTCAAATAAAGTGAAGATTTTCAATGAAATGTATTTTTCAAAAATATATCTTCAAATAAAGTCATGCTTAATCATTGCTAGCTCTCAGGGAATATCGACAAAGCAGGGAATGCAATAACGGAATTCCGCTTCGCGTTCGCGAATTTCTGTAAATTACGTGTCATTGTTGTGATTGATATAGCTGTATGAGGACTTATAATTGTCGTTTGTAATGAGTAGAGTATTTTTTACATGGTTTTAGAATGCTTTTCACTAATCATGGACCTATGAAATGCATTTAGATATTTTCTGGGGTATCAGGCTTCTTTTTCCAGCACAAGTTTACGAAAATTTTGTATTATATTTTTATGCAGTTGTATGGCTGGAGTGCATGGTTGCATGCATATTTTAATCTTTTTTAGTGCATGAAGTTCCGGGGTTTAGTTAAGTACCATTTAATATCATCTAATCCCCAAATAAATTTATTGCGTATTGAATAAAAGAAAAACGATGAAACGGTGTCGGAACTGTTATCGTACGACGAAAGGCAATTCACGAGTGAGCAGCCAGAATTTTTGTAATTATTTTGATGTCAATTAAATATATTCTAATTACTGTATTAACATTATTAGACAAGCGAATTCACATATTTTTGAAAACACGATAGAATGCTATAGAAACAGTAAGTTGCTCGCTTCATGGATGAATTGGACGTTTTCAAATAATAGCTGAGATGTTAGTAGCGCAGAAAATGCAATATGACGTAACTGTTTCCAATAACGCGAAAGTATGTGCTGTTGTAGCACCAGTAGTTTTTCGTATTAGTCAATATTCAGCATTATATAATGTAATACAGTAGAACTTATGTTTGGCAGGACCTTGATTAATGTTCACATTAGATATATTTCCGCGTTATGCACGTTCCGCACTAAGCAAGTGTTACTGTATTAACTATGGAGTAAATGTAAATGCATTCTGTCAATACTAAGACCAAGGAGACAAATTATACATTAATATGTCCCATTTATCAATTAAAATGACACACATCAGCTGTAATGATACTAGGAAGGTTTAGATGTGATTCATCACATCACTCGTCCAGTAATTCCCGGACATGTGGATCGTGTTTGTTGTAATAAGTAAAATAAGTCTAATTATTTAAGTAAATACACAGAATCATCGTGTTTGTACTAAAAAGAATTTCACTCTTTTTGCAATGTTACTTTTGTATTCGAAAAGTGGACTACATAATTATTGTGTCTGGAGACATAAATACAGGAAACCTTATACCATTTTAAAATAGTAAAATTCTAATTAAAAAATTTAATTAAAATAATCTGAGAATTATGTGTCAGGAGTTATGTAATTGTATATCTCTTCTGAATCGTAATCAAAATGTAAACGACCTAAAATAATCAGAATATTTTTGTTGTAAAGAATATGTCGTTATTTTAATAGGCTTTTGATGCATTTTTCGCATACTGCTAAATTGTAATTTATGAAAATACATTAATTTGTAATTAAAGAATGTCGATAGTCTTACCAAATTATTACCAGCAATTCAGCGTTCAACAACATTTCACCAGACTCTTGTGGGGTTGCCCTTTCCAGTTACGTAAACAGCTTTTGGCGGATACGAAGGCCTCACGGTATTCTGGGGAGTGTGGTATTAATAGGCGGTTGGTCGCGAATATCACAATAAACAGACCAAAACAAACAGACGTTCCACGAGGGAACACTCCAGACTTCATACCGGGAGCAATCTACCGCCCTCTGGCCTCATATTCTCAGCGACGTACTGCATATATCAGACAGCGTAATATTATGAATTCTTGTTGTTAGAAGAAATAATAATGTTGTACAAGAACGAATGCGTAAATTTAAACTTCGTTCATCACATTATTTTCTTAATCAAATTTTGAACTTTACGGCAGTATTTGTACAGAAATGTTTAAATAATGTATTTGATTTCTAATATTTCTTCTAAAGTTACGTGATTTTATGTTTCAAAGGATATTGCATACACAAAAAATATGTAGTTCAACATACTTATTTTAATCTTAATACATTTTATTTTTATTAATAACAGTAAAATGTTCACATTTGTAATCTTTAAAGAGTACAATATATTGATATTTTTAAGGTGAATTGAAGAAACATTTTTAACACTCTATAAAACGATAGAAATTCTTAAATTAAGACATATTTTCTTTGACAACTCTCTCTGAGTTATTCTCAGTTGCTCACTCTCATTACATTTTGAATAATGATGCTAACACGAATAAGACGTATTATTGTCTCCTATTTCGGTAACTTTTAAATGTGATTGTTTCGACAATGAGAAAATCAGGTTTTAAAATTTAAAACCCAACCTTATCAGTACTGCGTGTATATAATCAGAAAAACGAGATACAGTTTAACATTATGCAATCATTGAATTGTAGTCTGTAAACTAACATGTGTATAACATACACTTATGAAGTATAATTCAGTAGTCAAATAAGAGGTCTTATGAATTAGAAATTTATCTAATTTGCAAATGCGTCTCCTGTTTAAGAAGTCTTTCCAGACGTACTGAAGACTCAAAATATCTAACGAAGGAGATATATTCTGGTGTACGACTTGATATTACCACCTACCGCCCAACAAATCACAAATAAAAAACCGAAACACGGAGCAAGCGGGAAGGAAGGTGATCACTTGGGCGAGCGCCCTGATGCGCGCACCTGCGTTCGTCTCGTGGCGTTTCCGCGCCTCTCGTGTGTTCTCGCGCACCTGCGTTCGTCTCGTGGCGTTTCCGCGCCCCTCGGCGCGGGGCGAGGTCCCCGGCGGCATTTTCCACGCCGCGCCGCATTTGGCGCGCTTCGCCGCCCTTGGGGCAGAGGGGCTTTGGTCGCCTTCCGCCGCGTCGCCTCGGGGCCCGGGATCAAGCACGGCCCATGGCGCGCCGATTCTTTGCTTTAAAGACCGCCCGCCCTTCCCGCGCACCGCAGCTCCCCGACCCTCCCCGCCTGATGCTGCACGATCCCGTCGCACTCCCCTCAATCCGTGCCCCGACGTTCACCTCAGCTCCTCGCACCCTCGCCCCCCGGCACCTCGCTCAACGACCCTCGTTCCACGCTCCCCGCTACCTAACCCCGCCCCTCTCTCCCCACCTCGTTTCTCCGCCCCCTCTGTCCCAACCCTCTCTCCCCGCCTCTCTCTCCCCGTCCCCTCTCTCCCCACCCCCTCTCTCCCCGCCCCTCTCTCCCCGCCCCCCTCTCTCCCCACCCCTCTCTCCCCGCCACCTCTCTCCCCGCCCCCTGTCTCCCCGCCCCCTCTCTCCGCGCCCCCTCGCTTCCCGCCCCCTCTCTCCCCGCCCCGTCTCTCCCCACCCCCTCGCTCGCCGCCCCCTTCCTGCCCCTCACGGCCCGCCCTGTCAACCCCTCCCCTCACTCTCCCACTCCACACTCCTCACCAGCCTGCCCCGACCTCTCTTATTCACCCCCGTCCCTCTGCCTTCCCAAGCCCGGCTCTTTCCGCATGAACCCCCTTTCACCCTGCCTCCGCAACTCCTCGCCGCTGTCACCTGATTACTTCCTGCTCCTTTCCCCACAGCTTCATTCCCTATCTTATTGTTCTCCGCCTTTTCACTCCTCGCCTCTTCACCTCCGCCTGTTCGATTACTGGACCATCGCAACCTCCATGCGCACCACCGCTTCATCCCTGCGCTCCTCGCCTCTTCCTTTATTCTCACACGCCCTTTCTCTCCTCTCCTGTTCGCTATTCGCTTTATCACATCCACCCCATATCTCCCCGCTTCTTCGCTCCCGCTTTCCATCATCTACCTTTTCGCTCTTTGTCCCTTCGATCACGCACCTTTTTCTCCTCACCCCTTTAATCTCCCGCTTTCTTCCCAGCCCCTATACTCTCCGACCGCTTACTCTCGGCCTGTTAACTCCCTGACTCTCAAAGCCAATGCCTAACCCGTTCCTTCCACTTCTTTTTTATCGTCTCCTATCCCGTTCTTCCCTTCCTCATCCGTCCCTCTCATTTTCCCCGTCTCGCGGTGCAGCGCTGCTCCAATTATCCCACCTGTCTTCCCTTTACTGCCAGACGGTCTTATTACGCTCTGCGCGTATTTTCTAAGGAGCTGATCCTTTTTGTGTTCGCACAATGCCCGTTTTTCTCTCCTTTACACTTTTCTGCATTTTATTTTTCGTGTGGCATATTTCTCTTTTTATAAATTGCAGTTTTATTCATTTAGAATAACTATTGCTTTTAAGAAAGGGTAGTAAGCAGAATAATGGGAAGCGTTAACTCAGGTAAATGAAAGAGGAAGGCGCCCCGCTTCTTAACATGAGAGGTCAAGAAAGAAGTTTCGGCAGCAATTATTAGTGATTTTTCTCAAATTAATGTTATATTCGGATCACAGATTTCACCAAATTGTTTAGGATTTCCGATCAATTTATCACTAATTAACATGACATAACCTCGTAAAAATTAATTTACTAAATATTCTGCTTGAATCTTTTGGCCATAAAAATCCTTTAAAAATTATTTTACTGAAACATTCATGAGTGTTGTAAGTAAAATGAGAGTTTTAGGCAAACAAAACTCTGGTTATCACGCATGGCACGTTATGCCCTTCACTTTTTTCATAAATATTTCTATTACATCATTTTACAAAGAAGAACCACTATTCTCTACCTCGCGTTGCGTAATGGCTTGTTCTTCCCTGGAAATGAAGTAGTAAAACGGCGAGTATTCTCGAATTCGTTTCTCGTCTCTACCTCTCTTTCAATCTCTCTTTCTTTCAATCAATCTCTCTCTTTCAACCACTCTCTTTCAATCAATCTCTCTCTTTCAATCAATCTCTCTTTCAATCAATCTCTCTTTCAATCAATCAAACTCTATCGTTCAATCAATCAACCAATCAATCTCTCTTTCAATCAACCAATCAATCTCTCTTCCAATCAATCAAGCTCTCTCTTTCAAGCAAGCAATAAAACCCTCTCTTTCAATCAATCAATCAAACTCTTTCAATCAATCAATTTCTCTTTCAATCAATCAATCTCTCTTTCAATCAATCAATCAATTTCTCTTTCAATCTATCAATCACTCTTTTAATCAATCAATTTTTCAATCAATCAATATCTCTTTCAATCAATCTCTCTCTGTCTTTTCCAATCTCTCTTTCAATATCTCTCAATCGCTCTCTGTATCTTTCAATCTCTCTCTTTCAGTCTCTCTCTTTTAATCAATCTCTTTCAATCTCTCTCTTTCAATCTCTCTTTCGATCTCTCTTTCGATCTCTCTCTTTCGATCTCTCTCTTTCAATCTCTCTCTTTCAATCTCTCTCTTTCAATCTCTCTCTTTCAATCTCTCTCTTTCAATCTCTCTCTTTCAATCTCTCTCTTTCAATCTCTCTCTTTCAATCTCTTTCTTTCTCTCTCTTTCAATCTCTCTCTTTCAATTTCTCTCTCTTTTAATCTCTCTTTCAATCTCTCTCTCTTTCTTTCATTCTTTCTGTTTTTGTCAGCGCCGTCTCTTGCCGATCTTCCAAACAACATTGAACATTTAACTACCACGAAAATGGGCTCTCCTACCTGAAACTGGGATCTGCAATCTCCATCTTTGGAATGTGACAAGTTTTGTATCACCACTGACATTGCTAGTATTTTTAGCGAGTAAATCTTGCAGTGTTCTTTTTTTATTTTTTATAGTTTTATAGAAAATGAACTTGTAATAGTTTAAATATAATCAGCAACTCAGTACAAGAAATCAACACACAATACATGTACGTTACTTTACAACGCATTGCCAGATGACATAAAACAATTAAAGTCGGTACACAAATTTAAGTTTAAAGTTAAATCTTTTCTGCTGCAAAACTGTTTCTATACAATTAGAGACTATACTGATCGTGAAAAAGAAAAATAATGTTTATTGTAACAAAACAAAGATATATAATGAATTAGTTTATGTTTGCATTGTATACATTTAAAAAATATTTAATACGCCTGTAACAAGTTATGTACTTCAGCTTCCGGTTCAATGACCCCCATCTCGATCAGGTTTTTGTCCAGTTTCCCTGATCCATTGAGCAAATGCTGAGATGGCCCCTTGTTTTGCTTCTGGACGTAAATGTAGCTTCACTGTGCGCACGTTTTGTTGAGCACTCCTTTTGCTTGTAGTTCATTTACAGTTAAAATTGATTTTCTATAACTCGGGAAAAAACATTTTTCAAATATCTTTATTTTTCTAAAATAATTATTTTCTAAATTCATTTTTTCGTTGTTTTTTTTCGTTTTTTTTAATATAAAATTTCTGGCCCTCAAGAAAATGTGCGCAGATAAATTTCTTTCCCCACACGTCATATACAGTTTTTACTGTTATTTGACAAATAAATAAATAAATAAATAAATTCATCTCTGGGTGTTAAAAACATTATATAAACATTTAAATTTCTAGTATATTGGCAAATTATATAGTTTCAGTCATGAATGTAATAAAACAATAAAAAATAACATTTAATAAATAAAATGTCTAAGAAAGCAGGAATACTGAGAGGTTACGTATTATTTTCGAGGCTATAGCCTCACTTCTTGGGGATCTTTCACAGACTGGAAAAGAGAATTCCCTCCATCTTTGTGGAATTTGTGGTGCTTCTAGATCAATAGAATCTTAGAATTCACATATTCATAAGAAATATTAAATACATTCTCGAATTTGCTGCGATCTAATCACAGTTATAACCGAGAATTCCACAAAATTATAAGCTGGTGACAAAACCCAAAATTCCATAAATGAAGATTTTCTTCTTTGCCCAGATATTCCCACCTTACTTCCCAGAACTGAAAGCCGAATTTCACCGAGCGCGTTTCCCGCCGTCCTTCCCACTTCGCTCGCATCTCGACGGCTAGCGCCGGTGGCCGCGTCGCGCACGACTCACTTAACGACGAAGAAAATGAGCTCGGGCCGCACCTGGGCCGGCTCCTCCGCCCCCACCGCCGCCGCCAGCCGGAGGCGTAATGCGCTCGTTAGAGCACCGTCCGCCACCGTCCTGTCCCCGCCGGCGCCCCCCCCCCACGGACCCCGTCCTCTTCCGTCCTCCCTGCTCGCGTCCCGCGGCGCTCCCTTGTGCAAATACGGTGTCCGGCGCCACTCCGCCCCCCCCCCCGCGCGCCGGTGATTAAGGCCGCCCCGCGCCGAGCCGCGTCCCATTCACGGAGCCGCCGCTTTGTCGCGACGGCGCTGCCGCCTGGCCTCCGCCGTCGCTTGTTTTTCGATGCCCTTTGTTGTCGGCCTTCGGCGCAGTTTGCCTAAATATTTAGGATGCTAAGTAATGCTCATTATATTTTATTTTGTGTTTTCGGAACTCTTCTCAGAGGGTTTTTTTTTGCGTTTACGTGTTTTTCTTTCTTTCTATCACTATTGAGATTTCTTCCTTCCCATATTATTCTTTTTTTTATAAATATCTTTACACACATTTTCGTTCGAAATTATGTGGAAAATATTGTTTTTAGTTGAATATGTTCGCAAAACATTTACATCATTCATCTGCGACTTGTTTTTCTAATCCGTATGGTAGATTTTCTTTCGATATAAATCATATTGAATAAAATCTTTACTTTGTTATATTTTATCAAACTAGTTTGCTTATAGAAGCGGGTGGTTTTAAGGAGTATGTAACAGCAGGTATTTTTGATCAATTTGATTTCAACGGTTTTCTTTAACTGACGTTTTCTCTTTCTTAAAATTTTTGGGGGGAAGGTATTGTATGTTAGACGTATCTGAACCTTGGTCCTGGAGTGATGTTGGCTTCATGTATTTAATTTTCTTTTAATAATAAGTTTGTTAACGTGCTAGTAGAGACGAACACTAAATTGTTGTAGTTGATGAGAGCTGGAGTTTTTTCTAGAAAAAAATAAAACTTTTTTTCAAGTAAGCCGTTTGCTTCTTAGTCTCCAGAATGCCTCAAGGGCAGCGTACTAGCTTCCTGTGGTGTGATTCCGGGTTTGATTCTCGGTCGAAGCAAAAATAGACTTGTAGCTTTCCATTCAAGTCGTCTGAGTTTTGGTAGCTTTGTGACGAAGAAAAGCTCAGGCAGACGGTGTTTCCTAGTTACGGTGAAGGGGATACCCCATATTCGCCACATGTCTCTCTTATCCCCTACGGAGATGAGAATTGAACTATAGCCTCGCATAGGGGACACTGTCAGCTAGCCGGCGAAGTCGGACGATCGGCCCAAACTGCAAAATGTATACAGTTTTGCTTCTTTTTCTTCTCCGATCATAATCACTTCTCTGAGTCGTTTAAAGTATTCTATTAGCAGTAAAACACGTTCTTGAAAGAAATGTAAACCTAATATAAAAAATGAGATGGTGAAGTTTAATGAAATAAGTGATGTGTGTCTCGCCACCATCTCAAGTAGAAAACCCTGCAAACCAACATGTGCTGTATATCGCGTTCAGTGTGTATATCGCGTTCACATTAATTGATCATGTCGTGTTTCCGGACACGCCAACTGCGATGGTCATTAGTACCGTAAATGTAGTACAAAATTTTATCATGGATAGTAGCGGTGATCTTTTCCCGCTGGATTGGAAGATCCAGCGTTAAAATGCACGTCGGCTTGCGAGGTTTTCCTCAACCAGATATCACCCACCAGCGGGCACCGCTCCGGTCGAGACACGCTCCAAACGTCTGACTGGTCTCCCGGCATGTATGGTGGTGAAGTGAATGTAGGTGTGTGTGTTTAAGTAAGTAAATGGGGAGGATAGGACAAGGAAGAAGAAGGAAAGATCACCCGCGGTCCGTGGCCGTTTATTAGGGTACTACTCCGCCATGCGCCTCGAATTGACGGGAGAAACTACGGAAATCCACTGATCAGACCACCCGGTCTCTAGAATTCTCCTCCAGACAGCGGATGAATTCGACCTAGTTATCTGGCTAGTGACAAAAATCCTGCAACCGTCGGGACTCTAACATTAGGATCTCCCGGTCAGATGCACTGCACAGACATCAATAAATGGTGTAAGACACCCAAGGCTGTCTCAGCATAGGAGGAATTCCGACACCACTTGGGATATAATATGGACGGAACGAGATTGGTGATCACAGCAGCTGACGTTACAAAAAAAAAGCTCGAAAGATTGTTGTTGAAACTGTTTTCATGTTCAAAACCTTTCGAGATAAAAATTTAAAAGTTACAGGGATTATTTAAAAAAAGATTCAAGATGGAAGTTCAATTAAGATTTTATTAAAGTATCAAAAAAATGAATACCTCAATTGATGATAAATGCTGAATGCTCTTCAAGAACTATGGTTTCTAATTACTGAGTCCTATTCATTCTTCCCTTGATATCATTTATCCTCAATTCTTGGAAATTATGTAACATGATTTATAACACCTCTTTTTAAGAAAGCCCCAAAATGTGGAAAGAAAACTCAATGAATTATAGTACAGAGTATGTAGCATTGATTGGCAGTCATTTTTGCGATTCTTTAGTATCTAATACATTTTTTATTTTGGAAGTGCAATTAAAATCATGAATTTCACGAGTACGGACAAATTCTCATGTTAAAGTATAACACTAGAGTGTATTGTTAGAGTATATCATTTTGTAATTAATCATTCCAAAATGAACACCTTTAATAATTTCAAATTAACAGTTCATTGAGTGATGAGAAATAACACACAAATAAAGAAACTTCTTTTGCATCTCACGTGTAGAAATCTCGTGACCCTCATACAAATTAAATTTAGTTCAATCTCATCGGTGTGATGAAACAATCGGCAAATGTGTTTTGAGACGAGAGTGACGCAAAATGAAATGTCAGCTTCATGAAATTAATGAATGTAAACTCTTACGACCTATTGAAATTCGTATGCCATTCATTCTCTTTCTATATTTCATACTTCGTTCATTTGCAAATTAACTTCTGAGCATTGAAATGGTACGAATGGTGAAACGATACTGGAGAACATTTGTTAGTAATTCATATGGAAATATTGACTTTTAATTTTAAAAAATACCTCTTCTTTAAAAGTAGACACATATTTCAATCTCTTTTATAATTTTAATGCAAAGATAGTGATAATCAGTGTTAAAATATGTTTTTATATTTTTGAAACATTTAATTAAAATGTATATGGTATAATAATATTATTTGTAGTTTTTATTTTTAAAATGGTGTTATGCCGATAAAGATGAACAATGCTTTCCTTCTTGTGCAAATTAATGTGTTTGCCACTTCGTACTTTATAATTACTTACTCTGCATTTCTAGAACTCTGCCTAAATTACTAAGTAAAGGAACCAAGGACCTTCTTTTACCTATGTACTGCCACTGCCTCTTACTTCTGTTCTCCACTCCTTCACTCCTGTACTTTACTTTTTACTACTAGCTATGCTTCGGTGATGCAAATAAGCAATACATGTTCTCCCTTTCTTACATTCACTGTAATATCCTGAGAATACAATTTCGCGTTGATTCCAGTTACCATTTCTCTTTGCCAATTCTCAGACATTCTAACAACTTTATATTTTTATGTACTACATTCCCTGTCTTTCACTAATAATCTTAACTGATCTGTTCTTTCTTTACTTACATATTCAGTTTCTCTGTAGGCCATTACTATCTCCTTTCCACTACATCTTTTACTACACTTCTACATTTTTATATTTCAATTATATTTTCATCTCTTTGTTATGTTTTATATTTCCTTATCTTGGTTTATAATACTACTTTTTAAATTATTTCCCTACGCTTCTTTTGTCTGAACTTGTCCTTTAGTCTTGGGCTTCAATTTCACCACATTACCCCCTTTCATTCCTCTGCCTACGTTAGCCATCAGCCATTCTGCCGCCAGGTAATACAATCGTCCGTCATATTCCCTCAACTTCGCACCCTTTCTCTGCTCGCTGCTCGTGGGCTTCCCACGTCATTGCCTCGCCTCCGCTCTGACATCCCCGCCAAGTGAACATCTCCCACTACGTTGTGCTCTTGCTCCGCCTTCTCTTTTCTGCCCATTTTTAGCCCCCCCCCACTCATTCACTTTGCTACACACGCCCTTTTATCTCATCCAGCCAGATCTTCCATTCATTCTTTGTGTTCCTTCCATTTCATTCCATCCTCCCATTTTGTCCTCTCCACTTGTTTCGCCCCTTCCACTAGTTTTGTCCTTTTCACATACTTCGCCCTTTGCATTTATCCCCCTCTCGCTCCCCCCTCTCCCTCCCCCTCTCGCTCCCCCTATCGCTCCACCTCTCGCACCCCTTCTCGCTCCTCCTCTCGCTCCCCCTCCCGCTCACTCTCTCGCTCCCTCTCTCGCTCCCTCTTTTTCTTTCTCTCGCTCCCTCGCTTACTCTCAGATCTCTCCTCATCCACGTCTTCGAGTCACGTTTGATCGTCCCCACTCTGACCCAGCATCCCCAACTGTATAGCCATACTCCAAGACAGATCCCCTACGACGTCAGGGGCGTAGGAGGAGGCGGCATGGCGGTGGAGGCTGAGGAGGCGGAGGCCGTGGAGGAGCGGCGGCCACTCAGGGACCTCGTAAAGGCCAAATTGATTCGCCGCTTTCTGCCGCCTCCGCGGAAACGGCCCCGCTAACGCTTACACTCCGTATCTACGATCAAACAAAGTCGTTTCCCCTGGCGACGCGAGCTCCGTCGGTTTCCTCCACGCTGCTTTCTCTCTCTACCCCCCCCGCCTACCGGGGTCGCCCTTGCGTGCGAAGCCGGATGCGGAGAGAGGCGGTGCGTGCGTGGCCGGATGTGGGCACCGGAGCACAAATTTAATATTTCCATAAACCTATTTTCTCGGCGTTTTTAACTACTTGCTGAGGAAATGAGAGGACCCGAAATTACGCAGATACGTAGGGAAGAGAAGGAAGCCACACTTACAAATTTTGTCTCAAATTGGAGGAATTTTTATGGGTGTTACTTCTTTGAAGATTTCAAATCTGACTTCAACCAGATAGGACGAAAATGTCAGCCGCAGGACAAATACAGTTTTGAGTCAAAATGTCGTTGAATACATAAATGATTAGAAGTTCAAAAGTTTACTTTAATATTAGAACATTAACAACTTGTTTCAAAGAATTAAGAGAAACTAATAAAAAACACATTTTATACACGCAGTGGGAATCACATGTTAAAATAAATTTTGAAGTTCTTATTATCATTTGTTAATTGAGTTAAACTTTCAGGATTGTGCTATGAAAAATATGTATCATTCAATATTTATAAAATATCATCTTCATCCTTCATGGAATACGGTTGCTCTTTGTGATTATGTTCGACACCGTTATTTTAATTGCATGAAAAGCTAAGCGCTATGTAACTAATTAAGTTAGAGGCGAGTAGTTTGGACAGAAATTGGAATGAACTGCCATTCGCTTAAGTTATCATTTCAGCGGTATAAATATTCAGTGTAAAATTTGCAAGCTCTAAAAATTGTGAACTATAATCTAAGAATTAATTTATATACTACGAGTGTCAAAGTATTTTACAATGAATTTGCATCACATCACTTAAAAAAATATAACGTTAATTTTTAATCAAATTTTCAATTAACAATATTCTACTCTGAATATCTATCGTCAGAAAGAATTGAGGCGTCCAGTAGCTCGATCAGGATCCTCATCAGGCACCGCAACTGCATGAATCTCTTCACTCATTCATGTCATGTTGAAAATGTTTGCGAGACTGATTTAATGACTCCTGGAAATGGCATCACCATCTCTCGGCAAGGATCTGACACTTTGTTACAGCTTTTTTATTTAAAAATTTAATGTAATCTACATAAACATATTAATCGACAGTCTCGGTAAGATCATAAGGAGATCGTGAGGTAGCCGGAGGATTCATTTCACGTGTTGGTGTATGGATACTGGTGTGTGTTGGTATTTCACGTGTTGGTATTGGTACTCGTATGTGTACCAATGACTGACTTAATTACGATCTTCTTGAGCATGTTTAATACATACTATAAATTCAACGAAATCGCATTATCCCCCGAGAAATAAATTTGTTGTAAATATAAATGGCTATCTCTTTGATAAACCTTACAATTTGCTCATCGGAACCTTTGTCCCAAAGAGAAAAGTAGGCATATGACCAGCCTATGACGTCACTTGTTTCAGCGAGTGCTCGTGCAAGTGTCTGTATTTGTTCACACAATATGAATATTACACTTGCTCATGTTCCAACAGTATGCCCTTACAACCGCAAAGTCTACATCACGAAATCGTAAGTATTATTTTTCCTAACATTAAAACCGAATACGAATATAACGATTCCAGCCATTTTCGACGGGAGCTGAAACAAACTTCGTTAAATAAAGCTTTGAAAAATTTTAAACATGAATCTCCCTATTACTCGCCAGGTGCTGGGATCGGAATGGCGTCAGGGATAGGGCGAGCGGTGGCGTCGCGAGCGGCGCCAGCGGAAGGCGCGCCGCTGCGCCAAGACTCCCCGCGTTATCGTCCGTGCGCCCGGTGGCGCGACGAGACGCTCGGCGCCGCCCCCGCTTTACGACGGGCAAACACGCGCGATCAACCGCCTTCGCATGCACTGCTCCGCGCGCCTTCCCCCCTCATGCCGCCTTGTCTGGTGTTCCACAGGGTTTGCTCTCCTGTCCTTCATGACCCATTTCCATCCATGGTAGTTTAAAGGATACTCTGTCCTCATTGCATTCCTGTTTCATCATTTTCTTAATGTTTTTTTTTCTGCTGCTCAATGTCAAAATGCCAGGTGTTTGTCCGAAAGTTGGTGCAATGTTCAGCATATTTCATGGTTCATATTTTGGTGTATTTCCTTTACATTTTTCATGAATCCACCGTAATCGACTCATCGCCTTCTTATTTTCAGAGTTTGGTGCTTTTCAATACTCTCTACATACCCGCGATCGCTGGCTTCGCATGCACCACTCCGCGAGCCTTCCCCCTCGCTTCACCACACTGCCTTGTCTGGTGTTCCACAGGGTTTGTTCTCCTCCCTTCGCCATCCCGTGCTTTCCATCTTTGCGTCTTCACACTCGCCACTTCTGATGTTCAACAAGATTTATTCCCCTGTACTTTATTACCCATTTCCTACCGCAATGGTTTTATGTGTTTTCTTGCCGCGTTGCGCACCTGTATTGCTTCATCTGCTTTTGTTTTCTTAAAGCTTCAGCTGCGATTTACAATGTCCGCTATTTGTTCAAACTTGAATGCTTTTAGGTTGCAAGCTTTGAAGTTTCATGCTACATATTTTTTGTGTTTTTCCTTGATATTTTTCTTGGTGTATTTCCTTCATGCGAGACCGGCACTGTTACCGAACTCATTATTGTTGCATTTCCTAGTTTTTTTCTTTATTCCTTTTTTCTTTCCTTTATCTCTCCCTCTGTTCGTTTTGAATCGCCCTCCGTATCCCCATGGACAGTAACTATTAGCTCGATTTAACTGAGTTTGAAAGTTTCGTAAATTTCTCTAGTAAATTATTGGTCTTACTGTGGGCGATATTTTCTTGCCTCTTCATTCTTAGATTGTCTACCTGCCGCCATTTAATCACGCCTAAATCAATCCACCAGTCATTTTTTTAAATATCTGACTTTTCATTTCTTTTCCGTGCATACCCAACATATTCTGCCGATTTCGTCTCATTGAATACCCCACTGGTACTTTTTAGGATTTCTTTTTAAGGGTCTTTGCTTTTGGCATTTTCTATTTATCTTACATTTAGACGTTTTTGATTTGCTTCTTCTTATATTCGTCATATTCTATTTACTTTCCTCGTGGCCTGTTTTTCAAATTCCTTTATAAGCGATTTGTTCAATTGAGTACAAGAGCAATTTCAACTCGTTTTGCAGTAATTACCTGCTTTTATATTCCTTGCTGGCAATTTGAACATTCTTTCTAACTACCAAGAACCGCGATTCCTTCTTACAAAATTCTGTTTACTTTTATTGATTTGTCGATTATTTATTTACCTTTTTCTACAGAGTGCGTCATATTTTTAGAACAACCTCTTTCTTCTCAATCACAATTGAGGTCGTAAATTATGCATTAGTTTTAGAAGTAAATTCTCATTATATTTTTTTATTATAACAATTCATTTCATTTGATAATTTTCTCTACTTTTATTTGTTCGCTACGTTCATCCCTTTATACTGTAACCGCTACCTCACGGTTACAACGCAAAGTTTGCGTAGTAACTTCAACTTAGCGCCGTCAGTACTACAGAAGCTAGTACTACGAATGAAAATTAGGAAGGGCCACTACTAAACATAGTCAAGAAATTATACGTTCAGACACACCCAACCAATGAGGAATTTCTCATTCCCAACGAAATTAGCGAGAAGAAAGAAAATTTCCACCATTTTTTACATATCTGTATGAAGCTAATTATTATTATTATATGTGTGTAAAAGATATATCCTTGTGTATATTTTTGCAGCTTATATTTTTTCTCTGTGTGTAGTTATAACAGTGTAATTTTTTAGATAATTTTCACGTTTTGGTGAGATTCAAACTCAGCACAGTGTAATATGACTGAAAAATGTAAAATTCAAAAGATGAATATAATCTCTCTAACATTACTCGACTTTTCTTCGAATCCAACTTGAAAAAAACGTACCGACAACCCTCAATTGCGGTATAAACGTAGTTACGACTGCAACCTTCCTTGTATCCCTAATGCAACAGGTCACGTGTCGTGTGACAACTACTGTTACACAAATCATCCGTCTTGCACCTCATAGAAGGAAGGTAGGGCGGTGACAATATATTAGTAATCCATTTCCATTTTCCCGCCTCTCCATTGCTCTACTTCTCTGATTGCTCCCACCCGTGACAGCCCCCATCCCCTTAACCTCCATTGAAGTCTCCTCTCCCTGCTCGTCTCCCCGGTTCAAGGCACTTCGTTACTCTTTATAGAGACAAAGAAGAGCCACCGGATAGTTCGCGATGGTCGAGGGGGTGATAGTCGTAAATTGCGAAGCGCTGGACTCAATCCTGGCCGACACGCTCCTACTGAAAAACTCTGCAAGTTGCCTCTGCAAGTATTCGCCCCCGGGAACTAATGTTCTCTCCTAAGTCCATCACACGAGAGGAAAGTTTTACGGCGCGCGGAATATTTCATTTCATTAAACGCGATGTATCGTGCCCCGTAAATCGTGCGAATCTGGTTTTAAACTGCGTTGGAGCCATTACAGTTCGTCAGCATTTCAGGATATGACGGTTAAAGCCTAGAAATGGGCACACTGTTTACTTCAAAACATTAGATGTGTGAAAACGAGCTCCGTACAGAGCTTTATGTTCTTGTAAAATGATTTGCATTTTATTTTCCTGAAACAATTTTTATGTATATTTCCTTACTATAAATGTATGATGTTATAAGTTACAAATTCATGCAAATCTCCATATAAAGTGGTCTTTACGGTAATTTGATGTTAATCTAAATTGGATTTAGACGACAAATTTTAGTAAACTCTCATTATTTATTTCGACAGAAATGTATTTCAGCGATGCACCTATCTGGCATTGGATCACTATACGTGAGTGCATAAAATATTCCTTTTATTATACATTTTAGATCTGTTTTAATGGCTGATGAGGACGAAAATCATTGGCTGTCTATCTTATTTGCTGTAAACGTGATTCAAAAACTATCATCAAATCATTTTCTCTTTTCGTCTCACAAGTGCAGGGAACTTTTTAATTCTATTAAACACTCTAAGAAAAGGACAGAACATTGTATATCATTCAGAGGGAATGTGACAATATATGAGTTAATTCTTAAAGCTCGTCATTCCTAAAATACGTGTGAGTAGATAAAGTTGTTCATATGAAAGTTAGATACATGTTATCAAATTAAGCAAAACAACGTGAAATATATCACTATTAATTTTAACACAAAGTATTATATATCAAGAAATAATATAAAAACTGCTGTGGTCCAAGCAAGAACATCCTTTGCTTTAGGAAACAAAAAACTTTGCTATTCTCACACCACAAACAAATCATTCTTCAAATACCACACATAACAGACTGCAGTACTCAAATATAGACCCAGACAAATAGATGTCTCGGTTGCACACTCACTCGATAAGGAACTGCGCAAGGGTACGAGAAGTGAGTCAAAAGAGCCAAATATGAGCGCCAGCGAGCGCGGAGGGCACGCAATCCCCGTCGCGTCGGCTCGGATTCGCCCCTCTCTCAAAACAATCTCGGGCGGGCAGGCAGGCGGGCGACGTGGCAGCGGCGACGTTTTGCGTAATAAAACGCACCCCTGTCCCCCATCCCTCCCCGCGCTCACACGCTGGCGCTCACCCTCACCCCCATAAAAGAAATATATGCGCCCGACTTAATCTTAATAAAGCGAAGCGGCGACGCCGAGGCAGAGGTAGCTCTGTGTGCCGCACTTTCTCCATAAACGTAACTTACCGCCGCCGCGCCGCGCGTAGGCTACGGGCTAACGGCGCCGGTAGCGCTGGAGGTGCAGATGCAGCAAGAGGAGGTCGTGGGGAAGGTGAAGCAGGAGGGAAGCGGGTGAAATAGTTGTGGTGGGAACATAGGTAAAAGAGAGATTGTGCAAGTGGTGACTTGACTCGATTTTAATGGTCACCCCTAGGGTATGCACTCACTCAGAAGGCTTTCGAGTGAGAAGGCTCAGAGTGGTTTTGGTGTGCGTGGTTTCAATGGCTTAGATTTTGAATTTTGAGGCAAAACAGAAATTAATAAAGCCGAAATGAATAAAGAGAAGTAAGAAGAAAATGAAAGGTGAGTGAACAATGTGTGAAGACAAAGATGAAAATTGTTAGATGTCTCTACTATTCATTAAAAATCAATGGAAATAATGAAAGAATTGCCCAAATATTTAAGTAAAAGAAATTTTTATGTTTAATTTATTGAAATTGGCGGACATTTTTATAAGAATCTGACGACTAAAATGGTGCTTATTTTCAGTGTATTGAATAAATCGGTTCTCCCGAAAAAAATCAAACATGAATTCAAAAATGCAAGCAAATAACCGAGGCGATATGATGAGTTAATTTTCTTACAATTTAAGTCATGTTAAGCATTACCGTTTCTATCGTCCTCCAGAAACTACCTTTCAAAATATTATTGTTTTCTCAGATTTGTAAAATATTCGCGAGCACCACAATATAAAAGTCTTTTCGTCTTTCGTTCTACAAAAATAACTAGAACATATACTGAAAACACCGAACATCAGTGTGCACAAATAAAGAACAACCCGGATGATGACTGACATCACTACGTCGTCGACATTTGAAAGACGTTAGTTCCCCCCTCCCACGCAAATATAACCTAGCGTACCAAAAGTAGAGTACAATATTTCGACACAAACAGTGCTTATGCCTCTGACGAGGTGCCTCCCCCCAAGCGGAGAAGAAAGAAATGTGGAAGAATTGGGCGAGGACAGGGCGTCGACAGTTCCCTAACAACGCCGCTGGAAGCGAGGGCGCTCGCAACGCAGGGATTCCATAACGCTAGGGCGGCGGAGGGCGCGGGGCCGGGCGGGAGGGCAATACCTCCGCCGGGATTGGTTCCCCGGGCCCTTACGCCACGCGCTGGCGTGGGGGGGAGAGGAGGGCGCTCCGCTTGGGGCCCGTAGACGCGCGCGTATGATGGGCCGTTGCGGGAAGCAGCTGCTTGGCAACGAGGCGATGCCACTAACCCGCTTGCGGCGCGCTGCGTTGTTACAGGGCAAGTTTTTATAGGGCGCGCCGCCGCCGCCGCCGCCGCCGCCGCCACCGCGCCGGCTAGAAGAAGCGCTTGTTGCGACGTGTGAATTTTTAAGTCCGGTACGTCGTCTCCGTGTACAATAGACCGAAATGTGGCGTCTAAATATTTAATTCAGCCAGTAGAAAAGTACGTTTTCTGTTGTGAGAAGGCGTTTGACTCTGGCAACATAAACGTACGATGAAGAAATTTATGTTTCGTTGCGTCTGTTTGCCAAACAAGCCACTAAAATATATGACTGAGTAAAAAACAAAAATTGCAACCATTATATCTCAAAAAATATAAAATACTTATAATTTTCATTAAACAAAATGATTGATCTTTGATTCCACAGATGCTGTTACGTGTAGCGTGATGGAGCTGAGCTTAAGAACCTGGTCTTCCTCGAACACTTCTGGGCGTAAATATTAACTACAGAACTTCACTTATCTGTGCGCAACAAAAATGACACACCTAAAAATTAGTTTTTAGTTATGTGAAAAAATATTTCAAAAAATACATTATTCTAGTAAAACAATGTGATAAAAAATATTTTACAAGACAGCTGTAAGAGTCTTTAGAATCTAAATTTGATTCTGCTTACGACAAAACAAGCTGACAATTTTTGAAGAATCAATTTTCTTGTCCACAGCCTCTCAGGAGCTCGAGATAAGGAAAGAGAAATTCTGCAAAACACCAAAAAGAAATTCGTGAATATCTTCTTGGTTACACGTATGTACGATGTACCCTACACTAATTAGACATGCTCTTCTTATTACATGTGGTGTTCATAAATAGCAACCAAGCATTTCATATTCTTTGTCATCTTTATATTTCCTGTGAGATATTTTAGCTGTTGCCCATTTATTATTCAAATTTATTCAAATATATACAACAAAACGTGGAATTGTACTCAAGTTTGCGGATCTAGCAAGAATTTCACATGCGCCTTACAGCGTAATATATCCAAAATGTTCCACCAACTTAATTCGAAAGAGCACACACACCCAAAATATGCTTCATATACTCCTAATGAAATCTACATCAATCCTAGTCGAAATTGTCTCTCTAGTGAGAGTCATAAAAATCATAAATAAAAATGTTAAAGAACATTCTCATACAATTTTATTAGTATTTACTTCAATTTTTTGTAGTACAATAATTTGTTTGTATTTATTTCATTTGAGTAGAGAAGTTTTCTTTATGACCGTCGTCGTCGTACCATAATGATGATTTCCAAATTACTGAAGAACTGCAATTTCGTATTAATGACTTTTGCAAATCAATATTTTATTAAATTATACGATCTGCTGTTAATGAGGTATCTAATAATGCGAATTATGTTCTAAAATCTATTTATCAATATTGGTTCATAATGTTACATTATTATCTTCATTACTTCGCTCTTGTAGATTAAAAGGGTAGTTATAATATTTGCTAAACAACAAAACCAATTCTATTTAACAATTACATGTTTTCTCGTATGCTCTTTACATGTTTTCTCGTATGTTTATAGGTTTATTTACATTTAGTGTATTCAATACTTTTCAAAGTACGTTTCAAGGTGCAAAGAATATAAAGAAATATCGATTCCAATCTATATTGAAGTGTACTGTTGAACCTTTTGAAGAGAGAGAGAGAGAGTTTTCGTGGAATTCCCCAGTCTCTCGTCCCTCGCATGATATTCTCGTCCGCAGTGGCAGTCCGCGTCCCTCGCGGTGCAGCAGCATTGGCGCTCGCGTAATGTTATGAAGATAACCTCATTCGAGATCCGAGGGTGCGACCTCTGTCCGGCGCGCGAGGTGCGGGCGACATGACAATTCGGCGCACGCGCGGCGCGGGGGAGCGCGCGTTCTGCTGCACCTGCGACCGCCCCCCGCCTCCCCCGCGCCACGCCCAACACCTCGGTCACGTGCGTAATGGGCCGTATCGCCCCCCACCCTCACCCTGTCGCGACCCAGTTGACGCGCCCCGCACCGCCCTCTGGCCACCACACTGAAGCAGGTTTCTCCTCTACCGTCTCCCCGCCACGCCACGCCACTGCCCTTGGCTGGTTTTTCTTGCGCCGCCTCTTCACTCATCGCTTCGTCCCTTGCCCGCCACGCGATTCTCTACTCATCCTTCCCCATCATCTCACACTTCTGCCTCTTACCTCTTCATTTGGTCCATTTCTTGCTACGCGACTCCCTATTCATCCTCTCCATTACGTCACCCTTCTCTTCTGGTCACACTCTTCACAGACTCATTCTTACCTCATTGCCACGCCCATTTCACGTCCCACCATGCTTATTTCCCCACTACAGGCCCATTCCCCCCACTACCCGTCCATTCCTCCCACTACACGCTCATTCCCCTCACGACACGTCCATTTCTCTCACGACTCTCCCATTCCCACCACTACACGCCCATTCTCCCACTACATGTTCATCGTCCCAGACACCCCGATTCTCCCCACTATATGCTCATTTCCTCCACTAGATGCCCATTCCCCTCACGACACGCCCATTCTGCATCACGCCTCGCCTCTTCCCCGCCATGACATGCCCATTCCGCGCATCGCATCGCCTTTTTCTTGCCACCCTCTTCCATCTGGCCCATTCTGTGATTCGTCCTTCTCACCATTGCCTCCCCCTCCCCGCGACATTCCACGACTCGTCAGCCTGCTAAAAGTAGTTTTTTTGGTAACATATTTTCAGGGACACAATAAAATGATCGATTAAAACTGAACAAAAATGCGGATGAAAAAAAGGAATGTCTTAAAACATAAAGAAACTTGAACACTACCAACGCCGGCGTATTTTTTCAGATTTTTTTTTGTCTGTTCAAGTATTTTCTTGTAATAAGTGATACTTGAACTTAGATATGGCACAGTCACGTTTGGTGTCATTTTCGTATACACCCGGTAATCCTTTCCTTCGCTCTTCACCCCCTTCGTCCTTCGCATTTTCAGGAATTCATCCTCTTGCACACTAGCGTCGTGTCTGACACGAGTATGTGAGTAAGGAAGAGATGGGAACCAGGAGACTTATTTCTGAAGCTGAACTTAGTCCACAATTACACTGGTTTATTATTATTATTATTATTATTATTATTATTATTATTATTATTTTGTTATTTATGGTCGCATTAACTACTCGGACATTATCGACCACTATTGGATGTAACGTTTTGGTACGAGGATGAAACGATATGGCGATGATCGGGGCTGAAAGGACGAACACATAACACCATGCCCTGGGCGGGACTGGAAACCACGACCCCACGGTCCAAGATCACTACGGCACTAGTGCCCTAGCGATCTCGGCCACGGGTCCGACGGATTATTATTATTGTTTTAATGGTTTAGTATCTCAAATCTACTGGAAACTCCCAAAAAGTAAACATTGTTGGAAATGAAGATGGTTACTTTAAAAAAGAATATTTTTCTGGATGTTCACATCCGTTGGAATCAATTAGGCGTGTCTTTTGAAGCTTTCAGCTCATCTGGAGTTTAAGAAAACGAAATATATTACGTTATAAATATAATATGTGTTAAAAACGGTTTATTTCATCAAATGGGGAGAAGTTGTGAAAAATGTCCCAGATTAAAGTTCAAAAAGCGAAGAACATATTAGAATTTGGGGTAGAAGAGAAAGGACTAGGAAGAAAGCCATTATTTTTTATGTATTAAGCTTTCAAAGGATTAAAAGTATTATATCTAGCTCAAATTGAAATGTAACGATTGTCACGTTGTTTCCAATTCCTCACTGCTTCTTAAGTCTTTCAAAAAGAGCAGACTGCAACATTTAAATACTAAATGACGCGATTTATCCTGAAAAATTGAATGGATCTTGTATCAACGTTCAAATTATTGGTCAAGGACAATGACAAAATTATACCGCAAAAATCATTAAAACAATGGATATGAAATTTCGTCGTATGGTGAAGACCGAAAAGAATTATGACGAGAGAGTGTGGTTGGCAAAGTTTCTAATTACTAGTGCGAATCAAAATAAATTTCGAGTCCAATTTTATAAACGTATGAAAGACAGAAGATATTAAAAATATCTGACGAGGGCCGGTCTTTGTCATTTCGGCGTCATTATTTTTTATTCTTAAACAAACAAGCAAATTAAAATACATTCTATAATATATTCTTCTAAACGATTATTTCATTCTACCATTTCATTTGTATCAAATAATATTTGCTGGCGAGGTTCCTTATAAATTACATATCCAATGTTATCTGCAAAAATCTTACAATAATAAACGGCTGATCTGCCTAAGACACGTTTTGAGGAAACGTAAATGTTGATATCGATAACCCTCTTGTCTACCAGAACTTCGAATTCTCTCTCTTTCAATCTTGCATTGCGCTTCTCGCTTTGACCTTTCCCAGAATGCTGATTACCTTCGATTTTCTTAAGAAAACTTCTCGCGCCATCTGTTGGACAGCCTGAGCGCCGAAAGTCGACGGAAGCGAGAGTGATTTGAATATAATTTCCCGGCAAGCAATCATTTAAAAAGTATCTAACTTTTGAAGGGCTTATCGTTTGGCGAAATGATTTTGTCTACTTATGAGTTCCTCTGTTCGTTTACTTCCTTCCGCGTTCATCGACTTTACTGGAAAACTTTATTAGAATCTTATTCGAGCTGGCGGAAATATATCTCCTTTCTTTTAGCAAACAGCAAAACTTACCCTTTGTAAATCTTTAGTAACTCCGAGTTGGGAATACAGGCATTACATTAGCAAGTGAAATGGAACACCTAGAAATCAATACCTAACGAGCCGTTTTCTTAGCGGAATATTTAAAGTCCTATTTTCGTGAGTTGTTATTTAATTACTTTTCTCCCCGAACTGTATCCAATTACTCTTGTCGACTTTCTTAACCCACTAAATTTAACTAAATGGTTTAAAACGACTCGTTTTAAGCGCGAGACTGTTTTCTGTTCACAAGTCCTTAACTGATTTCTAAATACGATTAAAGAGTTTATTTGCAATTGTGAACGAAGTATTATTTCTGGATCGAATCAAACGAATAACTTTACGGCGGATATATTAATCCTATTACAAATTATAATATGGGTTAATAAATATTAAAGATTTACACATTATGTATCTTACGAGTGAAGTGTGATCTGTAAATAACAAATAAATATTTACATTATCCACGATGATAGTGTAAAATAGGAAAAGCTTCAAAGCATTCTTCGGACATAATCCGTAAGAAGCTTTACGCGCGCCCGCTGGAATGTTAACCAACATGCGATGGTTGGGGAGGTGAGGTACGTTACGGTGACGAGCAATAGTAAGTAAACAGGTATCAGAGCAGAGTAAGTAAACAGGAAGATTCTAAGACTAGTGAAAGACAAGTTGTGTATTCGAGTTTCACTGTTCCACTATATAGGTCGTCAATTTCTATTTTCACGATACTACACACGGTTTCTATGTACACAGTCAGCCTCATACACCTTAGTTAACGCTTGCTTCTTTTTGCGAACACACAAGACGATTGAAGCCTTATTTCGAAAATGTTGTGTAGAAAATACAAATTCTTACAAAAGTATTATTTCGAAGCGGTTTAATTGAGCCTTATAAACCCACATTGAGGTTAGAACCCAGTCTACGATTAATTATCAACCTGAATGTTTCTATAACGTAAATACGTAACGTAATTCATGAAAGATTAATTTATACAGTTAAGACTTATTTCAAGTGCTACTCTTTTACTTTTTCCCTACGGAGGAGAGAGACATTTATGTAACGCTGCGCAAAAAAAAACGGCGAATTTTTTAAAGAAAAACTTTATTACATAGCCATGGTAAGGAAAAAGTGGATAAATCAAGTTGTTAAATTTAGAAAAAAATCCTCTACATGTGGTATAGCCAGAATTTATATTTTGTGGGTTCTTGATACCGAGAAATCGAATGACGGCAAAACGTCTATCCGTCTATCCGTCTGTCTGTCTGTCTATCCCTCTGTGAACGACGTTAGCGGCAAAACCGTTCAGCCGATTTTCTTCAAAATTTACATTCTTCAATCTCTTTGGCTGATGTTGCGGCCCCTTAAATTTGAAATCGATAATTTAATTTTGTTTGGGTATTTTACAAGAAGCCCCTGGGACATTTTCTAAATTTTCAAAAATAAAACTCCACCTTTTTTAATTACATTTTGTCATTGGATAGTGTGAAGGAAGTTTAAGAGAATAGAAACCTTAAAAACTCTAATTTTTCAAAAATTGCAAAAGTTCAAAATTTTTTTCGGAGTCTTCCTGTAACTAAAACAATAAAAATATAGAGTTTTCCATTAACGAAATCTGTTCCTTAAAGATGGATTTTGAAATAAGATCATGTACCATTTTTCGAAAATTTGAGAACTTTTTGCTTAATTTCGCTTGAAAATACGGGGGAGAAAATAATACGTGCTGTTTTAGCACCACCACATACTAGTTACTTTCTCGCTACCGCGGTAGAAAGTTATGTAATGTTGCGCAAAAAAAACGACGAATTTTCGGCAGAAAGACTTATTGCAGGATTACGGGACCTTGGCAACGAAAAAGTGGATAAATCCAGATGCTACATTTATTTGAAAAATCCTTTAGCACGTGGTGTAGCCAGAATCCATGTGTTGTGGGTTCTTGATAATGAAAAATTGATTGACGGCAAAACGTCTTCCCGTCCGTCCGTCCCTCTGTTAACAACGCTATCGGCTAAACCCTTCATCCGATCTTCTCCAAAATTGATCTCCCCCAATCGATCTGCTTGGATGTCGTAGCCCCTTGAATTTGAAATCCACATATTTTAATTTTCGTGGGTACTTTACATTAAGCTCCTGGGTCAATTTCAAAATTTTCAAAAAATGGCTCCAATGTGTTTCATTAAACTTTGTTATTGGATAGTTAAGGACGCTTAAAAAGATGGCGCAGGTCTCATGTTGGTTGAAAAGTTTAATTTATCGATAAATGCAAAACTTCAAAATTTTTTCGGCGTCTTCCTACAACTACAATTCCGAAGACAATCACTTTTTTAAATGAAATGTGTTCATGAAAAACAAATCTTCAAATAATTTCATGTTCAATTTTTTGAAAATATGTGTATTTTTTGTGAAATTTGGTGACAAATTTAGTCGCCCACTCGGAATTTACAGCGCATCATGAACGTAATTCTAGGCAGTTGGATGCTTTGTATGTAAAACTTTTTATATTATTTCCTATTTCTTTGTTTGCTCTTCACATTTGAACTTTTGTTATACATTTACAAATTAATCTTTTAGACATAATTTAAAATGTATTTGAAATATATACAACAATTGCTAGCCTATAGGGAATATCAGATTGGAAAGCAACAATGAATCAGCAACAATGTCTCGAAAGTTAATTTCTGTGAAGTATGTCTTATTGTTGGGACATGGTTTACCTGCATAAAAAGCCGTTATAATTTTCAAATTTGTTTTGATATTTGCTTGAAAATATTTAGTTTTGTTCTATTTTAGTATAAATAGTAACAGATAACAACTAGTTATTCACTAGAATTCAGTTTAAATTATTATGTGATAACAATTTTGTAGTACGAATGTAATATAATTTCTTACCATAAAGGCATTTCCATAGTAATTCTTAGGTTGAAAACAAAATCAAATGCTTTTTCAAGGACTGAGCTACTAATTCTAGCTACGTGAGCTATGAATTAGAGAAGGACTTACCTCGTCAAATTTCAGATGAAATGGTTAAAGTGAAACTGCTAAGTTCCTTACCTGTAAAAAAGGAGAAAATAACTCATTAATATGATAGATTTTCAATAAGAAACATCATTTGATAAACTATGTTGCGCTATTTGTATATTCAAAATATAAAAATATTTCTTCCCCAATACTATTTAATAACACCTTAAAAATGACGGCTTTGTTCGATGATGTATTATGTCATCGTCTCAAAACTCCGTAAATTTGCAACTGCTGGAAAGGGGATTACCTGA
This sequence comes from Acheta domesticus, assembly GCA_031308135.1. Classification (NCBI taxonomy): domain Eukaryota; kingdom Metazoa; phylum Arthropoda; class Insecta; order Orthoptera; family Gryllidae; genus Acheta; species Acheta domesticus. The sequence continues at coordinate 56,379,317 of JAHLJT010004567.1, forward strand.
AAGGGATGTATCAAACACATTCAAGGCGAAAGATGTAGAATGTTTCAAATTATGATATAAAGAAATCAGCAGGCCCGCGTGCATGTTTCTCTACACGACACGCTGCAACACATGAAAGTTAAATTCATGTTTTTGATATCCTAGACGAGTTCAATTTAATCGTAAGAGCGTAAGTCTTTTGATCTGTAAAAAACACTTTACAATTTTAGAACGTTTAAACACAACCGTACTTAGACTATATGATTGAGTGCAGCACAAGGCCTCGCTATATTTTGGTATCTGTTTGAAAATTGAAAATAGCATCATTCTGGAACCCAACTATCTATATACCCTGAACTGAAATATATCATGATGGAAATATATCTGTTTGGTAAAACATTCTAATATTGCTTAGATTTTATTTGGAGACCGAAAGACATCTGTTTGTCTTTTGCAGACCGAAAGACATTTGCAGACCGAATACCACTGATTTCGAACATCAAAAAATCGATTTAACTTAAAACAGATTTCAATATTTTCCCATCAGAGGAAAACATCCAAAAATATACTTCTAGAATGTCCCATTTTGTATTGTGACGCCTAACATAACATATCTAACTTGTACCCTTTCGGAGATTCTAAATTATTGTTTTAAGGGCCGGTTTAGAATCAGATCAGATCACGATTTATTAGAGAAACGGGTATTGAATGTTCGCCTTCTGATTTTCTTGTTGCTTTATACGTAAAATTCTACATTTTTGCCCTAAATCTGATTGATACACATCTATGAGGTAATAACCTACCTCGCAATGTAATATTTACATAATTATAACGTCTCATTATCTAATCGAACAAATCCTTCATCTGTCCTTATATTATTCTGTGTAGACGATATATGCTGGGTAAACTATTATTTTTGTATTTTATTATATGATATATTTGTTCACTACTTTGAATTATTTATGAAATGAATTTGCAATAAACATTATCAGTGTTTTTATAATCTGTAATGTGAATTGAAACAAATTCCTTCGATAAATATCGTGCACGTTACATATGGCGCTTGATGTTTAAGGGGGCAAATCTCGGATGCTTCTGAAATGAGGTGTAGGCAGGTTTGGCGCTCACGTACTCGATTGAAGGTTTACGCCCGTAGGTTGTGGTAGAGACGTGGGGATCGTAAAGGTCGAGATCTGTTTGGATGCGAGTTGCCAGCTGCAGTCACGAGGTGCGTCTCCAACTTGGGCTGTGGAACCCGCCCCGCATGGAATAATAGAAGAGCTTTAGACTCACGGGGCGTTTTACTCCGCGCACCACGTGGTCCAACTCCAATTGCTTCAGACGCCTTCGTAAACACAAGGCACACATCTTGCAAAATGATAACACCCATACACTTGGTTTTCTCGGCATTTTACCCTTTGCTATTACCTTAGCATCAGTGTGCATCCGAAATGTATGTGAGCTCTTTCAAAATTTCTCAAGTAACGAGTTGTCTTATTGAGTTGATTGTTAAGTCTTCAAGTCACCTTAATATACATCAGAATGTTTTTCCTTGAACCATCATATGTATTTCACATTATTATATTTATCTGCGATCGATTGTGCTAATTTTCTATCTCATATGCACGAAGTAGTGTGCTTTGTCCAATGACATGTTTACTTTCCCGTATACATACGTATACACGGAGTAATACACGTAGTATGGAGGAAGTTATGTAATGCTGAGGAAAATCGACTTTGAGATTTTAACGGAAATACGTACGCGTTTGGGGGTCCCCCGATACCGAAAAACTGCAATATAATTTATTTTTATATACCGTCTTTTCAAAACGTCTGTCCGTCAGTCTGTTGACACCACTATCGCCTAAAACATGAGAACAATTTCTTCCAAAATGGATATTCTCCGGGCGAACTGGTTCCACACGAGGCGCCGCAATTTTGAAAAACTTTCTTCAAAATTTGGGAGTACTTTACATGAAAATCCCCGGACATTTTCAAATTTTTCTCAAAAACAGCTTCGATTTTTTCTTTAAACTTTTGGACAGGCCGCCCGTGGTCCGTTTGTTACGGTTCTGCTCCAGCATTCACCTGGTATTGACCAGATAAAACATGGAAAACTATTGTCCAGGGAAGATGAAATCTAGAACTCTCCTCCAGGCAGTGGTTGAATGTGTGCTAACTAGTGTCTATAATCTGCCACCATCGGGACTGACATCCTAAGACATTTCCGGTCGCATTCGCTGCAAAGGCAAAGGTAAAATTATCACGTGTGTCAATTCAGCCGGTACCACTAACGCAGCTAGCGAGTACGTGCATCAGTGTGTAATTGCGAGAATTCGACACTTTCCGCCCCGCGCCCCTCCCTCCTCACCATTCACTTCGCGACGGCGCCGTCGGATTTTTCTCCCAACCCAACTCTCGCTGCACCGCCACGTTAACTTTTTGCTCCTCTAATCTATGCGGGCCAGTCTCGCCGCGCACTAAAAGCCGTATTATCTTGGATAAACACCTCGAAATCCCCGCCGCACTAAAGCGACGGCTTAGGGCGCGCGAAAGTTTTTGGACGGCTATTATCCGAGGAGAAAACATGGGCCGCGTTGATCTTGGGAGTGCGACGCCGCCGCGCCCCGCCCCTCCCCGCCCCGCGCCTCGCCACGCAGCGCCGTGTTGGAGGTGGACCGTTGCTTTATCCCCTCCGACTTCCCCCACTCGCTTGCGGGCCGATTTTTGTGAAATTCGCGATGGCTCTGGCGTTCCTCGCCTCCCCAGTGAATGTGATTTTGCGATAATTTCGTTCTCCGCTTGGTCACGAGCTTTGAAATACAAATATGCGCTCAAAACAGATGAATGTCGTTCTGGAGAGCGTTAAGTTAAAAACAGAAGGCCTTTTGTTGTAGCACTAGCGGTAAATTAATAAATCCACTTTTGCGCGAATTGGTTTCTATTAAAATAGTTTATTAATGGTGAATATTATAAAAATAGTAAAACTTATTCAATATAGAATCGAATTCACCTAAAAAATCCTTATTTTTAATGTATTTCTGAATAAATTATCATTTAATGAAGCAAATTATTACGATCAAATAGGAAACATCACTCCTTACCGTTTTGAAAGATTGCTTTGATAGCAAATGCGCATCATCAGAGGTTTTAATATTAGTTTATTTCAGTAAATTGAAGGATAATCATCTTCTGAAGAAACGTTCTAATTATAAATGTTCTTCAAATTTTAGTTAAATGTGCCCTTATCACCTCATTTGAAACAATTCTTTGAAATTACAGTTTTACAGAAACGTGTCAAAAAGTTGTTAGTATAATAAAGAAAAATAAATTTTTTGACAAACAATTTTTAAGGCGCATGAGAAAAGTATTTTATAAATACAGGCACTGCAACATACAAAGTAATTCTTCAGAATTATGCATTTGCCTACGATTAATATCTTTACGACAAAAAGCTTAGAAGAACCACATGGCATCAAAATTAATGTCAGCAACATTTGCCAGCAGTTTCTGGCAAGGCAGTTTTGTTGGTAGCGTGCCACATGTCCCACACTCACTCTGATAGTCTCGTAGAAAAACACAGAGACTTCATCCTAATGAGGAAACATTATCATCGCATCAATTATAATCAAATTTCATTATTTATTTTCTATAAAAACAATATTGGAATAAAATCAACTAGGAGGAGTAAATTAAACATCGTTCATCAATCATTAAACATTCAGCTTTCATTTAAGAGTTTCACGTTTTTTTTAAATTTATAAAATTGAACAGTTATTGTATTGCAAACGATAAAAATAGTTTTTTCTAATATTTCATAATTATTCATGAAGTGTCATGTACTTTTTTTTTTGAGAATTACAACTGTTGCGGCAAATTCAAAGATAAATTAGGAAATACCACGCTAAAAATAAAGTACGCTAACTTAACGCATTTAATTTTATAAGCGAGGATTGGTGAGAAAAATCTGTCTTCTCATAAATGATATCTACTCTTGAGAAATATAATATCCGACCTTTTTCAGTTCGATTTTATACTGAAATTATGAAACTGACAAGAGAGAATAATTGGAGTTATGATCTACTTGATGAACAACGGAAAATGTCAGGTTTCATATGAAACTTAACATACATAAGCTTTTACATGTGAAATAAAAAGGGACACTGTTATATACTTTGCAAAACTAGTAAAGAATTTCCATGAACTTGAGGCCCGTATTATTAATCAATCTCTCTTTGCAATTGGTACGAATCTACAGAAACCAACGTCCCGTAACAGTGTATGCACACGTGAATGCCCGCGATCGTTTGTAACGCCCACTTAATTCAGCTGCAGCAGTACTCACCAAATGTCGCTGTCCGTTGGCCTCTCTCTTGAGGTAATTTAAGTAAGAACACTTTAAGATCAAAGACAAGCAAATGTGTTGGTCATGAAATTATATATCCAGAATCAATTGGCAAATGCTACCTTCTCCGCTTTCGCGGATATCTTGTTCCCTACTATAGAATCACCGATTCATTTGCTGAAGAACCTTTCCCAAGGTTTCGTCAAATTACAATATCCTGAAGTCGCTAATAAATGGGTTTTAAAACCAAAATTTCAGATTAATAAGCCCGGCCTACACTCAAGTATTCATTCTCTTTCAATTCGATCCAATCTCTTCCACAAACTTGCGACCATGGTAACAGAAGGTGTATCCCACACGTCTATCTATTACCAAGAGTTCTTACAACTCGTAGAAATATTTATATTCTCATACAGTAACAGCAATAATTATTTCTCTAAATGATACGCTTATGATTAAAAACGATGAGTAATAGAAGAGTGTCCTAGAGAGTAAGAGTTATTAAGAGTGTCTACAGATTGTCACATTCTTTCAAAATTTTATTTATTATTTTATTATTATTCATTTATTAAAAATTCATTTAAGCAACATAATATAAATTATATTATCTACGTAGTGCATCACACAAAAAGTTTTCCCATATATGTAAATCGTTTTCATCATATTCCGCAGTATTCTATTAAGTATTTCTCCAGTTGTTAATGCATTAAAGACTTTATCAATACTCCTTCCTCTCTCTTCTCTTAACAATTTTGAGTTTCCTCTTCCAACATTCCATATCACTGGCGTCGGTACTTTTATCACACCACCATTTCGATTTTTCCTTTCTACATTTTCATGACAAATACCACATATTTACTTCCGTTTGCTTTGTGAATATCGTACTTTTTTGCCTTGAGGGGCTTGAACTGAACTCCTACGTCTGTGCGGCGCTTCCCTCGCACCTTACGGCTGGCGCCAGGAGGCAGAGGCGGAGACGGAAGTGGGCGCAGGAGAGCGGACAGGCACAGAGGCAGGACCAGGGGCAGGAGCAAGGGCAGGAGCAGGGGCGGGTGAGGGGGCAGGTGCGGGGGGGACTAGAGACAATTGCGGGGTCATGTGCGGGGACCGGAGCGCGGGCAAGAGCAGGGGCAGGAGCAGGGACAGAAGCGTGGGCAGAAGTGAGAGCAGGAGGGGGCTCAGAAGCAGGTACAGGAGCGGGGGCAGGATTGGAGGCAGGAGCGGTGGCAAGAGAAGGGGGTAGGGGCGGGGCAGGGACGGGAAAGGGGCGGGGCAGGGGCGGGGCAGGGGCGGGGCAGGGGCGGGGCAGGGACGATGGCGGGGGCAGGAGCAGGGGCAGGGGCAGAGGCAGGAGCAAGGTCAAGCAGGCACAGGGGCGGGGCAAAATTGGAAGCAGGAGCGGGGCAAGAGCGGGGAGATGGGTCGGGGGCAGAAGCAGGGGGAGGTACGGGGCTGGAAAGGGGTCAGGAGCAGGAGCAGGGGAACGAGCAGGCGCAGGTACGAGAGCAGGAAGCAGGAAGCAGGTCAGGAGCTGAAGCAGGGGCAGGATCGGAGGAAAGAGCGGGAGCAGAATTGTAAGCAGGAGCGGGGAAAGGAGCGGGGGAAGGAGCGGTGGCAGGTGCGGGGGCTGGTGCGGGAACAGCAGCGGGAGCGGGCCAGGCGGCAGCCGCAGGACGTGATAAGGGAGCCGGGCGCAGGATTAGCAGATGACGGGCTTGGTCGCGACCGCAAGCGGTAGGGTCGGAGGCGGGGGCCGCGCGGCGCGGCGCGGCGTGGCGTGGCGTGGCGTGGCGTGGCGGCCAGGGCGGGGGCGGCTGTGGGCTTCACTCGGTTGCAGAAGGTGATGGGGGAGGGAGAGGCGAGACGGGAGCGGGGATCGTGTGGCGGATCAGGCACCGCTTGCGGTTGCGCACATCCTGTTTGGTGCTCGGGCGGGAGGAGGGTGGTCAACGGTGCGAACGAAAAGAAAACCTGAATCCGGGCTGTCTATAGGACAGGCACCACCACCCGGAAGAGAGGGAAAAAGTTGGAGTGCACATTTTTAGCTGAAAAACATAGTTATCGAAGCTAGAATAGAGCATAAACTACAAATGTGGTCGAACAACGAACCATCATAAATGTTTTAGTGAGTTTATGCATGCGTCTCACCAATAGCAGCATCAGCTCTGGACGTACGAATTGAAAGGATGAATGCAGGAGTGTCGACTGAGGGCGACGTAACATGCTACACGCGTGCGTTTGGATCCCAAAGACAGACACGAGAATCTGAATTGCTTTAAGTTCTTACTTTTCGAAAGGCATAGTCTGTGGAGTATTAATGATCGGAGGAAAGTCGTCTGTACTATTTGGCATGTGCAGGATATTAAATGTATTTTCTCGCAATATTGGAGTATCGAAATTTTTATTCTTTGTATTTGTAGTGTTGCTAGTATGATTGTTTATTTAAAATAGTTACTTTCGTTCAGTATTTTTCATAAACGTGTTAGGTTTGCAAACACATTTTACCTTGCTGAAATGGCATTACGCGCATATAAGCAAATATTCAATTAATAATACCATTGTGTACTTTTATTGACTCCTACGTAAAATTTAAAAAATTATAATAATTATTATATTTCATTGGAACTGTAGATTTCGAAATACTGGCGTTTTTTTACTTTCTCTCTATGAAGGAGAGTGATGTACCCAGAATTCATGTTTTGTTAGTTCTTGATGCCAAAAAACAGGCGGCGAATCATCTGTTCGTTTATCGGTCCGTCTGTGAACAATACCAGCAGTTAAACTGTTCAAACGATTTTATTCGAAATTGATATTCCTCAATTGATCTGGCTGATGTCGTTGTCCATTGAATTTGAAACCGATATTTTAATTTTGGAAGGTACTTTACATGAAGAGTCTGGGTGATTTTCAAAATGTTCAAAAAAGTGGCTTCAACGTTTTTGATTAAAGTTTGTGGTTGATTAGTGTGCAAGATGTTTAAGAGAATGGTGCAGATATCGTGTTCGTTGAAAAAATTGATTTTTCGAAAATTGCAACAGTTAAAAATTTGTTCGCTGTTTTCCTACAACTAAAATATTAAAGATATAGATTGTTTCCCTCAATGAAATTTGTTCCTTAAAGGTATATTTTGAAATAAGGTCATGTACAATTCTTTGAAAATTTGGGTACTTTTCGCGAAATTTTGCGTGAAAATACGGGCGATAAAGTACGTGATATTTTAGCACCGCTAGTTTCCTTTTTTATCCTTGACTGATTGAATGCCTTCATATCTTGATCATAAGTACATAGGAATAAGGTGAAAATTAAAATTAACCCTCATTCTAAATCAACATGGGTCATCAAGATTTTGTGACATCAAGGAATTGAGGAAGTTATTAATATTATTTCAATGCAAAAAAAATCACTATTTCTGACTACATGAACTTTGATAAACGTTTTATTATACTTAGGAAGTATTTCCTGCTATGTAAAATGTATGGAATAGTCTTATGCATGTGTGTGTGTTAAAGTTATTCATTTATGAACAGTGTAATCATTAAGTTCTATTTGAGATTCCTCTTCAGTATCTACGAGTATTCAAATACACGGCATTGGGATTCTTGAAATTAATTGTGCATATAAGACATATTTGTATTAGAAACATTCAATGTTAGCACGATACAACACCTAGTATTGCATCAGAAGGACCAACAATATCACAACATTTACTACTACATTTACATTAAGCGCTATTTACGACTTGTAATAAAATTTTAAAATTTACGATTTTGGATTCTTCATTTCCGTGAGTGTTTCTTTATTAGATAAGTATTTGCTTCTAACATAAAAAGTTGACTCTACGTCATAACTGCGCACTAAGAAAAACAATGTTTTCAAGAATTTTTTAAAAAATTTATTACTTAATTTAATTTTTTCTTACGTAGAAAAATGTCTGATTCTTTTAGTAGTTTTTCAATTTTTAGTCCACGTTAGGAAGTAACTTTATGGAAACAACACTTTAAACTTTAGAACAGCTATTTCTTTGAAAATTATTGAATCGTAGGAGGAGAAAACTACATACGATCAAAAGACATCCATTGAATGGCTATCTTTTTCCTACGTGTGTGGAGAGACGCGTCCTTCCGCCCTGAGAGCGTCCGGCGCGGGCGCCGCTGCGTGGCGCGCGCTGCAAGGTCGACGACAACCAGCTTGTCGCCGCTTAGCGCCCGCCCGCCGGCGCAGGCAGGCCTCGCGAGCAGTGTAAAGCCGTGCTGTCGCGCCCGCCGGCCCGTACCGCCGCCCCCGCCCTCCCGGTCCTCGACGCACTAAGCGTCCTCACCACTCGTGCGGCTCCTCGGGTCCTCGCCCTCCCTCCTTGCGCGGTTACCCCCGTTCTAACATCATCGCCCCTCCCCCTTTCGTTTTCGGACTCGAAACCTACCCCTGGCCACAGCGCGGCCTCCAGCGCCCCTCGCGCTCTCCGGCCCGGCGCCTTACGCCAGGCGGCGCGGGGGGGGGGGGGGTGGCCTGGCGCGGCGCGGCGCCGCGCGCTGTTTGGAATTCCATTACGGGGATCGCGCCCCTCCGGGTCCTCCATGGGTAATGGCTCGAGTGGCCGGCCGCTCCGTTGGCGAGTGGGCTCCAGCGAAGGCGGGGTCGGGGCTGGAAGCCGCATGGGTTGGGGCCGAACGGCGTTGCGGCGAGATGGTGGAGGCAGCGACTCTGGGTGGGAGGTATAGATCGGGGCAGGCGGGAGGATGGCGGGATTACTGAGCAACGGTGACAGCAGGATCGGTGGGGTTGTTGGAGCTGGGAGGTGGCGGGGAGGATAGAAGGCGGGAATGTGGAGCAGCTGGAGGGTGGGACAGGGCAGAAAGCTTCGGAACGGGTTGTGGGGCGGCGGCCCAAGAGGGGCGTTGGGGTGGTAGGCGAGGATTGAGGGGGCTGAACGTCGGTGGCTGGCGGGGTGGCGGAGAGGGCTTCTCGTTCCCACCCCCGCCGCCGCCGCCACCGCCACCGCCGTTGATCCTATTAAGGCTTTGTCCCGCGGCGCCAAGGGAGCGCCAGGGGCAGGGGAGGGTCGCCGGGGAGATGGGCGGCGGCCGGCCGGACATAATCACCCGGCGTGCGAGCGCTGCTGTCTCCGAGCTTGACGGAGCGGGGAGGACCACGCACTGGGGAGGAGGTTGGCCCTTTGGGGTCAGAAGAGCCGGGATGCACTGCAAATGTGACGCAAATAACAAAAAAATATACAGAGTACACGTTCCCATTCTGGCAATGTGTTATGCGCAAACACATTTTATCGGGAATTGGGATTATATCAGTGTACACGCATTGACATTGTTAACTTATAAAGTGCAGTTTGCGATTATATTTGGCTCCAGCCCACTGGGCCGCTGATTATAATTTCTTGAATCTTAACTCCGCCATTGTTCCATTACTTGGCAAACAGATCGCAGCCCTTACCTCCAGAAGTGACGTCAAATTTCATGGAATCTTAGACACGCCACAAAGTCTACAAATTAATCGCGTCCATTTCACAAGTGATTGTTTAATTTTGGAAGATAGCCGTTTCTGTAAAATAACTGTTTTTTTTAAACTTGTTTACTTGTTCTACACAGTAACCAATGACATTACTCTTACTTTGAAAAATATTGAATCGGTTTGCTGTTAAGGAAAAAATTTCATTAAAAATAATAATAAGAAAATTGAAACCGATATCTCTTTTCAGTAACTAAAAATCTCATCTTGCTGCACAAGAAAATAAGACCGCGAAGGAAAAATAAAATATACTACTGAACCAATGAGCATATGCGGGACCCACCACATGGGCGTAGTGAGTACGCCACTGGCCGATTGCTTCCAAAGGTGACCTCGACCGAATGAGCCCACGCGCGCCCACCACACGCGCCTCCGTATGTGCTGATCATAGCATTTCCCTATGAGAAGTAGTCATCAGTGCTTCCGAAGAGTTTTACAGGCGAACTCTACCTTATCTATTAGTGGCAATAATAATTACGTGCTCATTATGGAAAGATAAGATGTAAACTGCGCTAAACTTTAAAACGCGCCCAATTTAAATTGTTTTTACTTAGAATACAGGTAAATGATTTAAAATTACTAATCAAGTGGTATTTAAATGTAAGATATCCTTCCATGGAATAAACGCTCTTAATATGGACCAACAAAAACTGGAGAACCCGAATGAAACCTCTCGTGATCCTGTCTTAACTTCCAAAAACCTATTTCCATTGGTTTAACTTCATTTACTTCTCACTGTCAGGAATGCAGAATGAGCCACCTCACCACTGTTGCATGCGCGACCAACACTATTATTGGATGCAAGTTAGAAAGAAACACCTAGTTCATACTCGCCCTGCCGCTCGCTGTCCACCGCGCAGTTCGTCCCGATTTAAGTCCCGCCGTGAACAGATGCGGCGTGGCCCGCGCTGAGCTGCTGGAATGAATCGCGGCCGCCCCAAACGAAGGGTCGCCTCGCCCCGTGCACCAACGACTCATTAAACCGCGCGCGGAGGCCATTAAGGGAGGATGTGGGGCGATTGTCTAGTGAGCCCCGCTGCTCTTTCCGAGCCGTATTGTGCGCGTCAATTTGTGGACTTGGAGTGTTTAGGAGGGACAGATTAAATTTAAGCGAATTGATGTACATCGGACAGATAAATGGAAACAATTATGGAGAGCCCTGTCCGTAACCTACAACTTAATACATGGAATGTTTGATTACTAGTTACCTTGAATTCTAATTTGGGTAATTAAATTTTCTTTTGCAGTTTTCTGAGAGGAGAAAACGATGTTTTTGTCGTCTAAAACATCCTCTGTACAGCTTTATAACTTTAATTTTATTACGGTTTTGAAATTCTCAACATAGTAACGACACGTTCCCATAGGGATTGAGCCGCAGGTGTATGAGTGACTGTAATACACATTTCGTGTTTCTCAGTGAATGCCCCATATAATAATAAATAATTAATAGTAAATCTAAAAATATAAAAATATGAATTCGAAATCTATTATTATCTACACCTTTATGGGCTACGGCGCATAAATGGGGCTATATTTATACAATACATGACATACAGTGCCATAAAATTACTGAAAACAAAACCGATTCTTTGGTTTGCAATAGCACTATTTTTAATGGTTTGTTTTTAAATCCTTTTTTATCCTCTACTGTTGTTACTTAGAGACATCTATTGAGCATTTCGAGTTCTCTTAATTTAGGTTTGAGAATGGCGTTTTCTACAACGGAAGAAATTATCATATCGACAAAATTTTCAAAGTCACGAACTTGTCGAAAATAGTTTTCAATTTATTTTTACTATTACGGGTAATATTTTGGCTGGTATTCAGATCCGCAAGAGAGACAAGAAGTTGCTTTAATTTACTTGACTCTTTTTCTGTTGTAATTAGCAGCTCATCGATTTGTTTATTTATTCCCTCTACAGTTTCGATTGATGGAGATGATACTTCGCTATGGGACATAATCCGACACCCCCCAGGTCATTTCGGCTGATCTAGAGAAATCTGCTCATCAGAAGTGTTCTAATTTAAAAACCCGACCACTTTAAAATGACCTCAGTATTAAAGATTTCTTCCGTCACAGTCAATATATTTTCAACTCATGAACAGAAAAGACTGCGTGTTAGACAAGGACTGAAAACAAAATAGCTACTCCTACTTGAAGGTTTTAAGTGTTAATAACTTATTAACTCATTATACTTAAGGTTTCTATATTTAATGATCGCATGTGGCATATTAAAAACACAAAGGCATATTTACTGCACTTATTGTTTACAGCGCACAGGAACCACTAATCTCGCAACACGCTTCCGACGCTTCGTAATGAATTACACTAGTTGACAAGGTTTTCCTGCATAAGAAATCTGATTAGTGAATCTAGTGGGTTTTTTCACACTGAATTCAGATATGTATTCAGAAATATTCCATCAGGCAGTTTTTTGTGACAGCTAGTTTTTAAAGTCTGATTTTAACATCCTCTTTCACATGTCATTGGAACCTTTACCTTATACAAAGAGATTTTATTCAAGCAGTATTTAAGGAAATTATATGTAACATCACGCTGAGACACCAACAGGCAATACTGATCAGATTTATTCATGTTTTGACACGCTCAGACCAGTTAATCTGACACTGTGATGTGTCAGAATTGAGATATCTATGAGCTTGTTTGCACGAATATCACTGGTGATATATTTCCTTCCTAAGTGTACTGAGTAATCTATGCTTTAGTATTTTTCATTTTCATTATGCTAAGAACGTGTGTAAATCATGCAGATAATTTCTGCTGTATTTGTGGAGAGTTGACTTGAAAGACTCAGAGGCTAAATGTAACCCCACTTGCGACAAAATGTGTTAACAAGATTACTTTGGCTGTCAAGTTGGTGATTTTGAAAAGAGCTGGGATCCAAATATATGTTTTGTGTTTTAAGACTGCTGTCTGAAAAACAATAGTCACACATTATATACCATTTGCAATTCCTATGATTTGGATAGAATTGATGGATCATCTAAGTGATTGTTATTTCTGTTTAACAAATATTAGAGTCTCGTAAAGGAGTCCTTAACCAGAGAAATAAGTCACATATTCATTTATTGAATCCTAAAAAATATATTTACCTCCATTGCACATTAAATTAAAATGAATGCAAAATTCCGGAAAAGCTACGGATAAACTTTCTGATGGATTCTTATACTTGTATCGAAATTTCTCCCAGTAATAGATGTAAAATTGAAAGAAGGGATTTTTCTATAACCACAAAGGCGGTCATTAAAGGTTGATGAATATTCTGAGGAACTGTTAAATTCACTGGAAAAAGCTGTCTGACACTCTTTCAAAAAATTTATATTATAATTTCTTTGGAAACCATAAAACAGAAAACTATCGCACACAGTGGCTGATCTTCTGGATTCTTATAAATCTATGGGATGTATCATGTCTTTGAAAAATCGCTTCTTAAACTGATTTAAGACTTCCTCCTGTAAAATCTAGCGCCTGTCAGCGATGACCTTAGTGAGCGTTATCATCAGTCAATTTCTACAGTGGAAAACCAGTACTAAGGCATGTGTAGTTCTAATATGTGGGCTGATTACTGCCAGAACGAGAAGAGAGATATTCCAGATTCGGAATATGCCCGAAAATTTTACCATCATTACCATATGTCAAATCATTACCATTTTCTATGTACAGAATGAGTAGTCAGAATGAAAGTCAGGACGAGTAGTATACCATTTAGAGTTGGGTAGCTAGTTAGTGATTTTATTAAAAATTATAAATAGTTCAAATGCATATCACAACTCCTGCCTGATGAGGATAAACTGAAATGATATTTGAATTCAGTATGAAAAATACTTAAAGAATCTGTTATTTTCATTCTTATGGAAGAAAAAAAAATTATTTTTGTAGACTAGTGTTATTTTGTTAACTATCAATAGGGCGGTTGTTTCATAACCATTCCTGCCTCTTTGTGTATGGAACTAAAAATTACGACCACCACGTTGTAACTATACCGAACATAGTATTTGCTATTAGGTATTAGATAGCTCCATAACAGACTCACAGAATGACCACCATAAGGTCTCACATATCCCAAATGTTCACGACCGAAGAGCACTCAGTAGCACAGAAATCACTTGGATAAGCATTACGGACTACTTCAGACCGCGAAGTACGCCCTGAAATCAAATCCAGATAACAGAGGCCAAATTTCCCTGAAATAAAAAATTCCTAGGATCTCTGACACATGCATCCACTTGCTCTGGCTGCAAACCTGGCAATCCACTGCTTGCTACCGACACTACCTCCATAGTCATGCTCATTACTCACAGTACAATATTACATAGTCATTATCATCATTACATTTTCCCGATAGAAACCCAACGTCTGCCGCGTTCAGATTCTGGCTTCCAAAAGGCTACCGTTATTTGCTAATACCCCTTGTTTTCTTCAACTCCTTCAACCCGTTACTCTCTTACATTTCTTTCTCTTCTCTTACCACATTTTTCTTCGTCTTCCTTGCCCTAGTCTCCCTTTCATCGTTCTTCAAATAAATCTTCCCTTGAATTAATTGTCCCTCGTTTCATTTCTCGTCTTCCTCGCTTCCCCTTCGCCATCTCTGTTTCTTTAGTCACTCGCTTTCTCGACCGTCTCGACTACCCCACCCGCTACTTCCGCTTACAACGGTGTTCTTTCTGTCACGAACTCTCAACGCCAGCACTCGCCATCGCAGCCGCGCCGGCGCCGGCGCCCCACCGTGCCTTTGGCTAGGACCGCAGCTGCCGCCATCGTTTTTGCAGCTCGTGCCACTGCACGAGGAACATTGGAGCTGATAAGAGAAGGCGCTCTTTGAGAGATTACTTCTGGCGCCGCATCTGCCGGCTTTTTGAGCGGACTCTCGCAGCGGCAGTCGGCCGAGGCGGCGCGGCGGCGGCAGGGAGAGAGAGAGAGAGCAGTGGCGAATTCGGGGACAGTACACGATCTCAGGAGGCGGCGGCGAATGATGGTGAGGGCGATGGCACGGTTGCGGTCAGGCCCTGGCGTGAGCGGCGGTGTGGGCGGCGGCGTGGGCGAAGGTGAGAAGGCGGCTTGGAGGCCTGTATGGGCGGCGGCGAGGGCGGCGGCGAGGGCGGCGGCGAGGGCGGCGGCGAGGGCGGCGGCGAGGGCGGCGGCGAGGGCGGCGGCGAGGGCGGCGGCGAGGGCGGCGGCGAGGGCGGCGGCGAGGGCGGCGGCGAGGGCGGCGGCGAGGGCGGCGGCGAGGGCGGCGGCGAGGGCGGCGGCGAGGGCGGCGGCGAGGGCGGCGGCGAGGGCGGCGGCGAGGGCGGCGGCGAGGGCGGCGGCGAGGGCGGCGGCGAGGGCGGCGGCGAGGGCGGCGGCGAGGGCGGCGGCGAGGGCGGCGGCGAGGGCGGCGGCGAGGGCGGCGGCGAGGGCGGCGGCGAGGGCGGCGGCGAGGGCGGCGGCGAGGGCGGCGGCGAGGGCGGCGGCGAGGGCGGCGGCGAGGGCGGAGGCAGGGGCGGCGGCGAAGACGGCGGCGGCGAGGGCGGCGGCGAGGGTGGCGGCGAGGGCGGCGGCGAGGGCGGCGGCGAGGGCGGCAGCGAGGGCGGCGGCGAGGGCGGCGGCGAGGGCGGCGAGGGCGGCGGCGAGGGCGGCGGCAGGGGCGGCGGCGAAGACGGCGGCGGCGAAGGCGGCGACGAGGGCGACGGCGAGGGCGGCGGCGTGGGCAGCGGCGTAGGTGGCGGCGAGGGCGGCGGCGAGGGCGGCGGCGAGGGCGGCGGCATGGACGGCGGCGACACCGGCAGTGGGAGCGGCGTTCGCTGTGAAGGCAATGCTCGTGGTGGATAGAGATGGCAATAGAATTGTGCTCTCGGGGGCGCTGTAATCCATTACAACTTTGAAGCCTTCTCAAGATGCCATAGGAACAGAAGTAATTCCACAAACCTTATCCGAAGATATCAATAATGAAAACATCGACGTTTTATAAAATTAATAACATCAAAGCAAATAATAACGAACTTCAGAAGACTTCCTCTTCGTGAATAATCCGGACGAAATATTCAAAGCGTGATGTCGTGAACACTATAAATTGTTATATGATGATAATGAAGAAGATAGTCTGAACCAGTTAGAGAATCAGTTAAAATATTGAGTCAATTATGATAATTGAACATTTGAGAGAAATAATGATTCATCTATCTTCTTACTTCCCACTCTCCTCAAATGGAGTACTTCTTCATCTGACCTCTCACCTTCAACCTATTCAGTAAGGGAGGCCCTACCGGTAGCTAGGCTACCACTGACATAGCTCTCAGACTCATGGGGTTATTCAAGCTCCACCACCAACTGCAAGGTCGTGTACTCCCTAGGTGGAGTTGTTGTTGTTATTATTATTATTGTTATTATTTATTATTGTTGTAATTATTATTATTGTAATTTTTATTGTTAATATTATGTTGTGCGTTTCAACTGTGTGGTTGAAAGACGTTTTTGTCAAGTTTTCTATCAGACACCTACACTACTAATTTAGGTAAGAATAACAGAATTTTATGGAATAGGTGATATGAATGATGAAGCATATAACAATATTTGTGAAGGTCTTAATTCCTGTCCTGCTCCATTGCTGATCCTCTGTAGCCATTGTAATTGACAGCAGATCATTTTAGGTAATTGTGAGAAATGCTAGAGTTATAAGGATTAATTGTGGAAAGAATAACATTTATAATAAAGCGTAATTTACTACAGTGTAATAGATAATTAATTACTGTGTAGTAAAATTAGAACCAATTAAATTGTTTCTTAAAAAACTGAAGTGAAATTATTCGTAAAACGTATGTCCCATTGGAAGAAAACATTTCTAAAATATTGTTTTCCAGTTTTGGGTTAACGCCTTCTAGCCCTGGATTTCTTAGTGTTCCATATCAATATTAGGTGTTAACTGAGTTACATATCACCATCTTCCTTAAAAAATGTTAATATTTTGTAGCTCTATTATTATAAATATCACAATACTGTGATATCGTTAGATAAGGAGTGGGAAGGGAATAATATAAAAAACAGACGTTGAAGAATAAGTAGTTGCTGGCAAATTCACAAACCTCAACACTTAACACCTGCTTGCATTAAGCTTTTCAATTGGATTAAGTCTAGAATGTATGTATGTCGTAAACTAACTAAAGCATAACACAACTTACTCAAAAGTATGCACGTTATCTTGTATCTACATGAGATGTAGTTCTCAGCACAAAAAAATAACATGTATAAATCCTTTTCTCCTGAAAGCGGAGAACAAACACTACGTAACGAAGAAACCCCCCAATTCGAATAAACATTTCCGAGAACGCGTCTCCCAGGCATGAACAAATTCGGGAAACGTGCGAGGCCGAGACGGCGAGACGCCACCAGATTGCACTGTAGAAGCGCGGGGCTCCGGCTGCGGCGGCGGCTGCCACACCGGCGCGTTGGAAAAATTCGCGAGGGAGGAGAAAGGAAGGCGGAGCACATCTGGCAGCGACGCGCGGGGCAAAAACGGCGCACGGCGCGTCAAGCGAATTTAGCGCAGCAGCCGTGACGAGGGGGCAGCGACGGCGGAGGAGGCGGGGCGAGGCGCGGAGCGGGCCGATGGACGGAGTGCGGGGCAGGGGGCGGGACGGGGCGCGGAGCGCGGGACTGGGCGAGGGGCTGGGTGCGGGGAAGGGGTGCGGAGCGGGGTGCGGGGCAGGGTGCGGGGAGGGGTGCGGGGCGGGACGCGGGGCGGGACGCGGGGCGGGACGCGGGGCGGGACGCGAGCGGAGGTGGGCGGAGGGGCGAGGGCAGGAGGTGCAACAGCAGGAAGGAGAGCGGGCGGAGCAGGGGCGGCATGGAAGAGTTGCGCGACGGTTGCTGGGAGTGGGTGAGGGCAGGGACATATCAGACCAAAGCGGTTGGGGCGAAACTAGGAGATGGGCCGAGGTGGGTGGAGTTGGGCGGGAGGAGCCAGAACTCAGAGGGATTCAACGGTGCCGAGTGGAGCGAGGGCAAAGTGGGAGGAGCTGGGCGAGGCTGAATGAAATTGGGAGGAGTGGCACGTGGCTCGGGGGGCCGCGGGGGGGGGGGGTAGGTGGGACGGGCAGGGCGAGATTTTTTCTTGCTTCTCTGGCGCGCGCATCGCGGGCCGCTCCGACACCTGATTGGGACGGGCGTGCGGCTGCGACGCTCCGCAAAAAAGTTGTAATTGTGTTAGAGACGCGGTTTGATCACGGTCCACTCCAGTTAGCGTCCAACCGCTCTCCCAGCAGCAAAGCTAGATAATTTTTTTAAATTCTAGTTTCTCGTCGAAGTGCAGTTTTTATCGCTTTTATAATTATTGGTCACTAATTTATTTTTATTTTTCATTCTTGATTTATTTATTAATCTGTATCAAAAACATTTACAACAGAAACAAATATTTCACATTTTCAATTGTTTTGGTTATCCAATGATTTATTAATCAGTAACTTACGTTTGGAGATATTGAACATTGTATTTTTTCATAATTTTGTTTTCAGGAAAATCACTGTGGGAAACTTTATTTTAGAACTATTTGTTTCGTAACATCGTTAAATACATGTCGATATAACCCATTCGAAGAACTAATTTAAAGTAATTAAGGGTTCACACAATCCATTTTTAATATGAGATATTCGATGAAATTCCGATTGGAAACAATACTATGTGATGTGTTTTTTCAATATTCTAAAGGTTTCTCTCTCCAGTATTTGCATTCACTGCAGACATAGGATAAAATATAAAATATGTCCAATTCCAGTTTCAGGAACTTTGTCAGATGAGTGTTTCTTAGAAAGATTGCACAAACCTATTTTTTAAGAACAATAGAAATCGTCCAATTTAATAATAGCACTTATTTTTAATATTATCATTACAGTCATTATTTGATTTTATTTATAAAAATTACCAAAGATGTCAAGTGCCCGCCGTAATACATATATAAATTTCTTTCCACTATTCTCATTTTTATTGTTTTGTGTCGTAACACGGTATCCCAAAAAACATTGACCAAACATAGACATACATTTTTTATTCTGCCTTGTACTATCTATGAAACCGTCCACATTTTATCTACGTGATCATTAATTAAATACCTTAAGGAAAAACTCACCAATCAGTTGCTGTACAGAAACAGAGATAATAAGATATTTCTGACGCTAAATATTGTTTTAACTTCTTCCTCGTGTGTTTAAAAAAAACTATTACTGCTATTGTATTACTGAATAAGGACTGTCGATGTAGAAGCTCAATGCGTGGATTACAAAAGAAAGATCTGTAATAAAATATAGTGCTGTGTGTATACAACATATTTTCATTTTCAAATGAATTTATGTTCATTTTTTTCATCATATGTTCCAGAATTTTATCAAAGCTATGTTATGGCATGCGTTTTACTCACTACACTTTCCCTTGCTTATCCACATCTTTGCACGTCGAATAACATTCATAGAATATCATTAACAGGTATTTATTCTATTCTGTGAGATGATGTTTTGAAAGATTAAAATTCTTTACAAAACAGGGAAAGCATATATAACTGACAAAAAGTAACAAACTTTGTCACTTACAATGCCTCTCAATTATGAAATTATTCTTTCTGCCTCTCTAAATTTTAGTGAATAGATGAAAGAGCAGACCCGATTGTCTAAAACTATTTTCTTAAATGGGATTCTTTAAATCAAATCAGCAACAAAAAACGTATGTCAATAAAGGGAAGCCTTGGTAGTTACACAAAGCAATACTTATTCCTCTGCCCTCCTGCAGAGGACAAAATTTCTGACCTTTCATCTTCAACGTCGTTCAGTCGACATATTTTAGACGCGCACCGCATTGTGAAGGGTCGTTTTGTGGATGCCTTGAGCCGGCGACACTGCACTCGCGTATTTTTATTGAAATTCCAAGACAGAGTGGGGGTCGACTAGCAGGATACGGACGGACCCCTCCCGAGGTTTCGTAGAATCTGTATCTCTTCCCGAAAGAGAACAAGATTTTCGATCCACTGCTTGGTTCAAAACGTTTTCCTCAGCTGCATATTAGTATTGTCTCAATAATTTATGCACATCAAAAAATGTTACCCGTAATATTTGCAAAACATTTCCCACTGTAAAATACAATGTCTCTCTGTGCCGTTGAAAATGCAATTGAAATTTCCCGACGTGAACAATTTACAGAGGATCCTCAGAATAAATGTTACCAACTTCTATTTGGCAGAGATTTGGCATTTGGAAGAGTTTAAAATGATCGCTTTTCCTAATAAGCACGCGTGGGAATTAGCTTATAGCGTATTTATATATACTGTATGTTATACTTGTGACATTTACCTCTAAATGACAACCATACACAGATATTCGGCAGGAATACAAAATATCCTTAACTGCGTCAAAACATCTGTGCATGACTAGTCTAAAAATCAGATAAAAATAGTTTCATGTGTAACTCCGGTATTTGAAATTTCTCACTACATGTCTATTGGTAAAAAAATATTATTTTTGATCCCTCAACGTGCCTTAGAAGAACGTTACATTTATTCGGAACCACCTATAAATTGATGATCAATACGAAACTGGGACATTAACCCCTTTATTTGTTGTAATATACATATATAGAGAGAGAACACACTAATTAATGTGTTTCAAAAACACTATTATTTTAGTTGTACATAACATGTAATAAATGCATGTCCCAGGATTTGCACGTTATCTCTATGTAGGTACTATTTCGTCTAGAAGATTGTGCACAATAATTTTCGAACAGCATGTCAAAATTAATTTAAAATAGTATTGTCATTAAAGGACACATTTGTTAAGTTCATTCCGCACTACTCTAACCTCCAAATTGGTTCGAAATTTCCAAACGTAATTGGACGACCGTGCCGCATGTTTGCCATTTGTATCGTTTGCGTAAGTTAAAGTTGGTTGGGAAGACTATCTCCTTCCTAAGTCCCCGTTGCAAGGCCCTGCTAAACTCTCCGCCCGCCCCACCTCTCTCCTCTCCACCCCGCACCACTCGGAGCCCCTGCGGCGGCGTCGGGGGACGAACGAGCAAACAAAAGCCAGAGGCGGCGCCTCCACCGCCCCCGCCGCGGCCGCCAAGACCGCGCAGCCGCCGCCGCCGCCGCATGCCGTCGCCTAGCAACCGCACCTGAGCGGGCGCGGTGTCGCGGAAGAGGCGCGGCGGGGGCGCGCCTCGGCGGCTATGATCCGCAGTAATTATCAGGCTCGTTCTTCCCTAACGACCGCGGGAGAACCACCGCGCGCGCAACGGAACCCACTTGAGTCCCCGCCCCGCCTCGCTCGCCCCCGACTCGCTCGCCCAGCCTCGCTCGCCCAGCCTCGCTCGCCCCCGCCTCGCACGCCCACGCCTCGCTTTCCGCCCCGCCTCGCTCGGCCCGCCTCGCTCGCCCGCCTCGCTCGCCCCGCCTCGCTCGCCCCGCCTCGCTCCCCCCGCCTCGCTCGCCCGCCTCGCTCGCTCCCGCCTCGCTCGCCCCGCCTCGCTCGCCCCACCCTCGCTCCCCCCGCCTCGCTCGCCCCGCCTCGCTCCGCCCCGCCTCGCTCGCCCCGCCTCGCTCGCTCCCGCCTCGCTCGCTCCCGCCTCGCTCTCCCCGCCTCGCTCGCCCCGCCTCGCTTGCTCCCGCCTCGCTCGCTCCCGCCTCGCTCTCCCCGCCTCGCTCGCCCCGCCTCGCTCAGGCCAGCCCAAGACAGATTAGTCCATTCCTGCTCTGCCCTCCTTGACTCGGCCTTTGCCGCTCCTCCCCGCCCCGACAGGCACCGCTTTCTTCATTCTCTCCCTCTTCGTTCCTTACCCTTTCTCCATCTCAATTCTCCCCACATCCTCCTTTCGCCCTTCGTCACGGTCTGTGCGCCCTACCCCGTCTTGTCCCTTTGTTCCCCTCCTTGTACTGGCCCCACCCCGCTTCACCCTTCCGCGTACTCTTCCACCTTTACTTTGTTTGTACCTTTGCTACTTTGCCTTGCTTCATCCCTCCTGTCCCAACTACCTCTTCTCTTGTCTGTTTTTGCATGACACTTCCGCTAATGATGACAAATGCCTTTTTATTTCGATTCTACGCATCATTATGCATCTCTACCCTTTTTTCATGCCTAGCTGTAACTACTAACACCACTCTGAATCAACTTATGTATTATGACACTTTTCAACCAAATGACCTTTTCGCTTTCGCCTGCTGTGTCAATTATCTTCTTGTTCCTTGCTTCAATATAAAATTACTTACACTACCCTGAAAAATTCTTCGAAATATCGCCTTCTAAATAAATGTCTTTCCTCAACCAATCAGTTACCGATCTCTCATATTTTTCTAATCTAACCTAATTGATCGCTCCTCTCTATCCTTTCCTCCTTCACTCCCCCCTTCCCGTGAGCCCTCGCTCTCCCCTCCTCTTCCATTTTTTCTCCGCGCCTGCTACTTGTTCTCCCCATCGTTCGTTCCTCATAAAATTCAAGCATAGAGTAAAGATGTATACCTCTTTAGTCTATGATTCATGTAATGTATTTTTCTTCAATCTCCCACTGTTTAAATTCCCTCTGTCATCACTTGCAATAATTATTCTCATTGCACAATATAGGAGTTACTGGAGCAATAAATGTATCGTTCAATGAAAAGTAAGGGTAAACGGAAGAAGAAAACTGTTGAAATTATGTGAGTTAACCAGTTTGTATTAAAAATAAATAATAATAATAATAATAATAATAATAATAATAATAATAATAGCCAAGATGATAAATGCCGCATTTGTCAGGAAAACGTAGAAACCATTGATCATATTGTCTCAGCTTGTCCAATCCTAGCAAAAGACCGAATACTTGAAAAGACACGACAGGATGTGTAGCTACCTCCACTGGCAGATCTGTACCGCCCTCGAAGTTCCAAACACATGCCCAAGTGGTACGAACACTCACCGAAACCGGTGACGTCTGTTGGATTGTGTACGATATTGTACGACCAACAAATTCAAACCGATCGTACGATAGCCGGAAACAAACCGGATATAGTCATCCGGGATTTGGAGAAAACATATTGTGTTTACTTGTCGATGTTGCTGTACCATGCGATCAAAACGTCGTTACCAAGGAGGCAGAGAAACGTCTTAAATACAAGAGTTTGGAAATCGAGATCAGACGAATGTGGGGAGTAAAAGCACAGGTCGTCCCGATAGTTATCGGAGCTCTGGGGATTTGTTCCACAAAATTTGTGTAAGAACTTGTCTAAAACTCCCAGGTAATTCAAAAGACTGGGAAGTGCAAGAAATCGCTTTATTTGGCACAGCTCACATTTTGCGCAAAGTATTGTAGAGGCACCGACAGTCCCTAGATCTACTCCTTAGGTAGCTGGTTGCAACCTGGAGTAGATTTTGTATTCAACCGACACATAACATCCTTAGTCGTGATTTAGAGGAATAATAATAGAATTCAGATTATTCTCACTCTTTCATGTTGTTTATTATCTTCTGAACTATTTGGATAAATATTTTTTTCAGCGAAGTATATTATTGAACAATATCCCCTTGCATCACAACACAGAAAACGGTTTTAAAAAAAGCTTAGAAGAGCTTTTCCCCGCATATTTTATAAAACAAACAGAAATAAGCATAAAGTAATCTCGCAACATTATGTCAAACAACTTTTCAAAGATCAACTTTGAAAGACCTGTCGATCCGATGAAAGAAGATGCGCTACAAAATTATTTCACCATTAAAAAAAATTCATTTAACTTAAATATGATAAATTATAATAAGAATATTTCCCTGGCCTATTCCATTCTTTCGTTCTTTTTAGGAAGTATTTCAAAATACATTCTTGAAATCATTATTTTATCTCACAAACTTTCCATATACAGATATTATTTCATGCAAATAAATATCTATGACCGACTCCCAAACCGTTAATGAAAAACGATCTGTTATTATCTGTTGTTATTCATAGAGCAGGATAAATTTTATTCACTTAAAATACAGCAATAAATAAAATGGCGGACATATCTATTGCGCCCGTCGAGATTTACGAGCGCTAGTACCGCCCTCTACGTATCGTATGCAAAGTGGATCTCGCCGTTATCCCGCGTGTTGCGTCCGCCGCTGCGCAACATAATCTCCGGGCCTGCCCCGAATGCCCCGGCTTCTGCGCGCTGCCTGCGCGTCGCGCCCATCGACTGCGCGCGGGCGCAGCTGGGGGCGCGTGGAGCGAAGTGGCATGTGGAATGGCTTCTGTGCGCACCCACGCCGAGCCAGTCACAACCAGGGAAGGCAATCTGGGCGAGTAAGTGAATGAGTCGTTTGATTTGACTCCCGGCACGTCATCTACTTAAGATACGTGTGTTGTATGTTTACGTGTATGTCCCATATGTGTATTGTGTTTCATCCTAGGAGGGAGGTGGCGGTGGTCTTCCTCCGCTGGATGGGATTTCCCAACCGTTATCTCCCACCACCAGGGCACCAATCAAGACATGGCAAGCTCTAAGTTCCCGAATTGAAGCTGTAAGTTCCCGAAACTTTCTAACAACCTTCATGTAAAGTACCCTAAAAACAAAATTTACGTTTCAATTTGGCACAGACCTTCATTTCGGTCAGATCGATGAAGATCAATTTTGGGAAAATTATTTGAACGGTTTAGGCCGTAGCGTTGACCACAGACAGATCAGACGGACAGACCAGACGTGCCGATCAGACCACACGTGCCGATCAGGCCAGACGGACCCATCAAGCCAGACGGACCCATCAGGCCAGACGAACCCATCATGCCAGACGAACCCATCAGGCCAGACAGACCAGACGAACCAAATAGACCAGATAGATGAGATATACATTTTGCTGTCAACCAATTTTTGTTTCAAGGACTCATAAATCGTGAATTTGGATTACATATGTGATTGGAACTAGTTTACTACATACAGGAAAAGATTTATTCAATTTTTTGATAGGATATTTTTTGATAAGGACTATATAATACAATAAAAATTTTTCTACCCAAAATTTTCCAATTTTTGCCGTAGATTTAATTGCTTGTTACTTTTCCGTATACGTACGTATATACGGAGTAAAATACGTAGTATAGAAAAAGTTATGCGTTTCTGAAAATGCGGAATTTTGAGCTAGTTTTTACAGAAAACGGGTGAGTTTTCAACAAACATTATAAGACTTTATTTAGAGCGCATGTACTCGTAAATATAATAATGTGAACAAATCGCCTAACTATTATCACGTCGTAAATAGTAACGACGCGAGAGCGGTCGAAAATATTCGTTTGTAGTTTTTGAAACAACAAAATAGAGTAATATGGCGTGTGTATCATCTCATAGAGCAAATTAGGCACTATCCTTAACAAAAGTTTAACCCGAGAGTGCCCGCAATAGGTAAGACTCACGCCAGTACCCGCAATGTATCTCTCATATATAGCTGAAGTTCTTTGAGAATGCGAATGATCTGAAGCTCTATTTACTGAAATACGTATTTTATTTGATTTGTACATGTCTCTCAATGCAATTGTTAAAAATCTTTATCTTCAATTGTGTAGTTGGAGAAAGACGCCGAGAAAATTAATCTTTTGTAGTTTTCGAAAATTAACTGTTAACAGTGAAAATTGGACCTGAGCCACCTTCGTACGTATATTTTACTCTCTTCTTACAAGAAATTTAAAGAAATTTGCAGCCTTTTTGTGAAAATTTTGAAAATGTCCGAGAGGATTAATGTAAAGTACCCCCAAATTTTGAAGAAAGTTTTTCAAAATCGCGGCTCCTCGAGTGGAACGAAATCGCCCGGGGAATTTCCATTTTGGAAGGAATCGTACTTATGGTTTAGGCACTAGTGTTGTTCATAGACTGCCGGACGTTTTGAATAAAACCGTTTTTTCGGTATCAGGGGACCCCAAAACTTGTATCGCCGTTAAAATATCGAAATCGATTTTCCGCAGCATTACATAACTTTCCTTATACTACTTATTACTCCGTATATACGTACGGAGTAAAAATTTACTGGGAAAGTAAAAATTTACTGGGAGAAATTCGTACAGCAGGAACCCGTCTCAGAGCGTTACACAGCTTGTGCTTAGGAGAGTGAACCGAATTTTTTAGAAGGTGTAGTTATGTACCGCGGAAGCGATTGATTAGTTGATTAGGGATTCCAAGCGCTAAGGTCATTAATCCCGTAAGTATAGTGTTGGATATAGCGAAGAAGCCCCTCTGCCTCATTAACCTCTTTGACCTGCGCCGAGTGACACATCTCTCACCGGACGGGCTTAGAAGCCTAACAATCGCCGGGCCGGAAGTTCTATCACTTCGTCTCTGGCAGTCGTGACGAGCACATGTATGTTGTGTGAGGCAAAATGGCGAGGTTTCGGATGGAACTTCATATCGCCCCTTATCCTCAAGCATCTGGTTTATTTTACTGAGTGCGACGTTAATTATATGTTCGTTAGAGTGTCGCAAACTTTGACAACGGACACGACAGTTCGTTTTTACTCCTTTTATTTAAATAACGAGTGAAAAGGTTTGGCACGTGTAAATTGCATGGGCAGGAGGCATGCCTCCCCTTTGCTACTTGCTATTTAAGCCATTGTCAAGGCTCACACGTAAGCAGAACTATATTCAAATACCACCGCTCTGTGTGGCATTTCCTCGTCCGGGGTCAACCACGGAGAGATGACGTCCGCGAAAATGAGTGCTTGCGTACGACTTACTGGCAAACTCCAGGGACTGTACTATCTTCAAGGAAACTGTAACATTTTCAATTGTTTAATTGCATGTGTCTTCTATTTGTATCTTCAGGTGTTTGTCATGCATTATGTATTAATTACTCATATTAATTACTCATTGTTCAAGATATTGTACTGATCACTCTATTCAGACCGCACATGGTTTGAATGCCATTTATACAGCATATTGTTTCTGTAACTTCATTATTTCTCGTATAATTAAATTATATCATAAAAATGTGGATTATTTGTCACCACTCTGAGCCACCGAGGAATGTGAAGTTAGCTGCCTCACCCCATGATCCTTACTACAGTCCACTGCTGGGGTAGCAACACCTCACATATAGTGTGTGCTTTTATCACCGGAGGAGACGGTGATCTCTCGGTGGATGGCGACTTACATTTCGCCTTGCGGGTATTTTCCCCAACCAGATGTCTCCTATTAGTGGAACACCGTCCCAGCTGGCACAAGCTGTAAGCTTCCGACTGGTCTCCCGACTTATGTGGTAGTTAGTGCATGTAAGTGTGTGTGTAAGAAAGGGGTGAGGATAGAACAAAGAAGAGAAAGGAGAGATTGCGCGCGGTACAGGGCACGTTTGTTATGATACTGCTCCAGCATTCGCCTGGTGTTGAGAGGAAAAAAACACGGAAAACTACCGATCAGAGTAGCCGGCCGCTATAATTCTCCTCCAGACAGCGGCAGAACTCGACCTAGCTATGTAGCTAGTGTCGAAAATCCTGCCACCGTTGGTACTCGAATTCTAGGAGATCCCGGCCAGAAGCAAAGTAGTGACATCAATTGATGCCCTTAGCCACCTACGCTGGTCCGTGGGATCGAGCAAGGGATGGCGGGGAGGCGAACACGGAAGTTCAAAAGTAGGCAGGAGGAGCTGCAGCTGCACATCTTAACTATAGGGTTGTAGTGCCGTTTGATGTTCTTAAGGAATTTGCCATATTTTACGGAATTTCCGAGAAAAGTGTAGAAATTTTGTGGACAGGAAGACGGGAGCCAAGAGAAGCAATTTTTGTCACTAAACCCTGGATGTAATAAGCAATGGCTCGGGGCTAGTCAGTGTCAAAAAAGTAGCTGACACCTTGCGGTGTAGTCGTACCAACATAAGATGTACAGGTGGCCCTTATTTCTAGCTGGAAAAAGTTTAAAGAACTTAATACCTTAATCATTGCCGTGTGAGTTGCCGAGGAGCTTCATTTGTAGGAAAAGAAAGGCACAAAGCAAATCGAAAATAAATTATGGTTTCAGCAAGAAGTTTTTAAATTTATTTTAATGTATACTCATCTTCAATAGTTCATCACTCCATTTCAATTCAATTATTCTTATTAGAAAATAATAAAAAAAACGCAGAAATAATGATTAATTTCCGAGAACGTTCGTGTTTTTTGTACCTAAAACGTGACGCTTTTTCACAACTGAAATATCTGTGTAACGTCAGAAAATTCTGAAACTGCCTGTACAATCACTTCCTTTATGGACATGTTTCATTAACAGCTGTTACTACATTTTCAATTAGATATACACTGATCAGAAGTATTTTAATAACTAATCAACACCGATACCTTAAACTAGACTCCACACACCTGCATATATATGAATGTATGTGCGTATAGATAGATAGATAGAAAAATTTTACTTAATAAGATAACATTCTAAGAAACTACAGTTGCTAATAATATACTTCAATATTGTAAACTATTTACTCAACAGCGCCGATTGAATGAAAGTTAACCAGCTCTTCTAACCGATTCCCACCAATTTTTGTTTGTTATAAAGAATTGCACAATAAATTCATCGCCTCCGTAGATAACTTTCGCGTCTTTCTTAAAGCACTTCTTAAAAACATTTTAGAAAGGTCAGGAATAAATACATAGCGAGTAAAAATTGGTTATTTATTCAAACAACCTTTGAACTGTAATTAATTCCACATAATTTAGAAAAACTGCAGCTTACGGTGATTTCAGATAAGATAGTTTAACTGAATTGTTTGGAATAAAGTTAGAATAAACTTAATAAATGTATTAAAAATGTACCCTGGCAAAACCCTCTTGTTGTTCAAACAGAATTCTCGGGAATAATACATTTTATTTGTTGCGAAGTACGTGCGTCAGTAGAGGTCGAATTCTGGAATATATTTCCGCTACCAAGCTTACATGTTGCAAAGCTAAATTCTCTCAATTTGCCCAAATCCGTATGTTTTATGATATTTACATTGCGGCAGAAGTGGCGTTGTGTGTACTTTGATGAAATGAAAGTAGAAAGAGATTTGTACAAGCATGGAATGGTTTTCATTCCAGATTAATTTGCCTTCACAAGATTCAGTTTTAGCACACTTTAAGTTAATGAATCTCAGTTTTAAATACTTCCTGCTTGTTTATTACTCGTGCGAGGGCAAATAGGCGAAATATCAAAAGAGTTTTAAGCTCGCAACTGTACATCAGGTTTCAGTAGCGACAGGCAAATTTAATACGAGAAAAGGGTCTACGTTCTGGAAATAGAACCGCACAATAGTAAAAAATAATTTCAAACGTAAATATAAACATATATGTCTGGTATAAGTCCTGTTCCTGCGATATCGTACCTCAAGTATCATCATATTCTTTATGCATTCCGATGGAAAAGTGATTGTGAATGTACTAAAATATTATCTTTCACTCTCTCTCCCTTCCTTTACCTCTCCCTTTCTTTCTCTCCGTTTCCCTCCCTTTCTTTTTTTCTCCCTTTCTTCCTCACTATTTTCCTCTATTTATTTACCAACAAATATACAAAATAATCTGTGTTTTAAAAGTTTCTGTAAAACTATAAATATTGCATCCAAGACCAGATTATACCACTGTTCTACCGCTTCTGGAAACTTATCGAAAACGTTCTCTTCTATTTCTTAAATTAAGAATTGGAACAGACACTTATGGTCGAGTTGTGCAATAGTATCGAATGAATTGAACACTCTAATTCGCAATACGCAGGATTTCTCAAGTGCGTATTTCAATAAGTATTCAAGAATTACATTTACCACACTAAATAGTAATTTCTAGTACGTAACACATTTGTTAGGAACATAAAAATTGTTTTCTCTTAAGCGATGATTATGGTATTAATATTTTGACTCCCACTAATTTACTATACTTCATGATTGCAAGTTAGCAATCATGAAGTATTCACAGAAAGTCTTGTAAACAAATGGGTTTCAGTTATTACCTTCAATAAGGTTTTTCATCACCTGTATTTCCAACTAGTTTAATAGTCCCAGACATCTTCGGTCTCTGTGCTTCATCATCATGAAGCTTCCAGAGCTTTACACTGATCAGCTCTGCCCGTCACTGACGGTCAGCCCTCGAAACGCTAACGACCTCCCCAGCCACCCAGGGCAACGAGGCGGCTTCATGCCAGTTCGCGCGAATGGAAGCTCGAGCTATGGGATACGCCGGCTGGGGTCAAACGAGAACCCTCCTAGCACAATCCCCGTTCCAGTGGATGCCGCTATGCATCATTATTGCTCTCGTGCAATATAATGCCACTCCCACCGCTCTTGCGATACCCTTCTCCACTAGCACAGCCACCAAGTTCCCTATCTCTTAGTGGGTCGATTCGCGACTCCCTCCATCGACTCGACTCCACTCAACCCCCCGCCATTGACTCGTCTCCCCGCCATCGACTCTCCGTCAATTCAGATGCCCGGATTCCCCACATCTGGCAGCCGTCCGCTGCTAGTCATCTACTGTTGCAACAATTGCTACGTAATGTCACCGCAACGCCCGCTCCCCCAAGTCACCTCACTGACCCTACTCCATCATCATTCAACATACAGTATTCCTATATCTTTTACCATCCACGATCCCAATTGCGCCAATCATCAATCGACGACCTCTTCCCATATCATCTCTCTACCCTCGGTGGCCGCCTATCACCCATGACCCACGATCGCCATTCCCTTGCCCATCGCCCCTCGCCCATCGCCCCATGCCCTGCTTCATCCCGCTCCCCGTGACCTATAGTTCCACGAGTACCCGCGCGTTCCACCAAGTAGAATAAACGTCGTTGCGGACTCCTATTCATACGTGTGCGGCCCTGATCCGGCGAATCTCCAAGCGCTCGCCGCTTCGCCTCTGTTGCTACGTTAAGCCCCTCGCGTTTTCGTATTACACGAGCGCCGAACGCGAGCCGGGCCGGCTTCGATAACAGCCACGCAGATTTGTTGCGCCGTGAAATCTCCATTCCGTCATACGAGGCAACCATGTCAATGAAAGAGAATCTACTTATACTTTGATGAATACGAATATAAGGTTTCCCACCAATATGCGGAGTCGGGAGCGACGCACAATGGTCATTCGGATAAAAAATTGAATTCGAGTCGTAATCGAAAATTGCAATTCGTGTTTGTGGTGGCTGACATCAGGGAATGAGAAAATGGAAAATTATTGCATGTTTCGAAAATAAGTGAACATTCTGTGGAAAACTTAAATTAAGACCTAAGTTTCAGTTGGCTAACGTTGATTGAGATTGTTACATCAGAGGAAAAGTCCGTGCAAATATAATATGAATATTAATAATAATAATAATAAGAAGAAGAAGAAGAAGAAACGTATTTTTAACCAGATAATAATAAATTACAGTTTAACCCTAATTCAGTAATCCTTAAAAATCTGTCATCATGGAAACAAGTCGAATAGTTCGCACCGTGCTGAATTTATCGTGAGCTGTAACCAAGTATGTGCTCTTCCAATGTTGGCCCCACTCACCTGAAAAACCCGGATGATTTTCGAAACTTAAGCCATAATAATAAGAAAAGTCTAAACAAATAAGTTACCATGCTTTGAAATTGTATATATATGGTAGCTGTTGAAGACCAATAATATGTGTGAAAATGAAATAGTACTAGTAATACGAAGAAGAAGAAATTCCGTGCAATAATAATTTAGTGTTCAAGAAATGTGTTATTAACCAGACACGATTTTCAACGGCATTCCATATAATGTTTTGAAACATAGAGTATATTAAAACTGGTAAGAACATAATTAGAATTAAAATTTCACTTCTTTGAAAACTGAACTTTACATACAGATGTAGCTTATTATAATTTACGTAATAATCTGGAATACAAAACCCCTAGTGTAGTTCCATATTTTGTAGTAACTCTATTATTATTATTATTATTATTATTATTATTATTATTATTATTATTATGTGAATTATCATTTTTGTTAATTTCATTTTACTTTAATTTTCATTTTATTTAATTTCATCTGTAAATACCATTTCACAACCTTACATTCACGGCTACGTTACAATTCATTGTGTAAGTGGTCTCTGGGAGAAAAACAATCATTTATTTTTAACGCCGGCCGGCGCGCTCCTGGCTGACAGGGATAAAGGACAATGACATTATGACTAGGCTCAACAAGAATTACTGCATGTTTAATTATATATGACAAAGTTCAAGGAGAATTACTTCGTGCTCAATTCCAAATAAAGGCGTGGAACATCGTTACCAGAGTAACACATGTTTGTAGAACTTGTTAACTTCATTTATTTCTAAAAGTGTTCACTCATTTCTTCAAATGACATTTCTTCAACAATATACTGAGATTTTTTCTGCCTTGCAAATATTCTAGTAACATTAGCTCAATGTAGATAGTTGATTCAGTTCCCTTGAGTTATTCTGCCAAACATTACAAGTTCTCGACTAAAATTACCTGCAAAAGTGGCTCAGGGCATCAACTAAAGTCCCTAGAGTGGGAGGTCTTGGGTTTGAGGTCCAATGGTGGCAGTATTTTTTGTTTACACTAGCTAGACAGCTAGGTCGGATTCTATCCGCTGTCTGGAGGAGAATTATTCTCGCGGTCGGTTGCTCAGATGAGTAGTTTTCCGTGTTTGTTCCGACGGGCGAATGTCGGAGCAGTAATAACAAACGGGCCAAGGATCGCGCGCGGTCTTTCCTTTCTCTTCTTTATCCTATCCTCACCCCTTACTTACACAAACATGCACTACACTATCACATTTATCGGGAGACCAGTCGGAAGCTTGGAGCTCCTCCGACCGAGACGAAGCCCCACTGGCGGGAGATGTCTGGTTGAGGAAAATCTACGCTAGCCGACGTAGGTTGGCGCCGGATCTCGCCAGCCTGCGGGGAAAGATCACCGCCATCTACCGGGATGAAATCATGCACTGCACTTACGGGACTAATGACGTTAGCAGTTGACGCGCCCGGAATCACTAATCAATCAATCGACTAAAATTCAGTGAATTTCGATCGTTTCTTATGATGTATTAATTTTAGAATGTAGGGTCACATTTATTACGCGTGATGCGTCATTCGAGTTTGTTCTTACATTTCAATATTCCTCAGCCTTGGCGTGTTTCATTTATAATATACGGTTTCAAGTACTTGGTAATAACTAAATGAATATAGCGTCTGTGTTTTAAAGACCTTTAAATCAATATTAATTTTGCCATTTGGAAATGTGATGTATTCTATTGGAACGAAACTTATGTAACTGTTTCTGTATTTTCTCTTTCTATCTATATACGGACGTTATGCTTACTAAATCGTTCAGTAACAGTTTCTCTTAAAATATTATATAACTTTTCCAGGTTGGTAGTCATGAAATGAAGTCTTGCAGTTGAGTCGCAGAAAGTCCTTTTTTCTAAGGATGGGATATATAATTCATGATCGCAAAATAAAAGTCACATTATGATTATTAGTGGTTTAAGCTAGGAAAAATCACGCACTTTAGTTGAAAAGGAAAATACAATGGAGAAATCATGTCTCGTATTTCAGCATATCTTTTCTTTTGATAGTTGAAACCAGTTCCATAAACAAATAGTTCTTTGGCTACAAAACATTGTCGCAATTTACATCAAAAAAAGAAAACTGATAGCCTTACGTCCAAGGACGGCGAATTTTGACTTAAGGTACTTTACGACGGATTCCTTCAACTTCATAGTTGAAACTAATTCTAGAGACCGCCTCAAATTAAGCGGGAAGGTGGCAGACTCTCCTATGTTCCTCCCTCAAATGAAGGTAGTTTCAATTCGATTCGACTCCTTTTATGTTCTGGCTACACTTAGCCGCCCTCCCTAGGGGCTGTTCGATCCGCGCTCTCCTTCAAGCCGGACGCGTGGCAAGGGGGGGGGGTGGCAGAGGGGGCGGGGCGGGTGGGGCAGGTGGGGCGGGGCGGGATGAGGCGGGTGGGGCGGATGGGGCGGGTGGGGCGGGTGGGGCGGGTGGGGCGGGTGGGGCGGGTGGGGCTGGATGGAGCTGGGTGGGGCTGGGTGGAGCTGGGTGGGGCTGGGCTGGGCTGGGCGTGAAGAGATGGGAGAGAGCGGGTTGAGCTGGATGGAATGGAGCGGGATGAGACGAGCCGGGCGCGGAGATGGGAGTGAGGGGCGGCGCAGGGCGAGGAGGAGAGAGGGGATGCGTGGTCTGGGCGGGTAGTGCGGCGTGGGACGGCGCGGAAGGCCTTTCACAAAGAGACGGCAATCGTGCGCCCTGGCGGAGCTCCGCCGCAATATCGCCGGGGAGGCCGGCAGCCTGGATCTCCCCTGCGGCGGCGAGGCCTTTGCCTCTGCGAGGGCGATCTCTCGCGCCCACGCGACCCCGCCCCCGCCCCCGGCCCCGCCCCCCGCCACACCCACTGGGTGGAATTGCGCGGAAGACGAGCAAAGCAAAGCGGAACAACATTGCACAAACATTCTCACACCAATATCACAAAACGTTTTGATTTTCAATGCGCAATAAATTATTACTAATATATTTTATCATATCACTAAACCATAAGGTAAGTGATATACCCTATGCCTAAAAGCTTATGTTTCAACGTTAGACACGATCACACTGCTCGGCAGTCGGACAGAATACTGAAAATCGCTTTTTCGACCCAGAGATCTCCGAACTAGGGTGATATTGGTGTAAAATTCTTGATATTTGTAAAATGTACTCCGTAAAATACTATACCCTCTATTACAAACTTATCTGTACATTACAAATGCTTACGAAGGTGTGAACACAATGTTTTTTAAAGAAGCAGAAAGAGATCACGAATTATTCATGAGATAGTTATGTAAATTTTATATAATAAATATTGCAATTTTTAATTAAACAATATTTTACGACTTGATAAAACTTATTAAAAGTGATCCCAGTAATTGAAGACGGAGGAATGTGTAATGAGTTCATTTTGTGTTTAATCAAAAAACATTATGACAAGAGATGAAAAAAGAGCGCTTTTGCGTGTTTCGTATCGTTTCGACGTACTATGCTTTCCGAGTTACCCCACGTTGCTCACGTTGCCTGAAAGACGGCAGAGCAAAACAGTAAAAAGTGTGCGGTTACTAATACTACCATACACAAAGACGACCTCAACATATTTATCACTAATTTAACATCATATACACTAACTTCATTAGCACCTAATGAAGTATGAGCATTTTAACTTGTAAATTCATCTAATAAAATTGATAATCTGCCAATATCATCTAAGAATCTGGACTCCCATAAGTGTATTAATAATAATAGTAATATTAATAATAGTAATAATACTAATATTGAAACAAGATAAAATGAAGATACAAGTAAAACGCCCGCACCCTAATAGCTAAAATAAAAAATGAAGATATAAGCCAGGAATTTGACATATTTTCTATTAATGAAAAAATAAATGAATACAGATAACGATGGGTACAGCACTTAGGAAGAATGTCTCGCGAAAGGATCCCCCGACATGCCTTTCTGTACAGAGCAAGGGGAAGAAGGGACATTTGCCATCCACGACAGAGATGGTGTTATGAAGCCGGAACAGGGATCTCCCTAACCCGTGAAGTAAAGAAGAAGATTTAAATTGTTGCTAGTTCTTCCTGGTGAATCAGTTTAAAACCTACCATCTATCTATAATAATAATAATAATAATAATAATAATAATAATAATAATTTTTTACTGCAAGTCTACGCTCGGTGACAATTAGACAAAAACACATACAAATATAAAAATTAAAAGAAAAAATACATACAGGAATTAAAAATATAAATAATACAAATAAACAAACAATAAAAATAAAAAAATCAAATAGAGAACAATAAAAATAGGTAAAAAGTGGTACATCACTACTCCGTACGCATCTTTTATTTCACAGCCCTTAACAATTTTACCTATTAATAATATCAAAAGAATCAATATTTCCAATAAAGGGTTAATCAATCTGCTGCACTGAAAACCATAATCCGAAATAGATTATCACAGAAAATAACAAATATAACTTAGCAAAAAATCTAAAAATTTGAATTGGTTTAACGAAA
The DNA here is from genome assembly GCA_031308135.1 of Acheta domesticus. Lineage (NCBI taxonomy): Eukaryota > Metazoa > Arthropoda > Insecta > Orthoptera > Gryllidae > Acheta > Acheta domesticus. Next base: position 56,415,180 of record JAHLJT010004567.1, read on the forward strand.
CATTGAGTAAAGGTTCAATCATTCCCTGCCCATTACTTGTTTTTTTTTAATTTCTGCTGTTTTCATTCATGTTTCTTCATATCTGCTACATATTAGTTCACGTAAGATTGAATCGTAAAGAAGAAATCGCTTTGAGGTATTCCACAATCGCTTTCTCAGACACGTGTATTATCTCCTTATTTCTTTGTCTTTTCGCCCCACGAGAACGCACCGAAACGCCTACCTCCGCAATCGGCTAACCCCCAAAGCGCCTTCCGAATGTGCCTCTAGGGACTTCACATGCTCCGCCACTCCCCAACCCTAATTTCCGGAATCAGCATGTACTGCTCCGCGCCGGTCTTCCCTCTCCCCTCGCATTCCAAAGCATTCCTCAGGCTGCAGGAACTTGCTGCAGGAGCTCCACCGCAAACGCAGACTCATACGAGCGGCGCCCCCACCGCACTGATACGCAGTGGGCGGGTCGACCACGCCACCGCCTCAGCCTCTGGCTCCGTCGACGCTCGACGCTCACGGCCTTTGCCCGACGCTCACGCCACGGCCTTTGCCCCCCACCCCCCACCCGCGTGCTTCCCTGTATCCTTTCCCTCCGTCCCGCCCTACATCCGTCAATCTCCCGCCTTCAACAAGCGCTCGCAACTACGACACCTTAATCCCCGCTCTGGCAACGCTACACGCCACTGCAAATCCGTCCACCTTCATTCCCGCTTTTCTCACCATCCACCCGCCTCTACAACTCCGTCCATCTTCATCCCCGTTGTCGCAACTGCCCATAACCACGAACTTTCCGCGACCAACCCGCCCCTTCAACTGAGCCTTGTACCTCCATCCCCGCTGTCGCAACCGCCGTTTATGCAAGACCTCTCCGCTACCAGCCCGCCTACGCAATTGTGTCTACCTTCATCCCCGTCGTCGTAACCGTCCCTACCCAAAACCTTTCGGGGATCCTGCAACTCCATCTAGTTTCATTCCCGCTGCCGCAACCTCACCCTCTTCACTTTGGTCATCCCCGCCTTCGCACTACCGTCCGATTTCGCATCTCTCCACCTTCATCTACACCCGTCCTTCACCATCCTCCACCAATCCCGCAACTTCTACACCTCTCTGTAAGGCAGACCTTCCGATACCAACATCCCTCCACAGCCTGTCCCTCCGCTGCCAGCATCTCCTTCAAATCACCAAATCACCTCCACCTTTACTTTATCAACACCCTCTCCCAAATTTCTAACTCTACCCCCAATCGTCTGCTTCCGTCGCAGCTATCTTGCTATGATGGAGCTATCGCCTCCATCCATGTCACCAATTCCTTCCCCGCCACTTCCGCTCTACATCTTTCCGACTCCTGCCTTCAACCTGCCACCACAAATCCTTCCACCTTCACGTCCCCACTTTCGCCAACCCTCCCACCCCCCATCGCACTATCGCTCGATATCGCCTCTCTCCACCTTCGTTACCCTCCCCGCCTGGGCTACCCTCCGGCGCCCTTTTCACCACCCGCTATCGACCGGCTGGGTTTAGCTCAGATCCAGCATTGCTCCTGTCTCTGAACAGGAGGTTCTAAGGTTCGAACCTCGACGTTGGCAGATTTTCGACTCAAGGCAATTAAATGGTCAAATTCAGCCACAGACTGGAGAAGAACTCTAGCTGACGGCTGCTCTGATCGATAATGTTTCGTTCTTTTTTGCAATCAATACTAGATGAATGTCGGATCAGAACCCAAACAAATGGACAACAATTTTTTGTTCCTCTTTCTTGTCCTAGCCTCTTCCCTCACAAAAGCACACTTACATTTACATGCACTACATTACCCCTTATGTCGGGGAACCAGTCTGGAGTTTAGAGCTCGTCCCAGCTGGGAAATGCCCCACTGGTGAGATACCTGGAAAGGGATACCCCTCTTAAGTCGACGTGTAACTCGGCGCCAGGTTTTACCATCCATCAGCACAGAAATAGCGCCATCTTCCAGGAAAATAAAGCATTTACTACACTAAGGGGACCAACCAAGCCCATTACCTACTCTTACGCCAACCCTTCGAACGCCACCATTTCACTCCATAGATTTCGCCTTTCCCGCCAGCCTCCTTTGTCACCACTACAACTACCACCACAACCAACATCAACACCACCGCCCACACATCACTACCAATACCTCACCACAAGCAGTGCTACCACAACCACGCTGCCGCCGCCACCAACGCCACCGCAGACGTCGGAGAGGAGCTCAAACGCGGCGAAAAATAGACAAACATTTCGACGAGGCTCGGGAATGCGCTATCGATCGAGGCGGCGGACGCGCCGCAATTTCCAGTCCCCCTTCTCCGCTCCGCCCCACCACCGCCCCCCTCCCGACGCTCCTTCCATCCTACTCGCGTCGGCTACCCCCGTCCTCGCTCCCGGCCCGCCACAGTCGGCTCTTCTCGCGGCTCAACCCCATGCGCCGGCGTTTTCGAATATGCGGAATGGTACGCAGCCACAGAGGAAGACTACAAAAGGTGATACTGTTTTAACATAAATGTACAAGTAACTTTTCGAAGAATACCTAGTTCAGGTAAAATAAAAATAAACCAAGACTGAATAAAAATCATCAAAATGTGCGAGATCTTATCATTAGCTTTTATGGATTGCTAAGACGTTTAAAACATACAAATTGGGTTTCCTGATTTTCAAACTTAATTTATGAAACTGGAAGAATATTTTTTAATGTTCTAAAAATATCGGCTGTAATGGGAATATTTTTTGCAAATAAACTTTGATTTTTTAAAATTTACTTAGGGTTTCTCTTTTTGTATTCCTCACTTCTGTTTTTTTTTTTGGCTTCCTCACTTCTGTTTGCATTACACAACAATTTTCACAATACGTGTGTTTTTACTAGGAAACTTTTACATTCCGTTCACTTTCATTTGCCCAGCAGCAATTCATTATCTTGTTTATCGTCTTTGTTTATCTGCCATGATGTTTACGAAATACAGGCTGAGTTTGTTTCCGGAGACAAATATTGAATTTGTTTAGAAATTTACTTAGTATTCGGATATTTGGCTACAAGCTGTGGACATTAACTTACTGCCCAAAACAAACATGAGCATTTGACATCCTTAGTGTTCTTCACATGCTCTCACTATTATTCACACCTTTATTACTATTACGTCCGTCTGTCCGTCTATCCGTCTATCCGTCTGTCCGTCTATCCGTCTGTCCGTCCGACTGTCCGGTGTATGTGACTAACACTAGCGCTTAAACTATGCGTGCGATTTTTTTCAAATTGAAAAAAAAACAGTCCATCGCGCCTGAGTCAAAGCTCTGAGATTTTGAAACATATTCATTAATTTTTGGGTGTAATTTACATGAATCCCAGAGACATTTTCAAAATTTTCTCAAAAACTGCTCCAAATTTTTTCTTTGAATTTCTTGTAAGAATAGAGTAAAATACACTTATAAAGGTGGCATAGGTCCGATTTTCACGGATAACTCTGAATTTTCGAAAATTACTAAAGTTATAAGCGTTTTCGGCGTCTTCCTACAACTAAAAAATTAAAGATAGAGAATTTTCATCCAAATAAAATTTGTTCTCCAAAGAGAGTTCTATCTTTAATCTCACGTACTTTTTTTTTAATTTTAGTAGTTTTCGCATAATATTGCGTGCAATATGTGCAATTTTAAAAAAATACAAAAACAAGTCTTTCTCAAAAACGGCTTCAATTTTTTTCTTTAAATTTACGGAAGGGATAGTTTTAAATGTACTCTGTGAGACGACATAAACGTCATCTTCCTCTATTCTTTTGTTTTTTTCAAAAATTACAAAAATGTAATGTTTTTGACTTGTACCTCACGTCGTTAATATTTATAGTAGCGGCAATTTTTTTCGCATTATTATATTTATGAGTACATGTGCTTCAAATAATGTCAAGTAAAAATTTTCTCGAAAACGTAACCCTTTTCTGTGAAAACTTCCTCAAAATATTGCCTTTTTAGAAACGCTCAAACGCCATTTTCTCAAATATGGCAACACATTTTTTCTTCAAACTTTTCGAACGAATATTGTTTATTGCACACTTAAATATGACGTAAAATTTATTTTGGAGTGTTCTTTTGTTTTTACAAAAATTACACTAATGTAATTTTTGAAAGATTTCTCACACAGTTTATAATACACATTTCGTACAATTTGTAAACACTATTGTATTTGTGAGTTAAAGTACTTTAAATGACTTTAAATAAAGTGTTTCGTGAATACAAAAGATATCAGTGAAAAACAACTTCAAATTTTGCATTTACAGTAGCGATGAAACACCATTCTCTTAAAAACGGCTCTAAATTTTAAAGAGAAAATTGCCATTTAGGACGACGTTTCACTGTTCTTAAAATAATATTTTCGTTCCAGTATTAAGAACTCGAAAAAATTAAGAAAATTTTTTAAAAAAGTAATTTGGGCGGCGATAGATGGCAGCTGGCAAGAGTATGTGTCAAGTCCGAATTGCTAGCAGAGATCCAAGAAAATAGAAAACTAATACGGGAAAGTCTGTGCCATTCTGTAGCGCCACTAGTTTTTCAATTTGTGTGGATTGTGTATGAAGTCGTTAATGATCATATTTTTTGCAAAGCGACCTTAATTAAATAAAATAAAAATAAAATGCCTGAACCATCTCTTTCAGAACAACTACTTACTGCGATGCAGTTACTGGCTACTTCACAGTCCACTGGGAGCATCCACGTGAAGCCCAGTGTGCTACGGAGAGTTGTGGACGCTGTCCCTAATGAATGTGTGCAGAGCACACATTTACCTCGCGAAACAGTCGCGTATTTACAATGCAGAAGTGAAATAAAATACGCGATTAGCCAAACCGCAAATACAAATACAAATTTCGTTGCGGCTTTAATACACGCAGGTAGAGAACGCGCCCTTTTGCATACAAATTTCGCTTCGTGAGGAACGACCACGCTCCCCGAGGCGGACGTCGGAGTTACTTCGGTGAGCGAACGGCAAATACTAGAACGCGTACGCGAATCTCCGCTGATACGAAATACCACGCAGGAGGAAACGAACATTCGAAATATTAAATTCTTCAAATCTTGAAAATAATTCAATATTCAAGAACGCGAATATTTAGGCTTTATTACCTAACATTCAGAATTGTATTTATTTTATGTCTGTCTCCCATAATTTTATTTTTATCTTTATTCTATTATTTCTCTTTGCCTGTTCGATTTGGGTTTTCATTAATTTTATTATTCCCCTAATTTCAGTTATAGATTGGCGTAAATGCATATTTCAATCATTTTTGTTTTAATTTCTGAAAAATAAAACAATTTTACAAAATAAGATCCATTTCAAACCTTTACGCTCTATTAACCTTTATCAAGTAATCAATCAAATAGCGTGTTAATAGACACATACACAACTTTGATTTTTTTGTTTTAATTTATAAATAAAATTCTTCCGTTTATTAATTTTTATTTGTCTTTTTTAGAAACAATTCCTCTTCAAAACGTTTTAATTTCGTTTTTGGAGAGTTGAAGAATCGACTTTGAATATCTTTGTGAGGAGAACGGAAGACATTTTATAGGTCAGAGAGAGAAATGATGTGTAAATTATGCAATTTATTTCAGAACGGCTCGTAAGGGGGAATTATGAATACAAGATTTTGGGAAATGCAAAATTTTGAAAGTTAATTCAATGTCTTATTGTACGTGGCCAGATTCAGGCCATCTTGAACACTCAAACTTTGCCACGTTTCTTTCGCCGTTTAGCAGCAAAATAATTTATTACTCGGGGAAGAAAAAGTGGGATTAGACTTTATTTCAGATACTTATCTTAGATTTGATCATACCAAAATACATGCAGTAAATCTGCAACATAAGGCAGCCGGCTTTACTTTCTCTCCAAAGGAAGGCGTACGAAGTATTGTTTTTCGCCCTTACAAATCCATGGATTCGATCGGATTTGGACTCACGAACTTGGTTAAAACAACTCGATACGCTAACCGTTACACACCCGAAGACGTTCCCTCTCCGGATAGGAATCGAACCCCGGTTTCCCATATGTTAAGCAGGGATCCTGACCACTATACTACAAAGAAAAGTTACGCTTTTAATTATAATATCGCATTCCTACTGGGATGAGTGGTTCTGAACAGTGACAGCTGACAAATAGCAGTCTTAGAGATAGCATCTACCCAACGCTGAATATTTGTGTAGGTGGCAGAACTTTTCTTTCCTATCCTTTTATAATTCTCCATTAATGTTTACAAAATACCTTACCCAAATCCATTTATTCCGTAATTACAAAATCCTCCCTGAGTGGTTTTACATTTTTTTAGGGAGACAGGCAACGTCCATCAACAACGGGCCATACGCATCCTTTAGTCACGAACGTGACCCAAGAAACGAATTTTCCTATCGGCTTTGGTATTTCAATCCAAATTTTGTCATTATTCATTGCTTTTTACAAATAAAACCATTATTTGATTGTTTGTGGTGAAATATATTTGATGACCGAATTGCCTATAAATCGTAAAATGTGAAATATTTAATAAGCAGTAAATATAAAATATCGAATTATGCTTTACTTCCCTCCATTTTACATGGAATATACTATTGGCATTTTTCGCTCAGGACTTTTTCGTTCTAAAGAGGAAAGTAAATAAGAATTCTGAAATCTGGTATGTATCAATCATTTTTCTAAATTAAAATGAACTAGAAAGGTGTGATAATAAACAAAGTAGTAATTTTCTAACTTCTTTTACTAAATCAATGAAAAGAGGTATTCAGAAATTTTTATTATATATTAGAATATTTCTCTCATTTTTCTAGAATATTCCCCTACATTGTACGTCATTACTCAAATATAAAGCAATAAAACATGTTATCTTTTAATACAAAAATTACAATAACATTTACATAGTAATTTATCTTTTTACTCAATTGTGAAAAATTAACTGTTTTCAATTCATTGCGTTAAGGAATATTTTTCGTACGCCTAGTTCCTACAAAAATAATAAAGTGTCAGTCACTATAAAATCCATCGCGATGAATGTAGTTTGATATACTGCTTGTAAATACCGGGAACAGAAAGAGATTGATGCATGTTCTGTGCCAAGTTCCATTCAAAAATATAACAAGTGCAGACTAGTACCAGGACATTAAGCTGATGATTATTTATGAGTGTAGCTCACGTCAACCTTCACAAAATCACATCGTCTAAAATGTAGAGCCCACATAACAAAATTTCATCAAGACACTGTCAATTGAACCTCGTCGTGCTATTAACTGTAAAACGTAATGGAAAGAATAAAAGAATTTTACATTTTATGAAACAAATATTAAAATAGATATCATTTCTCCAATTCCCTTCGCTTTTAATGAATATTTCAAAAATTTATCGTTTTTATTTTAATTAAAATGCCCTTCAAAAATGCTCAAGTTATAATTAACAACAATAATAATACGATAATATTAGCAATGCTGAAATGATTAGAATGCCAAAAATATCCTTCGATAATCCAGCTTTTATTTTCTGATTGATCTCAAGCCGTTTTCTCTATATTGAAAGCAATGTTATCTATTTAACTTTAGAAAACGGTTTCATTATTTTCTCACTCTAACATTGCTGAATACACAATAGTACTTTGCAATGGATTACTTTAATTAAACGTTAGATAGAATAAAACACCCCATTCTTTTCTACACTAAGCAGTTTGTTTTAAGTATAATTTAATTTCAAATACAATAAATTCTCACATGAGAAATAAATATCGACACACAGAAACGAGACTGTCGACTGTCCGCGGAGTGTTTAGTAATAAAAAAAGGAGGAAACAAATGGATATTTTTGGGCGAGTCTCCGTGGTTCTCTTGGCGCAAATTGTCCCTCAGTTTCCGAACAAGTGTTTTACAGCAACGCCCCGTCCATTTATTCTCTTGTTTTTGTTAAGGGCCGCTTAGTTTCCCTAACACAGGGGCGTCCGCGCGGCGCGGAGCTGCGCCACGGCACGTTGCCACCAGCGGATGTATACGAAACCCCCTTCCCCACATCTCCCTTCCCAACCAACCCACCTTCCGTCCCCGCCAACCCACATGTCATTTTAGACAACTTTTTCTTGTGATTTTGGCTGGATAACACTCGCTCATTCTCATGACATCTTAACCATCCATCATCTAGCCTTACTCTCACTCATTCTCTAGTCATCCATTCAAGTACGTATTCACTTAATCATTGGGGTTGTTTAGTGCTAGCGGAACTGATGATCCTCTACTAAAGACTAAATAGGATATCTTAGTTACTTTACTCACTTTCTCCTCATGGACACTCTCACTCGCATTATCTAACTGGCGCTTCCCTTACCCACGTACCGGCAGAGTGACTCAGTGCATCAACTGATGATACTGCAGTGCCCCTGACCGGGTGGTCCATGGTTTGAGTCCCGATGGTGGCAGCATTTTTGACACTAGCTAGTCAGCTAGGTCGAATTTAGTCGCTGTCTGGAGTAGAATTCTAGCGGCCGGCTGCTCTGATCTGTAGTTTTCCGTGATTTCCCTATCAACACCAGGGAATGCCGGAGCAGTATCCTAACAAGCGGGCCACACGTGATCTTTCCCTCATATTCCTTGTCCTATACTTACCCTTTACACATACCGGGAGACCGGTCAGGGGCTTAGAACGTGTCCCGGCTGGGGCGGTGCCCCGCTGGTAGGAGATACTTCGTTGGGAAAAATCCGCTAGTCAACAGTAGTTCGGCGCCGGATCTCAGCCACCTCCCAATGAAAAACATGCACTACACTCACGGGGCTAATGATCTCCTTAGACGCACTCAGAATCACTAACAATCAATCTGACCCACGTTTACTTGTGCTTTTGATTGAGGAGTACCTGCTCATTCCCATGGGATCTTAACCATTCTTCATGTTGCTTTATTAATTCATTTCATTAACTGGATGTCGTGTAGTGCTATTGGAACCGTTCAGTGTCTAACAAGGTCTAAGAAGAGAGTCTTCGTAAATTTGGCCGCCTCGGTTTCCCAACCCACAGCTGCTACCCAAACGTCACTTCCTTCAACTAACGTGTTCCTACTTTTGCTTGGGTAATACTTGCTCATTTCCCTAGTACCTTAACCATCCTTTGCCTATCCTTACATTCAGTCCCTTTGTTGTTCTTTTTCTCTTTTGAGCTTTTGACACAATCATGCATTTTATTCATCGACAGTGGTTTTGGAACTGGAATGGAACTGTTAAGAGTTTGCTCATGGATAAGGAGACTTCGTAATGTCCCATTTGTCCCCACATTGGATTCCTCGGTACTTTTGTCCAACCGACACCTCTCAGTTAACGTGTTTTTGGATTTGGTGGTGCATTTGCTCACGCACGTAGCTTAGTAGTTGAAATGGCGACGGCAGAAGAATATTCCGCACTTTCTGATTTTACAACACCACACATTCCCTTGCTTGCATGCTCTCAGGTTTTCTTGACTTTTATCTTCCGTATTTCCTTATCGTCACAACGCCTGAGATATCAATTATCTACCGACATATTTCCTTCGTCTTTCTTACATTCTCAATTGACCTACAATTTAATCCATTTTCACTTTTAATAGAACTTGCTTTTGCACTTTTAATAGAACTGGCTTATTGATTCAAATACCACCATTCGACGCCTAGTTCGAATGCCAATTAATCCAAAAATTGATGGGCAAAGGCATTTGTGACACGTTTTGACGAAATTATTCCTCTTCTTAGATCATATTTTCAAATTTCACTGTTTTAGTAATTACGCATTCACCCTTCTTCATTTTGCATTATTGACTGATTTCGTTCAGCAACGTTTTCATTCTTAATGGATTATGCATTCTGCAGTAATAATCCCTTGATTTATTCTTTCAACAGATTAATAGCTTCTGCCACCAATTCTCCTTCAGTCATTTATTTACTCACGAATTAGCATATTCTTTCACTAGACCACTCACTAACTTGTTCTCAGCATTATTTTCCACCGAATGATTTGGAGCGATCTCTGATTCACTTGTCAATTTCCCCGTCGAGTAATCAAACTCACCTGAAACATTACTCACCTGCCCATCCGCGTAACCACGCTTCTACTCTTCCACTCACATTTATCTTGTAAGCCCGTTTGCTTATTCACATGACCACTCGTAACTCACTTCTCTCTCTCGTCATTACATTTCCTACTTTTTTCCTTCTTCTATTATAATCGACGTACTCATCGACTTGTTCATTCACATGTTCATTTCATGTAAGGATTTTCGCAGACCTGCTTGCACTAAAACATTTAGCCTAACAAATATAGACACATAGATGATTCAGGTTTATTGAGTACATTCTCTTACAGACGGTGAAAAAGCATAGTTCAAACCATCCACACGAAATATTATAATCTATTCATCTAGATTGTAACCTCATATTTATTGAATATTCTTTGATGCCCTGAGACTTTGAAGGAATTTAGAGTTTGTGGCAATGCAAAAAGGGACATTGGTAATTCCAGGCAATGTACAGTATAAGTCAACATTTCATGAAAAGGAAGTAATTTTTGAGGTATCTCATATGAAATAGAAATTATTTTCAGGAATCATATTAATTGTTAAAAGGATTTGAAATTACTAAAATATAACATACGATTATCCTATAAAGTATGTGTATGTAGGTAAGTAGTATGTGATGTGATGTGCCATAGAGTTTAAGTAGTTAATTGCATTTTATAGTTCATACACATAATTTGCACATAAATGTCACTATAATCATTTCTGCATTATTGTCATCTATGCTCCCACCAAATCTCTCAAACTTCCGCAATAATGCGCACCTACAGGATGTCATTCGAATTCGGCCAACTAAAAAGTTGAATTACATGCGGCGTAGTATTTACGACCGAAATCGGCTCGCAAATGATTGAGTTTGCCGTCAATGCGATTTTAATGTCTTCCGTTCACTCTGCAAACTGCATTACTTCCCGCGAGCGCTATCTCGGGGTGGGTCGGCGAACAAAAAGCCCCGCCAGCGACGCCGCTCTCCGTGCACGCAGCCAGCGCTCGCCTCCCCCACCCACCCCACCCTGGCCCCACCCTGCCCCACCCCGCGCCCGTAACTTTCGCGCACCCGCCGGTCAACACGCCCAGATCCCCCACCCCAGCCTCGCCCTCTTTTCACGCGCGTGGCCACAACCCCGTTCTCCTCCCCCACTCCGCGGTTCCCCAACCCTCTCCGGCCCCCCTCACCCCCCACCCCAGCGTCTGACCGCCTCCGTAGCCGCCGTCAAGCCGCCGCCACACGTCGGCGAAATTTAAAACATTACGCAGAATTAACGCAAACAAACTGGGCGCCGCCGGTGCCGTATGGTTTTAATTACGCGCGAGCAAAATTTACGCGGCCGCGACGCCGCCGCGGCTTTCCTGCGCCGCCCACTCCGCCCGCGCCGCTGCGGCCCGCGCCCGCGCCCGCGCCCGCGCCCGCGCGCCCGATCCCGCTCACGTGCGCCCAGTGCAGGGCCAGCGCCGCCGCCGCGCGCCGCACGGGAACTTTCTTGCGCAGAGTGCTCGCCGGAGGGACACAATTTCCACGAAGATCACGCCCGCTCTACGCTTGCGAATTTTCACTTGCGTGCTTTTTGTTGGAAACACCCAACAGAATTTTCAGAATTATTTTATAATGCTATTTTTTTACATGTTAGATTCGCGTACAGTATTTATGTACAGTATTTATTTTAATATGATGTAAAATGAATGTAGGAAAAAATGATCTTGTATGTGATATATGTTTGCTTATGCAATTCAAATTAGTTGTGCGTGGTTCACATGCACATAATTTTACTACCAAACGTTTTACTAATGTCTGTGGAATATAAGTGGTTCTTTTGAGGTGTGAAAGTGATATCATCAAAGAAGTAGTTTTGATTTACATCATGCAATCAACAAACACAGAAATAGAACAATTAAAATATAAATGAGAAATCGAATTGAAATGATAGTATTTCAGATTATCGTATTAAAACGTAATGACCGGTAATAAACGTTTAAACATCATCGTTGCTTATCTATTTCTCAAAAATTTAGTGAAACTTCCAATACAGAAATTAGGATTTGCTTTAGAACTGTTGCTTTAAATCATACAAGTTCACATTTTTTAAACAACCGTTTGAATAAAGTTCAAACATTCGCTAATTAATGAGTGATTTTTGTGGTCAATGTTTAAAGACACGTTATTTCATGTACATATTTGCCACATTAACTGTTTAAGAACTTCATAAAACTTAAGTTTAAATTTTAATATCTATTGGAAATTTCGAAGGCACGAATTTTATTAATAATCCATTTCCAAGTTTTTCAGGAGCTCCGATGTTTTACATCATGTACACGAGAGATCAAAATATGTTTAAATGTTTGCCATCCTCCTAGATCAAAACCGTCCCCCAGCGAGGCTTCCATTAATTAACTAGCCCCGACCGCAAAACACCCAGGCGGGAGGCCTCGCGACGGGGTGCAAACGAAGCGGGGTGGGGCGCGGAGCGGACGGGTGGGCGAGGCGCGGAGGATTGGGGTTTTATTGAGCGGGGCAGGACGAGGTGACTCAATGCGGAGGGAGGAGGAACGAGGCGGGAAGAGTTGCTGAGCCAAACTGGGGAAGAACTGGGGTGAGGTGAGGTGAGAAGTGAAGTGAAATGACGTGTGCGCGTGATAGGACGAGGTGGGGCGGGGCCGGGCAAGACAGGGAGAGGGATTTATGTGGAGGACGAAGGTGACGAGGGGTGTGGCAGGGCACGCTGAGGCATGTGTGGAGACGACGTCCGGAAGGGTGGAGAGCGAGGCGGAACGAATAGGGACGAAGTGGAATGACGTAGGAAAGTGAGATGAGGGGCGATGTAATGGGGAGAGAAGTGGAGCAGGTGTAGGGGTGAGTTGCACGTCGGCATAGACTGACGTGGAGCGTGAGTGCAAGGAAATAAGAGACAAGATAGTACGATGTGATAAGATAAGGGAAGAGATGGTTTCGGATACTGTGAAAAGGAAAGTGTGTATTGCAATGAAGAACCTAACAAATATCGATAAAGGTATCAGTAAAGTAAATATAATGTTAAATCATGCACAATATAAATATATTCAATAGAAAACTACGTTATAACAGTTATGTTTAATTTATAAACGAGTTGCAATTGTATTGTCTAGCTACCTTATAAACAAATTGTTATTTAGCAACCGACATGAAATTTAAATCAATAAATAAAACTTGTTCTAGAATAGATAGCATTGACATCGAATTACAATATATTGAAAATTATGTTTGTAATCGATCAAACAGTTAATTACTGGAATACTGCACTCCGCGCAATAGTGGGAAGTATGCTAACTATGAATAGTGTAATCAACGATCACACACCATATAACTTCGTAGCTTGGATAGATTATGTAGCAATTAGTTTCGTAGTTCACCAATTCTGACACATGATTATTAGTAGTTCAATGTTAGTTAGTTAGTGTTAGTTAGTCAATGTTAGTAGTTCAAAAGCTAATAATCATGTTTAAATTCAAACAGAGAATAACTTAAGAGCATATGATGTGACTTTGAATAAAAATTCCCAACGTTAAAGGCAAGTCGAAAGCTAGCTTCCTCTTCAGGAGGTTTAGTAAAACCCTTTTCAAACATTAATTAGAGACGTAGGAGTAGCTGGCTCAGCCACTTAAGTTGACAACCCGAGTCGAACTAAACTGTTTATGTACCACTTGAATTACGAAAAGAAAACTGGCATTTCAACAATTAAGTATTATTATTCTCATATTTACCACGATGGCAAAAATTGGCGTCTCAACATCAAAGATGATGAATAACATTCATTATTTAAAGTTACATAAAAAGTCCATATTAAGTTTTGATAAGCACGCAATACGTTAATATTACGAGTATCATAGAGCCTCAATGCGCCTTTACATTGATTACACAAAGTAACTGTTTTCTCCTGCCGATGGGAGATTGACTGACGTGGATCGAAGTGTTCTAGAACCTGAAGTGAGAGATAGAATAGAGAAGGAACAGAACGGAGAGAGGTAGAATGGGGCAGTTGGGAAGGACATGCACAGGGGTTAGGAAACGTTTCCGCCCATCACGACCACCACTCCACCCGCGCCCCCTCTTTACAACCGCCCTGGCGCTCGCAGATGAATTTCAAAAGTAGGACAGTTTTATTACTTCTGTGGAAGATCCTTTGACGACGCATTTCCTGCTCTTACCCCTGCGTGTGAAAGTCGCTCGGGAGCCGTTCTTGCGCCATCACTGCACTGCTCTCGGCGTCCATTACGCCTTCATTGCGAGTTTTAACGTTCAAGCGCTCTTTTATCTACGAATGTCGTTCTGCGATTACGTCGCCCTTTTAGGCTTTTATAATAAAAATAGTGGAATTATCAATAACTGCATGATGTTACAGGGAACGAGTCTCAATTTTAAATTAATGGATTGACCAGAGGCATTCGTATTTACCTTCTTGTAATTTTTTTCTCTTTACTTAGCGATGAATTTAATCTTTCTAATCATGTTCGTTTCATCGGACATCGGTTCGATTCATATGTCAGTAGTTCCTACATTCTGCGTGCCACAATTATTTTTAAACTTAGTGTTTCAAAATCTTCCTCTTCTATTTAAGTTTTACACTTTACCCTTATTTTTAATCTATCTTTTTATCACCTTCATTTATTTCTTTAATCTTTTTTTCTATTTTACTCTGTTGTCCCACTATTTTTCTCCGTCAACCTATCCACTCCTTCTTTACGTCTCTGTCATAAGATGTACTTTTTATCTTTTCTGTTTTTTAACTGTCTTGAACACCAATTATTTTTTATTTTACGGCACTAATTCATCTTCTTTTTTCGAATCAGTAGTATTTATTTTGTTATCCGTTCATTACACCAATTCCAAGTTAACTTCAGTTCATTCCTAAACCACGCTTCCTCCGAGATGATTCAAATACTCTCATATCATAATGTATTTCCATTTCAATGTATTTTCCAACTATACGCACACTAATTCGCGGCTCTTCGTACCATCGCGATGGTACGCTGTATGTACGATGGTATGTACGATATATGTACGACGGTATGCATCGCTTCTTTGGGTCCCGTCCTCTCGCCGCCAGCCTCCACTCCTTGAGTCCTCGTCTAAGAGGACGCCAACCTATGGTGCCCGTCCGCCCGTTCCACTCCCCTCCCATCCACTCTCTGCCCGCCGTTGTTCACTGCCGCCCACTGCTCGCCTTTTATTCCTCTTTTACAAGTTGCTCGTCTCGTCTATTTTTTCTTATCAAATTATTATCTCCCTAATTACTTGAACTCTTTGGAAGCGTTCTTTTCTCCTAATCTGCATATTTTCGATCGTTCCACCACGCGCCGTCTTCCGCTTATCTTTCGTTCGTTGTTTTCACACCCTCATCCTCACCTTCATCTTTGGGTGCTATCAATCCTCCGCTTAACAAACTGCAGCATACTTGCTGAGTCTCTATATTTTAGAACTCTTTTCCTTCTTTTATCCTTTATTAATTTCTTTCGTGTCGATTTTTTATGCCCTCCACTCCATTTAACTTTTATTTGGTCCTCCACTCACCCATAAACGTATTGCCTTTTTTCGTCTCTTTTGTAGCATGAAGTTGCAGTGATTCATGAAACAGACATCAGTATTATACCATGCATTAAAATGAATCCTCTGCCACTCGTAAATGAAATAAATATAGGAAAATAAATCGTTGATTTCATTAAAATGTTACTTGCGCAAGATTGCTCGCGATATTAAATTATTAATAGATATGTCAGTAATTAAAAGGATTGATGAATTTTGGAAAGTGGTGCATGAAATATGTTTATGCAATGAAAAGTGAAAAAACCGTTTTCATTTATTGTATTTAAAATATTCAAAAAATAATACATATATCACAATATAAATTTAGAATTACATAAAAAACGAAAAGAGTAGAAGCAAAATGAGAATATTCACTATTATGTTCAAACTGCTATTGCATTACTATTATTTTTAACAATTTGTTGTTTCCTTACAAGCCATGTGAAATCAAAGTAACTTTTAAGAATTTCTGAAAACGAATCTAAGTGCAATTTCAGATGGATAAATTTCATTACTTTTCGTATTAGAAGTATTATAAGTTGACATCATGTAGATATAAACTGAAAACATATGCTAATTTATTTTATTTTCTTCATTTTCTAATATTTGTTTATTTTTATTACATTATTTCATCTTCCTTCTTTTTTGGTTCAAACATGCTTGTCAAAGTTGATGCAACCCGTGCAACATTCGTGCATCAAGGAGAGGCATTCTGTAGGGAAGTGCAGTGGCGAACCATGGCTTTGGGAATCAGTCGCAGCGAAGATGCGTTGCTGGTGTGCACATAAAGCCGTCTCCACACAAACCCCCACACAAAGTGCAATCCCGGCCGACGTCAGCGGCTGTCACAACGCAGCGTCTCTCTCGATCTCCGCTTGGAGTAGAGGCATTGCCGATTGCCCCACACACGGCACTTTCCGTTCCCGTCACCCTGCGGTGGGCACATTCCCTCGACAATGCACTGCTGCGGCTCTCGCCCCTCTGCGCTCCGCGCGGCCACGGCGCGATCTCGCCAACCTCGCCTGGCGCAGCCCTTGGCCATTCTACCAGCAGCCACCACTGACGCAGCCGACACTCGCCGCTCCAGCTCCTCGCTCCGCCGACACCCCACTCCCCCAAAGGCCATTGCCCGCATTCTTTCCTGCTCCGACACACGCGCCTGGGTCCCCGCTTCAATAAATGCACGCACTGAAACTTCCCCGATCTGATTTCACATTCCTCTCACCTATTCCTTTCCAACACATCCCCTCCCCACATATCCGAGGTATCCCTACATATACCCCCAACATATCCTTGATTTTCTCGGCTTGGTTCCCCACCCTTACTTCTCTCACCACCAATAATTCTCTTCATCCGAAAACTTCTCCCCGCCGCGCCAATTTTCCTAACCTCGACGCCTCTCCCTGCCTTAACTCCTCTCCCCACTCCGACACCTCTCTCCACTCCGACACCTCTCCCCGCTCCGACGCCTCTCCCCGCTCCGACACCTCTCCCCGCTCCGACACCTCTTCCCGCCACGACACCTCTCCCCGCCCAGACATCTCTCTCCACTCCGACACCTCTCCCCGCTCCGACGCCTCTCCCCGCTCCGACACCTCTCCCCGCTCCGACACCTCTCCCCGCGTCGAGACCCGTCCTCACGCCGTGTTCTCCCCGCCCTACCTCCCCTGGCTCCGCATTCGCCCCGCAACGCTCCGAGTGTGCCTGGCGCGCCGCGCAGGCCATCCGTCTCCCGCGCGCGCGTCCGCGAGTGCTGTTGTTCCTGGTCGCTGGGCTGCGCTGCATCTCCGCTCGCCTGCTGCGGCCGCCGCCGCTGTGCGCCCCGTTCGCTGTTGGCTACGCCCAAGCACCGCTGGTTTCGCCTGAGGCCGCTTCACGCTCGCTCCGTGCGCACGGAACGTACATCGTCGACAGGATGCTAAATATTGACCCACGAGTTCCTTCTCATGCGGCTTCATGCTAATAAATTAATTCAGAATTACTGGTTGTTACGTGCCTGAAATATAGAAGTCGAGATGTTATCTATGAACGACCCGTTCTCATCACTGCCATTGTATTGACGAAAAAAATACAAGGGAAATAAATCTTTCAATAGTTCATAGTAAGTAATTTCGTAATTCCTATTCTCATAATTTCAGTAGAATTTCGTAATTCATTTATAAATCGATCGAGGTACGAATTCTAGTTTCTGAATATCACATACATCCAGCAATGTAATATGGAATTAGTATTTTTTTTCGTTTGTTATCTATTTTTCAAAAATGACAAAACGGCATTTATGGAGATAAATAAAATAACTTTAAATTATATTGTTAAGGATAATTCAATTTTGGTATTCTTGTTTTAAGAATATGTATTCATTAACCTGAATTATACCAAATAATAATGTAATAAATTATCATGTAAAAATAACTTCGATATTTATCGGATAAGAAAATGAAATACACTAAATGTATTTTATTTTCTTCAGTCAGACTTGCGACAATTTTGCAGATCTATTCAAGTACCATCCGAGTCTATACTGTGTTGGACGTTCAACAAAAGCACACCAATAATGTTCGAAACATCATTTTTACTATGTAACGTTACATTAGCGCGCTGAGTATAATGCAATATAACACAATATGGCCAACATTTTGCTGCAATCTGCTGTGTAATTAAGGCATTGAAGCAGTATTACTCGCCCATTTCTGATGGCCATTGGCAACGTAATATTGCAGTGCTGTACAGAAGAGAAAATCGGCTGTAGCTTATTTCACACACAAGTCTGTGTAGCCAATCCAAATATTACAGCATCCTCTTACTCATCATCATGCATGTAATAATAACAACACCCTATTTAGGAATCTGATAATGAGATAATGGGAGAGCAGTGCCAAATTTCGATGCCTGAATTTGCGCATCAAGCTAATAAATGACTTATTTCTGAATAAAAATAGGAATCCTTTCAAACTACGTCATAAACAGACAAGTAATGTTTTTTGCCGGCAGCATGAAGAGTTGTTAAGAGAGCTTAAGCTGATTTCAGAAAAACCGTAGAAATTATATCTGTCAAGAAGCAAACAAGGCATTGTCCTTAACACTTAAATAATACACGAGAGTTTCAATTACAAGTTATAGCTAAATTACTTTTTATGTTAAAGAAACAATACTGTAATTTTAAACATAGATTATATGAAAATAATGATTCCATTTTCCATTTATATTAATATCATAAATTGAAATATTAGTTGTAGTTCAATGTTTATTATTTTGTACAATTTGCTTTGTGTTGTTTAAACATCATTAGCGAGACAGCATTGTTTGTCCTTAAAGAACTGTCATGAACTTTCTCGTAAATATTTGTGAAAGAGATGACACGACAGAGAGAGCAGGAACAAACTAGCGAAGATTGGACGAACAGAGCAAGTCCAACCCAGTACGACCAATAAAGAAAATGCTAAAGAGATTGATGGCTAAACTTGAAAGTCAAATTTTGTATCCAACACAAATGTGTCACGGTTCATTGCCATGGGAAATACCTTAAATATCATTTGATTGTGAAGCTACGTATTTTTCGAAATTACGTCGCAGTACAGAGGATTCTTTAATTTAGAAGAAAAATATATATTATTTTAAATCAATAAAAATTTCCATCTAAAGATTCTCATGTTTCTTCTATTATCAACGTCAATAAATAACGTTCCATTCCACAATGGTTCTTAAAAATGTGAATTTGAGCCAATATGCCGTTAGTTTTATTGTGATCCTCCGATCAATGAATCATCTTCCTCCCTTGTTGAATTACCTCCACTGTCGTATCTAAGATCACGTAGTCACAATCGAACTCCGTTTCCTTTCTGTGAGTCTGCAGAATCCAGCACATTCGCTCATCCGCAGGATTACAAGTACTGGTACGTCGAGCATAGAGGGCTGCTGAATGAGTCCAAACAAAGACTGACATAAAATCACTCCCTGCTGCACCGTTATTATACCGACTCTAAAACTGAGATTTAGGAAACCTGCAGTTTCTTGAACTATTCTTTAAAGGTAAAAAAGTATATAATTTATTAATTATGTATTATCATTCACGTATTAAATTAGAAAGTCAGATTAATAGAAAATTATTATTTGAGTTTTTCTCGAAATATAATACATTTATACATTAAAAAATTTTATTATTTGAAAATTTCATGGTTCCCAAAAAACTTACGTGTAGCTATATTCTTATTGTTATAAAATTAATCCTTTTTTATAAAAGTGAGTACCTTCCAGCACCATTCGTTCTCATTTTTACACATCCATATTTAGTTTACCTTCGCTACAGAGGTCTTCTATCTGAACGTTTTTGCTCACTTTGGAAGATAACGGCGCAAGCTTGACACGCGCCATCTGTGCTGAGGTGGAGAGCGACTCTTCGCCAGAAGCGGCGCCCGGGTATATATTCGGGTCCGCAAGCGCCGCAGATTGTCAACGGACAGGAGACTGTCAACGGACAGGAATCAACGTATGGGATCCCACAGTAGAGTCCGCTTGGAGAGACGGTACTGGCAGCTGAGGAGTCATCGACGGAAGCTGTCAAACGACGGGAGTCACAGCCTGTCCGCCAAACGGAAAATTCGACTACCGAAGTCATCAGGTCGCATATCTGTCATCATACATCATCAGGTCGTCATACAATTCATCAGGTCGCAGTGAAATAGCTGCGTGAAGCAACATATGGCTGCAGACAGCCGCCGCCACACGCAGAACCCAGCGCCGAACGTAGTCGCTGCGGTGAAAGTGCCCGCTGCGCACGAGAGCGACCCCAAGCGGCAACTGTAGTCACAGATGAGGAGGAGGCTTGCAGCCGGAACGGTCTGGTCGGAGGCCGGGGCCGCGTTCAGGGGCAGCAAGGCGGGCTGGTCGCTCGCCCCAGAGGCGAGGGCGAGCCATGCGTGGCCGAGGTGCATCCACCCCGCTGCCACCAGGGCGACTTCAACGAGAAGAGTGGAGACACGAGACAGTTGCAAAAGCGTATGGAACTAAGGAAATGTCTTAGCCGCAGATTGTTTATACCTATAGTTTGTTAGAGAAAATAAACTAGTTGAGTTTCATGTGATGTTTATTTACGAACATAACAATGTCCACTCTTTCATTTTTTATAAGAATGTTATATCCGAAGTGTAGCCGCGTTCTCTCCGGCAACCATCATGTTCCTTCTCCTCTCTCGCCTTCGCAGCGCCTGTGTAACGCGGATAGTAAGCGGCGCGGTGGCGGGGACGGCGGAGGCGGCGGTGGCGGCGGGGGCGGTGGAGGCGGCAGAGGCGGCGGAGGCGGCGGCGGTCCGCACGTTGCCGCTTCACGGAGCGCGCGCTCCACTGCTCGCTCACTTTTGGTCGAGCGCTCACGCGGGCACTCACCCGGACGCGAGAACGCCACCACCCACGCGTGGCCTCGCTCCGAAAAAAAGACGACTTCCCTGCACGCACCTGGGTTTCTTTCCTCCCACCTCACTTCCATGTGACTCGGCCCGAGCACAATTGAATGGCTTATTTCAGAAACGTCATAAGTCACTCGCAAGTAACTTTTCAGTACGGACAAAATAAAATTCTAATGCTGATATATTTGTCAGAAACATTATGTCAATTTTTTAGAAGTTGTTTTCCAGGTATTATATAGAATTATTGTCTCATTTAGCAAACAGTTGAATTCTATTTTTAATTTTTTTACTAACAAACATGGTTGACTAGTTGTTTCTAAAATAAAACATACGAGGACAAAAAAAGTTTTGTCATTCATGAAATGGTTCTTTATCTTAAATATATTTGAATGAACACCTTCATTACGAGAATTTGTTACATTTAACTTACTATTCCGTAATTAATGATTCACGCACTGCCTAGTTTTGTAATTCTCCAGAGATTGCACACACTTCTTCCTCGTAGGGAATATACTAGTTCTCCATTAACTTTTTGATGTCGTCAATCGATTTTTACATTGTTGCATTTACTTCGTAAGAAGAGAAAGTTATGTAATTGGGCTCCGAAAAACGGCGAATTTTTGGCAGAAAAGTTGTTATTGACGGGCTCAGATAACGCAAAAGCAGATAAATCACATTCTTATAAATATTAAATTACTGCCTCTAACATGTTGTGTAGCCAGAATTCATGTTCTGAGGGGTCTGGATACCGATTGATGGCAAAACGTCTGTCCGTCTGTGGTCAACGCTAACGGCTAAACCACTCAGCCGATTTTCTCCAAAATTGATATTCCTCGATTGATCTGAACGAACTCGAGGTTTTGCGAGTTTCAACTGGGTATTTGGATTTTTGAGGGTACTTTACATGAAGGGTCGAAAACATAGAAGTACGGTCGGACATGATCCTCTATACTGTGTGATTTTTGTTTTGCCTTTCACAGCCCTATGAATACATTTGGAAGTTTTCGAAGTTGGACATTGAGGTACTTAGATATTTCAAAGCAAATTTCGCCATTTCACTAGGCTCTTTAGGTACCTTTCCTTCGTGAAATACGAAGAATGTGGCAGAGTCATCCTTCAGTTAATGGACACAAGTTTTTACTGTCGGCGCAAGTTTTTGGACTGGTATTGTAGGAAGGTTCAAATTTTGCGTCAATGCACATTGCACCGTTGTGAACTTAAAATCGATGCTGTTTGAACTCCGAAGAGAAGACACTTCTCGCACTTTAATGCAGAAAGGACACAAGTCACCGACTTACGTTGTATCTGCATTAATTCCCATTTACGTGCTCTTCAAAAACTACCTCAAGAATTGCTTGACATACGTTTTATCTGTCTGAATCGATGCATACAGAGAATATGATTGCACTAAAAAGTCAAAATGGCAAAAAAAAACTGATATATGTTGTTTTTAAAATGTGATCCCTTGTAGCGTGTTCTAACTATTCGTTTTTTACGTGTGCGCGATCGGATGAGAACTGTATAAATATATTTCTAATTTCCAATGTGAGCAAACGTTGAAAGGAACTTATGTAGCCTTCAGTCATGTCACGCGTGCTCTATGGTTTTGTCAGGTACACACGAACTAGGAAAAAAGTCACCATCTCATAACCTCGTGTTATTCCGTTTAATATCATACTGCGCGCACCAACAGAACTCAGTGTACCAGTGCTTCCGACACAGCTGGTATCTTGTGACAGCAAGACTTCAAGAAATAGGAGGCTCGGCATTAAATATTTTGTTTATTTACGTGATGCGTTATAGAATAGAAAAAATAATATTTTAGGTATGTAAAGAACTGTTGTACTGTATAAATATACTATATACTGAATTATTTCAGTATTTGTGAAGACTATTATATTATTAGACTACTAGACTAAAATATGATTTCAGTGTGATATGAGAGTATTTTATTTTTTGTTTTAGAACAATGTGCTTGCTGCTCCGGAGGAAATCATTTTGTGTGGTTTTGTTCAGTAGTAATTTTGGTGGTTATTTCTTGAAGTTAGTCACACGTAGGCCTAGTTACTGATTATGAAAGAATTTGTTTGTCACTAATTCAATGGTACTGACTAACGTTTTTTTCTTATTTCCACCACCATTAACTGCCTTATTAATGCCAATTTACAAGTCATATCAATCTTAGCAAGTTATGAATCCAACATCTGATTTTTCCTCTATATATTTCCATCAAGCATTCGTCCTTGCTTTTTCATTCGATTTCGTATTTACACAAGCACCTTTTACTCCTTGATCTGCATTTTGTTCTTCAATGCTTATGTTCGTCGTAGATATTACAATTCGTCATACTTTTGGATTTCACATCTCCTTTTTTTAAACATTTCTTCATTTTTTAAATTTTTATTTAGTACTTTTCATAATGTAGATAATTCAACACTCTCACATGGGTTTGTTCAATATACAACGTGCTTGTGGTTATTGTGGTTAACATCTCCCGTTCATTCTCACAGGCGACCTTACCTTCACTTATCATCTCATGCAACGTACATCTACCCACCAACCTTGTCAGCAACCCACTATCCTTACATATTGGAGACAATCCAAAACCTAGCAACCCCAATTGTCCATTCCTGAGTACCAAGATTCAAATATTCCTCGCCCAAAGTTAAATTTGAGGTTGACAAATCTTTTTCGAGAGAGATTACTTTGGGACCTCTTTTGCAAATACTTTGCAATGCATCAGGTTTATTCAATTTCAGAGACAAACCAATGCTTCCGTCTCTTAAGAACAAAATCTCAAGAATGGGAAACAGTAATAAATGTCTCTTCCTGGTAACTATCAAGCTACTTCTTCAGCCATATTCATATTTTCGTGTTTGAATGCCCTGCAACGCGTCACACACTTTTCCCCATGCTTTTTGTTCGAATCCCCTCCCATCTATTCACGCTCCGGCAGTCTTTCTTCCTGCTCGTTCATATTTCCCCTGTTACTCGTGTGTTTTACCGTCATCTTGCTTCCAGAGCGCGAAAACCACTGATTTCCCCCCGGGCCTCCCAACCAGTCTTCCTTCCGGGCTACAGGAATCTCAGAGCCGTCTGCTCGTCTATAATTCGACTACTCCTTTCTCTTATCCGAGTTCTGGAATGCTCATGCGAGAAACGCGATTATGTTCGCTTCGCTAACTCGCCGCTAGAGTGGAGCAGGCGCGCTGAACCCCAGCGCGAAACACGATTCGCGCTTGTAGAGATTAGCAATGTTTAACACGGTTTGTGAACTGACCAAATGGTTGAGATCTCTATTCGTGTTGTTTTTCAAAAGACATTAAATTAAATAAACATTTGTGACTACTGATTAAGTAGCATATCAACTGTATATTTCGTAAAACTCGTAATAATGAAGACATATCATCTCAAAGGAATATCAACAAATGTGGAAACAGGGAACACTGTTGATTTTTAGAGATTCTGACGTACAAAATTTTTCTATTATTTTTCTATTGCCGAAGCAAATATTTTTGTTTCCTTGCAGGATTTGTTAATACTTAAGTAATAGTAAATTAAGATATAAATTACAACCTATAGAATTATAAATGAAAATGGATAAAATCTTCCTTTCTGTAAGATATTAAAATACTTGAGAATGTGACACGAAGTTATTAGAATAAGCATTAGCGTCTTTATAAGCAAAAAAACATTTCTGGTATCAATATAACGTGCTCTGAACAAGAAAAGATACATAAAAATGGAAAGGATTAAAATATAGGGATGCACGATAGTAAAGATTTACCTTTGTGGAGAGAAGGAACATATTTCGTATGGCAAAGTAAGACTTCTTAAAGGACTTTTGTGCTGACTTAGTATGAAAATATACATTACTTTACTCAGGCTATCTTATTTTTTGAAACATTCCCGGGACATTCTTGCATAGTTGCAATTTCGAGATAACATAACAGTCAAAAGAAAAAAATTGCTTAACTAATGCAGTAATTAACTTCCTTCTAGAAATCTCATTATCACAACTAACAACCCTACTACACTTGTGACAGCAGTAATCACCTTTGCTTGTTTTTTTCTCTTCACATGAGTGATTAGAATACACGTTTAAGAGACTGAAATGGTTTCTTCATAACGATAGCACTTTCTTATTAGTACTGTCAGTATACTTCTCATTTTTTTTCTCCGTCATCTTCGTTCCAGATTCAGAGTTAAAAAATAATTTTAGCGGTGAAGTAATGAGGTTAAATTCATATTTTCATTCTTTGAACCACAAAAGCACTCTTGGAGTTTCGTGGCCAGCGCATGTCTTCCACCTCTGGGCCCAGGGCTCAAGCTTCTCACAATCCGTGGGGTGGACAAAGCAAGCTCTCTCCGGGTTTTCTCACATTTCTCCCGTTTTCTCTGCCTCTCATTTCACCATTTTTTCCATGACCATTCACCACAATGGCATGGACGTTTGTATTTGCAGGGTCCCTAAATCACAATATATTAAAACAATTGCATACGCAATAAATTCATACATTAATAAATATGTGCTTACATCAAATGCAAACATCAATAAATAAATTCATACATAAATAAATAACATAGATAGCGGCGAGTAAAACGACAACGCTCTGCGGCTCGAGCGTACCATGGATTGAGAGGTTGCATCTTCACAAGAAGAGTGCTATAAATTTACTTGGTGTGTTGAACATCATTGAGATTGTGGTTTACGCCCGAATGGAATTCGTACCCCGACTGCTGGTTTCCGTGCATTCTCTGATTGCTTCCGATCAAATTTCGAAACAGCGTCCCAAAATATGGATCGCGTACCAAACGCAATCTTCCCTTGCCTCTCCGATCATCATTCCATCCTTAGAGACGAATAATGGATCGATCCCATTGATTCATAAATTTTCCAACAAGCGTCGAACATCCGGAAAACAACATCAAGCTGTGAAGCTCTAAATGTGTCTCGTGGTGGGAAAAACGGAATATGAATAAATAAATTAAATCAATGATTTTTTTCTTCCATTGCATGATTCTCTTGTTATAAGTTTTGAGCTTGTGGCATAATAATGGCCATTAGGAAGCAGCTTCATTTTAGTGTACGTGTTCAACCAATCACACAAAAGTTAACAGTTGAGAAGACGAAGCCGTTAAATGTGAAAGCTTAACTTATAAATACTATTAGAAGTCGTAGAAAAAGTTGTGAATGAGACTTGATGTAATGGGTATTTTACGAGTACAAAGTAATATTACGATACGAACGAGTATCGTAAACTTCATACGAGTGTAATATGAGTTCATACTCATGTATTAATGACCATCACCGTTTCATACTAAACAAAAATTTGCACCAAGCCCCTCGCGACTCATCCTACCCTTTGCCCGGAGCGCCCACCCTCCTCCGGCAGCGGCGGTGCGCGGACGGAGGTCGATGGGCCGTCGCCGTGACAAATGCCGCTCGTGCCGCGCGCGGAGCCGCGGGCAGCACGCGGAGCAGCGCAGAAATAGATCTGTTCGATTCGAGGAGCAGTGCGCCTGCGGCGCAAGGCGCGGAGCGCGGCGCGGAGCGGTGCGCGGGGCGGGGGGCCTGGGGCGCGGGGCGCGGGGCGGGCGCAGGGGCGCGGAGCGGGGCGCGGCGGGGGCGTGGGGCGTGGCGGGGTGTGGGGCGCGGGTCGAGGCGCGGCGTGGGGCGCGGGGGCGGGGCGCGGGGGGGGGCGAGGGGCGCAGGACCGTGGTCGGGGGGAGGGGCGCGGAGAGACGGACGGAATGATGTAGGTAAGGAGGAACCGGTCAAGAAGGACATGGGCCGCCTGGAGATGAGCGAGGTGATATGAAATGAAGAGGGCCAGACAGTGACACAAAACTATTCGAAAGCGTAGGTTTCCGCAGTGGGAGTCAACAGATCCTAGAACTTAACTGACCGGAAGACATTGCGCCCTAGGCACAGTTGCCAACGTTTGATAGTCGTACTGCGACCATTATCGGGGCGAAATACGCCATTGCAGTCTGATATATCGCGATCTTAATAAAAAATGGTTCTAACTGTACTTTCGTGGGAAAATGAGTTATCGATTATGTGGTAGGCTGTATTAAAAGTATTTCCATCGGCTGTAAAATATCAATCTTCAATTCATGGGCAGTGTAATTAGTTCTCTCCATACGTGTTAATATTATTTAAATAAAAAGGTTTTATCTGCAATAATCATGGTGAAAATGTCTTTCTAATATATAACTGTTGATTAATGCCCCCAGTACGATTTAAGACTGGCAAATCTTCTTAAAACCATGAAACGTCACATTCAATTCAGTTGAAGAGACATTCATAATTAAAATACGTATTGTTTTTAAGGGAAATATTGTTTTCCATTGGAATGCAAGAAATGTTGGATTCATTATGTTGGCACATCTGACGTTAAAAAAATTTGTCAGTAGCACCTTGTACAAGTTTCATAATGGGTAAATTGCAAAGGAAAATGATGCGTGATAGTAATACAGAGAAATGTCTTGAAGGTCCCGGATCCTTTTCCAGTAGTCCTGAAAATACTAGTTTTTGGCAGTGATGGATATTATTTCTAATCATCCACATATAGAGAGCGTAAAAACGAAATATTACACTCGACATTCTAGAATACAAGAAGTTGACAATGTTCACTCACAAACAGAAAGTAATGCTACTGCTGAATGGCGCAGAATTTCCCGTATTAGTTTTCTATTGCCTTGGGTCTGGGCTAGCTATTCGGAATTGCCACATAGACGTACCAGCTGCCATCTATCGCCACCCAAACTAAATTTTTTCACATTTTCTTAATTTTTCGGTTTCCTAATGGTAGAACGGAAATATTAATTTTTAACTTTTGCATTTTAGAAAATACAGAAGGTTCAACAAAACACATTATTTTGCTATTGTATAAGCATACATTCTAATATAAGGGATTAAAACTTATATCAAAGCCATGGAGCCATTTTTGAGAAAATTTGGAAAAATATTGTTGAGGCATAATGTAAAGTTCCTCTACATATCAAATTATCCGTTTTGCTTTCAAAGGAGCCCTGATATCAGCCGGACTAATCGTGGTATAGAAATTATGATGTAAATTCTCCATATAATTTAGCCGCTAACGTAGTCCATGGATGGGTAGTCGGACAAAGAGTCAAACAAACGGACAAACAGAGTGACAGACAAATAAACAGACAGAATACACAAACAGTCAGACAAACAAAAAGACAGACAGACCGAAGAAAGACAAACCAACAAACAAACGAACAACAAACACGCATACAGACAAA
This sequence comes from Acheta domesticus, assembly GCA_031308135.1. Lineage (NCBI taxonomy): Eukaryota > Metazoa > Arthropoda > Insecta > Orthoptera > Gryllidae > Acheta > Acheta domesticus. Next base: position 56,443,452 of record JAHLJT010004567.1, read on the forward strand.
AAAGACAGAAACAGACAGACAAAACGACAAACGGATGGACAGATACAAAGGAGGATAGGCTAAAAGACGGAGAGACAAAGGATGATCAATCAAAAAGACGGACAGACAAAAAGACGAACTTATGAACTAACAAAAAATGGATAAATGATAAGAGAAAAAGGAGGACAGACGGATAGATGAACATGCGTTTGGCAGTAAACTGCTCTTGCTGCATTCAATTCTAACGAAACGAGGATTTTGAATTACCAAGGTCAGGAAAATAATTATATACTTTTCCAGTAGCAAGGATAGATAAAACTAAATTTTCTATCGGAGTTTCGTGCTGATAAAGGCTAGTCATGTCACGCCGCAAGGAACAACTCCCTCTTCTAGTTACAACAATCCGTCCTGGCGTCTTTCACCCCGCCCCCCCTCCCGCCACCATATCGCCCATGTTGCGCCCGTGGCCCCGCCCCGCCCCTCCCCGAAGTAGCTCGTCCTTGGCTGCACTCGACGCCCACGTCACCGGGCGAGGGCTTTAAATGGGCGCGCGGCACGGCGGCCGGCACACCGCCATCATGCAGCCCCTCAGGAGCGCTCTGGTCCTCGCCGTCATCTGCGCCTTCGTGCAGGGTAAGACCAATCACTTCACCACGCACATCGGCCTCCGAGCATTACGACTTACTGCATTTCGCTTTTCCGCTTTACACAAAATTACTCATTTTTTACCTCCATAGTATAATAATAACTATATTTCTTTTGCTACAAATCTTGGCTGCTTCGTGGTAACAATAATAATGTACAATACAAAAAATACTTTCCAAGGGAAAATACATGGTTTACATACGCATACAAACAACTTCGGTAATACCATTTACGAAATTACAATCTTTCTATACGAGATTTCGCTGTCAGTGTTGTCACTAGCCTACTTGATGTTTTCATAAAGAATTTTCCATTTCTGGGAACGTAGTTGATTTACATATTCCATTGATACAATAAATGATTTGACCTACTAGAGATTATTAGTAAAAACTACAGTTGTGTATAACTTCTTCGCTCGGTGGAGTAAGGTACGAAAGCCTCATGAGCCACCTCTTTTGTTGCGCCACAATAACACGATAAAGAATTGTTGATTTACGTAGCACGGTCGCGTGAGGTGGCAACCGTGGTGTTGGAATAGAAAGAACGATGGGTCGAATTTCGCGAAAGATTTGGAAGTTTTCATCTAGTGGTGATGTCATTCAACAAAATGTCAAAAAACTATATATTCCGTAATATCATTCATATTATCAATCAATAAACGTATAACTACTTTGTAACGTAAAGCCGGAAAGTAAAAACTGAAGACAGTGTTCAAAATATAAATTTATATTTTTGCAGAAAAATAATCACAAATCGAATGACAATCTACTCAATTTGTAACAATTCATTTCACTTATATCGTAATGTTTGAAAAAATTTCATTTGAATATTTTTGAGATCATCCTCCCTAAATTGAAAATATTTACCTTTTTTAAATATAAAATATATACCTATTTTAAAATGTTTAATATTAAAGATTTTGCAACAGCATTTCATTAAGCATTCATATGGGATAACCAAACATTTGATACCTATAATGCAATGTTATTATATTTGTTTAACAGTGGAATATAATATTTATAATACAATGGATGTTATATTATCATAATCAAAACGTAACCATATTTTCTTACCACAGTTACATTTAAAGTATATCATTCTAAACGCCCACTTTGCACTAAAAGCACTCTAGAATTGAGATGCAAAGAGGAAGTAACAAAATAATTTCATCACAAAACGGGTCCTTCGATTACGCCGCCCTTAACACGTCGCTGTTGTTCTTCTTAGCTCAGCGCGAACTGAACGGACCCCTGGGGTCCTTGATGGCGGGTCAGCCCTTATTGTCTAAGGTGATAAACAAAACCGGTGAGTATCAAGAAAGTGGATATGTCTCTTCTTTCTACAAGTAGAATATTACCTTCGCCTTTGTGTAGAATAGCAATAATCCAGGTTTTGTTGGTTACTGATACCGACTTTTTTTTTATTTTTACCAAGATCTACGACCCAAGACAAAAGATATAAACCGAAATGAATACTGCCCAATCTATCTGATTTACGTTTCGGCCCTTCGAATTCAAACGTATCTTCTAGTTTTTGGGTGGTATAAAGTTTGTAAGATACTTAAAAGGTTTTCTCAAAACTCTTCCATGATGTTTTTTTCATGAAAACACCGACGGTTACTTAGGATCTAGTTACTTCTATTCAGGATTTGTAAGTCTATTCAGGCAGCAATAACTCAATTTCTTCACTTAGAGCACTAATGATTATAGTCTAAATAGCCCATTTACCTTTGCAAACTAATTTTCATCATGCAGGTAAACCAGACATGGGAAATAACGACTACTCACCCGGCAATGGATTCTACCCCATTCGCGAAGGCCCACGACCAAGACCACTCCGCAACAAGCCCACGAAAGATCTGCGCAACGCTGGTGTATGTATGACAATGAGCAAACATTCAAAATGTGACAAGTCCACTTCACTCCTTTCCAATAAAAATGAAAAATTTTACACTTCGCACATCTTCAACCCAACAACTTAACTACTTAATGTATTGCAAGACATCCCACTATTTTATCTGGAAATGTATTTCTAGGTAAAAACGACAGAACTGAATTTTTGCCAAAGTGAAATGCCTTCTTTGAAATGTTTGCTCCTTACGGTCCTCATTTTTCCTGTGCAGTTAAGAGAAAAGAACTCAGTTTTAACTTGTGGATGTGTTTCTATTGATTTGTAAAGTCTAAGTCTGTATATTCGGTCCAGAGGATGGTCATTTGCTGAAACCGCATGTAAGGAATACATATTGTAAACTGCTCTTATAAGACATAACTTTGTAACTATATACTTTGTGCGCCGTATTTTATATAGTGTTGTAACGTAAATACGATATTTACACAATCACAAATGATCATCGCGAGTAGATAAAGCCTTTAGAGAACCACACAAGACGCAATTTAGCTTTGCGATCGACCTGCAAATGTGAACGGATTGAATTGGCTATGCAGAAATTCGATTGAATGCAGAAACGTGAATCAGCCAAACAACCAAAAAAAATTTTGTAGTCCAACACATCTGGAAAGGTGTACCTTAAAAATATTTATAAAAAATAGACTGAAAATACTCCATTTTTACATACAAATTAATTTATGTTTAAAGGTTCATTACATGCAAACATAATTCTAAAATTTTAGTTAATATATTTTCGAACATTTTTAAACCAATAACACTTATTCATAGTTTTTCCAAATTTGTTTATTTTTCTCCTAAATCAATTTTCATAATTTGATATTCATCTAATTTGGCTCCGAGTAACTGAAGATCTACTAGACAATCTTTACAAATTTCGAATGACGCGCTATTTGCATCACGAACGAACTCATCGGATGTGCAGTTTACACACGTTGTTGTAGCTCCATATCGATTACAGCTAATATCCCGACTACTACACTGACGTCCGCAGCGACTACGAGCACAACGAGGTCTCCTGCGACTCCAACGCAGTCTTCCAAAACGTCCTGGTGTCCGTCAAGGCCAACGGTTATTAATACCTGCAAGAAGCATTGTGCTCGCTTCAGCAAACGACTGATGCGGTAGACAACAGCCAAATGCCTTTTACCTAGTTTCAGGTAAAATTAAGAAGGCACTCACTGAACGACGAGCCTTATAAAATACAAAATCTCGACAATTTTCATTGCACTGTTTCTTGACCATTGTATTTGTGATTAATTTGCATACAAAGTGGCACAATAAATCTATTATTTTTCAAATTCATTTTTCATTTATTATACAATACCGGTACATTCCATCCTTCTCCCTATTTGCGTGTGTTGTATGACATTTCAAAATGTGTTTGTAACGTAATCATAATGTTCAAAGCTTATTATTAAATTAATTTAAATTCTCTGACCATACACCAGATATATGAGCCATTCCACGTCAATCGCACAAAAAAGACCAAAATTTGACCTTCATATTTTTATTTATTTTCTAATTTTTCTATTTGTTATGTGTATCAAATAAGTGAACACCTGTATTTTTATTTTTTTTTAACTTTATTATTTTCGCAAATATTGTATAATGAAATTTGCTAAATATGACGCGCATCCGTAACTTAAAAATATCATACATTTGAATACACCAGTTATAGAAATTCCGTTCAAATTCCATTCGAAACTTAAAAACATGTTTAATTTTTAAGATGTTGCAAAATATTTAATTTTTTGAATTTTTAATTTTTTTTTAAAAACTGAAATTTTGAAAATTGAATATTTTTGTAAACTCGATGAGCTAAAAATGTTTAAAAAATATTTATAAACGCACTAGAGTATTGATAATAAATCCATAAAAAATCAAAGTGGGATCTCAGTAACTTTGAAAGATATTAATATTTTACGAACCAATGTGTAATAGATTGCTGTATTAGACACGTTTTTTGCGTTACTGGTCGTCGGTTTCTTTGGATGAAGCAGTAATTTAAGTACTTCTTGAGGTGGTGAAACCTCATGATTGAATTTATAAATAATAATATGTATGTGTATTAATATACATATAAATAATATTAATATATTTATAAATAATTTATAAATTTATAAATAAATAAATGACGGATTCACGATTAAGGTTTTGACAGAAATTTTCTGGTCCTTCACAACTCACTTTAAATACAAGTACTCGCGTACCATAGAATTCCTGAACTTTCGTCACAACACACAGTTTTAATGCCCTACCGAATTTGCTTTAGTTCTGGACAAAATTCCATTTCCTTCAGCCAACTTTTTAGACACTTTTATCATGCCTTCGGTTGCTGCAAAATGTCGTTTAATTTTATTGTAGGTCCAACTTTCAAAAATTGTCAAACTTTAAATTTTCAACGTCATGTCATCTGTTGAGTGAAAGTAATCGACAAGTTACTAAATAGTATCTTTGTCTGATTTTTCGATGGATGTCGAAGGATCTTCAATGTGAAAAAATTTATCTGTGTTCGCACTTCGTACTTTCTAAAATTTCTCATGGGGGTGCCATTTTGTTCCAATTTTCTTTTCGTGGCGGGGGTTTTTCCTATTGCAATTAAACTCATGTATATCTTCTCTTTATTCATTTTGCAGACACTTGACGAACTATCTGAAGAGCTTAAATTGTCACTTCCTTGATTTCTCCTTTTTTCACTGGACGTTCCGCTATTTTCGTTAATGCCACGGGAGCAACTGATCTCGATGTTATCTTCATTAAGAAAAGGCCGTTTTGGAAGCCGATTCCCTTTCTTCCGAAATGAATCACAAATTCTCCAATCTAATGACTCCTGTAAATTCACCAGCAAATCGTGGTTTACGCGTCTTGGAGATTTTCTTTTTTTGAAAATCGTGATCAGAAAGTTTAAATGGATTGAAACATCTACCTCATACGCTGATCGCCACTCGTGTTGCACAGTGTACACACGATTCACAGAACAAATACTAGCACTCTTGTCTTCATAAGTATTGCGTATTGCGACTAATCTTGAGAAAATTTTACCATGTTCCTTGACAAGTGGTCAATGTGATTCTTCTTCACGAGCAAGGTCAGGAGGGCACCCCGTCCCTAGGACGCAAAGTGACTCGCTGTAAAATTCGTTTCGCTGACACGAGGAAAAGCATTCGTTTTGCTGTCACCCATTCCTTCTGGGGAAAGAGTGAACATAGATCTACTAATGTTTCTTGAAACCCAAATCAGGCAGAGGACCATTCTTTTTATTGTTCGTCGGCATTAGCATCCAAGACAGATCGAACACAATTTGTTAGTGCAGGGGCAGGAACCACGCGCCCGAATAACATAATTACAATTGATTTTTTTATTGATACGTGTTGAGTGCCCACTTTTTTCTTTTTTGTAGAAAATTGAACAAGAAATATGCCTATTTTTTCAAATTTAAATATGAGAGAGTTTATAAAGAAATTTTCGTTTTTAAAAATAATTACAATTTTTTAATGAAATATTTTTTTTGAGAAAGTAATTTACAGATGAATAAAATAAACACATCAAAAAATTAAACGAAACAAACCAGTAATTTTTATGTTAAGTGCATTCAGAGCGTCAATTAATCATATTTTGCCAAGTACGCGAAAATTTGAAAATTTAATAAAGGCAAAACTATACAATTTTCAGGTACATAAAGAAACACGTGCCTCTTTTTTTGATGTCCTGGATGAATGCCATATATTCGTGTCATTTACTTTTTATAAATAGTCGTGTCAATTCCAGTGAGATTTGACGTGGAATGGCTCGCATTTCAATTTGTTTTGCTCTCACCCATAAGAACATAGGTGACCCACAAGTCACCCACGATATTACCCACAAAAATATGTATGACACAATGTCACTTTTTTCTTGTTGTATTTTAAAGAAAATTGAACAAGGAACACGCCTATATTTTTTTCAAATTTTTATCTCATCGAGTTTATATCGAAATTTTACTTTTTTTGAAAAAAATACATTTTTTAAATGAAAAAAATAGTTTTTGAAAAATTTATTTGCAGAAGAATAAAATACACATTTCAAAGTATTAAATGACACAAATCAGAAATTTTTACATTTAGTACATTCGGAGCAACAATTGATCTTATTTTGTGAAGTACCTGTAAATTCCAAAATTTAATATAGCCATAACTACACAAATAATGAATTTTCAGGCAAATAAAAAAATACGTGTCTCTTTTTTGATGTCCAGACTTCAGAAAAAAATATCGTACATTTAAAAAAATGTCGTGTCAATTCTTGCGCGATTTGAGGTGGAATGGCTCATATGCCAAATCAAAGCATATTAAGTTCATTCACACATGCTGCATGAATATTATATTACTTGTAAGTAAACTAGAGGTGCTCCAACATCTCGCATTATTAGAAATGAAAAAGTTCACTTCACCCGATTGAAACCAAGCGCCTCTGATCCATACCTGGTTTTATTTTGATAGCCAGCAAAAGTAGTCATTTCTAACTTATTCAAATGAAACTATCATGAATAAATTTAGCTGTTACAGCATTGACATCACATTATACAGAAAAGGAAGAACAATTTTGCACACACGCTTGCCTCTACTACATTAAAGGGAGCTAAAAATTATTTCTGAATACGAAAATCAGCGATCATTCCTTAAACCTACTTCCATTCGTAAGAATCTTGTCTACATCATACGATCGGCAACAATGAAAAGCTTTCGAATATAATTTGAAAGCGCTTTGTTGCCATTGTGCGAAATGCGGTAAATTGTTAAACGAAGCACGGGAAATTCAAATTTGCAACTTCGATTTTTTTCTAATTTTCGAAAATACAGAGTTAGTCGGAAATAATAATAACACTACTGTTTATCTTCCTTTGATTCAGGGACCGAAAAGGTATTGAATACCGGTAAAAATACCTGTAAAATACCGCTATTTTTTCATACCGGTATAAAATACCTTTATTCTTTTATACCGGTAAAATACCTTTATAGGACGTCTATATCGGTATGGACGTCCATAAAGGTTATACCGGTATTATACCGGTATTTCCAATGGAAATACTGCCGCGTGCCCCACACACGTGCCACAAACACGCGCGCTAACTACACGCGCGCGCCAAACGCGCGCGCGCGCCAATCACGCGCCCCAAACACATGCGCGCGCCAAACACGCGCGTACCAAACACGCGCGCGCCCACACACGCGCACGCCCACGAACGCGCACGCCGAACAAACGCGCGCGCCGAACAAACGCGCGCGCCTAACACACGCTTGCACCAATCACACGCGCGCTACACACTCATGCGCTATACACTCACGCTCTATACACTCACGCGCTATGTACACCCCCTCTTCCTTTCTCTTTCTTTCGTTCTCTTTCGATTTCTTCCTTTCTCTTTCTCTCTCTCTCCCTCTCTCTCTCTCTCACACACACACACACTCTCTCTCACAGTACAAATTTGGCAAAGCGTTTGTTGGGGTCTACGGTCAAACATCCTTCTCTCATATTTCAATTCTACTCACTGCGAAAAGAAATTAATAGCCAGGAGTATATAGGTCGAGTGCGTTATCCTCTGCCGAACCGGAGACGCTCATGGCTCGAAACGCTGGCCTCCGGAAACTGCCTACACAACGGCGCAGCTCTCGCAGCTGTTACAAAGGGAAACTGATTCCGAGAATCGGAATGCGCCAAGGAACGTTGCATGAAGTCTTATCAACCGATGTCAGATTTCTATCGCCTTCGTTCTTTCACAACAGATGTCGAAGGTCATATCCTGGCAGAGGCCGCGGGCCCGACCACGCGCGCTTCGCAAACGCGCGTTCGCTCCCCAACCGCGCGTTCGCTCCCCAAACGCGCGTTCGCGGCCCCACAGGCGCTTTCGCTCTCCAAACGCGCGTTCGCTCACCAAACGCGCGTTCGCTCACCAAACGCGCGTTCGCTTACCAAACGCGCGTTCGCTCCCTAAACGCGCGTTCGCGTCCCCCACACGCGTGTTCGCTCCCTAAACGCGCGTTCACTCCCCCAAACGCGCGTTCACTCCTCCAAACGCGCGTTCACTCCCCCAAACGCGCGTTCGCGTCCCCACACACGCGTTCGCGTGGGCACACGCGCGTTCGCTCCCCCCAACACGCCTTCGCGTGCCCAGACTATTATAATAATTCGTTCTCAACCAACAACAGAACTCGACCTAGGTTGAGTAGTAGGAGAGGTAACGAAAATATGCCAACGTTGAGACTCGAACCCTAGGACCCCCGGTTAGAAACTCTGCGGAGTCCATAATTGTTCCTCTGAGCCATCTCAGCGTAAAAAATCAGAATGTTTCCCCTCCGAAACCTGTATGATTATAATGAAATTATATGGTTTTCTGTACTGGTATTTTATGGTTATTTCTCATGAGAAAATACCGCTATTTTCATAAGAAAATACCGGTAAAATACCTCTAAATAGAGGTATTGTGATATACCAAAATATATAATATTTTGTTAATAATATTGGTTGTAAATGGGGTGGACAAAAGGGTATGCAAATGGCGATATACAGCCTTAGCAACGCCGGCGCAGTGGTTGGCAAGGTCAACAAACTGCATTCAGACCTTGAAGAGATGGGGGCGCTGGCTAGATAGAAAAATAAAATAATGTGTAATTGGTCTGAAAAGGAATGACTGTCGCGGGCGTGGCTACTTGGTTTGAGAAGGGATGAATGGATTGGCTAAGGGAGAATAGACTGTCAAATTTTGTAGTTTTGTTTTAAAAAAGAGGAACGAAGGACGGACACCGAAACGTTGAGGGAGAAAGAACAGGGAGAACGGGACATTCTGATAGTGGTCGTCGAGTAGTAAAGATCGCTCGTGAGATCAACGTTAGTGAAGTAGAACTTGTAAGTTTCGAGTGAGACTCAATAGTTTTTCGGAATCTGGAAGTTGATGTGCAACGGGAAGTTCGATTATGACTTTGAAAGTTTTATATATATTGCGGTTTTGGACTTTAAAGTTTTACCGCTAGTTGGGGGAGACTAAGAACTATGTATACCAATTAAGAACCGGTAGATATTCTAGTCAGTGAGGGCTGGATGCGTCGGCAACGTCGCAAGATTAGAAGCGGAACTTGGGATCGCCTACATTCAAGTGAGAAGAGACTGCGGGGCGTCGGCGACCAAGACGGTAAATAATTACTGCAGTACAAAAGATATATATCTTAAAAACGAGGTCATGACCTAAGGACAAAAAACAATTGTAAATATTGTTAAATAAATTGTTGATTTTTTTTTCTTTTGGAAATGAAAAGATTTTCATTTAGTCAATCAAAACTGTTAAACAGTTAGAAATAGATAATTATTCCCTTTCAGATTCCTCGCCATACTGTACAGTTGGCAGATCAAGTAATCGGCTATCTAGGCGATAGCGATTATCCATAACGGGACCCATTGACCCAGCTAGCCGGACATTTATACATTTGTTGAAATTAGCTGTGGAAGCATTGGTCATTTTAATTAACGTAAACTGTTCCTGGCGCCCAAACTTTTAATATAAATTCGGAACGGGTCACGATTATAACCATCTTAGATGAATGATGCCAACGATCTCGTAAGAGTCTATGACGAGACATTGTTGGTACATTTCAGTATTTTACCGCTATAGACGTCGAATAAAGGTAAAATACCTCTAAAAATACCGGTATTTGACGTCTTATACCGGTATTTTTAAGGTATTTTGAATAAAGGTATAAAAGAGGTAAAGGTATACCGGTATTCAGTACCTGCTTTGATTATGATGATACGATTTATATATATATATATATATATATATATATATATATATATATATATATTGAAACGAATTTATTATATTATTATTATTATTATAAGTTCAGCAAAATAAAGCGGCGGCCGATCCTATTCAAATAGCGCAGCAGTTATGGTCTTTGCCGCTTGACCCGTTCCGAACGGGTCAGAAAAGCGCGCCAACGAGAGCGGGAGCGCGGTCACGGAATAGTCAGTGGGTAAGAGAACTCCCTAAGATGCAGACGGACGCGTGGGCTGGAGTGATTTTGGATCGTAATCTAGGGATTGAGGAAACGTGAAGTGTAATATTGGACAGTGGACATAGTAATAACAATGTGGAGATGAATTCGATGAACATACGACAGCTAACCAGTTCCAATTATAAACAACTGAGCAAGTGCGAAGTATCAGGGGAAGCTATGTGTCAGTACATGTGATTATAAAACATTCGGCAAGGACTGGAAACTGAGTGCTGATGAACACTGAGTCCACCGACTAGACAGTGTGAAATGGATGGACAAAATAAACATAAATAGTGCTTGGAAGAAAAGTGTTTTGGAGGGAGCATTGTACGGAGTCGTGTGGGCCACGAGTTGCAAGCAGCGTCATCCGGTCGTGGCTCTGGGTAACGACGCCGACCGAGGGCAGCCGAGCAATGCCGATCTGGAGGGGGGCACTGCGCCTCGCCAGCCTCGTCTGGAAGCTAAGTGAATCGTCCATATAAATTCCAGGTTTTCTCTTTCCCTTTGTGTATGGACTAGTGTTAGGTTAATATTAGAAAAAGGAAGCGTGATTGTGATTTGCTAGCAGTTAATATTAGAAAGTGGATAGGGCAGTTGTAATTTGTCAAAGGTAAATATTAGAAAAGGAAGCGTAGGTGTCATTGGTTAGCAGTTAATATTAGAAAAGTGGAGAAGTGCCACACCGAGTGTATGAATCGCTGTAAAATAAAGTATTGTCCAGGTTCTTTATATTTCAATGTGTGTGTATTTCTGATGAATATATCAAAATCCAGAGCCCATTCGCGAACAGCGATTACCTGTCCCACCCATAAAACATTGTTGAAATGAACTCGAAAGAGGAACGTTTCAATACATGTGTCGATTTTGATGAAATTTTATATGTATATTCAGTAGGTCTGAGAATAGGTTGTTATCTATTTTTATACACCTTAGTGATAAGGGTGGTCCACCCCACTTTTTTTAATTTTTCGGACAAAATTTTTAGGCAACCCGCTACACACGGTAGGTATTTCACACGGCAGTATTTCACCCGCTACACGGTGTTTCTCCATATTACGAACCTGCTCAGTGATGTGCAGAATCTGCTATTAAATGTGAATAAAACGGAGAGAGACGGTGAAAGAGGGAGAGAGACGGGTGAAAGAGAGAGAGACGGTGAAACAGAGAGAGACGGTAAAAGAGAGAGACGGTGAAAGAGAGAGAGACGGTGAAAGAGAGAGAAACGGAGAAAGGGAGAGGGAGACGGAGAAAGAGACGGATAAAGAGAGAGACGGATAGAGAGACACGGAGAAAGAGAGAGGGATACGGAGAAAGAGAGAGAGAGACACGGAGAAAGAGAGAGATACGAAGAGAGGGAGACACGGAGAAAGAGAGAGAGAAGGGGAAAAGGGCTGAGAGACGGGGAAAAGAGAGAGAGGGAAGGAGAAAGAGATATAGGGGTAGAACAGCGTCCTCTGGGCTCAGCTAGAAAAATGTTTATCTCCGCGCTACATTGTTGCGTTAGGTTTGAGGACTCTTAAGCATATTAGAGACTAATATATCATTAATACTATAATAAGCAGAAAAAACAGCAATTACTATTTGACTACAGCTAGAAATGACATTGGGACTAGAAACTTTGTTTTAATAATTTGTGATGTTTGTTCCTGCGAGATGTTTAATTAACGTTAATTAATTAATGTTTAGTTAGGCTTCGGAAGTTGATATTCAATTCTCGAATGTACAAAAGGGGGAACAGATTCATTGTTGAACAGTTAAAAATGTGTACATGTATTTTATAACGATTGTTTAAATGATTGAGATTCAGAGAAGATTTATTTATTATCGTTAATTATTTTCTCCTGCCATCTTTTAATATGTTTGAGTCATAGATTTTCGTAGTTACTGTCATTAAGTGCAACAGTAGGTGAAGAAAACCCTGATTGATTTACATGATATAATGATGTAAGTATCCCCGCCAGGCGTCTACCGGCGTCACTTCTGACCAGTGTTGCCAGATGGACCGCATTTCTGCAGTGTTGCCAGATGTACCTAATCCGCAATCCTCATTAAGCGATGCTTCTGACCCAGTAAGCAGCACGGAGTAGGGATGAGATCGCAATCGTGACATTTACAATTATCATTTTTCTATTTCGGTGTAATTTTTAAATAATTTATGATTAATTTGCAGGGCTGTAATGAAAAACGTTGTCGAAGCCATCATTTTAAATGGCAAATTTCGAGGTGATAATATATTACAGTCACGGATCCCTATTATACCCACAGATGTGCCAATTCTATTTAAATGTATTCAATATCCGTTAAGATTGGCATCTGCGATGACTATCAATAAAAATCTCAAGAACAAACGATGTCTGTTTGTGGCTTAGGTTTGAGCACATCATGTTTTTCACATGATCATACGTGGCATGCCATTGCCCTCTGGAATTCTAGAGGGCGCTGGGCATGCTCTGGAATGGGCAAACCATCCAGTTCATTTCTCTTAGCTAAAGATGGGATAAAAAATATTGTATGCTCTATTGCGTTGAGGGATTGATATTGTTTTTTAATAAAATTATCATAATTAGCGATGTATATCATTTAAAAAAATTAATTACAATAAATTAAAAATATAAATGTGTGGTATGTTATTTTTATATTCCATCCTCAAACACTGACAATAAATTGTTCATTTTTTCTACAAAAATAATTCTAGGAATAATATATATGGCAAAACAACGTTTGCCGGATCAGCTAGTATATATATATTTTCAATCTCGCGAACAATCATGAGGAAACTCGCCAGCAGGGAACAGACTCAAATTGTCTTTCCCCCGCGCGGCCAACATTCTTCGGCTGCCCCACCTTCAAAGTTTCTCACGGCACTAGCTAGGCTTTACAAAATATAAGAAATGAAACACAGATGTACAAAACAATTCTCGTTGAGCCCTCTGGCCGCAAGCGCCGAACCGCCGCGTACTTACTGTAAGCCGGGGAAGGGACGGCAGGCTCGGCCTCCCCCGGCGGGCGCGCGGTCCTCAAGCCATTAGCCTTATACCTGCCCCTCACTCGGCCCTCGGCGGCCAGACGGTGTTTACGGTGTTTACAAACATTCCAAATATCGCTACGTGCCTCCCGCTCCATACTGGCGTTAATATTCGCCGATCACGAACGCATCTGCTAGGCAGCCGCGCCCGCACCCGCCTTACCGCCCTTTTCTCTCAACCAGCTTCGCGGTTCCCGTGAGAAAATACCAAAGCTTGCTAATGAGATGCAGCTATCGCGGGCACAGCCAGTGCCGCCCAGAAGTCACGTGACACACTTCAAAACATAACAACAAATAGCGAGCATCTCTCGCGGCACACTGCGTCTCACTGCACATCATAGGCTAGCTGCAAATGTCACGTGACTCTTCCCCCTCTGCTTTCGGAAACATACGTTTCAATAAATACGGCAACTTCGCTCCCACGCGGCACTTCTATGTCACTACTATTAAGTCATTTTCTACTGCTGCTATTACGCAGTCACTTCTATGTCATTTCTACTATGTAAAACTACGCAATAACTCTTCAGTCAATCTCACTGCTACTCTACTGACTCTACGTCAAGCTACGCTCCACTCTTCAGTCAATCTCACTGCTGCTACAATTACTACTCTACGTTAAACTATTCAGTCATCTCTTCAGTCAACTTCTAATATTCATTACTACTCAGTCGCTTCAGTCAACTACTACGAGACAAACGACTACCATTGACACCGTTGTCAATACAACGCACGAGTGTCAATGCTTGCTCTACTCGTCAGACAGCCTGCGAACGAGTCAGCTGTCCTTGCTCTGCCTATCAAGGCTCCTGCAATCAATCAGCGTGGCCAGCAGGCCGCGATCTACAGTCGGGCCACCCGTGAAGCAGCCTTCACCTGGCCAAATCAACAGTACGGGCCGCTCCAGCAGTCGAGTACGCGCCCATGGTGACATTCAGCCTACCAGCCGTAACATCCGCAGCCCATTTCAACCGAAGGCACACACACACACACACACACACACACACACACACAGCCGTCTGACCTGGGTTGGTGTTTGCTGTACCTTCATCAATCTGTAAGTGTAAACTTCAAGAAAGAAGAAACATTTAATTATAAACATTCATTGGTCCTCCGGCTTACTGCCTAACTACTTCCTTGTAAAACTAATCAATATTTCAAGAATTAAATTAAATTTATTCACAAGTGCATTGCCTTTCATTTGCCCCTAAGAAACAATCCCCTGAAACCTGATCTGAGCATGTATGTAGTCGCTTCGCAGCACGGACCTCACACCGCGCTGCATCCACTACAATACATACATATTGTGACCATACTTACCCTTGTCGGTTTCATAGTTGCACATATCATAAATTTTGTGATTGTTTATTTGTGCACAGGGGTTCTTTGAGGGGGATACTTTAATCATCATTATCTGAGTTCAAAGAATCTATCATCACAGAAACGGGATTTATTAAGAAAAAAAAATCTTCACATTAATAACATAATTCACATCATTGACCTGGTCGCAAATCCTTACTGAATACAGATTAAATGGTTTACACTATACATCTCCGACTATTCCTATCGTCTTACATTTATTATTTCCATTTATATAACCTCCATTTCTCTGAAAACTATATGCCATTCGTGAACCACTACAGACACTGTTGCTCTCCTTACTACTCAGTGAGCACCCTGAACCGGCATTTTATTCGATCACCCATCTATTCTTGTTCATAATTATTGTTGCTTATCTGCCTTCCACTACCGTCGTCTTCCACGCGGCGCGACCGCGTGCCCCGACTCGTTGCCGAGAGGTGACCTTGGCGCCAACGATGTTCTGCCTGCCAACGCGTCGCCGGCGGCCCGTTCTCGTACACCGGCGTCGTCTCACCGCAATTTCCTTCTCCACACGACGAATTTACTGTCTCAGCTCACACGGCTCCACCATGTAATCCCGCATCCGCACAGCTACACCGACTACCACTGAACAGCATCGCCCACGTGTCCGTGCAATATTCTCATCTCTGGTCAAATTTCGTGATTATTCCTTCCAAACACGTTTACCACAATCCTTACTCGCAATCATCATTAAGTCTATCACAATTCTCCTTCCTTTAACACCAGCCGTCCCGCTTATTCTCGATTTATCCGTACATTACCACCTCGCTCTCTTATCGCCATCACGCCTCTCTCCTCACTGCTCGCTGCTCCACTCCCAACTGCCGCGTCCGCGCGATCTGACCGACCAATTCCCCCCTTCCAGGCGTTCGTTCACGGCTCGGCCCGATTCATCCCGCAACGATTCATCAACTCGCGCGCCACATTTGAACTTTGTGGTGTGCCTAATATTTACGTTTTGACCAATACGGTCAAAATATATATATAGTAATGTTTTTTTCCTATATTAACACGAAATTTCATTCGCCCTACGTTGGGCTGCCAATTGTAAAGTTTTTTCCCCATTTTCTATATATCTTCACTGTTAACTTAACATGCCCTACACTTACTGATTGACTCAATCTGCTAATTACGTTTATTGTGATTGCGCGCTAGGAAGCAATTCCAAGTAAAAATAGCAATTTACTAATTAATCGCACGTTGCCGTGCTGGCTCAGTCGTTGGGTTTGGTTTTAAGTAGCAATCCGCTTACTTGCTCTGCCAGTTGTCACTCGATCCGCCCTCCGCACTGAGTAGCGCGAAATCTGCAGGTTTGCTGATTCTGTGGCACAAAATACGTGCCAGGTTGCACATTGATAACCATGTATTTAACTTTTTTCAAATAACAAAAGTTAATTTATTCAACCAAAAGGGAACCAGTGGTTATTTCAAACATTTGTTTAATTTGCCTGAATTTTCTATGGTCATGACCTCTGATATTTAAAACAAAATGGTACTCTGAGCTCTCTTGGCGTTGTAGGACGTCGCCCCGAAGAAACCAATCCAGATTATCCACCGCGCGACGTCTTCGTTATTCTAATCGCCGTCCGGGACCTAGTACCACTGCTTCTTTCTTGAAAATCCACGGCGTTTTCCTTTTATAACCTAAATCTAACTGACATCTAAATGACTGTCCCTACTCTGCATCCCTGATGGGCGCCTACTCGCGAACTGGGTACGATCGAACAAAAAGAATTAACAATGCCTGATATGGTAAGAATTCTACCACTTTCCGTGGTTTCTTCCCTTCTCCAAATTAACAAAATGTTCTGGTATTCGCGTCACCGTAAGTATTGAATGTTCTCATTCGTATTGACAAACGGCATATGAATTTAGCTTCGCCGCGACACTACGATCTGTCCTTTGAATTCCACGCCGTTTACAATGTAATAAATGTTCCATCAGTCGACTTAAATTCTGCCCGAATAATATTTAAATTTCTTCCGAATATGCAATAAGTCTATTTAACCACTGCACCCGAGTCCACTACGACACTGTGGAATACCTATAATTCACAATGACTTTCCCCCTTACTCACGAGAGATCCGCACCCTTCGCTGTCTAGCAAATGAAAGAGAGTGATGTTCTACCCGTAACTTCGTAGGTGGAAGTTACTTGCCAATTGTTTTACTTTCCCGTGATTCCTAACTCTTCCGGTTTGCGACTTATAACCCATCCCCTCAAATGGGTTCATATCACTCGTCGACCACTGGTTACCTTTCTTAACGTGGTATCAACTAGTTTTGTTTACCCGCCCTGCACCATAGCAACCCCCCTAGTAACCGCGGACTCTCAACCAGTAACAAATATTCGGCCCTGTATGTTCTGTCCTTCCTGCTTGTATGACACCATAACAACCCCCCTAGTAACCGCGTACACATCTCATTTCAAGCTTCTCCCAGCGTTTCCCATCAACTGTTTCACTACGCCATGTTTTGGTATCACAAAATACATACACATATATGAGAAAATGTAAAGAAAAAATTTGGTAACGCTTTTTGAGAAAAAATTCATATATTTGACCCCAAAATTACGCAAAAGCAACTCAAATGTTTGAAATATTGTAAAGGATCTTCTTTCAAAATCTGTCTTTAAACATCAAATTTTATTCTGAAAAAATCTCTATCTTCAATATTTTATGCATGCTGGAAGGATTCGAAAAAATGTGAACTTTGGCAAATTTTTGAAAAAACAGGGAACAACAAAAATGAGGGCGCCATTCTCTTAAGCGACTTTTACACTATCCGAGGACAAAATTTAATTAAACAATTTGGACCTTTTTAATTTTGAAAATGCCCGGGTCAGCTTTGAAAGTCAATTTTGAATGTTTTTCTACTCCCATTGTATAATTCTGTCATTTGATGGCTGCAACCAATTGCATAATCGTAGTCATTTCCATAATGTTTTCATTATGATACAGGTTCTTGGCCAATCATAAAGAAGTTTACAAAACACGTATTGACAATTAATCATTGAGAATCGTTTTAGCAAATGTTTCATTCAATTGTGTACATTAAAATTGCATTTGATATTATATTATGCTCAATAGTTTTAATTTATTTTATTAGTAGTATTTTTCGTGGAATATTATTTAAAAGAAATTTGATCGTAATTTCACTTTGATTCTATTTGACTAGCGCAGTACTCCATCGCAGGTGGACAGGTAACCACAGCCACCTGCGGTAGCGTGCAAGGGTAGATTTAGATAGCTGTCCGCTAGATCTTGGCTGAATCAATTGCCACGAAACTATTCAATGTACAAGTTTTACTTAGAAAAATTGTAAAAATGTACCGAATGAACCTCGATGTACTAGTTATTAATACACTCATGTGAATTTTATGATACTCGCTTGTTCCTTGCATGTATTGTAATATCACACTCGTGTATTAATACTCATCATTACATCATCGTTTCATAATGTACTGTTTCCTCGTAAGCTTAATGAATTCAATATGTATCTAACTAATATTTCCAACTAATATTTCTATTTATTTTAACAATTTATACATAATAATCCTTTTAATTTATTGCATGTAAATGAAATATTTTAAAAATAAATATCATAATTAAGTAACATTAAACTGTGACTACCCGCTACCCCTACGTAACTCAGGGTAACGTCGCCCCCAACCCAAAACCTCTTTAATGTTACGTAATTTATAGACAATCTCTTCTGTCCCCAGCACCCGAACAGGCCTGGAATTGTTTATAATAAATTAGCCTACAACGTCAATTCTCATTTTTTGACAGTAAATCCTTTCGCAGTTCCCACGCAAGTCTATTCTTCAAGAGGTTTTGCAATGGCTCGCTTAGATTCTTTATAAAAAGATGTCTCAGAACTAAAACTGAGATTTAACTATTTTATAAACAATTTTTAATGTACGCTATTCCTGCCTAAGAATGTCCCCAAATCGTTTCTGATATGAATATTGCAAAATAACAATTTTTACAAGAGATGCTAATTTAATTGTTGCTAAAATGATAAGTATACATTTAACCTTTGGAATTTTCTCTGCCTTATTGAAATGGTTGCCTAGACGTCTGCTACCGATTCCAGAAATACATGATTTTGCCATTTTTGCAAGTTTATAAAAATATTAACAATTGCAAATTGCATTTTTCTTATTGAAAATATTTACAGTAAATTGGACATTTGATAAAGGTCATGGATTACGTTTGAACAAAAATGTGCATGCGAAACTAATTGCCCTAAAATTAGTTTTATTTTATCTCATATAACAGTGTATGCATTTACATATTTATTTCAATGAATTTACTTTCATGTTCATAAAATTGTCTCATTCCATGAATTGAAAATATTTCCAGATCTGAACTCGCGGCATCCGCCATCTTCTACGTTGTAATTTTCTTAGGTCAATTAGGTCAAAGAGATTGGCTGCGGTTGGTTGTGAGGCTCCGCCTGCAAAGTTTTGAGAAGGGCTGCCCAAGTCGTGCGAAAGCTGAACTTAGGCGCAGATGATCGCGATCAATTTTTGAATCAAAAACTCTATGTACATCACTCCTCAATCAACATTGTGAAATTGAGGCATTGCATGGTAGAATGGGGTAAAGAGACGTAGAGGAATTTGTTCTTAATCATGACGCCAGAACTTAAGCTTTATAACCGTACCTGAAATGGGTGAATGATTTGATGGATAAGTGGTAAGTAAATGGGTAAGTGAAGAGTTATATGACTGATGGAGCGACACTGGAATACCTAGAAAACAGGGTAACCCTGAGAATTCGTGCCGTGAACCTAATTTGTCCAACACAAGTTCCATGAGGTCCGATCGGGTAGATTGACGGATTGATGTTTCTGGTCATGTCAACTGCTATGGTTATTTATCTCGTTAGTGTAGTGAATGTTTTAGCCCGTGAGAAGAGGATGATTTTTTCCCCTACTGGATAGTGAGATCTGGCGCCGATTTTGGCTTGCAGGGGTTTATCCGCTCCAAAAATTGCCCCCCCCCCAGAAGCGTCCCTGTCGGTATACGTTCGAAGCTGCTGACTGGTCTCCCGATGAGCGATAGTGTTGCGCATATAAGTGGAAGTGTATGAGTAAGGGGAGAAAAGAGAACACGGATGAGGAAGGAAAGATCGCGCGCGGCTCGTGACCCGTTTGTTAGGGTACTGCAACGGCATTCGCCTGGTGTAAATTGGAGAAACCCGGAAAACTATCGATCAGACAGCGGCTGAATTCAATCTAACAACCTACGTGATGCCGGAAATCCTCCACAGGCGGGACTGAACCCTAGGAACCGTTCACGCTTTGAACCATGATTTTAGCAAAATAAGACGACCGGACTGATCACTACCTCACGGGTCGCCCCACAGACGTACAGTATCGCGTGATGTAGCGTGGCGATTTGAAGCTATGTGAGACGGCGCGGAGTGATGCAGGCCAAAGAGGTGAGGCAGTGGGTGGTGCTGCGAGGTGGAACTGGCGGGGCGAGGCTAGGCGGCGGGCGGAGTGGGGAGGGGAGGGTTAAGGTGTGGCGCGGCGGGGCGATGCGGGGTAGTGCTAGGCGGGGTGAGGCGAAGTGGGCAGGGAAGGGTTAAGGAGCGAAAGGGGTTGAGGAGGGGTGTGGAGGGCCAGGAAGCTGTAGAGCAGAGACGCGCGGGACTGGAGAGATGGGGCGCAATGGGATGGGCGGGCCGGGGCAATGAGCGTCGTGGAGCGAGGCAGAGTAACGCGAAGCGAGAGATGACGCCGTGACATGTCGCTTCTATTGTCGCAGCGCGGCACGCCCCTCGCCGCCCGTAAATAACTCGCTCTGCCAGTGGTTTCAGATTGTTTTATTACACGTTCCTCTGTTCTTCGGGATTTATGGTGATATTTCACTCCGTCTGTTTGTTGTTCTTGAAATCGCATTACTAATTTCCTCTCACTCGAGTGTGCTTATTTTTGTGATGTTTGCATTTCTGGAGTTTCTCTTAGTTTCTGCTTCATATCTGTAGTTTTAATAATAGTAGAACTGTTCTGTAAATTTTCGATCGCACGTAGATGGTTGAAAAGTAATATTTATCCTAATATTTATATATATCGGCCCTGATATCAGCTAGACTAATCGCGGTATAGCAATTATGATGAAAATTCTCCATATGGTTTAGCCGCTAACGTAGTCCATGGATGTGTAGTCGGACAAAGAGTCAAACAAACGGACAGACAAACAGAGTAACAGGCCAATAAACAGACAGACAGAATACACAACCAGTCAGTTAGTCAAACAAAAAGACAGACAGACGAAAGACAGACGAAAGACAGACATACCAACAAAGAAACGAAGAACAAACAAGCATTCAGACAAAAAGAGACAGACAGACGGAAGGACAGACAAAACGACAAACGTATGGACATATACAAAGACGGATAGGCAGAAAGACGGAGATACAAAAGATGATCAATCAAAAAGATGGACAGACAAAAAGACGGACTTACGGAATAACAAAAAACGGATAAATAATAAGAGAAAAAGGAGGACAGACAGATTGATGAACATGCGTTTGGCAGTAAACTGCTCTTGCTGTATTCAATACTAACAAAACAATGATTTTGACTTATCAACGTCGTAGATGAAATTATTTACATGTAGGAAAATAATTATATACTTTTTCAGTATCAAGGATACATAAAACTATATTTTATATCGGAGTTTCGTGCTGATAAAGGCTAGTCATGTCACGCCACCGGGAACAACTCCCTCTTCTAGTTACACCAATCCGTCCTGGGGTCTTTCGCCCCTCCCCACCCCTCCCGCTCTCTTATCGCCCATGTGGCGCCCATGGCCCCGCCCGCCCCTCCCGAAGGAGCGCATCCGCGCCTGCACTCGACGCCCACGTCACCGGGCGAGGGCTTTAAATGGGCGCGCGGCACGGCGGCCGGCACACCGCCATCATGCAGCCCCTCAGGAGCGCTCTGGTCCTCGCCGTCATCTGCGCCTTCGTGCAGGGTAAGACCATTCGCTTCCCCACGCGCGCCGGCCTCCGAGCATTACGACTTACTGCATTTCGCTTTTCCGCTTTACACAAAATTACTCACTTTTTACTTCCATAGTATAATAATAATAACATGCTTCTTATGCTACAAACCCTGGCTGCTTCACGGTAACAATAATAATGTATGATACAAAAAAATCCTTTTCAGGAAAAAATACATGGTTTACATACACATACAAACCACCTCGGTAATAATAATCATTTACGAAATTAGAATCTTTCTATTCGAGATTTGGCTGTCAGTGTTGTCACTAGCCTACTTGATGTTTTCATAAAGAATTTTCCATTTCTGGGAACGTAGTTGATTTACATATTCCCTCGTCACAACGAATGATTGGACCTACTAGAGATTATTAGTGAAAACTACAGTTGTGTATAACTTCTTCGCTCGGTGGAGTAAGGTACGAAAGCCTCATGAGCCACCTCTTTTGTTGCGCCACAATAACACAATAAAGAATTGTTGATTTACGTAGCACAGTCGCGTGAGGGCAAACCGTTGTGTTGGAATAGAAAGCACGATGGGTCGAATTTTGCGAAAGATTTGGAAGTTTTCATCTAGAGGTGAGGCATTCAACAGAATGTCAAAACTCTCTATATCCCATAATATCATTCATATTATCAATCAATAAACGTATAACTTCTTTGTTACGTAAAGCCAGAAAGTAAATCGAATGACAATCTACTCAATTAGTAACAATTCATTTCACCTATACCGTAATGTTTGAAAAAAATTCATTTGAATATTTTTTGACATCATCCTCTCTAAATATAAAATATTTACCTTTTTTCAATATAAAATATATACCTATTTTAAAATGTTTAATATTAAAGATTTTGCAACAGCATTCCAATAAGCATTCATACGGGATAACCAAACATTTTATACCAATAATGCAATGTTATTATATATGTTTAACAGTGGAATATGATATTTGGATGTTATATTATCATAATCAACCATATTTCCTTACTACAGTTACATTTAAAGTATGTCATTCTAAACGCCCACTTTGCACTAAAAGCACCCTAGATTTGAGATGCAAAGAGGAAGTAACAAAATTATTTAATCACAAAACGGGTCCTTCGATTACGCCGCCCTTATCAAGACATCGCTGCTGTTCTTCTTAGCTCAGAGCGACTTCAATCTGAACGGAAGGGACCCCCTGCGGTCCTTCATCGCGAGTCTGCCCTCATTGTCAAAGGCGGTAAACGAAAACGGTGAGTACCAAAAAAGTGGATATGTTTTTAATTTCTACTAGTAGAATATTACCTTCGCCTTCATGTAGTATATCAATAATCCTGTGTTTTTTTTTTGGTTACTGATACCGAATTTTTTTTATTTCTACCAAGATCTAC
The DNA here is from genome assembly GCA_031308135.1 of Acheta domesticus. NCBI lineage: Eukaryota > Metazoa > Arthropoda > Insecta > Orthoptera > Gryllidae > Acheta > Acheta domesticus. The sequence continues at coordinate 56,466,808 of JAHLJT010004567.1, forward strand.
GACCCCAGACAAAAGATATAAACCGAAATGAATACTGCTCAATCTATCTGATTTACGTTTCGGCATTTCGAATTCAAACGTATCTTCTAGTTTTTGGGTGGTATAAAGTTTGTAAGATACTTCAAAGGTTTTCTCAAAACTCTTCCCTGATGTTTTTTTTCATGAAAATACCGACGGTTACTTAGGATCTAGTTACTTCTATTCAGGATTCGTAAGTTTATTTAGGCAGCAATAAGTCTATTTCTTCACTTAAAGCACTAGGGACAATAGTATAAATCTGTAGCCCATTTACTTTTGCAAACTAATTTTCATCACGCAGGTAAAGCAGACGAGGGAAAGCACGACAACGCACTTGGCAATGGAGGTCGCGGCCGCGTCATCGGCTCAGGCAACAACAAGCCCACGCACGAGCAGCGCCGCGCTGGTGTATGTATGACAATGAGCAAACATTCAAAATGTGACAAGTCCACTTCACTCCTTTCCAATAAAAATGAAAAATATTGTACAAATTTTACACTTTGCACATCTTCAACTCAACAACTTAACTACCAATTATTGCAAGACATCCCACTTTTTTTTTCTGGAAATGTATTTCTAGGTAAAAACAACAGAACTGAATTTTTGCCAAAGGGAAATGCCCCCTTCTGAATGTTTGCTCCTTACTATGCTTAATCTTTCTGTGCAGTTAAGAGAAAATAACTTACTTTTATCTTGTGGATGTGTTTCTATTGATTTGTAAAGTGTAAGTCAGTATATTCGGTCCAGAGGATGGTCATTTGCTAAAACAGCATGTAAGGAATAAATATTGTAAACAGCTATTATAAGACATAACTTTGTAACTGTATACTTTGTGCGCCGTATTTTATATAGTGTTGTAACGGAAATAAGACATTTACTCGATTACAAATGATCATCGTGAGTAGATAAAGCCTTTAGAGAACCACACAAGACGCAATTTAGCTTTGCGATCGACCTGCAAATGTGAACGGATTGAATTGGCTATGCAGAAATTCGATTGAATGCAGAAACGTGAATCAGCCAAACAACCAAAAAACTTTTGCAGTCCAACACATCTGGGAGGGCGTGTCCCTTTAAGAATATTTTAAAAAAGACTGAAAATACTGTACGTTTACTTACAAATTAATTTGTGTTTAAATGTTAATTACATGCAAACATAATTCTAAAATTTTAGTTATATATTTTCAAAAATTTTTAAACCAATAACACGTATTCTCAGTTTTCCCAATTTTGTTTCTTTTTTCTCCTAAATCAATTTTCATAATTTGAGATACATATGATTTGGCTCCGAGTAACTAAAGATCTACTAGACAATCTTTACAAATTTCGAATGACGCGCTATTTGCATCACAAACGAACTCATCGGATGTGCAGTTTACACACGTTGTTGTAGCTCCATATCGATTGCAGGTAGTGCCCCAACTACTACAATGACGTCCGCAGCGACTACGACCACAACGAGGTCTCTTGCGACTCCAACGCAGACTTCCAAAACGTCCTGGTGTCCCTCAAGGTCAACGATTATTAATACCTGCAAGAAGCATTGTGCTCGCTTCAGCAAACGACTGATGCGGTAGACAACAGCCAAATGCCTTTTCCCTAGTTTCAGGTAAAATTAAGAAGGCACTTACTGTACGACGAGCCTTATAAAATACAAAAATTTTGACAATTTTCCTTGCACTGTTTCTTGACCATTGTATTTGTGATTAATTTGCATACAAACTGGCCCAATAAATCTATATTTCGCAAATTCCTTTTTAATTTATTATACAATACCGGTACATTCCATCCTTCTCCCTATTTGCATGTGTTGTATGACATTTCAAAATGTGTTAGTGATGCAATCATAATGATCATAGCTTATTATTAAATTAGTTTAAACACTCTGACCATACACCACATATATGCCAAATCAAAGCATATTAAGTTCATTCACACATTCTGCATGTTTCGTATATTACTTGTAAGTAAACTAGAGGTGCTCCAACATCACACACATTCCCGCATTATTAGAAATGAAAAAATTCACTTCACCCGATTCAAACGAAGCGCCTCTGATCCATACCTGGTTTTATTTTGATAACCAGCAAAAGTAGTCATTTCTAGCTTTTGCAAATGAAACAATCATGAATAAATTTATCTGTTACAGGATTGACATCACATTATACAGAAAAGGAAGAAAATTTTTTCCCACAGGCTTGCCTCTATTACATCAAAGGGAGCTAAAAATTATTTCTGAATACGAATATCAGCGATCATTCCTTAAACCTACTTCCATTCGTAAGAATCTTGTCTACATCATACGATCGGCAACAATGAAAAGCTTTCGAATATAATTTGAAATCGCCTTGTTGCCATTTTGCGAACTGCGGGAAACTGTTAAACGAAGCTCGGGAAATTCGAATTTGCAACTTCGATTTTTTTTCTAATTTTCAAAAATACAGAGTTACTCGGAAATAATAATACCACTGTTTATCGTCCTTTGATTATGATGATACGATATATATAATAACCCAAGGGTTATCAGTCAACAATTAAACAAAAAGCAGGAATGAAAACATTCGAAATTGGCGCGCGCCGACGGGAGGTATCTCACCGCGGAACGTGAACGATTCGGTCTGAGGCAGTGAACGGGGAGTTGAAGGTAGAAAGCGCCTAGACATGGCGGAGGTCAGATGGTAGGGCGATGTAATGGATGAAATCGGTTGAAGTGTGGTGTAAAAAAAGAGTAGTAGAATCGTGTGATTATACGCTAGAGTGATACATGTGACTGTGGTGAAACGGAGTTAGGAAGATGCGTGTATAATGTGAAAGAACAGCGGTGCTACAGATAATGTCGGCAGTAAATGGTAGACACGTGGACATTGACGAGTGCAGCAACTAATGGAGACGTTAAGTAGACGTGGGATAGCAATAATTGTTATCGTCTGCGAGTACTGTAAAGAACGAAGATTTGGGTAACTGCGTGGCGTGTTTGCGAGCATTGCTGGCGAAGGGGCCGGGCGCTGGTGACGTCACGGCGGCGACGCGGCCGACCGAGCAGACTCGAGCAATCCCGAAGATAGTTCCGAGGTGGAGGCACGCATCGGAGATACAAGAGGCATACAGCATATAAGTATCTGATATTCAGTACCCAGGGTAATCAGAGTATGGGTTTCAGGGGAGGGTACTATGGTGTGAACAGTAGCAAACCATTGAATGATGTAATTTACAAGAGATAGGGAATACAGATCACATGGCAGCAAGTATTATTAATAAAGAGTAACAAATTGCATGTTCATGATGGTGTTTGCTAATAATAAAGAAATGGAAAATTATATTAGTGATTGTGGAACTTTGGAGTTATGGTTCATAAATAATAAAGGGAATGATATTTCCTTGAAATATTCCTGATATATTGTCAAATGCCTTATCACGGCGATCCCCCTAAAACCAATCCTGGTCCTAAACAAATTTTATTGTATGTGTGGATTACAGGTTACCTGCCTGGCAGACCAGAAAGGTACAGTACGGTCACAATATATATAGTAATGTTTTTTCCTATATGAGTACGAAACTTCATTCGGTCCACGTTGGACTCCTATTTGTAAAGTTTTCCCCCACTTTCTATATATCTTCACTGTTAACTTAATATGCTCATTTCAAGCTTCTCCCAGCGTTTCCCGTCAATTGTTACCACTACGCCATGTTTTGATATCACTATATATATATATATATATATATATATATATATATATATATATATGGGTGATTCCATGCAAAATTTCAGGTTTTCTGACAGTGAGTCTCAGATTTTTTTCATATTTTATTACATTAATCTACTAATGATGAACAGTTAAAAGACAATTTATGGAATTGATATCTTCAGCAGTTTAGCAACAATTACGGGTTAAACATGGACGATGACACAATGTACTCAATAATGATAATAATTATGACGTTCATAAAATGAATAAAACTTTAAAAACATGCATACTATTTTGAAGATAAATGATCATATTTTAAGCAGTTGATAATATATTAAGGATTGAGATATTTGTTTATAATAAAAAATGCTAATAAATTAAACAAATACATTTTTCTTCAAAATTAATATTTTCTTTTCTTTCATATTTTACATACTGCAAGAAGAACTAATAAATAACCATTCTGCAAACTGTCTCGATGGAATCTTAAAAAATGCGTAAGTTATTAAATACAAATATACGCGCATTTTGCTCTTAAGGTTGATAGTCGCGTGCCTTTGCCCAGCGCGGGGTGACGCAAGGTCGTAGGCAGGCACCGCCAAGTTCATTCCCTAGGGATATCCATCGATGCCTTCGAAGGGATCCTGACACCAGTTTACAGCCTTAGTTTTCGCATGTTACTGTTCAGTGATACATCGTGATAGAAAATGCCAAAGATTGTGAATACGTTTAACAGGCTTTGGTGCTGCAATCCATTCGGACTTGAGAAGCACAAAAGTCGGGTGGGTAAGAGATAGGTAACAGAGGCGATGCGGAATAAAATATCGAATTTAGTGGTAGGTGAAGCAATATGCGATCTGTGTCGTCATAAAATATCCTAAATGCCCAATGCAGTTCTTAGTGACTCAACTGAAACAGACAGTGAAGTGAAAACCTCGAGTGAAGAAGAGTACGTAGCCCCAGGAGTTGCAGAGGAAGCCACTATCAGTAATGTAAACATTTTGTATCCTCTGGGTCAATCATTGTAATTGCGAAAACAAACCCGAGAGAAATCGTATGCAAGGAAAAAGGTGAGTACCGTAAATAAAGTAGTTTCTGAATTATTTCATGTGAGTACAGAAAGCAATGATGGAGAAGAAATGTCGACACAATTCAAAGAAAAATTTTCAAATGTGAAAACAGCTACTGAGAAATATATGATTTTAACGTGTTTACCAAAAAGTTGGAGGGAACAAAAATTAATGGTCGAATTTGGCGTATCTCTTCATGTAGCTCGTACGGCAAAATTAACACCTAGAGAAGTAGTTTTGCGAAATCCACCATCGCGCCGCGGAGGAAAAAAGAAACGCCGAGTGCTGGCTCTAGCAGCTGAGATGAGTTCGTTTACGGAGCGCCAGTAAGAAACTTTTATTCATAACTTTAAAACCATTCAAGATTCCATGATGAAATTTACAGAGTAGCTTGAAAGTAGTTTCAGCAATTTTTCTTCCAAACTTTAAGAATTTAAAAATATTATATTTCCATTTATTGCATTTTTTAGAATTTGTTTACTTCCTAATTGTTAAAGACTCATGGTAAAAAAATATCTTTAGCGTAAAATTATCCTTTACATTTCTTCTACAAATAGTGTAACTTTCATATTTTTTGCTTGTTTGCATATCATCGGAAAAAAATCATAACGGAATGTCTACAGACTGCTAACCTAATATTTCAAGTGCCCATTGTTGCTAAACAATGGATGATGAGACAAAAATATTGTACCTGGTTCATGCAGGTGTCATGATAAGTAAGGTGGCAAAATATTTTTAAATTCTGAGATGTAGTGTCAGATTTCCTACTTTTTTTGCATGGAATGACCCATATATATATATATATATATATATATATATATATATATATATATATACAGAGAGAGAGAGAGAGGTATATATATATTTCAATTGTATCATTATATATATGAGAAAATGTAAAGAAAAAATTTGGTACCGCTTTTTGAGAAAAAAATGCATATATTTGACCCCAAAAATTAAAGAAAAAGCTACTCAAATGTTTAAAATATTGTACATGATCTTATTTCAAAACCTGTCTTTAAATATTAGATTTCATTCAGAAACTAGTGGTGCTTCCAAAGCACATACTTTTCTCGCATTGCTTCTATATGGTCCTAAATGCTATTTCACTACTTCATAAACCAGCAAAAGTGTATTCTACTAGCTAACATTTTCCGCACCGAGACCCGAAATCCGATACTCAAAGTTAACGAACCGGACTTATACCACTACGCCACACCAGCACCGCATGGGTGAAACAGAGCCATCAAAGAATCGAACCGACCTATAAAATAGTAAATTATCAATATTTGTGATTCAAATAGTTTCACATGGTTTTAAATAAAGGTTATACCATTCTCAATTATTTCCTGTAACAGAGAATTTTGACAAATACTATTCCGCGACCAGGACTCGAACCAGCGAAGCTTCCCTCGGAAGATCTGTACTAATCCTCGCTGATTAATGACTGCGATCACAATGTATAGGCATGAAATTTACACTTGTAGAATAGTAATACACTATGGTGGTTTCATTTCTCGCATTAGGAAACGAAGCAAAGGAAACTTCTATAGAAGCACTAGATTTTTCTAAATTTAGCCACAGGTTTCATCCACTTTTTCGTTACCAGACCCCTGCTATAAGAGTTTTTCTGGCGAAAATTCCCGGTTTTCCGGCGCACGATTAGAGAACTTTCTCTTCTTACGAAGTATTCGTAAGGCGAGAAAGTAATAATAATTTCGGAACCATTAGGGATATGTAAGTTCATCGCATGCGTTCTGGTTATATTGTATTTCAATTTAATATTAAAATACTCATAATTTTACTTAAATTGGTTACAGGTATATACTAGACAACAATTGATTTGACATGTCACACGCTTCAGAAATCGAATAACAGAGTTGAAAAATTGTTTAAAAGATGCAGTTCGGGAAAAAACAGACAAGTCCTGTCTATTTATCTGCATTGATTCTATTCGTGAATAGAAGTACTTCAAATGATTTTTAATAAAGTTTCTACACTCTTCAATGTTTTTTCCTGCAACATCACATTCATCAAATTAAAATCCCCATCTGGAGATCGAACCCGGCATCTTCCGAACTGAAAAAAAGCTCAACCCGAAGGGGCTTTAACCATCTAAGCCACGGGAGTGACATGCTGACTATCAACTTATATTTTAGTCAAAACGTAATTGTATCAGCTCTATCATTAGGAAGCCGGTAATTCTCAATATACGAAAAACATGTCTTTCAAACATAACCATGAAAGGCATTACTCCAAATCGGCATTTGAAAAATAACTACTGCGAGAAAGTCTGTGTCATTCTATAACACCACTAGTTTATTTATTTATTTATCATCCTTTATTACACACGTGGAGAAAATTTAAAGAAAAAATTTGAAGCGATTTTGAGATTTTTTTTGTAAATTTGAAGCAAAGATTACGCAAAAACGACTTTTTTTTTCAGAAAATTCTACATACCCTTTTTTAAAGAGTTAGTAATGTACAAAAGAATTTGTCTGAGGTCAAAATCGCATTCTACAATTTCGTAGTTTTAAAAATATTCTTTGCAATTTTTCGCTCATTACATAAGTGAAGAAAATTTAAAGAAAAAATTTGGAGTGGTTTTTGAGAAAAATTTTTTTTCTAAATTTGAAGCGCAATTTACGCAAAAACTACTCGTTTTTCAAAAAAATGTTACATGACCTTATTAAAAGTGCTAATTTTGTACAACTGACTTTGTCTGAAGCAAAAATCTCAATCTTCAATTTTGCAATTTTTAAATAGTTTGTACAGTTATTTAAAAATACAGAACTTTCTCTTCTTACGAGGTATTCGTAAGGCGAGAAAGTAAAAATCTCTATCTTCAATATTTTATGCTGCAGGAAGGCATCGAAAAAGTGTGTTACGTAATTTATGGACAATCTCTTATGTCCACATCAACCGAACAGGTCTGCAATTGTTTATAATAAATTAGCATCCAACCTCAACTCTCATTTTTTGGCAGTAAATCCTTTCGCAGTTCTCACGCAAGTCTATTCTTCAAGCCGTTTTGCAATGGCTCGCTTAGTTTCTTTATAAAAAATTTAGTTCTTGCAATTCTTAAGTGGAATGAGTTCCCTGATGTCTCAGAACTAAAACTGAGATTTTTAACTATTTTGTAAACAATGTTAAATGTGGGCTATTTCTGCCTAAGAATGCCCCCAAATCGTTTCTGAGATGAATATTGCAAAATAACAAATTTTACAAGACGCGCTAATTTAATTGTTGCTAAAATGATAAGTATACACTTCACCTTTGCCTTATTGAAATGGTTCCCTAGACGTCTGCTACCGATTCCAGAAATACATGATTTTGCCATTTTTGCAAGTTTATAAAAATATTAACAATTGCAAATTGCATTTTTCTTATTGAAAATATTTTCAGTAAATTGGACATTTGATAAAGGTCATGGATTTCGTTTAAACAAAAATATTGAAATTAAAATATTCATGCGAAATTAATTGCCCTAAAATTAGTTTTATTTTATCTCATGTAATAGTGTATGCGTTTATATATTTATTTCAATGAATTTACTTTCATGTTCATAAAATAGTTTCATTCCATGAATTGAAAATATTTCCAGATCTGAACTCGCGGCATCCGCCATTTTCTACGTTGTAATTTTCTTAGGTCAATTCCCCCCTGTTGAGATTGGCTGCGGTTGGTTGTGAGACTCCGCTTGTGACGTTTTGTCGTGAGAAGGGCTGCCCAAAATCGTGCGAAAGCTGAACTTAGCCGCAGATGATCGCTCAATAAACACTGTGAAATTGAGGCAATGCAAGGTAGAATGGGGTAAAGAGACGTAGAGGAATTTGTTCTTAATCATGACGCCGGAACTTAAGCTTTATAACCGTACCTGAAATGGGTGAATGATTTGATGGATAAGTGGTAAGTAAATGGGTAAGTGAAGAGTTATATGACTGATGGAGCGACACTGGAATACCTAGAAAACAGGGTAACCCTGAGAATTCGTGCCGTGAACCTAATTTGTCCAACACAAGTTCCATGAGGTTCGATCGGGTAGATTGACGGATTGATGTTTCTGGTCATGTCAACTGCTATGGTTATTTATCTCGTTAGTGTAGTGAATGTTTTAGCCCGTGAGAAGAGGATGATTTTTTCCCCTACTGGATAGTGAGATCTGGCGCCGATTTTGGCTTGCAGGGGTTTATCCGCTCCAAAAATTGCCCCCCCCCCCAGAAGCGTCCCTGTCGGTATACGTTCGAAGCTGCTGACTGGTCTCCCGATGAGCGATAGTGTTGCGCATATAAGTGGAAGTGTATGAGTAAGGGGAGAAAAGAGAACACGGATGAGGAAGGAAAGATCGCGCGCGGACCGTGACCCGTTTGTTAGGGTATTGCAAGTGATGCAGGCCAAAGAGATGAGGCAGTGGGTGGTGCGGCGAGGTGGAACGGGCGGGGCGAGGCTAGGCGGGGGGCGGAGTGGGGAGGGGAAGGTTAAGGTGCGGTGCGGCGGGGCGATGCGGGGTAGTGCTAGGCGGGGTGAGGCGAAGAGGGGCAGGGGAGGGTTAAGGAGCGAAAGAGGTTGAGGAGGGGTGTGGAGGGCCAGGAAGCTGTAGAGCAGAGACGCGCGGGACTGGAGAGATGGGGCGGAATGGGATGGGCGGGGCCGGGGCAATGAGCGACGTGGAGCGAGGCAGAGTAACGCGAAGCGAGAGATGACGCCGTGACATGTCGCTTCTATTGTCGCAGCGCGGCACGCCCCTCGCCGCCCGTAAATAACTCGCTCTGCCAGTGGTTTCAGATTGTTTTATTATACGTTCCTCTGTTCTTCGGGATTTATGGTGATATTTCACTCCGTCTGTTTGTTGTTCTTGTAATCGCATTACTAATTTCCTCTCACTCTAGTGTGCTTATTTTGTTATGTTTGTATTTCTGGTGTTTCTGTTAGTTCCTGCTTCATATCTGTAGTTTTAATGATAGTAGAACAGTTCTGTAAATTTTCGATCGCACGTAGATGGTTGAAAAGTAATATTTACATTTCATGTGTTTACATTGGAAATATGTCTTATAAAAAATATAAGATATTAAAGATGATATATTTCTATATTTTACATTTTTCATACTCGGAGTTTTCCAGCACACATTATGTAATATGTGATTATAGATGAAGTTGTTAAAAGCACGAAAAGTACTACGAACTTTACATGCATGACGACATTTAAGATAGTATTAATTTGTTGTAGTTATAATTTCCTTTCCTTTGTGTGTATAATACTTTTTTACTCCCCCTTTTCTATTTCATTTTTATTGTTATATTTTATTTATTAATAGGTTTCTTAGTTTAAAGAAATGATTTTGGTATAAAGTAATAAACTAAAGCGTTTGGTGCTGGTTATTTTTGGTTGATTAATAATAAAGTATCTAGGATTTACTTTGCATACCACATGATTTTGTCAATTTCTTCTTTCTACATTTTTTTCAGTTACTTCCTTCTATAGTTTTATCTTCAATTGTTATTTCTTGTTCTTTCCCATGTTGAAGTACTAAAATTATTTAAATAGTAAATAGCTTTATGAGTGAAAGTAAATAAATCGTGTTGAGAAGAAACTCAAATTAAATCAAGTGTGTGTTTTGAATCGTTTTCATTTAGATGTATCTAACTCTGAGTATTTCGATGTATTCTCAGAAGACAACGAAAATGCGAATGCGTGCGCATTAGCCACAAACTGCAATCGGACGAAAGTTATTCTGGTGTGTGTTTCCTTTATTTGCAGGACCGGCCTTACTCTGCAATATACGTCATCCGGCATTATTCCAGCGGTAACCCTCTCAGGAAGAGGCCGCATTTCAACTGGGCAATTTCCGAAATGCTCAATCATGGCGCGAGCGCAAAAAGCGGATCGGCGCGACCGCAGCGCGGCGAGCGGCGCTGGAGCGAGGCGGCGGGAAGGTTCGGAGGGCGAGAAGAACGATGGGCCACGCGGCCTAAGGGTAGCAGCAAATGGAACGGGTCCCTGAATTCTGGAATTTTATTGACTTATTCGTAGGGCGAACTTTACATATAACACGAGAATTTCCTGGAGGTGTACCAGTACTTTAGTAATGTGAAGTTAGATATTTGAATATCATTTTTCGTCTTCACAGATTTGGGGCGGCCGCACAGAAAGATATATTTATTTTTATAACATAATAAAAGTATGTGTTATTTGAATTTTCACAATTTATCAGACTGTGTTTGAAAGACTAATTGTGATACTTTTAAAGTAGTGCCTCTAAATGCAAATACGATAACAGCGAGTATAAAAAAGTAAAGTTTGAGGCGACCACAATTTTAAGTTTCCTGCAACTAGGGGTTGTCATATGACCTGAAAAGCAGGATATGTCCTAAATATTGACATGTGTCCCCCTTGTCCCTTTTTCTTTGTTTCTGCTAAATGTTCTGGTTTCTTAATACTCTATTATAATTCCACAAGGTCCTACAAAAAAACTGCGTTTTGGAACTACTTGTGAACTACATCGCAGAACAATGCGCTATTTAAAAGAATAAAACCGGTGATTACTTTGTAAAGCAAATATTGATATTTTTTTCTTTTTAGCGTGTAATCTGAAAGCTGAAAAATTGATAAAGAAAGGCATTGTGTGTTTTGAATCGAAGAGCATTTGTCTGTCTCACAATGTGTAAGTGCAAAAGCAATTTTAATGCAAAGCGGCAAAGGGCTCAGGCAACAACAGTGTTTTAATGTAGACTTAATTCATGCTTGATTTAATATTTTATTAAAATACTCTGAAACACTTCACAAAATGTTGCCATGGAAAAATTAGTAATGACCTAGATAAGCTGGAAAAGGCAGGGAAATTCGTCCTAGAAAGGAGTAGTTCCCTTGTTATTTTGGAAAGTGTGCAAAGTAATTTATCTTGATTTACTAGGTATATCATAGTTGTTTACTTGTCATACTACTTCCTTGTTATACAATTTACTCATTAGTAGAGCGTTTAATAGATTGTATTGTATAATATTTAGTAGTATACAAATAAACAATATGATCCTTATGGCAACATTACCTGCAACGGTACAGAGGTAAATGAAATTCAGTTGATAGTGTAACGTATATCATGTGTGGAGTGAAGGATCAAGAAACAGGAACGAATAATCAATTACCAACACTCATCAATCAGTTACGAGAAGATAATAAAGGAGTTAGAACAAATTTGGAGCAAATTCGATCATCGTACAGTGCTGAGGAGAGAGTGGAATAAATGAAACGCTTAGTGATTTGTCAAACGCGGAGTGGCAGGATGGTGATTTAACAGTACGTAATCATGGAGAAATCTGTATCTATGGGATTCGTGTACGTGGATAGATATAACATGTCATCTTAATAAATGTATATTTTTTTTATTTTTTTCTGATTTACTTATTATTCATGTTGATCATACATTTTAAAATATCTTAAATCGCCTTTCATAGTGGATGATTCTCTTAAATTTCCTATTAAATACGTCTATTATAAGTGTTTTATTAGAAATGTCAGACTTCACAACGCACATCAAAAACCAAACACACCTCTTAACCTATAACAACCCTCAGCAAACCAAACAAATCTCTTAACCTATCTTAACAATGGCGATTTATTTGAAATTAAAACCACAAAAGAGAACATTTCAGAAGTCAATGCTTGTCGATAATATGATTTTCGTGACGAGACGGATGCGATTTTTCGTGGAAAATGTCGGGAGATATGTTGGTGGCAGTGGGAATGCTGTCCACGTCCTGGACATAGAGCGAGCGGCCTTTTGCGGTGTCGAGTTGCGTGCGTGGCACCGGACAAAACGAAGAATCGCGGAGGGCAAAGAGGGAAGGAGAAGGAGAAGAGAAGTGCAAGGGAAGGAGAGAGCACGGGGAGATGGCGTGGTTGGCGATGGAGATGAGGAAGGTTAGGTCTGAAAGGGGCGGGAGGGGAGAGAGGAATGATAAAAGGGAGAGATGAGAAAGGGAAGAAAGGAGGAGGAGGGGATGGAGTAAAAAGACGAGAAGAGAGTGCAACGAGAGAAACCAGTGAAATTAGAGTGGCCAGATGAATTCGAGAGTGGCCAGATGAATTCGAGAGGGGCCAGATGAATTCGAGAGGGGCCAGATGAATTCGAGAGGGGCCAGATGAATTCGAGAGGGGCCAGGTGAATTCGAGAGGGGCCAGGTGAATTCGAGAGGGGCCAGGTGAATTCGAGAGGGACCAGAGGAATTCGAGAGTGACCAGAGGAACGAGAGGGACCAGAGGAACGAGAGGGACTAGAGGAACGAGAGGGACCAGAGGAACGAGAGGGTCGAGAGGAATGAGAGGGGCGAAAGGGACTAGGGAGTATCAGAGGGTCCAGAAGGAGGAGAGGATTCTGAAGGACGAGAGGCATCAGAAGGACGAAAAGAATGATAGGAACGAAAGCAATCATAGGATTGAGGGGAATCAGAGGGACGAGAAAGAACATGAGAAGAGGGGATGCGTCGGTCGTGTTCGACGCCAGGAACGCAGGTTTTGCAAGCGAACGATGAGCGACAGCGAACGCCCGATATCCAACCATGTACGCGGCGAGTTCAAAGAATTGGCGATGAGTCAAGCTGTAAGTCGTGAAGTAGTAATAGGTTTAGTTGGAAATGGCCGGTTAAATGTAAATTGACGCCTTTCTGCCAACCTCTCTGAGCTTATTTTCCTGTTGATGCTTGAATTATTTTACTTCACTGTTGCCAACAGCATGGCTGCGGAGAGGATAACGCGGCGGACGAGAGGTAACAACTTGTGAGGCCTGTAGACGGGAGAGGGGATGAGTGTTTCCTTCATTTTAAATGGACAGATCGTGAAAATGCCTGGTAGATAAAGTTAAGCCCATGGAGAGAAAACGCAACAGTGCAAATAGTGACAAATATAAATGGCTTTCTATAGTGCACTATGATAAAGAACATTGAAACAAATCGTAGATAGAATAAATGCTTAAACGAAGAATAATAATCATGTTCTATTTTATCAAAAATAGAACATGATTATGTATATATGTAGTAAAACATGATGGAAAGTCTTAGCGAACAGCAAAAAATTGAATAAAAACTAAAATATCTAGAAAAGAATGAGAAATTGTTAACAGCGTTTGGAAACTAACGTAAAAAGTTTGAAAGGATAATTTTAACTCTTTCAGATCTATCGTATACGATCATGTACATGTGCTTTGGAAGGTTTTTCATTGTTATTACGTACGACATATTTTAGCCTATTTTCATTCTGTTCTGAATGTTAGTGACATTAATCAGAATTTATAAACACCAATCAAAGTATGCAAAACAGAAAATTTCAGATCTGAACGGGATAAATAACCACACTGTTCTCTCCTCCAATTCATGCTTATTGTCGCTAATACGCATTCCGTCAAGTCGCCGTATTCCCCACTACTCTCAATTTCAGCACAGTGAGCACAGTTTCCTCCTGCATCCACATCTCTTGCGAATCTCTACTGTCAATGTTGCGCTTTCGCCATTTCCCTCCGAGCACCTCCTTCGCAGTCATCGTCATCTATCATAACTGCTCCACCGGTGACAATTTGACACAAGAAAGAGAAGGACTTGTCTACCAGTGGCCGCCTCCCGGTCCGAAGTGCTGTGATACCTAGACATTCTCTTCAGTTCTTCACAACCGCGTCTACGTCCGAACCGGCGACGTGTCTAGGGTTTGCCGTTATGAACGAGGAAAACTGATGACGTCACGCGGAGCCCGAGAATGCGTGTTCTGAGAATGCGCTAAAATGGTGGTCATTCAAGCTCTTGAAGGTTGCGAAATTTGCAGCTCCTTGGCAGTGTCCCCGTAATCTCTGCCGGAGATCTGCCATCTACCGAGCAGTTTCATACTAGCAAATACGTAACTCTCTCAAGACCTGAAGCATCGTAGTGAGATGGCGACCAAATCGGACTTAGACCATGTAAAACAACTTTAAAGATAATTAATAAAGTTAACAATAAAGTTATTTAAAAAATTACCAAATAAAATCGTTTCCTATATTATTTCAGTAGTATACATTCCCTTCGCGGATCTCACACGCAACCACTCTTTATAAATAATGTATCTAAAGAAAAATAATTTCACGGAAACGTGACGAATTGCACTTTGACTTTAAAAATATGAAGGGTTTGTTCAAAAAACGGATTTAAATATCCATGTAAGATGCAACCCGCAACGCACATTAGTTTTTTATCTATATCGCTGAATAACTCCTCAACAAAGTGTTCTGTGGCCTCAAAAACTTCCGTTTTTAGGTCAAAGGCCTTAAAGAAACGTTTCTCACACCGTAATATACAGAATGACTTCTTGACCATTCTATTACATTTTTGCTGGTTCGACGCTTTTCGATTCTACCCCACCTGTTCAGAGCCTGTAGAAGCTGCAACCGTATGTGAAATTACTCGTTACTTGATATTCTATGCGCTTGAATTACACGGGTGTACCTCTTTGCTCGATAATAAAGTAAGCTCGATAATTAAATAAGAATAGTTTGAATTGACAAGGGTATATTGTATTGTTACAGTGACGGAGGATAAGAGGGTCTTGAAGAAAAATGTATATTACAGGCTTTATATGGAAATGAAAAAATAAGGAAGAGGGTGGGGTATAGCATGCGAGAGTTCTCGCACGGGTACGCTAGTATATATGATTTTATGAGTGAAATTTCATGTGTAGTTATTGTGAATCTTATGTGTATTATACTATCAACTTTCGTGAGATATATTTATTTTAAACTATGTACAATCATTTCACCACCGCGTTAGACGCCTTCATTATGACATCCTCATTCTTAAAATTAGTCCTCACATCCCCACCTTCCTTCAACATCTCCGTCAAAGCTACCTCTCCACCCGATTCTTCCAAGTCAAACACCTCTCCGCCGTCCCATCGGGAAGCCGGCGTCCCTTAGGGCGCCGTACTCTCCCCAACCTTTTCTTCAGACAATATACTTCCGACTGCAATCACTAAACTTTAACGCAACGCAGACTTACTAACACAATGCGCCACAGATAATAGACTGACAATCGACACGACTAAATGCAACATCATATTTTTTACATCACGCACAGCTCACAACTTCCCACCCATCAGCATCAACAACGCCCCCATCCCATGGACTCAGGATGTAAAATATTTAGGACTGGTTTTTGATCGACGACTTTACTGGACTGGCCATGTCAAAATCACCGCGACAAAAGCACACAGAATCATTAGCTCCCTGACTTCACTCACATGTCATAGAAATCTTGACAGTAATACAAAGACACATTCACAAAACCTATATTAAGTCGACTTTACGGATGCGAGACTTGGGTCACGACTACGGCTGCAACTACGACCGACTGAAAAAAGTAGAGAATCGCTTCATCGGACTATCATTTCGACCTCCACTATTGACGCGATACAACGATGTTGAGACGAAAATCGGACTGCCTCCCATACACATTGAAATATACAACGACAGGACACAAATCACAGAAGCCCTCAACAACCCTAACTTTATTCTCTTCCTCTCTCCTTACACTTACATCCTTAACAACCCACCCGCCCACAGAAAACGATATCACCCATTAGGCATTCGTCAGATCCTCTCACCTCGGACGTAATGCCGCAACGGCCGCATCAGACAAATAAATCATTGCGACAGCTACGGACGAGACGCAGACAACAAACAAACAGACTCAGATGAGACGGACAACAATGTAAAAAACACCCCGAAAACATGAAGAAAAAATCAATAAATAATTAAAATAAAACAACCAATTTTTATCTTTTCATCCTTTTCATAATTAAGCTCCAACTTTCAATTGCAAAACATAATATTTCCCACCTCTCTTTATCATATCGATTTCCATCCCCTCGTCGTCGGTGTCCATAGATGTGTGTAAAAAGAGAGTTTTTTAATATAGCTACGTCTCCGTATTTCCATTATTCACCCATCACGGAGAAAGCAGAAATGTATATGCGGCTATGAATTAATAAAACTGGAAAAATTTCAACAGTTTTAAATGTAATTTTACTGCATAATTTTCAAATATTTTGTAACATCCCTTCATCAAAATACTTAAAATACTATAATATGTGTTTGGAAGGAGGTAACTTATTTTGACCCAGGCGCTTGAAAAACGTACCTATATTTCGGTTTTTCTTTCTTGGCGCATGAGGGGTTGTCACCAAAATGGAATATCGCGCGGTATTTCGTGTCGATATTTCGTGTCGTTCTCGGTTGTGCCAGTAGGAGTCGCATGATCGCCAGTACTGCTCGATACAGTCGCGATCATTCCACTCCTAGCGGCACAACCGAGAACGACACGAAATACCGTGAGATATTCCATTTTGATGACCCCTACCTCACGCGCCAAGAAAGAAAAATCGAAATACAAGCCTCTGCTAACAACCCACAGTTGGTTTCCAGCAGCAGCCTCCACTCCTGCTCTCCCGCTCTATCTCTCCCGCTCCCGCGCATCCGCCCTCGCAGCCACGCGGCGCCTACCCCCGCGTTGTTCGCCGGGCACGCACACACACACGATCTTCTGTGTATCCTTTGCCCGGCCTCCCCCGCTCTCATGCGCCTTGCCAGTCCGCGTCCTCGCCCCTGCGCATGCCCTGCATTTGCCCTTGCGACGGTCCTCGCCCGGTCCGCTCATCCGCTTCACCCGCCACTCTGGCTTCACCGTGCGTTGTTTGCAGGACCCGCATCCGACCTTCTGTTCGTCCCCTGCGTGACCCTCTTGCATCCTCTCCCTCACCAGCGGCTGAGTTAGGTCAGAGCCAGCGTAGCCCCTGCCCCTGCAGTCCTAGGGTTCGAGTTCCGACGCTGCCGGAGTTTCAAGCCTACATAATAGCTAGGTCGAATAGAGTCGTCGTCTAGAGGAGAATTCTAGCGACCGGCTCCAGTGATTGGTAGTTTACCTTGATTTCATCCAGCACTGTCAGAGTAAAACGCTAACAAACTTGCCGCGGTCCGCGTGCGATCTTTTATTCCTCATCCTCGTTCCTTTCTCTTCCTCTCACCCACCCACCCAAGTACACTTACGCACTGCGTTATCACACATCTCGGGAGACTAGTGGGGAGCTCAGAGCTTGTCCCACTGGAGAGGTATTCCCCGACGTTCAATCAGCGCCGGATTCCACCATTGCGGTGGTGGGGGGGGACACCGCCCTTCCCGAGATAAAATATTCTTACTTCACTATCGGAACTAATGACCATAGAGGTTGGCGTGCCCAGAAACATCAGTTAAGGAACCAATCCCACTCATATCTTACCCTACCCATCCGCACACACCCATCCCTGCTTTCGAGCTGTTTTCGTTCTTGCAACCATCGTCATTTGTCCGCTTCATTCTCGCAAACTCTCATCCGCTTCATCCCCCACCGCATTGACGCTGCGTTCATTCCAGCCTTATTTATCGGGAGCGTACACGATCACCGCTCGCATTCCCCACGCTCGCCTGCTCAGTATTCGTCCTTGCGACTGTCCTCGCCCCGACCTCATTCCCGCTTCCTTCATCATCCGCATTGACTGTTCGCTCACCACTGCCTTGTTCACTGACCTCGCGATCACGAATTCATTCCCTACCCAGCCCGCCTTCATCCACGCCCCCGTATTCCAAGCCGATCCCCACACACCCGCCCCTGCGCCCGATCTCTCCCCGTCCTCGCGTCCGTGCTTGACCCACCATCGCAACCACCTCATTCCCATGCATACCACCGCACCCGTCCTCCCTGCGTCCTCCCTCGCGCCTGTCCCCGCCCGCGTCGGCAGCGGCGCGTCCGCCCCGCGCGGTCAATAGATCCATATTGACGGGCGGGCTTCGCGCCCCGCCTCGGCTCCTGACGTCATCCCGCGACGCGGGCGCGGGCGGCGGGCGGCGGGCGGGAGGGGCGTGTCGGCGGACGCGCGGCGAGTGGCGGGGTGGCCGCTCGAGGGAGCGGAGTGGGGAGGGGGCGGCGGAGGGGGTGCTGAGGTTGCAAAATACGAAAGAGAGGAGCAACGGACCGGAGAGGTTGGAATCGAGGTGAGGAAGGTCAGAATAGAAGAGCTAAGGGAATAGATGACGTTTTCAGCTGGTGGAATGAAGGAAGAGAGTAAGCCGGGTTGGGATAGGGAATATAATGGCATACAGAATAAAGAGGTGATGAAATTTTGAAAATGAAGTATAATGATTCGATTAGAAAACAAAATAACTATCGTAGTTAAATAATTCTATGAACGTACCTGGCAATAATAAACTGGCCGTGAAATTCAAATGTAGTTACGCAGATTTACAGAGCGTGAAAGTGGCAAGGGAGAAAGTTTTCACATAATAGAAAGCGACGAATAAAGGTCCGAAAGCGATAGTGACGGTGTGGGAGCAAGGAGTAAAGACAAAGGAGGCAAGGGCGCTAGTAGGTGGGAGAACGCACGGCGGAAACAAGAGAAATTGCATTGATGAGATAAGGGGCGGCAAAGAGTCGCTGATAATGCTTCATGGTGTCTCGCGTCACCTGGGATACGGGAAATTGCACGAGATTCTGCTCTGTGATATGTAAAGAAGAGAATGAATGGTGCTAGGGAAAGTGATGGAGAAAATGAATGGAAGAGAAGCTTCGAACGCTACCGGCCGACAACGAATGGGAGCATTGTTTACGTTTACTTTATTTATTTTGCTTGTCGAGATCACACCGGACTACATAGATCTTTATCAAGAGAAAAATAAACCACGGCACCGGATAACGTATTGCACAACACGCACCATATAAATCTGAAAGGCAAAAGCGAACATCAGATCCTCGAATTGTCAAAAGAATTTCGTATAAATGTTCACTTCATGAAAAAAGTTTATACTGATGTCTCAGAGTTAATATTATAAGCTAGTAAGCCGTGTGAGAAAGGTATTAAAATTGTCACTTTTCCACAATAAACATAAGGTAGTAAATTTCATAAAGCGAAATTATAGGTGTGGCATCTGCCCTTGATTGATAGAATTGAACTCATATACAGGTGTCCAAGGAAGAAACCACGAAATGTCGAAAACAAGCTCTTAAGACAATTTTAAGCATATTTTGTCAAATAAACTCCTTGGACATTCTGAATGGCCGAGTTGCAATAAGCACTCAAAAGTTGGTTTGAAAAAATACTTTCTTTTAAAAAATTTGCATTTCAGAAACATATACTCTCCAAAAACATGTAAATTGTTTATTACTGACAAAAGAAATGAATATATTTGTTCAGAAAGAAACATTGATACACAAATAAAAAAGAAGACTAATTGTGTAAATTCATAAAATCTGAATGCCCAAGGAGTTTATTAGACAAAATATGCTTAAATTTGTCTTATGAGCTTGTATTCGAAGTTGCGTCGTTTCCTTTCTGTGTATTGGAGTGCGGCGGACGCAGAAAATCTCTTTGACTGCGTCGCAACGTGTCAAAAGAAACATCAATGCATAACGAGAAGCCTAATAATCAGGAGCGAATGCTACATGTGTAACATCGTTATATAAAATTTCCTAACATGCGTTCGCTGGCAAAAATTAATCACAGTCGATGTCTTTACTTGCTCCAGAAGTTTGTAACATTTATTCTGAGACATCTATATTAAGATCTGAAATTGCAATTTACAAAAATATTAAGACAAAGCAGATTCCGTTTCTTTTAATTCATTTTCTAAAAATCTATTGAAAATTATGTAACGTAAGATATAACAGATCTTAACACGGAGGAAGTGAAAGGATAAAGTGATACACAGAAAAAATAGATGGTATAAAAAGTAATCAGTGCTGAAGTTCGATGCTCACTTGGGAAAGAATAGTTGCCGCCAAGAAAAAGAAAGTTAGGAAAGGAAGGAATTGGCGCGGACGTGGAGCAGACCGCCGCGCCGCGCCGCGCCGGCGAAGTGGCTGTTGCGCGGAGCGGGGGTTTGTCAGGGCTGGCATCGGAGAGGGCAACGATCGACCGGCGGAGGGAATATGACGCGTTTCGTGATCGACAGAGTAAACACGTCAAACTTGTTTAACGAACTTTATGATACGAAAGTTTTCGCCTTCGAACGGGCTTCGTCCAACTTGGGGGGGGGAGGGTCACAAATGGGGCGTCGTAATGGCCAGCGGGAGCGACTGCGACTGGTCGGAGACGGCGCGGCGATGGAGATGGAGGAGTGGTCGAGCAGGGGCTGAAACTGTACAGGGGGTCAGAGAATAAATGTCATTAATTTACAAGTCCTCCCTTGCGAGACCGGGAGAGATGGCTCAGTGCATCAACTGTTTCACTGCTGCAGTGACTATGACTGCAGGTCCTAGGTTCGAGTCCCAGGATTTTTGGCACTAGCGGCACACAGGTGGCAGGATTTTCGGCACTAGCTTGTCAGCTAGGTCGAAAGCAGTCGCTATCTGGAGAATTCTAGCGACCGACTGCTATGAACGGCAATTTTCCGTGGTTTCTCTGATCAATTCTGGAGAAGTACTCTAACAAATGAGCCAGGACCGGGCGCTATCTTTTCTTCCCATTCCTTGTCCTATCCTACCCCTTATACACACACTTAAATGCAATACACTACCACACATGCCGGGAGATCGAAAGGGAGCATAGAGATTACCCCGACTGGGGCGGTGCCTTGCTGGTGGAAGATACCTGTTTGGGTAAAACCTCGCTAGTCCACGGTAGGTCAGCGCCAGATCACGCCATCCAGCGGGAGAAGATCACTGCCATCTCCCGATAAAAGAGCAAGCACTACACTTACGGGACTAATAACACCAGAAGTTGACGCGCCCGGAATCACTAACAATCAATCAATCATCTCTTGCGAGGCAAGTGGTAGCGCGATGGTGTTTTTCAGAAACACAAAACGTCTTTGACTGAGAACGTGACCCGCTAAACACCTATACCGAGGATCAGAGTTGGCCACCGGGGACAACTGTAACGTGTGTAACACTGTTATATTTAATTTCCCATCACAAGTTCATCGGGGAAGCTTATCATCTTCGGCCCCTTCATGTGTCATAGAAATGTGGTACATTTATTCTGAGTCATATGTAGTGATGGGAACAGATAACGTATATAATGGAGATGGTGAATTCGGGATTCATGGATTGATTGTTAGTGATTCCGGGCTCGTCAAATAAATTAGATCTTTAGTACAGTAAGTATAGTGCATGTTTTTGCACCGGAAGACGGTAGTAATCTTCTCCCGCTGGATGGCGAGACCCAAGGGCCGACCTACCGTAGACTAGGGGGGGGGGGGGGGGGTTCCCCAACCAAGCGTCTCACACCAGCGGGGCACCGCCGCAGTTGGGACAAGATCTAAACTCCCGATCGGTCTTCCGGCATATGTGGTAGTGTAGTGCATGTTAGTGAAAGTGTGTGTAAGGGATGAGGAAACAAAAATAGGAAGGAAAGATCGCGCGCGTTCCGTGTTTGTTAGGGTACTTGCTCGGGCATTCACCTGATGTTGATCGGAGAAACCAAGGAGAACTACCGATCAGAGCAGCCGGCCGATATAATTCTCCTCCAAACTACCTAGCAGACAAGCTAGTGTCGAAAATCCTGCCGCCGTCGGAACTCGAACCTAGGACCTCCCGGTCAGAGTTACTTCAGTGATATCAGTTGATGCACTGAGACACCTCTCTCAATGGGATTCATGGTGGAGAGGTGGTTTTGGAATTTTGGTGTAGAAATAGAGAAGGTCAATAGTTCGCCCTGGGGGTAAGCGCGTGGACGCAGTGGTTGGGAGGAAGAGGCTGGGGTGGAGTGGGTTTGGAGAGTAGTGGAGACAGCCGGGCGAGTGGTGACGGCCGCATGCAGCCCCGTTGGCTGCTGTGGAAGGGCGACGAAAGCGCTTGGGACGGACCTCGAAGCGGCTGCAGGGGTGTCCTGGAGGAAACGACCTTCCAAAACTTTTGCCCGCCCCCTTCTCACATTCTTCTTTGATGGTAGAAAGTTTATAAAGACCATGATACTACCAACAAAATCTTAAATAAGAAATTCTAAGCTGCAGAACGTTTCTTTATTTTGTTTGATATGTCTAACAGCTCAACGTGCAGGAGAAATTTGAAACAGTTCATTTACCGATATTTCCGTTTGTATGTTGAAACTGATAACTCACTTCTCAGCTTAATAAGACCATAATACGGCGTAGGGATGTCTATGTGCTAACCACACGTACCTCGTAACCCATGGCCGCAAGGACGGGACACCGCTGGTAGGCCCAGGCTTCGTCAGAAGCTATTGCGCCAAAGTACATACATACATTTATTAAATATGACGATCTCTACTTAGACTGTGGTCATGAATGACTATTCTTCAAAATTATTTAAATGAATTCAGTTACTGTCATTTAAATTAATTTCTTAATAAAGAATACTGTTTGCAGGAGCTTTTATTAAAATTATTCTTATTAACTGTACAGCGTTTTATAGATTTTGTCTTGTCAATATTTTTATGATCATTTCCCTGCTTTAAAAATTTTGGATGTGAAATTACTTGTGCACATAGAAATAGATTCTTGCTTCATTTCAAACACCTTAACATGAGAATAGGTTCTAAGAAGTTCCCTCTTTTCAATTACCCCTTTCCACAATTTAAAAAAAATAGCTTAAGTCAACTGATTTTGGGAAAAAAATGTTCAGTAACAAGTCTTTACACTATTTACACACAGTAGCTAAACACTCCTTAATCCCAAGCTACCGAAATACAGGGACTTCGTTTATTATTTGTTTCACGACACTGTCACGGCCCAGCGCCAATGCTCATTGTTTTCCCATCATTGCCTATTTAGACTTTTGCTCTATGACTCAAATGCACTCCTAGCGCTTTCGAAACACATTTTGACTTACTGCAGCTAGACACGAGAAATGATAACAGTGTGTTTTATGTTTTCAAGGAATTATTTTTGTTATTTAAGGTCGCGATTGCTCAACAGAAACGACCGGAAACGTTTACAGTGTATGGAAAAGTCTACAATTTTATTTTTTGGAGGATAGTAAAGTTAACTTTACTAAAGTATGAAATACAATTGTTTGGTTGTATGAGTAATAGAATAAATTACCAAATTATGTGAAGAAGCATCAGAATTAATAATATTACTAGACAATAACCGTTGTATTTATAGAGTTTTACTTTCCCTGCTTACCCTTGCTTTCATTATCAATCAAATACAGTCAACTAATTCAATGTAAACAAAATAAACAAAGTTATAAAATGCGTTTCCGTTAAATGAGCTATACACTAAAGAACAAACAAATAGCAAGGGAATAGAAAACGCGTCCGCTTCGAACACACACACACACACACACACACACACACACACACACACACACACACACATACACACATATCCTGTCACTGTTTGCGCAGATTACCGCGCCGGTGTCGCTATTTATCGCGCAGTACGTAATGCGGTGTTTTACTAGCATTCCCGCGCCGGGGACGCGCCTGGAAATAATTTTCCAGAAAACGCGTGCGCCAGCCAAATCCTGCACAATTTTCCGCGCGCCGGCGCGCACCCGCGTAGGAGGCAATAATTTGCGACGAAATGATAAAACTGCGCTCGCGCGCGCGCGGTATCAGCGTAAATTTTGAAGCACATTTCTAACCGCTGCAATTAGATTCGGGCGTCGAAAGCCTCGCGCATGCGCGGTGGCCGGCTCGCGCGCCCGCCGAGTGGGCCGGGAGGATGCTCCACCTGCTCGCTGAGGGCGCTCCGCGTCGGAATAAGCCGTCGCTTGCGTAATGCGCCCGGATATTAGTGCTCGAGGGAGAATAATTGGCGTTGGAGAAAAACAATGTATTTTTTTTCTCATTTAATGATAAAGATCAGCTGAAAATTAACAGTACCAAATATACGTACTCAAAAATGATACATTCGTTTACGCTGAAGCAGAGAACGTCTAATAATACATGAAAAATCAATGCCATTCATTTTAAATTCGACCAAACACCAAATATTGTGATGATCATATTTATATGGTAATACTACCATTCTCATTGGTGCTTCTAGAAAACAATATGTCGTGTTACAGTAAAATTAAAATGCCTATCTTATTTTTTACTTCTCAAACCCTCTTCTTAATATTGAAAAACGATCGAACATCACTTGGTTTACTCCTTTCAGGCAGGGCTGGGGTCAGGGCCTGCGCTGTGGTTCCACTTAGAGAAGCCCCACCGGGAAATTGGAATCTCCCGCCCGGTTGCCCAGTTTCCCGATGGGACTCACGTCGTTAGCAGAGGTCGATCGCAGTGAGGAGACGGGTTGGGGGCTCCGTGTCCCCCGGGTGTAACAACCCGGGTGCCCCCGCAAGCCAAGTTGGGCTTTTGGCTTCGTCGTGGCAGTGTCCAACGCTCATAGGTATTGAGGAGAGAGGAGTGAGTGATGTAAACAGTTCTGCTACCAGCCTCGAGAGCTGGTAGTCTCAAATTGGTAGGACGAGTCTTTCCAGGTCTTAGGGAGATGTGAGTGTCGCGATCTTTTCGTTTCCGGATACAAGACCAACATTATATTTGTATACCCGCGCATGAAGCGCCGTTACTCAGGTTCTGACCTTGGAGATTAAAAACCCCTGACACTGTACAAGATCACGCAGGGTCTGTACTTCCGTATTTCTAGAACTATCCGTACCCCTTTCACATTTGTCTTCATTCTGCAATAGTTTAATGTAATACTATGCGGTTATTGCTTTTCCTTTCTCTCATAAGTTAGTCTGATCTAATTTGTTATACCATATGAATGTGAAACGCCCCTAATCTTAACTGAGATATCTTTAGAAAAGCGGTCACCGACCCGGTGAAAAATCTGTAGGGTGGAACAACTATGGCTACAGTAATTAAGGAGACGCAAGAAGACATGAGATGGCCCAAGGAGCATTAGAAAGAACTGTAACAAAGGCCTTCATGTCCATTCTACAACGAATTACCAGTGTTCGATCCGCACTTGTTATCGATATTTACTGAGATCATTTTTGGCATATCAGCGCAGAGACCTGTAAAAAAGTGTTTCCGTCCACCTGTTTCCTTTTCTGCCCAACCACGACAGCCCAATCGTCGAACAACTTTTGAAAAGACCTCTTAAACGCAGCGCGAGGGCGAGTCGAACGCAATTGACGGGAGCCGCAGCCACGAAAAGAGAGAGGACGGCTGGGGTTCCACAAGGTCGCCAACGCAGGCGCGGGCGCGAGGACTGGGCCACGGGCTCGTTTTTGCCCGCCACCCGACAGCGCGGCGACGTGGCGGGGTGGCGTACGGGGAGGGCAGGAGGGGAGGGGGTCGACGAGGTTACGATGCGGAGGCCAGGGGCCGCTCGGGCAGCTGAGATTTATCGCCTCCACAGACCGAGAGAAGCCGCCGCACTCAACTAGCTAATGAAATTAATGAGCATGAACTTTCCGAACGGCGTGGTTACTCCATTGGAGTCCAAGGAACTCCCCTCCCGTCCCCGCTTCTTCTGCCTACCCCTCTCCCCCCGCGTAGAAGCAAACACGCGCGCTTTGGCAGGGGAGACCACGCGCGAGAGGGGGCCCCTCGGGGTACGGGCGTGAAAAATAATAAAACTGGAAGAAGCGGGACCTAATTTCTTTACTTTACGACTTTAATTCCGATCCTCTGGATCTCCCAAATCCACAATAACTGCCCTTGAACGGGCAGTAATTCTCCCCAGTTTCCGAGCGATTTGTAAAATTAGCTGAATCCGACACCTCGCACCCTCGCTCTCCACCCTGTCCGCGCACCTCTCTTCGTCCCACCTACCTCCGGGTCTCTCGCACCTCCTCCTCGCGCCAGCCCCCCGCCCTGCGCCCCCGTCGGGGTTAATTAGCGCGAGTGGGCCCGACGCGCGCGCTGCCTGCCGGCCGCCGGGTGAATGCACGAGCGGGGTGCGCACTGGCCCGCGTTCCCCAAAGAACGCCTCGAAATTCCCTGCGGCGCGCACGCTCTTTCGTTGTTGGACGCTTGCAATTCTTATTTGTGCCAGTTTTATAATTTTTAAATAATTATAAGGTTTAATAGTTATAATTCCCTGCGGCGCGCACGCTCTTTCGTTGTTGGACGCTTGCAATTCTTATTTGTGCCAGTTTTATAATTTTTAAATAATTATAAGGTGTTCATTTTTTGGGTTTTTGCAGTACATTTCATTGGCATGTCTTATTTATTTACTCAGTGCCAGCATTGCCTCTCAGCAGAAACTATCACCGGGAGGTCCTAGATCAAAGGGCTGGTCGAATTCAGCCTCTACCTGGACGGGAATTCTAGTGGCCGACTGCTCTGATCGGTAGTTTTCCGTGGTTTTACCGATCAATACCAGGCGAAAGCCGGAGCAATACCCTGCTGAAAGGGTCACGGACCGCGTGTCATCTTTCCTTCCTCTTCCTTTTCTCATCCTCACCACTTACACACACACATACACAAACACACACACACACACACACACACACACATGCACTACACTACCACAAATGTCAGAGGACCAGTCGAGAGCTTAGAGCTGGTCCCTGCTGGGGCTGTGCCCCGCTGGGAGATTGCTGCATTATCTGCCAGGATAATGCAACACTACACTAACGGACTATGACCAGAGCAGTTGTCGTGCTCAGAAACATCAATAAATCGTTAACGTATGGTTTTGAATATTTATTTTGGGTGAAGTGTGAAATATTCTCAAAATCAATCTTCTTTGAAGTTTCGACACAGATTCAATATGTGAATCATTTTTTCAATAACAATTGGCAAATAAGAAATTAAGTAGTGAATTACTGTTATTCATTTCTTAGATCTCGTAAAAGGCTCATAACCAGATGCACGAATAGTGTTGGATGAAATTGGAGGTGTTTTTAAGGAATTAAAAACGTACACGTTTTCTCGATATAGATAAAACTTTCCTTATTAGTTTCTTATTTCTACAGTAAAAGTCAATCATCGAAGATATTCATAAGATTATAATAGTGTAATAGTTGTCGAAGAAAAGCGAACTAGAGAACGTACCTCGGGCGTTCCGAAAACGTTCATCGATACCATCGTTTAATCTGCGGGATACATACAGATACTGCTATGGTAATGGAAACGCGCTTCGCGAATTGGGCTTCACATGATGGGATTATTCATTAATTGTCAGTATACACAAATTAGTGGGAATTATTGTCACTGTTCGCTACCTATTTGTATTGTACTCCTCACATTCGCATTAAAATATTCCAGCAGTTAACCTACTTTGTTGACGTCAGGATTTGCAGCATATCAAGATATACTATGCGTTCAAACCTTGGGATTATTTAGGTCTTCCCGTTTCGGTCATATCCAGCATTCTGTTAGTACATTTTTAATAACATAATCAAAAGTATGGAAATACTTACTGTTTGCATCGGTTGTATCCTTCTTTTCGAATATTTTTTTGTGGAAGCCATTGCAATAGTGTTAAATCCATACCTGGAACAGATAAATGATTGATAGAGATATAAACATGGAGATATAGTCTGAATGATGGAATGATACGCAGCAGAAATGGGAGAAGCTCAGCAAACGTATCGCATATCAGTATTTCCATCACAAATTCTACATGAATAGTCCAGGATTTAAACCTTGATGCTCAGAGGTTAAAGGTAGGCGATCTAGGCACTACATTGCGGGTTGTTCCCTTCTTCTTTTCGAATAGACCAATGAAAACATTGCTTTGGTAACTCAGTACAACTAGCACTCATGCTTCAATTAATTTTAAACCAATTAATTACATACGCCATCGCAAAGCAAAGACAAGTTGAAATGCCGAACCACACAATAAGCGCCAACTGAAGCAAAACTAGGATTTTCAACTCAATGTCTAAGGTGCTATTGATTGATTATTTTGTGTTTCCTGGTGTAATTGTAATACCTATTATATCCTGGAAGGAACCCCGCGCGCCGACTGTGGTCCATTTGTAAGGGCTTTAAGATGGCATTCGCCCAGAATGCTCAGAGAAACCACGGAAAACAATCAAACAGCGCAGCCGACCGCTAGAATTCTCCTCCAGATAGTGTTTGAATTTGCCCCGTAGCTAAAACCGAAAATCCGCCACCGTCCGGAATAGAACCCTAGGACCTCCGGCACACAGACTTCGCAGTGGTAAGAGCCAGGGGCAGATCTAGCCGATCGTTTGGGGGGGGGCACCGTAGATTTTCGTTAAATAATAAACATATTGGATATTATATTCTGTATTATTTATGCACTGTACTTAGATATGATACTACACAATATTATTGTTTGGATAATTACGTAATTTGAGCATAAATATTTAAATCAGTTTTGCCAAATAAAGGAAGGTAAACGAAAACTCTAGGTCTTTTAGGAGGGCCATTCCCCCCCCCCTGGATCGGCCAGTGGTAACAACAGTTATACTGCAATTTAACAACTTTGTCCCTGGCAGGAAGCAGCTGTTCCGCTGCCATCCAATCGGGAGCTTAAATGTCATTACTGTGACGTCATTACGGTGACGTTTGAAGCTCCCGATTGGATGAAACCGTCAACAGCTGATTCCTGTCAAGGGCAGAGTTACGAAAACGCAGTATACCCTCAAGCACCCCAACCAGTTGTCCCGCTCCCGCTGCCCCATACGTCGCCCGCGCGGTGCGCATCGCTCCCGCAGGTGCGCGGGGCGCGTGCACGCACCGGGCGGCGAAGGCGGTGCCGGTCGCCGCGCGCCGCCGCCGCCGCCGCCGCCCGCGAGCACGCGAGACGCGCCGGGGGCCATAAATCTCCGCGCGAGGGCGCTCGCTTCGTGCGCCACGCGACGCGCCGCTCCTTCATTATCAGCGGGAGGCCCCCGCGATACGGCCGCCTATCGCGGGGATAAGGCCGGCGCCTTGGCCGCGGCCAGCGCAAACAAGCGACGGAAGTCGGGGGCACTATCGTGGCGGAGATCCCTGCCTCCCGCGGCCACGCCTCCGCCGCCCCCTCCAACGCCCCCGCCCCGTCGAATGAATGATGGAGCCGCGCGCCGCCGCCTCGACACACTGGCGCCTTAAGCGGGTGCTCAAACGCCCAGGAAGGCGCGCCATGTACACCCCGTCAGAGGGGATAAGAACGGCGAACATGTGGTGTGTCTGGAAAATACAAAATATCGAATCCCCAAGGCCAAGGACACGCTGCCGAATAATCTTCATTATGATCCTAATTACGTAAGCCTTTGCGGATATACCGAGATGAATGAGAATGGGTTCGTTGTAAAAGAAATATGATAGAGCAATTGTACGCAATTCCAAATGGCACGCAAGCATTTGGAATGAAAGCACGCAAAACGATAGAACCCTGAGAAAACCTGCAGCACACCCGTTTTGTCCACCACAAATTCCACATATATCGATTGGGATTTGGACTTTGATACTCAGACGAAGAAGGTGAGTGGTCTGAATACATTGCCTGTCGTCTCCTTTTCGATTAGAAGGATGGAAACCAAACTTTCCATCTGCGTGGGTCACGCACGCTCTGCACTTCATATAATTTTTAGTCGATTACAAATATCGTGAAACAAGCTTAAATCGTGAAGCCGCTACATGGGTCTAGCGTCGAGGTGGGAAAAACTGGAATTGTCACTTCAGCATCAACATTAAGCCTCCTCTACCGTCTCTCAGAGCAATATGTTTTATCAAAATGCTGGTAGATAGCGCTATATACTTTATTTAAACGAGTAGTGCTATTTCTGCAAAGAAATGATACGCGTGGGCAAAAACGTATTATTTTTTCCTCTACATTTCAGGAGACGGACATCTACATGTAAAAACATATCTTTATGTTATTGTTTGCAGTTGTTCTGCGCCACTTGAAGAAGTTTGTTGAATGGAAGCTCTCTGAAAAATACCGCACTCGTCTAATACGTGGCCTTCCAATCTCCTTTTCTTGTTATCACCCACATTTCGCTGCATCATCCCACACTTTCGCATCATGGTCTCAAGGTCTCATTCTCCGGCCTTGCAACACGCCAACATCTTAGCAGTATTTTTCGATTAATTTAAATTTCTGGAACACGATAACTTACTTTTATTTCAATTTCATTTTCATTAAGTCTTAAAATTTCTAAAAATTTTAATTATAATCAGATTAACTCAAAAGGAAATAAATATTAAGACGTACGTATTCTTAGAAAATCTACATTGATTTAATATTACAATATTTGTAGTGTTTATTTACTAGTTATATTAGTTGTGTACCCTAGGTACACATGAATTTTTATTGACGCTCAAAGTATTTTAAAATGCACATACAGTACACAATATCTACAGTACAATGCATATAGTACACAATTCGTAAAAATAATAATATTCATAAAAATCATCATTCTTAATTAAGCAAGAATATAGATCACTAAAAGTAAAGAAATCAAACAACAAGGTTCTTCATCCGTTATTTACTAAATGAAATCCGTTACGCATAATTTGGCATTTATTGAAGTTAATTGAGCCTCCTAACAAAACGTGAACCGACCTCACTCGGCAGGCTTCCACTCCGAGAACTTTCTCTCTTTTGCCGGTCACTTTTTGACGTCTCCCACCCTTCGCTCTCGCAAAAGCCTGTTTCCACCGAGGGACCCAACCTTCGCCACCACAGGCCCTGCTCTGCACCTAACGTTATCGGCACTCCTATCTCACTGCAACCCTCGCCTCAAACCCCTGGCGCTCGCCTGTTATTCTGGACCCAGGCATCCGCTTCCTCGGGAACTGCGTAATACCCCATCCGATCGATATTTCCATCTGAACGCACTCCATCCTACCTCTCTCACTTCACTTCATTCCATCCCGAACCAACTCGCTCCAATCCCCATCTCACGATCTTTGGAAAGTCTGCTCACCTTACATTAACTATACGTGTTCACATAGCGTTAAATACCGGCACCTTTGCCACATTTCTCATGACAACCACCACACCGTGAACTCTATTTTCACACCGTTTTTTGTGTAAAAAAAATTCCTATCCTCGACATAATACTGCGTAAAACCACATCCCATTTTATTCTTTTCTCGACCAACGTCAGACCACCATCTTGTCCAATGCATTCCATTTGACTCATAACCTATTCTTCCCATCACAATCCATGCCACTCATTCTACAGAGTTGCGTCACATTTCATGCCACACCAGACCACTCCTTTTCATTCTTCTGTTTCATCACGCTTCTTTTCACTTTACCCTATTAAGCAACATCTCACGCCAATCACACGGTTTCATACAATCCCTGCTCTTCCTTCCACCAGCTTCCCCCTCCGCATGGATTTTTCAACATCCCCCCTTCCCATCCTTATCCCATTGCCACTCCTACTCTTGTTTCCCTTCCCCGACGCAGTCCGCTCTCGCCGTCTCGATCCAACGCGCCTCCTTGGGCTCTCCGGCGCGGGCCACGCCGCAAAGTTTGGCGGCGGAACACCGGCTTTCCCCTCCCCTCCCCTCCCCACCCACCCTCTCTCCCCGCCACCGCCGCGCAACGCCTTCCGCCGGGACTCGCGTACGCAAAGGAACACGGCGTCGTTTGATCTTCCTGCGCGCCGCACTTTCTTGCTCCGTACTTTATGTCGGGCGCTTCCGCACAGAATCCGCTTAGATCTGTATCTGGGACGTGAGAACGGCCAGCCGGCGAGGGGGCGGCGTTGCTTCCAGGGCGGCGACAGCAGCTGCCGAGGAGAGACCGCAAGCGCTAGTGGTAGCCACCATGGGGTTCGTGGGGAGGAGAGGACGTGGAGGTAGCGCACTGAAAATAATCATTTACGATGGGAATGAACCTAAATATGATGCTGGCTTTTGTGCTGAGAATTATTACTGACGATAGGAGGAAAGACTCTGAAATGAAGTGTTAAAATGTTTTATTTACTATCAAATAGTACCATAAAACTATTTAATGAAGTCTAAAAGTGAAAATAAAACTGTTTCTAAAAATGAAAAATATTGTTTTGATGCAAATTCATATCTCTACATTACATTTTTTGTGCATTATAAAATTAATTTCAATTATTTTATATTTAATATTTCATTTATATTTAAAACATTCTTGGCGATGTAAATTAAGAAAATACGGTCGCAGAGAGCGGTAACGAAAAGATACCAACGAGAAACGAAAGCTACTGGCAATATCAGGTGAAACGTATCTGGTAAAGGAAGAATTAGTGATCCTGTATTTTGACATATGTTGTTCAAGCTGAGGTCTCATGAGGTCATCAAAGTAATTAGAAGACTTCGTAAGAAAAAAAATCAATTTTCAGCGATAATTAAATAGCCAATATCGGTGCAGAAAATGATACGCTCAAACATAAATGTAAGTAACTGATGTAGTAAGAGGAAGTTAACGCGATGAATTTAATATATGTTAATAAGCAAAAACTGAAGTAGATATGTCACATACAATGACCTAAGCGTTCAGCAGCATTGGCAATGGTTAAGTAACAAAGATACCAAAGTAGCAGCGCCTGCAGTTGATGTTGCAAGAAAGAGGTCGAACATGTGTAACTGTAGGTAATTAGCAGCATATTTCTCTGCTATTGGAGTACTTCACTAATAAATTACTTGTGCGATGTAGCCTGTTGCTTGAGTGGTATCTAGTAAAATATTGATACTGGTTCTTTCAACTTAGCTGATAATACCCATTTCAAACAAAGCAAGCCGAGAGGACAGGAACCGCCATAGTTTTATAGAACAGTGGAAAGTGTCTTTTCTTCAGCAGATGTTGCTTCATTTTACCAAGTAGCTGTAGGAATTTAGAGAGCTTTTGTTCTATGTCTTTGCAATGAACATATTTAAAATTGTATTCCAGATAATTAAAATGTGAAACATGTTCAATTATGTTATTATTTATTTCAATCTTTGCTCGAAGAGGAAAGATTCTTTTAAAACCCATGACTTTGGTTTTGGATGTGAATAATTTTAAGTTATAATCTTTAGCGATGTTAAAAAGACTAAAGAGAGCTCTTTGTAGATTTTCTTCCGAGTCTGCTAAGATAACCTGGTCATCTGCAATGTATGCAAGGCAATATTTCCAATACAATTTGTTTTCAATTGGCTTTCTCATCGCCTAATCATGTCATCAAAATATAAGTTAAAAAGAATGGGTGACATGGGACAGCCCTATCTTACGCCTTGATTTATTAGTCTGTTTTCATTACTCGGTCCATCTCCTGTATTTACTGTTATAGTAGTATTAACATACATGCCACGAATGGCTCTTGTGGAATCCCTCTTCTTAGCAACTCCTCCCATAATTTTGTTCGATTAACAGTGTCGAATGTTTTTTCTAAATCTACAAATGCTAAGTACATGGGAACATTACACGCTCTACACTTTTGTATTATCTGTGAGACTGTAAATACGCAGTCAATACAAGACCCGCCTTTTCTAAACCCATTTTGCTCGTCTAATAAGAGCACTTCTGAAACAGGTGCTAGCCTCTGATTTATAATTTTGACGTATATTTTGTATCCTGAATTCCAAAGGCTTATCCCTCTGTAATTAAAACAGTTTTTTCCTATCACCCGTTTTATATAAGTGAACGACCACAGCAGTCCTCCATTCTTCTGGGATGTGACCGTATATCCAGTGAGTATTAAAGTCCAGCAACTCAAGGAAAAATCTTTCAGATGCATATTTCAAGAGTTCATTGTTGATCTTGTCTGACCCAGGTGCTTTTCTATTTTGAATGTGTTTAACAACGCCCTTCAACTCGCCCATTGTTATCGGTCAACTATTTCTTGCTTGAAAGCTATTTCCCCCTCTTGCTGGTTCTCACTTGTCCAGAGATTTGCAAGGTAATGAAGCCACTTCTCATCCGGAATCAAATTAAGTTTATGTTTTCTTTCTCATTCTTATTATGTTGTCAGGGGAGGTCAACCCGAAATATTACACAGTAAGGTCGAAAACTGTGAGGTGGCAGCCCCACCATCAATCTCAACCTGCGCTGCACTTGTAACGCGGCCCGGGGATGTACTAAATGACTGAATTTCTCCAAGGAAAATGCCGGACTACAAAGATTAAGACAACCAAAGCTATGGAATTATGAATTGTTATAATTAATATTTCTTTGCCATCAGGTATAAAATTGCCCGTTCGTTTGAATACATTTTAGTAAGTCATAAGTATCCTTTATACAGTCCTGTAGGTTTCTTATTTATATTGTGTAGCTGTCATCAATATACTACTATTTTCTATTGTTGTGAAAACATTTTAACAGACTACAAGGGACTGGCAGTCTATAAAATTCTGAATCAGCTACTCAGAGACAAGAGCATCTTGCTGAATAACACACTCGCACTGTTGAAAATAATAAAATAACGCTGCAAGGAGGGAAGCAAATTTGAAGAACTCTGTTGGTTGTTTGGTAGTAGGGCAGCTTATCATTATGACGCTCGAATTCATTATTTACACAACTCTCATGTTCGAATTGGCAGAATGGAAAATATTTGTGTATTTTAGATCAACCCTGTTTAACTTTTTTTCTTCAATATGTGCCAGAGATTAGTGGAGTGGTATATAATTAAGCAATGATCATTTACATATTAAGACTACTCTCAATTCAATTCAATTTTATTTCTTTTTAGGGTTAACCTATTACAAATGGCGGTGGAGAGTAGGGATACAATGGAATAGAAGTAGGCCCCGGCGCAGGCCGTGAATAAATGTAATTCCTCTCCCTGGCTAATAATTTACTGTAATAAATACCCGGGCAATGCCGGGTACTTCAGCTAGTTGAAAACTAAAAGTAAAACACTTTTCGGTTTTCGTTCTCCATATGATAACACATTCCATAAAATTATTGAATAGGTTTAGTTTTATCGATTCTTTAAATAGATTTCGAAACCAAATGCATTTTATTACCTCATTGAAAGGAAGGAAGTGTTCCACAAAACTTCTTTCCAAAAGCAATCGACTGAGTCTTATCAGAAGGTTAAGTGATTTTCGATCTCAAAAAAATATTATAAAGAAGTTGGATAAGTAGGCACATGGAATAGCAATTCTTTTCCTTTTTCGGTAAGTGGCAATCGTACTTTTCAAAAAGAGTCCATTTGCAATTAAAGATTTTAACTGCTTAATGTTCTACGCTACAAAACGTAATACTTATAGTCGCAGTTCAGCATATTTAACTCACAACGTACGTAAATTATTGATATTGGGAGAATTATTGCTTGAATGTTAGAATGGAATTATTGCACATAATATACAATTAAACATCATAGAAAAGGAGGAGGGTTTATAGAAAATGAAATCGCATTTATAAACATAGAATTTGTGTAGAATCTTCTGAAATAAAAGTAATTAAGTATATTAATGTATCTAATATATGTAGTATGTAATATATATATATATATATATATATATATATATTTATATATATAATCACTTTAATTTTGCATAAGTTGAATTGAAAAAGTATTACCTTGTATTAGCTTATTATTCTTTGTTACGTAATAGCTGAAAGTGGAATAGTGACAAAAATCTTCATCGCCAATTTTGACAAAAACAAGTCCATTTCAATAACTGCATTATTACACTTATTTAGAACTTATACTAGACATGCTTTCACAAATAAGTGAAACGTAATTAAAGTACTACCATCCTTTAAAATATAAATACTTGAATCTGCTTTAAAACTATCCCTTAGTGAATACTTACAATTCTAAGAATCATTATTAAGGATTTCAGAGCCCTAAGGGAATTCACACGATCCTCAATATTTTATTTGGTATTACACTAATCAAGAAGAACATCACGTCCGCATGAAAATGAGACTATGATTGTAGTTCAACAACTCAGCACCTAGAGGACTCCCTTATACATTCAATTCCAGGCACGACAATCTCTCAAGGAAATACATTAATAAACGATCTAACGTGCATGACTTATATGAAATTCAGAGAGTCACTTTCGTAAACATGAAAGCGTAAACTATCAACAACGAATTACGATCACAACAATTACTTTATACCCAGGACCCTTGGCCCCGGGCATGATGATGATGGACATCCCTCACTGCCGAAAGCGGTATCTAATGATGGTTTCGAACACTACCTCCTCTAGACCGAACTATGAAGATGAAATTCATTTGATTGGAGGGTATAAAATATTTTAATGTCCATTGAGAGCTAAACGTAGTACAGAAGTAAAAGACTTCCGTGATTACTGCCCATGAAATTAAATTGACATTAATTTTTTACACGTAATCTTGCATTCAAGTTTCGTTAATTTAAAATGTATAGTTATAACAATAGTAACAGAGAAGCGAATGGATAGCTCAGTTAAAAAGTGTTGTTCCAGGACTGGAAAAGTATAGGGTTCGATTCCGAGTCAAGGTAAATTTTTTTTGTCCGTTCTACATTGCCACAAGATCTTCTAAATTACATTCTACATTTGTCTTGACATTGTTATGGACAAAGCAGCCAACATTTGCATTTGCGAACAAGGTGATTTTTTGACAGGCTGCGATGGAAACAAACTGGCATAGAGGCGAAGGAGCACAAACTGAGGATAGAGATGGGATCCGTACAGAGACACAGGGAGGACGAGGATTCAAAGCAAAGATTGGAGAGGTGACGAAGGAGGAGGTGGTGGAGGAAGCGTGGATGGAAGCAAGGGCGGGGCAGAAGATGGAATGAAGACGGAGGCGGGGAGCGGAGCCCAGGACGTTGCTTCGGGGCGGGGCGGAGGGAAAAGCCGTGGCGAGGACGTCGACTTGGGGGTGGAGGGGCAGAAGCGGGGGAAGGACGGTGGCGGGAGAGGGGTAGAGCGGGAAGATCGCTTCGGCGGGGGTGGAGGCAGAAGAAGGGGCGAGAACGTCGGCATGGTGGAGGCGGGTCGGGGTGGAGCAGTGTCCCGCGGCGCTCATACATAACGGATCGCACAGCCTCCGGCGGCGGCGGAGGTGGCGGCAGCGTTAAGCGAAGGCGGCGCGGGGGGGGCGGGGCCGCTAAATCTTTCGCGCGCCCGCCTGCGACCGCGCACTAGCCCTCCCGGAACATTTCACCTCTACTTCGCGGCGCGACTCGCATTCATGCTCGCGCCCGCATTCACGCTCGCACCCGCATTCACGCTCGCGCCCGCATTCACGCTCGCGCCCGCATTCACGCTCGCGCTCGCATTCACGCTCGCACTCGCATTCACGCTCGCACTCGCATTCACGCTCGCACTCGCATTCACGCTCGCACTCGCATTCACGCTCGCACTCGCATTCACGCTCGCACTCGCATTCACGCTCGCACTCGCATTCACGCTCGCACTCGCATTCACGCTCGCACTCGCATTCACGCTCGCACTCGCATTCACGCTCGCACTCGTATTCACGCTCGCACTCGCATTCACGCTCGCACTCGCAATCACGCTCGGTCTCGCATTCACGCTTGCACTCGCATTCACGCTCGCACTCGCATTCACGCTCGCTCTCGCATTCACGCTCGCGTTCGCATTCACGCTCGCACTCGCAATCACGCTCGCTCTCGCATTCACGCTCGCACTCGTATTCACGCTCGCACTCGCATTCACGCTCGCACTCGCATTCACGCTCGCACTCGCAATCACGCTCGCACTCGCAATCACGCTCGCTCTCGCATTCACGCTTGCATTCGCATTCACGCTCGCACTCGCATTCACGCCCGCACTCGCATTCACGCTCGCTCTCGCATTCACGCTCGCGTTCGCATTCACGCTCGTGCTCGCATTCACGCTCGCACTCGCATTCACGCTCGCACTCGCATTCACGCTCGCACTCGCATTCACGCTCGCACTCGTATTCACGCTCGCACTCGCATTCACGCTCGCACTCGCAATCACGCTCGGTCTCGCATTCACGCTTGCACTCGCATTCACGCTCGCACTCGCATTCACGCTCGCTCTCGCATTCACGCTCGCGTTCGCATTCACGCTCGCACTCGCAATCACGCTCGCTCTCGCATTCACGCTCGCACTCGCATTCACGCTCGCACTCGCATTCACGCTCGCACTCGCATTCACGCTCGCACTGGCAATCACGCTCGCACTCGCAATCACGCTCGCACTCGCAATCACGCTCGCTCTCGCATTCACGCTTGCATTCGCATTCACGCTCGCACTCGCATTCACGCTCGCACTCGCATTCACGCTCGCTCTCGCATTCACGCTCGCGTTCGCATTCACGCTCGTGCTCGCATTCACGCTCGTTCTCGCATTCACGCTCGCGCTCGCATTCACGCTCGTGCTCGCATTCACGCTCGCACTCGCATTCACGCTCGCGCCCACATTCATGCTCGCACTTGCAATCACGCTAGCACTCGCATTCACGCTCGCACTCGCATTCACGCTAGCACTCGCATTCACGCTCGCACTCGCATTCACGCTCGCACTCGCATTCACGCTCGCATTCGACCACGTCCCAGCCCATGACCTCCCCCACACCTTCGCCAACGTCCTCCCCCACGACTTGTTCGCCGTCGCTCCGTTGGCCGTCACCGCCCCGCGGGCGCGCCCAGCGCTTGCATCTTTCAGCGCCGGCGGCGGCGCCGCGGCCTGTCGCGTGTCCTTATCGGGCGCGGCGCCGCCGAGCGCCGGAGGTGGCGGGCGCTCCCTCGGGCCGCCCTCCGACGTCGGCGACGCCCCGACCCCGACGCCGCCCCCGCGCACTCTCACCCGCCTCATCCCGCATTTGGAGGAGGAGTTCAGGCAAACAACAGGGCGGGAAAAAACAAGGATTACAGATTGGAAAGCATGGGTGGTAGACCCTTATATAATTACTGAGAAACCTGTGTCCATCCAGCCCTCCGTCTGTCAGTCACTCACTCACGATTAGACTTCTTCCGCTCCACCAATACACACAAATGCGGTTATTCGACGCGTCTCAGTCTTCTTATGGAGAACGTATCCTTTCTTAGGGATATATTTAGAAAATGAATTTTCTCTAAAAAACGGGATATTTATGGTTTTTTAAGCAATTAAACCCATTTTTTATGACTTACGGCACATGTGTAGGTTATCAATATCATCTCGACAAGGAAGATTGCTCTCAATAGTTGCTAAACGGATCCCTCTGCAATGTCCTGGAAGAATTCTATAAAAGCATGCGTTTTTGATGGTTTCAATTCAACTACGAGTACATTGGTTAAACGCTATATATTATTATATTATCTTATAGGTATTTACATGATTTGTTACGGCTTAATTCATCCGATTGTCGATATAATTAATTCTAATTTTGTAAGGAAACAATGATACATGTATTGTAATCGACACATTTTCATTTAGCTATATGTGCCTAAAAATGGATGATTCAGGCAACTGCAATATGTTCAACACGTAATTTCATTATGATCTTACAAATCAGAAACAAGAAAATACCTGCCGGATCTTGAACAAGAAAATATCTGCCGGAGGAGTCAAGCTAAGCTAGTGGAGTATACATCAAATCAAAATGGAAAGGAATATTTGTTTTAGAATAAATGTGTTCCGCTGGAAATTGTTTCATCTCGTATATTTATTAACATAGCTTTGTTTTACATGAAATTAAAATAATATATTGTGAAATATGTCTACGTGAAATTAAAAACTTAGGTTATCGAGTGTACAGTTGACGATAAACAGAAACTGAAGAGTCACTTATCAGAACCAAGATATGCAATTTTACATCACTGATATAAATACACTAAAAGAGACTAAGATATTTGTCTTTTATTTCAGCTCACTAAGTCCATTTTCTCACATCTAAAACCCACAAAAATAAAAGAAAATTTACGGTACTGCAAATCTGTGGAAAATATTGTGATTTATGCACTACCGGTGGCGGTGAGCGATTCAATTTGCAAAGAACGCAGAGATAATCCATAAAAGTGGCACAATGAAAATCTCTACCCACTATATACAAAACCTCAACATACATTTTAAAGTTGTGGTACATCAACAGCGAATGCTTTCTTGGAATATTTATGAGGGTTATGTAATATTATATTTCAATTTCTATCGTACTAATGATTCAGGCGTAATCTTGGAAAACTGTTCAGCAAAAGAAATGCAATAAAGTCGAGTTTGAAAAATTCTAAGTTTCAATTCCCAAACTTTCAGTGGATTCGATTAAAATCAGATTTATAACTACTCTATTCCAGAAAAATATCGAAAAACGCATCCGTTCCTGAAAATCAAACACCGGCTTTGGTGGATCACGTCGAAGATCACTGAGAAGACTCACAAGAATTACCCTCTCGTTACTTGCAAGGGAAAATAAATATTTAAACTCGTAGATCGTTTTCAGTATATGTGTCCACAAAAATGCATTAAATTATAAAATACATGTAGCAGGTAAATATCAATATGGGAAATGAACGATACATTTACAAATGGTTTAAAACGTTTTAAGTAAAGTGGCACTTGTGACAAATAATTCAGCAGGTTGCACTCTGTTCTGTTTTTCAAAAATATAAGTGTTTTAGGTGCCTTTTTATAAGTTGTCTGTTCTCTATTGGAGCAAACTTTTAAAGAAAATATTTGGTTACGTACGAGAAAATTTTGAAAATGTTGTATGGGCTTCATCCCCCAAAAATTAAACATTCATTTCTAATTCACATGTCCTCGAGTTTGGCAAATCGATAGGCGAATAACTGTTTTGGAGAAAATCCAGTGTGTAATTTAGGCGCTAGTAATACAGAGGCAGACGACGACCTGACTGACATAAGGGAATATGTACTTCGCACTAAAACGTATATTTCCGTCAAAATCTCGACAAATATTTTTCCTCACACTAGAAAGTAAAACTGAAATTACTATTTTTTCCCCCAAACTTCATTTCGTCTTTACCTCCGCATTGACATCAGCAGTGCTCGTGAATATGTCTCCACCTTTAATACTCCATTCTCTTTTAAGCCCATCTCGCTCCCTCTTTTGGTATCCGCTTTTTCATAG
Organism: Acheta domesticus; assembly: GCA_031308135.1. Lineage (NCBI taxonomy): Eukaryota > Metazoa > Arthropoda > Insecta > Orthoptera > Gryllidae > Acheta > Acheta domesticus. The sequence continues at coordinate 56,508,418 of JAHLJT010004567.1, forward strand.
CCAGTACGACCCGCTTTTTCAAGTTTCCCTCATCTAATCCCCCTCTGCCTGACGTACTATCTTCCTGGCGCTTTTCTGCCACTTTCGCCTTACCGCCTCCGTTCCTCGTCCCGTTTCTCACTTCCCAACCCAACCCCGAGTCAACCATCACCGGACCCTTTCATCACTTCTCTTTATACGTGTATTCTTCCAAGATTCCCTTTTCCCCGACTCTATTTGCAAGTCATTCTTTACATCCTTTAGCATTCTATTTTACGTTATGTCGTATTGTTTTTACTTTCTCGCCCGTACGAATGTAAGAAAGTTATGTAACCTTGCACCGAAAAATGGCAAATTTTTGACAGAAAAGCTCGTACCCTGGTAAGGAAAAAGTGCAATAAAAGTGGTAATATAGATAGATAGAGAGAGAGAGAGAGATAAAGAGAAAAAGATAAAGATATAAAGAGATAGAGAGAGATAGAGGTATGTAGATATGTATATATAGAGAGATATAGAGATAGAGATAAAGAGAGATAGTAAACTTCTTTCTCTAACACGTGATGTAGCCAGAACCCATGTTTTAGGGTCGTCTGTCAGTCCGTCTGTAGTCAAAGTTGGCGCCTAAACCGTTCAGCTGATTTTCTACAAAATTGATATTCCTCGATCAATCTGACGAACTCGAGGCTTTGGGAGTTTCAAGCGGATATTTTGATTTTTGAGGTTACTCGACATGTCTCCAAAACATTTTAAAACTTTTCTCAGAAATGGCTCCAATTTTTTTATTAAACTTTGTTTTCTGAGAGCGTTTTTGAGTTAATTCATTTCAGCATATGGGCAATTTAAAGAAAGGTTAACAATTTTTTCCTCAAAAAACGCTCCAAATGTTTTCTTTAAATTGCCTCATCATGAGACGGCAAAAACTAGTGTGGTTTGTCACATTTTTGGCGAACTGTCCGTATTTTCAAATGTTGCAAAAAGTAAACATTTCAAAAGTACAAAATTAAAGATAGAGATGCTTGCGTCAGATAAATTCCATTCCAAAATATTACTTCTTTAAAAAAGACCCTGTACACTTAACTGAAAAAACGAGTAGCTTTCGAGTAATTTGTGCTTCAAATTAATGCAATTTTTTAATCTTAAAAACCGTATCATATTTTTCTTCAGATTTAGCTTAAAGAATGGCGTGGGTCTAATTGAAGTTGAACTCTTTGAATTTTCGAAATTTGCAACTTTAGAAATAATGCGAGAAAGTTTGTGCTGTTGTATCGCAACTAGTTACATCTGTCACACTTCGTTCCTATCGGTTCGTCAATTGCGCGTTTACTTATTCTTTGGAATTTATCGGTCCCCTAGTTGTGTTGTGACCCAACCTTCTCTCTTCGTGCAGAAGCTGTGCCATCGTCCTCGTCTCCTCCGTGGCCGCCATTTCCTCTACTACCAGAGTAATCATTACCTCCACCCTCACCCCCAAGAATGACAAACATTAACTCTCTAAAAAACTATTCACAACAAAGTATTCACTTAACATCAACCTAGTATCTCCACATTACAAGAAATTGTTCTGAAATATTCACGTGCTTATAAATTAAATTTATCGTAAAATAACTTTTTAGCTGGCATTGTTTTACATTGCATATTAACGTTATTTTCGCCAACACATTTTCATAATAGTGAATTCACAATCTGTTTCTTTCTACATGCCTCGTATGTCTGACGATACGGATACTTTCAGTTTACGGTTCTTTCTTGAACTTCAATCCAAAGGAAAATCAAAATCTACGGAAACTGCCATTTTTTCTTTTCTCAAAGATGTTGCTTCATCAATAGACCAAAATGAAATACCCATTGGAATATTCTTAGATCTCTCGAAAGCTTTTGACGTTATTGACCATAAGATCTTGCTCTCAAAATTACCTTCGTATGGAATTCGTGGTATTGCCCTAGATTGGATAACTTCTTACCTTAAACATCGGACTCAAAGAGTAGAAATACCATACTGGCAGGAAAGGACATTACATACTTATATTTCCAATTCTTTGCCAATTGTGCATGGGGTCCCGCAAGGTTCGATCTTAGGGCCTATTCTCTTTCTGTTATATGTAAACGATATGCCCTCGTCTATTAAAAATGGAAGAACGGTTCTGTTTGCTGATGACACGAATGTTCTTTGCAAAAAAGAAGCAGTAAATAGTACAATTTCAGAAGTTTCAAATTGGTTTAATAATAACAAATTAATTGTTAACGAAAGAAAAACTGTTTCAATGCATTTTTGCATCTCAAATCGGAAATTGCATGTTCCATTGAAAATGAACAATATGCAATTAGCTGATGTTGAGGCAACAAAATTTTTAGGTCTTTCAATTCAATCAAACCTCAAATGGAATGTACATATAACAGAATTAAACACTAAATTAAGTTCATTATGCTATGCATTCAGAATTCTTTCAAATTCTGTCAGCCTTCATGCAGCTCGTTGCGTTTATTTTGCAAATGTGCATTCCCGCCTGAGATATGGCATAATATTCTGGGGAAGCTCATCCTGTAGTATTCAGACCTTCAGATTGCAAAAGAAAATTATTCGAATAATGAAAAAATGCCTTCCACGTGATTCCTGTAAGCCTCTTTTCATTGAGCTGGGAATCCTACCATTGCCTTGTCTATTTATTTACGAATCTGTAATATTTGTCAAAAATGACCTACTTAACGGAGGGAACATATTTTCATGCAATATTGATATTTATAACTACAACACACGCCGTAGAAATCACGTGCATCAAGTGTCAGTATCAACAGCTCAGTACAAGAAATCAACATACAATACATGTACGTTACTTTACAACGCATTGCCAGATGACATAAAACAATTAAAGTCGGTATACAAATTTAAGTTAAAAGTAAAATCTTTTCTGCTGCAAAACTGTTTCTATACAATTAGAGACTATACTGATCGTCAAAAACAAAAATAATGTTTATTTTAACAAAACAATTATATTAATGAATTAGTTTATGTTTGCATTGTATACATTTAAAAAAATATTTAATACGCCTGTAACAAGTAATGTACTTCAGCTTCCGGGTCAATGACCCCCATCTCGATCAGGTTTTTGTCCAGTTTCCCTGATCCATAGAGCAAATGCTGAGATGGCCCCTTGTTCTGCTTCTGGACGTAAATGTAGCTTCACTGTGCGCACGTTTTGTTGAGCACTCCTTTTGCTTGTAGTTCATTTACAGTTGAAATTGATTTTCTATAACTCGGGAAAAAACATTTTTCAAATATCTTTATTTTTCTAAAATAATTATTTTCTAAATTAATTTTTTCGTATTCGTTTTTTTTTTTTTTTTTTTTTTTTTAAATAAAATTCTGGCCCTCAAGAAAATGTGCGCAGATAAATTTCTTTCCCCACACGTCATATACAGTTTTTACTGTTTTTTGACTAAATAAATAAATAAATAAAGGTCTTAGTGTTTTCTAAGAAACGAAACAATAGAAGATTCAATTTATTACTTACTCCTGCACCCTCATTGAGATTTCCTCGAAACGAGGATTCAAGATTGTGTCATTTCTAGCGCATGGTAAAATAGTTTTGTTTTGACGGCCTCATTTTCTAGACGCGAGAGTTGGCAACGCGTACGAGTGGCAGGTGGAGCTGGAAATCACTTCGCAAGAACCTGTATCGAGGGCAACTTCGACGCTCCGGACCTGGCAACTGGTCGCCGCGACTTCAGCAAAATCTAATATAAAGCCCGTGCGGGCTGGAGCGCTACTTCCCGTCAGGGCTACTAACTTCCGAAACGATAACTTCACCAACATAAAACTCGATAATATCTAGATGCTTGTAGACTCTGAAGAGATTCTGCACGCGAGTTGAGTATTAAAAGAAACTAGAGGCGGGAATGTTTTCACATACGTAAGTATTACTTACTATATTCTTCAAAACAAAAATGACTAATAAAATGTTGAGGTTCGTGAATTATAAAAAAGGTTCTTTTTTTGTACTTTTAGGGTGCACACATTGTTTGACATTCCTTACAGTAATTCACACCCACACAAAAAATGCACAGACAAATTAAGGATCTTATAATGAAATCTTTATTCATCGATAATAGTGTTCAAATAAATAAATTTATAGAATGAAATAATGATCACATTTTAGTGAAAAGTATGACCGTACTATAATGATTTCTTATTTTATTGCTTAACGGCGAATAAATCAGAGCAGAAGTAATTTCTCACATTCATTAAACCTTTACTCAGTGTTACAATGAACAATCCTATTTTATATGAACAATTTTCTAGAATAAATTGAAGATGATTCAGTTCTTTATTAAGATATACCAAATATCCTAAGGAAAATTTTGACATAGATTTAGTAAAACAGTAACTAGTTTTAGAACATTGGAACCCGGAGATGAAAATATATGAGGAGCATTACACGTTTACAATTAGGACATCTGGTAGCCATGATTGTAGAAATGAAATCAAACGCAAATATTACAACGTGAATTTCAGTGCCCATGTGTGTTCGAGATTGAAAGAGACGGTAAATATTGGTTGGATACTTAAGATAGTAATTAAACACATTCATGTTTTGGTACATGTCTGATTTTAAAATATACATTTTTATCCTAAAGAATACGTTTCATTAAAATGTTTTTATGTTAAAATTTTATCAGTTTTCATGATAGTAACTACAAAATATTACTTATATATACAAACAAAACTTGCAAGTGGTTCAAACACTTAACTTTTACGTTAAATGACTGTTGTGAGTTCTAATGTACGAATTGAGCTTAAGTATATACTTATATTTTATATTTTCAATTTTTCTACTCTTTCAAGCAAGGCGCTACATCCTACATCCACCGACATCCTACAAGCAACGTACCACATCCATCTGCTCCGTTAGGCCCAAAAAGTCGTCAGCTACAATTCCAATAAGAGTTAAACGCAGTGGAATCGTTACCTTGAGTATATTCCTATTTGCTTCCCGCGCTGTACATCACTTCTCATTACACAATCCAACAAGCTTAATTTCATTGACGGAAAGGAGTACGAAGCGTCAAGCTGTGGCAGTGAGCAAAGCATTTTATATCGGATCCGTTTGGGTTGTAAACAGTTCATTGTTTCACTATTTAACTTTATTCACGTTTTTTTATGCTTTTGAACAACCTGCAATGAACGTGCATTTGCCCGACCATCGTTAAGAGTACTTACACCTTAGGCACCATTGCACCATTCTCCACTCTCAAGCTTTTACAGATTGATAACCGACCCAAGTCAGGCTTTTCAGCAGGGCATGAAGGTGATTGGGTGAGTTGTTTTTGTTTTTTTCAACTCAACTCAAAAGCGGTCAAAGACAGCGGCGGCGGAGTCGCAAACTGCGCTGCGCGCCGCGGCGCCGCGCCACCGTCGCCGCGTATGCTTCCGGCGCTGCGGGCGGCGCGCGTGCAGATACGGCAGCAAACGACGCGGTAACGACGTCTTCCGAAGCGCCGTAAAGCGGCGGAGGGCGCGCGGGAGCAGGAGGAGCCGATGGCGCTGGAGGGGGCGGCGCGGCGCCACCCCGCGCCCTGGCGCTCCGGCCCTCCTCTCCACGCGAGGCTTTCTGCTGTCGCCCCGTGGCCGAGATCGCTAAGTCACTAGGGCTGCAGTGATGTCGAACCGAGGCTTCGCGGATTCTACTTCCACTTCGGGCATGGTTATATTTGTGTTCGTCCTTTCACCCCCTAGCATCACCATATCATGTCATCTTCACATTACCATAAAGTTAAACCCAATAATGGTCGCTAATGCCATATCTGTTGATGGGGCCTTAAATAACAAAACAAAAGTATTTCTGCTCCTGCATCAAATACATTTGAGGCAAAAAACATTGAAGTTCGAAGATTGTCCCGTAGGGGAACGCCGCACCAGGCTGGGACAAGCTGTAGGTCCCCGACCAGTCCCCGGCATGTGTACTGTAGTGCATGTTAGTGTAAGTGTGAGTACGTAAGCGGTAAGGATAGGACAAGGAAGAGGAAGGAAAGATCGCGCTCGGTCCGTAGACCGTTTCTTAGGGTACTGCTCCGGTATTCGCGTGGTGTTGATCTGAGAAACCACAGAAAACTACCGATTAGAGCTGTCGGCCGCTAGAATTCTCCTCCAGAGAGCGGCAGAACTCGACCAAGCTGACAAGCTAGTGTCGAAAATCCTGCCACTCTCGGGACTCGAACCTAGGACCTCTCGGTCAGAGGCACTGCAGTGACATCAGTTAATACCCTGAGCCACCTCTCCCGGTTACAACACAATTCTAGTATAATCAGTTTTCTGTAAAACAAAAAATAATTTCGATTTTATTAAAATTGTTATTTTCTCAATACATTTTACCACACATTAAGGAAAGTTGACTTTGTTTACTATTTAGAAGAAGGCTTTGCCACAAAACTCCGCATGTGTGTTACTAGTCGATAAATAATCATCCCTTAGTTCTGCATCAAACACATTTGAGTCGAGAAACATTGAAGTTCGAAGATTGTCCCGTGGGGGACATCAAACACGCATACAACCCGCAACACATTTACGCCGCACCACACATTACCGTAATCTCTATCTCAAAAACCATATGCTGTAGAGTCTTAAAACTAGGTTTCCTTGTTCCTCAACGAACACGAGATGTTTCTTCTACCGTAGTCTACAAAATGGGACATTTTTGACGTTCTATTATATTTTTTGAAAGATTCCCTCTCTTCATAACTCGTGTTGCTAACTCCTCCTCAGAGCTTGTTTGCGAGGAAAACCACGACAAGATGGTCCAAATATAGGCACTACAGCCTTCCACGCGGCGTCACCAGGACAGCCAGGATCATTTAAATGTAATTTTCCCAGATCATCTGCATCACTCTGGCCGCGGTAGCCTACGACTTCACTTAACAATTACATTTTTTTGATAAGCAATCCCAAACTGTATTTACTACACAATATAACATCGGTCGTGACCTAATTCTTTGATGTAGTAAAATCAGTACTTTCAAAATTATTTAGAATGGTCAAAATACAGTAAAATTTCATCATAGGTACACGACAGTTACGTAGCCTCACGAATTAAGTGAATAAAACTTCGTACATTTACAAAAAATATTCATTACATTCGATGTTTATGTATTATTCAATAGAATATTAAGATTCCATACAAACATGCTCGCATATTTTCTTTATTTGCGTCAACAACATCCATTAACATTCTTGCTTATTGTACTTGTTTTTTTTTTTCTTTTTAGAAGGATTCAAACGAAAACAGCGTTCTAAACAAGCCTTTATAAACATTTCTCTTTTTACTTCGTATTGTGCTCCCATGGATAAGCATTACAAAAACGGCTTATATAATATTGAATATTGGAGCATTACAAAAACATCTTATACAATTGATATTCTATCTTACTTCCGTTACAAACAAATCGAGTTGTGATACAAATGGACAAAGATATTGCAACTCTCAGAATCTTTCTCTCCGTTCAATCCACTGTACTTTTATTTACGATCAATGAATGACAATATCAATAAAATTTAGATATGTTAAAATTCAGTTGTTCTATATTTTTAGTGTTATAAAAATATTTTCAGTGAAAGAATTATGAGGTAATGAAATTGTTAGAAATAATTTATAATTAGTTCTTACACATTATTATTAAGGCCCAGGAATCCAGGCATTTATTTTACCGGAAATGGGCAGATAAACAGGAATTTATTTTTAGTAAAATTGGCACACAAAAAGGCGTTTATTTCGGCTGACATTGGGGTGAAAAAGACCATGTCAGCATTGTCCAAACCAAGTCTCCAAAATATTGTATCATTATTATTTCGTCTCAAAAATACATCGTTTTCCAAGGGATCACAATGGTGGCCGGATGTTTCAAGGCTAACAAAACGCCTTAGAAGCACAGCTGAAAGTGACTCGAGACGTAACATGCGACAAAAATGCGCCCTGCGGAATGCCCAAAGCCTTTGCTTGCTTTCTCTCCCCCCTCTCCGCCCCTTGCGCCCATCCGTCCCGGCACACGCGAGATTTTGTAAACGAGCGGAAGGAGCCGCTTGATAAGCGGGAGCTGGCAGGCCGTTGGCTTATCGTTACGCTGCGCTAACGGTTCTCCCTGCATTCGGCGGTCGGTTGCGCCGATAAAGTGAGAGAAATGTCGGGTACAGCATGCAAATGATGCTGGCTAACAGGAAAATGAACAACCTTCATTTTGTAAAAGTTTTCGCAAAAGATTTATTCTTGTTGTATTCCTTCCTGTAGTAGACAATTGGGTTTTGAAATTTAAATTGGCAGGTGGCAGGCATTTTAACTTAAATATTATATTAGTTGAATTTGTAAAAAATTATAATAGAACAAATAATATAGGGTTCTTAACCAGTCCATGGGCGCATGGATTACTTCACTAATCTAGTCTTACTTATTCGCTGTTTTCAGCGAGAGCTGGCATTGCTTTGGTTTGGATTTTTAATACCTTTTCTAGACGGTCTCTTCTCTCGACATCTCGCCAAATGTAACTAATTCATTGATGAGATTGCAATCACATCCGAATATATCTCCGATCCGTGCGACCACTCGCGTTATAGTTTCTGACCAAGGACTTCAATCATGATTCTGTATGTTATGACTCTGTGCGTTGTAAAGGGTTTCTGTTGGAGGTAGTAGTTCTGGAATGCCCAAGTGTTTTGTACTAAACAGTCAGTACTAGAGGAATGCTAATATGTCAGAGTTTGGAAGAGGAAGAAGATGATTGCGTAATAATACGGCAGGCGAAGATAACACTGATGAAGACTAGTAAATATAATCAGTGTTCGACAGTGAATGCGAACAGAAGGCGAGTGCAGAAGACGAAAAAATACCTAACAGCAGAAACGGATACTTTGTGGACATTTTCAGCACTAAATGGAAAATAATTAGCGCCGGGTCAATTCCTAAATTCCATGCCAGATATGCAATTTCACTACATTATCATGCATTGTTTTTAGTCTAGAAAATTTTGTAGAATATCATACTGATTGTGAGCACAGATAATATTATAAGTCATTTTCAGCGGTAATGCGATAGGAAATTTGCCTATGATGTAAAAATGAGATATTTCGTCCGAATCCATTATTTTGTTGAAATATTGATGTTCTCCAGGCAGATCATAATTGACATCTCGAAAACTGGCAGCAATTATTTCGAAGTTACACGTGTTACGAAATAATAATACTCAATAGAACTGCGTGACCTGTGAACTGTGAGTGAGCTCAAACATACAAAGAAAATCTATGGAAGATGATCATCCGACGCAGATCACAAGTGAAGTGTAGGACACCAGTCTACAACAAGCGAAGTGTAGGATTGAAGAGGGAACGGCGTGTCTGAGAACTAACAACGGCGACAGTTGCGCCGCCGTTTGGCGCCGGAGCGGTATTATGACCGACTGTCGGGGGGTGGGGGATTTATATACTATAGAAATTGCATTACAAGAGGGCCATGTACACGCCATCGGACCTTGATTTAGATCAGTGCTTCAGTTTTCAGTTGCACAGAGTATATAAATAGCTCTGTCTCTCTCTCCGAAGCAAAACATAGCACAGTGCTTCTCTCGTTACCAGTCCTATACTCCACTTCGTCGGTTTATACATAGTTCAGTTACATTCACTCTACACTTTAGTTGGCTTATTAACTAAATTAAAATTAAACTTCATAAAATTTCGTTTTGGAAGTGATGTACGCGCCTGACAATTGAAGCGCGCGCGCCAACATTTGCGGCAGCCACCAAGAGGGCGCAGCACTTAAGCGGCGTCTGAAAATCACCTGGCTGTCCCCTCATTGGCCAGCCGAGCCTTCGTACGGAACTCCGGCAAACTCCGGAACAAAGGCCAGTGACGAGTAGCGAAATTTTTTTTATTTATAAAAAAGTCTACAATTGTTTCAACGTATTTCGAATGAACCCATTCTCGTGTTTACAAATAAGGGTATGTTTTCAGCACTGTATAAATATGTTAAGAAATATGTCTCTCGATCCCACAAAAAAGCCACTTTATATGGAGTTAGTCACATTGCCAACTGAAAGGTACATTCAAGAATTCTGAATTGTATTGACAAAATATTCTGAATGGTTTTCAAAGAAGTTATTTTATTACACAAATTCATCAAGAACAAAACATTTTTACTAGATGTATTTACCAGTATTATTGTAAGTAATTAATCAATACTTAAAATAAAAATTGCGTGAAATACAAATAAAAATGTGCTCATTGGCTCTATTCCGCAGGTGACATCACTGGCAGGTTCTTTCATCACTGGCGGAGCGGGGCGGAGCGGGGTGGAGCGTGGGCGGAGCGTGGGCGGAGCGTGGGCGGAGCGTGGGCGGAGCGTGGGCGGAGCGTGGGCGGAGCGTGGGCGGAGCGTGGGCGGAGCGTGGGCGGAGCGTGGGCGGAGTGTGGGCGGAGCGTGGGCGGAGCGGGGGCGGAGCGTGGGCGGAGCGTGGGCGGAGCGTGGGCGGAGCGTGGGCGGAGCGGGGGCGGAGCGTGGGCGGAGCGGGGGCGGAGCGGGGGCGGAGCGGGGGCGGAGCGGGGGCGGAGCGGGGGCGGAGCGGGGGCGGAGCGGGGGCGGAGCGGGGGCGGAGCGGGCGCGGAGTAGGGACGGAGCGGGGGTCGTCAGCACCACATGGCCCAGTTTGCAAACGCGACGCCGTTCAATGCAGCACCAATGCTTCCCCCTCCGCCAATTTGGTGCAGCGATAGGCAGAGACAGCGCGCGTCACGGCAGGGGAAGGGGGAGGGGGCACGAATGCTGCACGGGAGACGGAGGCAATGGCCGACGGGAGGCGAGGAAGTGGGTTGGAGTTTGGAGGTGGTTCAAATGTGGAAGAGCGGCGAGACAAGCTGGAAAGGCACCTACGAATGAACGCCAGTTGCTTGCGTAAAGCATTTCTTAAAATTCTATGAAAATGTAGCCAATTGTAGCAAATGACGACAAGGAGTCAGGAGCTACTTCGGAACACCCTACAGGTGTGTGGTTCTCTTGTTCCAGTGGCACAAAATATTCCAAAAACTTTTTTGCACCGATGTTCCAAAAATGGTACTAGTCTGGAAGGGCGTGAAGATCTTGTTGTAACACGGAAATGGAACTGCCAGGATTGTGAAAGAGCTGATATCGTTAATTTTTGATGTTTTGAAAAGTAACTAGACGTAACGGATATTTGGTTGAGGTTTGGTGAAATTACAACGACTGATTGGAGAACAAGGAAAAGAAATTTAAAACTAGCTTGTGTTATAAAACTTAAACTTTTATGATATTCTTGATACGTAGTCCTACTAAAAAAAGATACTAGCTACAGGATGGTAAAGTGAAGACTTGAGAAATCCCAAAATGATGAGTTGGAAGGTGTCATATAGCATAACAAATTTCAGTGTTTAGTTTCTAAAGAGAGAGGATAGCTACTAGAAAACAGTACAATACAATGAAAAAGAATCAAATCTATTAATAAAAACAGTTACATCATGAGAATATGAGGAAGTACGTGTTTCCTATCGGTAACTTCAAAAATATTTGGAAGAACTATCTTTAATAAATTCATGGAGTATTGAATTTATTAAGGTATTGAAATTGCAATAATTAATACAAGATATGAAAAATAGTCTTGAATTTGTATTTTAATAATAAGGGAGCAAAGAAAGCCCTAAACTGGCCAGTCGTTTACGAGATGCAAATCTCAAAGAAAATAAAGGAATCGAATACATACTTTAAATTTATTTTTGATTATTGCTTGTTAATCAGTAGACTTGAGAATCAGTAAATAGATTCAGCTGAAAGGCGCGAACATGCATTATCTATCTTTACAACAATACAACATTCATCTAGACCATCAGAATCAATACTTAATAATTTCCAATAGTTTGTAATCAGTTATTTGTGTAATATTAATAGCATTAACAGTATTTATTGTCAAATAATTCTTAACTTTTGTTGTTATTTTGTCAAAAACCTACTCGTACACACTTCCCTAAAATCTTCAATTGTTCTTTATTGATATGTCATAAATCTTCAACTATTTTCAGAGTTGTTTGCTTTATCGAAACTCCCAAAATATTCAAAATTACAAAAATGTGTTTTTTCTTGTAACGACAGACGAAAAGTGGAATGACTTAGAAGAAACGTTCGAGTGAGGATGTAGATGGTTTTGTATTAGTCGGCAGTTCAGTAATTGATATCTTTAAAATAATGTTGATATACACAGAAATAAATAGAAGAAACTTAAGCAAGCAGAATGTAAAAAATCCAGAAAGAATTCAAAAGATTCAAACGAATAAAGAAGTCCAAAGGGTCGTGTTCTCCAATCTCTAAACTTTTACAAGTTTTGCGGAGTTTGAGGACTCCTAGCCTAGATCATCCCCTGAACGCCGCGCCGGTGGGGGGGGGCGTTGCGGTTGTGACTGCGAGGGAGAGATTAGTGAAGCAGGTCTCTGTGGCGCGCGGGGCGGGGCGGGGCGCTGCGGGATGGGCCGGCGGGGCGCGGTGGGCGGCCGGGGCGGACGCCGCAGAGGCAGTGGAGGGGGCCACAGGCTCGATATCCGCGCGCGCGCTGCCACCGTACGGACGCGCGTACGGACGCGCCACGCCCTGCGTACACACGCCACGCACGCACACACGCATACATACACGCACGCACGCAGGCTGGCACAAGCGTTGTCGCCGCTCCGCGCGCGGCGCGGGGGCGGGGTGCGGAAACCTAGTAGGGGCAAGCAGATGGAGAGTGGCCAGACCTGTGTGCGGACGGAGGGCTCTACCAAGGCGTGAGGCAGGGACTGGAGACAAGCAGGACACTGGAAATGGCGGGCTGTAGCGACGCATGGGGCGGGGTGATTAGCAGGATATGCAGTGCGACGCGAAGCGGAGCGTGGCGCGGAGAGAAGCGTGAAAAGGGGCATAGAGCGGAGTGTAAAGTAGGGCGGGAGGCAGACGAGAGTGGCAACGTAGATCGGAGAACTGGACAGGGCAGAGAGGGAAGTGGCGCCAGGTGCGGGGCGTGGAGCGGGGCGTGGAGCGGGGCGTGGAGCGGGGCGTGGAGCGGGGCGTGGAGCGGGGCGTGGAGCGGGGCGTGGAGCGGGGCGTGGAGCGGGGCGTGGAGCGGGGCGTGGAGCGGGGCGTGGAGCGGGGCGTGGAGCGGGGCGTGGAGCGGGGCGTGGAGCGGGGCGTGGAGCGGGGCGTGGAGCGGGGCGTGGAGCGGGGCGTGGAGCGGGGCGTGGAGCGGGGCGTGGAGCGGGGCGTGGAGCGGGGCGTGGAGCGGGGCGTGGAGCGGGGCGTGGAGCGGGGCGTGGAGCGGGGCGTGGAGCGGGGCGTGGAGCGGGGCGTGGAGCGGGGCGTGGAGCGGGGCGTGGAGCGGGGCGTGGAGCGGGGCGTGGAGCGGGGCGGAACTTAGAAGGGGGCCCGGTTCTTGGCGGGGACGCGCAGAGAACACGCGCAGGTGAAGAGGAGCACAGGCACAGGCTGCAGGAGGGGTTGGAGTGCGCAAGAGACACTAGGGCGCGGCACTGGAGCACGGGTTCGAGTGCGGGCGAGGTCAGGGAGCGGCGCGGAGGCGGGCAGGCACGCGGCTGCGACGGGCGTGGCGCGCGGGCGTGTGTAGCGGGCAGCGTGCGGGGCGGGGGAAAGGGTTGAGGGCGGGTCGCCGGCTGGACGCGTTGCTCGGGGCCGGCGCTCCTCGAACACTCCCAGGTGGCCCAAACAGTCGGAACCGCCGTGGGCGCACCGCAGCACTATGGTGCCGTCCAAGCTGGGCATGCGAATTCCACTAGAACCTCACTTTTAAACGAGGTTTTGAATCGTTTGAACACAACGTGATATCAAACACGTGAGGTAATTGGCAAAGAATGAGTGAACCATGTCAACAAATTCGTATGCACGTAAGATTTAAGGACATTGAAATACCATTTCGTATAAGAGGTATTACAATGAACATTTAAAAAACAGAAAATTACCAAGGTAATAAGACAAGCAAAACAATATCTTACTTTTTTAAAATGATTAATAAATATTGTGCAGGTCACTAATGTAAAGCTCACTGAAAACATCTAGGCATTGTTTCGCCACAATTTAAAAACCTTCAATAATTTTGCATAATTATATATTTTGTTCAATTGTTTTGTGGAGATCTACAATCGCAGAGGTAGCGCTTGATTCTTAATTTAATTCTCAGACTACGGAGATGTGTATGTAAGCTCGTTTACTCTATGTGCATTTTAAATAAAAATGCAATAGCGTATCGACAGTTCAACAGAAAGTTTTTTTGAATAACATCTAGTATCGACTGAATTAAAGATGATGGGCTATTCGTGATCAGGCTAAAAGAAAAATAATAAAACTGTAGCTTAATGAATGGACATAAAATAAGCACAAGATTCTAACAGACCACCGGAGCGAAGAACATAAAGTATTCTAGTATTGGCAAATACAAATAAATTCCCTAAAATCACACCCCCCATCATAATCACTCTGTTCTCGTGTATCATCGAAAAAGTTTTCATAAGAAGATAAGGGTGTGAGTTGCTTCAAAAAAGTAGTAAAACATCCTGTCATTGCACAGCGCATAGATTGAATATGGTGTGCATAGATTGAATGTCTATGTGTCTAATGCAATGGTCCATGCTGTAAAATTATTTGTCGACTTAATCGTAACCACTATTAAATGGGTAATGTGCCATATATCTAGCTACGTAATTCACTGCTTATGCTCTTTTGTGCACTGGTACGAGTATGTATCGCCATATTTTCCTTTTTTATTTTTTTAGTTTAGGCTCATTGTGATTCTTAAACAATATTTTAAAGCAGTGGCCTTCTTTAAAAAAATATTTAATTCAAATTAAGAAAAATTTACAAGTTAATACGTGATTTTTCACCAGAAATATTATTGTCTCCAAATGATAGCAAAACGAAGGAAATTATGAGAGTAATCTCTCACTTCATGATGGACATAAAAATGAAATTTAAGCAATTCCAAGAAGGTGTGGAATATTTTGCAGTTCATATATTGTGACTAATGTTTCCATTATATATCTGAATAAGGTATACCTAAGAGCAAACAACTCTGACAATATGTTACGGGAATCATGAGATTTTTATGGGTCTTGTTAAAAAGAATGCAAAAAACTTATCTTCTTGATATTAGAAATAGTATATTACAAATATATAATGTACTCTTGTCAGAAATTAGAGAATAAAATAATCATGATGTTTTAAGAATAAGATTTTTTAGTTTGCTAATCTTATTCAATTAAACATAGTTAATGAAAAACAGTGTATTACTGTCATAATCAAACAGAAGCTATTCATTAACATAGTTCTTAACCTATTACAGTTAAAGTCATTTTAGTATACTTCTTTATCCTGCTTCAGACTACAAACTACTAATCTTTAAACATGAGCTTCATTATTTTCACAGACAGTTCAGGATTCATCAGGAATTGCATTTAACTAAAGTGGTAAAAAGAATACACTTCGTGGTAATATTTCGAATCTCAATTACATTATTTTTTATTTTTGACCGCTGAAAAGAATTGAGCTAGAGTTTGAGAACATCTTTCCAATTATTCTTAAGTTGTTGTGACATAAATAAACATACATTCTCTCACTTTTATATAATATTAATATATAAGATTAATACTCTTCAAAGCATTCACACGATAATCCGTGGTCTTCTAACTCAAATTGTTGAGCACGTTGTCCTCCTCTTCTTTATTATTTCGGAAGCCTCTGGTGCATGCTGACGCACCGCAGTCTAGCAGGCGACGCGCTTTTCCCCGTGCATCTGCCAGCGCAATGTGTTTATGGGCGCAATGGGTAATTATAGATCACGCATTATTTGTGTGCGTGCCCTGTCACCACCCTATTGCGGGCTGCACTCTACGCGGACATAAAGAAGAGGCTATGCTCTTTGCGCCGGTGGGTCTCCCCATTTGGCGCCGAACACTGCCGTTATTACATATCGACGCTGTTTGCCCACTGAAGAATTCGCATATTTCAAACAGTTCTCACTAAATAAGTGTCCATTACCTTGGCGATGCCTTAGCCGATTTTCTTGATGCGTTACAATCAAATCCAAATTGGAAGTAATCATCTAAGATGTAATTATATTTTACAATTGTTATTAATATTTTATAATAGATTGATATTTTAATACTAATTTTCATAACTGTCTTGTGCCAATAATAATATTACAGCATTATATTTATTTCTCTTACAGGGTATAGTTGATATTTTTGTGCTTCATTGTAATCATAAACGATTCACAACTCAATCATGTTTTACATAACATCCATGTCTAATAAACGCCTCCAAATAGCTTATATTAAAACCAGTCAATAAAATTCCTAATTAAAAATAAATTCCAAATCATTTAGAAAATATTGAGCTGCCAGCGAAAGGATATTTCTAAATTGGGATTATTTTTTTAAAATTCATATCCCCGAAAATATACGACGTCTTGCTAAGACAGTACATGTGTTTACCAGAACGTGATACTTAAGAAACTCTTATCAAAGAGTACTCGTATCAAACAAATGGAAGTGATCATTTTCTAAATTCTTTTTTAGCTGCGTAACTTGAAGAATGTCTTCATTTTCAACAAAGGCATATTTTCTGGAGAGAACGTAGATATGGAACTTTAGAATTCCACTAAGAACCGCCGCGATCTCGAAAGGCATGTTTCCGGAAATGAAGTCGGAAGTTGTACCTAAGTCAAAAGATAAGTTTGCCTGCAAACCTGATGAGACACGGAAAGAGATCAACCGTCTGATGAGGAAGCGCCCTCGAAGACCTTCTAAACTCCGTAGAGAGCGCGCAGACGCATTGGGAAGGTCTATGGTTTCACCTCCCGTTCTCTCCGCCAGAGCATGCCCTCACGTCGCTTCTCTAATTGAGTTACCAACTGCTACGGAGCTCGAGTTTGTCAGAGCGGCCATTTTGGAGTTTTCGTCGCGCGCTCCAGATTTGCAGAGCTTTCTGTTCTTCATTTAATTCCCAATACAAACAAAACTCCCTTCTCGTTGTGTATCCCTCTTCTTGAAACAGTCGTAGGCATCTTCAAATTCTGAACGTGTGAATATGAATGACATTAAAATGGAAAGTACAAAGATAGCAAATGAAAATATTCAGTCTTCAACTGCGTAAGCTGTGATAAATTAACTATTCCTTTGACATTAATATAAATTATAAACCCCATCGTGAAATTAATGATGAAGAATGAATATGCAAGGGTGAGAAAATATTGACAAATTCACTAAAACTTACGTAAAGATGCAAATATGTACTATTAATTTTATTTCATATAGGTAATGTCTTAACATTATCCATCTGATTCATTCGTTTCCCGCATACGTATTATTCTGTAGTTTACAAAAACAGCATCAATATAAACAAATAAAGCGAACAGAAGTCACACTAAATAAATTAACTCAGTTTTATCACTACTACGACTTATGGGAATATACTGCACTTAAATTCGTATACATGGTACTACAAATCGTACTTTTAAAGCAATTGATTTGGCACTGATAAAAACATCACTCCAAAACTCGAGGAGATAGTTCGTGTCCGTCTTGTTCTAACGAAGTTTGTATTAACATATTTTCACTACGAAAGAAGATTTCCATGAATTTCAGAAACTACATTTTTCTCGTCAATTTTACCATATTTTGACCGTGCATTATAATTCACTCAATGAACATAATTCATTATAAAGACAGTGATTCTGGCATTACTTTTATAAACCAATTCAAATTCACTAAACTGCCTTGAAATTGAAGAGAAAAGGGTGTGAATAATGATTTTCAAGAGACCACTTTAAGAGATTAACATTTTCAGAGTTCGGGTGAGTCATGACATCCATCTGCGTGGTGATCAGCCAAAAAATATCCGACGATTTCGACGCCAGGCGATGATTGAACGCCATGTGACGGCCTATGGAAATTAATCATTAACGATATCAACGCTATCATCATTGACGAGACAGACCATTAAATGGCTCTGATTTGAACTCAAAGTACAGTCGGCGTTGCGCAATAAAGAAAGGATATGTATGACGGACTAGTATCCCAGCTAAATAACATATCAAAAGAAAATGTATGTACTATATGTACTCTTATTGATGGAAAATAAAATCATGCATTTTGAGAATATGTATTTTCTGAAAATCCATGCTAGAATGAAACTGTACTTTTTCCTAAACCTTAAGATTCAAATATCACGTACTCGAAAGAAATTAGCTACGTTTGAGAGTCTGTGGTTGAGTGAGTCAAAAGTCTTTTTGACTTCTCAGAATGATAGTATTTGTATGATAAACTTGTTCGGATTATCGGTAATTTCTTGGAATAGTAGATAATATCTTTTTATTCCTTATTATTTATTACTTCCTCTTCGGCATTACTGCCTTTCATGGTTGATAACATTGTATATAATAATACTTTGGCACACATTCTCACGAGAATTGTCCTGATTGTTACAGGCTGTTTTCTGAGTCTAGTTTTATAATTCGGTTTAACTGTTGTGAAATTTGGACTTGCAACTCGTCTTTGAATATAATAGCTGGAACCGATCTACATGAAAGTTCGCAATTATACGTGTTTTTTACCCAGAAGGTTTATGTGCTGTTAATTCTGTTGTAACTTTACTACATGGTGCTGCAGAACAAAATTACGCTTCATTTTAATTCAATATCCATTGAAACTGAGTTTCACCAGGGCTTCATTGTTGCTGAGCGCTGCCGTGTAGACCAGTTCTTCCGACGACACACAGACGGACAGACAGAGCACGAGCTTGTCACCGACGACGTGTTACTGTGATTTCTGCCTTTTTAATTGAACGTATAGTATTTTAATAACTTATAATTTGTTCCATTTTATAATTAATAATACCAGCGAGAATTCTTTAAATAAAACTCCTATATCCATGCTCATCCCATCACCTATCTCATGCTAACGCTGCTGCCATGAAGACGACCATACATTCTTCAAATGTTTCAATTACTAATTGTCATGACCATAATGAAGAAGAGTTAAAAGAAGAAATAGCGGCGTTGACTGTGGCTTCAGAACTCTTTGAAATGTTTAGCAACGCTACGAAGCCCAATAAGAACAATGTTTTACTGACTTTCGACGTGGAAGCCGCATGGTCCTGGCTTGAAGCTCAACTTAAAAGCAACGCTGATATTCGCCTGCGAGACAGAGTTGAACTATGTCACTCTTGCGTCCAACATTCCGCGACATGGACGGGAAGAACCGGAATTTTGTGAAAGAGAGAATACGTTTATTAGTGATCGCCATTAGATACGGGTGGTAAGTGGCGGCGGCGAGCACACGTCAAGAAGAGAACGACTTTGGGATCGCCGGGAAGGTGCCTGCGTCTTCGTCTTTCCCCCGAGGTGGCGGTAGGGTGCGGCCCTTTTCCCGCGGCCGTGCGACGAAGGCGCCGTTACATGCGGCCCAGAAGACGACAGCATGGTGTAGGTGTGGTGCGTGTCGGAATGCGCCCATGCGTTTGGCTGCGCCGGCCCCATTGGCCGCCCCCGCGCGACTCGCGTGCCATCGGCGCACGTGGACGCTGTCATCATCACCGCCCCCGATGGACACACGTCGCTGGTGAACTTTAAAGAAGCCAATGAAGGAGACTAATTAGTGAGTTCGCCTTGGCCAATGCGCACTCTCCCATTCTCGCCACACAAAAAGGCTGCGTCGGCAACATTGGGCCATCCCCTTCTATTTATATATAACAAAAACATAATTTGCACGGAATACGGCAGCACCGGCACATTGGCCGCCCCCGTTTAACAATCTTCCGAATCCGCAAGACTTCGTGCGTGCGTGCGTGCGTGCGGCTGCGTTGGCAAAGATCTACTGAACTATCATCGCACCGACTTGCGAGACTGGTTACATCGTCCGCGCGACTGCGTCGGCGCTGCTCGGCTGACCCTCTGTTTTCGCACCGACTTGCGCGTCGCGCCGCGCTCGCTCGCTCAACGTCTGCAGTTTTTAACTGTTCTTTTATATAAAGCAAATGAAATTGTTAAATAACTTGAACAGAATGAGTGAACAGTTAATTCCGTAAGATTAAATCAGTATGTATTTATTAAAACGCAGTGATAAATCTATGTAATGTACGATATAATGTTGTATTAATACATATGTGAATAAATAATCGTCGTGCCTTCGAGATCTGTTTGTGCCGTATGCATGGCGACGGAGGGAGGGAGAGAGAGAGAGACAAGAGACAGTCACAGAGAGATAGAGGGACACAGAGAGCGACAGATGCAGACACAGTCGGAGACAAAGACAGTCAGACACAGGTAGAGATGCAGAGCGAGAAAAAGAGAGACAGACAGACAGACAAAGAGACAGAGAGAAACAGAGAGAGGCAGATAGAGAGAAACATACAGAGACACTGAGACGTTTCCTTTTCACAATGAATATGAAAACCTCGGGCAACACAGGGTATTTTTCTAGTTTCTTGTAAGAATGGAGTAAAATACATTTATCAAGGTGTCTTAGGTCCTATTTTCACGGTTAGCTCTGAATTTTCAAAACTAGCAAAAGTTTGAATTTATTCGGCATCTTCCTCCAACTACAAAATTGAAGATTTGTAGGGCCATGTAAACTATTTTTAATCGTTTAGTAGTTTTCGCGCAATATTGCGTGCAATATGTGCAATTTTAAAAAATTACAAAATTATTTTCTCCAAAACGGCTCCAAATATTTTCTTTCAACTTTTGGTAAGGATAGTGCCTATTGTACTCTATGAGATGACATAAACGCCATATTGCTCTATTCTTTTGTTTTTTCAAAAATTAAAAAAAAGAAATATTTTTTGAGTTGCCTCGCAAGTCGTTAATATTTATAATAGCGGCGATTTGTTCACATAATTGCATTAACGAGTACATGTGCTTTAATTAGTGTGAAGCCTTAGTTTTCCGTAAAAACTAGTGCAAAATTCCGTCTTTTCAGAAAGGCTCAAACGCCATTTTCTCGTAAATGGCTCGAATTTTTTTCTTTGAACTTTTCTAACGGATAGTGCTAATTGCACTCTATAGTATGACGTAAAGGTCATATTGGGGTATTATTTCATTTTTTCAAAAATTACACAAATGTAATTTTCATAAAAGATTTCTCACACCGTTAATAAACAGTTTCCCACAATTTGTAAACACTATTGTATCTTTGAGTTAATGTGCTTTAAATAATGTTTTAACTTCAAATAAAGTTTTTCGAAAACACAAAAATGTTCTGTGAAAAAGAGCTTCAATTTTCGCACTTACAGTAGCGTTTAAACACCATTTTCTTAAAGAAGGCTCCATATTGTTCAAAGAAAATTGCCATTCAGGACGAGGTTTCACTTTCTTTAATATTCGTAAAATAATATTTCCGTTCTATTCTAAGAAACCAAAAAATTAAGAAAATGTAAAAAAATTAATTTGGGCGGCGACAGATGGCAGCTGGCAAGAGTATATGGCAAGTCCGAATAGCTAGCCGAGACCAAAGGAAACAGAAAACTAATACGGGAAAGTCTGTGCCATTCTGTAGCACCACTAGTTTTAAATTGTTCTAATTGATGCTGGACGAATGGAGTGCATTCTTCCATTCATAAGCTTGTACTTACACCCTCATTTGGATTGTTTAACGTCTCTGGAACATTTTTAATTGCTTCCACTGTTGAGTCTGAACATTGATTGCAGAACTCTGCGATAGTATGGAGGTCAGTAGGCTAAGCGCGTTTATAACTTGATCCACTGAATAATGCTCTGGTCGAAACCAGAGCATAAACTTTTAATCACTAACTGGTCGTACATACATTGTATGTAGAATTTAGCACTTCGAAAAAAAACTAAATGAGAATTCGTTGGCCGTTGCATTGCACTTGCCACTCTTAACACTAGCAAGTGATCACTGCCGCGAAGCATTCGCCTCGGTAGCGGCTCGACCCGCACTGAGATAATATCTATGTAATGAATCGAAACAAAAGCAATTTTGGAATGTTAGCAACAAACAAGAACTACAAGAGTTGGGAACTTGTTTGTTTCATAGTTACTGAGATCTCACTCTCAAGTAATTGCCAATGCCCCTTTGCCCTGAAGTTCGAATCAATCGCCCTCATTTTTGGGCCGTATCTACATGCTCATGATGTTGTTCATTTAGGTTTAATTTGCGTTACGAGTTTTAAGCACCGTTTCTTGAGACGGTCGAAGTAAGCAAACTCTGATCCATTGAATAATTTAGGCAAGAGAACAACTTCGGCGGTATGAAGCAAACGAGGTAAGACAATGCGAGAACATTATCATGCAAATAAAGTTTCGTTTCGAGAAGTCGAGCAGTCGTGCCACATGAAATGTCTCGTGACAAGGAAAATGTTCTTTCTTGAGAATGGCACCTCAACCGCACCTCTCCGCTCAGTACCACTATTCAGTTATGTTCCATCTCCATGACAACTTCTCCGAATTCTTGAGGGAAGTATATTTTAAACTGTTTTATCATTTTAATCATTAATCTATTTCATAAAGTAATTTTGTTAATTCACTCTTGGTGAATCAGATCTCATTTGGTTTGTGAATTCAATGGTGGTTTCATCCATGTTAATATTGCAATAAAGAAGTAGCATGTGTTTCTTGTACAGATATTCCAGTTGAAATTTACTTGCGCCTCTTGAAAACTAGACGGTTGTGTGTAGAGATTGTTCAAGATTCAAATAATGTCTTCGTGCTAAACACGTATTAAATCCGCTCAGAAATTAAATTCTCATAGATTTTCCGAAAATATCACTGTAGGCTAAAATTTTGTTTTTAATGATTCTAGACATATTTTTAAGAACTGAAATATTTTAGTGATAATTTGAATTGCGGTTGTAAATTTGTTCAATTCCCACTCTCAGTTTTTGTTCGATCACAAAAAATATTTTTAAGAATAAAACTTCACTTGTTTCCTGGAAACGAGAAATGCCCCGTCCTCGCAATTTGGTTGCACGTCGAGCGCAACTGAAAAGCTACTAAACCGAAAAACTGTCGTAACAGATTAAGCGTCCTCGGACTTACGGACGGACGTTTGTAAGGAACACCTGCCACTCCGAGTAGATTCAATTACAAAAAGCGCATTCCTTGCGTCCAACGCGCGCTAAACGAAGAGAAGCGTGCCGCCTCGCCGGGGAATCCCCGCGCCTGGGGAAGGGGGGGGCGCCCCGAGCGTTGCCCTTCCGCGCAGAGGGCCGCGCGAACTCCCGCGAAACCGGGCCACATGATTATTCATACGCCCCAACTTGCGCCGCCCGCCCGCCCGCCCGCGCGCGCTAAAACTCGCCAAGTGACGGCGGCGCGGCGCCGCAACTTTCCATCGAACTTGCGCCGCGCGCGCCGAAGATTAGAGGCGCAAAAGTGCGCGCCGGGACTTCCAGCGGCGGTGGCGGCGGCGTCAGCGATGGTGGCGGTGGTGATAACTCTGGTGGCGATGAGGCGGTTTGGTATTGAAGCGTACGGCGGAGATTGGAGCGGGCAGTGAAACGGTGGGGCGTTATAACTGTGAGACTAGGTGGCAATGCGGAGGTTTGTAGATGGGCCAGTGAGACGGTGGGGTGGGAAGGCTGTGAGAGTGTGTGGGGTGTGGCTGGGGGGGGGATGGGGTGGAGGGGCGGTCTGACGTAGAGTTGGGGTGTTGCGGCGCGGGGTGGCGGTGAGAAGCAATGTGGTGACGGCGACGGAGGCGGCGAAAGCTATGGCTTACGGTTGTGGTAGTGAAGCTGGTAACAGCGGCATTGGTGGCGACACTGTGGAGGCGGAAACGTTGAAAGCAGGGTGCCTTCGCTTGCACACACGTACAGCGCGATTTAAGTCAGGTTTAGCGACTTTCGCATAGCAAGGGAGCGGGGCTGTGACCTTGTGAAGAAAGGGCTGCACATCAGAGAGTAGAAAACTAATGCCCTTCAGTTCAAAAGAATAGCCTTTGAAATGAAAAAAAAAAAACGTATCAATCAATAAGCCTACTTATTTCTAGAACCTGGTTTCCTCGGTAATAAAGTTTGATGTTGATGATGAAAATAATAATAATGATATTAATTATAATGATAATAACAATTATTATAATAATAAGAATTATATTTATAATTTTTTAGTCTAAGAAGATCTAAAATTCTAGAAGAACTCACGTCTTAATATTGCAAACACCTTTGAGTATCGGGCGCCGAAGGAGTCTTCGTAACTTTATTGCTTAGAACAGAAGCGTTTCCCTGACGAAGAGTATTAGTTTTGGCCTGAAGTATTTTTTCTAATCGAAACAAATTCAAATATTCATAAAATTAAAGATTAGAAATAACATTTTCTGATCTGTTCATTTAGAATCACGTAGAATGTACATTTCATTATCTTTCAAAATATGTTACATAGAAACCAATTAAATAAGCTGATTTAGTTTCCGGATTATCTGGATTGCCCTGAATTACACGATGCTTCCGTTTCGAGTTGAAACATTCGAGCTGACTAGTTTGAAAAAACCTGAAACTTTCTAGATATTTTCAACTTATTTAAGTAATAGTTATCGAAATTTTACTGATGTAATGAAACGTTTTGAAATAAATCCCCATTATTCCAAGATACTTTTGAGAAACGGCATCTACGAAAGTGTTTGTCTTCATGCTCCCTCTACTTTTCAATAAGAGAGTTCATTTAATTGAAACCAAGCATAATCAGATTTATCCTTTAGTTCACAAAAGTTTGAATTTGTTAGAAGCTTGCTTATAAATCATCTATTAAAAATAACTTAAGGCCTTCTATCTCCCATCATTTATCCCAGTTTCATTGGTTGAAATTCACCACTTCTAACTAAATTAAAATTACAACTATTAGCATCTCGTCATACTTCTGAAAAAGAGGCAAGTGGTTGAAAAGTGGGTGAAAAGTGGCAAACAGTAAAATTTCCATTGGATTGCCCTTCGCTGTTTAAATACGGTGATGTCAATCATGATAATTAAAGTTTGCATGCCTTAACCTATTAACCCCAACGTAATTTTGGGCCTACGTGCTCAGCGCTTGCCCTTTGGCCCGCTTTCGTGAGCGCAGCATCATTGCTGGATCTCTTTGGTAGAATGATTTGCAACTTTTAGGGCTAAACCATTGTTATGCTGCCAAATTACATTATTTGAGCACTCCAAAGCTGGTTGGTGCCAACCGCTGGTTTTATGAGCAGTTTTTTCTAGTAGCAAAACTGTTAGACCTTAACTACAAATACCCCGAACAGTGCGAACCAACCACCATTTGCTTTACGCCGGTCTCTTCCTCCGAAGTAACCGCAGGCGTATAGCAGCTTAGCACAGTATTAGAAGAAGATTCGAACCGACGCAAATTATAAATACACCCTGGCTAGCTCCCTCTTCTTTTCATTAAGAGATTATTTTTAATCGAGAACACGCACAATTTGAGTTCATATATCTTTGGTTCACAAAAGTTTGAAAGCGGTAGAAGCTTGCTTGTAAATTTTCTATTTGCACAACTTACAAATTTATATTTCCCATCATTTTATTCAAATTTTAACAGTTGAAATTGATCAGTTGTAACTAAATGAAACTAAATGAAAATCACAACTGTTAGCATCTGGTCATACTTCTAAAAACGAGGCAAGTGGCTGAAAAGTGAGTGAAAAATGGCAAAGTGAATTTTCGACCGAAATGATCGAGTTGCAATTTTCTGTTCAAAAAGATGATGTCAGTCACATTAATTAATGTTTGTGTGTCTTAATCTGCCAGAGTGTAAACGACAACGCTTCTTTGCAAACATAAGTGAATTCAAATTTAGTGGAGGACATGAATGTTTGTGATTCATTTTTTCTACGGTACGACGCCGACATGAGAGATTTGAATCGTGTTGGCACAACTAAGAGATGTGCACCACCTTATTTCTAGAATAATGTTCTAAACAGATTCGTTATTTAACCCTTTAAAATATTTTGGTGTCCCACAGAAACTCAAAGTTAATTTTTTGTATTAGTCGTAGTAATTTCATGGTCGTGGTTATGGTCGTTCATGGTGGTTAGGCGGAAGAGCAGGCCAAATGGCCTGAACCTCGCCAATAATAAAGACAAATTTATTATTATTATTATTATTATTATTATTATTATTATTATTATTATTATGGTCCTGGAAAAACAATGTTTTATGGAGACCCTAGAAAACACATTCACGCACGGGAGAAAACTGCAAGATTCCCCAAAACGTTTGCAAATTTTAAGGACCACGATCCTTAACGTGAAAGTTCGTGTCATATGCGTTTTTTGCTTATGCCAGCAAATTAGCCCAACAAAAAATTATTCTAATTCCAAAACTTTTTAAAAAAATTCCCACTATTTTCTCTGAAAAAATATCAACAAAAATGCACAAAAGAATTTTACAAACGTATTTTCGATTTAGCACTTCTGTAAGGCTGTACAATGCACATACAATCATTTACGAAAATATTAGATATCAAAATTATTTCTTGACCTCTTTCAAAATAAGATAAATTTATTTTGAATTTGAATGCAATGAATAGTTATTTTTTTCTTACGACTCAATATTCTGTAATTTTGTGTTTCTTGGAGTGTCCGCGTGATGTCGCGACGCAAGTAGTTTATCCAACGTTTCGAACATTGCATCGTTGCCTGATCCCGAACAATCGGAAATGTGATTCCAGCGGCGAAAACCACGTGCATGTATTTAACTTTTATTACCTCAAGATGCTCCCCTTCCCCAAGGTGCATAACGTTAATTCACGAGAGAAATTTGGCATGTAAGTATAAGGCAAATTTTTTTTGACCTACGGTAGAAAACAGTTGCATCATAAATATGATGATAACATTTTACTGTTGCATCTAGTCGCCGAAAAGTTTAACCTAGAAACGGCACCTGGCTGCAGTGCGTATATAGAAACAAGAGCGATAATGCGGGAGGTCCTAAGTTCGAGTTCCGATTCTGGTGTAAAATTAACAGTTCAATAACTGAGTCGAAACACACTATAGTACCAGCTTTATTTAGCTCAGACTCATCATTGCCGCTAACTTTGCAGGTACTCTCACCGGGAGGTTATAGGTTCGAGTCTCGACGGTGGTGTTTTTTCGACTCCAGCTACACAGTGAGGTCGTTGTCTGGAGTGTTCTAGCGGTCGGCTGGTCTAATCAGTAGTTTTCCGTGCTATCTCCGGTCAATACCATGGAAATTCCTGAACAGTACCTTAACCATAGACGAAAGAAAATCCTTTTTTATATGCCTTAACAAACTGTTCACGGACGGCGCGCTATCTTTTCTTCTTCTTTCATGTTCTTTCCTCTTCCCTTATTTACACACATACGAGCACTACTATACCACAGACGTCGGGAGACGAGTCGAGAGCCTAGATCTTATCCTGCCTAGGGCGGCGCACCCTTGTGGGAATTTCCTAGAGGAAAATCATTCAATATATCAGTTGTTAACGTTATAAATATTAACTATAAATCAAGAAATAAAAATACATTTTATATTCAGTGTAAATAAAAAAATCTTTACAAAGAAACATCAATTCAGCTCGACACTAAACCTGAAGTCTCCCTCCCCCGATAAGTTTTGTGGGCGCGCCTCTGGTTCTATCTAATTACTAGAAAGTGGTAATGTGAATCGCAACGGAGCTTCCTCGTCCCGCGCGGCGCCCCGCGAGGCGCGTCCGTGCCCCTCGGCGGGAAGCCGCGTGGGCAGCGTCTGGCCGAGATCCTATTAGCGCCAAGTGGCCGATTGTGGCAGAGTGTCGACGACAGGGCAACAGCACAAAGGTTGCGCCCGGCGACGGTGGCGGCGGCATCGTTGGGACCGCAAAGGCGCAGATGGAGCGAGCACTCGAGCTTCGCCAGGCGAGCGGTTCTTCAGAGAGCGAGGGCGTGTAATGTGAGGTTTGGATAGCGCGTCATTGGTTGTTATGGGACTGCTGGGGGAAGGTTCAAAGTGAAGCACGCTGCATTAAGTTCGCGATCGGGGAAAAAGAGAATAAAGTGACAACTGAAAAAAGTAGAAAAGGTAATAGTAATAAACGAAAGAGCAGATCCGCGTCCACTGACTGGAAGAGAAATCTAGCAGCCGACTGCTCTAATCGCACTTTTTTTCCTTCTCATCCCCTCTTCTCCATACATCAACAAACACACACTCACATTCACTACACTACCACATACGTCGAGAGTTTAGAGGTTTGTCCTGCAGGGGTGCTACCCCACAGGAGTAGATACATGGAAGATGAACACGAACAAGTTGGATGTGTAGGTCGTCGCAGGGTCTCACGTTCCAGTGACGGAGTAACAATGCAACGACCCTGTATAACATGCACTACACTTACGGGACTAATGATCACCGCCGTTGAAGCGCCCGGAAACACAAAGCAATCAATTAATCAATCAAAAAACCAATCAACTCGGGTAGTCTGGTCGCTAGATAGGGAAGTTCTAACAGCTTCCCAAGCAGGACAAGCACCTGTTTGAAGTACAGAATGGGTCCGAATTCAGTCTTGATCTTGTTTAGGTGTGCTTGTCAATTCGCTTTTCTTACTGAGCCTCAGCTCTGGGGTTAACAATAGTTTGTAATAGCGGAGACAGCTTGAAAATGCTCCCCTTTTCAAATACAATATTCCATCTTGTGAGACAGAAAAGAATAACATGTCAGTGCTAAGGAAGACACATGATCCACGGTCCACAAGTGCGAAAAGTTGGGAAAAAGGATAGTGGGTTAGACTGGGTTCTCATGGAGCAACTATTTTATGAAAAAAGGGGGTGGAGAGAGAGCAAAGATTATGGACGGTTAAAAAAGTGTCTTTTCCTATCTGTAAAATTGCTTAACTATTTCTTTTCATTTGAGGCTGAGTTTTCTACCAAAGATGATCAGCGAATAGCTAATAACTATGATATAGGAAACTATTATTCGCGGTGGAATAACGCAAGGGAAACGCGAGAACCTCAAGAGAACCTCTCGCGAGCTCCCTTTCTCAACTACAAATTCCACATGGAGTAACTGGAATTCGAATCTCGGAAAGTTAGCGCGTTCACCGCTTCCTCTACCAAATAATGATTATTAAAAATGGACGAATAAGAAATTAGTTTCCGAAAACTCACCCAACGCCAAGATTCAAGCACACTAATAAGTTTCACCCACTTGTTCATGGAAATATTGCAAAATTTTCAGTCTCAGAAATATGTTGTCAACCTCTTCTCCCACGCTTATCATATTGACATTATACAACTAATCCCCTATTTCCAAGCCCCTTATCAGTCTTATCTTTCAAGCTCAGTGTCTAATTGTACCAACTCTACTTACTGTGATTTAATTTTGGGTTCTTCAAACCTCTCTCTTAGGTAAATTATTGACTCATATACATACTCTTTTCATGGTTCTCCCTTTCTATTTAACATATTGCACATACTGCAAATTCCAAACTGATGTTATTACTCTTCACGTACACGGACTTTTAGCTATCTTAGGATGGCTAGCACGTTAATCAGGAATATACGTGCTCATATTTAAATAGATCATCTCCTCATATAAATAATTCATTTATCCAAGTTTTTTTAAATGTTGATACACAGGTAATAATAATTGTTTACATATAACTTGCAACCTGATGTTTACTTTTAGAATTTCAACATGCGTACGTAACCTCACAAGATGGTAAGTAACCTACTGATGTTTTTTATTTACCTACTATAATTTAAGTAACATACTGATGTAAATTATACGTATAACTGTTTATTGTTTGTTTAATGTATTGTTTTTTAACATTGTCTTTCTAGAAACTGAAGAGTACCTCGCAAATGAAACAGTTTGAAACTGTTTTAAAAAATACATTGTTGTAACCTGACTGGAATCATCGTTTTTTATTTGAATGTTTGATTCATTCAGTGATTCTTAAGCTATTCAAATAATATATTTTTATTTATTACGGCCTTGCAAAAGAGTAATCCCTGCTATTGTGTTCGGCAGTACACATAGATATATGCATTCTAACACGTTTCTGAAAGTTCTTCTATGCGGTTCGAAAAAAGGTTTAACTACATAATATTGTGCTTTTTTATTACGATACTGAGTTCGGAAAGGCAATTTTAGCAGTGTACTGTGAAATGTCCCCTGTGCCCATTATTATTCGCATTTAAATAAAAAACCCTGCACACAAATCGATAATTGAAAAATAATACTTCAGCTTTATCTCTAATGCAAAGCGACAATTATTGCGTGTCAACAGTACTTCAAGCTTCTGTTAAAGCGAGAGCGGAACGTCTGTGCCACACGAAAACTTCGCTAGAGTACCTGGTTATTTTACGTATGGTCCTCTGTCGCATACTCAACCTTAATTTTTCATTTTTGTTTGATTTTTCAGTAGATAGATTTTATCCCAAATAAAATAATCTAAATTTATTTTTGTGGAATGAATAGTATTCTTATGAATCGTATTTTTTTAAAGTTTATATTATTCTACAAACATCCATAATACAATAAAATTACAAAAACTCCAAATTTAACATCGATAAGCAAGAACATAAAATAATAAATTCTTATTGAACTTTTTTATTGATGAATTTAGTGCAAAAAGCGAGTATTTTGGTTCCATACAAAACTCCAGATAGTCATGGAAATTATAAACAAAGAATGGGTGTATTCTTGCATTGTAATCACCGAGAAGTCTATTTGAATATTAAATTATATAAATATTCCCTAAATCAATATCATATCTGAGCAATTTTTGGCACAAGAGTCGTAAAATGTATATAACAGATAAGGACAGAAATACAATATTACTATGGATGAGAAAATATGATTTTAAACCTTTCAAATCGATCTTAGACATCAAATTTAAATTTGCATATATAATTAAACTTAAACCATTCTGTGTTTCGTTCCCCAAATAAGATTATCCAGTCTTCCGGTAAGTCAAAATGTTTATTGTAGAAACTTGATAACAAAAATAGGTAGCCGTCATTCACACCAACACTCAAGCGCAAATCTGAATTCGTGAATACTAAAATTCGCTCCTAGCCGTCGATTTCCACGCGTCCAGCGAGACGACACGCACTTCGCTCTCCGCCCGCATCCCCGCCTTCGCCTCGGCGCCCTCGTGGGCGGCGGCGCGCGACGCTCGACGTCTGGAGGAGCCGCGGGAGGCGGGCCGGTCGGCCGGGCAAGGCGCCCTCAGCCGCTCGCGGTCACCTCCACTCCGCGACCACCTCTGGCCGCGAGTGCACCTTGCCGCGCCGCCCAGCGCGGCGGTCGATACGCAGCCGCTGCGAGCCGGCGGCGGGCGGCCAGCCGCCGTGCCGCGGCGCGGCGCGAGCCACCGGCAACCGGCAACGGGAGACCCGTAGCCAACAACCCACGATAGGCAACTGGCATCCGACAACCGTCACCTTCGAACCGACGCCCACCAACAGACACCCAACGTCAAACACCACACAACCGACACCCAACATCCGACACCCAGCAACCGACGAGAACCAACTGCCAACAACTGATAACCACGAACGATCGCCGGCCACTAGTAATCTCCGACCGTCAACTGGTTGCCCGCGACTGGCACTCGGCAGGTCGGCGCACTCGGCGGGGAGAAGTTTCCAAGAGTTGAGGAGCGTACGTTAAGCGCACGTGACGACGCGAGGGCGTGAATGACGCTCGCTGGATGCGAAATTTAAAGGTCCGAAAGTGTGTTGTTACGATTTGGAAAATTGTACCGCCGGAGAGAGCATAGAACAAAAAGAGAAGGGCCCAGTGGGGAAGGGCGCTCTTGAAAGCTTGGACCTATCTGTCAATTAATAGGTACGCAAGGGGAAGCCTTTGTCAAAAACGAATAAAATATGTACGTATTGTTGTTCGGAAAGTTAGAAGCAAAATTGTATACAGTTGCTGCTGTGGAGGTAAGGAAAGCGTGGTCCTTGAGGACGATGTTTCTGTGGATGGTGGTAGCACCGGCCAAAAACAAGCCTGCAAATTGAGGGGCGCTCCCTCAGGCGAGCTCACACAAAACGCCGTACCCGAACTACAAACCTCACATGAGTCGCCGGAAGCCACGAGACCCGGCGCCCGTCCGACCGACGTGCGTAAGGTGATTATGCAAAAGGGGCGTGTAACGCCGGCCGCAGCGCGTCGCCGCGGGGACGAGAGCGGCGGCCTCCCGACGGACGCTTACCTGGCTCGGCCGGCGCGGGTGGCGGCGACGGCGGTGGAGGTGGCGGTGGCGGCGGTGTTGGCGGCGGCGACGGCCGCGGCGTCGGCGGCCGAGGCCCTCCTCCTCCTGCTGCTGCTGCTGCTCGGCGGGCAGCGCGAGCGGGCGTCAATCGATGTGCTGCCGCTGCTGCTGCTGGCGGAGGCCGCTGGGGAGGCGAACGGAGCGGAGCGGAGCAGACGCCCTGCGCAGCGCGGCCACGGCTGCTCTGCGGCCCTGCCTGCGCGCGGACTGAATGGCGCGGCGGCGGCGGAGGCGGCGGTGTTCTGCGCGGCCGCCGCGCCGGCGCGCCCCGCCGCCGCCGCCCCGCCGGCCCCGCCACGCCCCGCCTCACGCCGCCTGGAGTACTACACTCCGCTGCCATAGTAACGCGGCCGGGGTAGGCTCGGGAGGACCGGACGGGGTGCGGGCGCGCCGGGGCGGCCCGGGACGCGGCGGGGGCGGTGGAGGGGCGCCCTGCGGAGCGCCGAGGGAGGGAGCCGCCGGGAGGGGAGGATGCGGCGGAGGGGAGCGGGGAAGCGGGCCAGTGGGCCCCGGGGGTGGGGGCGCGTGCGATATTTTAGCGGAAGGTATTCGTTCTGAGGAATCGATGGCGATATTGAGTGTGATGACCCGCTACAGGTGCGGGTTCCAGAGAGACAGAGTGAGTGCGCGGCATGTTGGTGGATTTCCAAGTTCAACTCTTCTTGAAAGTTCTCTATGATAAAAGGAATAAAACCGCACTATTCGTAATACCGCGCGCTTAAGTTTTAAATCCTCCTAACGTGTTTCTGGAATCCATAAAATACGTATACACCAGGTCAAAGGAAAGTGAGAAAGTTAAATAACACTCGTACCCTCTAAAAGAAAAATGCGCATATACAAATGTGGCTGTAGAACATTAGCGGCAATATGGTAAAAATGCGTTCCGCTGTAGAAGTTGAGCCAGCGCGAAATTAGGAGCAGCAAACGCTTTGTAACTAAAATGAAAGTAAAAAATGCAAAGAATACAAAAGAAACTGGAAAATGGGAAAGTTAACAGAGAGATGAAGGCATTGTGCGCCAAGACAACACTAATGTGTTAGAAACTAAAAAGGTTCCAATTGGAAGACTTAACAAGGATTGAGATATAACACACATTAGTTCAAGGGTGAAGAAGATTTCATTTACATACTTACTCTCAACTGTAGTAAATGTTAAACGATTGGTCGGTTGCAAAGAGCTCCAAAGGAAAAGACACTCCGCGAAATCGAAGGATGTTTCCCGCACATATGCCTACGAAACCCGTTTAAGGCATTGGTTTTCCAATTTCTGGGTGTGTAACTGATAAACACACTCAGTATCATTAAATGTCCTTTATTATTTCATTCCTTTTTTCATTAATTAGTAGTAACTACGTACATGTCAGCAATTTACCTTCGTCCTGCAAGAGATTAGCAGTCTTGGGATTGAAAGTCGGAGAATACAGATTTTGTTATAACCATTATTTGTATTATTTTCATATTTTTTGCATGAAATATTTTTCTATAAAAAATACAATATTATGTACACTCATATATACATACGCCATATACGTCACACATACAACATATAACATGTATAAGCCATATGTAACTTTGACTTGCTTATTCATGTAGTTAATTGCAAGATCTCTGAAAAAAATGCATAAATTATTTTCGTTTTGTCAATGGTATTTTAAAGGTGACGGAATGTTTTTTGATAAACTAGAAAAGACATTTTTAAAAAATTCCAATGTATATTACCCACTATGATCCATTGTCCTTGTATAACTTTTCTGGACCTAAGCATTTCGTTTTTGTTTTTTGTTTTTTTTTGTTTTTTTCATTTTTGGAAGTTAAGGGTTCATCTTAGTCTTGAACATTCCCGGGTAAAAATGTCCCAAAATGAATATTTTTTCATCACTCTGGATATTATTTTTTGCAAATTATTTTGATGTATTAACTTTCAAGAAAAATTTAGGTTAATATACTGATAACCTCAATAATCTTCTTCAGTTTTATTGCTGGGTGCGATAAGCGCTTTTTAATTTTTTTTAAGCTCAGATTTTAACTACTGGATCATGTAGTAATTGTTTACATTGGGGTAACTGTAAGGGAACACGATACACAATCACAACAAGAGAACAAATATCCATGCCCAGCAGAGCAGGTAGTTCTACTCCCTCAGGCATTAGATCTGATGGTCTGTTGCGATTTGTTGATCACACCTTATTCATATTCACCAATGCTTCTTTTCCCTCGAGGTGTGTAGAAGAGGAGTTGAGTGTGGTGAAGAGCTATACGATTGTTTTCCATACTTAAAACATGGTATTTCCATTCATCTTTTTCTCGCCAATTTGTCATTTAGATTGTAAATTCCCTGGTTCTTCCGGATGTTTTTCAAACTGCTGTTTCTCACAGGGCATTGAATTGAATTGCATTGAATTGCGTTATTTTCCGTAGACGCGAGACACAGGTCATGAGGCCAGCTCTTCCGTCTGACCACGCAAATTTCGCTACGTTCCTTTCACGAACTAGCGGAGAAAGAAAGTATTCCATGGGCGACGAAACAGGCGATTTTGAATTTTTCTCAGCCTCATTTAGGCTTGATTAGGCTCATTTAGGCCATCTTTTACATGATTAGGCGCATTTAGGCGATCTTTTACATGCAGTAAATCTACTAACATGGGACAGCCGGCTTTACTTTCCCTCCGTACGAAGCATTTTTTCGCCCCTAAAAATCCATGGCTTCGATCGGGTCTCAACCCGCGAACGTGCATATAACCGTCCGATACGCTAACCGTTACATCATCGCCACCACAAATCTCGCATCGCCGCATCTCGTTTTTCAAACTATATCAAAGTATATTTCCATTTCAAACTATATTTCCACTCGTTTGTGAAATACAGCCATGTAAAATTTTGCAAAATTGGATTCCCGAAAATGTTTAAATTGGTGTAGAACCTCAAATCAACTATATCTTATTTCAGCTACCTTTGCTCGGTACAGGCAGCTGAAATGAAATTTTTGAGGCTAGGTATAGGATCTGGAATATAGACTGTTAGTAGTTTTCACCTCCACACAGGCCAAAACATATTGCCACAACTTTTTAAAATTTCAGTAATGGGTCATTCCATATTAAATCAACACAGTTTTAATTAAAATTTTACCTCACCATTTTAGATTCAGACGAAATTTGACACATATGTTGTATGAATCGAGAATAAGAAAACTACAAATTTTGAGTAAAATATTTCCACTCGTTTGTGAAATACAGCCATGTAAAATTTTGCAAAATTAGATTCCCGAAAATGTTTAAATTGGTGTAGAACCTCACCACATTAAGATAGAGAGCTGGAACAGGTGCCATTTTGCAGCTTTCTTTGTGGTCTTTTATATGATATACAACTCAATACGGGTGGAGTTCAAAACGTTTTTCAAATTTGAATTTAAAATTTTGATTTTGAGTGTTTTCAAAATGCTCATCTTCAAAAAATGGAAAAAATTCTCAAATAATCCTAGTATATTTCCAAATAGATGGTGCAAGTTTAAAAATGGGACTGCAATGGGTACATATGGTAATCTTTATTTAAAATGCACAATATTTACTTACTCTAGATTTTACTGATTTAAAATGCATTTTATTTCAAATTACAAGCCCTAATATACACAAATTATTAATTTAGTGTTTTTTATTGGCAAGTTTGTTGTGTTTTATTGTTATTATTATTATTTTTCCATTACATCACGACTAAAGATGTTATGAATCGGCTGAATATAAAATCTAATCCAGGTTGCAACCAGCTACCTAAGGAGCAGATCCGGTGACTATCAGTGCCTCTACAATACTTTACGCAAAATGTGGGCTGTTCCAAATAAAGCAATTTCTTGCACTTCCCAGTCTTTTGAATTACCAGGGAGTTTAGACAAGTTCTTACTCAAATTTTGCGGAACAAATCCCATTACTATCAGGACGACCTGTGCTTTTACGCCCCACATTCGGCTGATCTCGATTTCCAAACTCTTGTATTTAAGACGTTTCTCTCCCTCCTTGGTAACGACGTTTTGATCGCAAGGAACAGTAACATCGATAAGTAAACACGATTTTTTCGCCAAATCCCGGATAACTATATCCGGTTTGTTTGCCGCTATCGTGCGATCAGTTTGAATTTGTTGGTCGTACAATATCGTACACAATCCAACAGACGTCACCGGTTTTGGTGAGTGTTCGTACCACTTGGGGCATGTGTTCGGAACTTCGAGGGCGGTACAGATCTGCCAGTGGAGGTAGCTACACACCCTCTCATGTCTTTTCAGGTATTCGGTCTTTGCTAGGATTGGACAAGCTGAGACAATATGATCAATAGTTTCTACTTGCTCCTGGCAAACGCGGCATTTATCATCATGGAAAATTTTCAATCAAGATGACCCTCTAATGAGGCAGGTCATGAAATCTGACCGAAGAATGGGAAACAGAAGCATTGTTATTGTAGCAAAAGCATTGCGAAGAACACTAGGCAAGACACGTCGAATAACTCAGACACTGAACTTCTGAAGCTGCTAAACATGAAATTTGTGAGACAAAAAATGTTAAAGAAATCGTGGAGAGACAAACCACTCCACAGACAATACTTAAAAGAATGGACAAGGTGCAGATCAATAAAGATCAATCATTTATGTGGCTTAAAAGGGGAAGAATGAAGCCAGAATCGGAAGCACTTGTAATAGCTGCCCAAGATCAGGCGTTGAGAACACGAAATTATGATAAAGCGGTTCTCAAAATTTCCCAAGATGATAAATGCCGCATTTGCCAGGAGCAAGTAGAAACAATTGATCATATTGTCTCAGCTTGTCCAATCCTAGCAAAGACCAAATACTTGAAAATACACGACAGGGTGTGTAGCTACCTTCACTGGCAGATCTGTACCGCCCTCGAAGTTCCAAACACATGCCCCAAGTGGTACGAACACTCACCAAAACCAGTGACGTCTGTTGGATTGTGTACGATATTGTACGACCAACAAATTCAAACTGATCGCACGATAGCGGCAAACAAACCGGATATAGTTATCCGGGATTTGGCGAAAAAATCGTGTTTACTTATCAATGTTGCTGTACCTTGCGATCGAAACGTCGTTACTAAGGAGGCAGAGAAACACCTTAAATACAAGAGTTTGGAAATCGAGATCAGCCGAATGTGGGGCGTAAAAGCACAAGTCGTCCGATAGTTATCGGAGCTCTGGGATTTGTTCCTCAAAATTTGAGTAAGAACTTTTCTAAACTCTCCAGTAATTCAAAAGACTGGGAAGTGCAAGAAATTGCTTTATTTGGAACAGAACCTTAGGTAGCTGGTTGCAACCTGAAGTAGATTTTATATTCAGCCGACTTATAACATCTTTAGTCGTGATGTAGTGGAATAATAATAATGATAATAATCATCATAACAATAAAACATAACACACTCGCCAATAAAAAACACTAAATTAATAATTTGTATATATTAGGGCTTGTAATTTGAAATAAAATGCATTTTAAATCAGTAAAATCTAGAGTAAGTAAATATTGTGCATTTTAAATAAAGATTACCATATGTACCCATTGCAGTCCCATTTTTAAACTTGCACCATCTATTTGGAAATATACTAGGATTATTTGAGAATTTTTTCCATTTTTGAAGATGAGCATTTTGAAAACACTCAAAATCAAAATTTTAAATTCAAATTTGAAAAACCTTTTGAATGCAACCCCTATTGAGTTGTATATCTTATAAAAGGCCATAAAGAAAGCTGCAAAATGGCACCTGTTCCAGCTCTCTATCTTAATTTGGTGAGGTTCTACACCAATTTAAACATTTTCGGGAACCCAATTTTGCAAAATTTTACATGGCTGTATTTCACAAACGAGTGGAAATATTTTACTCAAAATTTGTAGTTTTCTTATTCTCGATTCATACTACCTATGTGTCAAATTTTATCTGAATCTGAAATGTTGATGTAAAATGACTGTGTTGATTTAATATGGAATGACCCTAATGTAACTTTTCGAACTTTATCTATGAGTGTCCTTTTCATGGTGTCACCCAGAAGGTTGAATCTCTAGATCTTTCTTTTAACATCAAGTTTTCCGAGGCATGATAAGTCACATCCTAAAAATCTAATAGAGTTTACTTGTTCAATTATCTTATCCAGCAAATAGAGCTTACATCTTACGGAGTGAGAACATTGCAGAGTGATATATTTGGTTTTGCAGGAGGATGTATGCAAATTATAGTGCTTTGTTGTTTTCTACAATTCTTACAGAGCTCGTTGTAGATTGTCTTCATCATCACAAACTAAAACCTGGGCGTCTGCAAATAAAATGTGTCCGTTTCAAGTTGCCTTCAATATTAAAATATACAAGTCCTTGTTTCCACTCATTTACAATGTTGTCAAGTTGTATATGAAAGTGGTGCTAAAAAAGCACTTTTATTACGCAAAAAGTACCCAAGTTTTTGAAAAAATTGTACATGATCTTATTTCAAAATCTATTTTTAAGAAACACTTCATTAAGGGAAAAATCTTTATCTTTAAAGTTTTAGTTGTAAAAAGACTCCGAAAATGTTAAACGTTTGCAATTTTCGAAAAATCAGGGTTTTCAACGAATATGAGACCTGCACCATTCTCTTAAATGTCCTTTAAACTATCCAACAACAACATTTAATTACAATCGATCAAGTCATTTTTTTTTAATTTGTAAAATGTACCAGGGGCTTCATGTAATGTACCCCCCAAATTAAAATATATCGGTTTCAAATTCAAGGGGCCGAGACATCAGCCCGATCAAGTGGGGAATATCAATTTGGAGAAAATCGTTTAAACTGTTTAACCGCTAGACAGATGGGCAGTCAGACGGATAGTTATGTAATACTACGCTAAAAAAACGGCGAGTTCTTCGCAGAAAAACTCTTATTACAGGGCCCTGGTAACGAATCCAGTTGCTAAATTTAGATCCTCTAGCAAGTGGTGTAGCCAGAACCCATGTTTTGTGGGTCCTTGATACCGAAAAATCGAATGACGGCAAA
Organism: Acheta domesticus; assembly: GCA_031308135.1. NCBI lineage: Eukaryota > Metazoa > Arthropoda > Insecta > Orthoptera > Gryllidae > Acheta > Acheta domesticus. The sequence goes on from JAHLJT010004567.1 coordinate 56,547,650, forward strand.
ATGTCTATCAATCCGTCCATCTGACTGTCCGTGCGTGTGTGAACAACGGTGTCGGCAAAACCGTTCAGTCGATTTTCTCCAAAACTGACATTCCCCTATCGATGTGGGTGATGTGCTGGCCCTTGCAACTTAAAACGGAAACTTTAATTGTGGAGGATACTTTACATGAAGTACCATGGACATTTTTAAAATTTTCAAAAAATGGTTCCAGCTTTTTTAATGAAACTTCGTTATTGGATAGTGTGAAGAACGTTTAAGAGAATAGTGCATGTGTCATATTCGTTGAAAAACCTGATTTTTCGAAAATTGTAAAAGTTCAATTTTTTCGGCGTCTTCTTACTACTACAATTATAAAGATGAATATTTTTTCTTCATGAAATGTGGACATAAAAAACAGATCTTCAAATAATGTCCTGTTCACTTTTTCCAAAATATGAGTATTTGTTGCGTTATTGTAAAAGAATTTAAAGTAGTAAATTGGAATTTCCAGTGCTTCATTTGAGGCAGTGTTAGTCTGTAAAATTAATTTCAGAGACGCTTGGAGTCAGTTGTATATTCTGAAAATTCTTTCTCAGCGTGTAACATAATATTCATTAATTTAATAATACAAATTGATGAACATTAAGTGCGAAAACATATCTATATTGAGTTGCAATCTAAATGCATGTCGCGTAAGCGTTACAAATATTGCCAGGAACAATATGATTTCTCGCAACATTTGCTGGAATAGTAAAGTACTCCTAATATCGAGGTGATTAATGTAGAATATTCATTGCTTAGACCGTTTCATTTAGAGCCTAGAAACCATTATAATTTCTAAGATTTAAAAGATTCATCTTGATGGATTTAATTATAATTAACCTAATTAATGTAATTATAAGAAACCGAATTAACGTAATTATAATTATACTTTTAATTATAATTTCCTATTGAAAATAATTTTGTACGATTGTATAAATTGTTGCATAGTTGTACAGTTCAAAAAATTGTTTGGATGTAGCCTGTAAAAAGAAAGAACAAAACAAAATTCAAAATTGTTACGTCAGTGTGACGATGATAACAACACCGTGGGTGATGTTGCAGCGAGCGATGACACATGGAGAGAAGTCACAGCAAGCGGGTTCTGGCGAATACTCCAGAGACGTTGCACAATATAGGTTGGCACAGCTGCCACTCTCATAGAACTGAATAAAATGGACTTTGTAACACGAAGGTGGAATGACTACACCATGTCAATGGCGTGTGGTTGGCAGCACGTAATAAGAGTTCGAGTCACATGGAGGCATTTTAAAGCAATTAACATGCATATTACGTAAGCATCACAAACATTGCGAGAAACAATATGATTTCTCGCAACATTTGCTCGAATAGCAAAGTACTCGGAATATCGAGGTGATTAATGAAGAATATTCATTGCTTTGAGAGTTTCATTCAGAGCCTAGAGATCATTCTAATCTCTAAGATTTAAAGATTTATCTTGATGGATACGTGAACGGTATTGTCAACTTTTCTCTAAATTAAAATTATAATTATCCTAATTAATGTAATGATCATTATATTTTAATTATAATTTCATATTGAAAATAATTTTATACGAACTTTTATTGAATTTAAGATAATTTCAATTCACTATTCAGCTCTCTGGCCATTCTGGTTATGAAGTTGCAATTTAACAATAGGAGCTACTCGATTCGGTGTAAAGTTCACACAATAATCTGGCATCGTCAGACGGTGTTTCTAAAAGAGTTTTTCTTGTGAAGGAAGGTGGTATTGACTGTCAGGACATAGTAGGTGTAAATAGTGGATTTAAATTTTTATTGGTGTTCATGTAAGGAAAGGCGAAAGGAGGCTGTCATTCGAATCTTGAAAAGAAATATCACGTTTAATATTATTTAATCATTAAATCTTTTTAAATTGCACTGATAATGGAAGGTGATAATGATGGCCGCCGTTGGTTTGCGTTAATACAAACTAAGAATTTTATTTACGTGTAAAATACGCATCGCGCGTCGTTGGTACATTTATGCAGAACGTTAATACACTGAATTGAAAGGCATAGAGTTGTTTTCGTTTCAACGTTGGAATTTAAAAAAATATGTATTTTTCGCGCTTCGTTTCTTTAAGAATTTTTCAAAAGGTAGTTGATGTGTAAGACGAAATTGTCATGTTATAATACGACAAAATCGTTTACAATTTCGCGAGAAAGTATATGCTGTTGTAGCACCTCTAGTTTTTAAGTTAAAAAGATATTTTGTCAAAATGGATTGCATTATTCCCGAAGTCTATACCTGAAAAGCCGTATTTAGTTCATGTAGATTAGGTGTAGAAAAGATGCCTAAATATAAAATTATTGTCTTCGGCGCAACTCAGGTCTAGATACATATAAATAATGCACAATATGTTTCAGGGAAGAGTTGAATACCAAAAGGTTATAACAATGTGGACAATGTTATAAACTAATGATAGTAAGTGCAGGATTTCTGCGAGAGCGAATGTTGGCTTTCATTTCATTATGAAAAATGAAATTTTTATTTGCCCATTCTATAAACACAATATGATGCATCACTAAAGAATATTTCCATTTTGTCTACAATTCCTCTACGTCCAAGTAGAGGATACTGTGAGAATGAGACATTGAGGATAATCAAAGAAAGTAAATTACTATAATATTCAATATGATCAACAGAATACAAGTTATGTAATAGGGAATTTCTATTAACATCTCTAATGAACGACTAAGAGAATATGTAATTTTTTTTGGTTACTTCAAGTGTCTTCAGTTATCACAAATTTGAATATGTGTATTAATTTGTCTTGTAAAAACATTATTTATTACTAATCTTAAATGTACAAGTAACAGAATTCACAAACGTCTGCATTAAAACAATTCCGATCTCGCACTGGCATTGCATTGCCTCTACAGACGACTCTCGCCCTCCTCTCAGTTCAAAGAGTTCACTGAAACATTCACAGATGGCGTTGCTGTCTGCGTTTTTCTTTTCGTACTATCCTTCCTCCAAAATAAAAGATCAAATGAACACAAACTACACAAAATAAACTATATTTAACAGTCTGTGGACGCAATCTTCTGCATCCCAATCCTCTCACGTAGCATCTCAAATCTAACCCTCTCCAGAGGTTTAGTCAGTAGATCAGCAAGCTGATTGGTTCCGTCTATGTGCTCCAATTCCAGATCTCCATCCAAGAATCTCTCCCTTACATAGAAATAGCGAACTTCGATGTGCTTTGATCTCCGATGATAGTCTGGATTTTTAGCTAATTTTAGAGCACCAACATTATCGATGTCGAGCGTAGGAGATTTTTCCACAGTTTCCAGCAATTCAGATAGAAATCTTTTCAGCCAGATTAAATCCTTAGCTCCTTCATTTGCTACTATTATTTCAGCTTCTGTAGTCGACGTTGCCACTGACTTCTGCAACTGACTGGTCCACGAAACTGCTCCATCATTGAAGGTTGCAATGACCCTGTTGCTGAACGTCTTGTCTTCTTGTCACCGGCGTAGTCAGCATCACTGTAGACCTTCAAACCTTGACCGTTCCTGAAGACGATTCCATAGTTTACAGTGCTCTTCAAATATCGAAATATTCTTTTCACTTGATTCCAATCATGGCATGTAGAATTTTCCATGGCCCGAGCTGCTTTATTAACTGCGAAAGCAACATCAAGACGTGTAGCTGTAGTCAGGTACATTAAAGAACCTACTGCCTCACGATAAGGTACCTTGGCTGTGACCTTTTCTCCTTCATCGTTGTCCTCGCGTCCAATTATAGTAGACAGTCCGTTCGACTCGGTCATTCCAAATTTTTCCAAAACCTTTTGTGTGTAGTCTTCTTGATCAATTGTTATTGATCCTTCTTCATTTTGCTGTATTCTCATGCCCAAGGAGTTTCTGAGAGATCCTCTTGTTGTATGAAATTCCTATTGCAACATTTCCATGAATTCCTCAAGTTCTTCTACATCAGTTGCAACAACCACACCGTCATCAACGAAAATTGCAACATACACATGTTCCCATCTCTCTTGCGGTAGAACTGACATGGATCAGTATTACTGTTTTTAAATGCAGCATTCTTCATAAACTTCTCAAATCGTTTGTTCTAGCAGCGCGGCGCTTGTTCTAAAACCATACAAACTTTTCTTCACGTAACACACTCGTTCAGTATTGTCCTCTAAACTTTCCGTATTGTCCCAAACATTCAGTATTGTCCCATATACACGTCTTCTTCAAGCACGCCGTTCAAAAAAGCGGTTTTGACATCTTCTTCAGCTGGAACATCACTTCCTCCGGAGCTGGACACTGGTACAAATTCTTCAACTTCACTCCATTGTTCCTTTTCATCGTCGTTGACTTCTGGCTTTTGTACTTCGGATGATGCACGTTTTTCATATGAATTTTCAAACCTTTAGGTATTGACGCGCACATTGCAGACAACTTCAGGCTTGAATCTCACATCGTGGCTCAGGACTATCTTCCTTTGTGTTGGAATCCAGACCCTGAATCCATCCCTGTCGTTCACGTATCCAACCAGATGTCCATGAGCAGCTTTATCGTCAAGCTTAGAGCGGAAGTTCTTGTTGATGTGCACGTAGCATTCTGTTCCAAAAATCTTCAAATGATTGAGACTTCCTACTGGTCGTCCATGCCATAATTCATAAGGAGACTTAGTTTCAATGGAAGACTTTCCAGTGGGATTCAGGAGGTATGTGGCAGTATTGCATGCTTCTGCCCACAGTTCTTTTGGCAGCTTGCTTGGATACAACATGGAACGCGCGCACTCGACAATAGTTCGATTTTCACGCTCTTCAACACCATTTTGCTGTGATGTATGGCGCAGTAATGCAGTGTTCTATGCCCTTGCTTGCTAGCAGTTCAGAGACCATCTTGTTGTCAAATTCTTTTCCTCCATCACACCTCAGTTGCTTGATAACATGTCCATTTGCTTTGGCTTCATTCAAAAACTGCTCCAAAACGGTGCATATTTCACTTTTCTGTTTCAAAAAGAAAATTCTACGATATTTGCTAAAGTCATCTTTAAAACACACATAGTAGCGCGCCTTTCCGAGAAATTTGGTCGACATGTTGTTTATGTTGATGGCCAAACCTTTCATGGTAAACTTGCAATGTCTCCAATGATATCATCATATTCACTTGAACTTGTTGTGTCGGTTTCACAACGCGCATATTCAATACATACAGACCATGACTAACATATCCAGTCATCATCTTTTTTCCAGTGACACTATCTTCAATGCTGACACTTCGTTCATCAAGTCTCGTAAAAAAACCTTTTCTCGCAGCTGCTTTCACGGAAAATAAACGGGCACACAGGAACATACAAAACGTTTTTCAGTACGACATTCGACCAAGCATTATTCAGACGTACTTGAATGTTCACACTTCCTTGTCCATGAGCCAGCATATTTACACCTCGTTTCCCGAGCGAAATCTTTTCAAGAACGGCAAACTTCCCATACGATGTAAAATACTGTTTATTCAATGTGATATGATTTATGGCGGCACTGTCGCAGTACCACTAGTCGGCTTCAATAAAGTTATCGACTGAGGCACCCATGACATGCGTCATAAACGCTACACTTGCATCAGACTGACTTCTGTTTCCACCAGCGCCATCTGTCTTCTTCTCCGGACACTCTGCTGCTCAATGACCCAACTGCTTATATTTGTGACATGGAAACTTCTGGTTTGCTCGTTGAACATTCTTTTTTGATTTTTCCCCGGTGTCATTTTTATGGCAAGGCTTCTTGTTAGGACCACCGCGTGCAACAAACGCAGTCGATTCGACATTCCCTTGATCACGCAATTCAATCGCACACAATTTTTCAATCAACAAATTCACAGTTTGATTTTCTGGACGAAATCGTGTCCTACAAGTCTTTAAAACTGTCATATTCTTTTCCCAGCGTAGATAAGATACGGCCATTCAAAATTCTCTCGGACAAAGTATTTTCTTTATTCTTCGTCAATTCATCATTCAAATCCGCGAACAACTTCTGCAGTTTCGTGACATGCGTACTGATGTCTTCTTTGTCGTTACGCGGAAAAATGACTCGATCAGCATATTCAGCCGTTAGGTAATGCTGCGTTCAAACCGCGCACTCAGTTTTGTCCAAATCTCTGCAGCACTGGTGCAAGTCAACACGAGCTCGGCAATAGTTTTACCGCACTTGCTAACAAACTTGCCGCTTTTGCGTCGTCCTTTTTCCATTGCTGATAAGTTGCTTTTTGTGGCGCAGTTGCATAAACTCCCAAATCAGGACACGGTCGCGAACCGTTAACAATGTCTTCAAGTTCATACGCACGCAACACCATCGAAATATGCCACTTCCACTTTGCCCAGTCTTCAGGTCCTTTAAGCTTATCCACTTGCATTTTGTAGTCACTCCTGGTAGTCATGTTTGCTGTTTACACACAAAGTTCCAGTTCAAACGTATATAAAAAAAATTCAGCACGTTTTCTTCGAACGTTCAATTTCGGCTCTACTCACTAGAGAATACGATTCACACGTGGCCTGGGCCCATAACCTATTAATTTGTTTTGTATAAACGTTATTTTTTGCTAATCTTTAAATGTACAAGTAACAGAATTCACAAACGTCTGCATCAAAACAAGTCCGATCTCGCACCGACATTGCATTGCCTCTACAGACGACTCGCCCGCCTCTCAGTTCAATGAGTTCACTGAAACATTCACAGATGGCGTTGCTGATTTTTCTTCTCATACTAACAATGTGCAACATGTGTGATACATTGAAAACACGATAACACATTAACTGTGGAATTTTTACTTTCTCTTATACTCGTATTGAGAAAGTTATGTAATACTTCAGAGAAAACAGTCGCTATTTTGACAGAAAAACAAGCTTTTGGTCCGATACCGAAAAAACAGACTATTGGTGTATGTTATTTTCTCGTGCGTGATATGCTCTTGGCCAAAATAGAAGTTTTGGGTCCCTGATACCGAAAAACTTTAAATATCGCCGTTCCAAGCATTTAGGATGTTCATGCATGTGAAGGTGTTCCTATACGTTGAAGTGCCAATATATTAAGAGTATATTTTAATGTAAGTCTCTAGACTTACTTAAATTGAGATGATTACCTTTCATCAAATCAATATCCGCACAGCTGTTTCGAACTCAACCATTTCCTGAAGGATAATTGGAGGCGTTATTTTAAAAGTGGTACAACTCCATTGACACTCATTTCGAGATATTGAGCTCTAAAGATAAATAATTATAAAAAATCGAAAATGGAATCAGACACAAAATTGTGTTTTTATCTTATAAGATATTTACTTATTCGTCTGATGACAACATGATTAAGCATACTGTATGCTTCGCGGAATATTGGGAGTGTAAAGGAGTTATACCACCGTAAAAATGAGTTTGGAGGGCCAAATTAAGACAATATAGATTTATTAAAGCAAAATAAATATTAATTTAATGATACAGATGATACTGATACACATTAAGTTTTCTTCATCTTCTTGAAATAGTCCGGTTTCTACCTGCAGATCAGTGAAATAAGCATGATTAACTCTTGAAATGAATTGAAATAAACCATATCCTGTTTCTTCTCATTAACCTTCCTTTGCTGTGGTCGTAGATGCGGGATATTTAAGTTTTTTGAAAACTTTCGTTCTTCGTCATCCACTGGTGAGATGAAAGTTTACTGTGTATAAACCAATGTCTTGATTTGTGGTTTACTTGTACATATTTAGAAAGGAGTTCTGTTTGACATATCAAATCCATCTGATTTTTAGCCAGTTACATACGCAATTTTGTTCATTTTTCTGCCTTCTTGTTACAGGACTTTGAACGTCTTTTGACATTTAGTCACAATAAAACTTAATTTGTGTTAAATAAAAAATACGCATGTATATATAATTATATTATTTATAATATGTAATTATATTATTTTTGTGCCTGTTCCTATTACCAAATCTGGATCAAGATCTCTATCATCAATACCGCTGCAGGTGCTATAAATATCTCGAAGACAGATCACCATGAGACTCGCATACTACCACTTAGCCACATCATTGGAGTTGTACCACTATCAAACGAAATAAATTGCAATCTCCAGTGATTCAATATAACTGTGATGCGCTATATTGTCCACACAAAAAACTTGGAATTATATCACTTTCAGAATAAATGTATAACACTTGCGTGGAGCGGAAAATGGAGTGAACTCTATTTCTCACAAAAGGGGAGTTGTACCTAGTTGTACCTGTATTAAAATAATGCCTCCAATTCTAGGGGCCGGTTGGTCTGGCCGGTAGTTTTACTTAGTTTTCCAATCAACGCCAGACGAATGTCGATGCAGTACCCTAACAAACGGGTCATGGACGTCGCACGATCTTTCCTTCTTGACACTTGCACGCACTAGATACACTATCACGCATGATGGGAGACCAGTCGGTATCTTAAAGCTAGTCTAGATTGGGACGGTGACCAATTGGGGAGATACTCGGTGGAAGATTACCTGGCAAGAAAAAGTGTAGGTCGGCGCCTAATCTCGCGTTCCAGCGGTAAAGGAACACTCCTAGTTATATCATACATTGTCCTGACGGGTTTAATGAGCAAAGTAGTTGACGCGTAATACCTCCACTCCTCATTCACCTCTTGTGGGAGCAATGTTCTTCCGTGTCCAAGCAGCCTCTTGTGGTAGCAATATTGTTCCGTGCGAGTTCTAGTATGAGCAAGAAGGGGTGATCTTCCGAATGTCGATGGTCGAATCAAGATTACGTCTTTTCATTGCAATAATGGCCATAATGCATTACTTTCGTGATGCATGAGACAAACTTACAATCACTCGCGAATGAACACTTACTGGTGAACTGAATTTTCAGTTTGACAGTTCGCTCACACCGGCGGGCTGTATATTCCACGCCACTGGCCTATTGCACTACTGACGAAGAACTTGATGAACAAGCCCGGTCCGTTCTTACTTTTCCGTATACCTACGTATACACGGAGTATTATACGTAATATAGGGAAAGATAATGTAATGCGCGAAAAAATGGCGAATTTTCGGCAGAAAAAAATTCGTTGCTAGGCCGTGATAACGAAACTAGTGGCGCTACAGAATAGCACAGACTTTCCTGTATTAGTTTTCTGTTTCGTTTGGTCTCAGCAAGCTATTCGGATTTGCCAATTCTCTTGACAGCTGCCATCTATCGATGCCCAAAGTACATTTTTTTGACATTTTATTAATTTTTCGGTTGCCTAACAGAATAACAGAAATATTATTTTAAGAATATAAACAATAGTAAAATCTCGTCCTAAATGGCAATGTTCTTTGATAAATTTGGAGCCGTTTGTAATAAAATGGCGTTTAAGCGCTACAGTAAATTCGAAATTTGAATCACTTTCGCATAGACAATTTCTGAGTTTTCGGAAAACATCATTAAAAGTCATTTGAGGCACATCAACTCACAAATACAATAGTGTTTACAAATTGCTGGGAATGTGCATATTAATGGTCTTCCAAAAAAATTACATTTGTGTAATTTTTGAAAAATGGAAAAAATCCCCCAAAATGACCTTCACGTTTTTGAGAAAATGGCGTTTGAGCGTTTCTGAAAATGTGGAATTTTGAGCTAGTTTTCACAGAAAACGGTTGAGTTTTTGAGAAACTTTACTAATAGGGGAAAGTCAGTGCCATTCTGTAGCACCACTAGCTTTTTCATTGTTTTGTTTTCTGAAAACGTTTGTATGAAGTTGGTACGGGCATTTCCAATGAATTGTGTACATACTCGTAAGGTGGCCAAAGAAAGTGTGGTTGTGGACACCTACAACAAGAAGCGTGGCAGACCACTCATATGCTGGAAATTAGATGTAGACTGGCGGCAAAAAATCTACGAGGAGACTGGATAGACCGAAAACATTCGAAGAAGTTAAGAAGCGAGAAACGGTGTCAACCGTAAACAATTCGCATAATACATACAATTCATCAAGAAATTATTGAAATCATGAAAATCGTACGAGTAGTAAGATGTGTAAGACGCATGCGGCACTTATATCTTGAAACAAAACGTGTTCCGATGGGCGTGGCGCGCTCGGGGGTGTGAATGCTTAGGGCCTGTTGCGACCGCGAGGTGGCAGGCTATTGTTTTGTTGCTTAGGAACGTCCACTGCGTATTCTGCCGGCTCAGGCGGAGTGCGCCGGCTGTCCAGTTGCGACAGGATAATGGCATTTCCGTGCTTTGCGACATTCGCCGCAGACCAGCAACGGTTGCGAAAGCGAGGAAACGAGGATCCGCGAGATGAGTGCGGTGGCAGGAGGTCGGCACCTGGCTGAATATGCACTTGGGCTGCAGCTATTCGATTGCCCACGAAAAAGTGCCTTCAATGTGTTTTCAACCGTCGCCCACTTGTGAATAAAAAATATGAAAAATTGTAGGAGACGTCTTCTCGAAAATTGATCCTGGATAGTAGTTGTGAGGGCTAATGGTTCTGTAATACACGATTGTCAAACGTCACGTTCCTACCCCGTTCCGCCCCCCTCGTTCGAAATTTGTACGAATCAACAATAGGATATCCTGTCGGAAACGGAGGAGAATGCCTTTTTGAGCGAAGGCCAGGGGAGCCGAATACGCTCTTACTTAATTACCAGAAACGCACGGATATTCGTATTAAATATTTAATGATCAATACACTTGTATCAAAATTCTGGAGAAGAATACTCATCCGTTCTACGAGATTTTGGTACTCGTATTTGCAAACCAAGCTTTCTCTTGCTCTGCACCTGATTGACACGTGTTAATTTCTCCGTTGCCTACAGTCATACATTGCGGTAGTCGACCAGATGGACCTGGGTTGTCTGGCGACTGATCACGATTCTCTCGACTGACCACTAGTGACGAATTGCGATAATTCATTTCGCGCTAATTTCGAATAACTGAAAAGAAAAAATCTGCACTGCTGGATATTTAAAAAGGATCATCGAAGGGCCACCCTCTGTCTAATAACTGAACATAGTAAATGGTACTTCGTGTGAGTAATGTGTATATAACCATTCAGTAAAGAGGTTAATCCACTACAAAAAAATAAATTTAAAAATATTCACATGTCACCAGTTATGCAATAGGACAGTTTCGTGGGATATTCGTGCAGCCCGCCAGAGCAGATGAATAAGGTTGAAAATTCAGGTCGTCAATAAGATTTCGTTTCTGAGTGATTGTGCAATTTAACTCATGCGTCGCGCAAGACTCCGCCTAGGGACTACAGGACCTTGTCGTTGGTAGTGGAGCTTGAGTATCCCCGTGACACGGAGAGTAATGTCGGCGGTAGCGTAGCTACTGGCAGGGCCACCCTTGCCGCACATATCGAAAGGTAGGGACCAGACTAAGAAGTACTCCAGAAGAGGACCTCAGCGGCAGCTTCGACGAAGAAGAGAATCTTCAAGAAGACGAAGATGACAGAAGAAGGGTAGATCAGTTTCTTAACGCTGTAGATGCAACTGATCTATGGGAGCTCACCTTAAACGAAGCAAGCAAGTTGGGAGGCTGAAAGGTGGCAGCCCCACCACCCAGCTATATCTGCACAGCCCATGTAAGGCAGTCATATGAATCAAACATGTACTGGCTCTCTTCACAAACAACTATAAGACGACTTACGCAAGAAAAAGGGATAAACGATTCGGAATTTTATTATGTGTGAAACTGTTCATAGAACTTTCAAAAATAAAACAATGAACGAAATTAGAATGAAATTTTATAAAGTAATGGCAGCAACGATAGGGAAGTGAATCGTGGAGTCTAACAGCAAAAGAGCAACAACGAATACAAACGGCAGAGATGAAATTTCTAAGGAGAGTAAAAGGTTGCTCGATTTTAAATCAAATAACAAATGAGGAGATTAGATCTGATCTAAATATATTTCATCAATGCCAGTATTAAAGGAAATAAACAGCGCTGGATACAACATATAAATAGTATGGATAACACAAGAATAACAAAATCAATATTATCTTATAAACCTGTAGGACGACAAGAAATAGGACGTCCTAGGAAGAGATAGTTGGAGTGAAGACGGAAGAGGCTATCAGCCTAGTCCTTGATAGTGAAGAAGAAGAATCATCGCGTAAGAAGTTCATTATGCTCACTATTGCGATGACAGTCCCAGACAGATAGGTTCATGCGATATACCCCGAGACACCTGGAAGCCGAAGGACATTGTCCCTACCCGAAGTGAGTGGTGGATGAACTACTATGCGTCAACTGTTTTGGTTATTCGTTCCGTGAGTAATGCATGTCATAACCGGGAGTATTCCTCCCTCGCTGGAAAGAGAGCCATAAAAAAGAAAGGAAGCAAAAGGTCCAATTCAGTGCTTAAGATTCTTAGACTTCGGTCATACGCGTAACCATTGTAATTATAACATTTCGTGCGCATTTTGTGCCAAAGACCACTTCACTGCGCAATGCCTCACTAAAAATAATAATAATAATCTAAAATGTAAACTCTTTAATGGGGGGCATAGGGGAGACTTTCGATCTAATGAAAGTTCTTACTATCAAAAATTAATAGACAAAAGGCAAAATATTATATCTCAGAGAATCATACAAAATCCTCTATCAATTCCACCACCTTCATTTAAACTATCAAACTTTCCTTCACTTCCACAGGTAAGAGAAATCCCAAATTTTACTCAATTAAACCACAACAACCAAACCCAGCCACCCAGTCTTAACACAAACCAAACATTTAATCCAACTAGCAACAATCACTCCACAAACAGCAATAACACCTTCACTCCAACTCTACAGAATATAATTCACTCAATAAGTAACTACATATCAAGTATCATATCCTCAATAATTCCAACGATAATAAAAAGCATACAGAACTCAATAACCTCGTATTTTAGTACCAATTATGGCCAATCTTTCCCTTAAAAACTTTATCATTCTCAATTGGAACTCAAAGAGTATCTCAAACAAAAAACGAACTATATCATTTCATCCAACAAAAATCAGTAGATATAGCTTGCATAACAGAAACTCGCCTCAATAGTTCAATGAATTTTTCAATCTCAGGTTTCAATACATATCGATCTGACAGAGAAAACGATCAAGGAGGAGGTGTCCTAATATTAATTAAACAAAGTGTCCCACATTATCAGTTCATCCCATCTCCCACCCCGGCCTCGAAACAAGCAATTAAAATTCCATTAAATAATAACATTGATCTCAACATAACAGCATACAAACCTCCCAAAATTAAAATAAACAATGTCAATAGATCCACATTGTTGCAATAACCCACCCCAACAAACATCATAGGAGACCTCAATGCTAAACATCACTCATGGGGATGCCGAGTCACCAACTCGGCAAGTAACTTCTTACATAAATTACCATCACAAATACTCTTCTATATTATTGCCCCCAGATCCTATCCACTATCCCTTTGATTCACAGTAAAATACAGACATCTTCGACATAGCACTCACAAATTTCAGTTCCCAATTAAAGTCACTTACGTATCATGAATTGGACTCTGATCACATGCCAGTCATTATCTCTACCCGTCTCCCAGTTCCCCGTCCAACTCCTCTCTCTTCGATATCTCTAAATACACTTAATATAAATTGGAAATCATTTAACAGAAATATAAACATCTCAATCCCCCCGTTTAAAACATTAAAATATCCAACAGACATTGACGAAGCAATATCAACATTCAATAATACAATAATTAAACAAATAAACAAATTACAAAAAAACAAAATTCTGGACCCTAACGCTAAACTAAGTAAACCTCTCCCTACTCAAATAATCCAACTAATTAAGTTAAAAATAAAACCAAAAGACCCTGGAACTCATTAAAAATACCATCTATCAAAAAAGAATACAATCACTTAAATAACACTTGCAAACAGGTGTCAAGGAATACAAAAAAAACTTTAACAATTTCACAAAACTCTTGCAATGTTGTGAAGACACAAATGAAAGGCACACACTGACCAAGCGATGCTACCTGACTAACACAGCAAGAAAAACCAAATTAATGTAATATTGCAGAATGTATTGAAAGGTTACGAGGCACACATGGCTGGATTTTCCAACCCAGTCCAGTCTCACAACACCACAGCTCCTCCAAATTACACAGCAGTCTAGTAGAGGGTCTCAAGTGCAGATAGCATGAAAAATGCCCTTCACCGCCGTGGATGCTCCATGCTCCCGGTCCACCATAGCTCCTTCCGCTTGGCCCACACTCCACCAGCTGTGTCGCCCGCTGTCCGCCCTAGCTCTGGCGCTGCCTCGGGTTCCGACCCCGGGCAGGGCGCAGGGAGGGCGGGCAGCCGGCTAGCTGGCGGCGGGGGGCGGACGTAGGCGGGGGGAGAGATACGGGCGGCGACGGCGCGATGGTGTTGGTGGCGGCGGTGACGGTGGTGATGTAGTGACGTCACCGGTGTCGGCGGCGAGGGTAGCTGATTGCAACCTGGCCGGGCGGCGGAAGAACTGTCACATGCATCAAGGCGCGGGGAAACAATGATTCAATTAATGTCTTCATTTCATTGATTTATTGATTGATAATTGATTTTTTTTAAGTGGGACGCGCGAACTTTGGAATTGGCGCCCCCATAACACACTGGTGTAGCATGGAACTCCCATAATTTAGCGGGATTACCACAAGGAGTGCCCAGGTGGGCGGAAGTCGCAGGAACTTGTCCGCACCGACCAAAATGTGCTAACAACAGGTTTTGTACACTTACACACAGTACCAATACACAATATTATAATCTCTAAACGTATGAAATAACTATGGCAATATACTAAAAAAATACTGAAAAAATAATTCAATTCCACCTCTATCAACTAACACAGGCAAAATACACTCACCTAGCGCCAAAGCAGAAGCCTTAGCAAAGCGTTTCCAAAATACCTTTACGTCTAATAATTCTCCTTTTCACACCAACCACCCCAAAATCCTTCAAATAGTCTCTCCCCCCATCTTTAACATACCCCACTGAAAAAAATACATCTCCCCTCGCGAAACAAAAACACTAATTCAGAAACTTCCAAATAAGAAAGCCCCCGGGCACGACAAAATCAGTTCAATAATCTTAAAGAATCTCCCACCCTCAGACTTAGCCTTCCTAAACAATATTTATAATTCAGTTTGAAGAACTGGATATTTCCCCTAAACTTGGAAGCATTCAATAATCCACCCCATTCCGAAACCAAACAAAAATCACTCCAAAGTTGACAGTTACCAGCCCATCAGTATACTACCCGTTATTGCCAAAATATTAGAAAAACTAATCATTGGCAGATCTTCAAAGCATCTTCAAAGCATTAACATAATTTATAAACATCAATTTGGATTCATTGCTCACCACTCAACTGCCCACCAACTACTTAGAATAAAAGAACACATCCATACTGCATTTCAGAAAAAGCAACACACAATATCTACATTCCTGGACATCACGCAAGCATTTGACCGAATCTGGCCGAAAATGGCCCGGGTCTTATCTATAAACTAATAAAAGCTGGAACCCCAACTTCTATAATTCACGTCATCAAAAGTTTTCTAACAGATCGTACATTTTCAGTAATAGTCAACAATCACCACTCCACTCCCCACATTATCAAAGCAGGCGTCCCGCAAGGCCCCCCCACACCCACACCCGAATCAAAAATCCCACCCACACCCGAATAAAAAATAGATTCCCATTTGAAGCCTTTCTCAAAATTTTAGCCAACCAAGACACTTAACCTCGAGGTTCTCCTCTAGAGTATCCTCTTCAATGTTTAGAATAAGTTAGCTTAGATATTTTAACTAGTCTAAGTCAAAACAAAACATCTGTAAAGTGATTACACTAAACGATGTATTCCATCTAGATAAATAAATGTGTTATATGTAAAAAAAGCTTGTCTCGGTTGGTGGGAGACACCTGGTTGAGGAAAAATCTAAGCCGACGGCCGGCGCGGGATGTCGCCATCCAGCGGGAGACGATCATTGCCACCTCCCGCGATAAAAAATGTACTACACTTACAGGAATAATTTTCTTAGCCATTGACGCGAATCGAAATCAATGATCTATCAATTAATCTATTGCATGCAAACTTTCATCAAATTTTGCGAAGTTCGCCCGACTGTTCCCCTTTGCTTGACGATGCTCCTCCTCGTTCGCATTCATGTACTGCTGTCAAATAGACCTTCATAGATTGCTCGCTCATTTTTTTCACTTTTTAACCTTTTACAATACTATTTACCATCATTTTCAAAGATATTTGGACATGTTTCAACTTTAGGAGAATATTAATCAAAGTTCAACATTTTACGAACTGTAAATTGTATCAATTCCTTTAACAACTGTCATTATTTATATTTTATCTTACAGCGGTTTTCGAGCTCTGTAAACCTTCATCTTACAAAACAATAATATTATCGCGAATCTGAGGTATACTATATATTCCGCGTGAAGAACCCACAAAATTCCACCAGGCGACAGTAGAATGGCGATATGTGACGTTTCAGCTCAAAATCAAAATTTCATCCTTTTTTCCTCTTAGCTGTAGTAAAGTAGTATACAGGGTGAGTCACGTAACTTTAGCACCTCCTGTAACTTTTGAACGGTTAAAGATATTGCAATGCAGTTTTCACGGAAGTGAATGAGGGAATGGGGCTAATTGATAAGGGTATTGATTTCTCTTTTATCACTTGTATTTTTCGAGATATTTGAGGTACCTAAAAAATCTCGTAAAATACAAGTGACAAAATAGAAATTAATGCACTATCTATTAGCCCCTTTCCCTCATGCACTTCCGTGAAAACTGCATTGCAATAACTTCAACCGTTCAAAAGTTACAGGAGGTGCTAAAGTTACGTGACTCACCCTGTATATTGGTATTTGATTAAGCGTTACAGTTTTCCAGCTGTTAAGATTTGTTGGTTAAAAACAAAATCATAACGCCGACTTTCACTGAGTTTCACCCATTCTGGATTTACGGTGTAAGATCTGCATCAAAAACCTTTAATGTAAGTGCATCAAACCCCCAAGGCCGCTCGGAGATCAAATATAACGTTAGTCATTATTTTTTTACACTTCCTGATATTTTTTCTATATTGCTCATAGTAGTACTTCATCGTTGTTTTCGGCGAAGATATGGTAAATATACTTCCGAAGAAATTCCTCACCAACAAAATACGTATATGGTAACGCAAACGATGCAGACACATTTCGAAACAATTCATCATTCAACATGTCATCCCTCGCGAGCGCCCAGGGCTGCTGGCAAGCGGAGGTGCGGACTTGGCGCATGCGCATCCGAGTCCTCTCCCCTCCCCTCCCCGTGCGGCGCCAGCGCGAGCGGGCGGCGAGGGGGCGGGGCCGCGTCGCGGACGGGGCGGGGCGGGGCGCGGGGACGGCAGTCGACAAAGCCGCGACGGCCGCGGAGCCCCAATAAGCCGCTCCGGTAAGCGCGCACGTTAAAAAAGGGGGACGCGAGGGAAAGAGGGCGACTCATTAGAAGGGAGGAAATCGA
Organism: Acheta domesticus; assembly: GCA_031308135.1. Classification (NCBI taxonomy): domain Eukaryota; kingdom Metazoa; phylum Arthropoda; class Insecta; order Orthoptera; family Gryllidae; genus Acheta; species Acheta domesticus. Next base: position 56,565,192 of record JAHLJT010004567.1, read on the forward strand.
TGGTGCGACGCCCGCGCCAGCCGCCGCCGCCGCCTTCGCAGGGCGCGGCCCGCTGCCCTGGTGCTGGGCGAGCACATGCCGGGACCGCTCGGCAACTCGTCGATCACAACACTCCACCTGCAGCGGCTGGGATAGTTCAGAGCTATAACTGTCCTATAAAGGTCCTAGAATTCGAGTCTCGCTAGTGGCAGATTTTTGACAATAGCTACGTAGCTAGCTTGAATTCTGCCGCTTTCTACAGAATTCTGGCGGCCGACTACCCTGTTAGGTAGTTTTACATTTTTTTGTCAATAACTGACGAATGTCGGAGCAGTATCTTAATGAGATGCACGTTTTATTTCCTTCATCGTGCGTGTCCCCTCCTCTCTCCTTTAACAAATACAATAACACCCTTATGCACTTCACTACCACGTCGGAAGAAAAGTTTTTTTCCGTACGGCATGACGTCCCTTTAGGAAAGATATTTGCAAGGGAACAACCTGCAAGTCCACTAGGGCTAGATCTCACTTTCTAGTGGCGGAGTCTGTCTGTACTGGCACAACAGCCTCTGACGGGTTAAGACCTACCAGCGGCATTCCGGTCTTGCGGCCATGGGATTAAGGGGTACGTGTTGTTAGCACAAAGACATCTCTAAGCCGTGTTCTGGTCTTCTCAACCGGACAGGTAAACTGTCTCATCGTCACACAGCAAACAGATATTGGGGCATTGCAAGGAAAGCGCATACTACACTCTGGCCGGCCGGGAATCGAACCCGCCATCGTCTCACGGAAAGCGAGCACGCTGACCAGTGGACTACTCGCGGGTATCTTTCAAGCGACGGAAGAACACCACTATTTTCCGAGATAAACATACACTACACTTACGGGACTAAGGACCACATCTGTTGACACACCTGAAAGCAAAATAATCAACTCCAAACATAGTAGATTTGTACCTTCATAAATATGACACCTATCCCAGTATTGACGAGGTAAATGTTCATTCTTCTCATTGCATATTTGCAGGCCATTTTTTACGAATATACAATTCTATACATTTATTGAAACATGTGGCTAGACCGAAGTCCTATCATTACAAAATCTACATCCTCCATATTACACCCTTTTGATATAGTAAATCTACATCCCTGGTATTCACACTAGAAGGACAGACCAGCCAAATGGTTTCAGTTAATATAGTTCATGATTGTAAAATATAGCCAACTAAATACAAAAAATAAATACGGTTCCGTCTGTGGTACGCCTGGTACGTCGATTAGTTTTTTTTGACAAGAAAAAGAAAAATGTACCTAGTCGATAGTGTCAGTTATCTCATGTGACTAAAGTTTTCCCTGTACCTTGCTGGCCTGGTGCAGGGAAGAGTATGCTGGGGTCACTGCAGCTCGTACGGGGTTACATGGGGCGTCCACTATTATCTCAGCGACATTTATCATTCGTGTGATTTTATTTCATTCAATGGTGGTATTCCGCTCAACGTTTTCTACACAAAACATTTAAAACAATTAAAATAGTAATCGTGATGATAATAAAAATAATAATTATTATAACATAATTATACATTTTTTCCTCTAAAATCTTGAAAACGAATTGTAACTTCGAATTTAATAAAATATTTTTTCGAAAAATAATAATTTTCATGGGAATTTTCCCAGATTATCTCGAAATCTATGTATACTTGTGTTACAAATCCGTACTTCCTAACACTCTGATTTTCCCCGATTCAGTTTTAAAAGATACGAAATTATTTGAAATATTTAGTTACGTTTTTGGATTTTTTTGTCTCGGGTCGGAATTCATTGGACCACGAAAAGATTAAATAAACATGATTTCTTTTCGTTATTATACGATACAGAGAAAATAAAACTTCCGTAAAAACCGGAGGATATCTCCGGACTTCTGTCGGATTGGGTGTGTATTGACCAAACCGCTGCTCTAAAATACGGAAGTCGACAGAGATCTGCTTTTCCGCACTTTCTCGAAAGGCAGGGAGATCCATTATATTGTGACAGGGAAAAATTACCAGTACTAGGTTTATCAGAAACAGTGTATAGTTGTTTACGTGTCAAAAACATCCAATGTAACCAAATTTATATTACAGTCTTATTAGATGAATGCATAAGTGAAAGAATAATTTAGATTTTTCTATCTTTAACACACATTGAGGTGTTGTTATGAGTTTCGTAAAGAAATACGAGCTCTTTTGGATTAATAACATTCCCTTTTAGATAGGAACACTTGTATATGAAAAAATAAAGAGGATTCTTAAACAGTCATGATAATATTTACCTCGGGATAGTTTTTCAATGATTGCTACGAACCATTTTAAACAGATATGCGAACATTGATCACAAATGTTAACATTCACATTTCTTATAATGCTTGATGCTTGCTCGAAATCAGTGAAACACACGAAAGTCATTACTGTCGAAACAATTTCATTCTGTGTCTGGGTGTTGATTAATGTATTATAAAATGAAATAAAAATGAGATCGTAGATAAAATATTGAAAGATAAACGTTTGATACAACATAAACCGAGTATTGCTTTTCAACCGAGTATTGTTTCTGTATTCAAAATTCGACTAGAATATGGTTTAGGATAGAGACCACAGAATTATGAAGACGTGCACAAAATTCACTTCTCCCCATAGCTCGTCACACGCAGTTTTTAACTGTTTTTGACGTAAATAAATAAACCGCGAGGCGTTATCCACATCAATACTTACTAATATACCAAGGCCTTTGTAAGGATTCTAATGACTGAGCAGTGACAAAAACGATCGCTAGAACGATCTAATAATCGAGCGGTGCCTTTTTTGTTGCCCGAGATCACTAAAGCCAGTTAACACCCATGACACATATATTTTATTTTTTATCTCATTTTAATTATTCATATTTACTTATTTACTAATTAACTAGATGTTAACTTTACTACGTTTGTAATATCTTGATTTTCAAACTGTATTTTCTTGTTTCCTACCCGTAATTCCCGTTCATAATTCCCTCCACGAGAGAACATGAAGTGGCTGTTTTTATATTTCCCTGGTAACCACAATCCTCTCGATCCAGGTACGTTATGCAGCATACATCGAGATTCGTATCGAAGTCAGTAATATGCAATAACGTACAGGTAAAAATAAACTTGTTTACTTAAGAACTATAAACATCTCACTGAAATTCTCTGACATAAAACGATGAGAATTATTGTTTGAGAAATTATTTGCATGCAGTGCATTGACTCGTTGAGTGCATTATTATCGCTATCATTATTACAGTTATTACTGTTAATATTTGTTATAACACACCAAATTGGTTACGCATTTTACAGTTTTCTCAATCAGTTCTTTTGGATACTTCATGTATTTGTGGTCAAGAGCCTTCGCCAATTTTGCACCCCCAGTCCAAAATTGCCTTTCCTTCCAGGAATTTTTTGTCGGTGGAATCTATCCTGGTTTTGTTCTTGGTATACGTAGTAATCAAATGCGCCGCAACCGAGAAAAAAATTAATATCGAATTTTTTACGAAGCACGCGGTTACGGAAACCCATCAGTCAGAAACTGCACTTTCCGATTCTGAATATCTGACCACGTCAACCGCCTTCCAATTTAAAACAGTTTTTCAAGTTGAATTTTAAAGAATATTTATATGGTTACTTAAATCTTTTGGTTGAAAATACAAAGTGCAAGCTGCTGCGGCATGCTGATGTATTGCATTTAACTGAATTGCGCCATTGTATTTTGAAGGTTATATTTAACTAAAAGAAAAATATAAACGTAAATTATTTCATTTATAAAATTTTGAGAGTGAATAAAAATAAATCAAAAATATTTTTATTTTTTGCAGATTGCATTTATTTATTGTTTGTTATTGCCTTCGATACGGAACTCGATAAACGCTGCATAACTTACCTGGATCAAGATCTTACCTCGAGCTCGATGGAATGATACCATGCCTTTCTACCAAGATTACGAGGGAAAAATTAAAACAGTATAATAATGCTACACGTTCTGTTACAGAGTGAATTATGATAGGCCATTATGGGAGGAAAATACAAAATGACAACATAACATCAGTTAATTAAAAGAAAAATAAACTAGTGGTGCTACAAAATGGCACAGACTTTCTTGTAGTTTTGTTTTCTATTTTCTTTTGGACTCGGCTAGCTATTCGAACTTGCCACATACGACTCTTATCAGCAGCGTACATTTACTGGATGTCATCTATTTCCGCCCAAAGTACATTTTTTTGACGTTTTCTTAATTTTCAGGTTTCCTAATAGAAGAACGTAAATATTATTTTAATATTATTAAAGAACAGTAAAACCTCGTCCTGAATGACAATTTTCTTTGAAAAATATTCAACGGTTTTCAAAACAATGGCGTTTCAACGTTCCTCAAAATTCGAATTTTGACAACAACAAAAAACAACAAAATAAAACTTTACGTCATATTATGGAGTACAATAAGCACACTTCTTTCTAAAAGTTAGAAGAAACATTTGGAGCCATTTATGAGAAAATGGCGTCTGAGCGTATCTGAAAATGCGGAATTTTGAGCTAGTTTTCACAGAAAACGGTTGATTTTTCAGAAACTTTATAAAACATTTTTAAAGAACATGTACTCTTAAATATAATAATGTGAAGAAATTGCCGCTAATGTAAATATTAACGACGTGAGATGATAGTAAAAAAATACCTTTTTGTAACTTCTGCAAAGACAAAAGAATAGATCATTATCTATGTATGTCATCTCGTACAGTACATTTCGCACTATTATTACCAAAAGTTTAAAGAAAAAATTTTTAGTCTTTTGAGAAAATCTTGTTTTTGTTATTTTTTAAAAATTGCACATATTGCACGCAATATTCCGCAAAATCTACTAAACGTTTTTCAAAAGTACATGACGATAATAAATGAATTCACTAGGAATAACAAATTTTATTTGAAGGAAAAATATCTATTTTCAAGTTTGTTATTGTAGGAAGATGAAAGAAATCAAAATTTTGCAATTTTCGAAAATTTAGTTAACTGTGAAAATCGGACACATTTATTTGAAACTGTTTCGAGATATACAGTAAGACTTACGTCAGCCTCGAAAGTACTAATTTTCCGTACTTGATCAACTTGTCTACATGTTGTCATTTCAAAATATGTATATTAGGGTGGGTCGAAAAAAATTGTTTTCACCCGCTGGGACCTTAAATTAAATTTTTCGATGAGAAAACATGTTTTGTGAATCATAACGCGTTTTATCATAATTCTAGAGTGCGCACCGATTGTCCAACCATCGCATTTTTTGGTACTTTTTAGACAATTGGTCTTGTAGAACGCAATAGATGCATAGGAAATAACTGAATATTTTTTATGTTTTTCCCACATTCATACTGAACAACCCTTGTATAAATATATAATTGTTTGGATGACCTAAGTATTGTTAAAAAATGATTAAGAAGTACCAGTTTCCCCAATATTTATGATTTTCTGAGCCGAACATTGTTCTCATTGCTCATTTTTCATGAAAATTGTTACATAGAGGTTTTTAGGCCTCTGAATACAAATCTGACGTCATTTTAAAATTTAAAGTGGTCGGTCCAATATGGCGGAAAACAATTTGAAACGTGAAAAAAATGCGATATTTGGGCGATCGGTATATTCGGGGAATATGACAGCTTTTAATTTTTTCGTACTCCGTGAAGAGAAGAACCCATTCTTGTTTAGCGCTCTCACAAATTGCTTCATTAATCTCAACTTTATATTCTGGGGAGGGAGAATGATTTTTTCTTTGGTAACCAATGGGCCGTTTACGATATTTGCTGCACCATTTGAGATATTTTCTCTTGGCGGCCATGTTACATTCTTCCAATGCTGCACCTTTGCTTGACTATCCCACAAGCAGAGAAAACATGGGTTCTTTCTGTATCCACTTTGTTCAAGTAGACAGTTAACCCTTGAATTACACCCCAAAATCTGTATATCGTCACTATTGGCCACAGGAATTCCAGGGACTGGGGTGGACACTGGTATGGGAACATCAGGTCCATGTGGAACAGGTCGCCTTGCTGATTCCAAATCAGGGTACTCAAAATTCATTTTTCTTGTAACGATTAAAACCTTTGACGTTTACAGCACGAAAATAACAATCATAATGATTCTTATTTCTCACCCTACCATCAGTACACCAAATTTTAAATTCTTTACTTTTCCAGTTTTGCGCTGACGGAGACTCCACACAAATATTTCATAACATATGGAGAGCCCACGACTTTTCTTAATCATCCAGTTTTATACCATAATATGCTTCATATGTTTTTTATAAAGTTGGTAATATTTCTTATCTGTTTTTGTTGCGTGTATTCCCCACAAATATAGCAAAATACAATTAGGGTTGTTCAAACCACGTCTTCCTGAAAAACCCATTGTTTTGTAAGAAAGATTGATTAATAAGACGAAGCTCAATCAAGATATTCTGAAAATAATGCGATATTCAATGTTAAATTGCAAAATGTTCAATTCAATGTTAAAATGTTTATATAAATATAAACATTTGCGTTAAATGCTTTGAGTATTGTAATAGCATCGTTCATTACAACGTTCGTAGCACAAATACCAGAGCCAGTTTAATGAAACTATTGACATATTAGGATTAGCATACCTGATTTACTGAAAATTCATTACAGAATCCTGGGCAAGTGAAAAAAATTATTTTTGTTGAACGGTGTAATCAATCTGTCGATATTAAATAATTTTCATTTCTTTATTATCAGAAATGCAATGAAATTAATCACTTTTCTGTTTCAACATTACAATTTTTTATGAATAAAGATTTTGTATTTTTTTTTTCATTTCTATCATAACAGACCTCTTCTTTCAAATTATTTATTTGCAGCAATTTATAAATTTCTTCATTCCGTGCATTTTTGGGTCTTCCTTTTTTTAGTTTCCCGTATACATTGGTATATACGGACATACGTATGTAGGTAAAGTTATGTAATCCTGCGGAAAATCGATTTCGAGATTTCAACGGAAATACACTTTTGGGGTCCCCTGATATCGAAAAAGTGTTGTTTTTTTTCAAAACATCCGTCCGTCCGTCAGTTGTCCGTCCGCTGTCCGTCCATCCACTGTCAGATGATAAAACAGAATTTATAATAGGGCCCACTTTTCACACAAAATTTCCTCCTCACTTGAAAATAGATGGAAAAACCATTAAAGAAACCAGACTTGCAAGATACCTGGAAATCTGGTAAGATCCAAAACTCACATTTCTGCCCATGTCCAAATTATGTGTGAAAAATTATGCAATTTGTTGTACAAACTTAGGTGCATAAGTCAACAGGTAATACAAGTAAAGAGACCAATGCTTAATAGTACATTACAAAGCGATGATGTAATGATGGGTGTTAATACACGAGTGTGATACTTCGATACGAGCGAGTACCGTAAATTTCACACGAGTGTATTAATATCCATTACATCTAGTTTCATACGGTACTTTGTCTACGACTTATGGTAACGTTTATAAGTTAAACTCATACATTGAATCGTTTCGTGGCAGTCGACTTGCAGGATTCAGTCAAGGCCACCTAGCGGACACCTCTCTACCCTATCTACCGTGGGTTTGTTTTACGAGACTGCCTGCGAGGGAGTACAAAAGTTGTGACAATAATATTCCGACTTCATCATTTTCTCATTTTCTCTTATTTCTAGAGGTGTCGACACTATCAAAAAGAACCACCATTCACTAGACATTTTAAAATAAAGAATTGGCTGTCTTTTTAAGGACAACCATAAGGCAGCAACATATAACACAAAATTACTTGCGTTCTGATCTCAACGTCAGTTAAATATTCTCTCCAATAACTACCATTGCGCTAGTCAACTAGGATCAAAGTAAAATTATGATCAAATTATGATGAAAATTTATTTTAAATAAAATTTCATGTAAAAAACTACTAGTAATAAAAGAAATTAAAACTGAGAAGCAATATATAATATTTAATGCGCTTTTAATTTACAAAATCGAACGAAACATTATAACGATTCTCAATGATTAATGAAGTGTCAATAATTGGTTTGTAAGCTTCTCTGTGATTGGACAAGAACCTAAATCATAATGAAATATGTATCGTAATGAGTATCATTATGCAACCGGTTGCAACCATCAATTGACAGAATTATACAATGGGAGTAGAAAAAATAATTTATAAATGCCCCGAATTCGGAAATTGATAAATTATCCAAATTTTGCGAGATTCATGACCGGTACTGAATGTTCTGCCTGGCACAGCAATGTCGTTGTTGTGATGATTTTTTGGGGTAATCATAAAACAGCAAATTATGCATTGCTGGTGCAACACTTTCTTTTAAACATACAAAACATGGATGCAACTATGGGCGTTAAGGTACACTCTCTCCATAGCCATCTAGACACATTTCCTGAAAATCTTGGCAATATGAGTGAGGAACAAGGCGAGCGGTTCCAACAAGAAATAAATATGATGGAAGATTGATAGCAGGGTGATAGATACATGATGGCACTTTAGTGCTGGAGCCTTCACCGTAATTGTCCTGATTGGCCTCACAAAAGGAAATCATACAAATAACGTTTTCAAACAGCTAATTGCCATTCGTTTCGGGTTGTAAATATGAATATACTATATATATATATATATATATATATATATATATATATATATATGTGTGTGTGTGTGTGTGTGTGTGTGTGTGTGTGTGTGTGTGTGTGTGTGTGTGTGTGTGTTATGTATTTCAAGTGATTGATTTTGTACAATAGGCATAACTAGTTTCGTTTATTTCAAGATTTATGTAATTTACAAATAACTTGTACTCAATAAAATAAAATAATATTTTTTCGACTCGATTTTCATTTTCTCAAAAACTTGAGCGTATCTACAAAAACCAATGTCATTTTTGGAATCTGTGCATCTGACATACCCCAAAATGACTTTAACTTGTTTGGCAAAAAAATGTTATTGTCCGGTGTTATTAACATTTATGAAAATATGTGCAAGAGGTAACATTTGATACACGTACGCATTACTGGTTACGGATTACTGATACTCCTATTACCGATTAAGAAGTAAAAAAACGCAAATGTTAATTCAGTGCTCAAGGATTCAAGAAGACAGAAGCTGGTTTTGATTTTTTTCTTAAATTTCTTCTCTTGAATATAAAACAATATGCTTATAAAAATGGCGTAGGTCACATTGTCGGTGAATTTGTGTAATTTCAAAAATTACAAAATATCAAGATTGAAAAAATAGAAGATAGAGATTTTCTCTTAATGAAAACTGTTCTAAAATATTAGATCTTTAAATAATGTACAATTTTTGAGAAAATGAGTAGTTTTCGCGACATTTTTCTGTGAAGTTTTTGGAATTTATAATGAAAATCTCAAAAAGTCTCCAAAGACTTTCTTTAAATGTTTTTCTGCCTTGAATCAAAGGATGCTTAAAAGTGGAAAACGGCTCATTTTTCGTTGAACTCTGAATTTTCGAAAATTTCAAAACTTAGAAATAATGCGCGGAAGTACGTGCTGATGTAGCACAATTAGTTTTCAGTTTTCTATTGCTTAATTTTTGTTCGGTTAACGTTTCAAATGATGTTGCGGGTGGAAATGCCCGTGAAAAATGATAGTTTTTCTGAGAAATGTCTATTTATTACAAAGAATCTCACTAAGTCCCTTTTTCAGATGTAACGTCGCCGTCACTACGTTCTTCGTCCACAAACAAAAAACATTTAGTACTGCAAAATGTAATTCTACATTTGTTTTTTTAACAAATTTGGTCTCAGTGTTCATAATGAATTTTAATTTTGCATTTATTGTGATGAAAATCCCTTTTGTTAACATCCACACTCCCATTTCTTGATGACACGAAATATAAATAATTAAATACATGTAAGACGATGCATTTGCTTCATAGTAACATGTTTTATAATCCCCAGTGTTGATTGTTTTCTGTAGCAAAACCGCACCATGATTTTATTGCGAATATGCCAAGAGTAGATTATTGGAGAACCTCAAAAAATTCACAGCTGCTCGTTTTCCCAGCTCACGGCAAAGCCAAAATACCTCCGTCGACCAACGACGACCGTGAATGACGAAGTCTCCGAAACTTTAATAATCATTTATAAGAACTAATTTCAGAAAACCGTTACAGCTGATGAACACGCCGAAATGAAAAGGAAGTGAAAAGGCTTTTATCTTCCGAAGGGTCAGGGAAGAGAGAAAAATAAGAAACGAACTAATATCAAAACGAATTCCTAAGAAAAACGTACCTTATTAAAAGTAAGAAAACGGTACCTTATAAACACGTCTTACTTCATTAAGGAGGCAGACGCGAGATGAAAGAATTCAATTTCGTGACGGGAGGTCTGCGCGAGGGGTTTAATTTGAACCCGGCGCAATCTCTGCCGGGGCGGCGGCGGCAGGATGACGGGGTGATGGGGGCGGAAGCTGTGGCGGGGGCGTGGGGCGGGGGGCGGGGCAGAAGTCAGGACAGCCGCGATTCCCAGCCGAGAACGGAGAAAATACAGTGACAATTCTGGGGCGGATAAGAAATTCAAGCTGAAGAGAGTGCAGGGATATGTACGAGTATGTAACAAACGCTCAGCAGGAAGTAGAGAGAAGTGGACGAAGAATGTTGTTTGAAGGAGAGTAGGATACGAGGAATGAAAGAAGTGAAAAAAGAGCAAGAGATATCGAGAGTAATATCCAAGAATATGCACGAGTATTCTTTGCAAATCTGTTCGTGAAATCGACGAAAGAAATGAGGAGTATAATCCGAGAGTTGAGATTCATGCAACAAAAGAGTGTTGAAAAAATTGAATGTAAATAATTTCCTGGCCCACAGAAAAAATACGAGGGAAAATGAAAAAAAAATAGGAATCCGGAATACATATTTTGTAAAGAGGAAAGCCTAAGAAAACTGCATGCAATAAAAGTAAAAGGGAAGATACTCATACTTACCAAATTGTGTACTATTACTTCGTAGGTTAGCACGTTAAATAATAACAAAAATAATATATAAGTTAATAGTATTTATCAATATACTGTTCCAAACACACTTGATATTCCAAATTTCTCGTTCCACAAGGGCCTCGGGAGAGGGGTTAGCTTACCGGCCTCTGAACCTCCTGGGCGCGTGCTCGATCCCGGCCGAGGTGCCCTTATTCTCCAAGGGCGGAAAATCCACAGTAGCCATGTCACACTTGTGGCAGATAAAAGAACCCTGGCGGTATGCCTAGCAAAATTAAATCCCTCCGACAACATCACGCCCTAACGAGATCTCACTTTCTCCCAACCAGACATTTCGGATATAGTTAACTGAGACCGACATCTGGCGGAGAAAGTGAGAGTTAAATCCCAGGCGCATTCAGGGGACCGCCCGCGGGGTGCGCCTGCACGAGAAAGGTCCTCGGACCCGCGTCGGGGGTTGGCTTCCAAAGAATCCTGGGTCGAAAAACTCGGGTTCGGAACAACTGCCAAAGGGTTAATTGGTTAGAACAGTATATTCAATAATGGGTTTACAAACTTAACAACAGCATTGTTCAATTGGTACAACCTTCCTCAACCTTCCTCAATCCATACTCGTACAAACTAGTTTGCCAAAGGTCGACGGATCACAAGGAGAAAATGCCAAGTTCACTTTCTAGATGCTGAAAACCAGAAGTCTCAAAACGAAGTACGATCACGACAATTGTCAAATGCTTAGTCCAGAGGCATCAACAAGGGACGTATTTCTCCACGGACAACGACAGACGACGACTGACAGCTGTGGCGCCTGCTCGCCTTTATATTTTTCTAGCGTACTCCAGAGGCATAATTCGATCCGACGTAATGGCGTATCGTCAACAAGGTACGTAATTCTCCACGAGCAATCCTCATACGACGACTGACATCTGTGGTCTGCTCGCCGACTCATTCCTCCAGCTCGCCGTCACGCGAGCTACCCCGCGCTGGCGCTCACCAGGTCCAGGTCGCCCCAAAAGAGCGCGCGCGGCGAATTTAAACGCTCGACACACACAGCAGTGGGCCAATGTTTCCTCACCCGTATTAACCATACTCTATTCTTTATTATCTGTTTTTGTTTCTTAATTCAATATTTTTTAATCTAATAAATAACATTTCATAATCTAACCCTGTCAATTTCACATAGCTACAGGATTCAATTATCGTTCGTCAGTTCAATTCAGTGACCGTTCGTCTTCTACAACAGTTTCCTTTAACACTACGAAGTATGGATTACCTCAATATGCAAATATATTGGTTTACACTAGTCGTTCTGAAATGTATTCGTAAAATTAAAAGCATTATGACAGAAATGCAAAATAATGACCCGAATATGTGTCTTATCATGATACACTGCATTTTTTCATAACTGTGTTTTAGTTATTCTAATAATTGTACTGATTACAAGTAAATAAAATTAGTATTTTGAATTCTTAAAATTTATTTAGTGGAAAATGTTGGTGTTTGGGTAAAAGTAAATATTTTATTACGATATTCGTGGGCTTAGTTAGTGTGATAAACGGCCATCACCTTCAAGCCATTAGTTTCTTTAAAGGTCAGATTTAATATTTTATATTTATAATTTCATCATTCAGTACTATTTACGCGAATAAAAACACACTGAATTAAAATAGAACACACAAAATTAAGTTGAATGAATTTTAATTTGGTCTCCTCTTAAAAACATCTCCTTAGCTGGAGCAAATTCAATCCCGACTGAAGGAGATTTCAAGCGAGCGGCTGCTCTAATTGGTAGTTTTTCGTGATTTCTCCTATGTCTACCAGACAAATGCCAGAGCAGAACCCTAGCAAACAGGTCACGGTCCGCGCGAGATTCTTCCTTCCTCTTCCGTGTCATATTCTCACCCCTTACACATAATTAATTACACTTACATGCACCACACTCCGCCGCGAACCCATCTGGGAACTTAGACCTTGAGGGAGACACCTGAAGGGGAAAACGTTATAAGCTGACGTGTAGGTCGGCGCGGGATCTTACCGTCAGGGATATAACGTGCACTACACTTAAGGTACTACTGACCTACGTGAACGCGCACGGGAACATTTAGTACTTACCACTTACTTCAGTCCCATGTGACGCCCTTGGACAAGGCTACGCAATGAGAGCGACCACGCGGACTGACGGAGGCGAGGAGGGCGGGCTTAAGCCAGCGCGCATTCAAATACTGCCAGCAGCCTGGCGCGCCGCTGTGAGGATCGGTGGCTGCAGAGCTGAGCGTCCGGCGAATCCGAGCTGAAAGACGCCGCGCGGGCATCTCCCCGGAATATTGCCGAGGGAGAAGAAAGGAAGAAGCGATGAGCCCCCTCCAAATAAACATAACGTATGAGCATCATTGGTGGGATGTAGACCATCCCTCTCGAAATGAGGATGATGTACCCCGAAGGGGACTGCACCTCTTCAAGTTTCTACGAAATATTTAAGTGCAAATGGAAAGTTTCAGTGTCTTCAAGAGTAAATTCAATATTAGTTTCTTGGAACAACAAAATAATTTCAGTGTATTTGTGTGGTCATGTGTATGGGGCGGATTTTGATGACCTAAAACATTGCAAAAAATGATCAATAAAATACTTTTAAAATGTTTTGAAAATGCTCTAAAAACAAAGGAAAATTACGCAAGAAAATTATCAAAACCACTTCAGATGGACAACTCAAGCTGATGGATATATTACTGATGTATTCGAGGCTCTTCCTTGTGTTCAAGTGAAATCAGCTTGCAAACGTTTGGTTTGGACTATTCTCTAAAGAAAAACCTCTGCCTTTATTTATCTCAAAATTGGCCGAACAGACAATGAGGCCGATAGGGGTCACAGGAACCGTAAATTAGCAATAGAAAAGTAAATAATCAAGCAGTGCATCTGAATAACGAAATTTTGTAATATTTAATATTCTGGTTCAAATTATTAATCTGCGTCACTAAAAATAACGATTTCCAGTCACATACTTGTCAATTACAGTGGAAAATAGATGAAATAGTTAATAATAGTAGACTACTTGTATGTACACAACGGAAACAGGTGTTATGATCGTGTCAACCTTTTCAGGAAAAATATGAATGATAACGCGGTATAAAAATTTTATTGTCAAAATTTTGGTCCACAAACGGTCTCTCATAACAACTTCGAACCCAAGAAATTCTTCCAACCTATTATATTAGAAACACCATTCAGTTCGAAGTCGTGCGAGATCTTGCTCGCAGGTTGGCTCCACTGCTTCCGAGAGCCCTAAGCCTGTTTACAGTGCGTGAAAGAAACCCGAGGGCCGCTCCCTTCCCGCTCCCCGTCCCATCCCTCGCCGTTTGCCCGGCCGCCCGCCCACTCGCCGCCACTGACCGCCCTCCGCGCCGGCTCCCGACCCCTAATACGCATCTCAGGCTTACTCAAACTTATATAACCGTTCGCGGCAACGGATGGACCACATCCATAATTCAGCGGCCGGGCAGAGCGGCGGAGGGCGTTTGCCCTTATGAAAAGTGTAATACTTGCGCCGCACAGGCACAGCGTGGGAGAGCGCAGCAACACTTCGGTGCTGCGCCTTTCTCGGCGGAACTTCGCTCGGGCGACGTCTGAAAACTTGGAGGAATTGTGCGGTGTTGGAGGAATTCACTAGCCTCTCTTGTAAATAACATGCCCGTAGGCATTTACGGTTTCAGCTAAGAATAATGGTCTGCCTTTTAATTGTAATCCTGATGAATGTAGTGTGGTTGATTTACTAAAGAATCGATTTTAAATATCTTTGTTATAGCATAACATCAATTAAATTAATAGTTTCTACGTTTTCATTTTTGTACATGTTCACGTACGAGTATATGCGTGAATTATTTATACCGTATTTTACCAAATTGTAGCCTCTTGACTATTGAAATATTTTCTTTCTAGATCACCTACATTTGGAAGATCAATCACTAAATAAAATTCAGGAGGAAAATTTATAATTTAATGGGTTTTATTTAAACTCAGACTTTCCTATATTATTCTCATGTTACTCCCACAAGCACAAAATATGACATCGACGCCGTTCCTTGCGCAACTTTGCCCCTAAAATATTTGAAGATCTGTAGGAATGTTGTGTGATGCTGGAAGAAAAGTAAAATCAATCACGTTTGTTATAAATAATTTTAATTTAATTTATTTTAAGCTTATTTTATCACCAACAATGGTTAAAACAGTATGTGACGTAAGGAGTGCAAGTACCATCTGCACGCGTTTTCTTGAGCTCCAGAACCACTATCCCACTCTTCTACTATTGTAAAAGCTAAAATACCGTTCCAATTAAAGCTCTGCAAGACGTGCCATTCGCTCGCTCGTATTCGCTCGAGCATTTCAGTCTCGAGTACGATGCACTCGAGCGCTCACTCACTGCGCTCACTCGCCGTGGACTTGCTCACGGGCCCACGGCGGCGGCGGTCTCGGCCTACGCAAGGCGTTGATAGAGGAGGGTCCAGGAGCACAGTGTGATCGGTCGCGTTTGCAGAGTGCCATGGCTTTATAAGCAAATTAGGAAGATTATGAAAGCTTACATTCGCCTTGAGATGGCACCCTAACACAGAAGCAGAAATCTAAAAGAAGCAGAAGAAATCTAAAAAGAGTAAGGATAAGAAGAAGAGGCTTCACACATTGTTTGTGAAATCCCAAAGACTTTCTTCAGATTTGGAAACTTTATATGTAAACGAACATCTTTTTCCGTGGGAAAAAACGAAACACATTTTCAAATTCTGCAAATTCCTGTTATGGATGACATATTTTTGTTTCGAAAATATTGGAAAACGAGTAACGGTGAAAAGTAAAGTGGAATTTGAAAAAAAGGATAGTAATAGAATTATTATTTTCCTCCGTAAATTAAACTTAATACTATTTGCAATCTGTAACGGAATCGTAGGGTTCGCACTGCAATTAACTTGCACGAATTTGTTGAAGAATATTGTTGTATTTGCAAGATGCATGTGCATTTGCATTTGCAGGTTTCAATCTAACACAACGAAGTTAGCAATTAATTTAATGTTGCCACAAACTATGCACATAAACTCAACAGAAATTACGCAGCAAACAAAGGAAAATTTATTGGGGCGGCGTTCTTGCCACACGCTGTCCACATTTGAAGTAGAGCCGGCCCCGCAGGTAGACGGCTGATAACCGGACTCCTATCACGGTGTGGCAAGCAGTGTGCCCGCCAGTGGCTGTTTATGTTGATAGCTATTGTGGCTGTAGCCTGAGGGATGCGCCCACGGTGCCCATGTCTCCGGCAGAAGGGCCGTGTTCCGATTCCGTCTCTTTCGTACCCGACCCGATCGGGCGCTGGTAGCAACACGAACTGTAGCGTCGGTAGCGGCAGGTGTCTGACGTCGCGAGAAGGGGCGCTCCGCTGCCGGGCTCGGGATTTTACCTCCCGCCGCCCGGTGAGGGTAAGGGGAGTGGGTGCGCCCCTCCACTAGCGGAGCATAACCCCAAGATCTCTTCTGATTGGGGGCATACCATAAATATATTATTTTAATTTAATTTAGAAACATTTCTAACAGTGGCATCAGAAAGATATTTTTCTTTTTCTTTTGAGTAGCAGCAAGTCATTATAGTATTTTATCCGAAATGATAAAATAAAAACTTGTGGTACTACAGAATGGCACAGACTTTCCCGTATTCGTTTTCTATTTCCTTGGGTCTCGACTAGCTATTCATACTTGCCACCTGCCATCTATCGCCAACCACACTACATTTTGTTGACATTTTCTTAATTTTTCGCTTTCCTAATGGTAGAATGAAATATTAATTTTATAATATTGAGGAACACTAAAACCTCGTCCTGAATGGCAATTTTCTTTTAAAAATTTGGAGCCGTTTTTAAGAAAATAGCGTTTAAGCACTATTAAAAACCGGAAATTTGAAGTTCTTTTTCACAGAAAATTAATGAGTTTAAATTAATGACAAAAATTTAATTTGAAGTCATTTGAAGCACTTTAAGTTACAAATACAACAGTGTTTACAAACAACTGGAAATGTGCGTATTAAAAAGAGAGATCTTTCGAAAAAAATTACATTTGTGTAAATTTTGGAAAAAAAAAACATAAAATACTCCAAAATGAACTTTACGTCATATTAAAGAGTGTAATTAGCACTATCCGTTCGAAAAGTTTGAACAAAAAATTTGGAGCCATTGTTGAGAAAATGACGTTTGAGCGTTTGAGCCAGAAATTTTTGAGCTAGTTTTCACAGAAAACGGTTGAGTTCTCGAGAAACTTTACTTGGCATTATTTAACCGCTTTCCTTACTAGCATTTTCTGAAAATTCTTGTCAAATTTATTCTATTTTTTATTATCTCATTCTTATCACGTCATTGAAGTTATCTTTCCTATTAAATATCGTGAACATTTTTGAACAACCTTTGAAGATCTTTCAATTTGCATATTCATATATTATTTTTCACGAGTTATCTCGGGCATGATGTGAATAACATTTACGTAACTATTTGGAGCAATGGACTGTATATAACAAAATCCAAAGAGATACAATTTAAGATTATGTATTGTGCCTTGTTCGTACATCGAAGACAATAGACAATTTGAATCAAAAAACTATTAAAAATATCTTAAATGTTTCTGTGTGGTAAACTCTAAAGCACGGAGTCACACAAAGAGGAACATTACAATCAGGGCAGTAGCACCTACTTTTTCTTCGTATTTGCTTGCTCTGTGCTTCCTTCACACGGCAGCACATTACACACTGTCTTGTAGGATTTGTCTTTTTTTCTGTAGGTGGAATAAGTTCTGGAAAACAACGATCTGTCAGTATAAGTGAAGTAGGTGTCTTCCCAGGTCTTATTTATTTAGGAGAAATTACGTTGGGTTTCTAGTTCTTTATTAGCATTTCCACAAGCTCCATCCTGAAAAGAAAGGGAATAGTTTTGCTTTTTATTTTGGAAAAGTACGTGCGCATTCCAGAAAGCGAGCTCAAGAAGATGAAAGAATACGTTTTTGTATGGTCAGAACACAAACAAAAACGTTCGCACGAGATATCTCGGGATAATATTTTATGACACTATAAGCCTAACCCGAGTTTACTCGGGATAAACAGGGAAGCGGGTAAAGCACATATACTCATAAATATAATGTGAACAAATCGTCACTAATCTTACCGACTAATATTACCAACGTGCGAGACAAGTAAAAAATACATTTTTTTCTAAATTTTTCAAAAAAAAATAATAGAGCAATATGGCGTTTATGTCAACTCAAGGAGTACATTAAGCACTATCGTTATGAAAAGTTTAAAGAAAAAATTTGGAGCCGTTTTTGAGAAATTTTTGAAAATGTCTGGGGGACTTCATTTAAAGTACCCCCACATTTTGAAGAAAGTTTTTCAATCAAAGCTTCGACTAGAGCCTTCAATTTGGAAAAAAAATCGTACGAGTGGTTTAGGCGCTAGTGGTTTAGGTAGTTTTAGGCGTTGTCAGGGCACGGTAATGATTTTTTCTGCCGAAAATGCACCGTTTTTTCGCGCAGCATTACATAACTTTCCCTGTACTACGTATATTATTCCGTATATACGTACGTATACGGGAAAGTAAAAAAATCAGAAATAGTATATTCTTCCTATTTAAATGTTTTAAGCACTGTGTTATTATTTTTATTTGAAGCGTGATATTTCCATGCATAACAAAAACTGTCTCCTTTTCCATGCTCACATCTTATTTTAACTCATACAGTCATCGTCATTATATACAGCCATCGCTCATTGTGGCTCATCGCTCATTGTGGCTCACATCATACACATCGCCTCATTGTGGCTCATTACCCGTCGCTTTCCTAAGCAAGACTAGTTCGAGTCGTCCACCTCGCACCGAGCATCGGATGCTCGGCTTTCAGTCGAGCGAATTTCGCTCGGTGGGTCGCAGCTGAGCAAAACCCAATCCTACTGACTTGACACCTAGCGCATTTTCTGCGAACTCGATGCCGCGTTGCTCCAGCAAAACCTTCTCGTGCATGACTCTAGTTCTGATGATGAATTATGAATAAAGGTGTCGACAAGTCTTGTCGTTAACATTTGAAAACTTGGCATAGAATCAGAGTTATAGAAAACTAATTTACCTCTGCAAACAAATTGCGGTAACGATAAAATAGTATTGCTGGCAAAATAATCTCCCAGCCCTACTCGCCCTGCCACTAACAAGAAAGAGAGTTCGAAGAAGGTGCACGTAATGAAGTAAGATTTACAATTCTTGAACCAAAATAAGGGACAAATCTCAACATTTTCTCAATGGATCAATGAAATCCAGACAAAAAATCTTTTCGAGATGGGGTTTATTGACGACGAAGTTGAAATACAATACATCTTCCAGGTACATTTAGTATTTAAACTTGTAGCATAGAATATATACCATACGTATACCATAAAACCAATGCATTTGTATCATTTAAATAATATAATTTTCGATTTGGATTCAGCATCTAATAGTACAGACACAATTACACAGCAGAATATATTCTACTTGGCATTTGAACTGGGGAAGCAATTTTAAAAGAGGAGCGTTAATGCGTTCAAGCAGAAACAAACATGTCCATCGGAAAAAATCGAGTTTGCAATGCAGTAATACAAATGGCTGTCAGCAGCATCTTCTGTCCTGGTGTGGGGCAAAAGTAAATACATCCCTAATAATTATAGTAGTAATCATACGAAGCTCAGGAAAAATCCAATATAGCGTTGTTGCAAGCAATAAAGAACATGTCCGTATAACCAATAAGATGTAAAAACTTACGATTGCTCATGCCACGTGGTTCATTCCGTCTGTGGAATCTTTACAACAGCATCCTATTTTATTTATTAGAATATTGGGATCTCAAAGACACAAAAACCTTGAGTAGTATGGGCAAGAACGTACAGAATGTCAGAAATGTGAAACGAATCATTGTTAAGAAATAAATGAAAGAAAAGAAGATTCATCAGTCAAAGTTAACCCATAGCAATATTTTACATTTGATGAAGTTCCTGATTTGATCCTTTGGAATCGTGTTTTTTCCTTAACAAATACGGTACAATTTAGCGTTCAGCATTTGTCACTTGAAGGGGTATATCATTGGCAAAGAGATCTAATGTAGCAGCTCTATTGACTAAACTTTTAGGAGATAAATGGAGTGTCTTCTTTAGATACTCCTGTCCGTAACGGTATTCCTTTGTTCATGATGGACCAATAGCTGAAAATCAAACTGTAATGGATAGAGAACGAAAGACAATTGTGATTGTTCAGAAGATTATCATGGTTGGTACATATAGATTTTAATTTATTTTTAGTTCTTTGCAATATCTTAAAGAGACAAAAAATTGATACATTAGCTATAAAAATTGTTGCAGTAGTTGTAGTAGTGTTATAATAGTTGTTTGTCAGTTTGGGAAAATAAAATATTTGCACACACACTGCAGTAAAATAATTTATCCCAATCAAATGTGATGACAATATTAGTCCTCTTTTATTCAAAAGCAAACATGTCCGCAGGTGCTTCGGACAAAAGCAAACAGTGAAATCTCCACAACAAATTTTCCAAGCAAGTTTTCTACATATCCAACTTTTAAACTGAAACATCGTCATAATTATAAATAACGGATTTGATAGCAGTATTGTGACAGTACATCCTAGGAATGAAATTGGTTTCCGTTACGAATACGAGTATCCGCAACGTTATTTATTTATACCAGGTGGTCAAGCCACGCCCGTACGGGAATTCGCGGGTTATGTCATCTCCGACGGTACCATTGGGAATCATATCATCCTTTCTAATTCTTACCTTTCTCCCCCCGTTCACTCTCTCTCGCTCTCTCTCTCTCGCTCTCTGTCTCGCTCTCTCTCTCTCGCTCTCTCTCTCGCTCTCTCTCTCGCTCGCTCTCTCGCTCTCTCTCTCGCTCTCGCTCTCGCTCGCTCTCGCTCTCTCTCGCTCGCTCTCGCTCGCTCTCGCTCTCTCTCGCTCTCTCTCGCTCTCTCTCGCTCTCTCTCTCTCGCTCTCTCTCTCTCGCTCTCTCTCTCGCTCTCTCTCTCGCTCTCTCTCTCGCTCTCTCTCTCGCTCTCTCTCTCGCTCTCTCTCTCGCTCTCTCTCTCGCTCTCTCTCTCGCTCTCTCTCTCGCTCTCTCTCTCGCTCTCTCTCTCGCTCTCTCTCTCGCTCTCTCTCTCGCTCTCTCTCTCGCTCTCTCTCTCGCTCTCTCTCTCGCTCTCTCTCTCGCTCTCTCTCTCGCTCTCTCTCTCGCTCTCTCTCTCGCTCTCTCTCTCGCTCTCTCTCTCGCTCTCTCTCTCGCTCTCTCTCTCGCTCTCTCTCGCTCTCTCTCGCTCTCTCTCGCTCTCTCTCTCTCGCTCTCTCTCTCGCTCTCTCTCTCTCGCTCTCTCTCGCTCTCTGTCTCGCTCTCTCTCTCGCTCTCTGTCTCGCTCTCTCTCGCTCTCGCTCTGTCTCTCGCTCTCTCTCGTTCGCTCTCTCTCTCGCTCTCTCTCGCTGACTCTCTCGCTGTCTCTCTCGCTGTCTCTCGCTCTCTCTTCCGTTGCTTACACTGCCCTAATACCTTGGGAGAACCTGTGAGCTGTTACATGCACAAAGAAAATGCAAACAAATAACGAACACATACACTGACAAATTAAACAAATTGTGTTACAAGAAAAAAGATACATTGAACATGAGAAACAAATGCAAGCAAAAACTCAAAGGTAAAATCTTATCATGTCCCCTCCCCAGTCTTTTCCTTGTAATTTAGTTATAAACACTATCACAAAAAACTCGAAATTAACTCTTGTCAGGTCCTCAAATCTCTTACAATTTACTATTAATACCTTTTACTTCATCTCTCTCTCTCATTCCATACCGTGGCTGAAACTAGTGTGTTGCTTTGCAAAGCCCTTGGTTTTTATTTTCCCCACACACTAATACTTCCCGATTTCACTTATCTGCTTTCCGCCAGTAGTCCTCTCCATTCGCTGCCTCCCTTGCTGTCCATGTCTCGGCACGTCGTCGGTCAGGAGAAAACGCGTGTACTATCCTCCGCTTCCTCAGTTCCACGCTGTCAGTATGTCACTATAGCGACCATTCGGTCACATCTAGTACCTTCACAGGTATATACTATTACTACAGAGCTATTTGTCTCTCTCTCTCCCACTCACACCTCTGCTCCGACCCCCTCTCCTCCCAAGTACCCCACCCCTCGCTCGCGCCCGGGGCTCGGTCGCAGGAGCTGCCTTGGAGCCAACCCGGCCGTTGTGCGAATTACAGTGTGTTTTGACTTCCTTTCCCGCAGTGCGTATACTCCAGTATACCACAGTATTGACATTATTGTAACTATAAGTATAAGCGTACAGAATATTAAGTTGTTTGAAAAGGCGATAAGTTTTTCTCTGTTTCTAAAAAATCTGATTTAATGGACATATTATTTGCATGAACGCTCCTCAAATGTTAAATATCATTTGTCACATCAACTAAAAGATGAAACTACATGTATTTTATGGGTTTTCTTGTAATAAACTGTTTATACTGATTCCTGAAAACACAATTCTTACATGTTACGAATTCTGAATGCGTAAATATGTGGTGCACGCAATCTGTTCAGCATTATTGTGAAACCTGCAACGGTATCTATTATTCTCTATTCTGGAAGAAAAGGATCCCTGGTTATGCACGGTTGCATGAAAATATACTGCTGGTGGGAACGGGGCTACTAGCAGATTTATGATCAACGGAAAAATACAGTGAGAATATAGTGAACTAACAATATAATCACTTAAAAAACAAGAAATATAATTTCAGAATGCAGCACTAATAAAAAAGAAATACACATATACACATCCACAAAAATAAAATGTTATGAACACTTTGTAATTTAATGTCCTGAACTTTCCACAGGATATAAGTTCGTTACTAAATGACAGATTGTGACACTACAATATTATACTTGTGTGCAAATAAAACAAAAACTTTGAATTTACTATATTGTCGTCAAACAAAAATCCCTTTCTACACTATTTACCTGGTTACCGCGCAGTGCACTGTTACAAAATCCGAAAATAGGAGAGAGAAAAAAACAATACAATTTCTTTTTCACCTTATCCCTTTCTATACTGATTTTATTAATGAAAGGTAAAGAACTAGAACTATTAAAGAAAGGTAAAAAAAAGAGATATCTTAAAGCTTCTGAAGTCTCGCCTGACTGGAATGAGGGTTTAATATCCCTTATACTCTGTCTCCTTATACTCTGAGAGAAAGGTATTTTATGAGGCCAGAAAAATAGTTAAGGAAAAGGGTCTAGCTGCAGTATGGATGCGGAGAGGAATCACTTTTGTTAAACAATTACCTGACTCTGTTCCTATCAGAATTACTTCTTGTACTGATTTACAGAAATTGTCTCAATTGTGACTGCATTGTCCTTGTTCTACCGTCCCCAACAAACGAACTAATTATGTTACCAGTACTGCTGCATCTGAGTTTTCTATTGCTCATCTTAATGTCCGATCGTTAACGGCACATTTATCTGATCTGCGTAACTGCATGTACTTATATGACTTTGATGTGTTCACTATGTCTGAAACCTGGTTAAGCGAGAATATTCCTGACTCTAATATTCAGATAAATGGATATAATCTTATTCGTTGTGATCGTCCTCTAAGTAGAGGAGGTGGTGTATGTATCTACCTCAAATCTCAACTGAATTATTCAGTGCTAGATTTAGCTTCTAGCTCCTCAGATTCAAGCGCCCATATTGAGGCTGTTGGCATATTGATAGATGGTCTGAGATGCTCGTGCGACAACTTGCCTTTAGCAATTGTCACTGCCTATAGGCCGCCTGGCTACATGCCTTCAGTCTTTTTTTCAACGTTAGAGTCTATAATATCCAATATTGTGATAATGACATCTTCCATAGTTTGCTTAGGCGATTTTAATGTTGATATAGGTATCACATCGACGCAATTATCTTCTGCTAATGGTCTTGTTGCTGATTTTCAAAAATTCTTTAATTTTTCACAAATTATATCAGAACCCACTCGTGTGACTGCTACGTCATCGTCTATTATTGACTTGTTATTTGTATCTGATTCCCTGGAAGTGACTGATGTTGATGTATCGGACTCAGTGGGCATTAGTGACCATCAACTAATTTCCTGTAAAATTAAATGTCCTCCTAAGCAAAAGTTGCGGCACACTGTAATGTTCAGAGATCTACGATCTATACCGATTGATCATTTTAATGATGTGGCTACCAATGTTAGCTGGGATGATATTTTTGACGGTCAATCTATAGATGAGAAGGTATCTATCCTAGCTTCTCTTATTGTACAGCTTATTGATATTTTTGCCCCTGTTAAAACTGTTTCTTTTAGACGTTCTATGGCGCCGTGGGTAACAAAAAATGTTCGATGTATGATACGCAAACGCAATCTGATGAAAAAGAAGATGAAAAAATCTCACTCATCTTGTGAAAGAGAATATTATAAGGCTAAGTATCAAATGCTTCGACATGAAACATTGCGTTTATTACGTTCTGAAGAGAAAGCATACTTTGACTCATTATCATCCTTGAAATCGGATATTCTATGGAAGAAACTTAAGCTAGCTAACGTTCATCGATGTGACAATTTGGTTCCTGCAACTCCTTTGCTTTCGGATCCTGATTCCATAAATAACCACTTTGTTGATTCCATCCCTGATCCTCGTTGTTCAACTCACGTCTTATCTTCTCCAAGCGACCACGTTGTGAATTCACTTCCCTCTTTCACATTCAAGCCAATCTCTGAAGAAGATCTATTTAATGTTGTACGCTCACTTAAACTGACAAGTGCTGCTTCGGATGGCATTTCTGGAAACATGGTTTTACTGTGCCTGCCAT
This sequence comes from Acheta domesticus, assembly GCA_031308135.1. Lineage (NCBI taxonomy): Eukaryota > Metazoa > Arthropoda > Insecta > Orthoptera > Gryllidae > Acheta > Acheta domesticus. The sequence continues at coordinate 56,590,071 of JAHLJT010004567.1, forward strand.
TTTGCTTCGTTCATCTTACCCATATAGTCAACTATTCATTAGAAAAGTCTGAGTTTCCGTCTGCGTGGAAACACGGTCTCGTGATTCCAATACCTAAAGTTAATAACCCATCTAGTTACTCTGATTTTCAGCCAATAACATTAGTTCCTTTTCTGTCAAAGATTCTTGAGAAGTGTGTTGAGATACAAATTCAGAGATTTCTGAAAACACATTCTCTTTTACCTCACAATCAGTCTGGATTCAGACGCGGTTACAGCACTACATCCTCACTAACTCTACTGCCTGATATATGCTTGACAGCGTTCGATCGAGATTTGGTATCTGTTGTTTGTCTATTGGACTTCTCCAGGGCATTTGATACGTTAAGTCATGACCGTCTATTATCTAAACTGCGCTTCCTTAATTTCTCAGAATCTGCAATTGAATGGTTCAGTTCTTACCTATCAGCTCGCTCTCAGTCAACGGTCGTACGCACCCTGGATGCTACAAAAACGTCATCTCTACGCTTCTTATTTCGAGGGGTACCTCAAGGCTCCATTCTAGGTCCCCTTCTGTTTAACATCTATGTTGCAGATTTAATGCATCTATCCTTCAACTCCGTGATTCAGATGTATGCAGACGATACTCAATTAATTTATTCCTTTCACCCATCTAATCTTTCATTGGCTGTTGATTGCTTAAATGTGGATCTTGGTAATATTCATAAATGGTCTATGGAGAATGGATTAATTTTAAATCCTAATAAATCTGTGTATCTCTTTTTAGACCCTACAAATCGCCTAAGAAATGCAAATACGGATAATTTTCAGCTGTTAATTGATGGTCATTCAATTGGTCATGTTGATCTTGCTAAAAATCTTGGTTTATGGATGGACAGTGGATGGAATTTTGATCATCATGTGTTAATCAAATGTAGAGCAGCATATTTGAGATTAAGATCACTATATCAATATCGCAACCAATTAACACAGTCAACCAAGCTAATGTTGTGCAATACTCTCATACTGTCGTTATTTAATTACAGTGATATTGTTTATAGCCCTGCACTATCTCAAAGAAATTTTGCTAGAGTTCAATCTATTCAGAATGCGTGTTTGAGGTTCTGTTTCAATGTTCGGAAATACGAGCATATATCACCATTCATAGATAAATCAGACTGGTTGACCATGAGACAGAGATGGATATTTCACCTATGTTTACTGGTACACTCTGTGCTCTCCTCTAATTCTCCCAGTTATCTTCGGGATCGGCTTAAACTTTTTTCACAATCAAATGAGTCTGCTTCACGTACTACCCGATTTGCCAATTTCCTACTTGTTATTCCCGTTCATCGTACTACCAAATTCGAGGCATCCTTTAGCTATCTAGGTCTTCTACAATTTAATCCCTCATGAGCTTAAAACCCTTCCCTACAAATCATTCTGTGAAAAACTTAGTAAATTTATTAAACTTAATTTTTAGTCTTTCTTCAGTGTTTCTTGATGTATTATGTTAAATTTTCTGTAACCTTCTTGATGTATATGTTTAGCATTACTTCAGTGTTTCCTGTTATGTTATATTGCCTCATATTATCTGCAATACACTTACAATTATATTTTACTTATGTAACTTTTTCAATTTCTAATCCTCATGTACTTACATTTATGCTTTTTTTTCAACTTATTCTTATTCTCTTTTGATTTTATGTTTATGATCTGTATTTTTCTTGTGGTTAGTCTGAAACGCAGTAATTTAATTACTGAGACTCGCCGTTGTACTTTTTTGTGCAATAAAGTATTATTATTATTGTTATTATTATTATTATAACTTAAGATTCTTGTCTTTTCTGATTTGAAGCTTATAATCATATTAAACAAATTCCAGTGTCTGCCTACAATAAGAAATACCTATATAAATAATATATATGACCTAGCTCGTCGCGGATTTTACTGAGAGCTGGCAACACGTATTTTATACAAAAATTACAGACAATATTCCGGCGACTCTCCTGGGTTTCCTGGCGGCGCACGGTGGGCTAGAATCGTAAAAACCTGGCCAGAAAGGGGGAAAAAAAGTTTCTAGATGGGAATTTTGGACTATCAGGTTGGCTACAGTAATGTTGGCACTACTGAATGCCGGTTGTGTGGACGTTCAGCAGTTCAATTTGTCCGCTGTATTCCAGGTCAAACGCGGCAATTCTTTGTTAGCAGTGCGCGCAGCCGGCGAGGCTACAACATAGTACTCTCGTTGAATAAAAAATGTGTGTTCTCTGTAAGTGAAGGGAATATTTTCAATATGGAAGGTGTTCCAGGAGGTATGTAGTAATGAAAAACATTTACATAATTATTCTTTCATTAATTTGCATGTTTTTTGTTTAATTAACTAAATACCGGAAATTTCACAAGAAAATTGTAAAATGTGTTTAAAAAATAGAGATAAGTTACGAATTCCACAACATTCCGCTTGTGTGCGCACCGCGCGTTCCGTGCCCTGTGAGCGCGTGCCAATGCGGTACTCACCTGGTACCCACCTCTCACACGGCGCCACGCACGAAGATGAGCCAACAGCAGGACTAGACTGCTGGCTATGTTGACAGCACACACACATATCGGTCTCCGGTAGCTCAGGTGAGGTAGCCAGAGGGCTACTAAAAAGGGGGGACGGAGGACCACCTCGAAAGAGGAAATGATGGGTCGACCGAAAGATATAAAAACGCAAACTGAAGGTAATTATTAATTTAATTAACTGAATTGAGATTACAGTGTTGATGCCTCTTGGAATGTATAAGACTTATAATCTAAGAAAAAACAATTTTAAACTATTCTACTATGTACAAATTGCATGCCGGGTCCGAGCAGTAAATTATTAATAATTAACTAAACCTTAAAATTAATGAAATGACAAATGGCAATCAAAACAAGTGAATAAACCATTATAATCACTGGATTGTGATATATGAGCTGATAGTCTTTTGAATGGCTCGGCACCCTGGAGACAAGAATAGGTACCTGCGTTGCGGAGGCGCCACATTCGACCCGTTCGCTGCCGGGGATGGAGTCTAGCCGTGCCGTGATGTGGTGATGATGTGCTCTGCACCAGCCGAGCGAATTTTACGTTCCGGCCACGATGACCAGGCATGTATACCGCCGTGGTCTGGTTTCCAATGTCGCCCCGCACACGTGCGAATGAAAACTTTAAAGACGGGCAGCCTGTAGCCCTTGATGAAATGATGCCGTTAGAGGCTTTGCGTCATGCTGATGACTGGCAGGGCACAAGTGCCGACGTCTTGTGAACTCCGTAGCGTAGCGATAGTAGCGACCACCGCGTGGCGTGGCGGAAGGTCTCTGTTTCTGCCTGTCTGTCTCTGGTGTCTCTGTTTCTGCCGCTCTGTGTCCCTCTCATTCACATTTACTTGCATATTCTGCACGTCTCTGAGCAGGTGAGGTAATATCGGGAAACGTCAGACCAGCAAAAATGTAATAGAATGTTCGAGAACAGCTCATTCTGTAGATTACGGTGTGAGAAACGTTTCTTTGAGGAAATTTTAGTTTCAAAGGCGCTAGAACGCCTCGTTTCAGAGTTATTTAACGATATGGATTCAAATTGCTGCCGACTGTGTTGCGGGTTGCATTCGACGTGAATATTTAGTTTTATTCTACAGTGCCTCCAATTCTGTTTGTCACCGTCCCTTCCTTCGTCCCCTTCGAAGTAGAACGAATGACTTCGAGTGACCTGCCTAATGACACTCGATATGTGATTACATCTCACCTAATCACACTACTCTCTATGCGAGCTATTAATAACTCCACACACATTAGGGTCTGGGTTCGGCAAAGACCTACTCTAGTTATAATAAACTGAATATTCTTTTAAAGAGATAGAAGTTTCTATTTCACATCCTTCAATTACAAAAAATACACTTAATATAAAACAATATAATCTTGAAAAAAACAGTGTATGCAAAAGAAATACACTTATACACACAAAAATTACCCTGCAATAATACTGATAACTACAGTATTCAAAATTATAAGACTATGTGATTATATACGAAATAATTTATAAATTCTGGAATCTAATTATTCCTTTTAGAAACCTTCGTTATACCACAAATAGCTATTACTAATTACTTCAAGTAATTATTGTAATGTCTCTTCACAAAAATATCAATCCAATCTTTTACTTGCTTTTAGCATTCACCTGCCTTGATATTAATAGACTATGAATTCATGTCTTTACATGAAAGTTCACTAAAATATTCTAATTTTCAATTTACGACAGTCTGTTTTAAACAATAGAATGAATTGTGCAAAGCACCATGCATTTGAGTTGCATGTAACTTCCTATTATCAGATAGAAATTACTCTCATTTACTTCAAAGCTATAACTTTTGCAAATTGGTTCTTCCTCAATATATCGGAACAGTTTGAAAGCGCCCGCAAACGCACGAATTCCTTCAAGGTCTTTTCTCTTGAAGTTCACCAGCTCGCCACAGCGGTGTCTGCAATATGCTGCGCCCTCAGGGTGGCTCGCCACAAGGTCAGCTCTCTTCCGGCCGGTGTCCGCTGCATTGAAGTTACTTTATCCAAGTATAAAATAAAAGCTGTTGGATCGAATTTGCCCCATTAGAAATCCCATAATATTCACATACGGTTCCTTCCGATTATACGTTAGCGTATTAATTAGCATTTCACAATCAATCATTTCACTAGATGCTGGTATGATCAATATAATATTAATACATATTAGCATTTGTTCTAGACTATTTCCAATAGTAATAACTTCATGATAAAGAATTTGTTACCTTTATTAAGCTTTTAGAATACTGATATACGCAAAATCCACGCAGCTCAGGACTTCGCTTTCAAGTTTCCACGTCGGCGCCTTGATCTAAAATGTCGGGTTTCTTCCAGTTCTAGGCGAAAAGCCGCAATATTTGAAGAAATTTCCTGATTGGCTGTGCTCATTCACTGTGGAAATGCGATACTCGTTCTAACATGCTGTGGCGTCATCTCTGTGGGTTCGTCGTAACTTCGTCAATTTCTTATTTAGACACATCGCGTAAGTCTGTTGGTCGCAGTTTCAGATGTGACCGCTAGGTGGCGGTTACATTTTGGAGTTACAACAGAATTAATAGCACATAAACCTTCCCGGTGAAATACACGTAGAAGTACAAAAGCATTGAATTCGTTCTGTTCCACGCGTACGTGGAACTGATAGCTAGCGGACCTCCTGGAAACTGACTACTGACAGACATAATGTACAAAGTAATAACCGAGGAATGAAAACACGCGTTTAACGGAGGATTACTCCAGAAAGCGTCCTATACCAAACGATGGCTTGTTGAGGAACATTTTCACAGTAAAGTTACATAATATGTACGATGCTTAAGAGAATGCTGGTCTCATATCCGTTGAAATTCTATATTTTTCGAAAATATTGGTTTTGTGGTGAAATGTCGTTGGCAAAATGGCGTAAAATTAAATGATCACAGGTGTTGTCATTGCCAACAATGTTATTTATTTCAACAAGAGCAGCTTACGATGGCTTAGCCATCATCAGCAGTTTCTTTTTCTTTTTTTTCTTCTTCTTTTTTTTTTTTTTTTTTTTTTTTTTTTTTTTTTTTTTTTTTAATTCATTTCTACCTGTTCGACATATTTGTCTTTCAGGGGTTTGGACATTACAAACAAATAACTGGCGATTTGATACTCACTGGAACCTGTAGTAGGAATTATTAACAATTAAATTTTTGAAAAAGGTTATGCTATGAAAAAAAAGAAGTTTGTAAAAAGAGATTTTTAATAGAAGGATAATATGTTGTAAATGTAGTAATTATGGTGGCTGAAATATATCTTTAGGGAATTTTGATAGTATACGTCGAGGGAAATGATATGTTTGACCTAAATTGAAAGTGCGGGTCTGTTGTAAGTCATCTAAGGAGTTGAAAAATTTAGGGCTTTGTGAACGAATTAGGGAGTAGATAGTGTCAATTTTCAGTTCATTATGGAGTTGAGAATTGGGAATATACCATGGTGCGTGAAATATTTTCCTGATGAATTTATTTTGGAGAATTTATTATTTATTAATATGGGTTTTGGCTGCATTGGACCAGATGGGGCAAGCATAAGTAAGGTTAGGACGAATAATTGTGATATATATTAATTTTGCTGAGTGAATGTTTATAGGTGATTTATAATTAATGAGGGAGTGTAATTTATAAATTTTAGTGTTCGTTTTATGTATAATGTTTTTAATATGGGAATTCCATTTAAGTTTAGTGTCCAAGAGGAGTCCAAGATATTTAATAGGTGTGTTGGGTGATATCCACGGTATAGCTTGACCAAGAATTAATATTTCTGCAGGGGTGATTGGTTTACAGAGTGTGAAGATTTTAGCTTGACATTTATTCATGTTAATTTTAATCTGTCATTTGAAGTCCAATTTGTATAAAGCAGAAGGTCGGATTGTAGTCTATTTTTGGCAGTTGTTAAATTTTTATGACTAATGAAGAATGCAGTATCATCAGCAAAAAGGGCTAATTCTGAGTACGTAAAGTTGGGAATATCAGAGAGATAGATGTTACAAAGTAGAGGAGATAGACAGGACCCTTGGGGCACGCCCGCGCCAATTGAAAATAGTTGAGAAAAAGAGGAATTAATTTTGACACGAAAAGTGCGATTAGAAAGAAAATTTTGAATTATTTTGAACAAATAAGTAGGAATTCCAATTTGGAATAATTTATAAATAAGACCATGATGCCAAATTTTGTCGAATGCTTTTTCGATGTCCAGTAATAATACAATAGTATGCTGTTTTAGGTGAAAGGAGTTTTCAATATGTTCTGTTAGTCTTAAAAGTTGATGAGTAGTTGCATGCTGATGAGTGAAGCCAAATTGAGTGGGAGGAATAATTTTGTTAATTGTAGTGAAGTGTAATAATCTGTGATGTATAAGGGTTTCAAATATCTTGGAAAGAGAGGAAAGTAAACTAATAGGTCGGTAGTTCGATGGGTTTCTAGGATCTTTTTGTGGTTTACAAAAGGGAAGTACGATTGCTGTTTTCCAGGTAGTTGGAAAATAATTAAATCTCAATGCGGAATTTAGAATAGAAGTAAAAGCAGCAATTGATCCTTTACCAAGTGACTTGAGTGTTTGATTATTGATAGTATCCAACCCTGGAGATTTGTGAGTTTTTAGTGTTTTAATAATTGAATGAATTTCAGAAGGGGAAATATAATCAATATTTTGGGGAACATTAAAATTTGGAAGAGAGAGAAAATTGCTAACAAGATTGTAAAAGTGAATATTAGTAGTTGAATTAGGAGTAAACGTATTTTGGAAATGATGACCTAGTAATTGAGTTTTGTCACAGTCATTTATTGCTGTAGTGGAATGTTGTTTAAGGATTGGAATAGATGTTTTTTCTTTACAGATTCTTTTAAGAGTTGACCAGAGCTTTTTTGATTGGGGATGAATTTGTTTAATAAAGTTTTTGTATTCATTAAATGTATGTTGTTCCAGTTTAGATTTTATAATCCTAGATATTTTGTTTAGTTTAGTTTTAATATCTCTACGCCTGGTTTGTGGCCAGAATCGTCTTAGGGAGTGCTTAGTTTTAATAAGGTTAATAATACGTAAAGGTAGAGGTTTATAATTTACGAAATTAGTTTTTGGTATATATTTAGAAATTATGATTTATTGCATCCGTGAAATAAGTGATGTACGAGTTTATGTCATTAGTTGATAATATATTTGTGGGGAATTGAATGCTGTTTTCAATATTTAATGTAAATTTATTCCAATTTACTTTTTGGACTATAGGAGAAGAGTTAGAATAGGTGATATGAGAGTTGAAATAAATGTTTATAATAACTGGATAATGATCTGAATCAAGCTCATGTAATACGTTTTGAGTAATTGGAAGGTTTATGTTTTGTGTGATTAGTATATCTAAAATATCTGGGATGATATTTTCATTATAAGAATAATACGTGGGTTCATTAGGGGCATGAATTTGAAGATTATGATTAGCAATAAATTTGTGTAATTTTATACCATTTGGATTATTATTAAGACTTCCCCAAATTTGATTTTTACAATTTAGATCTCCGAGCTATTAATCCGATCTCTATGATTTTGTCTGTTGTATTGTTAAATATGCTTTTAAAATATGTCATCGGGAAATTATACTTCGGAGGCTTATACGCAACTGTAAGGTGGTAATGGATTTGATTGATATTGATTATTATTGTAATGAATTCGAGGGAGGGAGTGATAGGTGTATTTATAAGAAAAGATTTGCGTTTGGAAGAAATAATAATAGCTACGCCACCCGATGCTATATTGTCAATTCTGTCATATCTTTATATTTTATATCCATGTAAATAAAATTTTTCATTGGGGATGAGATGCTTTTCGGTGATACATGCTATTTGGATGTTGTGGGAATAAAGAAAATGTTCAAATAATTGATGTTGCCTTTTAATTCCATTGGCATTCCAATTGAGCAGTGTTATGCAGTTAGTTTTCTTAGACATTTTGTTTGTTCAGAAGTGATTCTACGATTTGTTGAATTTGTGGTATTAGTGAAGATATAACTTGCGTAACTATTGTGGTAATTAATTGTGAGATATTTAATGAAGAAGTGTTAATGTTATTAATATTTTGAGAATTGCGAGCTGTGTTGGAATATGTATTTGACCAGGCATTAGGTGGTTTCTGAAGTGGGGGAAAGTCTGTGTTTTGGAATGTGAAGGTTTTAGGCTGTGTATTCGTATTTGCCAAATTATGTATGGTCTCTTGTGAAGTATTATTGAATTTAGAAGTTTTGTTGTTAAGTGCTTGTTTAAAAAAAGGGCATCTTCTATAATTAGCAGTGTGATTCAGGTTACAGTTAACACAAATCGGAAGTGAATTTTGAGGTTTGTTGCAAAGAGAATAGTGGTGATTCTGATTACATTTGACACATCTGGGAGTTAAACGACAGTTTTCCTGTGAGTGATCAAATCGTTGACAGTTTTTACATTGTATGGGGGAAGAACGTTGAGTTCTTGGTTGAATATTCACTAAACAATGAAATAAGGTTTTCAGATGTAGAATTTCTTTACCTTCTTTGGAGTTTTGTAGGTCTAAAGCACACGTTTGAAGAGGTTTTCTGGATTTGTCGTAAAGTCTTCTAACACTGATTATGGGATATTGTAACCTAAATAGTTCATTATAAATGTCTATTTCTGAAATTGAAGAAGGAATATTTTTAAGCATCACAGGGAAACACTTTTTTGATGGATCTTGATACGTATAAAATTGAATTTTGTTTGATTCACTAAATTTGAGAAAGTTCCTAAAGTCGTCAATAGATGTGAACTGTATTTTTATTTCGTTTTTGCGAGACTTATTGGTGTATTCATGTTGCACAATTTTTTATATATCTTGTATTAATAGCTGGTAATTTTTTCCAATCACAGTAAACGGTGGAATTTTCACTTCAGAGTTAGAGAGTTCGTTATCAGGATCGGCAGTTTCGTTCAAGATGTCGTATCTGGAGTATGTTGGAATTGAATAGGTTGGTTTACATTGTTTTTGACGTTTGACTGAATTTGCTTCTTGAAGAGGACGTTGATTATTTGTATTATCTGAAGTGTGTGTAAAGATTGTGGGAGATTGGTTATTAGGTGGCATTTCTTCTAATCCGGGAGCAGCTTGAAGAACATTGATGGTAGTAGAAGACCGGGCTGTGGGGTGGTGGAGGAGGAGGGTTAATGGCCTGGGTGCGGTGTCCTGTCTATTGCGCCGCCCCGGAGGAGTGCGGTGTGAGGGTGGTGTTTAGACATTCATTAGACATCATTTCAGTAGAGGGGAAGGGTAATGGTTTATATTTTCATTTAGAAAGTTGTCATTGAAATGAATAAGGAGGTTTTCCAAAGTTAATCTGGTGTGATATTGATTTTCTATTTCCAGTATATGAATATCTGTATGTGGATCGAATGTGTGGCCTGTCTGAAGGAGGTGATTGGCAAAGTGAGATTTACAGGAGTTATGTTTCCAAGCGTGTATGTGTTCTTTTATTCTTGTGTTGAAAGTTCTGCCTGTTTGACCAATGTATTTGGCTTCGCAGTCGTGACAATGTAAGTAGACGCTGCTTTATTTCTAAAATATCTGTGTGGGTTTTAGGGGATAGCATTTTTCTGAGGGAGTTCTGTGATTTGAAAGAAACGTTGATGCTGGTTTTGTGTATATTGTGTGCGACTTTTTCTGAAAGGTTGCCAAAATACGGTAAGCAAGTGTACTTATCTGGCGTTTGTGCTACTGTAGAGAGTGAAGTGTACATTTTCAGTTTCAGTTTGTGTGTTTTCCGGCGTAGTATGTTGGTAATGAGGTCTGTGTTGTAACCGTTTGACCTATCAATGTGTTGTATAGTGTTAATTCCTTCCAGAAAATGAGATTTTGTCAGAGGCAGGCTTAATAATCTGTGTATCATGTAGTGGAAGGCAGCGTGTTTGTGTTGAATAGGATGTTGTGAAGAGTTGTGGATGACAGTGTCTGTGTACATTGATTTTCTGAAAATATTGAAAGTATATTTGTTTCCAGATATGCTGATATTCAGGTCCAAGAAATTGATTGATTTGTCTTCTTTTGTAGTTCTGTGGTAAACTGTATAGTGGGGTGTAGGTTGTTGAGGTAGTCAGTAAACAGATTGTTATGTTCCCTAAATGAACGAAAGTCGTTATCATAACAAACAAATTTATTTATTCTTTTAACCAACATATTTACATTATACCACAAAATATACCAGGAGCTATTTCCTTGTCGGTTGGCATTAACGCCAAAGTCCGTGTTCCACCAGTGCGTCACTTAGCACCAGTTCTGTAACACACGTCTGACTGCGCGACCCCGTCGTGCGCATATCCAGCGCGCATCTCGCCATGCATCACCAAGCACGGCGCCATCCCGGCTGGTAGTCGCGTCGTATTCCGCACGCCCCTGGTGCGGCCTCCCCGCGTGTGCTTCCTCTCCTGGCTGCAGGCTCTCTCCAGCGACTCCACTGCGCTGTCTCACCGTTGTGCCGCGGTGCTCCTCAGACCGCTACTGCCTGACTGCCTTTGCCGCCACCTGCTCCCGCCTATATAGGGCCGGCGTGGCCTGGGTTAGCCTCGCCTCACGGCTTGCTTGCTCGCTGGCCAGCGTTCCGGGTCGGCGAGCTCGGTGGCGCGCGGCGTACAGCTGCGCGCGCGCCAGCTTCAAATGCTGTACACAGCACAGATCAATTTGTCAAACCGGTCCAGAGAACAAAGATGTCATCTACGTAACGGTGCCAATATTGAAACAGTGGTTTCTAATTAATTATTAAAAGCTATATACATTTATATATCTCAGTCGTTGGGGTTCTTCAGTTCGATGACAATTTGCCACCGGATCCGCTCCCCGTACGGAAAAGCGCGAAATCTAAAAGTTTTATCTTTTTATCCTGGAATAGTTGCACTAAGAACGTGCTACGTTGCACAGTAATAATCCTTTTAATCAGTTTGAAAAACAGAACATTATTTATTCAAGTATTTGACTGATTTCGTTTCGAAATTCCTATTTATCAATGTAACAACAACATTATTATTTGGGGTCATGACCTTTAAATTGAACTTGAACGATCGTTAGCAAATAAAATACCCCTGAGCTCTCTTGTTGGTCGTCTGGATGTCGCTCCGAAGAAACCAACCTGGGCTTCTACGTCGTTTTCCAATCTTCACTCGGTTGAGCTGGATCCGATGTCATCTAATTGATGCTTCTGCGTTCCTTCTAACATCTATATGTACCTATCATCCACAGCTACCCTGGCATCTAGAGATACTTTTTCCTAAAACTGCGCAACGGATGTGCGACTACCCGCGAACTTAACAAATTGAAAAACAAATAATATATTTGCTAGCTAAGTATTCGTTGCTAATCCTAATTTTAAATTAATTTGTTCCGCCACGGCACTGCGGACATAATTTGCAGTGTCTATCTTGTTTATCTTCAATTAACGTCTTAATTACAGTTCTTCAATTAAAGTTTGTGATAAATGGCACGAACTAGATTATTTTTGCCAAATAAAGTTTTTTCGTCAATAATTTATGTAAACAGTTCCACCCGAATTGATTCAGTTAATTAATGTCACACGGCAATGTTCTGACAAATATTACGCAGCTGTTTTACAGCATAACGTAACTATCAAACGAACTCGAAGTTATGTTCCGCGTACTTATCAGACGATGTGTTCACCTCGGAGTCTAACAAGAGAGAGCTTCTTTCACATCACGGCTACGAAAGTGATTGTTTTTCTCCCAATTGTTTTTCTCCCCCCTGCACAAAATCAACAATCCCATGTGCTGTGGCCAGCATTTGAAGCTGGCGCGCGCGCGGCTGCACGCCGCGCGCCACGGAACCCGCTCGCGCAGAACGCTGGCCATCGAGCGGGGTAAGCCTCGAGGCGAGGCTAACCCGGGCCCCGCCGCCCCTATTTAGGCGGGAGCAGGCGGCGGCCAAACCAGTAGCACAGCAGACGAGCAACGGAGTCACAGTCACACAGCTGCGAGTCACCGAGTCACAGCGAGAGAGGACAGCGTGCCAGGTGCGCATGCCGAGAGACCGCACCAGGAGTCGTGCGGGACCGGGCAACACCCGGCGAGACGGAGGGCTGTCAGGGGCCCGTGCTGGAGGCACGGCCGGATAGCGTGCCAGGGGCGCACGCCGCGAGACCGCACCAGGAGTCGTGCGGGACAGGGCGACGCACGGAGACAGCGCGTGGGAAGTGCAAACCGTGGAGCCACGCCGGGAGGCATGAAAGACTATACTAGTGCTTAGCCACGCACCAGCCAGCACCCGACGAAGAAGTCCCCTGTACTTTGATTGTATGTGTATGTGTGTTCGTAAGTGAATAAACAAACTAAGTTAGTCAAACGAGTACCTTTCATTCGCTCAAACACCATAACTGGGGTGAACATAACACCATGGCAACGTTTATGCTCCATGCACCACGAGGCTCTGGCGTTTACCGTCGAATGTTTGACGCGCCATTTTGTATATCACAATATGTAATATTTCTGAGAAGTGGATGGTTTGAAAGGAAGATGGTCTGTTCCAAAGAGTCCATATCCAGTTGTTGATGATATGCGTATTAATGGTGTGAGAGATCATTCAAAAACCTTACCTTTGTTCAATTTTTGCATGAACAAAAATACCCCAAATTGAACTTTACGGCATTCTAAAGAATGAATTTAGCACTATCAGTCCTAAAAGTTTGAACAAAAAATTTGTAGCCATTTATGAGAAAATTATGTTTGAGCGTTTCTGAAAATACGGAATTTCGAGATATTTTGCACAGAAAACGGATGAGTTCTCGAGACATTTTACTTGACATATTGACAATTTAAAGCACATGTACTGGTAGTAATAATAATAATGTGACTAAATCGCCGCTAATGTAAACATTAACGAGGTGGGAAACAAGTCTAAAAAATTACATTTTTGTCATTTTCGAACAAACAAAAGAATAGAGCAATATGGCGTTTATGTTATCTGATAGAGTATATTTAGCACCATCCCTACCAAAAGTTTGAAAAAAAATTGGAGTCGTTTTTGAGAAAATCTTGTTTTTGTAATTTTTTAAAATTGCAAATATTTCGCGCAATATTACCAGAAAACTACTAAAACGTTCAAAAAAATGCGCATGACCTTAGTGAAAGAACTTACTATGAAGAACAAATTTTATTGGAAGAAAACATTTTAATCTTCAATTTTGTAGTTGTAGGAAGATGCCGAAATACATTGAAACTTTAACAAATGTCATTCAGAGTTAACCATGAAATTGGGATCAATGCCACATTTATAAGTGTATTATCTTACAAGAAATTTAACGAAATAATTTTGAGCGGTTTTTGAGAAAATTTCGAAAATGTCCGGCGGGCTTTATGTAAAGAACCCACAAATTTTAATAAATCTTTTTCAAAATCTGAAAGCTTCGGCTCGAGCCAGATCTACAGGGGATTCGTCAATTTGAAAAAAATGCTATGTGTGATTTAGGCGCTATTAGTGTTCACGGACGGACGGACGGACGTTTTGCTTTCAATTGGTTTTTCAATATAAAGGACCCACAAAACAGGGATTCTGGCTACGCCACGTATTAGGGGATTTTGTTTCTCAATTTAGCAACTGGATTTATCCACTTTTTTGTTATCAGAGACCGGCAATGTATGTTTTCTGCCGAAAATTGCCGATTTTTCGCGCAGCATTACATAACATTCCCTATGCTACGTATACTACTCCATATATACGTACGTATACGGGAAAGTGAAAATGGCTACTTTTGGGAGAATGGATTTAAAGCGCTGCGAAGAAAGTGAAATTTAAGGTCTTTTTCACAGAAAGTTTTGAGTTTTCAAAAAACTTCATTTGAAGTTATTTGAAGCACATACACTCACAAATATAATGTTTACAAATTGCTCGTAATGTGCACATAGAAGATGTGAGAGACATTTAAAAAAACTTACATTTGTGTAATTTAAAAAAAACAAAAAATAACTCAAATTAAACATTAAAGAGTGCAAGTAGCACTATCTGATCGAAAAGTTTTTTAAACATTTATGAGAAAATGGCGTTTGAGCCTTTCTCAAAATGCGGAATTTTGAGGTGCTTTTCACAGAAAACGGTTAAGTTTCCGAGAAACGTTTCTTGACATTATTTAAAGCACATTTACTCATTAATATATTAATGTAAACAAATCTCCGCTAATGTAAAGATTAACGATGTGAGAGACAAGTCAAACAAATTACATTTTTGCAATTACTGAAAAAACAAATGAATAGAGAAATATGACCTACCTGTCATCTCATTGAGTACATTTAGCACTATCCTTACCAAAACTTTAAAGAAAAAATTTGTAGCCGCTTTTAAGGAAAAATTGATTTTTTTTTTAATATCACATATTACATGCAATATTGGGCGAAAACTACTAAAATTTTTGAGAGAATAGAACCAAACCTTAAAGAAAGAATTCGATGTGAAAAAGAAATTTTGAAGGGAATATCATTATCTGCAATTTTGTAGTTGGAGGAAGACCCCAAATAAAGTTCAAAATTTGCAACTTTCGAAAATTCAGAGGTAACCTGTGAAATAGGATCTATGCCACCATAATAACTGTATTTTACACTATTCTTACAAGAAATTTAAGGAAAAAATTTGGAGTCGTTTTTGAGAAAATTTTGAAAATGTCTCGGGGGCTTCATGTAAAGTACCCCAAAAATTACTGAATATTTTTCAAACTCTCAGAGCACGGACTCATACCAGAAGAACAGGGGTTTCATCAATTTAAAAATACCTTCGGCGCTAGTGTTGTTCACGTAAAAGGGACAGACGGATGACGGACTGACAGACCGACGGACCGACGGACAGACGGGCAGACGGACGTTTTGTTTTAATCGGTTTTTCGGTAGCAAGGATCCACAAACCCAGAATTCTGACTACACCATTTGATAGGTGATTTTTTCGTCGTAATTTAGCAACTAGATTTATTCACGTTTTCGTTATCAAGGCCCAGCAACGATTTTTTTTCTGCCGAATATTCGCCATTTTATCGCGCAGCATTGCATAACTTTCCCTTTAATACGTATATTATACGTACAAACGTAGGTATACGAAGCATTAAAAATGAGTTACTACTTGGGCATTCCACAATGTTATTTCCTTTTGAAATACTGAAACACTATTTTCATGAGCTGTATATGACAGAAGTCCATTGACATTATTTGGAATTTGTACCCGCATTACTTATTTGGGTTTCTAAAATAAACTACAATTGTTTGGGACATTGTTGTTTTCTATTCTTCCCGTCATTCTTCAGAAACAACAAGTTATCTAAAACGGCCTAACACATAGTTTTAGCAGTTTAAATAAGCAATAATATAAAATAAAATTCGATGCAGTATTTAATACAAGGAAAGTTGTTTCACGTAAAGTATTTATCACTATTATGTTCCAAATAGAAGAAAAAAATTCTCCTGCCCTTGGCTGAGATATTCATCGCAACTTTACCGCAGCTGCTTGAACACTATTTTTCTTTAATCTTCACTTAATAACCACTACATTTTGCGCATACCATCATTATCGATTGCTGCATTGTCTTCTGCTAGTATGGCAGTGTGTGAATTTCGCTTGCGAGATTTATCAGGTCCTTTCCTACATAAGGAATAGCATTGACGGTGGTTCAGGGCGTTAATTATTGCCACTATAGTGCCTTTGATAGGAAGATCCTAGGGTTCGAACCCCGACGGTGGTAGGTACTTTTCCAGCAAATTCCACCGCCTGACGGCAGCTAATGTTTTCACAACACAAAGAGAGATTCAATATCTATCTGTAGAAAATGTGATGCTATATTTCAACCTGCACCCTTTTAGAGGTCCATTGTTCCCAACTAAATATTCTTAGGGTATCAACTGAATGCTTCAATCGGAAGGTCCTGATGTTTCAGTTCCAGCAGTGCACGGTGTGTAATTTTGGCCAGCCAGCTGGAAGAAAGTCCATTTTCCACAGTACTCACAAGGCTTATCTGGAGTATTTGTGTGTTATTAAAGGGTCCATTAGTGGGAATTGATATTCTCCTATAAATCGCTTGCGGTGGCAGTAGAAGATTAAACACGCGCGATCTTACGTTTTCAGCGGTCGGCCCCAGAGAGTATCATACTCCAGAGATAATATACGGCCAGGACAAGTGGCCATACTAAATTGCAAAAACCACTAATTTAGCTCGTCAATTAAAAGTAAAATAAATAATGCGCTCTTGAAGTTTATAAGAGTAATAAACGGTGTTTAGTGACACGGTGACGCCTCCAATTTTGGCTATCCGTCGGTGTCTTTGCACCCGAAGACGATAAGGGCATTCACCAATGACAGACCTAAAATCGATATCGCTCTTCACGATGATGTCAGATTTCGAACATTACACGGGTGTCATTGCCGTGAACGAACGGAGTGAAATGGCATTGAAACTTGCCCAGTCAGCCACTAACAAGTTTTTCCTGCATCTCAATCACGTCAGTTACGTACATTATAGGAGTACATTATGTCGTGCGTCACCACTACTAACACACATCACTACTTTCTTAATGGTACAACTGTGAACATGCTGATATCTTTGTCAGTCAAACACATCAGGTTACATTGCAGTAAAATCCATATTACCAAACTTATTCAATATTCCTGCTTCGCTTACTGGTATATTAATTTAAAAATCCTCCACACTCAAATACCCTGCGAACGATTTGCCTGTATCCGCAATTAAACACAAAAAACAGATCATTGCACTCTTTATTTTCTTTGAAATCTCGTTACATGAAATGACATTTTTATGATAAAATAACTAAAAATTATCCACTCACGCAGAGTAAAACAAGTTAAAGTTAGCAATTGTTTAACAGGATTATAAGAAATGAATTCTAACTACGTGAAAATTAGCAATATTGAATACATTAATTGAGTCAATTTTTTGATATTGCGAAGCAATATAAAATAGTAGGTATTAAAACGAATCTTCGCAGGAACGACGCTCGCGAGCGTGTCCCTCGTCCACGTCGTCTTCACCATAGCAGCAAAAAGATCGCAACAGCCGCTGCCACCAGGGGGCGCGAGCAGCGCGGGCGGCGGCGGCGGCGGCGGTGGCGGCGGCGGCGGCGGGGGCGGCGGCGGCGGATGGGGCGGCGGCGGGCAGAGGAATGGCAACGGGCTGGCGGCGGCGGCGGCGGGGGCGGCGGCGTCCCGACAGGAACCGAAGGGCTCTGGCCCACAGGCGCTCCGGCGCTTCTGCCTTGCGTGCACGTTCCTTGGTGGTCACTTCTTCTTTTTCTTCTTCCGCACATCTTTCAGCATTTGGTTTTGACATTTCTTCAAATTGACAGTTTTTTCTGAATGTTGCAGATCCCTCTCCTGCGTAAGTGTTAGGGGCAGGCTCGATCGGCAAGCGCTCTTCTGTCCATTTTTCGTTTGTCTGCCACGTGAGAACGGCTGGCACTATCACAGAGTTCTTGTGTCCACTATCATTCTTATTTCCAGAAATAGAAATAACTGTGCATGGACGAATCTTGGAATTTATTTCAATGCAGTTCGCAATCCAGATCTGGAGAGCGTTGAATATATTTTCTAGTCGTGACTCGAACTCTATGATGACAATTTCGTCAATAGTTTTCAGCTGGGGTATTTTCCAGTCTTTCAGGTCACATACTTGAAAAGTTTTGACTCGAGCTTCGAGTTGTCTTTGAGAAGGGGTATACAGTACAATAGCTGTTATGTTTTCACTATACCGGGCCATTCCGCCACTATTCCTCTATTTATGACTTAATCGGCGCACTCGAATCAAATATAGATTCCTCTGCAATCGCCCGATTAGTATGCGTGCCGCGTTCACCACTGATGCCGCCTTGTAGTCGTGTCTCCTCCCTGGTTACGAACAAGAATCCGGGACTTAATAAAGTCTCCAATTGTTAAGAGGTTGACTACTATTTAATATACACATACTCCTCTATATTATCATTAAATGTGAAATGCCTGTACATGAAGCCCCCCGGACATTTCGAAATTTTCTCAAAAATCGCTTAAAATTCTTTTTTTAAATTTCTTGTAAGAATCGAGTAAAATACACTTGTAAAAGTGGCATAGGTCTCAATTTCACAGGGCCTTCTGAATTTTCGACTATTGCAAAAGTTTGAATTTCTTTCGGCGTCTTCCTACAACTACAAAATTGATGACAGAAATTGTTTCTTGAAATAAAATTTGTTCTTCATAGTAGGTTCTTTAATTATGTTCATGCACATTTTTTTAATGTTTTAGTAGATTTCTAGGAATATTACGCGAAATATTTGCAATATTTCAAACTTACAAAAAAATTCATTGCCACGCTGTGATAACGAAAAAGTGGAAAAATCTAGTTGCTAAATTAAGAAACACTAGTGCTGGTTCAGAATGGCACAGACTTAACCGTATTAGATTTTTGTTTCGTTTGGTCTCTGCTAGCTATTTGGACTTGCCAATACTCTTGATAGCTGCCATCTATCGCCGCCCAAACTACAGTTTTTTGACATTCTATACATTTTTCGGTTTTCTTATAGTGGAATAAAAATATTATTTTAAGAATATTAAAAAACAGTCAAACGTTGTCTTAAATGGCAATTTTTGTTGAAAAATTTGAAACCGTTTTCAAAAATATGCCGTTTAAACGCTACTGTAAATGCGAAATTTGATGCTCTTATTCACAGAAAATTTTTGAGTTTCGAAAAACATCATTTGAAGTCATTTGAAGCACTTACACTCACTAACTCAATAGTGTTTACAAATTGCTGTAAATGTACATTTCAACGGAATGAGAGAACATGCAAAAAAATTACATTTGTATAATTAAAAAAATATATCTCCCAGAATTACTTTACGCCATATTAGAGAGTGCAATTAGCGATCTATTCAAAAAGTTTTTAACAAATAATTTGGAGCCATTTTTGGTGGCGTTTGAGCGTTTCTGAAAATATGGAATTTGGATATATTTGTCGTAGAAAACGAATAAGTTCTCGAGAAACTTTACTTGACATTATTTTTAACACATGTACTGGTAATAATAATATTGTGAATAAATCGCCGCTAGTGTAAATATTAAATATTAAGAGAGAGACAAGTTCAAAAAATTACATTTTTGTCATCTTCGAACAAACAAAAGAATAGAGCAATATAGAGTTTATATTATCTCGTACAGTAACATAGCATACAGCTTAGCACTATCCCTACCAAAAGATAAAAGAAAAAGTTTAGAGACGATTCTGAGGAAATGTTGTTTTTGTAAGTTTAAAATATTGCAAATATTTCGCGTAATATTCCTAGAAAACTACTAAAACATTTAAAAAAAAGTGCATGAACATAATTAAAGAACCTACTATGAAGAACAAATTTTATTTCAAGAAACAATTTCTGTCATCAATTTTGTAGTTGTAGGAAGACGCCGAAAGAAATTCAAACTTTTGCAATAGTCGAAAATTCAGAAGACACTGTGAAATTGAGACCTATGCCACTTTTATAAGTGTATTTTACTCGATTCTTACAAGAAATTTAAAAAAGAATTTTAAGCGATTTTTGAGAAAATTTCGAAATGTCCGGGGGGCTTCATGTACAGGCATTTCACATTTAATGATAATATAGAGGAGTATGTGTATATTAAATAGTAGTCAACCTCTTAACAATTGGAGACTTTATTAAGTCCCGGATTCTTGTTCGTAACCAGGGAGGAGACACGACTACAAGGCGGCATCAGTGGTGAACGCGGCACGCATACTAATCGGGCGATTGCAGAGGAATCTATATTTGATTCGAGTGCGCCGATTAAGTCATAAATAGAGGAATAGTGGCGGAATGGCCCGGTATAGTGAAAACATAACAGCTATTGTACTGTATACCCCTTCTCAAAGACAACTCGAAGCTCGAGTCAAAACTTTTCAAGTATGTGACCTGAAAGACTGGAAAATACCCCAGCTGAAAACTATTGACGAAATTGTCATCATAGAGTTCGAGTCACGACTAGAAAATATATTCAACGCTCTCCAGATCTGGATTGCGAACTGCATTGAAATAAATTCCAAGATTCGTCCATGCACAGTTATTTCTATTTCTGGAAATAAGAATGATAGTGGACACAAGAACTCTGTGATAGTGCCAGCCGTTCTCACGTGGCAGACAAACGAAAAATGGACAGAAGAGCGCTTGCCGATCGAGCCTGCCCCTAACACTTACGCAGGAGAGGGATCTGCAACATTCAGAAAAAACTGTCAATTTGAAGAAATGTCAAAACCAAATGCTGAAAGATGTGCGGAAGAAGAAAAAGAAGAAGTGACCACCAAGGAACGTGCACGCAAGGCAGAAGCGCCGGAGCGCCTGTGGGCCAGAGCCCTTCGGTTCCTGTCGGGACGCCGCCGCCCCCGCCGCCGCCGCCGCCAGCCCGTTGCCATTCCTCTGCCCGCCGCCGCCCCATCCGCCGCCGCCGCCCCCGCCGCCGCCGCCGCCGCCCGCGCTGCTCGCGCCCCCTGGTGGCAGCGGCTGTTGCGATCTTTTTGCTGCTATGGTGAAGACGACGTGGACGAGGGACACGCTCGCGAGCGTCGTTCCTGCGAAGATTCGTTTTAATACCTACTATTTTATATTGCTTCGCAATATCAAAAATTGACTCAATTAATGTATTCAATATTGCTAATTTTCACGTAGTTAGAATTCATTTCTTATAATCCTGTTAAACAATTGCTAACTTTAACTTGTTTTACTCTGCGTGAGTGGATAATTTTTAGTTATTTTATCATAAAAATGTCATTTCATGTAACGAGATTTCAAAGAAAATAAAGAGTGCAATGATCTGTTTTTTGTGTTTAATTGCGGATACAGGCAAATCGTTCGCAGGGTCTTTGAGTGTGGAGGATTTTTAACATTAATATACCAATAAGCAAAGCAGCAATATTGAATAAGTTTGGTAATATGGATTTTACTGTAATGTAACCTGATGTGTTTGACTGATAAAAATATCAGCTCCTTCACAGTTGTATCATTAAGAAAGTAGTGGTGTGTGTTAGTAGTGGTGACGCACGACATAATGTACTCCTATAATGTACGTAACTGGCTTGATTGAGATGCAGGAAAAATTTCTTAGTGACTGACTGGGCAAGTTTCAAGGCCATTTCTCTCCGTTCGTTCACGGCAATGACACCCGTGTAATGTTCGAAATCTGACATCATCGTGAAGAGCGAATATCGATTTTAGGTCTGTCATTGGTGAATGCCCTTACCGTCTTCGGCTGCAAAGGCACCGACGGATAGCCAATATTGGAGGCGTCACCGTGTCACTCAACACCGGTTATTACTCAACCATTTCTTTTAAACATCAAGAGCGCATTATTTATTTTACTCTTAATTGACGAGCTAAATTAGTGATTTTTGCAGTTTAGTATGGCCACTTGTCCTGGTCGTATATTATCTCTGGAGTATAATACTGTCTGGGGCCGACCTCTGAAAACGTAAGATCGCGCGTGTTTAAGCTTATTCTACGGCCACCGCAAGCGATTTATAGGAGAATATCAATTCCCACTGATGGTCCCTTTAATAACACACAAATACTCCAGATAAGCCTTGTGAGTACTGTGGAAAATGGACTTTCTTCCAGCTAGCTGGCCAAAATTACACACCGTGCACTGCTGGAACTCAAACACCAGGACCTTCCGATTGAAGCATTCAGTTGATACCCTAAGAATATTTAGTTGGGAACAAGGGATCTCTAACAGGGTGCGGGTTGAAATATAGCATCACATTTTTCTACAGATAGATATTGAATCTCTCTTTGTGTTGTGAAAACATTAGCTGCCGTCAGGCGGTGGAATTTGCTGGAAAAGTACCTACCACCGTCGGGGTTCGAACCCTAGGATCTTCCTATCAAAGGCACTATAGTGGCAATAATTAACGCCCTCAACCACCGTTAATGCTATTCCTTATGTAGGAAAGGTCCTGATACATCTCGCAAGCGAAATTCACACACTGCCATACTAGCAGAAGAAAATGCAGCTATCGATAATGGTGGTATGCGCAAAATGTAGTGGTTATTAAGTGAAGATTAAAGAAAAAAGTGTTCAAGAAGCTGCGGTAAAGTTACGATGAATATCTCAGCCAAGCGGCAGGAGAATTTTTTTCTTCTATTTGGAACATAATTGTGATAAATACTTTTCGTGAAACAACTTCCCTCGTATTAAGTACAGCATAGAATTTTATTTTACATTATTGTTTATTTAAACTGCTAAAACTATCTGTTAGTCCGTTTTTAGATAACTTGTTGTTTTTGAAGAATAGAAATCAACAGTGTGCCAAACAACTGTAGTTTATTTCAAAAACCCAAATACGTAATGCGGGTACAATTGTCAAATTATGTCCATGGACTTCTGACATGTGCAGCTCAGAAAAATAGTATTTCAAATGGAAATAATGTTATGGCAAGCCCAATTGTTGTACAAAAAAACACTTTTCTCAACTGGATGAGTCAACATTATCTGGTAATGAAAATATATATATATATATATATATATATATATATATATATATATATATATATATTGAGACGAGTCGTGGATGGACTCTACACAAAATCAAGAATAAATCTAAGGGACCGGGATGCTTGTTCGGGAATGGGCTTCGGTTACGATCATGCATGCACTAGAAAATGTAGTTGACAAATTTTCCTTTTTATTATACCAATAGTTGTTTTACAATTAGGTGGCTTTTAATATTCCTTATCCTATGCTTAGCTTCATTAGAAGACAATAAAAGAAACCTCGATATAGTTGTTTCACAATTAAGTGGATTTTAATATTCCTTATCCTATGCTTATCTTCATTAGAAAACAATAAAAGAAACCTCGATATGAAGCCACGCCACCCTGGTCGCCCGCCTCGTCCGCCAGCTGTCCACGCGCCGTTCGCCGCCAGACCCATCGGGAAGACTCGTTAGCTTCGGCCGCGTTCGGGAGACCGGAGCCCCTCCGCCACCGTTCTCACGCCACTCCCGGTCGTTGTCGTGCTATCCAACGCTGCTGCAACGCCACTACAGCGTTCGCCCGCAAATTCCACCTCCAGCAATTATTCTAGTCTATGGCTCACCGGATTCACCATTATTTAGCTCGACCACTGATGGATTGTTCCGTTTTCTCTCCCACTTCCATCACTTTATCACGATCTCTTGGTCGATGTGTCTTGCCTCACTTCTCGAGTCACAATTCCGCGTCCGTTACTTACTTTATGTAGTCAAAACTTTCCTAATTCTGCGGCACCACGCCTACGTGCATTACTTTCACCATCCACAGTCTGAGTCATTTCATCCGTCTTCATCCGAGGCACTTGTCGTCCCCCTTCGCGCGTTTGTACTCCAGAAACTTTTCTCCACTACCGTGCACATCCGCACCCTAGAACGTTCTCTCTCTTACTACTCGCGTCTTGCGGCTCTCGGCCCCTCGCGCCGAACCGATTCCGACTCCAGTTCTCTCCCTTACACGACTCCGAGGCGCGCCGGCTGCTGCCGCGTCGTTTGAATACATAGTCTATCGGAACGCATTGTTATCACCTCCGTGATAAAAATTCGTTTCAATATATATATATATATATATATATATATATATATATATATATATTTGATTTGTTATAGGCGAAGAAATACATCAAGAACTCCTATTCGCGAAAATACCGGAGACGGACCCTAAAGGCATATCAATATTTAATGCTGTGAGTGATTATTTTAGGAAAAAATGTGTCTTTCTTATCAATTTCTAGCAAGTTAACCATTTTTTAATTGTATTTTTTTGTTGGTTTTCAAGATCCCCGGAAACTTGCAATATATACATCAGATGTTACAGGGAACAATTGTGCGAAAAATGATGAAGATTTTAACGATTGCTCTTACACGCTGGATGTCAAAAGATACCTGTTTAACAAGCCTTTTCCTTTCCCGTACATACGGAGTAAGATACGTAGTATAGGGAAGGTTGTGTGACGATGCGCGAAAAAAAAACGGGGAATTTTCGGCGAAAAAAAAAATCATTGCCGCGCCGTGATAACGAAAAAGTGGATAAATCTAGTTGCTAAATTAAGAAAAACTAGTGGTGCTTCAGAATGGCACAGACTTTCCTGTATTAGTTTTTATTTCGTTTGGTCTCTGCTAGATATTTGGACTTGCCAATACTCTTGACAGCTGCCATCCATCGCCGCCCAAACTATATTTTTTGACATTCTATAAATTTTTCGGTTTCCTTATATTAGAATAAAAATATTATTTTAAAAATATTAAAAAACAGTTGAACGTTGTCCTAAATGGCAATTTTTGTTGAAAAATTTGAAACCGTTTTCAAAAATATGGCGTTTATGCGCTACTGTAAATGCGAAATTTGATGCTCTTATTCACAGAAAATTTTGAGTTTCGAAAAACATCATTTGAAGTCATTTGAAGCACTTACACTCACTAACTCAATAGTGTTTACAAATTGCTGGAAATGTACATTTCAACGGAATGAGAGAACTTGCAAAAAAATTACATTTGTATAATTAAAAAAATATATATACCAGAATTACTTTACGCCATATTAGAGAGAGCAATTAGCTATCTATTCAAAAAGGATTTAACAAATTATTTGGAGCCATTTTTGGAGGCGTTTGAGCATTTCTGAAGATATGGAATTTGGAGATTTTTGTCACAGAAAAGAATACGTTCTCGAGAAACTATACTTGGCATTATCTTAAGCATATGTACTGGTAATAATAATATTGTGAAAAAACCGCCGCTAATGTAAATATTAACGAAGTGAGAGACAAGTCCAAAAATTACATTTTTGTCATCTTCGAACAAACAAAAGAATAGAGCAATATGGCGTTTCTGTTATCTCGTACCGTAACATAGCATACAGCTTAGCACTATCCCTACCAAAAGTTTAAAGAAAAAGTTTAGAGACGATTCTGAGGAAATGTTGTTTTTGTAAGTTTGAAATATTGCAAATATTTCGCGTAATATTCCTAGAAAACTACTAAAACGTAAAAGCAATGTGCGTGAAATTAATGAAAGAACTTACTATGAAGAACAAATTTTATTTTAAGAAACAATTTCTGTCATCAATTTTATAGTTTTAGGAAGACGCCGAAAGAAATTCAAACTTTTGCAATAGTCGAAAATTCAGAAGGCCCTGTGAAATTGAGACCTATGCCACTTTTATAAGTGTATTTTACTCAATTCTTACAAGAAATTTAAAAAAAGAATTTTAAGCGTTTTTTGAGAAAATTTCGAAATGTCCGGGGGGCTTCATGTACAGGCATTTCACTTTTAATGATAATAATAATAATAATAATAATAATAATAATAATGCGTTTATTGATATGGCGAGGCTCGGGCCATCAGGCCCGCTCTTCTGCCTAACCACATATCACATGTTAACAATTTAGTTCATACAATGCAATCTACAAAAGTACAAGTATGATAGTATATATTAGGTAAGTTATATTAGTTATTAGGTTATAGTAGTTATTAGGAAAGTAGTTAGTTGAGTAGAAGTATCATTTGAAGCAACTTATAAACAATATCAAAGGTTAAACAGATACAAAAAATGTTACAAAAGAAAAAAAAAATTAATTTAGAGACGGAAATCGACAACAAAATTTAAATTGCATAACGTTATGCGCTCCACATGTCTGCGCGCTACGCGGCAGCCTGGTATTCACCCCGAGCGACTGTAATCTATTAATACAGAAACATACCATTTTACCCGCCGCTCGACCCTGGAGGAAAACCCGCTAGTCGGGGAAACCCCACCACGCAGGCTGCGTCCTAATACAAAGTTAAGCTAAGCTAAATGGAAGTGAGAGGTCCATGGAATGTTTTACTCAGATGCTGAAATATTACTATGGTAATGATTTTAATATGACATATTAATATTATAAATTTAACTAATTTCTTTAATGATGATAGCTTTAATGATAATTTAGATGAGTGTGTGTTTATTAAATAGTAGTCAATCTCTTAACAATTGGAGACTTTATTAAGCCCTGGGTTCTTGTTCGTAACCAGGGAGGAGACACGACTACAAGGTGGCATCAGTGGTGGACGCGGCACGCACACTAATCGGGCGATTGCAGAGGAATCTATATTTGATTCGAGTGCGCCGATTAAGTCATAAATAGCGGAATAGTGGCGGAATGGCCCAGTCTAGTGAAAACATAACAGCTATTGTACTATATACCCGTCCTCAGAGACAACTCGAAGCTCGAGTCAAAACTTGTCAAGTATGTGACCTGAAAGACTGGAAAATACACCAGATGAAAACTATTGACGAAATTGTCATCATAGAGTTCGAGTCACGACTAGAAAATATATTCAACGCTCTCCAGATCTGGATTGCGAACTGCATTGAAATAAATTCCATGATTCGTCCATGCACAGTTATTTCTATTTCTGGAAATAAGAATGATAGTGGACACAAGAACTTTGTTATAGTGTCAGCCGTTCTCACATGGCAGACCAACGAAAAATGGACAGAAGAGCGCTTGCCGATCGAGCCTGCCCCTAACACTTACGCAGGAGAGGGATCTGCAACATTCAGAAACAACCGCCAGTTTGAAGAAATGTCAAAACCAAGTGCTGAAAGATGTGCGGAAGAAGAAAAAGAAGAAGTGACCACCAAGGAACGTGCACGCAAGGCAGAAGCGCCGGAGCGCCTGTGGGCCAGAGCCCTTCGGTTCCTGTCGGGACGCCGCCGCCCCCGCCGCCGCCGCCGCCAGCCCGTTGCCATTCCTCTGCCCGCCGCCGCCCCATCCGCCGCCGCCATCGCCCGCGCAGATCGCGCCCCCTGGTGGCAGCGGCTGTTGCGCTCTTTTTGCTGCTGTGGTGAAGACGACGTGAACGAGGGACACGCTCGCGAGCGTCGTTCCTGCCAAGATTACTTTTAATACGTACTATTTTATATTGCCTCGCAATATCAAAAAATTGACTAACCGTATTTTATGTACTCAATATTGCTAATTTTCATGTAGTTAGAATTCATTTCTTATAATCTTGTTAAACAATTGCTATCTTTAACTTGTTTTACTCTGCCTGAGTTGATAATGTTTAGTTACTTATTTTATAGTAAAAACGTCATTTCATGTAACGAGATTTCAAAGAAAATAAAGAGTGTAATAATCTGTTTATTGTTTGTGTTTTATTGCGGATACAGACAACATCGTTCGCAGGGTATTTGAGTGTGGAGGATTTTTAACATTAATATACCAATAAGCAAAGCAGCAATATTGAATAAGTTTGGTAATATGGATTTTACTGCAATGTAACCTGATGTGTTTGATTGACAATGATATCAGCATGTTCACAGTTGTACCATTAAGAAAGTAGTGATGTGTGTTAGTAGTGGTGACGCACGACATAATGTACTCCTATAACACTGGCCGACATTTTTAAACTTTTGAAAAGTTACAAAAACAAAACTCACTGATTCTGACTAATTTTGGGTCGCTGAATACGAATATGATACCCGTTTATTCGGATTAGCTCGTATTTTTGGGTAACGCGTAGTTGCCAAATTTACCACAATAGGCATAATGAGCTATCTTGAAAGTACAGGAGAGTGAGTTTTTTGACAGCAAAAAGGGAATCAATTTCGTTTTGGCACTTGTGTTAAAGACAATCAAATTTTAAAATTATAAAAATTAATTTATTAAATCTAAACATTTAAAAAACTATATATTCAGTTAGTTTACTAGCACTAGACTTTAGCATTTACATACTCTGAATAGTTTATAAGGTATAATGTTCACAGATGTATACAGACCACTTTGTTTCGGAAAACATTGTCTAAGATACTTATATCCTTCAACTTCTTTGTCTATTCCTTTAAGAAATTCATGAGGTCCAACTTAATGTGCATAGATGGAAGCAGTACCTTGTCTGGATCGATCAGAGGCTTATACTTGACAATGTTGGTACCGGGCTTAAGTTACTCTCTGGAGGCCACTCCTTTTGTGAGAAATTTTTCCTATAGCTCTTGAGTCCCAAAGACACAAAAAACAAAAGTGCTTTGTAAATCCACCTTCCAGACGTTGGTCTGGTCCAGACGTTGGTCTGGTCCAGACATTGGACATTATAATATTGCAAATACTTTTACAAGTCCACAAATTTGACAACCATGATTTTTGTATTTGATACGATTTAAAAGTAGTGCGAGATCCTCATAAGTATCATTCATTGGAACAGAGTGTGTCACAGGCAGCTTATTTCCGTTATGTAGCAAAACTGCTTTCAGACTGTACTGAGATGAATCTATGAAAACCAATCTGATGGATTACGTTAGATTCCTAACTCATTCATCAGGCCAATGATGTCCGTACATACGCAAAGGGAATCTTCCATTCTGTAATATTCTGAAAAAGGCTCGTTCCTTTTCCTGTGCTGAGTGTTAAGTAGTTCCGCGAGCCAGTAAATTCCATTCTTTGAGTCTAGCACCCAAGAATTAAGCTTTCTCTTTCGAAAGTTGCAAGTCTCTTACTAAATCGTTCAATTCATATTAAAGGATGAAATAAGTCTCATCTTTTAAGTGGAAGGAACTATCTCTCAGATCTTCATCTGCAGATATTGAGTTAGTGCCCTCATCGGTTCCTGAAGGTGCTGCAATTTCGATCGTTTCCCAATCGTTCGGAGGAGTAGGTGCAGGTAAATTTTCTCCATGAGGCACTGGTCTGATCGAGAATCGCAAGATTGAATATTCGATGGCACACTGTTTCTTCTTGTTACTTCCAGCTGTATTCGTCATACAGAAACAAAACGCAGTAGTGATACCGGGGTTCTCTCCATATCATCGGAACAGCAAAAGGCTTCCTTTTCTTGGATCCTTTAAGTCAGGTCTTCAGCCCAGCTTTTATCCTGATCCTCAATCTTACAGTCAAAAGAAAAATAATATAATTCCCTGACAACATGTAGTTAGAATCGATCTGAGACAACCATAACACGCCACAGATGTAACAAAATCAGCCCGGTGAGTTTTTACAACCTCTGCGGGAAGAACTTGTCATTTTGCGCAGGAAAGCGAAACTTAGAACCACAGAAAAACCATGAAATCACTTTATGATAACAGTAAAACATTTCCGAAAATACGGGACAATAACTGAAGTTACTGAGTAAAACTTCGTAAGTCGATTCCCACGACAAACATTTTCATACTTCAGAGATTACTTACTGCCATACATACTCGGAAGAGTAAGACTGAGCCACGCATCAACGGCACTTCCTACTTTATATATTTGCTCGCCCGCGTTATCGTGCTGCCCATTGGTGCCCCATAGACGAGGCGGCTACATTCAGTGTGTAAAAAAACACCGAAAAACAAACAATAGAAGGGGAAGGAATACAAGTGCCAAGGTTTTCAATCATCGCGAATTTCTCTCCCTCTGTTTCATTGTTATATATATATATATATATATATATATATATATATATATATATATATAACAAGAAATATGTATATATGTATATAATACAAATATATGTATATATATATATATAACAAGAATCTCCTGAATTTCACTAACTGAGTGAAATACTATTTATTTCTCATTCTAGAAACATTGTGGAAATGGTTACTTTGATGACATCTGAAACCAAAATGGTAAAAAACTGGCAACTACGCGTTACACAAAAATACGAGCTAATCCAGAAAAACGGCTGTCAATTTCGAATGCAGCATCCTGAAATTAATCGGAATTAGTGGTTTTCCTTTTTGAAACTAAATTGACGTCGGCCTGTGTAATGTACGTAACTGGTGTGATTGAGATGCAGGAAAAACTTGTTAGTGGCTGACTGGGCAAGCTTCATTCACTCCGTTTCAAGCCATTTCACTCCGTTCGTTCAGGGCAATGACACCCGTGTAATGTTCGAAATCTGACATCATCGTGAAGAGCGATATCGATTTTAGGTCTGTCATTGGTGAATGCCCTTGCCGTCTTCGGCTGAAAAGACACCGACGGATAGCCAATATTGGAGGCATCACCGTGTCACTAAACACCGTTTATTACTCAACCATTTCTTTTAAACATCAAGAGCTTATTATTTATTTTACTTTTAATTGACGAGCTAAATTAGTGGTTTTTGTAATTTAGTATGGCCACTTGTCCTGGCCGTATATTATCTCTGGAGTATAATACTGTCTGGGGCCGACCACTGAAAACGTAAGATCGCGCGTGTTTAAGCTTATTCTACTGCCACCGCAAGCGATTTATAGGAGAATATCAATTCCCACTGATGGACCCTTTAAAAACACACAAATACTCCAGATAAGCCATGTGAGTACTGTGGAAAATGGAGTCGCGGCCGAGAAGCCCTCTTTTCGAAAATTTCTTTTTCCTTACTCCTATTGCTTCTGCTGCTGTCTGTGTTATAATTTCCTTAATATTTGCCCATTCTTCATTTATATTGTTACTTATAGGATTAATAAGGGTTTTCTGGTTGAGTCTACTCTGGTATAAAAGTCTTGAGCTATAATCTTGTAACAGGTGAACTTTAAATGTTTCTATTTCTGGTTTGGATTTTACGGTGATTTTCTTCCATCTCTTTGGGAACATTATGTGACATCTTACTAAGAAATGGTCAGATGATACATCAAAACTTCTCAGTATTCTCACATCCTTAATATTTGTCCAAGTCTTATTGTTTGCGAGGACGTAATCAATTATAGAGGCGGATCCACGTGCTGTCCGTGTGAATTTGTGAATATTTCTATGTTTAAAAAACGTGTTAGTAATTCTCAACTCATTGTATATGGCAAATTCTATTAATTTCTTACAGTTGTGCGAAGAAAATGATGAAGACTTCAACAATTGCTCGTACATATTGAAGTACGCTGGATGTCAAAATGTGTGTGTTTAACAAGGTTTTATCACCTTTTACTTCCCCTTATACATACGTATATACGGAGTAATATACGTAGTAAAGGGAATGTTGTGTAATGCTGGGCGAAAAAAACGGCGAATTTTCGGCAAAAAAAATTCATTGCCGCGCCGAGATAGTGTAAAAAAGGATAAATTCAGTTGCTAAATCAAGGCAAACTAGTGGTGCTTCAGAAAGGCGCAAACTCTCGCGTATTAGGTTTTTGTTTCGTTTGGTCTCGGCTAGCTATTCGGAGAATTGTCTAATTTTTATTGATATTTGCATGAAAATATATAATTTTTGCACCAAGTGCTACACCATTTGTAGTGAGTAGAGTATTTGTTTCATGGTTTTAGAACACTCTTTTCTAATCATGACCCTATGGAATGCATTTCTTTATTGTCCATGGTATCAGGCTTCTTTTTCCAATACAGGTTTACAAAACTTGAGTATTCTATTTTTTGCAGTAGTAGAATTCACATAGTTCAGACAACAATGCGATGGAAACAGTTGCTCGCTTCTTGGTTGAATTGGTTGTTTGCAAATAATATCTAAGTTGTTAGTGGCGTATAAAGTGCAATATTTCAGTTTCGGCGTATAAAGTTAAGGCGTAAGTTAAAGGCGTATAAAGTTCAATATTACTATTTAGCTGTTTCTAATAATACGGGAAAGTATGCGCTGTTGTAGCACCACTAGTTTTAATTTGAAGTTTCGCACAATATTGCGTGCAATAAGTGCAATTTTAAAACATTACAAAAACAAGATTTTTTCAAAAACGGCTGCAATTTTTTTTCTTTAACCTTTTGGTAGGATAGTGCCCAATGTACTCCATGAGATGGCATAAACGTCAGTTCCTCTATTCATTTGGTTTTTCAAAAATTACAAAAATAACGTTTTTTGACTTGTCACTCATATCGTTACTATTTACATGTACAATTGTTTACATTATTATGTATGAGTTATGTATGAGTATATGTGCTTTAAATAATGTCATAAAAACTTTCTCTAAAAATGTAATAGTTTTCTGTGTAAACTAGCTCAAAATTCCGCATTTTCAGGAACGATCAAGCGCCATTTTTGCAATAATAGTTCCTAATTTTTTTGTCAAACTTTTTGAACTGATAATGCTGATTGCGCTCTTTAATATGAAGTAATGTTTACTTTATGGTACATTTTTGTTTTTTCAAAAATTACACAAATGTAATATTTTTGAACGATTACTCACAGCGATAATATGCACGTTTCCCACAATTTGTAAACTATTGTATTTGAGTTAAAGTGCTTTAAATAAAGTTTTTCGGAAATACAAAACATTCCTGTAAAAAGAGCTTCAAATTTCGCATTTACAATAACACCACATCAGTATGAACCACTTTTGCTGTATCAGGGGACCCCAAAACGTGTATTTTCATTGAAATCTCGAAATCGATTTTCCGCAGTATTACATAATACATTTATACTACGTATGGGTCATTCCATATTAAATCAACAGTTTTTTATCTCACCATTTTAGATTCAGATGAAATTTGACACATAGATAGTATGAATGAAGAATAAGAAAACTACAAATTTTGAGTAAAATATCTCCACCCATTTGTCAAATACAGCCATGTAAAATTTTAAAAAATTACGTTCCCGAATACATTTTGATCGCAAGGTACAGACACATCCACAGGTAGACACGATTTTCTCTCAAAATCCCGGATAACAATATCCGGTTTGTTTGCTGCTATCGTGCTATACGTTTGAATTTGTTGGTCGTACAATATTGTACACAATCCAACCGAAGTCACCGGTTTTGGTGAGTGTTCGTACCACTTGGGGCATGTGTTTGGAACTTCGAAGGCGGTACAGATCTGCCAGTGGAGGTAGCTACACACCCTGTCGTGTCTTTTTAAGTATTCGGTCTTTGCTAAGATTGGACAAGCTGAGACAATTTGATCAATGGTTTCTACGTGTTCCTGACAAATGCGGCATTTATCATCTTGGGAAATT
Source organism: Acheta domesticus (assembly GCA_031308135.1). Lineage (NCBI taxonomy): Eukaryota > Metazoa > Arthropoda > Insecta > Orthoptera > Gryllidae > Acheta > Acheta domesticus. Next base: position 56,623,510 of record JAHLJT010004567.1, read on the forward strand.
TTGAGCACCGCTTTATCACAATGTCGTGTTCTCAACGCCTGATCTTGAGCAGCTACTAGAACTGCTTCCAATTCAGGCTTCATTCTTCCCCTTTTAAGCCACATAAATGATTGATCTTTATTGATCTGCACCTTGTCCATTCTTTTTAGGTATTGTGCTTGGAGTGGTTTGTCTCTCCACGATTTCTTTAACATTTTTTGTGTCTCACACTTCATGTTTAGCAGCGTCAGAAGTTCAGTGTCTGTGCCTAGTTGTCTTGCCTAGTTTTCTTCGCAATGCTTCTTGCTACACTAATAATGCCTCTGTTTCCCATTCTTCGGTCAGATTTCATGACCTGCCTCATTAGAGGGTCATCTTGATGGCTGACTACATACTTTCCCATCCCGACTATTGCGCTGTACCAGGAGGCCTCAATTTGTCTGAGGCCTCTTCCTCCTTCCTTATGTGACACATAAAGTCTATGTATATCAGCTCGAGGGTGGGAAACATGATGCATTGTTAGCAGTTTTCTGGTTTTTCGATCCATGGTGCGAATTTCCTACTCAGTCCAGTCCACTAGTCCAAAACTGTATTCGGCTACAGGTACCGCCAAACTACCTATTGCAGAAATTTTATTCCTGGAATTCAGAGCGGACTGCAGGACCAGTCTCACTCTCCTATAATACTCCCTACGAATTCTCTCTTTCATTCTGTCGTTCGAGATGATTTCACATTCTTCAATGCCCAGATAATGTAATAATGTAAGTTTTACCTGGCTCAAGATCTTGAATCACAGTGTGCGTATCAATTTCAATGTTCTCAGACGTTGTGAGTTTCCCTCTTTTTAAATTGATTTTTGCACCCTTGTCAAGACCAAACTTCATGCAGATGTCATTGCTAAAGTCATTCACGACAGACAGCATTTGGGAGAGAATCGCTTCATTCTTAGCAAACACTTTCAGATCATCCATGTAAAACAAATGTGATACTGGCCTTTCATCACCATGGAGCTTAAAACCAAAGTCAGCTTGCGACAACTGTCTCGATAGTGGGATCAAACTAATGCAAATCCTTGAAAAATACCCCTGTTAATCTGAATACTTCTGGTTTCTACTGCTTCCTTTCCGCTGTGTATTAGTAACCACCACGACTTCATAATAGCCTTGCAAAATTCAATAAGTCTAGGATGAAATCGATAGATCTCCAGTGTCTTTAAAATCCAATCGTGTGGTACACTATCAAAGGCTTTTTGGTAGTCAATCCAAGCCATGCTCAAATTACGTTTGCGTTTCTTTACATCATTCAAGATGACTTTATTCAGGAGCAAGATTTCCTTACAGCCATAAGAGCCTTTACGACATCCTTTTTGTTCAGCTGGCATTAGATGATTCTTATCTAGATGTCTGTACATTTTGTCAGCTATGGCTGAAGTTATAACTTTGTACAGTACTGGCAGACAAGTAATTGGCCTGTAGTTCTTCGCCAAAGAGCTGTCTCCCGTTTTGGGTAGCAAATACGTGATGCCGCGTGTGAGCCATTCCGGGATTTCCTTTGGGTTTTCAAAAATTTTATTAACAGCCTTTGCTAGATGAGAATGTATTGCTGTTAATTTCTTAATCCAATAAATCTGGATCTTATCAATCCCGGGGGACTTCCAGTTTCCCATGTTCTTAATTGCTTGGAAGAGGTCCTCTTCCGAGAATTGGTGAACATCTTCCACTGTTTCTACAAGTTCATCGGCAGCATCAACTTCAGATTGAAGCCAAGATGCGTCTTCTGCTCTCCTCCCAGATTCCTGCCCAAAACGCTTCGACGTCTTCTTTTGAAGGAGTGACAGCTTTGCCATTCGGTTTTTGAGTCAGATTGCGATAGAATCTCTTCGCGTCTGTTTCAAACAACCGATTCTGTACACGGAAATCTATTCTACGTTTGTAACGTCTAATTCTTTGAGCCCATGCTTGAATTTTCTCTTTTAGCTTCTCAACTACCATTAGCCTGCTGGTGTCATTTTCAATTTGGTATTTTTGTTCAACATTGAATATTTTTCGTTGAACTTCAGAGGTGTGCGTTGATTTAGAAGATGCCTCAGCTAAGAGTGATATTTCGCGCCGGGTGTCGGCTATCCGTTTCATAATTCTGTTCATCCATGGGGGTACAGAGCTGTTTACTCTGTTTTGCTGTCGGCCGTCGGTGTTCTTGGCTGGCCCCAAAATTATCTGAGATACTAGATATCCAGTTGCATATATGATGTGATTGATTTCAGTAATATCTAGATCTCTGCCTGGGGTCTCCACCACCTCATTTAAGACAGAATTCACTGTTTCTATCACTCTTTTAGCTTTGGCAGTTTCGTATATTCTCAACGGTTCGCAAGATTCAAACGGAAGTTGACTAACTCTTTCTATCTCGCGCCGAAGGAGATTTCGCATTATGTCCTTATCGTGTAATTCATTGCCAGATGAATTTTCACCACTGACGTATGTTTCACTGGAAAGAGATGAACCTTCCACGGGATCATCATTTTCAAGTTCTACATGTTCGTCATGTGGATTGTTCGAGCGAAGTACATACTCCGCATTTCTCTCAATGTCAGCAAGTTGTTCTGCTGTGAATTTTCCACTGCTGAGTATGTATCGTCGTTGACTGGCAAGCTTCTTTGAGTCTAGGGTAGGTCTCATATCTGGATTCCGCTCTCTCCATACCTTGAAAACTTCTATTTCTGAGCCTCCATTTTTCGCTTTTGCATAGTAAAAGCACCACATCACCTCCTTTAATTCATCCCGGGTCCATCTCTGACGATGGCTTAGAGCTACTGCCGACTCTGGGTCCCTGGACTAACATCCGTGGGATGGCCAGATGTCGACAAGGTGACATTAGCTCGGTTTCTGAACAGGTATGGGACATTGGTAGAACAAGGCACGTTAAGATTCATTACATTGCTTGAGCTATCCATTTTGCTCATTGGTTTCAAGTGAAGATTCGCAGGTAGCAAATTCGAGTTCACAGATCACACTTAACCTTTGGGTTGTTTCCTGCCATCCGTTACTGCGAACCATAATGTCCTCGGGACATCCCCCCGCAGGGCTCAGCATGGGGTCCCTCCGATCGCCAGTCGGCATTACTAAACCCTACGGGATTTTCACTGACTGCTGAAGGCAGCCTCCTTCGCTGGCTAATGCAAGGTTCGGGCCTCCACTCTAATCAGTGGCCTGGTGTGCCAACCCAGTTTCTCTCCTGTACCCTCTATGGGCCGACAGCAGGAAGTCCAAAGGTTCATGACCCTTCCCTCTCTACTTACTTCCCACTCTCCTCCAAATGGAGTACTTCTTCGTCGGACCCCTCACCTTTAACCTATTCAGCAAGGGAGGCCCTACCGGAAGCTAGGCTACCACTGACATAGCTTTACGGCTCATGGGGTACTCAAGCTCCACCACCAACTGCAAGGGCGTGTACTCCCTAGGTGGAGTTGTTGTTGTTATTATTATTATTATTATTAGACCGCGGAGCTTGATGCAATTGCATATATTTACTGATTGTGCATATCGAAAGGAAATGTATATAACTTTACCTATCACCAAAAATAAAACGAATCTACCATATTTTTATTTTGCATGTGTGCTATTTTTTAGTTTAACTGCGTATTTTAATGTATGCCGTGTATTTAAGTGCATATATTTCAGGTTTTTGTGGAGAAGGGGATCGAAGTCAGATCTTTTCGGGTATTTCTCATTCAACTTACAAGTGGCTTTCTTCTGACAACGCGGCTATGCAAATTGAACCTCCTTTGTACCCTTTGCACGGTTTCGGGATTTATTTTGGTGCATTAATACGAGGGTCCTTCTTTATTATTTTCAGTACGAGATTTCCTTCTCGATCAGAAAATGTCTTCGGGCGTTGTCCTCCGGGTTGCAGTTCAATCGCCTATTCATTGATGTACCATGAGATTATGTCACTCACTGTGCTTTCTTCATTAATGGCATTTTGCAAAATTTTGGGCATCACTAACCCTTTGCATGATGGTAAATAACCAGCTGACGCTGCTCAAAGTTGATGTTCTTTCCTCAACGATTTATTTCGCTTAAATGTTTAGGTTCCCACGTATCTGGTTCATCAACTGAAAGGTGACCTTCATTTGTTTTATTTTTGGTGATAGGTAAAGTTATATACATTTCCTTGCACAGTCATGCACAGTCAGTAAAAATATGCATGAAGTACCGAGGTCTAATAATAATAATAATAATAATAATAATAATAATAATAATAATAATAATAATAACAATAAAACACAACCCACTCACTAACAAAAACACTAAATTAATAATTTGTATATTTTAGGTCTTATAATGTGAAATAAAATGCATTTTAAATCAGTAAAATCTAGAGTAAGTAAATAGTGTACATTTTAAGTAAATATTACCATATGAACCCATTGCAGTCCCATTTTTAAAGTTGCACCATCTGTTTGGAAACATATAAGGATTATTTTAGAATTTTTCAATTTATTCGAAGATGAGCATTTTGAAAAAACTCAAAATCAAATTTTAAATTCAAATTTGAAAAACGTTTTGATCGCAACCCCCATTGAGTTGTATATCACATAAAAGGCCGTAAAGAAAGCTGTAAAATGACACCTGTTTCAGCTCCCTATGTTAATTTGGAGAGGTTCTACATCAATTTAAAACATTTCGGGAACCTAATTTTGTAAAATTTTACATGGCCATATTTCACAAACGGGTGGAAATATCTTACTCAAAATTTGTGGTTTTCTTGTTCTTTATTCATATTATCTATGTGTCAAATTTCATCTGAATCTAAAATGGTGAGGTAGAAAACTGTGTTGATTCAATATGGAATGACCCTTATACACGTACCTATACGTGAAAGTTAAAATTTACTTTCTCAAAAACCGCTCCAAGTTTTTTCGACATAGTGCAAAATACGCTTATAAGAATGGCGCAATTCCATTTTTGTTGAACATTCCGCATTTTCAAATGTTGCAAAAACTTAACATTTGAAAACTGCAACATTGCACCGGAGCTTGCCATCCATCGGGGAAAGACCGCCACCTCTCGCAATACAAAACACTAACTACACTTACGGGACTATTGACCTTAGCCGTTGATGTATCACATATCAATCAACCAGAGATAAACAAATTTGAAAGACCTCCCACATATACTTGGATTTATTTACAGCTACCACCTACAGGTCAACTGCTGTTATTATTTCACGTCACCTTAAAGTGCGGACCAAATATCCAATGTGGCGTCTATGAATCTGACCGCCCTCCGGTTGACAGAATTCATACAGTTAATTGTTGTCCTCGTCTGTCAGGGTCAAACTCTCTGCCATGGAAGTCTTTTTTGTTATGTGATAATCCTTCTGTCTCGTCATTCGTTAGATTGAAACATCTCATCAGTAAACGAGAATGAATTGAGTGCACTACTAATTTAATTGAAATAAGACTTCGTTTTCGACAAGTATTTTGTGCGAATAAAAATACAACCTTAAAAGTAATCACTCATCCCTAAATATATATTTGTTAATTACACATTTAAAATGTTAATCCTAACAATATATTAGTATTTCTCGTGTTTTTAACATTTGTATCAAAAACGAAATAATGGAAGAAATTTAATAAAATTAGTAATATTAGTAACGAGATGTAATTAATTACGTAGTTCATTCTTACCTGACAGAAACTTCCTCTGGTGGTCTTATTTCTTCTAACATAAATGTATAGATGTGTCATTTGGAGACTTGTAGTTACAAGAAGTACAACTTAAAAATAGTTTATTGAATCAATTGAAACCAAAAAAACACTATCCTTATAAAAAGGTCATTTAATATTTTTTTATAGTAACATTGCTTTTCACAACTGTGGTTACATGCAATTATATAGTAAATATATTGATTTAAGTAATTAGAACTCTAAACATCAACTTCAACTCTTTTCATTAGGCATGTATTTGACTCAAGGGTGGTTTAGCGAAGAGTCGCGAAAGCAGGCGTGAAGCAATATTATCCTTAAGGAAGTGTAAAAGTTTGGGAACAGCTATGCCTACATGTTATTACGTAGGCAGTATGAGGCCACAATTAAGAAATCGAAGAAATATTTGCAGGAAAGTGAGGCAACAAGAATAGACGCTATTGTAAGGAACGGTCAAAGAAAATCAATCTTTATCAGATCTCTGCGCAGTAATATAAATGCACGTAATGCGATTTCACCATATGCGTTGGTACAGCATTTCTCACGAACGCTCGTAATAGCTGACGTTGAAAGAGGGGCAGGTATTTTTACTGAATGGATTGTGCCTGAATTAGATGAACCTCTAACGTGGAATGAAGTGAATAGAGGAATTTTAGTAACAAACACTAGAGAATCTTGCGTCGTGGATGGCATTCCGACAAAATTTATTTCGGAATTGTGGAACTAGAGTATTCTGAATCTGTTTATTAGTATTCTTGGTACCGCGTTATATCCAGAAACTTGGAGTACAGCAATCCTCCAACCTATTTTTAAAAATAAGGGCGATCCGAATTGCCCAGAAGGCATTAATCTTTTACCAGCGCTAAGCAAATTGTTCTGTAAAATTCTTAACGTTCAACTGAGCGATTGGGCGGAAAAATACAGTAAAATTTCAAAAGTGGAAGCAGGTTTTAGGAAACGATTCGCAACCACCGACAATATATTTGTTAGATACGTTAGTAAAGCAGGCACTTTTAGGCAAACAAGGTCATTTATATTACAGTTTTGTGGATTTCGAAAAGGCGTTTGATTCAATCAACAGAGAAAATCGTTATGGGGAAAACTAAATGAACTAGGCATCTCACGTAAAGCTTTAAATGTGTTGTAGAGTGTGTACAGAGAAGTAAACTTCTGCGTCAAGTGCGGTGACGGAAGTACAACGCAAACAATAAAATCGACAGTAGGGGTAAGACGGGGTTGTCCTTTTTCACCGGTATTGTTTATCTTGTTTATAAATGATTTATTGACATGGGTACAGGAAACCGACACATCTGCACCGGAAATTGATGGCCTGACAATTTCCTGATTACTTTATGCTGACGATTTAGTTCAATGCTCAGAAACGATTGAGGGATTACAGACTAGTTTAAACACCCTAGAAAGATATTGTGTAGCATGGGGACTAAAAGTAAATATTGAAAAAAACGAAAAATGTTGTCTTCAGGAATGGGTTTATTTGGGGTAACAAAGAGAAATGGTATTGCGCTCAGGAGGAACTCGACCGTGTCAAAACTTTTACTTATCTTGGTGCAAAATTTTCCATGAACGGGGGATGGAATAGTCACATAGTTGCGGCTCATAGTAAAGGAAAAATTGCTCTAAAAGAAATCGGTTGCTTAATGCGTAGAGTACCGGAATTGCCTTTAAAGGTGTGCGACACAATGTTTAAATCGCTGGAGCTCCCAGCTATGAATTACGGGGCGGAAATCTGGGTAGGGATAGAATAGACTGATTAGAAAGCATCGAAACAGATTATTACAAATTAATTCTCGGAGTCTCTAGATTCACAGCGAATGTCGGCGTCTTAAAAGAGAGGTAGGTAGTGTAGGAATTGGGAAAGATTTAAAAATTAAAGCCATTAAGCTTTGGATTAGAGTAGCAAGTGAAGAGGCTGACACACTTATTCGCAGGTGCTTTAGAGCGCAATTACAGGAAAACGATCAGCGCTATTAGTCGTACAAAGTGAAACGCGCAGGTCTTCAGACGTTTCTCCAGAGATGGTTGTGAATAGGGAAACACAGGAGATAAAACGGTTAATTTCAGATAGATTTTGGGATATTAAAAGGCAAGATACCTTGGCAGCATCGCCAGAAAAATGTTTGTTAGTGGTACAAGTTCACACGAGTCCTGTACGGGTATACGAAAATTACGTACACACACTTAAAAGGGATGAAAGTGGGGGATACGCTTGGTTTAGGGTAGGCGGTGGAAGCAACGTAGAATGAAGGATTTGAATGGCAATGGAATCTGTGTACTTTGCGGTGATAGAGAAGATTGGATCCACATCCTGTTAAATTGCTGCGCTACAGAAACTTGGAGAGGAAAATGGATGGGAATGGGGAACTATTGCTTACAACTTACAAACATAACGCTCGCTCAAAACATAGTAGTTGATAATAGATCTCACTTCATGAAAGAATTATGGACATTTTTAGGAAAGGTTCGCACTATCAGGGAAACGGTAATCAGGGAGTGGGACAACATCACTGGTTAGTAGTACGAGCGGAGCCTAGACTGGAGATGAAATAATTCAATAAGTAAGTGATGATTAAGTTAATTAGTAAGATAATCAGTAATGCTAATCACTAATATAAATTAGTAAGTTAGTAATAATTAAATTAATCAGTAAGCGATAATTAAGTTAATCAGTAGTACATTGGTCGGAGAGGCAGTGATGCGGACGATCTTCTATGGCGCTGTTTGATTCCAGGACCTGAGGAGGCCAAAGACTGGATGGAGGAGATGCCCACGCCAGGAAATAAATAAATAGTTTAGAAAATAATGTAGTAGCTTAGCATGTATTCGTCTTCTGACGGCAGGTTTTTCCCTCTTCAGGGATTTTTTCCTCAGCCAGAACTTATGGTCTCTTTCCGCGGCTTTGATGCGATGAAGAGTCCATTAGGGGTGAATGCAAGAATTCGAAATGTTAAAATGCGGTAGGATGTAGGTATTGTAATAGCTTAAAGACCTTCAGCCTAGCCACATAGTTAACTAGTGGTGCTACAGAATGGCACAGACTTTCCCGTATTAGTTTTCTGTTTTGTTTGGTGTCGGCTAGCTATTCGAACTTGCCAATACTCTTGACAGTTGCCATCTATCGCCGCCCAAACTACATTTTTTTAAATATTTTATTAATTTTTCGGTTTCTCAATAGTATAACAAAACTATTATTTTAAGAATATTAAAAAAAACAGTTAAATCTTGCCCTAAATGGCAATTTTTGTTGAAAAATTTGGAGCTGTTTCAAGAAAATGGCGTTTAGTGCTACTGTAAATGCGAAATTTGAAGCTCTTTTTTACAGAAAATGTTTGAGTTTTCGGAGAACTTCATTTGAAGTAATTTGAAGCACTTACGCTCACAAATTGAATAGTGTTTACAAATTGCTGGAAATGTGCATTTTAACCGTATTTGGGATCTTTCAACAAAATTGCATTTGTGTCATTTTTGAAAAAACAAAAAAAGACCCCAAAATTAACTTTACGCCATATTAAAGAGTACAATTTGCACTATCCGTTCGAAAAGTTTGAACAAAACATTTGAAACCATTTTTGAGAAAATGGCGTTGGAGCGTTTCTGAAAATACGCAATTTTGAACTAGTTTTCACAGAAAACGATTCAGTTTTCGAGAAACTTCATTTGACATTATTTAAAGCACATGTACACATTAATATAATAATGTGAACAAATAGCCCTTAATGTAAATATTGACGACATGAGAGAAGTAAAAAAACTAAATTTTTGCAATTTTAAAAAAAATAAAATAATTGAGGAATATGGCGTTAAAGTCATCTCATAGAGCCCATTTAGGTACAAAAAGCCCATTTCCGTAGAAAAAGTTTTAAAAACATTGGAGCCGTTTTTGAGAAAATCTGCCTTTTGTAATTTTTTAAATTTTCAAGTATTGCTTACAATATTGTGCAAAAACTACTAAAATTTTCAAAAAAATGTACGTGACCACAATGAAAGAACTCACTTTGGGCAACAAATTTTATCTGAAGGAAAAATCTCTATCTTCAATTTTGTAATTCTAGGAAAACGCCGAAAAAATTTCCAACTTTGGCAATTTTCGGCAATTCAGAGTTAATCGTGATAATGGGACTTATACCACTTTAGTAAGTGTATTTTTCTCTATTCTTACAAAAAATTTAAAGAAAATATTTGGAGCCGTTATTGAGAAAATTTTGAAAATGTCCCGGGGGATTCATGTAAGGTACCCTGAAATTTTGAAGAAAGTTTTTCAAAATCGAGGCGCCACGAGTGGACGCAGATCGACCGGGAAATATCCATTTTAGAAGACATCGCACGTTTACGCTCTAATGTTGTTCACAGTCAGACGGACACAGGACGGACGGACGATTTGAAAAGACCCACTTTTTCGGTATCAAGGGACCCCAAAACGTGTATTTCCGTTGAAATCTCGAAATCGACTTACCGCAGCATTACATAACTTTCCCTATACTAGGTATATCACTCCGTATATACGTACGTATACGGGAAAGTAAAAATGTATTTGAAGTTCTAATAGTCAAACAAGCAGTAGAGATTACTCATTAAATCACTTTAACTCAGTCACGCAATACCGATAAGAATTGTATATTTATAGCAGGTAAGCGAGGAAATTTTGTACACTTATTATGGAATTTTCAAAAGTTATTCTTAAATGTTTAGTGGTTCCTTATGTGGTTAGGCGGAAGAGCAGGCCCTATGGCCTGAGCCTCGCCATAAATAAAGACATTTTTATTATTATTATTATTATTATTATTATTATAAATCGTTTGATAATCAGAGACGAAGAGTATAATAATTATATTATAAATTATAGATAATAATAACAACAAAGTATCATTTAATATAAGCAATAAATAAAATTCTTAGACATTTCTATGGATAACCTCACCTTAAACTTTTCCAGTTTTTGTTTGCAGTAGCATTCTTAGCAAATGTATTAATTCCAGTGACAGAAAACTTTCTTTTCTGGTGAGATGAGATGTTTTTGTTTCATTTTTTGCACATGCTTATAATACTGCAACTGATCATAACATGCAACTGAGATCACACCCAGCTATAAAGACAATAACTTCATAAAATATTATTACATTCATTACAATTTAATGTTAAACGTCAGCAACAATTGATCTTTAATCATGGAAAGTTCTCATATAAACAGTTTAAAAATATAGAAGTGGTAGCACAAATGGAAGTTCCTTCATCTGTTAATTCTTTCCATATTCGGCAAAGTATATTTCCAGTGAAGCTAATTTCAAATTCAAGTAATTTTTACCCTAGAACAGGTCTTTATATCCTGGGTTGAGCCATTTCTAACTTTAAATAACTCAATATAATGAAACACAGCAAGTAAAATATTAATATTCTATAAAATAAAAAAAATGAATTGATCGAACCTTAAAAGTAAAATACAAAATTCTAAATAACTGATAGACTAAATAGTAGTTGAGGAAAGTAATGTAGTAATAATTATTTTCACCGAAAGCACTGCAAGACGTGAAATAACTAAAATAAAACAAATGTAAAATTATAAAAACAATAACGCAATTCACCGGAAATAATGACAAACGATCGCAATGTAGATGCACATTTGAAATGTTGGCGGCATCTCCGGAAGTCGTCATTTTTTGTTGCAAAAGTAAATCAAAAACATGTCACTACTCACATTATTACGATATATATCGGGTAATTCTGGTAATGTTGGCAACAACTGCCAACACAAAAAGAAATGAAAATACCCTATGACGCTTTACAGTACATATGTCCATGCCACAGTAACATTTTTCAGAAGTTGAATTTTAGTCCTCACTTAAGGTGACGAGACCAAAACGGTCATCCAATCGGGAGCTACACGTCACTACAGTGACGTCACTATGGTGACGTTCAAGCTCCCGTAACAGCTGATGACGTGTCAAAAGCTGCTGTAAATAAATCTAAGTACAATTCAAAGAAGGCTATCACATAAACATAGATTTTTTAACTTTTAATATGTAAATAAATCTTTGATCAAACTATTATGAAGGGCCTCAAACCTTTTATATTCCTTGATACTTCTTCACCGTGCTGCCAAAAAAAAGTGTCAAAAAGTGGTGTTTCTCTTTTGTTAAATGGTATGTTTAAATTGAATGAAAATTAAATCCTATCATGAACTATATTGGCTGTCTAATAAGGCTGAATGTAAATACTTTCCCGTCCTGAAAAATACTTTCGAGGTTAATCACAATGGATATAAATTATTCTACTTTTACAAGAATAAATTCTTCAATTCACATCTGAACTCGTCAACAACATACATACTGAAGATCAGAACAACATACTGAAGATCAGAAATCATAAAAGTGGTTTGTTTTTTATTTTTATTTTCATTCAATCCTTTTAAACTGTTTGCAATTTCGTAATATTCGTAAAACACATCAATGAAATGGAATAAGAAGTTACTAAGCAATAATGGAACAAAACTATTATTTTCTAGAATTCAACGACTTCAGAACACAATAGCAAACCGTAGCTACAGTGCCTGAAATAATTACATTTCTTCTTTCTCTCGAAAATTTACACATTTGCTGCAATAACTTTTTGTTATTTTCTGGAACAAATGGAAATATGTTAAACACAAGTAAAAATTTGAAAACAGTTCTGAAGATTGCTTGGAATGATTGTGGAATACTTGCCTGGGTGTCCTCGAAGAATTCTGTAAAATATTACACCTGCGGCTGCCATTACAAGAAATAATTCTAACCTAAATATTTTAAATGAGTCTAGAGATGGACGTAATTTCAAAATATTCCATGTAAAGATAATTGTATGATGCAATGAATCCAGAGCGTCACTTGTGGAACGTAATGCCCGAGCAACCGTGAGCATTGTTGACATGTAATTATTAGAATCTGCTTTCGTAGTATACGATCTGTGCATTGAATAACGCTTAATTATTGGCACTGAATAATAATATTAATAATAAGAAGAATTATGATAATTTTTTAAATAAATATTAAATAGCATTTGCAATGCTTACCTCACATAAGCATCTAATTTATTTTTATAAATAATTCTCTTGCGCTTACTGTCCAATGATTCACTCATTTTATCAACAAAATCCACTATCACGAATAAGCGAGATACCATTAATGGCAGCTTATTGAAAGAGACAACCTAAAATCCAATTCAATATTTGTTCACTATTCTGTAATGTGCATAATTCATAGCATTCCCCTTTCAAAATCGAAATTATTATATAAATTACTTCGTAACTACTTAATAATCGGCCAAATAAAAAACGAAGTTCTTTTGTAGATACTTAATTGTAATCACTAATTTTGAAAGAAGACAATCATAAGAAATCTTAAAGACTTCATTATTGTAATATTAAACAGCGATCTCAAAATCCAATATACCAAGCAAACAATTTATAATTATAATAAAACAACTATTCATATTAACATTTGAGTAAATAAATTTTATTAGAATGGCGATCTTATTCCGCAATGCTGACAAAATGATAGACACAAAATAATACGCCATATGAGATTCTTTTGGCGTGTTAAGATTTTAAATTTTGTTTAATAAAGTACGTAATACAAACGTAAACGTAAGTAATAATACAAACGAGAGTAGAAAATTCATAATCTCTTACGTACTGCTTACTGCTTCAAAAGGAATATTTCTATAATCCTCATTTTCTGGATATTAACAAATGAGAATCGACATTGGCCTTTGGACTCATAAACGAATTGTTGTATTGATCATTATCTATAAGCAACCCCAAATGTTTCACTTTCTCATTGTCGCGCAATAAAGTTAAATTTGCACTACTACGCAGTTTGATTATTGTTTACAAAAAAAATACTGTTTTAGAATCACTAAATGAAAAAATGCTCATAAATATTAGAAATTCACATCAATTAAGTTTCAGTGCGAGAAAGTTCAAATAATTATCTTCTGTAGTTATGTTACTTACGCATTAGTTCCAACCATTGTTTTATTTTGAATAAAGCAATATTTCCGTAGTAAATTATTTAAGTCTGGAAAGCGAAATCTAAAGGCAGCTTTTCTGCTCCTACAAATATTTTACTATTTCGTAACGTTCAATGTAGTAATTCATTAACGCCGAACGAAATCGTGAAAATATCTAAAAGAACAGTAATGCCAACTTTTAGCAGGAAGAATAACGTACATGTAAATATTGTAAATTTTTACTCAACGGTAAACAGCAAGAGGTGTAGAAAGATTACTTTTTAAAGATTACTTTGTAAAATAGTATCAATTTTTAATTAAAAGAACTTCGAGACAGGATCAGGAATATCACATTTTTCAAGAGCATATTAATTACACTGATAAACAAGCTATAAATATCTGGCATGGTGTTTACTTTTTCCCATGTAGTTTTTTATGTTGATTTCAAATGTGAAAATCGTTTTGCTCTATCGCGTCAGGTTTTTAAGATATCGACAAAAATTAATTTTAATGGAACACCGTTCATCAATTTCGTTATTCCCCAGTTTTTTGTATTTTTTCACGCAACGCAACACAATATTTTTATCGTCGTGTAACCGTGATGATTTAAAAGTCATTACCATTGTCATGGGAGTATCTGACTGGGTATACGAAGAACTGTTTCTGCTAGTGGGACAGTAGAGATAGAAAGCACCAGTACATCAAGAACCAGTGGTGCAACAGAATGGTACAGACTTTCCCGTTTTAGTTTTCTATTTCATTGGGTCTTCGCTAGCTATTCGGAATTGCCACAAACTCTTTCTTGCCAGCTGTCATCTATTACCGCCAAAAGTACATTTTTTTTTGTTATTTTCTTAATTTTTCGGTTTCCTATTCGTAGAAAGGAAACATTCATTTTAGAATATTAAAGAACACAAAAACCTAGTAATAAATGGCAATTTTCGTTTAAAAATTATGTGCCGTTTAAGAGAAAATGGCGTTTTAGCGCTACTAAAAGTGCGAAATTTGAAGCTCATTTTCACAGAAAATGTTTGAGTTTTCAAAATACTTTATTTCAAGTTATTTTAAGCACTTACACTCACAAACATAATAATCTTTACAAATTGCTGGTAATGTGCATATTAAAGATGTGAGAGCTCTTTCGTCTCTTTGAGAACTTTAGAATGATAGTGAAAAAAATATATACTTCCATTTAAAAAATCGAATTTGTGTCGATATCTCCAAAATTACAAAACTCACAAACAAGAAAATAAGAAATGTGGAATATCGAATTTGCAACAAACGGCAAATACTACCCATTTCTCTAAGTTGAATAAACATTCTACCCGTCGTTTTCCTTTTCCACAAGAAAGATAAGAACATGACTCTGTCCTAAATCTTCGAGTTTCTTCGTGAAATTACTTCATGAGGTAGTTGACGGCTACAAGGGAAACGTTTTATTTTTTTTGTGTGTTTCATTTGCAATGTAGTCAGCAAATAGGTGCGTAAATGAGTGAAGGCCATTTCTTCGATTTAATAGTATCGATGCCTATCCCGGATTCCTGTAATGCCTATTACGTAGAACGATGTAATTCAGTTCTCTTTGCAAGCGAATGCCTGCAGTACTGAATTATTTACTTTCTTAGCGTTTTCTAATTAAAGGAAGGACGGGTTATCAAGGCTACTACATTGTACAGAATGTAAGGGAGATGAAATAGTTTACTTCAGGGACATTGTAGTAACTTTCAATATTTTTCTTTGGTATTTCCGTAATGTACAACCACGAAAATAGGCAAACAGGAAAAAACTTTTTTATGCAAGACAATAAATTTTTAACCCCAAAGATGACTTCATGCCGGTGCTTATTCAGTCATGACCACTCTGCGGGCAAGGCCATGAACTTCGCAATCTGCTGATTTGAGGCAAAACTGACACGCGGCTAATAGGCGAATCACTTGGCGGCGGTTGCAGGTTCACGTGCCTGTTTTCTATACGATATAAACCACGATGTGACGCGACCTAGCAACTGAGAAATGCAAGGACATCGACCATATTACGGGCTGTGAATTGCACCGGTCCGGTTCCCTCAGTGAACGGCTATGTCAAGCTGGCACAACCACTATAGCACAATCGCACCAAACCAAATGGAATATTTACTACTCATTTATTACTAATTTATTACCCAAAAATTAAATTTATTACTCTTGCCATTATTGAAAAACATGTGGTTGTGCTGGCGTGACTGTCAAGCTGGCACAACCATTTTTAAAAAATTAGCGAAATCGATTCAAACTAATACAAATATTTAGTACTCATTTGTTACTAATTTATTACTCAAAAATAAAGTTAATTACTCTCCCCGTTTATGAAAAATTAATTGTTAAACACATCGTAGATATGCAACCCGCATGACACCATGCCTAAATTAGAAATACAATTATAGAGAGAACCGATGATCACAATGGAACGAAACTAAAAACATTATTAAATACACATTATATACCACTTTATTACTCCAAAAAATAAACATAATACTGTTGCCGTTTATGAAAAAAATATTGTTAAAATCTGAATCACAGTTATTCAAACATACCAGAAATTCAAATACGATTATAGACAGAACCAACGAGCACAATCAAACCAAACCAATCTCATAATTAAGCCCACATTACATACTAATTAATTACTCTAAACAGACTTTTATTACTCTTGCCATTAAAGAAGAAAAAATTATTAAAAAATTAATCATATTCAGCCATGCCAGAAATTCAAATACGATTATAGAGAGAACCAGCAAGCACAATCGAACCAAACCAATCTCATAATTAAGCCCACATTACATACTAATTAATTACTCTAAACAGACATTTATTACTCTTGCCATTAAAGAAGAAAAAATTGTTAAAAATTAATCATATTCAGCCATGCCAGAAATTCAAATACGATTATAGAGAGAACCAGCGAGCACAACCGAACCAAACCAATCTCATATTTAAGCCCACATTACATACTAATTAATTACTCTAAACAGACATTTATTACTCTTGCCATTAAAGAAGAAAAATTGTTACAAAATTAATCATATTCAACCATGGCAGAAACTCAAATACAATTATAGAAGAATCAACGAGCCCAATCGAACCAAACCAATCTCATAATTAAGCCCACATTACATACTAATTAATTACTTTAAACAGACATTTATTACTCTTGCCATTAAAGAAGAAAAATTGTTAAAAAATTAATCATATTCAACCATGCCAGAAATTCAAATACGATTATAGAGAGAACCAACGAGCACAATCGAACCAAACAAAGATCATAATTAAGCCCCTATTACATACTAACTAATTACTCTAAACAGACATTTATTACTCTTTGCCATTAAACAAGAAAAAATTGTGTGAACTTCGGTCGAACCTTTGCCTGCAAGAATGAGTTCTTTTGAAATATTTGTACACCACAGAATGCAACATCACAGTCTTTTCAGTTTTTTACCCTTTCACCTCAGGAATATACTAGTTTTCTATTTTTTATTCATTGGCGCATGGCATGTAAAGCAACGCCATTTTATCTGTTAATATTCACTTGTGGGATTGGTTAATTGTCCACGCGCCTCCTATAAAGATTCTTCAGATTCGACCTGCATCTTCACAAAATGACTGCCAGAGGCATCAATTCGAATGCCGTGCCCGGAGATAATCAATAAACTCGGTATTTTCATGAACAAATATTTCATTTCCGAAACCCTTTTTTGTTTATCACATTTAGAATAATCTTCATGTGGCAGTCTTAAGCCCAAGGCACTAGTTCATATGAATATGTGCTAAAAATAATAATTCTAGCATTCCACGAGATTCAATATTTTTCATAAGTGTTGGATGTGTTCATCATTTACATTTACGCCGCCGTGTAAAGTGGCTATCATTTTGAACAAAACTGAATTTTCAATAAGTACATTTAAAATACTTATTAAACAGAACCTACAAACATTTTATACTATTAACGTATTCTAGTGTAAGCCACGCAATGCTTTCCTTAGAGAATATTACTGAACTGTTTCACCGTTTACGCGGAGAAACGAGGAAATGCTCCGCGCAGAAGGAGGCGCCGCCGTCTGCAGTGTCGTAGCGGCCGGATTGAATTTCGCGGCCCGGAAATGACTTTTAAACTCAATTTTCTCAAAGAAAAAATTTTTTTCGGAAAAACTGGACCTGCCATTTTTCATGACGCGCAACACAGAATTTGGGGTATTTTTTTGTAACGGGAGCTTCTGGACACCCTGTATATATATATATATATATATATATATATATATATATATATATATATATATATATTGAAACGAGTTGTGAATTTGACTCTACACAATAATTATTAGTAAAAGGGGACAGGGACTCTTTCCCGGGAATGGGTTCTGGATTCTATTATTTTCATCAATGGAAACATAAGGGTAAACATGAATTTTTATTGATCGATTAATTACAAAAATTGGTGGTTCTTATTCCTTACAAAAACATCTGCTCTATCAATTTTCCTATTCTAAATAAACTCTTATTTCTTAATTCTTTATTGTCTTGAAACTCCATTCATTTCTTATAATTTTCACAGCTGTGGGGTCTCTACTAAAGATCACTGCTTCCTGTCATCTATGCGCCCCCTCCCAACGTTCTCCCGCTTGCTCTTACCGTGGCCGCGACCGCGATCAGCCAGCGAGGCGATGCCTCGCGCAGCGCCGGCGGTGCTCGGGCCCTGTCGGGTCGCTAGATGCCGACGTGGGGAGAGGGCCCGCTCCGCCGCCCGCCTTCGCCGCTCGCCCGCCGCTCCCAGCACAACGCTGGCTGCCGAGATCTCGCTGTACACCGCCGTTGTAACGGACTCGTCACGCGTCGCCCGCTAATGCTTCTCCCTTCGCTGTCCGTAATAAATCTTTTCATCGTCTCACAATTGGTTGTTTAATGATGCCAAGCTATGTTCACTCACTGTTCTTGTGTCCGCCCACATGCTTTGCCTTGCCAACGCCGATTTCACCACTTTCAGCACAATCAAATAATTAATCTTCCCTCACTCCGATTGAGTCTTTGTTCCCATCTGATCACTAAGACATATACACCACACATTAACGGTTAACTGCCGCACAGAAGTCCACGTGCCGCCACTGCTCTGCGTTCGTCCACGTGACTGTCTTCATGTACCGATATTGTCCTGTCTTCACTTCACCAAGACAACCGTTTTCGCTCACTACATACCATTTTTCACCGCATTGTCTTTCCCGATGCCTACCATTCTCGATGGTCCCAGATTTCACCACCATTCATCCTCTTTCTTCCACAACTCCCGCAAACGTCCTTTTCATCCTCCAGCCATAGCTCCACTGCCGACCTGACTCGTGGTTCCGTCGCGCTTCGGCTCCCCTGTGTGACTCGACTCCGGCGTTTGACTCCGTCGGCGCGCCGGCCGCCACCGCGCAATTCAAATGTTCTTCATTCTCAGAAACGCATTGTTATCATTGCAATGATAATAATTCGTTTCAATATATATATATATATATATATATATATATATATATATACGTACGAACGACGGAGAAATCAGGGAAACGCCTTGGAGAACAGGAATGGAAGTTAATTGTAATTAACTATTGAAAATAATATAAATTCGATTTTTACTCTACCCTACAATTTTTATTCTCATTTACCGATGTATTTTCTTTCAAGCAATCTGGAAACCTTAACTGAAATTAGCCCACTTAGGTTTTCTCAGTTAAAAATACGAATTAAATATAATATGAAAGAAAAATTTTAAAAAAATATGTGCCATAATTGTGTACAAATTTTTCTTACGATAATTTTATATTTCCACTGTATGCTGCAGTCGGCAGTAATGCGGCGATGGATATTTGAAAAGTTTATTGTTGAACGGCGACATGGGAGAGAGAAGATAGGGTGGTTTTATTTACTTAACCTTAATGTTACAATGTTCTTTACGTTCAATAAAATGGTATATTCAACTTAATTAAAGTCGAGAAGAATATCGACTGCATTCATAATACGATATATTGTATGGCCTTTAGTACTGAATGTTAAATTTATATGTGAAATTATCCTCGCTTGCCTGTATGGCTAAGGTCAGTAGTCCCATTAGTACAGTGTATGTCTAAGCTCTAAGCTCCCGAGCAGTTTCCCGGATCTGTAGTAGTGCATGTTAGTGTGTTTGTATAAGGGGTGAGGGTAGAACGAGGAAGAGGCAGGAAAGATCGCGCGCAGTCCGGGACTAATTTGATAGGGTACTGCTCCGGCATTCGCCTGGTGATGATCGGAGAAATCACAGAAAACCCCAACCAGAGCAACTGGCCTCTAAAATGCTCTTCCAGACAGCGACGGAATTCGATCTAGCTAGTGTCAGCTGCAGAGACATCACTTTATGCGCTGAACCTTCTAAGGTAGTCTTACTTAACCGGCGGCGAGCGTGTCACAGAGGTTTCTGGATTGGAGCTTAAAGACCAAGGCGCATAATGCGCATCGCTCCTAGTACGAAATTAAAGCATCCTTGGGCAGCTTCTTCACCCTCGAGCACAAATACACCGATTTCAGTTGATTGTTGAATAGCTGGGACGCGGTCACCATGCTCCTTGGCGACTAATCTTTTGATATTAAAGGTCCTCCCGATTGGATAAACGCGTCGTAGATGATCAAAAGTGTATTTGTCCTACGTTGTAATTGGAGTCAGTCGTACGAGAGCTTCCACCTGATTCGGAGGGGCAGTCGCCACGCACTGTGTTTATTTCAGTTTCTTGCGAACTACGACCCACAAATATGGCATCTATTGCATTCACAATTCACCCGTGGGCAATTGTGACTTCCAGTTATTCGCTAAAACACGCCAAGAAATTTATTTCAAAGTGATACGTCTTATATCAGTTTATATATCTTTCTAATTACGATTCGCCAACCTTTGCATTATGTGCTCTCATAATCGCATTCACAAATCTGTCAAGTTTCTTCCTTTCATGGCAGTATAGTAATTTATCCATTACTTTGCGTTCTGATTCATGAGATACCATCTCTCCGAATTGTGATGGGTTATTTAGAACCATCTTAAGGAAGTAGAAAAACGCAAATAAAATATTTTATTATTCATGCTGGAATTATTAAATAAGGAAAGACAAATGAACCACAGAGGGAGCAGATAAATGGTTATTATTGATAATATAAATAAAACAGACCTTCGAAGGTAATTTTGAGTGTAATAAAATTAATAATATGACAGGTTTTAGCAAAGGGATACGTACTGAGTTATTTTTGTGAGGTAAGAATAAATGGATAAATTAAAATTGATAATTATATTTAAAAAACAATCGGTTCAGTGTCGTAAATGAGAAGGCAATACGACGACAAAGAGGATAGAACAAATTAACATAGTGCACAGGAAGAATGAAAAATGAACACTTTGGTGAATCTTCGTAGGGGGTAGGGCGAGCACCGAATGATTGGTGCTCGGCAAAAAACAAGCACCACGTCATGTGATAGGACTCGGCGAGCTGTCGCTCGCCCCCGCCGATGCCGAGCGCGAGGAGCCGCCATTAGACCTATTTCTTTACGCCGACCACAGAGGTCACAGAGAGCGTAGCCGGCAGGGCGTCCGCATCGGAGGATGGCTGCGGCCGGAAAGCGCGGGGCTGGTGCCGCGGCCAAGGCGGTCCCGGCGGAGGCCCAGGGCCGTTTCCCAAATGGAAGAGCGCTGTTTCTTGCGGCGCGCGCCTGCAATTAGGGTGCGCGGGGCTCCAGGGGCTCCGGGCGCTGCCGGCCCCCCCCCCCGCTTCGGCCCTCCTGGACCCTCCGTGCGTCTGCCACTGGCACGTCTGCACAGTAGCTTTGTTGAATTAATTGAGCGAACAGAAGGATTTTACAAAGCGCGATGTACCAAAGGGCATCTCTTTGGCACCGGTTGTTGCCAACTCCGGTACAGAGAACTTTGAATCATGGCAATAAACTCCACCCCATGAAACCTACGTTTTGGTTGGCTTCGATACGTTGATTACACATACACCATGGGCAGGACCGTTTTAACAACTTTGGGGGTCGTTGGGCCTACGTTAATTTCGAAGCCCCCTATTCTTTCACCGATCTCTCCCCCCCCCCAATTGTTACAGAAACTAAACTCACCACTGAGTGACATTCGCACAAAAACCAAAAAATTCCATATTGCAAATATTATCCAATGAAGAGCAACTCATCACTCCATTATGACAAGTTTTTGCGTATAGGTTAATCACGCATCATCTTTTTTTAAACATTTAATATTAAATATTTTAAACAGTATCTGGGGCCCTGGCTCTTCGGGACCGTGCGTTAACACGGGCCTGGCCAGGAGGATTCCTGTAGATGATGCTCTCGCTGACTCCGACAACACCTACAGAGAATCTTCACCGCATCCAAATCAAAGAGGAGAAAGAACAGGACGTGCAACTGAATTTTGTTGGTGTAATAGTAAAGGAAACAGAAACGGTCCCCTCGGACATAGTATTTCGGAAAGCCACGTAGATTAACCGTTATTTGAACAAATCATAAAGTAACTATCAAATCCAGAGGATACATATGATGAGTCGAGAGTTTGAGAGATCATCTTAATATATATATATATAAGTAATATTATATATATAATATTATATATTATTATGTATATATATATATATATATATAACTGGATGTAGGTATATATGTAAGAGCTAAACTCCGACACCGTTGGACCGATATCCATGAAAGTTGGCCCTTCTACATGTTTTTCACCCGGAAGGTGTATGTGCTATTAATTCTGTTATAACTCCAACAGAATTGGAAGCGCTGCAGAATAAATCTAAATATTCACGTCAAATGCAACTTACAACACACTCACCTGTTCAGAGACGTGCAGAATCTGCAAGTAAATGTGAATTAGAGAGACAGAAAGCGCCAGAGACAGAGAGACATAGAGACAGACAGGTACAGGGTGAGGGGAGGAGGTAGAGACAGTGAGAAAGGGAGATTGGAGGGGAAAGAGGGAGATGAAGGGCAGAACGTCTGCCGACTTTTCCTAGTACATTTATAAGTTGGGTTCCCGCCTCATTTCGCAATGGCAAGTCATCAATTTTCCAGGATGTAGGCCTATGATCTTCAGAGCATAAAAATCCTTGAGAAAAAATACCGAAAATACCTATTAATTCATGTGTACATAACCAAATATATCTAGATGAGATTCGTAAATGCAGACTATCTTTTCTTGGTGATGTAATGGCCTTAGATGAAATCTTGAGTCAATCAGCAGTTGCAATTTCAGCTAGGATAGATACAATCATTAGAAAATATTGGTGCTACAGAATGGCCGGACGGACAGGCGGACGGGCAGACGGACGAACTGAGTTTTGAAAAGAACCACTTTTTCGGTATTAGGGAACGGAACGTGTATTTTCTGTTGAAATCTCGAAATCGATTTTCCGCAGAATTACATAACTTTCCCTATGCTACGTTAATTACTCAGTATATATGTATGCTTCCGGGAAAGTAAAAAGATGTAATACCAGAACAAATGTATAGTACATGTACATACAATACAAAATATTGGTTGTTATGCCCTAAGAAAATGCTTCGGATTTTTGCCTTATCAAAACAAGATAGGTCATACAAGTAATAGCAGCGGTTTATTTAAACAGGGATCAATCAGCCGACATCTCCTTCACTAGGACAATGCTTCAACTCGTTCGTGGGATTAACACTCATGGGAACGAGATCGATCATGGGATTAACACTCATTATAAATTTGCCTGACGTGCTTTCTTCCAATAACCTGGTTCTATAATTCAAAGAGAAAAAAATCAAGAAAAAGCACAAGAGTGTGTGCACAGATTAATAAATTGATTCATAAGACAAAATAAGAATACTCTAGCAGCCTGAGAATTTTATCAGCCTGGAAAATATTAGAATTTCAAACATGATGAATAGGTAAGTAAGTGGTAAAAGAATAAACTTGGAATTACTCTATCACTTTCAAGCCATTTTCAATATTCTCTTTCAAAATCATTTCAAAGTACTTGAAGTTGGAGAAGAAAGCACCGTCCAGCTGAATAGGATGAAGTCACCGAGGAAGCCAAAGTCACGCTCCAACAATCTTACTGCCATAGAAGAAGAAAATCATAACAGAGATTGCAATTTGTAATAGAGAAAACTTTACTTCATAGGATTACCTTTACTTTTACCTTTCTTAATCAATAAAGACAATGACATGATTAACACTTGAAGTATCATCTCCACCTTTCTGAGTGTTATAGTAGCCAGAGAAACATTTTTAATTCTGGGAATTTTTATTTTCCTTTCTTCGAAAGGAGGTGAAACTACAATGTGCAGCAGAAGTGTTAAAGTTGCCTGTGACCCTAACTCGGGCAGATGCCATTAAAAGTCAAATGGGGCGCGACGCCG
Source organism: Acheta domesticus (assembly GCA_031308135.1). Lineage (NCBI taxonomy): Eukaryota > Metazoa > Arthropoda > Insecta > Orthoptera > Gryllidae > Acheta > Acheta domesticus. Next base: position 56,647,627 of record JAHLJT010004567.1, read on the forward strand.
AAGCGAGCCTTGGGGTGCGCCTTCTAAGAAGCGCCCAGCGCAGCAATTCTCGGATTCTCAACGATCTCCTTAAACCTGACCCATTACCCCTTGCCGGCCTCACAGACACCCCGTCTGCGAGGTCCGTTATTTTTAGAGGTTGTATATTTCGCAGTCTTTACGACCTCGTAAATTATTCACCAGCCGCTATCGGGCCTGGTCGTTTGTATAGCGGGCTTGTTCGTTTATACGGATGTCTATATCAGCTGCTCTTGCGGTGCAGGGAAGGTAGGGAGGGAGTCGAACCCCCACCTCTGGCAGGTAAGAGATTGTCGAAGCAGACGAACGGTTAATAGGGTGCTATATAATGTGGTAACGACTAAAATCGATAGACCGTCCGGGGCAATCAGGCTCCTAATACAACTTTCAGTCGGGATGCAATATGTACTAGAGGTTATTTTCATGGAACCATAATCAGTTACGAAGATAATTGTTAAATTTAGTCAGCAAAACTTGATAAGTCATATCATCGGAGTAAAGCGTAAAATGTAAGACGCACAAACTTTATCTCATACTCAGTCAACAACTTTTTTTTTTAAGAGGAGACCGTTGAAATCTAAATACGAGAATTATGAGTCTTGCAAAACAATCAAGGCTTTTGAAAATTTCCAAATGACTTAATACGACTAATACTTTCTTTTAGCTCCCATGTACTTGAAGATATATTTTTCTTCGACCCCTAAAAATCAAAATTACAAAAATACAAATATTTTAAGGGGCGTGTTTAGACGCTACACCGCGCTGTCGCGAATTACAACACATATTCTGGTCAAAATGTAGTGTTTGTGAGAGCAGCAAAAGCACAAGCGCGTATACAGATGAAACGGAGTTCGTCCCACGACGTGAAGTTTGGGCTTGTAAAAGACCTCACGCTTAAATAAAAATTTGAATTGGTGTCACTTCTTCGGAGTAATGCATTAGTTCTTGGTCAAGATTGGTTTCTGGTGACAGGTCAACATCTTGCCACATAGTATTTGATGTTTTGAAATAATCGTAAGCGAAATTAGTAAATGGATGTATTGCAATCTATTGAGTTCCTTCGGTTGATTAATAAATACTATATTCATAAATAAATAAATAATAATATAAATAATTAATAATATAAATAATTAACAATAAAAATAATAAATAATGTATAAATAATTAACAAGCAATAAATAATTTAAACATAATAAATCGGATATAGTTTACTTACCGGAAATGGATGTCACTTTTGCTTGTTATCTCTCACGTTTGCAACTTCACAGATTTTAAAAGATACGTTTGAATTGATGTAGCCAACATAACAAAACTAGTGTATTTATTAAGCAGATACAAGAAAAAACTGCAGCAAAAAGTCGTCTAATTTACAAATCACACTTAAATTACATAAATTACTTGTAAGGCACAGTAGGGACATTTTGCTATGCGTGTCCAATTTCACAACGAGGATCTGGCCTTAGGCCTACGCGATTAACACGAAACATCCTTGAGTCTGTCCCACGCAAAATTTCCTTTCGCCCCCCAAAACTTGGAAACGCCTTTCCAAAGTAACTCGAAGTCAGCGGCCTGAGGATTTACAGTAATCATCCTGTATTTTGAAACGTTTTTTTTTAGTTTCTAATATAGTTATAAACGTTTATGATATTTATTTCTTTTCGGTTACCATTGACGCGTATTATACTATTTAATTACACATAAACATTTAAGTATTCGTACTTCTGTTACAAGGCCACAAGTAGCCGACAGCACAAATCTTCCCTGAGAAATCAGGAGGCATTAGCCCTACATGGGATTGTATAGACTAATAATAATAATAATAATAATAATAGTAATAATAATAATAATAATAATAATAATAATAATAACATGGATGATCTAAAAGTGTTTGCTAAGAATGAAGCGATTCTCTCCCAAATGCTGCCTGTCGTGAAGGACTTTAGCAATAACATCTGCATGAAGTTTGGTCTTGACAAGTGTGCAAAAATCAATTTAAAAAGAGAGGCAACGTCTGAGAATATTGAAATTGATACGCACACTGTGATTCAAGATCTTGAGCCAGGTAAAACCTACAAATAGCTGGGCATTGAAGAATGTGAAACCATCGCGAACGACACAATGAAAGAGAGAATTCGTAGGGAGTATTATAGGAGAGTGAGACTGGTCCTGCAGTCCACTCTGAATTCCAGGAATAAAATATCTGCAATAGGTAGTTTGGCTGGACTGAGCAAGAAATTCGCAGCATGGATCGAAAAACCAGAAAACTGCTAACAATGCATCATGTTTCCCACTCTCGAGCTGATGTACATAGACTTTATGTGTCACGTAAGGAAGGAGGAAGAGGCCTCAGACAAATTGAGGCCTCCTGGCACAACGCAATAGTCGGGATGGGAAAGTATGTAGTCAGCCATCAAGATGACCCTCTAATGAGGCAGGTCATGAAATCTGACCGAAGAATGGGAAACAGAGGCATTGTTAGTGTAGCAAGAAGCATTGCGAAGAAAACTAGGCAAGACACGTCGAATAACACAGACGCTGAACTTCTGATGCCGCTAAACATGAAATGTGAGACACAAAAAATGTTAAAGAAATCGTGGAGAGACAAACCACTCCACGGACAATACCTAAAAGAATGGACAAGGTGCAGATCAACACAGATCAATCATCTATGTGGCTTAAAAGGGGAAGAATGAAGCCAGAATCGGAAGCAGTTCTAGTAGCTGCTCAAGTTCAGGCGTTGAGAACACGACATTATGATAAAGCGGTTCTCAAAATTTCCCAAGATGATAAATGCCGCATTTGTCAGGAACACGTAGAAACCATTGATCAAATTGTCTCAGCTTGTCCAATCTTAGCAAAGACCGAATACTTAAAAAGACACGACAGGGTGTGTAGCTACCTCCACTGGCAGATCTGTACCGCCCTCGAAGTTCCGAACACATGCCCCAAGTGATACGAACACTCACCAAAACCGGTGACGTCTCTTGGATTGTGTATGATATGGTACGACCAACAAATTCAAACTGATCGCACGATAGCGGCAAACAAACTGGATATAGTTATCCGGGATTTGGCGAAAAAATCGTGTTTACTTGTCGATGTTGCTGTACCTTGCCATCAAAACGTCGTTACCAAGGAGGCAGAGAAACGTCTTAAATACAAGAGTTTGGAAATTGAGATCAGCCGAATGTGGGGCGTAAAAGCACAGGTCGTACCGATTGTTATCGGAGCTCTGGGATTTGTTCCGCAAAATTTGAGTAAGAACTTGTCTAAACTCCCCGGTAATTCAAAATACTGGGAAGTGCAAGAAATTGTTTTATTTGGAAACAGCCCAAATTTTGCGCAAAGTATTGTAGAGGCACTGACAGTCACCGGATCTGCTCCTTAGGTAGTTGGTTGCAACCTGGAGTAGATTTTATATTCAGCCGACAAATAACATCTTTAGTCGTGATATAGAGGAATAATAATAATAACTTATGGTTCAGGCACGCTGTTAAAACTTTTCGTGATTGTGTTCATTAAATTATGCTTTTAACGTCGGTACTTCAATTAGTCGAAGGGACTAATGGGTCAAGGGGACAGAGTGGGACAATGGGGCAATTGAACGAAGAGGGAGAAGTTGACAAATGGGACACTTGGACAAAGTAGGGGGAAATGGAAAAAGAGGGACAAAGGGACAAAATGGGACAATGATCAAAATGGGACAATGGGACAAATGGGAAAGGGTATATAATTGGACAAGTGGACAAAATGGATCAAGGGGACAAAATGGGACTAGGGAACAAAATGGGACTAAGGGATAAATTGAACTAAGGGACTAAATTGGACGAGGAGACAAAATGGGACTAGGGGACAATTGGGACAAGAGTGAAAATACGACAATGGGGACAAAATGCAACAAGGGGTCAAAATGGGACAAGATAGACGTCAGGGCAAAATGAGACAAGAAAGCAAACGGAAAAGAGGAACAAATGGGGCAAATGAGACCAATGGGTCATGCGGACTAAATGAACGAAATGGGACAAAAAGACAGTAGGGCAAAAGGGGCATGTTTATCCAAAGATTTATAAACATTGGTAAAACCTAAACCCCAGAGTCCGCTAAAATATTTTAATGGACTCTCGAGCATTTTAGCGGCGGTTGCTATGGACGCTCTCCTAAAGTCTTGTTTAGATGGTTGGTTGCTAAGGAGCTAAGGGCGTGTTTAACGACGTAAATAATAAAAAAAATAATATATTAAGGAGAGCGGGTGAGCAGTGGGCAGGAATTAGCAAGGAGAAGACCACTGGAACCGCGCGCGGGGGGCGAGGCGAGACGGCGTTAAATATGCATGAAGTCCCTCAGGCGCGGCCCGCTGCCTCGGGGGATTCGCATTACATTTTTTACAGCGCGCTGTTTAATTTTAAAATTGCGTATTCGAAACGCACGCTGCCCGCGACAAATACTTAGCGACAGCGCGACATCATTGGCGCCGCTCAGCGGCCGGCCTGCGATGCGCCTCGTCGCGCCACCGGTCACAGCTAATTTGGAGGACGGGTGCCCAAGACGCGGAGATGCGGTTGGTTTGATGGTTGTTGATTTCTTGCGTTTTGTGATGAACGTGCGGTTTTCACAATTTCACAATTTCCATGAGTGACTTTCAGTTGTGAGCTTTTTCAAAACCATAAGATTTTTGTATCACACTACTTCGTTATCAGCAATCGTTTGATTGTTAACGGAAATATTTAAATGCATGGCGTAGTCAAATCCGGCTCTCCCAAAGAATATCGAATTGTTTATTGTATTGCACTCTATTTTCATTGCATTCCCAGTGTGGGAAGTACAAGGTATTTTTAAAGAAATTGAAATGTGGAAATATGGGATGAATATTTTTATGAAAATTTAAATATAAAATTAACCAGGCTCTTCTTGTCAAGGGACTAATATTACAAAGAAAGATAAGTAAAATAAATCGACTAAAATAAAGTAATGAGTAAAATAAATCGAAGTAAAAAGCAGAAAAGTAAAAATTATAGAAAATGGCAAAAATTGGCATCATAAGCTAAAATAGATAAAAAGTGAAAATGAATATTCCAAAAATAACTCCAGAAGTACAATTAAGTGATTTCTATTGTTGAAAGTTGTAAATAAGTAATAATAACAAAAATACATTTTGTCAAACTTCAGGGCTTGTACTCCTAAAGTAACCATTTCGTCCGCACCCCGTAGCCATAATCCCAGAAGCAAGCAGCATCGGTCTGCCGACTCTCACGATTATCCCCTGCTTGCTTACACCGGCAAAGGTGGCTCAGGACAGCAACTGCCACTGTGCCTCACCGGGAGGTCCTAGGTTGGAGTCCTGACAGTAGCAGAATTTTCGAAACTAGCTAGACAGCTAGGTCGAATTCGGCCGTTCTTTGAACGAGAATTCTAGTGGCCGGCTGCTCTGATTGGTATTTTTCTGTGGTTTCTCCAATCAAGACCAGGCGAGGGCCGGAGCAGTACAATACCCTATCAAATGGGCTACAGACCATGCGCGATCTTTCTTTCGTCTTCCATGTCCTATCCTCACCCCTTAAGTACTTTACGTAGTCTATTAAATTACATAAAGTATCAGATACTCAGAGGCATTCCGGTATTTATTTGAATGTATTCGGACGATAAGCAAAAATATAATAATAGGATTACAGAAAACATCACATGGATAGCGCCAAACTTGAAAACATTTGAGAAACCATCGAAGAAGTTAGTAGTAACCTTACGAACATTATTTCAAAAAAGCATATGGTACATTCATGTTCTTCAGACGAAGTTCAATTGCTTAGCTCATGATATCTCGAAAATGGTGTTAAAGTATAGAAATAAATGTTAAATTTGATTTTTTTAGAGAAAAGGCTGATAATTCATGGCAGTTGCTATCAGTTCAATAGTAAGCTTATCTTCCACAGAACTTCCATTTATCGTGATTCTGTATAGAATTAGACGTACAGATTCTGTATAGACATACACGTTGTATGTCAGAACCCATGTTTGAATTTCAAAGTAAAATCAATAGTGTAATAATGTGTAATAATACGACATCGAGAAAATCAATGAGCATAGCAGGGAAATGATAGAAGTAATAGTATTCCTAATATCAGTATAAAATAGTCAGTCACAAATAATCGCCCATCTTCAAGAAATGTACGAGTAATACAAATAATAATTAATAAGACAATAATTGTTATTGATATATAATTAATAATATATTAATAATATATAATAATATATAATTAATATAATAATAATTATAATTAACAATAATTATTAATAATACAAATAATTATTAATAAGATAATAAGAGATTATTTACATTGGCTGCCCAACATGAGGCGGATATATATATATATATATATATATATATATATATATATATATATATATACATACATACATACATAATGGATTGGAATAAGAGATTCGTTACAATACTATTAACAAAAAATCAAAATATTTACAAACACGTTCACACTTAATATATTCGACACTCACTCATATCGATGCGCATTTCCTTCTCCAATGGCCATGGTACGTTAACTTTGAATGAATAATAATAATAATAATAATAATTATTATTATTATTATTATTATAACAACAACTCCACCTAGGGAGTACACGACCTTGCAGTTGATGGGGGAGCTTGAGTACCCCCATGAGCCTGAGAGCTAAGTCAGTGGTAGCCTAGCTACTGGTGGGGCCTCCCTAGCTGAATAGGTTGAAGGTGAGGGGTCAGACGAGGAAGTACTCCATTTTGAGCAGAGTGGGAAGTAAGTAGAGAGGGAAAGGTCATGAACCTTTCTACTTCCTGCTGTCGGCCCATGGAGGGTATTTGTGAGTGTAAGTGCTTCAAATGACTTTAAATGAAGTTTCTTGAAAATTCAAAAATTTTCTGTGAAAAAGAGCTGCAAATTTCGCGATTTTAGAAGCGCTTAAGCGCCGTTTTCTTAAAAATGGCGACAAAGAAAATTACCTTTTTAAAGAAAATTACCTTTCAGTACATGTGTTCTTTAATATTCTAGAATTAATATTTCGGTTCTACTATTAGGAAACCGACAATTATGAATAGCTAGCTCAGACCCAAGGAAATAGAAAACTAATTCGGGAAATTCTGTGCTATTCTGTAGCACCCCTAGTTTAGTAAAAGTCATTTTTTGGGCTAAAGTGACTGGGCTATAATATAACAAACTTAAAACAATTTTGAATAGCAAAGTATAGTAAACAAATAAATAATAAAAAGGTTAAATAAAGATTTGCTTTATTTTCCTAGGAAATCTAAGGAGAACCGACTAGATCAGCTTGTTGTTAGAATTCTCCACACAGGTATAACTACCTCGCTAGTGGCTCATACCCTCTAGGGCTCGAAACTCCCCCACCGTCGCGTTTCAGTCATCGATGCTTCAGAAATTACGTAGAACGTGTTTCGCGGCACCTATAATACCATTAATAATAAGTCCTACCTTCAGATCATCTTCCACGACAATCGTGTACTGTTTACTTCGCCGCCATCTTGCCCTTTAGCTCTCGAACACGCGGCGCCTTTGGCATCAGACAACGGCGGCGGCGGTGTCATGTTCAGCGCGGTAATAAAGATTGACGGGTTCATCTATTTTTTCATATTCTTGTCATGAAAGAGTTTTTTAAAGGCTCCAATATTCCGCTGCCTTTTCGTGGCGCGTCGCTCTCTTTATGCTTGGACCGCCCGCTCCGCTCGCAATTTCCGAAGCGACTAAATCGCATCTAATGCGTTTGCCGGAGCTCCAGCGCGGCCAAGTGTCTTTGCGCATGCGCATAACCCTCCGCCCCGCGAACGTCTTAAGAGCTTGGCGCCGTTCCCAGAATTTCCATTTTCGGGCATCAAGCTTCGATCCTGACAAAGTTACTTGGGCTCGGTGTTAGGAGGTGGACTTTGGAGCGGGGTAATTCCAGTTGTTATGTGTTGCATGAATATTACACGATTCATTAATTAAATGAGGAGGTAACGACTTGTGTAACTACTTAACTACAATGACACTCTTACCAAAAGACATTGATAAACCAAGTTCCGTGTGAGACTGTTAGTAAAGACGTTTCTTTCGCAATTATCGATTCTTTGCCTCCTTATTCTAGAATCATTTAATAACTTGTCAGCAGCCGTATTTTAGAGAAGCTTTGCCAATCTTGTGTCTTCCCACTGTGTGTTAGAAGTGAAGTATAATATCCCTTTGATTTTCATTCTGTTCACAATCTTCGTGGTCATTTGAGCAGATATTGGACAAGGGCACAAGGGGCTTTAATTTTTTTATTCTTTCGGAGTACCAGATATCTCGATTCAGATCAACAATCTGTTGGATGTTATAACGATAATCGTAGAGTTATTGGTCAGGTGTGTCTACACAGTGTTTGCAAATATTCCATTAAGTTCAACCTATTTAAGAGGTAACTTGTCCATTTATAACTTCTGAGAAAATTAAAAAATAGAAAGTTATATTTAATGTCAAAGGTCTCCATACAAGGCAATGTTTAAATTCCACATTTAATTGAAAATCACTTAAAAACGGAGTGATTTCTGGCACCCGCTGTGGGAAATGTGGCATCTCCTTCACGTGCATTAGAGGGTGTATGAGCACTAGGCTATGAAAATTACTGAACCAAATTCAAACCTTACACGTAATTACGCATTACAAACCTTATATGTTGAACAATCTTCAACTAGTAGAAGATATGACAAAATAGTTTTACCGGGAGAGGTGACTAAAGACATCAACTGATATCTCTGCAGTGCCTCTGACCGAGAGGCTCTAGGTTCGAGCCCTGACGGTGGCTGGATTTTCATCACCAGCTTGTCAGCTAGGTCGGATTCAGTCGCTGTCTGGAGGAGAATTCTAGTGGCCGGATGCTCTGATCGTAGTTTTCTATGGTTTCTCGGATCAACACCAGGCGAATGCTGGGGTGGGGTAGATTAGAAAACGGGCCTGAGGAAGCGCGCGATCTCTCCTTCCTCTTCTTTGTCCTATCCTCACTCCTTACATACAGTGCATTAACACACGTGATGGGAGACCGGTCGTGAGCTTAGAGCTTGTCTCGGCTGGGGCGGTGCCCCGCTGGTGGGAAATACCTGGTTGGGGAAATCCCCCTTAGCCGAAGTTAGATCGGCGACGGATCTCTCCAACCAGCGGTAGATCACCTCCACCTTCAGAGAGAAACATGCTCTACACCAACACCGGAACACATGCACTACACCAATACCGCCTGGAATACAGACGGTATTGTATTCCAGGCGGTGTTGGCTACACTTACGGTCATAATGATATTAGCAGTTGACGCGCCTGGAATCACTAGCAATTAATCAATCATTAATCACGAAATATTTCATTCATGTTTGCTCCCTATTTTCAGTGTTTTCTTTTGTTATTTAAAGCCATTTTGCTTAGGCGTTAAATAAAAAATGGGAGTATTGGCATCCGTGTCCTGCTGCACGAGTCTCTTCAAGCCTCTGTGATCTGCCTCTTCGGAAGCTGACTGACTTCAGCGTATTCCTAGTAGGCGCGTACGTGTAGTACTGTAGTGAATGGGGTGAATAGACATTGAGGGGAAATGGGAGCTTGCCAAGTGAAAAGATCACGAGCAATCTTAATGAATTTGATAACTACTGCAGTCGAAGAGAAGGAAGGAGAGTGAGGAGAGAGACAGAGAGAGAGAGAGAGAAGGCGATATGTCAGGTGATGGGAATTTCAACAGGAGTCGAGCATCTTCAAAGATGGTGGCCTCAAGAACATGTGATCCCAGCGTGTGTGACATCTTTCTCGGGTGATACTGGGCGTAGACACGTAGATTATTACGTGTAGATTATTACAGAGATACTGGGCGTAGATTATTCATTTGCCTGCACTTCTTCTTTTAGTCCCATACACTTGTTAGTGCTTAGGCTAATCTCCAGAAGCCCCAAGCGGTTTCTTGTGAGACTTCTCCTGGGCAAGTATACCTAGGGTAGTTTTCCAATAGTGCGCCAATTTTGACGTTTGATTTGAATACCAGATAGCGCAGGTGTCAAAGAATAGAAAAAGCTTTAACACTTTCTCAAAACTCTTGCAATGTTGCGATAACACTAAATGAAAAGCACACTAACTAGGCGAGACTGCATGACTGATACAATAAAGAAAGTGAAATTAGTTTAAACGTTGCAAAATGTATTGAAGCCTACGAGGCACAAATGAATAATTATTCTAAACACATGTCTAGACTTCACAAACAAGACTACACTCTTAGTAAAAATTCTCCTCCTTTTACACATCTGGCTAGAAGGGGGTCTAAATGCACACACAAAATGCCCTTCGCTGACGGCAAATGTCCACGGGTTGGATCCGCTCTCCGTGGTCAGCGCTCCATAGTCCAGCGTGTCTACTCCATGCACATTCTCAGCTCCTCCTCCCCAGCCGCCGTTTTGCCCTCTGCTCCGCCCGCCCCGCCTCTCCCGACCACACCCCGAGGTCACTCCGGGCCAGTGGAAGGGGTGCCAGCCGGGCGGGCGGGCAGTGGGGGGAGAGGGGCGGCGACGGCGGCGACGGCGGCGACGGCGGCGGTGGCGGCGGCGGTGCCGGCAACTCAAAAAAAATTCCTATCTAACATATGACAATATGTATATCATTGAATTTGTCCTTTTACGCTCGTCATGATAGACTGAAAAAATATGTATAGTTCCATTTGAAAAAACAAAGTTACCTCAAATATCTCGTAAAATACAAGTGATAAAATAGAGATGAATAATCGTATCAATTAGCCCCATTCCCTCATGCACTTTCATGAGAACTGCACTGCAATAAATTCAACCGTTCAAAAGTTACAGAAGATGCTAAAGTTACGTGACTCACCCTGTATATCCAAATATTCATCCTTTATATAACTTAATCAAATTTTCTGGAAATCTTATACTTCATGACGTCTCATGGTCATCACTCTGTTTGTGTTCCACCTTCCTCTGCCTCTAACCCCAAGTTATATAAAGGATGTTTTAAGTTATATAGATGCTTGAAGGTAGGTCGAAGACCAGGACCCGAAAGGTAGTGAAATACATATAAATATGGTTTTGAAGAATATGACAATAACATTTATAAATATTAAATGTTTTAAAATGTGATGTGAACGTGTTGAGTTTAAGGATTTTATTTAATGTGTGATGTGAATGTTGTATAAAATAAATGACTAACAAACAAATAGAAATATATAAAGTTTTAATATGTGCCCAGTTGTTCTAACTGTTGAGAGGGGCACCTGTGTTGGATTCCCGACCAAGGCAGTCAAATTTTTAACATAATTTACAACAGTTGCATGATGGTTAGTAGCTGTGGGATTGCAACGGTAGTTGACAATTGCGAAATGAGAAACTTATTTGCACGTAATTATTGTTAAACTTTGAACTGTGTCTAGGTGGTGAATAACTGCAAATTATGCACTTCTAATATTTTAGCTATGTGTCTTCAAGCTGTTTGAAACACAGCTGACTAAATATATAAAATATCTTTTAAAACCTACTTCATAAATAAAATTGACTTTTTTATTCCACACACGACCGATAATATGATTTGCAACCCTGAATATATTAATCTCAATGACATTTAATAATAATCCTTAAAATACGAAGCACCAGGATCATTGTCCTAATCGTTTTCAATATTTATGTGAATGGGAATAAAAATTATACCAACAAAAAACGCTTGAGCACTTGTCCAACAAGAGTCGGACAGTGCACAGTCGTTACCATACCGACTAAGAGAGTCTAGTGAAACACTGCCTTGACATAACGTGGCTTGGCTTGTACTGATTACTAAATGGAATTTATTGTTAATGGAATTTTCATGTAAGCAAATAATGTCGTCCTTCCACTTTTCAATTGATCAATCGTGGTTTCTGTTCACCCCAAAATATACTGTTTATTTTGGATTCAGCATTTTCGAACAACAGACAAAAGCTCTAAGGAGTAGATCATCTCTCCTCTTATAGTAGTGGAAAATATTGGGAGCAATAATAATTTTTTAACTAAATTTCCTTTCCTGAAAGAATACTTTACAATATACTGACGGCCGTCTGAGATTTGAATCAAAACCGTCGGTGGGTGAAAAGGAATTTGTCGCGCAATAATTAAGTCTGTAGATAATTTAGCCTGCAAACCATAACCCGCAGTTCTCTCCTCGACATTGCCAGCTGACGAGGCAGAGTCCGAGGACTTAGTGGGCGAAATTTTTTAACCACTATAACTTTTTTTCAATTTTAATTTCTATGCGTTTAAAAACGGATTACTACCGGGATAAACGGGCGCAGAAAGGGTCGGATTTTCGCATCGGACCCAATGAAGACGGAGGGGCAGTTTAGCGGGGATTAGGGAAGGCGGCTGCGAGGGCCCAATTGGGCGAAAGCGCGCCCTTATCGCGAGGAGCGTTCGTTCCGCCGCCTATGCCTCTGCCGCCGCGTCGCGCCGCGCCGCGCCGCACCGCTCCGCGCCGCGCGGTCGGTCCCAGAGGGACGCGTAACTTTCGCCGATCTGGCGGCGATAAAGCGCAGTGGGCAACGGAGGCTGCGTCGGCGATAGTGGGACGGCGTTGGGGGCGACAGGGTCGACGTGACGGCGGCAGAGGCGACGGCGGCGGAGGTGGAGCGGGGAGTGAAGACGGTGTGGACGGCGTTGGGGGCGACAGGGGCGGGGTGACGGCGGCAGAGGCGACGGGAGCGGGGATGGAGCGGGGAGCGAAGACAGTGTGGACAGCGTTGGGGCGACAGGGTCAGGGTGGCTGCTGCGGAGGCGATGGGGCGGAGGTGGAGCGGGGAGCGAAGAGGGTGTAGACGATAGTGGGGGCGACAGGGTCCGGGTAGCAGCTGCAGACGCGAAGGCCGAGGCGGAACAAAGGGCGAGGGCGGTGAGGGACGCCAGAGTCGGGGTGGTGGCTGCAAAAGCGAGCGAGGTAAAGGCGGAGTTGATGGAGGAGGCGGAAGAGAAGAGAATGGCGGGTGGAGCTGGAGGCGAGGCGAGGCGGAGCAGAGCACGACGGCGATGAGACGGCGATGGGACCGCGATGGGAGTCGGCTGCAAAGACGAGGGAGGGAGGCGGACGTGAAAGCGGAAGCAGTTTTGAGGGTAACGGTGGTGATTGAGGCGGAGGCGTTGGCGGGGCGGAGACGACGGTGAAGGTAGCGCGGCGGCGAAGGCGACAGCGGAGGCGGCAGTGGTCCCAGGCGCGGTCACCGGCGTCCATGACGCAGACGGCGTCAGAGATGGCGGTGGAGGAGCGGGCACAAGGGTTGAAGCGGAGCGGAGCCGAAGGGAGACCGGAGGCGCAGGCACGGACGAGGCTGGCGAGGGCGAAAGGGAGAACGGAGTTTGTGAAGACGCGCGCAGCAGCAGTGGCGGCAGCGGCGGCGTGATCAAGGTGGGAGCCACCCGGCGGAGGCAACTCATCGAAGCAGCTGCAACACTGCAGTGTTGAGAAAGAACAGAGAACCTGGAAGCAGGAGGTTCAGTGGAGCCTCTCGGAGCGAAGACGCATCAGGGAGTCACGTGGGAGAGGGAGCTCGGAGGAGTCGTAACGGAGATAATATGGACGATGGAGGCACACATCGAGGTGATGGACGGGGAGGTAGAGAACGACGATTTAGAAGTAGAAGAGGTGGCACGATCTGCGGCGGCAGCTGAGGTCGGCAGAAAATGAGTCATGGTGGAACTGGATGTGTGAAGTTCAGGAAAGTTCAGGTTAATCAAATTTGAAGTGGCTGTGACAGGTTGAGAAAAAACTCCGAAATGGCGTGTAAGGTGAAGGAAGAACAGAATGAAGACACAGAAGCCCCGCCTCAGAGAAAAGCCGAATGTCTTTTTACAATTTACATAAATAAACAGTAAAAACTTGATAATCATGATGGTATAAAGTATTGTAATGTATAGTCATGTCCCGATGTTCGATTGATTGGCCAGTTTTTATTGAGATAAGAGGAAAAGTTTCGAAGTTAGAAGAGTGTCCATGAAATATATAATCAATACATTTCAAATCTCCTGGATATGATTGTACATAGGAATGATTTTTTTCTATGGCGTTTATCCAGCCAACAACCGTGAAACGAATGGACACTTGCGGGCTCCTCTGACCTGGGATCAGAAGAACGCGAGGCTCTCCGCGACAACACATACAAAATGAGACACGAGGGACGAACACCCATGCCCAAGGCAGCACTCGAACCCGCGATCCTTCGTACCGAAGTGCTGAGCTGGTACATGATCGTAGCCACCTCAGCCATCAAATATCGTTGCCTTGAAAAAGAAAGTGAAGTAGATAGTGGAAAAATAACAGAAAATGTGTAATAAAATATGTAAAAAACTAAATAAAAGGTAAAAAATATAAAAAGAAAAAAATGTGCATTTAATTGCAAAGAATTTAATCTGTGAATTATTTTGAAGATGGAAGTTCATATTTATGGAGGTCCATGCATTATTAGCTTATATTTAATCCGGTTTTTAATACAAAGTTTTGTTTTCTTTTACACGAAGGTAGAAAAAATTGGCGCACGTAAAACATACATCAATTACTGGAAAAATCTTACATATTTCAATATGAAAGTGAATGCGTATTTTGTTACAAAGAGTGTAAAGGGTATTCACACTTTTCTTTCTCGATCCGTCCGCTTTAACTGGTTCTCCTATTTTTGTTTTGAAACGTGGCCTCCGCTTGATGCGAAATTTTGCCGAAATGCGAGGGACGGACGCGGTCCGCCTTCTCTTCCCGGAGGCAAAACAGTTGATCGTCAGTCGAACCGGAAGTTTCAACCGTGAGTTCGCGTGTTAAAACGTCATATATTACATTTCAATTTGCATTCCGTTATTACGTCCCTCATGGCATTTACACACGCCACACTCTGCGGTAGAATTCACGTTTAAGTAAAAGCGAATTCACACGTATACTTATTCAGGTCTGTCTTCGGTGAATGAGATATCAAAACGAAGCCGGAAAACCGCGAAAATTGCCTGCCGCTAGAATGATAGGTCTCCTCCTATACGATTTGAGAAAATTACAACGTAATTTTGTGTGGCGGATTTCCAGTGGTCGTTCCTTACCTATTTTTAAAAGTGAAACTGCTGAAAATTATATAAATTACGTCATAAAAATGTTTTGAATATTGAAACAAATATTCTTTTCGTTTAATGAAATACTCTCTAAGTACTCTCTTAATACTCTCTGAAATACCCTAATTAATTCTGTACAATTGTAAATACGTGCGTGAAATTAGAGGTTAGAATTAGAAAAGTGAAAAGAAATTAAACCTTCGTATTTCTTTTATTAATTTAGCCTGCAAGGCTGTGAAATATCCCCAAGTTCCCAAGTACGTTAAGAAAGGATTAAGAAACAACAAAACGTTTTTTAAAGAGTTTCATGGAAACATATGAAATGAGCATATCAAGTGTATTTAAACATTTTATTTCGTATTTCATAACAGTTTGAATACATGGAGGCATTATTTTAATAGTGGTACAATTCCCCTTTTTTGAGAAATTGAGGTAACTGCATATTCAGGCCTGCGCAAGTGTTATACATTTATTCTGAAGGTGTTAGAACTTCAAGTTCTTTCTATGGACGACACACCACATCACTATAAAAGTAAATCACTGGAGTTTGCAGACTAATAATTTTCATAGTGGTACATCTCCAGTGCTACAGCTATGTGGTTTTCTACAAGTCTTTCGAGATATTTATAGCGCCAATAGTGATATTGATAATAAAAATCTTGATCCAAATTTCGTAATAGGAACAGGCACAAAAATAATATAATTATATCGCACTTATATAATATAATTATATCGCACAACACAGAAATTAAGCTTAATGGTGTGTGTGTGTGTGTTACAAGACCTTCAACAGTCTGTAAGGAAGAAAAAATAACAAAGTGGTGTACAACTGGCTAAAAATTAGATGGATTAAATTTGTCAAGCAGAAGTATTTTTTAATTATGTACAAGTAAACCATAAATCAAGACATTGGTTTCCACACAGCAAACTTTGAAACCACTAGTGAAAGAACTAAGGTTTCAAAAACTCCAATACCCCGCTTCTACAACCACAGCAAAAAAAGGTATGATATCAAACAGGATATGCTTGTTTTGCTTCCATTCATTTCAAGTGTTAATCAGGCTTATTTCACTGAACTGCAGGTAGAAACCTGAAGATTTCAAGAAGATGAAGAAAACTGAATGTGCCTCAACAATAACATTAAATTAATATTTAATAAATTAATAATATAATATGTATTAATAATCCGATATTGACTTCATTTCCAATTTTTCTCAGAACGTTACCTATTTAGCTCACCAACCTCATTTTGTTGCGAAGCACACAGTATGCTTATTCTTTTCATCTTCTGACAAACAATAAATATCTTATAAGAGTAATTATCAAACAAGTAAATATCTTGTCATATCTTACTCACAATTTTTTGTCTAACTTTATCCCGAATTTTTCTATAATCAATTAACTTTAGAGCTCAATATCTCGAAATGATTGCCAATGGAGTTATTCCACAATTAAAATAACGCCTCCAATATAATTCCTGCAGTTCTTCTATATACGTTAGTATTTTCCTTATCAACTCTTTTCCTCTGTTCAAAAGACACTAGGTAACTTTTCGGAAATTTTCATAAATCAAAAAGCAACTGTAAATTATTAAATGATATTAAAATTTGAATATGATGTCCAAGTATTTGAGTTCAGTGAAAGCCTATTATAAATATCCAATAATTTTTTAATATTAAAAATAGAGTCTGACCTTCTGATTAATTTATTAGTGATTTCGGGAGCGTCAATTCCATAGGCAATTATTCCCGTAAGTGTAGTGTATGTTTTCCTCCGGAGGCTGCATCGATCTTCCCCCGCTGGATGGTGAGATATTGGCGTCGGCTTGTGGGGTTTTCTCTAACCAGGAATATCTCACCAGCGGGTTACCGTCCAAGCCCGGACAAGCCCTAACCTCCTGACTGGTCTCCCAGCACGTGTGATAGAGTAGTGTATATAAGTATAAGTGTGTCTAAGAAAGAGGTGACGACAGGACAAGGAAGAGGAAAGATCGCACTCGATCCGTGACCCATTTGTTAGGGCACTACTTCGCCTTTCGCCTGGTATTGACCGAAAAAATCACGGAAAACTACCGATCAGAGCAGCCGGCCGCTAGAATTCGCCTCCAAACAGCGACGGAACTCGATCTAGCTATCTAGCTAGAGTCGAAAATCATGCCACCATCGGGACTCGAACCTACGACCTCCCGGTCAGAGGTACTGCAGTGCCATCATTCGATGCCCTGAACTACCTCCCCCGATGACCAGCCTTCATTCCAGATTTGGTTTTGAATTGGTTTTGATTTGTTTTCTTGACTACAGGGCCTAACATTTATTATATCAATTGGTCTCACCGCATTTTGTTATGTAAACGACCTCGCGCAATACTGTGTGCATCACATAAGAAAATAATATTTGCAAAGTAATATAACCCTACCAACCGTGCAGTCGATAAATTAATTTTGAATGACCACTTCTTCCTAATGGGTGGGGAAAGGAAGGTGTAATGTATTTACAAAATTACTTGCGTATATTGAACAAATATATTAATTAAATAATTTTCTGTAAAACAAAAGATGATGCATTTAAAATATGTTTGAAACGACCTTTGCATACGGCCCACTTGCTCTCTAATAATACAAAAGAACACATTTAATATACACTTCGCCGGCCAATTAAGAGGTCGTTATGTATATTCAATGAAACCCCTTACCCCTTTGAGCTGCAGCTGCCTTTGGGCATCGTCCCAAGCAGGTAGGAGCTTGGACTGGGCGGCGGACGGGCTTCTGTGGCTCAGGGCATCAATTGATATCACCGCAGTGCCTCTGATTGGAGGGCCTTGGTTCGGGTCCCGACGTTGGCAGCATTTTTTGACACTAGCTACGTAGCTATGTTTAATTCAGTCGCAGTCTTGAGAATAATTCTAGCGTCCGTCTGCTCTAATCGGTAGGTTTCCGTGGTTTCTCCGATCAACACGATGCGAATACCGGAGCAATACCCTCACAAATGAGCCATGGGCCTTGCGCGATATTTCCTTCCTCTTCCTTGTCCTATCCCCACCTCTTACTTACATACACTTCCTACACTTACACTTAAATGCACTTCACTTACACACATGTTGGAAGATCGGTTGGGAGCTTCGAGCTTGTCCCGGCTGGGATGGTGTCACGCTGGTGCGAGATACCTAATTGAAGAAAACCTCGCATGCCGATGGGTTGGTCGATGTCAGATCTTGCCATCCAGCCGGGGAAGATCACCGCCACCTCCCTCTGTAAGCCTCCTGTTTGAAGCAGCGGTTATCATCACTTGCTCGAATCTCGGCTCGACGCACAAGTTACTCGCGGTCGCCTAACGAAATAGAGCATCTGCTAGCGAAAATAGCATACTAACTTAGTGTAGCGTCTCCTAGTACTTTCATGCTGACAATTTTTATTTGTGATTTACAATTTCAAATTAAAAAGAAATTTTAAAAACAATAAAATTACCTGATTTTTTTATCGTTATAAGCAGAGAGTATAAAAGTGAAAGTGAATGAAAAAGTATCGATAGAAGAACATTTTTAAAATATCGTGTTTCATTACATTGTATATTTTTAGTACGATCAATAAAAGGAAAAAAACAATCGTCAATATATTGATTTACTTCCTCAGGATTCACATTGAGTTTAAAAGGTGGTATAGCAATCCAATGCGTTTCAGCACTGAAGATTATTTACACGCTCCAAAACATGTTGTTATCTTTCTAGATTTCTACCAAAATATTTTCAAAAAATATTCTGCTGTGCTGTAGCGATGTGCATTCACATTTTCTGTTTCATTAAAAAGTGGGGGGAAAAGTAGTCCCTCACATCCGTTTGTTGTATTTTTCCGCGGTCGTGCATGACTCGTCAACGTAACATCCTGTACCCTTGGAACTCGGATAATAAGGACTCTGTTGAACTTGAAATAATGTTTCTTCCGGTGAAATCTACAAACTAACAACGTTCTCTGCCTTCTAGTACATTTCACTGTAACTCCGGTAACCCCACGTAGGACCAGGCTTATGAGAAATATGCATTTCTCGAATTTCTTTAAAAAATTGTTGACTATCTGATACTGTGTATGATTTAACCGTACGATTTTAAGACTCTCCATTGCTTCATAACGTTTAGAAGTATTGGAATATTTATTCACTCATACTAAAGGATATATAGATGTATCTCAGCTATATATCCTTTCACGTCTTGGTCATTCAAACGTTGGGTTTCGAGCTCTTTTCACTTTAAAATGAGAAATTTACAAAGTTCGGAATGTTGGCTGGAGGTAATGAATTACATTTATTTTGAATGGTGAATGAAACTTAACTGTAATTGTTGGAATGCCTCCACATTCCTGGCGGCGTGATCGTTCTTCGCTTCCCTGCTGGCTGGTCCGCAGTGCCCTCCGCTCTCAGCAGCCGCCCCTCGCCCTCGCCCTCGCCCCTTCAAGGCCAACCGCTGCGGGCGCCTGGCAGGGGCGGCCGTAAAGAAAGGAATCACCTCGAAACAAGCTCGCCGCGCGGCCCGATCACGCCATTAAATTAGCGGCAGCTTATCGCCTTCAATTAGCGATCCTTAGCCTCGCCCCTCCGCCGCCCCCGCGTTACGATCCCGCTCCTTCACGATGCCAAACCCCCCTCCCCGCCCCGCCTCGCCCCTACCCCAACCCGCTCCCTTCGTTGGGCCTCATGCGGCGCGCGCCCCCCCCTCCCCGCCCCACGGGCCGCCAGCCCCCGCGCCCCCGCGACCACACGCACTTCTTGCTCCCCCGGTCAATGCGCGCCCTGCACCCCCGCACCACTTTCCCAACGCTCCTTGCTCTCTCCGCGCTCCCGCGCCATTCGCGCCCCCATGCCCCCCGCGCCCTCTGCATCACGGCCGGCATCCCCTACGCACCATGCGCCACCGCACTCCCCCTCCCACCCACCGCGCTCCCCGCTTCTCCTTCTAGCGCCCGACGCGTCGTATAAATATTTTTAATTCCCTGTATACATTCGTATATACGGAGTAATTTACGTAGTATAGGGAAAGTTATGTAATGCTGCGCGAAAAAACGGAGAATTTTCGGCAGAAAAAATTCATTGCCGGGCCCTGAGAACGAAAAATGCAGTAGTTAAATTAAGTTAAATATCCCGTAACACGAGGTGTAGCCAGAATCCCTGTTTTGTAAGTCCTTGATACCGAAAAATCAACTGAAAGGAAAACGTCCGTCCGTCTGACCGTCTGTCCGTCCGTCTGTCCGTCTGTCCACCCGTCTGTCTGTCTCTCCGTCCGTCTGTTCCTCCTGTGTCTGTGAACAACACTAGCGCCTAAACCATAAGTACGGTTTCTGCCTAAATGAATACAGTAATCCCTCGACATCCGCGCATTAGCTATTCGTGATTTCCGAACATTCACGATTAGAGAAATGCTACCAGTTTTAACATTCGCGACTCCAACATTCGCGAGTGCGAATCTTTTATTCGTACTTTTTTTTAAGCAAGCACATTTCTTTTGCTTTATTAACATTATGTGGGAACTGAACTTGGCAGACACCGGAGCTAAACGTATCACGTTCCGTGTTGCAAAAATGTCAAATTTGGAATGTGAATTTACATGAATAGAAATACAAAATTGTAAAATAATTCCATTCAGCTGCGTTAACTTGGAGGTAAGAGTTTTGGCCAGACGAACATAATATTCATTCAGGATATGTGCATTTAACATTGGAATAATTTCACTGAAGATTAGCTTCGGGAAATAATCAGCGAAGAAAGCCTCCTCGAACATAATGATAAACTAACGGAAGTGAAACTGCGTCCTGGAGCAACATCAATATCAGAACTATTAATGGCCTTCTAAAACTTCAACAAGCTCTGGTGGAAAGGGCATTTGAATATGATCCGAACTTGGAAATTACTTCGAAATTTAAGAGAGAAATAGAAGCATCGACTTTATCACATTTGGATGTTAGAATGAGGAGAGTGATAACCAAACCCTATATCCAATCACTTTCAACTTTGAAATAAGTTTCAAATATGGTTTTATTTCTTCTCATTGGGATGTTGATTGTGACTTCTGTCTGTAGTAGTGCTTATTCAGTTCTGCTGAAATTGATTGTCATTTTTTACTTTATTTCTTTTAAACAGTTTATTGATATCCAGGAACCTAACCCACGTTTTTTCATTAAAAGATAGACTCAACTTTCGCGGATTTGACATTCGCGATGATTTTCGGGAACCTAACTCACGCGAATGTTGAGGGATTAGTGTATTCCCCGGTCTATCCGGTTCCACTCAAGGCGCCGCGATTTTGAAAAACTTTCTTCAAAATTTTTGGGGTCCGATTTTCATGGTTAATTCTGAATTTTCGAAAATTGCAAAATATTGAATTTTCTTCGGCCTCTTCACACAACTACAAACTTAAAGAAAGATATTTTTTCTTCAAATAAAATTTGATTTCTATAGTGAGTTCTTTCATTAAGGTTATGTACATTTTTTGAAATTTTTAGTAGTTTTCGCACAATATTGTGTTCAATATGTGCAATTTAAAAAAAAATACAGAAACAAGATTTTCTCAAAACCGGCTTCAAATTTTTTCTTCAAACTTTTGGTAAGGATAGTACCTAACGTACTCTATGTGATGACATCAACGCCAGATTGCTGTATCCTTTTGTTTTTCAAAAATTACAAAAATGAACTTTTTTCCTGTCTCTCACCTCGTTAATATTTACTTAACGGCGATATGTTCACATTATTATATTAATGAGTACATGTGCTTTAAATAATGTCAAGTAAATTTTATCGAAAACTCATCCGTTTTCTGCGAAAACTACATCAAAATTTCGCATTTTCAGAAAGACTGAAACGCCATTTTCTCATAAAAAGTTCCAAATTTTTTCTTCAAACTTTTCGAACAGATAGTGCAAATTGCTCTCTTTAATAGGACTTAAAGTTCATTTTTGTTTTTTTTTCGTTTTTTTTTTCAAAAATTACACAGTTTGTTGCATCTGAAGTGTTTTAATTTCAGTTTTTTGTCATCAATTAGTATTCTTGCATAGCAATCAAAATGTGGTGCAATTTTAAATTTGCAATTTACAAGTTTGTATATAGCAAACATTTTGTAGAACCTTTTACATATTTCCCAAATCTATTTAAGATATTCATATTTTTTCCAGTTTTCTCCACTATGTTCTCTATGTTATCATTAAAATTTAATTTACTATCGACATCCCAATAACAAGTTTAATCCCTTAAACAAGTAAACATATTCAAGGTGAAAAGCAGTGAACAATCAAAATTATTTACTTTAAATGTTTCTATTAATAGAATGTATTTCAGATATGTAATTATCAATGTAATGTATTTCAGATATGGCTGCCCTGCGCAAGGTAGGGGAGAGGGACAGACTTTGGTAGGGGAGTCAAAAGGCAACTAGGGAGAGAAAGATGCGGGTGGTTTGTAGAAAGTCCATCGTAATGTTGCCTTAAAAGAGTGTTATGCGTCGATGGTGAAAGGCGGACATGCGCTAAGTTTGCGGCCTATTGAGCAAGAGGAGTTTGGAGCCAAAGAATACGAAGGGTCGATTTCTTTGCGAGTTAAAGAGCGCAATCGGTGAAGACTGCTGTTCCTGGAGAAGCGATCGCGGACCGGGGAGCGTGCCGGGTGCGTACTGTGTTGGAGTGAAAGACGGAGACCGGGCACAAAGAATAACCCAGAACACGCCAGGGGCTGGAAAGCACATGGGCGGAGACGGAGAAAGATTGGCATGTTGAGGTGCAGTTGACACGTGTACTTCTTGCTTGAGTCAAGCTGCACATCCGGTCGGAGACAATGCGGCACACCCATGTGCTAGAGGCTCTGTTTATATCCCGTGGTCTTGAAACTCTTAAATAAATAAATAAATAAATAAATAAATAAATAAATAAATAAATAAATAAACTTTAAGAGTTTTCAGCGGTGGAATAAACTTCCCAGCGTACCAGTGTATCTATGTTATTGACTTGTGGCGAAATTGGGCAGCCAAACAGACAATTGAACCATTTATATATATATATATATATATATATATATATATATATATATATTGATTGTGGTCTAGAATTCTATATAAATAAACCTGTGGATAATATTTTATTTCTAGTAATGTAAATAAATTAATTTGTTACACCGTGCTCAAAGAATTGCGGCAAAAAATATAAAATTAAAATATGTTAATTTTTCATTTTAAATTCGTAAAGACTGTTACTGATTTTGAGTCATCGGCTTCTGGAGAACGAAATAACAAGGACGGCAAGGCAAGGCAGCAGAGTTGGTATTCAGTAAACAAAACTATAAAAGCAAACCTATAGTTGTTTTGCACATGCCAATACGTTGTCTATTACTTGGAAGCGAATCTTTCTACTTTGGTTGAATTATGATTAGAAGGCAAACAAGATAACAATGAGGAAACAGAAGATATGAATAACCTAATTTATTTGTGGTTGTATTGTTAAATTTGTTTAGCGCCCAAATGTAGGCCCTATCGTCCTCGTTCCGCAATCTTTTCTAATCGCAAAATACAATGTTACTTTTACCACTTCTATAATAAATATTTCAGAACTCTTTTATCTTCTTTCTTTAGACAAACAAGAACGCTGATTGAAGAACGAGCCCATGTTACTATCTTAATCGACCCGTTTAATGTATAATTGGGAATTTCACTATAGTTTATTGCAGGAATTGTGCACAAACAAGGGGAAAAGTGGCTTTTACTTCCTCCTATATGCATAAAACGTTTTTCTCTATCACGTAGTGAAGTCAGAATCCTCATTTTATGCCATAATAATAAATAGTTGTTTTGTTTTTCTTCCTCAAAACGTCTGTCCGTCCGCCTGTCTGTGAACAATTCTAGCACCTAAACCATACACCATAATGTATGATTTCCCGTCGATCTGGTTCATGTGGCCCTCCTAAGAGTAAAGCATATTTTAATTTCTGGGGGAATAACCGGCCCGGATAGCCGAGGTCGCTAAGGCTGAAGAGCCGTAGCTGCCTCGTGCCTGAAGGGTCGCGGGTTCGAATTTCATCCGGGGCATGGATGTTTGTGTGTCTGTAATCGTCTATTCATTTCATACTTCATCCTCCCATGAACTCACCATGGAAATGCTAGTACCCCTAAAACGTTTGAAGTCACGTGCACTTACCCCCGGACAAATATGACTGTATATCGGTGGGTACAGTTACACATTCGCGTGGCCCTAAAGTAACCGATTCGCGAACAAAAAATGTAATAATTGCCTATAACACGCACTTGGCGACCGATCAGGTCGTCGTATAGGTGGTGCCTTCGAAGCCGTCACTCCAAGCACTGACCGGATGAGTTTGGTTCAGAGGCAAATTGCCTCTAAACTAAAGCAGCGCTGACTCTCCAGGAACTCTGATCGGGAGGTCCTTGGGTTCGAGTCTCGACGTGGCGGATTTTCGACATAGTAGAGCAAATGGTCCTCGGACGGCGTGCTTTCCTACTCTTCCTTACCTATCTTCTCTTTTCATACACAGATATGCACGACAAAACCACTTCTATCTGAAGACCAGTCGAGAACTCAGAACTTGTCCTGTCTGGGACGGTGCCCCGCTGGGAGGAGAGGGAAGTCCATGTCGGCGTGCAGGAAGGCGCCGAATTTCATCATCCAGTGAAGAAAATCATACCGACATAACACATCAGCTGCACTAACGGTGCTAATGACCATAACAGTTAACGTACACGTAAAAATCAATGAATTATGGAAAATTATGGAACAGCAAATTATTTGATAGTCTTGGTATGTAAAGAATTGTTGTTCTGTGTACGTTGTACACTGTCATTGCAGTATTTGTGAAGACTGCTTTGTTCAAACATTTTAATTCAGTGTTTTGCAAGAATATTTTATTTGTCGTTGAGCAGTGTGGGCGCTACATTTTGTAAAACCGTTTTGTGTGTTGTTGTTTTTTCAGCAGCATTTTTGCTGCTGCAAGTCACTAATAACGAAAGAACGTTGCGATTGGCGATGAGCGTGGCGAGGGCCGCGGGGGCGAAGGAGCGGTAATGGAACCCCTCCATCACGGAGCCTCCGCGTCTTGCCGAGCGCCGCGCCACCGGCGATCAGTTGTTGCTCCCTGTTCAGCCGCCGGTAATTAGCCTGTCTTCATAAAGTCCCCCCGCTTTTAAACTGCGATAACTTCTACCGGCTGCATGATAGAAACGATCTGTAAGCAGTATTGGAAAATTAGTTTATTGAAGTTCCACACGAACAGGGGTTAACGTTTAAAGACGCTGCATCTACCGTCTCTTCCTTTGCGTTCGTACGCTCCACTAATATTTAACGATTTGCAGAATTCAAAAATTGACTTTTTTCGAAGTTTCCTAAGCAAAAATCATACGTTTTTAGTATTCACTCGTCATATTCTGCAAAAAAAGAAATTATGTGAACCAGTATGTTCTACCTCACCAAGATTCTCTGGTCATACGACAAAAAATTTTGTAGTTCACCATTGTTTGATCTGCGTGATTTCTCGCTTTAAATCTCAAATCTGTGCGAGTCGTAATTCTCCTGATCCATGTGTATTTGTGAAGGTCAAACCTTTTGATACAGATATCTGTGTCAGTAAATGTATATATGGAATCACATGCAATGAAAATTCAGGCAAAAAACATTCAGAAAAGTGGAAAGACTCGAGGAAGATAATGGCTGAGTGTACATTTACAAATATATGCATATAATAAAATTGTTACGTCCATACATGAAAGTCGCACGCTAACTCAACAACAATTTATTGATTCCTTAATTGCAATAGCTGCCAGCCTTGGCAATCTCCAATGCCCTGCTTCTCTACACGTCCGGCTCCTGGACGTTTCCCGCCGACGCCGGCTGAGATCGTCGCCCCACGACGATAGACTCCTGACTGCTGTTTCTCTGGACAAGACTCGTATCTCCACTCGGTACTTTCTCGGGGCTCTCTCGGGGCTCTCTCGGGACTCTCTCGGGACTCTCTCGGGACTTTCTCAGGACTCTCTCGGGACTCTCTCGGGACTTTCTCAGGACTCTCTCGGGACTCACTCGGGACTGCCCTCGGGATGCCGGCCGGCTCCCTTTAAAGGGCCGATGCTAGGCGGCGACTCGCTCTCAAGGCTCGAGCCTGCTAGACCAGAGGGTTGACACCAGATAGGCCACTTCCGGTCCTTATTTAAATTTTGAATTGTGATGCGGCGAAGCCATATGCCCATGTCTGTTCGCCACTAACTCGCTCTGGCGATGAAGCTGTGAACTACTCAGTTGCACAGATCGCTGGCTCGGGTCAAGGCGGGTTCTGCATTTCCGTTGGCTTTCTGCCTCGATGATCGTTGGGTGTGTGGGCTACGTGCAAAAGGCCATTAACGGTTTCTAGCGACCAGTTACTTTACGTTTAGGAAAGAAATTTAATGATATACTGTTGAATAGCATTGTCTGAAGGGTGTATTATCGCTACGAGAAGATGCTGGGTGCCAAATTGCACAAATTCAAAACGGAAATTAGCCATCGAAGTGCGCCATTTTGGTTTTCTTTGGAGCGAGAAAAAGGTGAGTTGTATCACGTTTTTATGCATGAAGTTTGTTGATTAATGCTGATATTTTTTTACTAGCATTTTTTAAAATAAGTCTGTAAAATTAATATATTCGTTTTAGATGCAGAGAATGGCTAAAATGTATTCAGAACCAGCTCTAGCCAAATGCTCGTAGAAGCATTAGTAAGTCAATATGCAAAGAGCATTTTCTGGAACAGCATGTAACTGCGAATCAGAGACCATTGATAATGCTGATCCAATAAAATTTTCGGAATCACGAAATCCCCTTTGCGAGAAACCTGTACAGTAGAATGAAGTAAGTTCTCCACTTTCTTCGATGTGCATTCAGATATTTCAATACTGCGTCGTAAAGTGATTTTCTAATTTTTATTTTGAATTTCAGATACCAGGATTGAAATTTGCACCACAAATTTCAGATGTTGCTAGGTAAGAGTTATTTTCGGTAGTAATAAGAATTTATTTGTTCAGAGAACAGTTAGTGGCAATATTCATTGCAATCAAATATTAAATAATTTGAATGAAGTTCATCTCACCAGAAGTTCTTTCTTTGCAGAGCCTTCTGTAGAAGTGTCACACTGTACTCTTTGTCTGTCTGGAATAATTATGCCCTATACATTTGGTGACAGTATTTGTGGTAAGTGTTTTCCTTGTAGGCGCATTTAAATAATTAAATTCTAAATTTTGGAATTTCTTGTTTACAATTATGTTCAATTTCAGATCCTTTGAACCAGTTGAGGTGACACCAACTGCAATGTCTGTAACTGGTAAGACCTTTTTAAATATAATTAATCTGTATCTGTAATAGAATTAATCTATATAGCACACTTTAACTTTTTATTATTTTACATTTGTATACTGCGGTTTTCTTAATTGAGCTCCTGACAGGAATCAGCTTTTGACAGTTTCATCCAATTGGGAGCTTTAACGTCACCATAGTGGCATCACTTTGGAGACTACATGCTCCCGATTGGACTGCAGCGAAACTGCTGATTCCTGTCAGGGGCACAGTTAAATTCGCAGTGTAGTCCATCTCTCCCTGTTGGCAATAGAGCTTCAAACAGGGCAGATTTGTTTGAGGTAGCAAATGAGCATACAATTTTGTATGTTTGGATATTAATTTTGATTACACAATAGTAGTTAGTTTGAAGGGAGAGTTTCTACCAACATTTTTTTAAATTTTCAGATCCTTTTGCACAGGCAGTTGATCACACTGAAAAAGGTAAGTTTTTTGTATGGGTGTGAAATGCAAATAGAAGCATGCTATTGAAACCATAGTGTATTGGTAACAATTTATTCTTGATTGTTACAGGTTCAACTGTCCTTCAGCATGCTGCTACACCAAGTGGCAGATGCATTTGCTAACCTTGTTTTTGCCCTTACTTTACTATTAGGGGATATTCATTACATTGGTAATGCAGGCAGACTGGTATGAAAAAAATGTGAAAAGTTATTGCTGATAATCTGAATTTTTGCAGTTAAAAAATGGAAATAATTCCTAAGAGTGAAAATAATGTTGATCTATTATTTTTAATGTTAAAAGTATACCCCAATAATGTAAATTAACGTGAAGTGATCATTTTGTTTTTAAAAGTTTCTTTGACAAGTCAGAGCTCAAGAGAGAACATTTTAAAGAATTATTGTTGTGTGCCGTGAATGACTCTTAATTCTCAACAAAGTTTTTGCAGATTCCTCTTCTAAGCTAACAGTTCGTAATGGTTTACATAAATAAAGAAGTATTAATTGCAGTGTGTACGTTGTCATTAAATTCAGGTCTATTGTATAAACTATTTTTCCCACATGTTTTTGGAAAATTCTAACTAAATTGAACTTGATTTCAGGATTAAATTAATTCTGTAAAATATGGTCATTTTCACAAATTTGGAATGCTTATTTCACTATGACACTTTATTTGGTAATTATGAAAACAAAAGTTTTTACTGCCTGTTTCAGGGCAAAGATGTGGTAATGTTTTCATTTGTTTCTTTTAAGCACTGTTCATATTGTTCATGAATAGTGCTCTGTAATAAAGTAGTATTCACATTAATTTGGCATGTCTCCAAGCAAGCATATTTGCAAAATTGCATGTTCGGGCTGGTGTATTGTGTTTATTGCCTTTTGTAATACTATTGAAATTATAAATTGTGTAATGTCAATATGTTCAATAAATACTAGATTATACCACTATAATTTGTAATTTTCCTTCCATAAAATCCTTACAACTATGTTTGTTGCTTTTGATAAGTTATGGTTCAAGGAATGGGGAGTGAAATTTTAAAACTCCCGCGTAACTGTTTCTTTTTTTTTTAATTTATTTATTTTGCGGTTACTTCTACGCTATTGGCTGATCGTTTGCCCAATAGAAATCCAGACATGTGCATATGGCGGCACCGGAAGTCGGGCAAATAACGGTTCTCCGTTTAACATTGAGTGCCGTCTCTGAGATATACTCTTTGTGCTAGACCGTACCCACGGCTTGCCGCTGCCGCCGCCGATTCCCGCCAGAGCGCGCAGTCTTGCTCTCGCGCGCCAAGTCATGCGCGACATAACAAAAATAGTGGTGCTACAGAATGGTACAGACTTTCTCGTATTAATTTTCTATTTCCTTTGACCTCCTCTAGCTATTTGGACTTGACACATACTCTTGCCAGCGGACTTCTATCGCCGCCCAAAATACATTTATTTTAACTTTCTTAATTTTTCGCTTACCTAATACTAGAACGGAAATATTATTTTAAGTATATTAAAGAACACTAAAACCTTATCCTAAATGGCAATTGTTTGAAAAATTTGGAGACTTTTTACGAAAATGGCGTTCAAGTGTTATTGTTAACTCGAAATTTCAAGCTCTTTTTTAACAGAAAATGTTTGAGTTTTCGAAAAACTTCAATCAATAGAAGTCATTTGAAGAACATTAACTCACAAATATATTAGTATTTACAAACTGCTGGAAATGTACATATTAACGATGTGAGAGATCTTTAAAAAATTACATTTGTGTAATTAAAAAAATATATATCCCAGAATTAACTTTACGTCATATTAAAAAGTGCAATTAGCTATATATTCAATAAGTTTGAACAAATAATTTGAAGCCATTTTCGGCGGCGTTTGAGCGTTTCCGCAAATATGGAGTTTTGAGATATTTTTCACAGAAAACGAATGAGTTTTCGAGAAACTATAATTGACATTATTTAAAGCGCATGTTCACATTAGTATAATAATGTGAACAAAATGCCGCTAATGTAAATATAAATGACGTGAAAAAAAAATCATTTTTGTATTCTTTTAAAACAAAAGGATATAGCAATATGGGGTAACATCATCTCACGTTAGGCACTATCCTTGCCAAAAAGTTGAAGAAAAAATTTGAAGCCGGTTTTGCGAAAATCTTGTTTCTGTAATTTTTTTTAATTGCACATATTGCACGCAATATTGCGCGAAAACTATTAAAATTTTCAAAAAAAATGTACATGACCTTAATGAAAGAACTCACTATGGAAAACAAATTTTATTTGAAGAAAAAATATCTTTCTTGAATTTTGTAGTTGTCTGAAGAGGCCGAAGAAAATTCAATATTTTGAAGTGTTCGAAAATTTAGAGTTAACCGTGAAACTAGGACCTATGCCCCTGTAGGATCGGCGCATTGTAATTAGCAGACTGTATGTGAGATTAACAAATTGCACTATCAACTACATCCCCTGGTTGCCTGGAGGACCACTGGTGATTTGATTCTTACCACACAAGTCACCGGTCTCGCGTTCCTGAAAATACCTTCAGGTGCTGTCATTACCACAAATGAAATTGGAAGCATGTAGAATGAATACATATAATTGCATTAGAATTTGTCATACAAGAAATTACATGACACCTTGCAAGGGACTAAATTATATAACACTTCTTAATCATAGACATAAAAATTAGTAGAAGTTAAACCAATAAAATTGTTGATTGAATTTCTTGACACAAGACTAAAAATTGAGCTTGAGCGAATAGTGAGGCTGTTGTAATGTACTGATGATTATAAATGCTTATACATCGTTGTAGAGGTAAGCTGTTCACTGGCAGAAACAAAAGGTTGCATTGGCAGGGCTGCTACGGCGATGTCGTCACACGTGGCACATAAGATCATATCTCTTGCATACAGGAATCTCGTGATAGAACCAATAATCACACCGCCTTTATGCACAGCGCACTTAGTATGGTGTAGCAATATTATCACACCAGAAATTAAACGTTGAACTGACTGTACAAAACACAGCTATTCAGCTATTTTGTTGAAGGCAAATAAATGAAGCAATAGTCACACCACGAATATTACACTGCGTAGAAGTACTTGGTCACAGTATAACTGTGTAAGTTCGCTGCTACTAATAACAGTAGAAGAACATGGATTAAGTACACCTAAAATGCAGTTCGTGATTAATATGTGAACAGCAGTTCACTTGAAAAACAGAGTTCCATTTAACGTAGCTAATGGTATTGAGCAGTTTGTCGTATAAGTTTGAACAATAGATAGAAACTGAGAGTCTTGCACACGTGTATATTGCACATTGCGTATGGAGAAAGCAAGCGGTTCACATTTAAGTGTTTTAACGACATATCGTACATTGTAGTTGTCGTATGACAATGATCAATAGAGTAAAAACTAAAAATCTGGCGTACGCGTATGAATTGCATGTTATGTATGAAGAGAGAACGACATACGTGTGCGCCTCGTGGCAATTTGCACTCAACTGACTTGTCCAGGATGCACCGGCTGACGTGAGAGTATGGCGTTCGCGCCAGAACTGAAAAGCAGCGAATCGGCGTGCATTTTCTATTGCAAGGAAGGTTCTACCTTGAATTATTGATTAAACGAATTACATAAAAATGCAAGTTATTAAGTGTTAAAAATTGTAATGTGACTTCTGCAGATAAATACATAATGAATGAAACGCTGCGTACAATTTAGATTCGTTGCAATAGTTCTCGGAATGAGGTGATGTGGGCAGCAGTGGCGGTCGGTTCTGGGAACTACGTGGCCTCTGCTAACGCTTTCGTAACAGAATAAATACAAAAATACGAAATAAAAGTTGTACAATTAACTTGAACATATGTGATATGCATAATTAATTAGGAGGTTTTGCTTGCTTGTACGAACAACCCCCTTAATAAATTATATTACTTTATTCTTATAAGAAATTTAAAGAAAAAGTGTGGACCCATTTTTGAGAAAATATGGAAAATTCCGGGGAACTTTATGTAAAGTACCACAAATTTTAAAGAATCTTTTTCAAAATCTCAAATCTTCGACTTGAACCAGACCGACCGAGGAATGTCCATTTTGGAAGAAATCGTACGTATGGTTTAGGCACTAGCAATGTTCACACACGGACGGATGGACAGACGGACGTGTTCCTTTCAATTGGTTTTTCGGTATTAAGGACCCACTAAAGAGAAATTCTGGCTATACCACGTATTTTACTTTCTGCGCCTTCGAAAATACGTAGGCAAATAGGCACTTAAAAACTTGGAAATAGGCATTAGAATTGAAATTAGGCACAAAAATCCCTCAATAAGCATAATAGTAATATTAAAATGTAGACGTAATACGTACTGCATAAAGGATGAACACAATTCTCTAGCAACAAATCGAATTTCTTCGTTTGTCTTAACATGTAGCGGAGTTAGATAATATTTCCTTGGAGTTGACTCATGTGAAATTTTATATTTTATAAAGAACTCGCTAAACGTTGAATTTTCAAGTTTAGAAAATGGAATGTTTGCGGCATGGCACAAGTTAGTGTTGAATTCTTTCTTCTCTTCATCTATTGACTGCACTTGCTAAAGAAGAGTTGACTATTGTTCTCACTTTTTATGCATTTTTTGCTTGAGTTGCAATGTTACTTGAATTGCAAATTACCCGTATACGTACGCATATACAGAGTAATATACGTAGTACAGAGAAAGTTTTGTAACGATGCGCTAAAAAACGACAATTTTTCGACAGACCAACTCGTATTGTGGGGCACTCAAACAGAAAAAAAGTAGCTAAAACCTCTTTTTATGTTTTAAGATATACAGGTGAGTCAAAAGGACTTAACAACTTTCAAGGTAAAAAAATGTTTATTTGATGACTTACATAATAGTTAGAGGAGTCATTTTGTGGCGAAAGGCCTCAAGATTTACATCAAAGTATCACTTTGGTTCTACGTGACTGCAATTGGTGATACGGCAAACGTCACACCGAATATCAATTTCTTCCCACTCTCGAGCCAGCAAATTGGGCGTAACCTACGCAACGGGAGCATGGATTCGAGTTTTAAGGTCTTGTAAATTGTTTGGTAAGAGCCCGATCTTTAGTGAAACCCCAGAGAAAAAAATCCAGCGGTGCCAAATTTGGGGAGTGAGGTGGCCTTGCAATTGGCCCTGCAAGACCAATCCACCGGCGTGGGAAACACATTCACTTTTGGGCTGGTATGAACGTATTTAAGGGTTTCACGTGGATTTTCGGTGCCCCAGATTCCACAGTTGCGGGTGTTCACCTTGCCATTGAGATGAAATTTGGATTCATCACTGAAGATTATTTTGTTCAGGAATGTCTCGACCTCCTCCACCCGATTCAACATTTCCACACAGAATTCTCCAAGTGCAGCTTTTATCTAAATCAGTAATGTTTGTACCAATGTCAATTTGTGTCATATCACATGTAAACGTTCATTCTCATACAGTCTTTTGTGGAATACCAATCTCGCGAGACGCACGTTGCGTTGATTTGTTTGGACTGCCAGCAAATCTTTTCCTCGCCTGTTCGACGACAGCATCAGCAACATGCGGGCGACCAAGTGATTTATCATGTCTAAGAGTTTCCCCTTGTCTACTAGTTTCAACAAAGCACTAGTGTCAACAGTAAATTGAAGGCCTACTTGGAGGTTCTTTAGAGTTCTTGGTACGAAATTTACGCTGAACTGTGGTTGCAGAGTTTGTTTCATGAAACCAAAGCACACAGCTAGCTCGCCCCGCACTAGTGAAATAAGCCATTTTAACAATTAACTACGTTGGTGCTCTTCGTGATTGAATGTGGTTCTGAGGTACTACGTCAGTCAAAGTTGAGGCCTCTAGCCGCAAAATGACACCTGTAACAATTCTGTAAGTCATCTCAATAAACATTTACATCCCTTGAAAGTTGTAAAGTCACTTTTGACTCATCCTGTATATTTGGTATACTACCTTTTCAAAACACTGGCAACAAAAACACATTCCGTACGCAGTGAATCTTCTCCACAAATCCACTCGTTCAGCAAGTAACTTCTTTATTTTTCTCGTATGGCATTGTAGCAAGCACGCTTATCAGGAACAGTAAATGTACTGATCTGGCATGCACCAGACTTCGAAAATAATACAAAATTATTATCGGAGAAAACTCCGCCTATCTTGTGTAATTCTACCTTCTGAAAGCGAAAGACGCCGGGACCGCTAATAAGGAGCTTTTGCCACCTCGAATGTTAAGCGTTATCGATCTAACTTGGACTTCGCATGAGCAGAAGATCGATAGTGCTTCACGTTGGAGTTGGCAACAACTTCCTATTTTTGAAGACTTGTGTTCTTGGTAACGAACACTAATCGTTGCGAAGATCGGAAACACCGGAGAAATTTCCTGTTCTCTGGAGCGTCCTGACGGGCTTCGGCGAAGTAGATAAGGTATTCTGCACAGTGTCAAACAGTTCTCAGCGTCTCTAAGCGGTGTCGCTGCTCGCCGCGTTACAGGCGAGATTAGGATTACAACAATTTAAAAGGGCGTAGAGCTCGATGGGGCGACACCCTGGCAGATTTTACACGGCTCTTATTTGCTTGGCAAAAAATTACCCACCAGTGATTTCTCAAAAACTCATTGTAAAAAACAAAATATAAATAACAAAAAATTTTAAAAATGCGGAAAATTCGATATAAACACTTATAGGCTCTTAACATTCGATTAAGCCATATCTCTAAAATAGAAATTTACCCTGCATAAACTCTCGCAAAAGATATTTCTGAGGTCAAACTTGACAATGCGGTAAGTTGTCTAAAAATACATTCAAAGAAATAAAATAGGTAAAAAGGGCATTCTTATCAGGAACTCTAGTTATAAGAGATAAACGTATTTTTTGTCCAGTACCCTCAAATGATTTAGATTTATCATTTAAAAATGAAGAGAACTCAAATTCAATAGCTGAAAGGGGGTTCTATTTTTGTTTCAATGAGGTTCATTCACTAGCAGAAACGAACGAAAAGAAACTATCCTCATTATCTTCTTCTGTTTTTAAAGTATTTTCAGTATTTTTTTTAAATACACATATTTTATAAATTTGAATACATCTCTATAATACTTATTCAAAACTATGAAAAATACAGTTTTTCAAATACAAAAAATGTATTTAAAATACAAGTATTTCAAATATAAGTATTTAGACACTGCCCAACCTTCACAATGGAGCACCCACAATCCATAAACCAGATACTCAAAAAAATCCAAGAATACAACCTGAACTATACATATCTCTAATAGATTTTTCCAAAGCATTTGACAGTGTTGAACACATACCAGCATTTAAAGCATTGCAAACTCAGGGCATTCCTCCCAAATACATCAGAATTTTGAAGTAATTGTTCAAAAACAGCACAGCTAAGATCAAGACTGACATTGAAGGAGAAGTATTCCAAATAAAAAAGGGAGTAAAACAAGGAGATCCTCTATCACCCAACATTTTCCCCAGTTTACATGAAGATGTTTTTAGGAAGCTGAAATGGGAGAACGAGAGACTGCGAATAAACGGAAGAAGATAAATAACCTCAAATTTGCCGACATCATTATACTAGTTACTTCTCAACAAAAGCTACAAAAAATGTTAGACAGACTAAATAAAGAAAGCTCAAAAGTAGGACTCCATGTAAACTTAAGTAAAACAAAATTAATGACAAACCACAAGGAAATTTATTTATTTATATGTCAAAAAAACAGTAAAGACTGTATATGACGTGTGGGGAAAGAAATTTATCTGCGCACATTTTCTTGAGGGCCAGAATTTTATTAATAAAAAAAACGAAAAAATGAATTTAGAAAATAATTATTTTAGAAAAATAAAGATATTTGAAAAATGTTTTTTCCCGAGTTATAGAAAATCAATTTCAACTGTAAATGAACTACAAGCAAAAGGAGTGCTCAACAAAACGTGCGCACAGTGAAGCTACATTTACGTCCAGAAGCAAAACAAGAGGCCATCTCAGCATTTGCTCAATGGATCAGGGAAACTGGACAAAAACCTG
Source organism: Acheta domesticus (assembly GCA_031308135.1). Taxonomy (NCBI): domain Eukaryota; kingdom Metazoa; phylum Arthropoda; class Insecta; order Orthoptera; family Gryllidae; genus Acheta; species Acheta domesticus. The sequence continues at coordinate 56,683,583 of JAHLJT010004567.1, forward strand.
ATCGAGATGGGGGTCATTGACCCGGAAGCTGAAGTACATAACTTGCTACAGGCGTATTAAATATTTTTTTTATTGTATACAATGCAAACATAAACTAATTCATTATATATCTTTGTTTTGTTACATTAAACATTATTTTTCTTTTTCACGATCAGTGTAGTCTCTAATTGTATAGAAACAGTTTTGCAGCAGAAAAGATTTTACTTTTGACTTAAATTTGTGTACCGACTTTAATTGTTTTATGTCATCTGGAAATGCATTGTAAAGTAACGTACATGTATTGTATGTTGATTTCTTGTACTGAGCTGTTGATACTGACACTTGATGCACGTGATTTCTACTGCGTGTGTAATTATAAATATCAATATTGCATGAAAATATGTTCCCTCCGTTAAGTAGGTCATTTTTGACAAATATTACAGATTCGTAAATAAATAGACAAGGCAATGGTAGGATTCCCAGCTCAATGAAAAGAGGCTTGCAGGAATCACGTGGAAGGCATTTTTTCATTATTCGAATAATTTTCTTTTGCAATCTGAAGGACTGAATACTACAAGATGACAGTGGCGGCTCCTAAACTTCAGGCCAGGTAGGGCACGAAAAAAAGCTAGAAAATAACTAAAAAAAATTTTATTTTGAAGTTTAAGGGCTGTAAACTGAAAAACACTTGAAATTCCTCACTGGTTTCTCACGTATTAACTCGACTAAATGAGAAGAGAAAACAATTCAATTGAAACAACAAACGCACACGCTCAAGAAAAAATAACTCGCACAGAATTCACAGCTGCTGATATGATCAAGATTACGCGGGCCCTGAGCTAATCAGTATTTCATTTCTCAGACACTACGAGCGTTGTTTGTACATCTGTAAAGTGGCGCTTGCAGTGGCAGTCACAAAAAACTTGTGACCGTGAAGGGCCTTAAGGGAGCATTACCCCCTCCCTTTTTTCCTCGCACTATGGGGAAAAGCTTTGCTGAACGGGAGGGAGCTGGTCACACGAAGCTTGCGGACTTCGCCCTGTTGCCACAACTACCTCGTTATCAGCGGTGTGAAATAGTATCGATATCGCCCGTGAAAACCTTAACGTAAATTCTCTAGAATTATTACTCGATAATATGACATGCATTTCAGTCCACTATCAATATTTTCCTTTACAAGTGGGAGGGCACGTGACCATGTGATCTTACGGTAGAGCCGCCACTGCAAGATGAGCTTCCCCAGAATATTATGCCATATCTCAGGCGGGAATGCACATTTGCAAAATAAACGCAACGAGCTGCATGAAGGCTGACAGAATTTGAAAGAATTCTGAATGCATAGCATAATGAACTTAATTTAGTGTTTAATTCTGTTATATGTACATTCCATTTGAGGTTTGATTGAATTGAAAGACCTAAAAATTTTGTTGCCTCAACATCAGCTAATTGCATATTGTTCATTTTCAATGGAACATGCGATTTCCGATTTGAGATGTAAAAATGCATTGAAACAGTTTTTCTTTCGTTAACAATTAATTTGTTATTATTAAACCAATTTGAAACTTCTGAAATTGTACTATTTACTGCTTCTTTTTTGCAAAGAACATTCGTGTCATCAGCAAACAGAATCGTTCTTCCATTTTTAATAGACGAAGGCATATCGTTTACATATAACAGAAAGAGAATAGGACCTAAGATCGAACCTTGCGGGACTCCATGCACAATTAGCAAAGAATTGGAAATATAAGTATGTAATGTCCTTTCCTGCCAGTATGGTATTTCTACTCTTTGAGTCCGATGTTTAAGGTAAGAAGTTATCCAATCTAGGGCAATACCACGAATTCCATACGAAGGTAATTTTGAGAGCAATATCTTATGGTCAATAACGTCAAAAGCTTTCGAGAGATCTAAGAATATTCCAATGGGTACTTCATTTTGGTCTATTGATGAAGCAACATCTTTGAGAAAAGAAAAAATGGCAGTTTCCGTAGATTTTGATTTTCTAAAACCGTGTTGTGAGTCTGAAAACGCTCTGTTTTTCCTGAGAAATGTTTCCATTCGTAAGTAGAAAAGCCTTTCTAATATTTTTGAGAAAACTGACAAAAGAGAAATTGGCCGGTAATTTTGAATATCATTTTTGTTCCCTTTTTTAAAAAGTGGCTTAATTTTTGCTGTTTTGAAAATATCTGGAAATATTCCTGTACATAAAGAAGCATTGAAAATGTGAGTTAACGGATGTATAAAGGCAGGTGCACAAGGTTTTAATAAACAATCCGGAAATTCATCTAAACCAGATGAATATTTATTTTTTAGTTTACTGACTATTCTGAGGATTTCGTTGGGAGAAGTTTCGGGAATAAACATCGTATCTGAAATTTTTTGGGAAGTGTAAAATGTTGAATTTTGTGATTTTAGTACCTTCGTGAGATCAGACGCAATTCTGGAAAAGTGTTTGTTGAAGAGATTGGCAACTTTTTCCGGATTACTCGTTTCTCTTTCATTATCCTTTAAAATAACATTCTCTACAAGGTATCGAGATGATGTGGTTGTATTTTTTACGATATCCCACATTGCTTTAGTTTTGTTACTAGCGCTCAAAATGTCCTGACTATTTTTCATTATTTTTGCCTGAACTATTACTTTTCTTAAAATTCTTTTATATTCTCGGAAGTATATATGGAAACCGGGTGATACGTTATGATGTTTAGAAATAAAGTAAAGCGTACGTTTGTTTTTACACGATGTTCTAATTCCTTGTGTGATCCAAGTATTGCTTTTGCTTGAAATGTTTAATTTTCTTTTTTTAAGAGGAAAGCACGCGTTAAAATGAATTGAAAGCTTGGAGAAAAATAAATTATATTTTTCATTTGTGTCAACAGCGTTATAAACTTCGTCCCATGATTCCTTCATCAAGTAGTCCGTAAATAATTGTATATTAACTTTAGTGAATGTTCTGCACATGCGTGTATTATTTATTGTGTCAGTGTTTATGTTCTTTGTAATTGTAAGAATTTGTGCATCGTGGTCACTGTATCCTAGATTATTCGTTATTATTTCATATGTAGTTGTGGTTTTGTTAATTATAATTTGATCTAATGCTTTTTGTGATTTAAGCGTATTCCGTGTAGGTACATTCACTGTAATGTCTAAATTAAAAGAATGAAGTAAATTGAGAAACTTCTCTTTTCGTGGGATTCGCTCGGAAAATATTGAAATCTCCACATACAACAATGGATTTAAAAGAGAGTTTACTAATTTTGTTCAGAATTATCTCTAGATTTTCCAAGAAAGTGAAATAATCTGAAGCTCGCTTTGTTGGAGGTCTGTAAATGCAAGTAAGATAATTTTGAGCGTAGTAAGATGTACTACTGTTGTTTCAAAAACTTTTTCAACTGCATATAAATTGAATTCTGACAAGAAGGTAGAATCAATATAATTTCTTATGTAAATACACGAACCTCCGCAAGCAGGACCCTTATTTGATTCCTTCGCTCTGCAATACGATCCTGCAAGGTAAAAGCTAGGAATTTGGAGTGTGTTTATATCATTTTGAGACAACCAATGTTCTGTAAAGCAAAAAACATCTATTTGTCTTAGATCACATTGTAATGCTGCCTCGATAAATTCAATTTTATTTGAAAGAGATTGCACGTTATGATGCATTATTCGAATCTTTTGCATGTACCTACACGGATGTTTTTCTGCTGCATCTGACTGTAGTTGCTATTTATTTATTTCATTTTTACCTCGAGTGCGTGGTCGAAGGAAGTATCGTGTCCCAGCAGTGACAAGAGGTGAGGAAGGAGGGGTGACAGATGTAGAGGAATGAATAGTGGGAGAGGTAATACATGGATTAGGTTCAGGGGATAAGGTAATTGGGTCCAAAGGAGTCCCAGGGGATGGAAGAGAACTAGGAGATGTGGGTGGGGATGGGTCTTGGGCAGGACACTGTCAAGTTTGTGAAATGATGTGTTTTGCAAGCTCACTACCGAGTGCATGTTTTCCGACAAGGTTCAGGTGAAGACCATGTCGGGTGAAGTGTTTTTCTGAGAGAAAGTTTAGCTCAAACAATTCAACATGTGTGTCTCTCAGATGCAGTTTCAATTGGTTGTTTGCGTGACTAATTTCTTTGCATAGTGTGGGCTTGTTGTACCAGGAGGGCAGAGTCGAGACTACAATGTTCGTGTTTTGGGCGGCACGTTGTAATTTGTCAACATGTTCTTCAGGCGTAAAGTGACCACCCAAATTAATGTCATTCTGCCCTCCTATGATAATTACAGTATCCCGTTTGGTGAGTGTTTTTGTGTGCGTGTCCAACTCACTGGTCACGTCGGCAAACCTCCCGTTAGGTTTAAACACACACATGGCAGAGAAATTGGTTAGGAGTTTCTCACTGAGCAGGGAGGAGATTTGTCGCCCATGGCTATCTGCTACCTTTTTGATGGGCTCAGTGGGAATGTCCTTGTTTTCTGGTGAGCCAGTTTGCGCAACTCTACGTGTCTTTGTTACTTTGCGCTTGCTAGCCTGTTTGCGTTGGTTTGTGAATGGACGTGTCGATGATGGGTGGGGGTGGTGAGGATTGGGAAGGCAAGGAAACTCATTGTAGTAGTCTAATACAGAAAATCTGTTTTGAGTCGTGATTGGTGGTGATGATTGTGTTTTTGCTTCCGCGAATGGACGGTTGGAGGTTTTTGCGGAGTTGCCTATTGTTGTCCAACCGTCTGTGTTTTGAACGACCTCTTCGAGCCTTCGGATATGTTCATTTAAATTACTGTTGATGTGTGTGAAGGCTTTCAGAAGATCAGCTTTGAGAGCGTATAGTGTAGAGAGTGTATAACGATTAGTAGCCATGTCACGAATGCGTGTCAAGTGCGTGGTAAATATGAAAATAAGTAAATAGATAATTCAGAATACTACAAAAAAACTACTCCCTAACTTATCTTTTAAATTTAATTGTATTAACTTATTTAAATTACGTTACGTATTTATTTAAAAATAACGGTGATCTGATTCTAAATAGTATTTAAATGTGATTAATTAAATTCAAAAAGCGTTCAGGGTGTTTAATAGATTGAAGCTGCAAACTAATAAATACAATTAGATTACTATACTTTAACTATTGAAAGGCCACGAAATTCACCACTTCCACAAATTTAAATATAAAGTTCAAGTCTTTCCGTTACTGTGGTTACGAAACTTTGAATTTTTATGTTTTCACAATTTTCACAACACTTTCACTAATAGTTTAAAATTTTACGCAAATTTCAATTAATTTACAGCGAAAATTTAATATTAATGGTCTTTACACTGTTCAAATGAACGTTTGTCCGTTACGCCGTCATTATAAACATTGATCATAAAGAGATAGAATACGTACAATAATACATGATATCGTTCAACTGATATCGGTGAAGTGATATCGTTCAAAACAAAAGATTTAACAAAGAAATTGACAGAATAATTACCTTCACCTGGCAAAAATTCTGGGGCCTTTCCCTCATCCTATTAGACAAATATATAGGCTTAAAAATAAAGAGAGAAGTAATAGACTCCTGCCCTTATCACTAGCTTACGGATGTTAGACTTGGTCCTTAACCTCAGATCAAAAACTAAAAGTATCAAGGAAGATAGAAAGAAAAATTCTCAATATCTCCCTAAAAGACCACTGTCGGAGCACACTACATAATATAATATAGTAAATAATATTAATTACAATATTTCTGGGGGGAAAGCGGAGCGAATACGACTCCTTAAAATTTTAAAAGCACGTCTGTTAAATAATTGAGCAGTAACATTCATCAGCTTCATTCCGGCACAAATCGAAGACAACAATCAAACAGTTACAGTGCTTCCGAGAAATCGTAATCGCTGTCATATAAAATTACAAAATCAAATCAAAATAATGCTTTTAAATTAAATTCACCAGGTTCAAAATTCACCAAATTCAAAATCTCACGTAAAACATTCACTAAATTTATAAAACTCGAACGTTTCCATTTTAATTAATAAGGCTCAATTTCCAATGACACTCGCTCATTGGTTGCGAGTTCTCTCTCCCTGCGTCATCCGACGCATTCGTCCTCAGTCTTGTGTGAGCCTCCTGGCAGTAAGCCTCGTGAATGCAATGCTCGTAAAACGTTGTTTTCGACATGTGCTACATGTTCAGTTTAAAGTGCAGTCTTGTGTGAGCCTCCTGGCAGTAAGCCTCGTGAATGCAATGCTCGTAGAACGTTGTTTTCGACATGTGCTACATGTTCGGTTTAAAGTGCAGTCTGGTCTGAGCCTCGAGGCAGCAAGCCTCGTGAACGTTGTTTTCGACACGTGCTACGTATTCAGTTTAAAGTGCAGTCTGCTCTCAGCCTCGTGGCAGCAAGCCTCGTGAATGCAATGCTCGTAGAACGTTGTTTTTGACATGTGCTACATGTTCAGTTTAAGGTCTAGTCCTGACCTGCACAGCATTTTGCACTTTCACTGACCTCAGGAGCAGCGTGCGGGCAACTCGGGTGCAAATGAGAAAATCGATGAAGGGTGGGGATGAGACTCAATCTAGGAGTGGGGTCCACCAATCAGAATGCGCAATTCAAATGATAGCGCGTAAATTCAAAGAGCAATCGGCAAGAACATGACGGTCATATACAGTTCAAGTAATATTGTCTTTTGTATTATATTGCAAATGTTTGTTCTCAGTATATGACAGGGCGAAATATGAAACTACAACGAATTATACATATTAGATTTCGACACCAAGTATTATAATTGTTTGCAGGGCTTATAATGTAATTCGCTTTGCTACGATGTAATCACAAATTTAGTGTTGTGCTAAACACAAAATTGTGATACTGAATTGTTTTTGTTTGATGATGACAGCAATAAACTATTTTTATGAACTATGTTTAATTGAATAAGACGGTTCTCTCAAAGCAAAAACATATTGTTCTTAAAAAATCATGATTATTTTCAATTCTAATTTCTGACAAGAGTGTAGAGTCGTTTACGAGATCGTATAAAAATATAAAACCTTTGCATTCTATTTAACCAATACCCATGATTATCTTACGATTGTCCGTAACCTATCGTCACAGAAGTTTGCTCGTTGATCTCTTTTATTCAGTTTCATAATGGGGAAAATGGTCACAAATGTGCTATTAAACATTACCCTTCTTGAAATTACCACATATTGTATTTTTATGTCAATCTTGATGTGAGAGATTGCTCTCATGATTTTGTTCATTTTTCTATGATTTGGAGATTATAGCATTCCTAGTGAACAATCAATTATTAAATTGCATTTTTGTGTTAGATAGAATTAAATAATATTTTTTCTTATATAAAAAACATATATTTTAAAGCTATTGCATTAAAATAATGCTGAAGAGTCACAATGAGCATGTTATTTTCTTTAAAAAAATTAGAAAATGAAAATACATACAGTGGTGGATACAAAGGTGGATATACAGTAGAGCACAGAACGTAAACAGTGAATTGGTAACTTGGTATACTGGTAACTTGGTAATGGTAACTTGGTAACTTGAAATACTAGACATAATCCATTTAAACAAATGGACATTTAATTTTGAAGCATGGATCATTATTAGACGCCCAGGCATTCAATCTACGCGCCGCGTCGTGCTACGTCAGTCTTCTCCCCTCCCTGCAAAGCTTCCTACTCCCCACTACTTGCACTTTCGGCCCTGCCACGGGCAGACGATCGGCTCCCAAGTGCAGAATGCCCGCGGGAGCAGGCGTTGTGCAGGTCTGGTCTAGTCTGTGAAATGTTCGCAGAACGTTGTTTTGACACGTGCTACGTGTTCAGTTCAAAGTGCAGCGTTTAGCAACAGTAAGCTGCAATCTCTTCATACGAGCCTCTCCCTTGTGTTGCCTAACGCGAGGGGAATCCATCAACGCTGCCTGAAATGCTGCCTGTGCCACGTGTTATGTGATGGTGTTTCTGGCGAGAGCCAGACTATGACAGTTTCTTCATGGCGAGCCTTTCTGCCTCGTGTCCCCTGACGCGAGCGTAAGAAAATGTCCGCATGTGTAACTGTGCAAATGTTGATCAAACAATGTATCTCTTACTTGCCTATTATGCTTGAATTTAATATATGTGTTTTATGTCACTCACAAACTTACTTTCCTTAAAGTACAATAGCAGTAATCACAGACAACAGATACAACCTGTCCAAAGCTGGTCCTTCGAATCCCTCTAAATAAGTTGAACTATTGAAGGTGTTGGGGGAAGGAGAACAGAATATTCCTGGAATACAAAAAAGGGGTCCGCTGCTCTCTCTCTCACAACCTCATTCTCCCACAACCACATAACATGCGCAGATATAAGGGGCAAAACCAAAATAAAAGATGCACTAGAAGAAGCTGAAAAACTGAAATGGAAATGGGGCGGACATATTGTAAGACAAACAAAGATGGTCACACACAATAACAATACGGGAACCAAGAATTGGCTGGCGACATCCCGGAAGGCAACACAAACGATGGTCGGACACCTTCAGGGAGGCACTCGGCAACAAGTGGACGAGGCCGGCCCAAGGCAGGTCGACGTGAAGGTCATACCTATCATGAATATCTTCCTGTTCCTGCAAAAATAGACAAAGAATAAAAATGAAGTGAAAAGTGTATAACAAAACAGATGAAAACAGGTGTCAGAAACAGTAAAAAGCAATAGGTCTGAATATCAAATAAAACGCATAACTGTAGGTATCAATGTACAATCAGTTAAAGTCGCGTAGTTAGAATAGTGAACTAAGTCAGTTAGCTAATGAAGTTGAACATAACCATAAGTGTATTACCAAACAGCGAATTAGCTATGTACAAGACCACAAGTAGCAGACAGCACAAATCTTCCCTGACAAATCAGGAGGCCTTATCCCTATATGGGATTGTATAGACTAATAATAATAATAATAATAATAATAATAGTAATAATAATATTTACCAAACTTTCAATGGCACTTCCTGTAAAAGTTCCCAGAGCCTGTAAAAGTTTCGTAGGTATCGATGTCAGTTACTTGTCGTAGAATTCGCTTTTGTTAGTATAGATAACTATTAACAATTACGACAATCATTTGGAATTTCTACTTTTGCTGAAACTGTTTAACTTAGTTCTAAAACGTCGTCTCCTTACCGCACGTAGTATGTCTTCTACGTTTCACTTTAAAAATTTCACTTGTTATAATAACGTGTTTCTTGCCTTTACCTTGCCCTCACTTCTTTCCTCAGCCCGTCTCGCGTGAAAACGTCTGGCAAATGTTAGAAACGTCGCTGAGCTGTACACAAAGGAAATGACTGCTTTTTTCTGTCGCCCTGTAGAAGCACAAGGTTCACGAGTGCCGGGGAAACTCGGCGCGCTAAGTGAAATCCGATCATCGCATCGCGTCGCCTCAAGACGACACGCGCCGCGCTGAGCCCTTCTTCACGATTACGACAAACCTTGAAGCCCTGCGCCCCACTCCCAACGCCCTCCGCCCAACGCCCCGTGTCCTTTGCCCCATGCCCTTCGAGATGCGCGGATCGCCCCGCGCCCTTTGCGTTCCCAGTGCTTCGCCCCACACCCTCCGTCCCACACCCTCCGTCCCACACCCTCCGTCCCACACCCTCCGTCCCACACTCTCCTTTCCACACCCTCTGTCCCACACCATCCGTCCCACACCATCCGTCCCACACCGTCCGTCCTACACCCTCCGTCCCACACCCTCCGTCCCACACCCTCCGTCTCACACCCTCCGTCCCACACCCTCCGTCCCACACCCTCCGTCCCACACCCTCCGTCCCACACCCTCCGTCCCACACCCTCCGTCCCACACCCTCCGTCCCACACCCTCCGTCCCACACCCTCCGTCCCACATCCTTCGCTCCACACCCTTCGCTCCACACCCTTCGCTCCACACCCTTCGCTCCACACCCTTCGCTCTACACCGTTCACTCAAACCCTTCACTCCATACCCTTCGCTCCTCACCCTTCGCTCCATACCCTCTGTCCCACACCCTCCATCTCACACCCTTCATTCCACATCCTTCGCTCCATACCCTTCGTTCCACACCCTTCGCTCCGTACCCTCCGTCCCACACCCTTTATCTCACACCCTCCATCTCACACCCTTCACTCCACGCCCTTCGCTCCACACCCTTCCCTCTATACCCTTCGATCCACACCCTTCGCTCCACACCTTTCGCTCCACACCCTTCGCTCTAACCCTTCACCAAACGACTTCGCCCCATGGTCTTCGCCACACACCCTTCTCCCCATGCCCTTAGTATCCACCGCCTTTCGCCCCACACCCTTCGCACTACTCCCTCCGTCCCACATCCTTCTTCTCGCACCCTTCGCTCCACACCCTTCACTCCAACCCTTTATCATACGGCTTTGCCGTATGGCCTTCGCCACATACTCTTCGCCCCATGCCCTTAGCATCCATCGCCCTTCGCCCGTGCCCTTCATTCACACCCTTCGCAAGGCTCAGCTCCCTCCACATCCTTCCCCACACCTTTTGCCCGTATCCTTTACCTACGTCCTCCGCTCCATGCCCTTTGCCACATGCAACTCGCTCCATGCTCGTCATTAAGTAACGAATGTTCTACGATTGCATTAAATTAATCTTTTAAGTTAGTTAATATTAAGATAAACAATGAGAAAGGATTCTCAGAATATCCAACTGCCTCCAAACACTTCTCAAATTACTTTCACAGACTGACACCGCCTCAGATGAAGCACGGAAAATTCGAATTCACAATTTCGACTTTTTTTCCAATTTTGGAAAATACAGAGAGAAAACACAAAAATTTTCAAAATTGGGACCAGCACCACACTCTGTAAAATTGTAGTCAAATTTGCAAGAAGAGGCGGACAAAATTTTGAATGTTTGGAATTTTCAAAAAATCATAGATTTCTAAGAACATGAGACCTTTCTCTTAAGTGTCCATTAGCAATATTATTTGAAAGGTGCTTGGAGGCTGTCATTCGTATCTTGAAAAGAGAGATGGCGTTTAATATTATTTAGCATTAATTAAATATTGCAACGCTTCACTGATTACAGAAGGAGGTGACGATTGCCTTTGGTTCGCCTGAACATAAACTAATAATTTTATTTTTGATTAAAATAAGCATCGCGCATCATTGGTACATTTATGTAGTACGTGAAAATACTGGATTCAATGGAAGAAAGTTGTTTTCGTTCAAACGTTTGAATTTTAAAAATACACGTATTTTTCGAGCTTCGTTTGTTTAAGAATTTTTCAAATGGTAGTTGTATTGAAAGGTATTGAAGTGTAAGACAGAAATTGTCTTATTATAACATCACATAACCATCGCGAGAAAATATATGTTATTGTATCTCCTCTGGTTCACAACAGAATGTGTCTGAGGAAAAAATCTCTACCTTCAGTATTATAGTTTTAAATTTACCTTTTTGCAATTTTGGAAAAAACGCAGAATTTGCTGAAACAGGGACTTGCACCATATTTGTTTACCGTACCTTGATATACAAGGAGAATATTTAAAGTAAAAAATTAGGGCGATTTTTGAGAAAAAAAATATTAAAAATTTAAATTGCCTATATTTTCCCCAAAATTACACGAAACCTACTCATATATTCGAAAAAATGAACATAACCTTATTTCAAGATCTATCTTTAAAGAATGAATTCCATTATATCAAAAACCTTCAATATTGAAATTGTAGCAAGACACCCAAAACAAATTTCACTTTTGAAATTATCGAAATATCTGAGATTTCTACGAACATGAGACATTCACTTAAGCGTCCTTAACGTTATCCGAAGACAAGGTTTAATCGAAACATTTGGTGCTATTTTTGAGAAAATGTTTAAAATGTTTTCTAGCCATCATGTTAAGTACTCATAGAGGTGGTTATAATGAAATTTTTCCCTATTTAAACAGCTATAAGTGCTAAGTGCGGGATCGCACGTGCCGTAAATGTACTGTGAACATTGTGACGGACATGGGGCAGGGAATGTAGGAATGAATACACAATTCAATGGAAACACCTTTAATGTGCCGCATTAGATCATTACATACCGATACCATACCCGGAGAGAGAGAGACGGAGGAGAGACGGAGAGAGACAGGGAGAGACGGAGAGAGAGATGGAGAGGGAGACGGAGAGAGAGACAGAGAGACACGGAGAGAGAGACGGAGAGAGAGACAGAGACGGAGAGACAGAGATGGAGAGAGTGGCGGAGAGAGAGACGGAGATAGAGAGACGGGAGATAAAGGGCAGAACAACATCTGCCGGGTTCCGCTAGTAATTCTAATAAAATGTAGTACATAACATATTTTTAAAAATCCGAAAGAAATATGTGAATTCAATATTGAAAAACATACTCGAAAAGCATGAACTTTCCCAATTTTCCAAATATTAGTTGTTTTAATGAAAATCGTAACTATACTGTATTTATAAGCAGACTTTGGTCTACATGAGCAAAAAACATTTTTCTAATCTGGAAAGCGCTACGTTGACCAAACTTTTGTTCTGTACCTCTCAAAAGGACGAACAATTCCACCACAGAACTCAAACTTACAACTTCCCGCTTCAAAATGCCAATCGAGCAGCGAGTTAGTTTTTAGAAACTGTGGACGTGCTTTATCTGCGAACAGAGCAAGGTCGCTCGGCGGGCGGGGGTGTTGTTTGCACAGGCGGCAACGCCCTGCGGGCAACCGGCAGGGCGCGGCGGCGGAGGCGGCGGCGGGCATGGGGCCTTCGCCCCCATGAATATTGATGCGGACCGGCGCCCCACGCCGCAAATGAGGAGTTAGTGGCAGCGGCGGCGTAATGTCGGAGCGTTCGCGACCAACAACCGCGCAGGGTGCCGACCACTGTCCGCAACCCCACGCCCATGATGTTCCGGTTGGATACGATATTTCGATACCAACAATCGATACTATATAAATAGTAATTAGGAATCGATTAAAGATATTAGATTATTTAAATTTCGATCTGAAATTCAATCTTATTTTAAAACAAATTGCGCTTTAAATGTTTGTAGTGGAAATCCTCAAAAGTTGATGGTTATTTTATACTTATTGGTTTCTGCATTTAAAAACTCAGTGAACTTCGCACATAAAAAACTTGCTGTTTTAGTTTCGTTAATTATAACTTCATGTTCACGCACTTGTGCCAGACGATGAATGGTCGACTGACTTCGATAGATTGATTGCAACAAAACGAAACTGATGTCACTGTAATGAGTCTGATCGAGTACGATTCGAACCCGACGTTAGCAGGATATTCTACACTAGGTTGTCAGGTAGGTAGAGATTTGTCGCTGTCTGGAGGGGAATTTTCCTGGCTGGCTGTTTTGATCGGCAGTTTTCCATGCTTTCTCCGATCAACAATAGGCGAATGCCGGAGCAGTACCCTAAGAAACGGGCCAAGGACCGGGCGCGATCTTTCCCCCTCTTCCTGGTCCTATCCACACCCCTTACTTACACACACAAACACTAATAGGCATTACATTACCACACATGCTGGAAGACCGGTCGGGAGCATAGAGCTTATCCCGGCTGGGGCAGTGCTCCTCTGGTGAGAGATACCTGTTGGGGAAACCCCCGCTAGCCATCGGTAGGTCGGCGCCAGATCTCTCCATCTAGGAGGGAAAGATCACCGCCATCTCCCGAGCAAAACTTAACTACACCTACGGGACTAATGACCGTAGCAGTTCACGCTCCCGGAATCACTAATCAATCAACAAAACGAAATAATGAACGACGCTAGATAATAGCTGTTTCTAATTTTAATATCGTCTGCTATATTATTTCATTAGTATACCTTTCCTTTTGCGGCTCTCACACGCAACCAATCTTTATAAATGAAGAAAAGAAAGAAAACTTCACGGAGACGTGACGAGTTGCACTTTGACTTTAAAAATGTGAAGGACTTGTTTAAAAACGCATCTAAATATTCATGTAAAATGCAACCCGCAACATATGTCAGGGTTTTTGAATCTATATCGTTAAATAACTCCTAAACAAAGCGTTCTAGGGCCTTAAGAACTAAAATTTTGGCTATTCTATTACATTTTTGCTGGTTCGACGCTTCTCGATTCTACCTCGGGTGTTCAGAGCCTCTGCATATAGTAGCATCTGCAACTATATGTAAATTACTAATTACTTGATATTCTAGGCGATTGAATTACAGGGGTGTACATCTCTGCTCCATAATAAATAAGAATAGTATAAAGTAGTAATAAATAAGAATAGTTTCCATTGACAAGAGTGTATTATATTGTTATCAAATACAAGGTGACATAGAATAGGAAAAATATATATTAAAAGCTTAACATGGAAATGGAAAAATAAGAAAGAGAGTGGGGTATAGCATGACAGAGTTCTCGCACGGGTACGCTAGTTAATATTTAGTGTGTATACAAAAACTAATTGTCTCCTGTATTATTTCAGTAAGCTTTCCCTTACGGGTCTCACAATATCTCCTAAACAAAGCGTTCTAGAGCCTTAAAAACTAAATTTTTGCTGTGTACTTAATTGTGGAGCGATGTGGATGTACAGTGAAGAGTGAAGACTGTGTTTGTGTTTTATCTGTACCAATATTTTCGTTATCATTCGATGAAACTTTCAAGTCAGCGGGTTCAGACATGTAGCTTTCTCAAAAGTAAAAAGCTAATACGTTTGTGACTATCACGAAAAGCTACAAACTAAATGACAAAGAATATTGAATAATTACTTCAAATGGTGTCTTTATGGAAGAGTTGTGAATTGTTACAAGAAAATTCTCCATGATATTGAATAAATATTTATTGAACATTTCTTTTAAACGTTAATTGCATTGTTTTTTATTTTTATTTGTTATTGTGTTAATACATTGCAAGTTACCTTTATAGATTTTGAAACAAATATACACGTTTCGTTAACTACTTTTCCTCTGAGAATGGAAATAGAAGGATAGGGATGAGTGTGGGGTCTAACATGCGAGAGTTCTCGCACAGGTACGCGGAGGTGGTAGGAGAAAACTTGTAGGGTAGGGGGTAGCTAAATTAAAATAGTATGAAATAAATGAAAAAGATAAATCAAAACGCGCTAGCCTACAACACTATGTGAATTATTTTTTTTAAAAACAACTAAATTGAATATTATAGAAAGAATAGCGCGTCACTCGACAGCTGCGAACGATCGCAGTCCAAACGCACGATTCAAATGTTGGCGGTATCTGGAAGTATGTATATCAACACCCAGCTGCAAACTCATATTGTAAATAATACACCGTTTGATATTGAGGTGTCGGTTCGTTATGATGTTCAATATGCAAACATCGTTTGAGCAACATTCCCATGTACCGAAGTGAATTCTAAGCCTACTAAATTGTTTCTAAAGATAAGTATTGCTATTTAGAACTCAAAGGTGAAAATATTAGCTTGATTATTTTTTGGCTCGGAATTGTTTTTCTTAAGGTACGTTAAGTTTCTTAAGGTATGTTAAGAACGCAGAAAATAATCCAATACTTTTTAGTACACAAATCATTTTTCAATTTTCGCACCCCAGCAAGCTAGCACCCTAAATCTCCAAAACTCCCTCTTTTAACGCTGCAAATATAGCTTCTTATTCAGATTCAGATTTTAGGTTAATATTCAAATTGGGAGAGCTATCATCAGTTTGGGTTACGGCGAGACGAACGTTATGGAATGCTCGCTCGCTCGATCTCTGGAAAGACACAATGTACCCCTCTTATTAGAAGATAATATGAAGAAATAAGCCATCATAGTATAAATCGTTCACCTTTTTATCTCATTCTCACATGAAAAGCAAAGCCTTCTTTTCATCTGTATTCCACAAAATTTCACTCTTGCCTTTGGCGTGGTTCCCGCGTAGAAGCGGTTGTTCCTTGAAAACGTTTAAAGTTGGCAGTAGTGCTAACTTTGATAGCTTAACCTGTTCTCATGGATCGTTAGTGCGAGCTCACTGAAGCTTGTTCCCTGGGCGGAGCAAACTACTTTGAATTGCCTGTTTCGCCGTTTGAATTTGGCGACAATGCTGTCATAGGTTAAAAACGGAGATCTAGTGTGTCTCAATAGTCTTCTCTGCATCAGAGTGCTCGGCTACGGAAACCGGTAGGCGCTGCCCCCTGGCGAAGGGAGATGAAACTAACAAAGGAGATCAAATGCAAGACGTCGAGAATGCAAAACAAAGAAAATTTATATACCCGCTCTTTTCACAGCCAGCACGCTGTTTTGGAGGGAAGTTTTTATAAGTCCGACGCGGTACGTTTAAAATGCAAATTCTGAGCTAGTAATAAAGGCCAAAGATTGTTATTAAAAGCCAATCTCCCGCCACGGCGCCAAATATGAATCATTTTTTATGCCAATGTGACAATACTCTCTGTTCCTCATAACAAATCAAGGAAAGTTAAATAATATTGCAAAGAGTAAGGTAGTACTTGCCCGATCCGGTATTTTCGCACTACTTTACTTGGCTTTATCAAGAGTAAAAACCTTTTCTATTATTTTTGGAACTATCAAGGAAAGCGAAATGCTAACTCTGAAAGAAGATTGAATAATTTCTTCAAATGTTGTTTTTAAAGAAGTATGAATAGTTCCAAGAACATTTCTCTACAACGCTGAAAAAGCTTTTATTGAAAATTTGTTTCCAACATCAATTGCATTAATTGCATTGTTATTTTTGTTTGATATTCTGTAAGTACATTAGAATTTCCTTTCCTTCTTAATGGAAAGGTAGACAAATGGATAGGGAGAGGGTGGGGTTTAACATGCAAGAGTTCTCGCACGGGTACGCTAGTATAGTAAATATTTACGCATGTTAAAAAGCCATTTTAACCTTCGAGCACTCGTGCACAAACTACATACCCAGCTATTTCTCGCACTCACTTAGTAAGAATTACTTTCTCGCACTTAGAAGAAGTGAAAGTTTTATAATGGTGCTCCCGAAAAATCCTATCCTTTAAAAAATCCTACTGCTGTATTTAGTAAATTACTTCATCTAACGCGTGGTGAAGCCAGAATTTGTGTTTATGGACCCTCGGTACCGAAATATCGGTTGACGGCAAAACGTCTGTCCGTCCGTACGCCTGTCCGTCCGTTCGTATGTCTGTCCGTGGTCATCGCCAGCGCCTAAACAGTTCAGCCGATGTGTTCCAAAATTTGATACTCTCTGATCGATCTAAACGAACTCGAGGCTTTGGGAGTTTCAAACACATATTTTGATATATCAGGTGGTTATAATTAAACTTTCCCTTCAGAACACGTAATAACAAGGAAACGAATTATAGTGCGAGTACCAAACATGCTAGTATTACTGTCCAGAGTATGGGGTCCATAATTTCCTCGAGTAACAGAGACATTTACAAATATGGTCATCAGGTGCCATGATGAGGCGTAGTGCTGAATATTCGCACACATCGGACCAGTCGCCGTGCATTCGTTGATGAGCCAGCATGGTTTTGGACAAACGGAGCAAGACATCATTGGTGAAACTTTTATCAAAACGACAGTACAGCTGCAGCTACACTTCGAGAATATCGCCGCCTGAAAAGATTACGGAAGGGTGTGAATTTCGGATCATCTGGGGATCTAAAGGTCGCTCCGGGGAGAGGCCAATGACCGGTGGAACCACAGATGGTTGATGAAATCGCTGTTGCTCTGGCCGACAACGCTGCGCGCAATTCCCGAACGTCAAGCCGTGTGCATGCTGTGTCCCGACAGTTGAACATCCCGTGGGCCACTATACGGAAGTTGCTTCGAACCGTTGTCAAATGGTATCCGCGAAAGATCCATATCGTAGAGGCGCTTGCACCACCAGACGCACAACAACGTGCTGACTTCGCTGTCCACTTTCTCGTAAGGAGTGAAGTTGACAAGGCCTGGCCTTGGACCATCCTATGGACAGACGAGGCACATTTTTCTTTAACGGGAGAGGTGAACACAGAATTGCCGAGTGTGGGAATCTTCACCGCCAGGCAATGTGCATGAAGTTTCTTTGAATGGTGAACTTGTCACCGAATGGTGGTTGATCCATTCTTTTTTGAAGAGGCTAGCGCTCAAGAACTAAAGACATCCAGCGTTACTGGTCAGTGTTACAGTGATATGCTTCGCCAGCATGTCATACCCGCCCTATACGAAAGAGACGCATTGAACTCTGCAGTTTTCATGCAAGATAGGGCCCGCACATTGCTCAAGTGCGACTGCTTCTCCGCAACACATTCGGCAACGATCGCATCATCAGCAGATCGTTTCCAAAGGCTTGGCCGTCACGATCACCTGATCTCACTCCCTGTGATTTTTGGTTGAGGGTTTACCAGAGGAACATTCACACGTGTGCTGATTTGAAGCGCAACATAGCAAGAGAGGTATCAAGCATACCTGTGGATATGCTTCAGCCATCTGTGCAGAACGCAATCCTGCGCTTTCAGACTCTTCTGGACACTGATGGGCGCCATATTGAGCCTTTTTTGCGGTAAAACAAAAAATACCTCAAAATACACTTAACGTCATATGAAAGATTGCAACTAGCACTATCCGTTCCAAACGTTTGAAGAAATAATTTGGAGTAATTTATGAGAAAATTGTGTTTGAGCGTCTCTAAAAATGCGGAATTTTGAGCTGGTTTTCTCAGAAAATGGTTGAGGTTTCCAGAAATTTTACTTGCCATTATTAAGCACATGTACTCATTAATATAATAATGTCAACAAATGGCAGCTAATGTAAATATCAACGACGTGAGAGACAAGTCCAAAACATTTTATTTTTGTACTTTTTGAAAAAAACAAAAAATAGAGAAACATGATGTTCATGTCATCTCAGAGTACATTAGGCACTATCCCTACCAGAAGTTTAAAGAAAATATTTGGAGTCGGTTTTGGGAAAAACGTGTTCTTGTATTTTTTAATTAAAATTACACATATTGCATGCAATATTGCACGAAAACTACTAAAACTTTCAAAAAAATGTACATGACCTCAATAAAAAAACTCACTCTGGACAACAAATTTTATTTGAAGGAAAAATCTGTATCTTCAATTTTGCAGTTGGAGAAAGTGGCGAAAAAATTCAAATTTTTGTAATTTTCGAAAATTCAGAGTTAACCGTGAAAGTGGAACCTACGCCATATTAAAACGTGTATATTACTCTATTCTTACAAGAAATATAAAGAAAAAATATGAGCCGTATTTGAGAAAATTTTGAAAATGTCCGGGGTGCTTTATATAAAGTACTCCCAAAAATTAATGAATGTTTTTCAAAATCTCAGAGCTTTGACTCAGGGCAGATAGACAGGATTATTTTCAATTTGTAAAAAATAGTATGCATAGTTTAGGCGCTAGTGTTGTTTACATACACCGGACAGACGGACGGACGGACAGACAGACAGACAGGCGGATTTACGGACGGGCGTTTTGCTTTCAATTGGTTTTTCGGTATCAAGGACTTATAAAATAGGCATTCTGGCTACACTATGTACTAGGGGAATATTTTTTTTCTTAATTTAGCAACTGGATTTATCCACTTTTTCGTTATCACGGCCCGGCAACGATATTTTTCTGGGGAAAATTTGCCATTTTTTCGCGCAGCATTACATAACTTTCCCTATACCACGTTTATTACTCCGTATATACGTATGTATACGGGAAAGTGAAAATTACAAAAACAATATTTTCTCAAAAACGGCTCCAATTTTTTTTTTAACTTTTGGTATGGATAGTGCTAAATATACTCTGTGAGATCACAGAAACGCCATATTGCTCTACGCTCAAACGTCATTTTCTCATAAAATTTATGGCCATTTAATGGCTCCATATTTTTTCTTCGGATTTTTCGAACGGGTAGTGCTAATTGCACACTTAAATATGACTTGGAGTTAATTTTGAGGTATTTTATTGTTTTTTAAAAAATTCCATCGTTTCCGTCGTTTCCGACACCAGACGAGTCTGTGGTGAAGTTGCTGAAGTGTGAGTGCCAGTCATCGTAACGGTCGGCGTGCGGCGAGCCCTGTGTTGTGCAATCACCTACCAATGGTACTGGCACTTACAGGATGTGACAGTGCAGGCTGCACAGCCCGTTGAATAGCACCTACCATTGCTGTTCGCGCGTGGCGGACAATCCGTCGGTCCCCCCTCCTCATGGTGCATGGCGGTCGTCCAGATCGTCCATTTCGTAAGTGCGTGTCTTCCTCAATCCATTGCCGCCAACAGCGGGCGATGGTGGTGAACGTACGACCGGTGTGGAGTGCCAGAACAGCGCGGCGACAGGACCAGCCACCCACACACCCGCACCATGCCCCCCTCTCGAAAGCGTCTAACTGGGCAACTGGCTGTCGAACGCGTCGCCTAGGCATAGTGTATGTGCAGGTGACGCTCTGGCGACGTTACCAGATGTCACATGGCTGGAGCGGCCGTTTGAATAGAGTATGCTGCCGCTTTTATCTTGGTGGGCGCGACGTCACGCACCTACACCGATCCCTCTGTACGCGGCTGACCGTGAAAACGAAATCATTGGCTTAGCAAATGGTGTGCAAAATAACCACCGAGTTTGCAGCGGTTCAGTAGGTTTGTTCGGGGTGCAGCTTTTTTTATGACGATGACTGTATTTGCAGTATTTTGATTACAATTCACTGTCTGCAATTAATTCTTAAATCTTGAAAAATTGTAAACGTAAAAACTCCTCTACAAAATAACAAGCAAAAGTTGGCCCGAAGGCAGACATTCGCGCGTTTTTTAGAGAATCGGGACGGAAACGCGCAAGTCGGCAACACCGTGCGCATAGCGCGTTTCATTCAAATTGGACAAGTTCTTAGCAAAGAGTTCTTACGCACACCTCGGTGTGTTGGGAACAATGGAAAGATCATCACTCCTAGAAAATCTTACCTTTTATGTTAACCAGATTTTCAGCAAAGCTGAAATTTGATGGATATAATAAAAACATAAATTTTGCTGGATTGAAATTAGAATGTAGAAAAGTTTTGAATTTTGGAACGTTCGAAAAATCAGGGTTTTCAACGAAAATGAGACCTGCATCATTCGCATAAATGTCCTTCATACTATGGAACATTAAAATTTAATCAAAACGTTGGATCTCATTTTTTGTTTTGAAAATGTCCCAGGGGCTTCATGTAAAGGAAAAGGAATAACTAAAATTTCAAAGGATTAAACATTCATTGATTTTTATAATTTATTCAAAAAATTGTATTACATATCTAGCATAAACAGTATTACATAACTATTACTAAAGGCGAGAAAGTACATGGTGTTTTAGCACCACTCGTTTTATTTTTGTTTATATATTTGTTTATTAGATTATTTATTTTAAATTTTATTATTATTTCTTCTTTAATTTACCTCTTATTTATCTATTTATTGAATTACAAAGATTAAACTCCTATTCGTTTTGCTATTCGCCGTTATTCTCGGAGGGCTGTGTGGCGCGGCGCGGCGCGGCGGGCAGAAAGTTCATTTGTCGTGCGTGTGGACGCGACGCGCGATTTACGGAGATTTATGTTGGGAGCTTCATCACGCCCAGGGCGCCCCCTGTCGCTCTGGAACACGGCCTCGCCGCGGTCGTCAGCCTCGCTCGCCCGCGCTCGCCAACCGTCACCACCGGGCCGTGTTATACGGCAGCGTCTCTCAAATTAGTTTAGCGGATTCTACAATTCTACGAACCCCTGTACTTCCAGTGTTCAAAGATACCGCGAAATTCTGTTAGAAGTGCTCTGCTCAGCCGTCCGACGGGTTGTTGTATGAACAGGCGTGCACACGGGGGAGGGGACATGTGGGCATGTCCCCTCCATGAATATTTTGAAAGAAGCCTTGTAGCTCTAAGCAGTAACATTTCATTTCCGGAAATATGATCAATTACTGACTTCCCCCCTTTTTCAAGCCGACAATTTGGGGAATTATATAATTTGGAAAAGAGGCTCTCCAAACCATCTGGCAATCTGTAAATGGTTCAACATAAAAAACAATTTTATTTATTAATTGTATCATTAAAGAAATTTCATTGTCCTTGTATTATATTTTATTTAATAATTTGTAAAATGCATCAGTGTGTGAAAAAAAAATAATGTAAGTGGGGACTTACAAGTGGGCGGGAGTCCCAGAATTGTGAATGCCCCCAACTCTTTAGGATGTGCACGCCTATAAACATGCATGTCGATTATAAGTAGAAAGCGAATTTTGCCTTTTTTGTTCTGTTGCTCAGAATCATAGGCTGTCGGTATATTAATTCGTTTCATTATCAATGCATTCACATAATAGATTTTTACAGTGCCTATTTTTGCCTATTTTGGAAATGAGTGCCTATTGTGGGATAAATGCCTATTCTCGCTTTTCGAGGTTGTTTTCCATTTTAGTTTATGGTTTCGCCAACCGTAACTTCAACTCGTGCTTCGCAACAATGCTTTGCTTTGCATGTCAATAATATTATTTGTATTTTCTTTTGACAAAGACGAAGCTGTCTCAATATCTGAAACAAAAAAAGGCCTTATAATTATCTAATTATTAATTTATTATCTTATAATTATCTAATTATCATTATAATTATCTAATTATCTTTTTATAATATGCATAAATTTTTCAGAAAATCTGTTTTATATCGCTTCTCATTTCAGTAAAATCCCTGGTATTTTAGAGGCATGCCTCTTGTGGATGCAGTAACTACAATTTGAAATCTTCAAACTGATTTAAGCTGTCTCAGGCAACATCATTAAAGAGGTAGCGGCAAAATTTGAAAAAGTACTGCAACGTAATCCGGGTTGGACCACGAGGGTAAAAGTGAGTTCGATATTGGAAGGCAAAAATGAGAAATCTAATTTTGAACCCATGGAACTGTCTTCTATGAACATATGTACCTATGTGTTCATGAGAGGAAGCTCGTTTTCAAGCTACAAAAATGTTTTGAGTAACAGGAGATCACAGTTCACTTCAGCATATCTTAAACAGTATTTTGGTAATATACTGCATACAGTAGTTGGTAATACACTATTTCAGTATTTAATACTTTTCAGGTTGTTTGTTTGGCACTTTCGTCTTGGTTTTAGCAGATAATATCCTATTTACCATTCACATAAGTTGGTTGAAAGAGTTGTCATCTATGGGAGATTCACGTGAACAATTAATTATTTACGATGGTTGACGTGTATATCTCAATTATGGAGTTCCAGTTGGGTCCTATGGCTAAAATGGTAGGGTTATTGAAATGATCATGATTGATTCGATGAGCGAGGATCTTTTAAATGCATTTGCAAATGGAATTGACTAAAATAATGTTTGGGAAATTATTATGGAGTTGTCGTTTAATTTTATTATTAATACTATGGACATAAGGTAATGAAAAACTAATAGTATCAGAGCTAGTGGGAAGAGCTTGTGTTTCGTCTACTTTAACCTTATCATGAACAAAAGACCTATGTGCTATATGTTTCAGTTTTTGACAAACAAATTTAGAAATAAAAGAAATGGGATAATCATTCCTAATCAATAATAAAAATATCTTATGAAGGACAGCCGGATAAAAAATTGAATCAGACAAATCAAAAGCTCTTTGAACAAGGTTCTTAACCAGGACAACCTTCATAGAAATAGGATGATTAGATTGAAAGTTGAGGATGACGTCAGCATATGTGGGTTTTGTGTGCCACTTACTAAGGCAGAAATTGGGAAACCTAAATATGGTAAAGTCAAGAAAATTAACAGTGCATTCCTCTTCTTTTTCAAGAATAAATTCTAAATTTGAATGATATGAGTTGAAATTATCAAGAACTTTGTGAATTTGGTCTTGTTGCAACACGATTAAAGTATCATCAACGTAACGGGTGTAAAATTTTAAATTTAAAGTAGAGAGCACTTCGGTTTCTAGTTTTCTCATAGAAATTTCACATAAAATACTGCTTAGAACACCCCCAATTGGACAACCTTCTTTTTGAAAATATACTTTCTGATTAAAGATAAATGTTATATTACATAGAATTAATTTAATTGCTAATATAATTTCAGTTTTGGGTATATTAGAGTTCTTGTATTGAAGTTTGGAAGTCAAAAGCTCATCTAAACTTGAGAATATTATTTGATGTGGCATAGATGGGTACATTTTAACAATGTCTAAAGAGATAAATCTATCTTGAGGGGTAAGTTGAAGTTTTAAGCGTTTGACAACCTCACTACTGTTTTTGGCGTTATATTGATAATCATGCTGTATAAAGGTTTTACGAACATCATTCAAAAACTTAGAAAATTTATAATTAGGCGAGGACAAACTGGAAACGACCAGTCTAAAAGGAATTCCCTCCTTGTGGACCTTGGCGAACCCATACGCTCTGGAAGTCCCCGGCACAGTTGGATACAAAGAACGATATGTAGAAAAAGAAATATATTTTTTATCAAGCCATCTCTTCAAATCATCGAATCAATCATGATCATCTCATTGATTTCAATAACCCTACCATTTTAGCCATAGAACCCAATTGAAATTCCAGAATTGTTCTTGAATCTCTGTTTATAAAAACCATTGCTTCCATGAACTCCAACATGGAGTGTAACATGTTCTCTAAAAGTTATGATTCGATATTGATTAAATTTAAAGATATATAGAATGGACGTTCTGAATTTCTTAGTCTTGATAGTGTTCATGATCGAGGTTATGTCCCTCAGGAGAACCCCAACGAGCCACCTCATAACACCAGTGATGATTCCGCCTTGCAAGTCCAACTACCCGCTATCGATCGAAAGAACCCTCCTTGTAAATATTTCTTACGTAGTCGTTCGTCCGACACTTCTGATAACCCCCCCTTTCATCCTCCCCTACTCCCACCCCTCCCTTCCACCACCGCCCCTCCCAACACTCATATCTCACCTCAACAATCATGCCACTACGCTCTTCGGAGTAAGAGCTCCCGTTACCAAAAGGTATTAAATTCAGCTCGTCGCAATATGTGATTTCTCAATTGTGAGTATGGATCTTCTCTGCTGTGCACTTGCCCTATGTTTTAGGATTTAATACATTTTAATTCAGCTTTTAATATTACTCTATTTCAAAAACTATCATTTTATATTTATGACGCACATTCTAATTTGAGTCTTTTTATTCTTCTCTTTTAGAGTTAACCTCAGTATGTTTGTTACTAATGATATCACGCTCAGAACCATACATCGTGTCAACAAGCAACATCAGTTATATTCAGCCAAGGCCTAAGTTGTTTATTCATATGGCTCATTATGTAATTTTTATTTATTGTAAGGCCTGATGATGGAGGAAAACTGTCCTCCGAAACGTTACCAAAATTGTATAATATTCATCTGTGCAATTATGTGATTTTACGATTAAATTTTATTGTTTTGACTGTCTATTAACGTCTTGGAACTTTTATTTTAATATTATTTTTTTTAATTTAAAAAGGAAAATACATACAGTGGTGGATACAAAGGTGGATATACAGCAGTGCACAGAAAGTAAACAGTGAATTATGGCTCTTGTAACTTGAAATATTAGACACATTCCATTTAAATAAGTGGGCATATAATTTTGCAGCGTAGATAATTGTATTAGACGCCCAGGCATTCAATCTACGCGCCGCGTATTGCTACGTCAGACTTCTCCCCTCCCTGCAAAGCTTCCTACTCCCCACTACTAGCACTTTCGGCACTGTCGCGGGCAGACTATCGGCTCGCAAGTGCAGAATGCCCGCGGGAGCAGGCGTTATGCAGGTCTGATATAGATTGTGGACGCGTCCGTCTGTGAACACTGCTAGCACCTAAACCATACGTACGAATTCTTCCAAAATGGATATTCCCCAGTCGATCTAGATCAAGTCGAAGTTTTGAGATTTTAAAAAAGATTCTATAAAATTTGGGGGTACTTTACATGAAGCTCCTCGGACATTTTCAAAATTTTCTCAAAAACGCTCCAAATTTTTCTTTAAATTTCTTGTAAGAACGGAAAAAGTACACTTATTAAGGTTGCATAGGTCCGATTTTCATGGTTAACTCAGAATTTTCGAAAATTGTGAAAGTTTGAATTTTATTCGGGTCTTCCTCCAACTACAAAATTGCAGATAGAGATTTTTCCTTCACATAACAATTGTTCTTCATAGTGTTGGGGGAATTTTTTCTTAATTTAGCAACTGGATTTATCCACTTTTTCGTTATCGCGGCCCGGCAACTAATTTTTTCTGACGAAAATTCGCCATTTTTCGCTCAGGATTACATAACTTTCCCTATGCTACGTATATTACTCCGTAGACGTACGTATACGGGAAAGTAAAAATACAATGTTTCTTTAATTTTCAAGTTATTTCAGCAATTATTGAGAAACAAGTGATTAATTTGATTTAGAACGATTTTAAACAACCATGTTTCAAATTCGAGACGTTTGGGAGTCGCCTAGAAATTGTCCTGTTGAGCTGAAATTTTGTAGATATCATTTTCCTGTCGACTCAAATCGGACTAGGGGGAGGGAGCGACAAATTATTAAATTTCAGAAATATGTCCTATAGCTAAAATCCACCCTAATATGCAGGAGATATCTTGTCTCACATCGCGAAGTGCGAAGAGAGGAGAGCTATGTGTCGGCAAAGCTAGCACCCTCACGTTCTCGAAACTCAAAAATGTTCATACCAACGTAATTTTGGCCACTTTGAGACATTTTGAAACTCGCTTCTAATTACTAGTGGTGCTACAGAATGTCACAAACTTTTCCATATTAGTTTTCTATTTCCTTTCGTCTCGGTTAGCTATTCAGACTTGCTACATATTCTTGGCAGCTGCCATCTATCGCCGCCCAAAGTGCATATTTTTTTACATATTCTTAATTTTTGGATTTCCTAATAGTAGAAAGGAAATATTATTTTACGACTATTAAAGAATATATTAAGAACAGTAAAACCTCGTCCTAAATGGCAATTATCGTTGAAAAATGTTAGCCGTTTTTAAGAAAATGGCGTTTAAGCGCTACCGTAAATGCGAAATTTGAAGCTCTTTTTCAAAGGAAGTTTTTAAGTTTTCGAAAAACTTCATTTGAAGCACTTACTCTCACAAATACAATAGTGTTTACAAATTGTTGGAAATGTGCTTATTAACGGTGTCAGAATTTATTCAAACAAATTACATTTGTGTAATTTTTGAAAAAACAAAAAATTACCCCAAATGAACTTTACTTCATATTAACAGCGCAATTAGCACTATCCATAAGAACAGTTTGAAGAAACAAATTTGGAGCCATTTATGAGAGTTTCTGAAAATGCGGAATTTTGAGCTAATGTTTACTGAAAACGGTTTTCGTAGTTTTACTCCCGCCCCTCTTGCGCCCAGCCGCTCCCCGTCGACGCCGTCATCTTCGACGAGGCCTCCGGCAAAAGGAAGAAGTGCCGCCTTTAAGGGGGTGCGCCGACCACCGATGCTGCCGCCTCATGCCTCCTTCGCGGCAGCTTTTTGGCTCTCCCTGCGAGCGGAGAGGAAATTCAGGTGGACATCGTGCCCGTCGAGAGCGCCGCAGACGCGGCCCCACTAGCCGGAAACGGCGAGGCGGAGGCCTTCACGGTCGAGCTCGCGCCTCATTTCTTCCACCCTCACCGCACTGCCGCGTCGAAATCACCGCCTCTGGCACCTCCCTGTCGCTACCTACCCCGGCCTCGCCGCCTGCAACGATTTCTGGACCTAAGAAGGTTTCCAAGCACCTCCCGTCCGTCATGGTCGCGAGTGCCTCGGGACCTTCTGATGGCGGCTTTCGCCGCTGGTTCCAAACCGCAACGCAAGGCTGCAAACACCCAGTTACGAGGAAGCACTGCGGGGGATTTTTCTCGCTGCAAGCGCGGAACGCCTCCGACCACGTGAAGATTGCGGCCGTGTTGGAAAAGCTGCAAGCGTCGCACTTCACGCACGCAAGGAGGATCCCCCAGTGACAGCGAATGAAGTTGTTGACGACATCGCCGCGCAGTGTCCGAAGAAATTCAGACCTGCAATTCACCAGTTGAAGAGTCGCCGAAAGGGGAAATTATTACCGTTAGGCTCCCACTCCGCCAACCTCACCCCGGGCGACGATGGCAAGTGGCTGTTTGCCTTGAAGGCAATCTGTCACTGCCGGGGGCGCATCGAGGTCGCGAAGCGCACAAACAGCGCGCCGTTCTGCAAACATTGCTGCCGCTGGTCGCACACGCGCACCCACTGTCAGGTCAGCTCACGCTGCATTCTCT
The DNA here is from genome assembly GCA_031308135.1 of Acheta domesticus. Classification (NCBI taxonomy): domain Eukaryota; kingdom Metazoa; phylum Arthropoda; class Insecta; order Orthoptera; family Gryllidae; genus Acheta; species Acheta domesticus. The sequence continues at coordinate 56,711,729 of JAHLJT010004567.1, forward strand.
GCGGCGAAGGTCACGTGACAAAGGATTGCAGCAGTAACAACAGCAAACCTGCTTTCTGCTGCAACTGCGGAGCTAACCACTCCGCAAATTACGCAGACTGCAAGGGTCCACAGCTAAGGGTTTAGCCAAGAGAAAAATGAAGAGCCGAATCCGAGCCGAAATGCAAAGTCGAAGCAACACAATACACATCCAGCACGCAAGATAGATGAGAGCACTACCTTTGCGAAAGCGGTGCACTCACCACAATAACACCTGCGCAAACAGCGCGCGCGGTGAAGGCAGCGACAAACTCTAAGGTCTGCAAGGGCATTGAAGAGAGAGCCGCTCGACCGAATACCGCCACGCCTAAGGCGCCTACACAACACTCCTGCGGCTAAGCGACGGAGCAACTCCGAAAGGTCTCTGAGCTGAAACAGCAAGTCGCAAACTTCACCACACCATCATTACAAACTCTCTGCGCGCAAGTGACAGCCCACAATAGCCGAACACTGAACGCAAAAACCCTACCCATCGCGCAGTATCTCGTTGAACCCACCATCTCGCGGTAGCCCCTGGACCGTCAATGGCTGTTACGGTCACATGGACCCAGGAGATAGACGACTTACCGAGTTATTATGTAATAGACATTACATCGACGTTCTTTTATCGCAGGATACAAAACTCTACCGCGCCGAGCGCGATGCTCATCGCGGAGGCGGTGTAGCGGTTGCCGAACGTCTCTCGATACCTCATCGCCCGGCAGCTTTACCTCGCCTTGTGAGGCTTGAAGCAACAGCGAAGCGGCACCCATAAACACGACGGAAGGCGAAATTGCACTGGTGTCAACATTCTTAGCTTCGAATCTCATCTCATTGACGATGATTTCGACACTGTTCTCCCTAGCACCTCGCACGGTCATGGCGAGCGATCTGAACGCCAAATGCAAGGAATGGGGTTGTAACACAACAAACAGCATCGGAAACTTATTCATTAGTTTCCTGTTGTCACACATCACTGACACTTATCCCGCCCTCACACGGAAACACAAACCTCGCCGACAATGGTTTCGCCAGAATGTATAGATATGAGCATACACATACTCACAAAATACAAACAGCCCATAGAAAACCGGAACACTTCCTCCAGATATCGAAGAGCTTCTGCGCGAAACACGGAAAGCTAGGCGACTTTGACATTAGTTTAGGTGCCCTGCGCTCAGAACGTAACTGTGGGAATGCGAAAAATGCCTGAAAACGGCGCTCGCAAACCACCACACAGTCGAGTGGGAAAGATCCGTTCTGATCACTTTCGTACCAGCCTTTTCAAACTCCAAAAAGTGCACAGGTCAGTACCTAAAACTGCAACCGCTATATGTGGCCATGATAACGCGGAGGGTAAACTAACATATCTCTTCTCAGATCAATCCACGGCAGAACTCTTTGCCGACATGGTTGAAGAGAGGTTTGTTAATAGAGCTCTGCAATCAGACGAAAACAACCGCTCGAGACTCTCGGGCTCCGCGCCGATGCTCGGCGAAGGGAGGAGGACCTTGCTTGGGGGGGAAGAGATAGCTGTTTAACGGACATTTCGACCGGCCGCCTTGCGGCTCCCGCTGAGACTCGGGAGTCGCCGAGCGCTCGAGCGCTCGGCCGCTCGGCCAAGCGCCGGACGAGACCCCCTTCCTTTAGGTGAACTACTGCTCAGCGTGGCAGGAAGCGATAACAAAGGTTGTGCGAGGTGACTCGGTGGCTTCCACGCAGCGCGCCATCGCCTTTGCGACGAAATTTCCAGGAAAGGACAGGAAGCAGTTGAAAGAGAAGGGTCGAGATATGTGCACAAAGCTTTCCTCGAAAGGTATTGAGAAGCTCGCAAGATTATAAATACAACTAAAAGTACAATGATCTCAAAACAATGCTAGGGTGACTGAGGCACCCCCCGCGCCTACTGCCGGGTTAAGAAACAAAGACCTGCGTCTCAGATGCCAGAAAATTACAACAACACCAACAACAAAAATATTGGGAAAAATAAAACAAAAATAGAAAAGTGGAAGGGAAAGGTACTAATATATTTCATTGCACTTGCATCTAAATTTAGCAGAGCATTTGTATTTACACCATATAAAATGAAGGAAAATTAATGATTTTATGTTCATTAGAATAAAATAGGCAATTTCCGAAAAATCCGATGTCTAGTCATTACAAAGAACGGAATTTATCTCTAAAACTTTTGAATGCCTTTTCTTTGAAGTCACAGGCACAACTGCAATAGATCCACTTGAGGTTCTCCAGTGCGTCCGGGGAGTCGATTTTTAAAGCTTCTTATTCTTTTTTATATTAAAATTTATTATTTGAAAATTAATATTAAGGGGACCTGGACCTCATTAGGGGTCCAAATTTAGAAATTTGTTTTTTTATATCATAAATTTCTACAATTCTTTCTTATTCTAAAAATGTATACTTTATGTATTTTATTTTATCGTTTTCATATTTAAATGCCTTTTGAAAGCCGATGCGACACCTGCCTTTTAAACGCCCAGCTGTCAGACAAATGTCAGCTACTCAAGCAATTCAAAATGGCTCAGTATTTAATTTGGCGCCAATGTTTCCGTAGAAACTCGTGTATATAAACTCTCTGAAGAACATGTCGACCATACTGAATACAGGGATAAATCGCAATCGATATTTTTTTCGATACAAGTTGTTTACAAACTGAGTTGTGTGTTCGGGCGTGCGTTTGAGTTTGTCTGTGTTTCGAAGTTGTACTTTGAGGTATATATCAGTAATATTTCACTGTTAAAATGCCGAGAGTTAAGAAATTTAATAGTAAAAGAAAATTTTACAGTAATCAACACAAATGTGTTAAAAATAGTGTTGAAAAGGAGGAAATTGTTACTCCTCAGCGAAAAGAGGTTAGGCCTACAAGTTTGCCAGGCAGTGCTTCAAAACGGAAATTGAAACATTTTGTCGACAGTGAACAAGACATTGTAAATAGTGTTAATAGTGCAAATAATGGTGGTTATATATTAGTTAATGTAAATAAGCTTTCAGAATTTCTTTATTGAGAATTTCATTATTGAGAGGTAAATGACATTCAAACATTTAATTTCAATTTCCCGTAACAATAGTTTTTGTGTACTGAGGTATCTCTATCTCATAAACTATTAAAGCTAGGAAAATAAAATTTTGCATGTATTACAGTATACTGATTACCTGCATATTGGGGCAGATTATTCTGCAATGTATTAAAAAATTTGAGCTGGAGCAGTTAATTTGTTTTAAAAATGTATAGGAAAAAAAATGACCGTTAAAGAATAATTTTTTAAATTCTCTGAGCATAATGAAATGTAAATTGTGGTCTATTATTGTAATAAGTTTATATTGAACAAAATAAAATTTGTTTAGACCTAATATTTGGATTAGTATTGACATAAATAGTTCTGAAAATAAAAATTAGATATAACTCCGTAGATTTTATAATAATTAATTTTGGTATAAATAAGCATGCCATAGGATTAAAAATACTACAATATGGAGGGAAAAGTGCATTGATTATGTGTTTAAAATTTCATTGCAATATCTATTAAAGTATTTCTGTTATTGTATTTCAAAATATCAGTGGAAAATGGTGTTGATGACGTCCAGGTCCCCTTAAAATTCGTCTATATTTTAAATTTTGAAAAAACCAAATTATTGGTCATTTATTTTAAAAACCATTCAATACTCCTTCCTTTTCCTGAAACTTGCCATTAGATATTTACTCCGACGTGTCGGCCGATTGTTACGTGGCGCAGCAAGCCACAGGCCAATGCGTTTTCTTCCTGTTATGGGAACTATTTGAGAGGCTTATACTCGCGCAAATTCTGCTGTTTCTCATTCTCTCACAAACTGTTCATCGCGGATTCTCATCCGAGATGAACAGTTTGTCATAAGACCGGGCCATTCCGCTTCCTTAGCAGCACTTTGCATGGCTCAGCAGATTTCCGCTGATCTGTTTCTTACACATGATGTACCTGTCATTTTTCTCGACATGCTACACAACATACTTATCACCGAACTTCGGCGCTACCTTCCACAAGACGTAACAGTTACGCCTTTCCTCACAAACCGCACATTCGTAGTAAATGTGTGAAAAGCGAGATCCTCAAAGCGGAGGATAGAGTCCAGGGTCCCTCAGGGCTCCGTTATCTCTACGCTACTGTTCTCGCCGTATGTCAATGACATACCACATTTACAGGGAATACGACTTTTCGTCTATGCCGACGACATATGCGTTCTAGAAAGAGGAATAAACCTACGCCACAAGTTGAAAATACTTCAAAAACAAATGAACGCAGAAGTACTTCAAATACATACTTCAAAAACAAACGAATGAATGCAGAAGTGAGGGGAACAAAACCACTTGACCTTTTCAGCGGAAAAGTCTCAGACAATCTGTTGCACTCGTAGAGGGCGTAGAGCAACACACAACATAACACACAAACGTGACTAAACACAAAAGCAGATTTTGCTACTGGCTATACTTGGTGTTTTATTTCTTGGCACGTGGGGGTTAGTCTTCACGATGGAATATTTCGCATCTTTCTCGGTCGTGCCGCTAGACGTCGCAGAAAAAATGACCGCCACGTTGCACAGAGAGCGAGAAGTTTCGAATAATGTTTTCAAAGGTGACCAATGGCATAAAGTGACAATTTTCAAATGTGACCAACAAAAAATTACACGAAGATGTACAAGACGAAATATTTAAACGAAATGCTTCATATATCTGTTTCAATGACTTATAACTATGTGATAATTTTGCTGTCTGCGTTTAAAATTCCCGCTAATATTGTGACGTAAACTGATGCCTGAACTTCATTGGCTGAAATTGGATACGATGCGCAATACCTCACCCACATCTTTCCATAATGGCATCAGCACCACCTACGGCCGCACTCGCGATAGTCCACTATGCGACCCATTCCAAAAACATTTATTTTTCGCTTAACCGGGCACATAAGACCAAATTAATCCTCAAAAATTGCGCCGCGCCGGTGGTATGCACAAATTAAACGATTCCACTGAATACTTTCTGCAAATTTTTCCGAGGTCAGCTATTCTGAGGGTCCAGAAATTTGTTTTCTGCAAAACGTTTGTCGGTCCCTGTCTGTGAATTGCGCTGGCGGCTAAACAGTAAGCAGTATTTTTATCGAAACTGATTTTCCTCAGCCGATCTGACTGATGCCGCGGGCCCGGGAATTTGACACCAATGTTAAAATTTCGGGAGACATCTGTCCGTCCGATCTATTAATTTGTGGTCAACGCCTGCGTCTAAACTGTGCAGCAGATTTTCTCCAAAATTTTATATTCCCCGATCGATCTGAATGAACTCGAGGTATTCCCCTGCAAGTTTAAAACTAATACTATTCTGATTTTGAAAGATACTTTGCGTTAAACCGTAATTTTTACTTTCCCGTATTCTATACGTATACTGCGATTTCTGTAACTTTGTCCCTCAAGGCCACTCAAGGCCCATCTTCGTAATGGAATATCACACGGTATTTCGCGTCTTTCTCTGTCTTGCCGGTAGAAGTCGCATGATCGTAAGCACTTCTTGATACGGTCGCGATTACGCGAAATCTAGCGGAATGACTGAGAAAGATGCGAAATACCGTGACACATTCTATCGAGACGATGGGATTTGAGTGGCCTTGAGGGGTAAAGTTAGAAAAATAGCAGTATACGTGTATACTGCGATTTTTGTAGGAAGAGCTCTGAAGATAACTCAAACCCATCTTCGCGATGGAATATGTCACGGCATTTCGCGTCTTTTCTCGGTCTTGCCGGTAGAAGTCGCATGATCGCAAGCACTGCTTCATACGGTCGCGATCGTGCGAAATCTAGCGGAACGACTGTGAATGATACGAAATGCCGTGCCATATTCCATCGCGAAGATGGGATTTGAGTTATCTTGAGAGCTCTTCCTACAAAAATCGCAGCATAGTATAGGGACAGTTATGTAATGCTGCGTGATAAAACGGCAGATTTTCGGCAGAAGAACTTAATACAGGGCCCTGGTAACAAAAAAGTGGATAAATCCCGTTCTAAATTAAGAAAAAAAATCTAACAAGTGGTGCAGCCAGAATCTCTGGGTCCTCGATACCGAAAACCGAATTGAAAGAGAAACGTCAGGCCATCTGTATGTCTGTCTGTGAACAACGCTAGCGACTAAACTATACTGCGATTTTTCTAAGAGCGACTCTCAAGGAAACTCAAATCCCATCTTCGCGATGGAATATGTCACAGCATTTCGCGTCCTTTCTCGGTCTTGCCGGTAGAAGTCGCATGATCGCAAGCACTGCTTCATACGGTTGCGATCGTGCGAAATCTAGCGGAACGACTGAGAAAGACGCGAAATGCCGTGACTTATTCCATCGCGAAGATGGGATTTGAGTTTCCTTAAGAGTCGCTCTTAGAAAAATCGCAGTATATTCAGCAGATTTTCTCCAAAATTGATACTCCCCGATCAATCTGACTGATCTCGAGACCCCTTGAATTTGAAACCGATATTTCAATTTCGGAGGTACTTTACATGAAGCTCCTGGACATTTTCAAAATTTTCAAAAAATGACGGCAAAAATTTTGACTAAATTTTGTTGTGGGATAGTCTAAAGGTCGTTTAAAAGAATGGTGTAGGTCTCTTGTTGGTTGAAAACTGATTTTTCGAAAAATGAAAAAATTCAAACTTCTTTCGGCATCTTCCTACAACTGCAATTATGAAGAGACCATTTGTTTTCTTAATGAAATGTGTTCATAAAAAACAGGCCTTCAAATAAGGTCATGTTCAATTTTGCAAAAACATTAGTATTTTTTACGAAAATGTGTGTCAAATATAGACAACTTCTTTTTATTTTTTTATTTTCTTTAAACCAGTTTTTCTTCAAAACCACGCGTATTTTTATTAAATTGGGACCTCAGATAGCATCAAGGAAGCTTAAAAGAATATTCATGTTCTTTGAAGTGCCTGATTTTGCAAAAATTAAAAAATGTTCGGCATCTTTCTACAACTACAGTTATGAAGATACAATTGTTTTTCTAAATGAAATATGCTCATCAAAAACAGATCTTCAAATAATGCCATGTTGAATTTTTTGGAAATATGAATAGTTTTCTATAATTTCATGACAAACAACAGCACGCTCGGAATTCACTGCGCTTTGTTTTCAGTGTCTTCTTACAACTACAATTGTGATTTTTTTTTTCTCAATGAAATGTATTTATCAAAACTACATCTTCAAATAAGGTCAAGCTTAATTTTTTGAAAATACTTGTAGTTTTTCTATAATTTCCTGACAAACAAACTAGCCCACTGCAAATTTATTGTGCTTTAGACAACTGGATGCATCATAAATTAGAATTTGCAATTTTGTATATTATTTCTTTGTTTGTTTCTCACATTCAACCTTTTGTTAAACATTTACACATTAATCTTTTAGAAATTATCATTTTCAAACATTTTTAATAAAAATTACTAGCTCTCAGAGAATATCAACAATGCAAGTAATGCAACAATGGAATTCCATTCCGCTCTCACGAATTTCTGTGAATTGCATGTCATTGTTGTGACCTGATGTAGCAGTATGAAAAGGAGTTAAAATTGTCAAATTTATGTTGATATTTGCATGAAAATATTTAGTTTTCGCATCAAATGCTGTACCATTTGTAATGAGTAGAGCATGGTTTTTAGGTTAATCACGACCCTATGAAATGCATTTCTATATTGTCCGGGGTATAAAGCTTTTTTTTTTTCAACACAAGTTTACAAAACTTTTGTATTACATTTTTATGCAGTTGTAGAATTCACATAGTTCTGACAACACTGTGCTGGAAACAGTGAGTTGTTCACTTCTTGGTTGAATTGGACATTTTCAAATAATAACTAAGATGTCAAAAGTGCAATATTTCAATACTACTTAGCTGTTCCCAAGAATGGCACAGATTTTCTTGTATTAGTTAGTATCCTTATCTCTTCATACGGGTTATTTGGTTTTGCCCTACCCTCTTCTCAGCTGTCAACTATTGGCACCTAAAAGTAATTTTTTCACTTTTCTTCAATTTTTCGGATACCTAATAGAATTGAAAATTGATCTTAAGAATATTAGAGAAGGGTAAAATCCAGTTCTATATTCACATTTTCATTGAAAAAATTAGAGCCACTTTTAAGAAAAAATGTTTAAGTGTTTCTGAAATCGCGCATTTTCAATCTCATTTCCACCTGAAACTTTCAAGTTGTCAAGAAACCAAGTAAGAAATCATTTCAAGCATTTGTACTCACAAATACAATACATAAAATGCCCATAATGTAAACATTAATGACACGATAGCCACTTTAAAAATTAGACAGTAATTTACTGTGTATAGGTTTAGAATTTATCTGCCTTTTCCTTTACTAGGGCTCGGCAATAAAAGTTTTTCTGACAAAAATTAGCCATTTTCTGGCACACGATTAATACAATACCTCCTCTTCTTACATTCATAAGGGCAAAAATTAAAAATGGCATTTATTATATGCTGTCAATAAAAACTTCATTTATAAATTTTTCATTAAGTACTTAATAACTAATTTATTGAACGAAGTGAAATTCCAGATGTTTATATAAAATCAAATGAATCTGTCAGGTTTTAATTTTTTCCTGACATCTCAAGATTCTCCAGGTATTCCACGCCTCTAAGAACCCTTAGATTACAAGTTCAAGTTCTCCATGGGATTGCAGACTAGTACAGCAGATGAGATAACATACAAATCAAAATTATCAATCACTTCAAATTACCCATTGGTGGAATAATCAGCAAATCAAATTTCCTGTCATCTTTCACTTACAAAACAAACAACTCTGTTTAAATTAATAAAACTAAATACAAGAACTTAAGACTTTATTTATGAGAAATGTTATCACAAAAAAAAATACATTACTACAAGATACAAGAATTCTTTTTGAAGTATCAAAAAAAGAACTCCACAAATACACAGTATTTCAAAAGTAAATGGCAAAAATGTTCTATTAAGTCACAACAAAGAATTAGCAACTGCATGTACCCGCTGTACAATGTGAAGATCCTTTATTCAATCAACACAGCTACACAAAAAGCAGTTCTACAAATCTTAAAGAATAATATAAATACAAAAGGTTGACTTAAATCTAATCATCTTGTTTGAAATTAATAAATAAGTTTTCTTAACTTCTGCTCAGATGCTTTCAGATGTTTTAATCCGTAAGAAGCATACATTATTTCTTGAAAATTAACTTTTCTTATTAAAGAACTTTTTAGGTATTATCCGTAATACTATTCATGCATAATTGACTGGAACATACAACTATGTATGTTCATTGAATACTTCCTTAAATTTCCTCAAATTACCTTTTGAAATTGCCAGAAAAATCTCTTTGTAATACATTTCAATGTAGCCAAATAACTGACTACCAGACCAAGTAAGACTAATATTTATTATAACACATCACTAAAATTCAAAATGTATTAATTGATTCACAATTCAATTAATGTTCTGCAACATTTTTGAAAAAGTGTAACTTCAACTGTAAAATGCCACACTGTTTTGTTTCTTTGATCCTCAATGCTCTTTCTTAAAGAATCTTACATATTCACAAAAGTTATTACTTAGATGCAACATTGCAGCTAATATGAAGTAGCAAAGACTAACTGCTACAGAGAACAAAGTAAATACAAATTAAACTATATATTAAATATACAATAACGAGTATTTAAAAGGAAAATACACATACATATCAAAAAGAGCTATCACACTTAATGTACAGACTTCTCAGAATTTTTCAATGTTTCTTCAACAAACCAAAACATCACCACTATCCTGGAGCTTCTCACAGAAAGCTATATATTCCAATGTGTCAGATGGACAAGTAGTCCCATGTTCACATTATGGAGTTTGCATTGTAAGATCTTGTTCAGCGCAAAATCACTTTACTTGATCACCACATACTGTAATCAGCATCGTCCGTGTCAAATGTCAGGAAGAAACCAACCAGAGTTGCATAAACCACAACGTTACCAGCCAAGGTCAAGTAACAAGCACCCCATTGGACCTGAAAACAAAACCTTACTATTAGTGTGATAAAACTGAGAGTGAGAGAGAGTGCTAGAATGTCTGATAATGACATTTCCTTTTTCTCCCATTACTGTCTTTCTCATCTCTTTCTTTCCCAAAAATGTTCCTTTGAAATAACCTGCGAGTGAGTTCACTAACAAGGTTTATCACATTCCACCAGATTAAGCAGTTTAAACTCTGAACAATTTCCATTTAGGATATCATCCTGAAATCGAAGGTTTTCCAGCAAGTTGCAATAGTCCTTAGCAGAAATAACCCACTGTTACCCAAGCATTTATATCATGATCTTTACTTAAACAGGAAACAGAATGAATTCTAGCTACTGCGTAAAATCAAAGTAATTTTATTGAAACCACTGTCCTTCCTAAATCACCCTGCCCTTCTCACCAAACCTACCACACCTCACCTTTCCTCCTCTGTCTGAACTGATTTTTAATTCTGACCTTGAATTAATCAATGAAAAATTGCATTATCAGAATATATTAAAAGGTGTTTAGTCAAAAATCTTAAAGCTTTCCAGAACATTTACATGCCCTTTGACTTTTTCAGGGTTTTTTAAATATTCGTGACAAACTGAAAGAGTGCTCTGTTACATTCTGTTTTGAGATTCCTGTGATTAGAAAGATTAGCCAGGCTCAATTCAACAACAACAAAAATGACAATGACAAAAAATTTTTAAAACATTTGACTTGGTTTTCCCTCATGTAAATAACTATATGAAGTTATAAAAGGTCAGTTACTTTGAATTCACAAAGAGATACTTCAATTGTAACAATATAGGTACGTACATAATAGTATATTTCCCTTTTGGAGGGGTGGAGTTTGTATTCACATCTAAGAACACTCAGCCTTATGCTACTACTTGAATTATTCATGATGCAATCAACATCTCCCAATTTTCTCTTTCTTCACTCATAACTTACTCTACTGTAAGGCAATAGCACTGAGTCCAGTGTGTATGTGTAAAACGTTCTCCAAAAATAATAAAGGGATGATTAGCTAAGTGTTAACATAAACCTCAAGCAGATTTAAGAACATAATAATGATAATGAAGACTGATAAACAATGAAAAAAGGAAAAGACTGAGAAATATGATGTAGAACTGCATTGTCCACCACAAAAATGTACATTGATTGACTGAAGTTGAAGATTCAAACCACAGTCTCAATAGTCGAATGCTAGCAAGCAACCTAACATATTGCCTGCACATCCAAAACGTCACTAGAGGTGAGGTCAAAATAGAATATTTCTGTACAGAGAGCAGGGAGAGAGGAGTATGTGATGAGATTAGCATGGATTGGGAAAGAGATGGAGAACCGTTTTATAGGGAGAGGGGATAAGCAGAAGCAGAGATTGCAAGACTGAAGTGTGAGATCAAGACGTATTCTAATGTAAGACATGAATCCAGTGTGTATGTGTAAAACGTTCCCCAAAAATAATACAGGGATGACTAGCTAAGTGTTAACATAAATCTCAAGCACATTTAAGAATAAAATAATGATAATGAAAACTGATAAACAATGAAAAAAGGAAAAGATGAGAAGTACAAGACTGAGTGGTACAACAGATATGAGCAGAATAATCCACGAGGGAGAAAGAGACAAAAAGTGACAGAACACAAACAGTAAACAGACAAAAAGTGTAAGAAAATTTCTAGAGTTAATATTTAATCATATCTAAGTTTATAAATAAATTAAGAATACCAGATTATCTCACCATGAAACCAAATTATGAAAAAAGAAAGATTAAGATTTAGACTCCAGGGTGAGATGGTAGAAACATATTGGCGTAAAGAGGAGGGGGAAAGATGAAGGGTATGTGAGGGGGAGGTAAAAACTTCATCATGAGTCATATTTAGGACATTTGCAAGAAAGAGGAAGAAAGGTTTTATGTGAGCAATAATGGTGTGAATAAGATCAAAAGAAATTTGGATGAGAGAGATGGGGATAAGGTGAATGCTAAGATTATTTAGAAAATAGAAGAGAAAATAATGGAGAATAAGAGATAGAGGGAAAATATTGAAGTGGAGATGTGATGAGGAAAGAAGAGATCCTCTCAAAAATGATAACTTACATTCGTATAACAATTCAAACCTAAGTTCAAAATGGCCCACTACACTGGGCTGCACAAATGAAGTTCTCACATTGCAGCTTAGGTCATTCTTGTTCTGTGCAATTCTCTGAACAGAACACATGGTTTTCTTTATTACTAGTCAAAAAGAATACAACTACTAGTCAAAAGGAATACAACTACCAGTCAAAAGGGAATACAATAGATGTTCTGACTACGGAAAAAGTTTGGAAAAATATTTCCTCTGACTTTTCCCAATTTTCCTGAAGTTTCATCATATATTTTCCCTGACCATTAAATTAATTGAAAGAAATCTGAAACACTGGGGCTAGAAAGACTAGGGTTGCAATGCTTTAAATCACTCAATTAAAATATTATTGATTTAAGTCAATAACAACAGATTCAAATCAATTTTTTTCTTAATTTTCATCAAAATTGTCTCACATTGTGTCTTTATTACATCCTGCCATTATTGTAATAAAATACACTATCCCCTTCATTTTTCTTTTCCCATTCATATAAAATAATTATGTTGCCTTCATTACCTCTCATTCTTAGCATTTTTTTTTTTTTTTTCATGTGATCTTTTCCAAAAATTTTCATACTTCATATTCTCCTAATTGCATTAACTCCGATGGTTGTAACAGTGTATCTTATTATTCTTATAAGGACATTTACAGCATTGCAACATTTAAGGTACATTATTGCACTATAAATAATAATTTTATGACAAAGTAAGAAAAATTATATTGATGAAAGAGTAACTGTTCATTCAAATCATGCTGTACAGCTTATTTTCTTATTCTTCCTTTTTGTACTTGTTTACAAGCAAAATCAGTGTATCACTTGATACAATAAAACCGACTCTTTTGAAACCATGAGTTTTTTATAAATGTTATTTTATTTACTATTTGCATCTCTGTGGTCATACTGTACTCAGTTAGTCTTTTTTTGTCTTCAGATTTGTCCTAAATTGCTGCTAGTTACGTTATTATTCACAAAAACTTTTTGTACTCTGTGTACCCTCCTTTCTTCCACATATTCTTTTCCATTCCTATCTCCTACTCCACCCTCCTCTTCATTACTTCCTATTTACTACTTTACTCCCTTTCCCGTTTCTGATCTTTTTCCTGTGAATTCACATTATCTAGCTTTTCACATTTGGTCCTAAGCCACCACACTTCGAGATTTTTCCTGAGTTTCCTCAATTGTTTAAGGTGTCTTCCTAATCTTGCACCACAGCCATTTTTATCTTACCCACCCATCTCAGCCCCCCCCGCTGAATAGTTCATAGCTGAGACACTTTGTTGGGGTGATGACACCTCACTTTTGGAGCAAAATCAAGATTATTGATTTTAAAAATAAGAAGTAGTACTCTCAATATTTACTTGAGCTATTCAAGAACAAACAACAAACAACAAATTTATTTCACAAAGAAAGCGGTACAACATACCATTTCTCAATGACACACAAAATGTTAGTTAATATAATTTGTGCCAGAATACCATGAGTGTTCTTTTGCATTGTGCACTTCAATCCTTGGAAAATTTTATTTTCACTATGAATGTAATAAATGTATGAATGTTATGAATATTATAAATTATCAAGAAGATTATAAAAAGTAATAAAAAGCAATAAAACAATATTTAGTTATCACTACTACAAGCAGCTGAAAATAAGGGTCAAAACCTGCGGTTAGAAGAGAGAGATACAGAATCCCAGGTGTTCTAGTGTTAAGACAAAGTTAAATATCAACTTTTCATCAACAAGTTCAACATCAACTTTTAACTGATTGAAGGCATTTGAAATAAGGTTGATTAAGCAAATGTTGAGAACTTCCAGACTGACCAAGTTGGCAATTATTACTAACAGAATGCCGAGATAAAAACCTATGAAACTTTGAAACACATCATTTCATAGATGCCAACTCAGAAATCACATGTACGAATTTTACAGTTAATTAATATGGGGAAAGTTCAAGGAAGACCAGGGATTGACAGAAAGAGTATGTCTTGAGTGGCCAACATCCACAACTGAAATGGTATCACAAATGTTTTAGTTATTTATCAGGGACAAGATTGCAAAAAATTTGGTAAAGATTGACAACCTACAGTAATGGATATGACACTTTCAGAAGAAGGTAACAAGAAAATCAAGATTATAAAATTTGAGCTCTAATAAATAAGAGTCCGGAAAAATATGTAGTATAAAACATCAAAATATGTACATAAATATGTAATGAAAACAGTAAGAAAATGTAATAAATATGTAAAATTGGATATAATATGTAATGTTAAAATACTCTAAATATAAAACATATTTACATAATACAAAATTGCACATATAAAAAATTTCCTTAACAAATTTTAACAATAACACAAATGTTTTTAAAATCATTTGAAGAGCACAAGTTGATGCACATTTTGCACTACCCAACTTTCTTGTCAGTAGTAAAAACTAACTATTGTTATCCGCAGGGTTGGGCAATATCGAAAATACTTATATTTAAAATACGTACTTTTGATACTTTTGTAATTTATATTTTGTATCGCAAATACATATTTGATCACATATTACATATTTGTATTGAAAATACTTTCTGATGGTATTTTGTATTTTCAAAATACAAAAATAGTTTTTATAGATCCACCACTAAAAACTTGAATTTCAATATACAGTCAAATCTGGATAGCACAAAGATTGATAACATGAATTTGTGACATTTTGAAGCTAGTAAGTTGAAGAAAATTTATTTCTGGAGGCATTTCAAGAGACCGATTAACGGATTTTGGACACCATCACACGGACGTTACATTATATTACCACGTTATGCATTACTGTCTGAAAGGGAATTGGTCACACTGGTTAAAAACTTATGCTTGTGCCATTTAAACAGCCAATCTTATGATATAGTAAGTGTGGAAATTGATAAACCATCAAAACATCCTATTCTGGATTGAACATATTTCACTATTATTGAAGAGTTAGGTGCAAAAGGGAAAGTGTCATGTGAAATTTGTATTTCTGCCACACAAACAATAACTGGTTCCTACAATGCAACCACTGCTTTTAAGACACTTGAAGCTAATAATAATTAGTAATATTACAAATTCTAAAGGGACAGAATGATGTACAATAGATTGAGATTTTTATTGGTCATTCTTTATACAATGGCACCGATAATTTCTTTACAGATTTTTAGAGAATTCATCCTGGTATGATAAGTGAATTTGAGAACTACAAAAATGATTGGACTAGAACAGGGTTGTCTAACTGGCAGCCTTCAGTGCCATTTATTGTGGGCACTAAAGGTCATTAGTCAAAAGTGGATGTCATTTGGATCCAAGTTGGGTGAGAACATTGTTCACCTAGCACATGCCCCTTTGGGGGGCAACACCTAAATGCTAAAACAGGATGTACTTTCTTGTCTGTAAATTTTATGCAAAATTACACAAAAAGGATTCAAATTTTCAAAATATTGTACTTGGTCTTATTTCAAAATCTATCTTTAACAAACAGATTTCATTAAGTGAAAAAAATCTTTATCTTCACATTGTGGTTGCTGGACGACACTGAAAAAAGCGTTGAACTTTTGCAATTTTCAAAAAATCTGAGTTTATAACGAATATTAGACCTGCACCATTTTCTTAAACATCCTTCACACTATCCGTCAACAAAATTTAATAAAAAATGATGGAGCGATTTTTTTGAAAATTTTGAAAATGCCCCAGAGGCTTCATGTAAAGTCCTCCCAAAATTAAAATATCAGTTTCAAATTCAAAGAACCACAACATCAGCCAGATCAATAGGGGAATTTCAACTTTGGGGAAAATCAGCTGAACAGTTTAGCCACTAGCGTTGACTGACTGACGGACAGACAGATCGTCAATCGATTTTTCAGTATCAAGGGTCCACAAAACAAGGATTCTGGCTACATGTGTTAGAAAATTTTTTTTCTAAATTTAGCAACAGGATTTATCCACTTTCTTCGTACCAGGGCCCTGTAGTAAGTTTCGGCCCAAAATCCGTGTTTTTTTTTGCTTAACATTACAAACTTTCTCTCTACTGCGTAAGCGGTAGTGGTAGCAAGAAAATAAGAAAGGATCAAGTTTAGATTTAAGCATTTTTTTCTACAAAATTCAGAAATTCAAAATCATCCCATGTGTTTCCCTGCATTACGCATGGTAAGGCCTGATATTACACATGGTTCCATTCCCTCCCCCTTCCCCCCCGTTTCAGACCACCTGGGCAAATTGTTGAGATCAACAATACGTGGAAATCAGATGTAGATCGCCCAAGTTATGAAAATATGGGCCCAAACCATATTAACGGTTTTAGTTGTGGCCCTTGAGACCTTGCAAGTTGAACATCCCTGATCTAGAACACCAAATTCACCTAGGAGGAAAATGAACAACATTGAGAATAGTGATACTAATACCAAGAAGATAAAACAAGTTTAACATCTGGTTTCTTCATTACACAGGAAAAATGAAAAGATCAAACAAAATTTGATGATTTTGTTACATAATTCATTGTTAATGGATTCAATTACAATTACAAGAAACATTAGTGATACAATGTTTGAAAAACTAGTAGTGTTGAAGGAAAACATGTCCAATTGTATACAAATGTAAATTATAACCATGTTTTGAGAAATAAATTGCAAATCTGGATCACTATTGTTTGTATTTTGTATTTTCAAACGTATTTTAAAATATTATTTTGTATCTAAAACACTATTATGGAAGTATTTGGTATCTAAAATACTTTCAAGGACATATACAGGATGTCCAGGGAGGAAACGTCAAAACTTCGAAAATAAGTTCTTAAGACAATTCTAAGCATATTTTGTCTAATAAACTATGTGGATATTCCGAATGGTTGAGCTGCAATAAGCACTCAAAAGTTGGTTTGAAAAAATGGAGGATTTTGAATCTATATTGTTAAATAACTCCTAAACGACGCATTCTATGACCTTAAACACTAAAATTTTGAGGCCGAAGGACTGAAAGAAATGTTTGAAACAAAGAAACATTGAGACCGAAGGCCTCAGAGAAATGTTCTCACATCGTAATGTACAGGATAAAACCTTCTTGAGCATTCTATTACATTTTTCTTGGTCTGGCAGGGTGAGGGAAGGAGGGACAGTGAGAGGGTGATGGGAGGGGAAAGAGAGATGAAGGGCAGAACAACTTCTGCCAGGTTTTCATAGTTACATAAAAATCTGGTCTCTACTCACACATTTCTGGCAATTATATATGTACTAGAAAAACCTGGCAGACGTTCTGCCCTTTATCTCCCTCTTTCCTCTCCCATCACCCTCTCACTGACTCTCTCTCCCTCCCTCACTCACCCTGTCCCAGTCTGTCTATCTCTGCCACTCTCTGTCCTTCTCATTCACATTTAATTGCAGATTCTGCACATCTCTGAGCAGGTGAGGCAATATTGGAAAGCGCTGGATCAGCAAAAATGTAATTGAATGTTCAAGAAGGTTTCATCCTGCAGATTACGGTGTGAGAAATGTTTCTTTGAGGCCTATGGCCTCAAACTTTTAGTTTTTAATGCCATAGAATGCATCATTTAGGAGTTATTTAACGATATAGATTCAAAATCCTGCCAAATGTGTTGTGCATAGCAATTGACGTAAATATTTAGTTTTGCTCTACAGCACCATGTAGTGGACTGCAGGATTCCTTGTAACCTCTCAAGGAAGCACATGTTACTCTAATATAATTCAAAATTATAACACTCACCACTGCAGATCGAGCAAGGATGATAGGCAATCCAAATGAAGACACAACAAAGCCCATTGTAATGAATATAGCCAATTCATAAGGTCCAGTTCCATTGGAACCAACATTTTCATTGTAACGTCTTGCAATTAGTGTAGGCAAGGGAGACAAAATATAGAACAATACAACAAAAAAAGGCCACCATATTCTGAAAAGTTAATAACATAACATATAAGGAAAGCACTCGACTCAAAAATAATTTTTAGCTCATCAAGTGTTTCAATGACACTTGCCTATACTTTTTCAATTTTATTCACTTACTTATACTTTGGTAATGCACATCCCAGTATCACCAATGTCATTCCAATTGAGCCAGCAAAGGCAAGGGTGACCAGACTGGAAAAAATTTATTTACATTAATTTGTATTTATTTACAGAAGTCTTTAAAAATATCAATTATCCACTAGCAAAAAAGCATTATCAAGCAATATAAGAATGTCAAAAATCATTTAGATGAATCTTATGAATGAATCATTCAGAATGAATCATTACAGCACACTTGGTACTTTCATAAGTAAACCACATTTATTCACATTTATTAAAAAAATTTAAGTTAGTATTTAGAAATAATAAAACAAAACTTACGCTGTAATTTTGATGGTAGCCATGAAAACAAAAAGAATGAGTATTAATTCACAAATTAATACAACATAATATAACACACGTTTCTACACTAAAATAATTGCAATATATTTTTAAAAAATGTAATCTGTATTCAAGAAGACCTTTCAAAGAAACATGTTGAGTTAAGACAATATTAATAATTAAATCTAATATCAGACAACAATCTTTATTTAATCTAATATTTGGATTTTTCCTAATTTTAATAAATAACATTAAATAAGTATTCAATAAAAATATAGATAACAACATAACACTGAATACACAAAACAAAAAGAAATGTAATTTTTAATGTACAACTCGTGAAATAACATCATGCACCTAAAGTGTAGAAGAGAGAAGATTTCATCATCAAGGTCTGACCTCTCAACAATTAATGAGAGCATAGATCAAATTAATCACTCCAATTTAAATGCTGGGTAAATTGTTGGAAGCAATTACTGTAAGCAAATTAACCCTTAAATTTTGATCTTGCTTTTTAATATTATAACACTTTTTATAATCCAAAAATAAATACACTAAATTTAATAAAAGGTAAAACTCAACCACAATATAAACGACTTCTTTTATCACTTCAATATCCAATTATAAAAATAAATCAATAACACTTCAGAATTTTAAATTTACTATCGGAAATAGATAATGTTTACTTGTCACATCTCATATTAATAATACCCATTAGTGTTTATCAAAAAAATTATGTAAGCTGAATATAAACAATTCACATGTGTCGCCATGGTTTGCATACAAACACTGCGAGTCCACACAATGGGAACAGGTAGAATGCTTATGGACAATTGCTAAAACATCATTTTAACTAAACAGACAGCACAATTTTTATTTTCTTGCTTAATTAAGTGAAATCACGAACACCCTTCAAACACTGTATCAAAACTGCAATTTCAATTCTTGAAATGTTTTGAAGTTGACATTTTAATAAACATACCACAAAATGGAAAAGTAATTCAATTGTTCTACTGTATTGCACACATACATACAAATATACACATACATTTTCATACAGGATTAATAAAACATTCCTTCTCTGAAAAATTAACATGTTATTTTCGTCATTTTTAAATTAATTCTTCACATTCTCTCGAATGTGAACTGTCAAGCATATCTTTACCAATTACAGACAAGGGTGATTGACACTTTCACATTCTTTTCATTCAGCAAAACTAGAATAAACTAGCAAATATCAAATATCCAGATTCCTTTATTGCAAATTATCCTCCATCAACATACGTAAATACAAAACAATATTCACCTTTAATTCCAGCCATCTCTAAAATCTTATGAACAACTGACAGTCGAAGAGCATGACATCACCTGTCACATGCACTTCGCTTTACGTGCAGCCAATTTACGAAAATGAAAGTTACCTAACAAGAAAAATATTCAATAAGCATTTCAAAATTATTTACAATTGCCGAAACACGAAACGATGTACAGGCGAATAGCAACATTAATAGGTGATCCTAATTCACAAATTCTTTCAGTTTCCAGGACTGAATAGTACTTTCAGCTGCCACTTCTTTTTTTTTTCAGTGGCAATTGTTAATAATTTGCTTTGTTTATCGAATTAATGTTGTAATATTTTTCAAATGATTGATTCTGAAAAATTAATTTGGAACTAATTTAACATGTAATTTGAAGCAGCATCAGAAAATCCAACTACTTTGGTTTTGGCTACCCTGCTTCCGCATTGTGCTGTGGTGGAGGCCGAAGATTGGTAGCTGGTTGATATTGGTTTTCAGAGAAGCAGTTCTTGGTTGATCATCATTTTGAGGAGAAAATAATGGCTGAAGGACGAAAGTAAGATTTATATCCAAAAATTGAGTTTTAATTCGTTAGTGGACTAACGGTTTTCATTTATGTGAACTATTTTTTCGCTTGGACAGAATTGAGTAGGTTACTCAGATGTGCTCAATTGTACGTTGTCATCGTGTCGCTACGCTTTTGTTCAAGATGCTTACAGTTACAATTTTATATATAATTAAATGTTTTTTGGCAATTTGATTATTACGCGCATGGACTTGCACCTACCGAACTTCACGGTCGAAGGCAGGTGCTTAATTGAAGCTTAATTTACGAGAAAAAATGTGTTCATTAAGGATTGATAATGACCACTTGTTTATTGGGGTAGGGATGCGAATTTTTTTTTTGCTGTACGTGTGTCAAGAATTAAATGCTCAAACGATGCAAAATAAGGAAATTCACACACTGAACTTTTATAATCCTTTTGGTATTGGTTTAGAGCTTTTGAACACCAATTTATTTAGGGTTAAAAACTTGGAACAAGGTTTCATATCAAATTACAGCTTCCATTCAATCGCTCAGTTTAAATTAATTTAATTAATTTGTGTAATTTACTTCTACATTAAGCATTTTATATCAGAATTGCCTGTTCTGTATCTAAAGTTGCACTATGACAAGTCATCTTCTGGTCATTGCACCATATTTGATGAACTTGCAATGAAGACATTTTAGCCTCTTCATTCAAATATAATAATAAGAAAATTAAGAGTGAGTCATCTCCACTGTTAATTGAAGAATGTTAATAAAAAAGTGGGTTCCAAAATTTTTTTAAAATTATTAATTGTATTTTTATACTCTACTGAATTAAGGATGTATTTAGAGCTAAGTAGTTTATCAAATATAAAATAAAACTTATTTTTGAAACATCAATTCATTGTAGTTCTGTGCATTTTAATATTATTTATTTATTTTGTAGTCCTGATGATTTGGCAACAGCCATCTTGCGCAAGAAGGATCGACCCAACAGACTTCTTGTTGAAGAAGCAGTAAATGATGATAATTCTGTGGTTGCATTGTCACAGGTAAACATTACTTTTAGTTATAATCAAATTTTAAAATGTAAGATTAAGTTACATCATAAATTTCATTTATTTCTAGACAAAAATGGATGAACTTCAACTGTTCCGAGGAGATACTGTTCTTCTTAAAGGGAAAAGGAGAAAAGAAACTGTATGCATAGTGTTGTCAGATGACACATGTCCTGATGAAAAAATAAGAATGAATCGTGTTGTACGCAACAATTTGCGTGTCCGTTTATCAGATGTTGTCTCTGTGCAACCTTGTCCTGATGTTAAATATGGAAAAAGGATACATGTACTTCCAATTGATGATACAGTTGAAGGTCTAACTGGGTATGAAAAACCTTCCTTTCATTTTATTTATACATTTATAATAATGTATGTATAGATATGTTAGGTGTATAAACTTACTCAGACTTGCCACTGCTTATTGAAAGAAGCTGATTTTAACCGAAATTACATTAACGGTTTTTTCTCTTAATGTAAAGGGTCCATGGGGAGAAATCTGGAAATATAGAAACACTACACAAACTACACACTTCACATACACAATTGTTCATGAAGTCTGGGAGAATTGTTTGTGTGTGGATTTTTGTATTGGGGTGTGTGTGTGTGTGTGTGTGGAGGGGGGTAATAAGTTGATTGGTGGGTCTGGGTGCCTCATCTGCTAAGGTTGTTAGTTCTGTATCTGTAGTGAATGGGCAGGAGGTGGTGGTGATCATCCCCTGCTGGATGGACGAGATCCGGCATGGACCCACGTCGTCTAGCGAGGTTTCCCTAACCAGGTATCGGGAGAATTGTTGGAAATTGTTTTATAAGAAAGTGTTATGTTAACTCTTCTGGGTGCTTCGAACCAGTCTTATGGATGGTCAGAAACCTGCAACATCTTTCAATCTTAGTAAAATTAAATTTATTAGTTTGACTTTCCATTAAATTTAATTATGCAGTTGACCCTGCCCATTCTGAGTGGTTTTTGTAGTTTAAAGTTATTTTGATTTACAATGATTTATAAAATGTGGTATATTCACACATCTAACTAGAATCATTATAAAATCTCTTTGTCGGAGAGAAAGGGGTCCTTCTGTGAGCAGAGAGCAGGAAGGACATTCTATTGACAACATATCCCTTCATCATTAAATCAGAAAATAAAGAAAACTACATGTTTGGACTTGTGGAAATGTGTTGATTTTTCTTCTTTCTTTTTTTCTTTTGTGAGGCAGTTGCTGTGTTTTTAAAAGCAAACAATCTTCTAGGAGATCATGCATTTCAAATCTGATGGCCAGCTGGTGAAGTTGTGTGCCATAAAATGCACCCCTAATTCCATCAATCTTCGTATTTGCTTTTTCAAGGACTTTTGAGTTATTAAAAGTAATTTGATTGCCCCTAACTTTCTGAATGTTATTTAAGAAACAAAATGGTCATAGAACTGCTCAGCATTTACAATGCATTTCTCAGTAAAATGACATAAAGTATTTGTTCAGTTAGTTGAAGAGAAGACCTTGAGGGTTTGTTAGTGGGGGGGGGGTGTCTTCTTTTATCCCCCCCCCCTTAGCGAATTGGCTGCCTGGGACCATGCGGACATACACCTGCACTTACTGAGGCTCTGTAACAGTTATCCCATGGCAAGTGTATGTGACTCCTTTTTGTGGGGATTAGCATTATGCTGAATCCAATTTTTATCCCTCAGGGTTGCTAGTCCTGTTGGGATGGAAGATAGAATAATGATAGTGATAGTGAAGGATGAATGGACAACATATACATGCAGACATAACACAAACGCACCCATGCCGGGGGTGGGACTTGATCCCGCAATCCTTCTGTCCGAGATCGCTGTGGCAGTACTGTCTTAGCAATCTTCACTTTTTATAATTCTTATTATAATCGGTTTGGCATTTTTTATTATTATTATTTTTACTCTGACTTGAAATGAAACACCCTGATATAGTTTAAATAAAGTTCAAGTTTTGCTCCTCTGTCACCTGTATTTAGAATTTAATTTTTTAATTAACTCCTTTGCCATTTTTCTCATTTAAATCACAATTTTCTTTCAAAATAATTTGTCACCTACAGTGAAACTGTTGATGCAACCACCTTGATTAAGTGGTCACCCCCATTAAGAGCCATTTGTTCCAAGAAACTCATTGATTTTCCCAGAAAACATGTCTATATGTAACCTTGGTTTTTCCCTTAAGACTCTGTTAAGCAGTCACCTGGCCCCATTGTCATTGCGAAATGTTTTATAGTTTAGCCTGTATTAGATGTTGCAACCTATGAACAAATTTGCAAGTTTGATGTACATAGCCTATGAGAAAAAGAAGACTGTAGGGGCTTATTCGGGAAGCTATTTCAGCTTGCATACAACAGAGATATCCAAGGTGGCTTATTTAATGGGGGTGATTAAGACTGGTTTCACTGAATGTGTGTCAGAATTATTTGCAGACCAAGGAAATCAGAACTTTCAAATCTGTCAAACTGAAAAATAAATGTCATTAAAATGTGTGCTACCAGATTTTAATATGTATACTGTAGCACATTTTTAATTGGAAACTGAAGCAACCTTTTGTGTGGGTTTGATAGGTTGTGTTTCTGATAAAGACACTGCATAATTAAACATAACAAAGTCCTCTTAATTTATTAGCAGTCAAAATATGGTTCCTATCAACATAGGACTAGGACACACATGTAAGAATGAAGGGCCACTTTTTAGTCTTTCTTTTTTGTCATTTTAAAAGTACCATGGTTTCTCCGATAGTAACTATAAAAGCGTTGAAGGAAAGTTCATTTGTTTCAGGAATTTATTTGAGGTGTACTTAAAACCTTACTTTCTTGAAGCATACCGACCCATTCATAAAGATGATGCATTTATTGTTCGTGGTGGTATGCGAGCAGTAGAATTCAAAGTAGTGGAAACAGATCCATCACCATATTGTATTGTTGCTCCAGATACTGTTATTCACTGTGAGGGTGATCCAATAAAACGTGAAGTAAGTGTGTGTGTTTACTAAAAGTATGTGTTTTGTACGAATTTAAATCATATTTAATTGGACACCCTTTCGTAATAGGAGGAAGAAGAAGCATTAAATGCTGTTGGTTATGATGACATTGGAGGTTGCCGAAAACAGTTAGCTCAGATCAAGGAAATGGTAGAATTGCCATTACGACATCCCAGTCTCTTCAAGGCTATTGGTGTTAAACCACCAAGAGGAATATTATTGTATGGACCTCCTGGAACTGGTAAAACTCTCATTGCTAGGGCTGTGGCCAATGAAACTGGTGCTTTCTTCTTTTTAATAAATGGTAAGGCTTCTAAAACATCGCACTTCGTTGGGAGAATACACAACATGCACTCTAGTGAGAGAATTTTGTAATGATTGTTTTCAGGTCCTGAAATAATGAGCAAGTTAGCTGGCGAGTCTGAAAGCAACTTACGTAAGGCATTTGAAGAAGCTGATAAAAATGCTCCAGCAATTATTTTTATTGATGAATTAGATGCAATTGCCCCTAAAAGAGAAAAAGTATGTTCTTACCTTTCAGTGATGCATAGTTCTGATAGTGTTGTTTTTTCTTGTTTTTGTTTTTGCTTTTTTAATATCATTAAAATGTTTTTAACATGTGATCTGATTACACTAATATGTCAAATTTAGACTCATGGAGAAGTGGAACGTCGCATAGTTTCACAGCTTCTAACTTTAATGGATGGCTTGAAGCAAAGTTCTCACGTTATTGTTATGGCTGCCACAAATAGACCCAACTCCATTGATGGTGCCTTGCGCCGTTTTGGCAGATTTGATAGGGAAATTGATATTGGTATACCAGATGCCACTGGTCGCCTTGAAATTCTTCGTATCCACACTAAGAACATGAAATTAGCTGATGATGTTGATTTAGAACAGGTACAAATTTTCCTTAAATCATGATCTCTTCAACACAAGAAGTTTCAAATTATAAATCTAAAAATACATTTTCAGATTGCTGCAGAAACTCATGGTCATGTTGGTGCAGATTTGGCTTCCTTGTGTTCAGAAGCTGCATTACAGCAAATTAGAGAAAAAATGGACCTCATTGATTTAGAAGATGATCAAATTGATGCTGAAGTTCTAAGTTCTCTTGCAGTGACAATGGATAATTTCAGGGTAAATAAAATATTTTTGTACTTGCATATAGATTCATTTTTTCATAAAGATAATTAATTACTATGTATGACCTGCAGTATGCAATGGGCAAGAGCAGTCCCAGTGCTCTCCGTGAGACAGTTGTAGAAGTGCCCAATATTACTTGGGAAGATATTGGTGGACTCGAGAATGTTAAACGTGAACTTCAAGAGCTTGTGCAGGTATGTGTGAATTGTATTTGTGTTCAGGATTGATATTTCTGTAAAATTAATAAAACATGGCTGATTGGAATTGTAAATGTAACCCTGTTGTCCACGACCTGGTTTGTTCTCGTTTCAATGGAGGGAGATTTTTATAAAACCAAGAGTCTAAATAAGGAAATATAAATATATCGTAAGTTGTGTATGTGTCTTTCAAGGATCTTATTTTTAATTTACCTTTACCTGTTTGTTGCAGTATCCAGTTGAACATCCTGACAAGTTTTTGAAGTTTGGAATGCAACCATCTAGAGGAGTTTTGTTTTATGGTCCTCCTGGTTGTGGTAAAACATTGTTGGCCAAAGCCATTGCCAATGAATGCCAGGCCAACTTCATCTCTGTAAAGGGCCCTGAATTGTTGACTATGTGGTTTGGAGAATCTGAAGCCAATGTCAGAGATGTTTTTGATAAGGTATTGTTATCAATGTATTCAGTATTTGGTTTTTGGTGTGATTTGCTCTTCTGGCAGGTTCTGTATTTATGATGTTTTGTACAGGCTCGAGCTGCAGCTCCATGTGTTTTGTTCTTTGATGAACTTGACTCTATTGCAAAATCAAGAGGGGGTAATGTTGGTGATGCTGGAGGTGCTGCGGACAGAGTTATCAATCAAATTTTGACTGAAATGGATGGTATGGGAGCAAAGAAAAATGTCTTTATTATTGGTGCAACCAATCGTCCAGACATTATTGATCCTGCAATTCTTAGGCCAGGACGTCTTGACCAGTTAATTTACATTCCTCTGCCCGATGAAAAGTCAAGGGAGGCTATCTTCAGGGCTAATCTACGCAAATCACCTGTTGCAAAGGTCCGTTCTATCAGTATATCCTCATAATAATATTATAAGAATAAGAATAATAATACAAATGTCTGTGTTTGTGGCAAGGCTCAGTACATAAAAGCTTGCTTTTTTGCCTTACCACATGAACACAATTTAAATTATATTGCACTTTACGGTCTTGGTCTTACTAACATTCTTACAGTCTTGGTTTCTATAAAAAAACAATTTAACTTTTCAGGATGTAGATATGAACTACATTGCCAAGGTGACACATGGTTACTCTGGTGCAGATCTTACAGAAATTTGTCAACGAGCTTGTAAACTAGCAATTCGTCAGAGTATTGAAGCTGAAATTAGGCGAGAAAGGGAAAGAGCTAATAATCAGAATTTAGCTATGGATGTAAGTCAACCTGAAATGTATTTATATTGTGAATGTATTGCATTGTTTTGCAAAAATATCTGCCATTTGTTTATTTTCAGATGGATGAAGAGGATCCTGTCCCTGAAATAACACGTGCTCACTTTGAAGAAGCCATGAGATTTGCCCGAAGATCAGTATCTGACAATGACATTCGCAAATATGAGATGTTTGCTCAGACTTTGCAACAATCTCGGGGTTTTGGTACAAACTTCAGGTTTGTTCACTCTCAATTATTGCTTTTTACTTTTCTTTTCAAAGTGTGTCTGCTACTGATAACTAAATTCTTTTTTTTTAAAAACCAAGGCTACCTACATCCCACCACTCCTCGCATTCCTGAATTCCTTAACTACATATGAAGGTAAATTGTTGAAGATTTCTAGGGAACATTTTTCTAAAATTCCTTGTTCATGCTGCTTACACATTATTCAAATAAGAATATTTATTCAATATAGAAGTCAGAATCTCTTTCAGTGTTTCTTCCCATGGATTCCCATTTCGTATTGCTGAAACATTAAATTATATTAGTACATAATTGTTGACTTGTGAACTAGTTTTGGTGTACACCTTAAAACTTTGGTAAATTCTGTCTATTCTAAATATAATTTACTGTTATACGGAATATAAGATGACTCTAATTTGGAAGAGGCTTCTTGGATTTTGAACTAATTCTTATTATAGAGTCAAAATAAAATTGTCCAATGGACTAGGAAATTATCTTATTGATGAGAATGTTAAAATTTTATGTTCCGTGAGCTATCAGGTTTCATGTTCCTAAAAATGATCTTAATCGTGTATTTTGTCATGACTTTTTGGGTCCTTCTCCCAAAATGCATTGTTCTCAGACTTTCAGGCCCTTCTGAAAGTTTGGGGTGTTGAATTTACATTCATCTTTAATTTGACACCACCTAAGAACATATCCTTCTGTGACACCAGATTTTCTTCCCGTCACACTTGTGTTCAAGGCCTCTCATTCTTTACCAATCCTTGGACAATTCTTAAACAGAATGTTTCACTGGTTGTTGGTAGAATGCATACTTCGATCAATGTGATTTTTCTTTTTATTTCCATCTCTTGCAAATTTCAAATTTGCACTCGCAGATGTCAAACCGAGAGTTTCTGCAGTCTCGTTGATTGCATTGTGTAACAAAATCTCAGCAATGATTTTTATTTAGTGTCATGTTCAATTTCACCATCACTTTCAAAACTACTGGTCAGCAAATTTTCACTGGATGTCAACAATACATCCACCCATATAATTATGTATTACAGATACGCTTGATATTTATTGCCTTTTAGGTTTATTGTTTCAACTGCATTTGAGTTTCTTCTCATAAGGGAAAGGCAGTGTAAAAATATAAATCCCAACAGACTAGGTTTAATCTGTGAATAAGATGACCCCAGATTTTTCAAATGAGATATTTAATGGGGGAGGAACTTGTCTTGTATTTTGGAAAATGCCGTAATTGTAATTCCTTGTCTTATTTCCAATTGGTTTTAAAATAATAGATTTTCATGATTTTTTTTACACTGATTTATTTGAAAATGTCAGATTCAAAAACATTTTTCTTGTTCTCTTAGACATTCTGAAGAGAAATTAAGATCGCTTCTGAATGATGTGTAATTAATTTTTTTTTTTAATTTCTATTAAATTCTGTATATAAATTATGAAGGATTTATCTGTTAATTATTATTTCGTGTATGGTTAATTTTTTGCCAATATGTTGTAGTTGTAAAGGTTATGTTTCTGACAGCCAATTGCCAAAGTCCATTTATCAGATTCATATAATACACTGATATTATTCACTTTGTAATGATGTCAAACATTCATGTCCACGACATTGGGCAACTAGTAAAGCAACATGCACAGTATTGGGCAACAACACAATATCCAAAGCAGTTGTATAGTGCACCAGGAAAGACCCTCTGCAGTGGCACCTGGCTGGTGAGAGTGCTTGCAACAGAAATTATGTTGGTAGCAAAAGAAAACAGCAGCAGCTTGTAACAAAATAAAACTTAAATTGCATACTCACTACAGTCATAATTGATGCTGGAACTGTTTCACAGTAATCTGGTTACTACCAACATATACCATATTTGCTCATGTATAAGCTGCATTTTTTTTCCCTCGAAGTAACTTGTGAAATGGGGGTGCGGCTTCTACAATCACTGGCAGCGTTTGATAATGCATCATCCTGTCCATAGTTCATCGTATCATAGAAATGTGCCGCACTCTTTAAAACTTTTCGCTGCTTTAGAAGCCACATGGTGTATCATTTTCTCATTGCCTCAGTTGTTCTCAGCCTGGGAATTAAGTGTCACACTCTGATGGATGCACAGAAACAGCCAATCAAATTTGACATATCACTCCCCCAGCCCTCCCATTTCACATTAAGGGTTTCCCTATTTTATAAAATAAATACATTAGTAAGTTACATTACATTAGTAAATTTTTACTATAAATTTTACTCAGTAACATCAAATTATTCGGTGCAGCTTGCACACGAAATTTTGTTTTCAAATTATTGTGACAAAAATCATTAGTGTGGTTTATACACAGACACTGCTTATACATGAGCAAATACGGTAAATGCAATTTTTAAAAGGGCACCCTGATTTGGTTTTGTGCAGGAACACTTTTTTGAAGATCAGTGAATGGTGGTTTTGTTCTTATTCAAAGGTCAATGAAATATTAATATGGTTTGATACTTCAATAACATTTTTATTTGTTTTCATTGCAGATTTCCTTCAGCGAATCCTGCAGCTGCCTCCCAAGGTGGTACAAGTGGTGATCAGGGTAATTTCCAAGATGATGGGGATGATGACCTGTATAGCTAAACATTGAACTATCAAAGGCTGTGTTATAGTGAATTTCAAAACAGCGTTAATCACAGGTTGTAACACTGGCATGCTCTGTGTATCCATGAGTAACTTCACACAATGAAGACCAACCTTTAGTTTTTGAATTGAAGACTTGTGATACAGTTGAAAAATATACACTTCTGTGTATTTATTAAAATATTGTCTCCACTATTGGTTTCTGAATTTGCAGCTTAAAATGGTATGTATGTGGCAAAAGAGTGCATGTGTGTGTATGTGTTTATTGTATCAGTACCTCCCTTATGGAATATAGGTGTACATGGAAAGTTCTTAGTTTTCAAATTTGTATTGCAGTTATTTACTTATGTAATTTAGTGGGTGATATTTGTGAAGTGATAAACTTTTAAATATGAATGTAAAACAGCTCTGCTTGTTACTGTTTTGTTCTGGAATAGTGGTTGGTCTTGTGGAAGCAGAGAAATTCCTGTAACGCACTACTTTAAAATAAATTTTGAAAAAATTCCAATTAGTTGTACTGAATCGCAAATACCCATCATGAAACTTGTTTACATTCTTCTAGTGTTCTGCATTGCACAAGCAGAATATTCTTCAAAAATAAATTTCACATCTGTTGAGATGATGTGAAGACATGTTGTGCATGACTTGTAAAAAGTAAAATTTATTCAGGTTATAACGAGACTTTGGCAATATAATTGCTGCCCATTAGCTTTTTTTTTTCCAGGACCTCCGTTCTAAGTGACCAAGATTATTTCCTACAAATAATTGGCAACTTTCAGGAACTGCATATATTCCCCATTGGTTCTCAGAAAAAAGCAATTATTTTTTTATATCCTTGTCCAAATATGTGCACAAACTAAACATCAAATATTTTTCAATATTCATTGACAGTAATGGCAAGTCTCTTCCATGAATCATTTTGTAGGCTTAATGGCCTGTCAAAATTGATACAGTTGTCATTTGTATGAATTCTGGCAAAATGAGTGTTAATGGATTTCATTTTTGAGATGGTATCTTCAACTTTTGCCAATCAGTATCTTGCATCAAGTACACAAGAAGTTTCACAAAATTACCTTGTGATTGGTCAACTTATGGAAATGATTATTAATAATAAGTAGAAAATGATTGGATGATAAAAACATTGCAAGAATTAATGTTCTTAGTTAAACTGCATTTTAAATTAATTTTATACTGATTAGCAAAATAATGTTTGCAAATTTTTTTCATTAAGAATCATGAAAGGGAGAATCATGAACACATGGGAAATTGGGTTGAAAAAGGATTATTCCTCATAAATGTAACCAATGCTAAAGTTACAATGTACCTTGTTGCTTAATTTGGTTTTGGATCAACTAAGAAAATATGGAGAATACTTTCCTTCAGCTTGTTTGCAAAAATAGTACTCAAAATGTATTTTGTGCCTTAAGTCTCCAAGTATGGAAAATGTAATTTTAAAATTAATATCAACCTTACTCGTCTCATAATTTTTTTTTTAAATTTCTCCTTTTGTACAGATTAAAAGTAGTAATTTTTGCCTGTCATTGGGCAAAACTCAATAATTGTACTGAAAGAAACTTGGTGCACTGATTTAAAAAACTAATAAACCATCTCAATCTTATTTTAGTTCTGAACAAAGGTATTCTATGGCATAATGAGCATATTAGTTTAGAATATTCAATGATTCGAAGAGTAATTCCAAAATAAGTTACTCCCCCTGCCCTCTAGTTACTATACTGCGATTTTTCCAAAGTGGCCTGTGACATTTTCAGTTGTCGTCCAGTCGGAATGTTGAACGCCACCATAGTGACGTCACTAGAACGTGTAAGGTATCGATTGGATGGCACCGTAACAGCTGATGACCTGCCAGATATACTACAATTTATTCAACCCTGCCCCCGGCAAGTATCAGCTGTTACAGTGCCATCCAATCGATACCTTACACGTTCTAGTGACGTTCAACATTCCGACTGGATGACAAACAGCTGATACCTGCCAGGGGAAGAGTTGAATATATCGCACCACGAAGTCTACAACATTGTAGACTTCGTGTATCGCACTGTAGAGACCTGCATGGCGGGCATCTTGTGCTCGCTCGCCATGGGTTGATTTATTGGTCCGCGGCGGCGGCGATTACGACGTATTCGATCCTCGGCCTTCGCAATGCGTTGGCGGGGGAGGGTTCGGGAGCGCAATGCGATGGGTTCGTTTAGTGTGTGGAGGCTTCAAAAGCAAATTAAGAGGATTATGAAAGCTTACATTCGCCTGGAGATGGCGCCCTAACACAGGAAAAATCTATAAAGAACAAGAGGAAGATGCTTCACACCAGAGTATATATAAATTCACTGCTTCACACATTGTGAAATTCCGAAGACTTTCTTCAGATTTGAGAAATTTGTATGTAAACGAACACTTTTTTTTCCGCGGGAAAACAAGAAAACATTACATTTTTAGATGTTTTTGCAAACTTCACTTATTTCATAGACCACACGGTTATTACTTTCCCGTATACGTACGTATATACGGAGTAATATTTCAACAGAAATACAAGTTTTGCGGTCCCCTGATAACGAAAAAGTAGTTCTTTTCAAAACGTCCGTCTGTCTGTGAGCAACACTAAAACCTAAACCATACGTACGATTTCTTCCAAAATAGATATCCCTCTGTCGATCTGCTTCCACTCGAGACGCGATTTTGAAAAACTTTCTTCAAAATTCGGGGGTACTTTACTTGAAGCCCCCTGGACATTTTCAAAATTTTCTCAAAAATCAAATTTTTTTTCTTTAAATTTCTTCTAAGAGTAAAATACACTTATCAAGGTGGCATAGGTCCGATTTTCACGGTTAACTCTGAATTTTCGAAAATGGCAAGTTTGATTTTTTTTCGGAGTCTTCCTCTGAGATAGACATTCTTCCATCAAATAACATTTGTTCTCCAAAGTAAATTCTTTCATGAAGGTCATGTACATTTTTTTGAAAATTTTAGTAATTTTCGCGAAATATTTGCAATTTTAATAATTTGCACAAACAAGATTTTTCTCAAAATTGGCTCCATTTTTTTTTCTTTAAGCTCTTCGTAGCGATAGTACTAAATGTACTCTATGAGATGACATAAACGTCATATTGCTCTATTCTTTTTTCTCTCACTACGGTAATATTTACATTAGCAGTGATTTGTTTACAGTGTTATATTAATGAGTATATGTGCTTTAAATAATGTCAGATAAAGTTTCTCGAAAACAACCGTTTTCTGTGAAAACTAGTTCAAAAGTCCGAATTTAAAAAAAAACGCTCAAACGCCATTTTCTCATAAATGGCTCCATATTTTTCTTCAAACTTGTCGAACAGATAGTGCTATTTGCATTCTTTAATGTGACGTAAACTTCATTTTGAGGTGTTTTTTCAAAAATTACACAAATGTAATTTTTTTAAAGTTCTCTCATAGCGTTAATATGCACATTTCCAGCAATTTTTAAAGAGTATTGAATTTGTGCGTGTAAGTGCTTCAAATGACTTCAAATAAAGTTTCTCGAAAACTCAAAAATTTTATGTGAAAAAGAGCTTCAAATTTCACATTTATAGTAGCACTTAAACGCCATTTTCTTAAAAACTGCTCGAAATTTTTCAACGAAAATTGCCATTTAGGACAGGATTTTACTGTTTTTTAATATTTTTAAAAAAATGTTTCTGTTATACTATTAGGAAGCCCAAAAATTAATAAAATGTCAAAAGTAGTTTGGTCGGCGATAGATAGCAGCAATCAAGATTAGTGGCAAGTTCGAATAGCTAGCCGAGACCAAACGAACAAGAAAACTAACACGGGAAAGTCAGTGCCATTCTGTAGCACCACTAGCAGTGGCGTGGCGTAGTACTTTTTTAGGGGTAGGCTCTGGAGCTGACTTTCTTATTAATTGCAATATCTGAAAATGACCATTATTGTCTAATGTCTCGCCTTTCATTTATTATTATTATTATTATTTTGTTCTAAATTTTTTTGGTCTCACACAGATACAATATCAAAGCGTGGTAACTGTCATATTTAAAATCTACAAAAATTAAGGCATTCTAACAAATTAACATAAAATAATAGTTTCAAATAATAATAATTGAGGGGAAACCCGAAACGACAAAAGACGGGATATAGTGAGTGAATTTATCGCCAAAAACGACCTAATCATCAATACAGGAAGGGCGAGTACATTCCAAAGAGAAGAAGCGGCATCCATACTGGACCTGACGATAGGCTTCAACAACATTGCTAGGAGAACCAAGAAATGGAGAGAACTGAACGACGAGACGTTCAGCGACCACAGCTACATCCAGTTTAAAGTAACAGGACACCAAAGGGATCACCAGAAACCAAGGTGGCGACCACCGTGGAACACCAACAAGCCGGTCGAAACGAAAGCGAAGAACTCTCTGGAAGAGTCGAAGCTAATCAAGAACATTGGATGGATGAAAAAACACAATGCCCCTGAAACAAGAGTAAAAGAAGCGAGGGACATAGTGATGGCCGCGTGCGTCACATCTATGCCGAGACGTAGATGCCCAGGGGGAAAGCAACAGGTGTACTGGTAGACCCCTGAGATTGCCGAGCTGAGGAAGAAATGTATCAAAGCTAGGAGACTTGCCACAAGATCTAAAAGCGACGAATCATTTTGACGAGAATACAAAATACGCCAAAAACAGCTGAAAAGAGAAATTAAAAATAGGAAAACGAAATGCTGGAAAGAGCTACTGGAAGAGGTAGATGATCCCTGGGGCATGGCGTACAAAATAGTAACCAAAAAACTTAGAGTGAATACGAAGATACCCGGACTAGAGGACCCCAATGGGTGAAAGAACTTATAAGAGATATCTTCCCAACAAGAGACCCGTGGGTGAGAAGAAAACCGAATGACTACGTTTTTAGTGAGAACGATGTTTTCACGAAAGACGAGCTACAAGTAGAAGTGAGGAAACTAAAGTGCAAGAAAGTCACCGGACCAGACGGAATATCAAACGAAATAATTAAGATTGTGACCAAGGAATACCCGGAATGCTTACTAGAGGCATTTAATAGCTGCCTCAGACATGGAGTTTTCTTCAAGAACTGGAAGAAACAGAAATTAATTCTTCTTCGGAAAGGAAATAAGCCCCTAGACAATACATCGTAGTATAGGCCGTTATGCCTCCTAGATACAATGGGCAAACTCTTGGAAGGACTGATTCTACAACGGCTAGAGAATCACATATCATTAGGAATAAATTTCTCCGATAGTTTGAATTCAGGAAAGGCCGCTCAACTACGGACGCAATAAGGTAAGTAGTACGTGTAGCGGAAACTGCCAAAAAAGGAACAGGCAAAAAGAAGGGGTTTTGTGCGCTAGTTGCCATTGAAATTAGGAATGCCTTTAACTCTGCTAACTGGGAAGATGTTATTACGGCACTGGTGGAGAAACGGGTCCCAGAATACCTTCTAAGAATTATTGAGGACTATCTATCAGGTAGGAAGATTATATACTCGGACACTTTTAGGGTGGAGGAAGAGATGACGTGCGGAGTCCCCCAAGGATCCATGCTGGGCCCATTCCTGTGGAACACTATGTATGATGACCAACTAAATATCGAGCTACCACAAGATGCTTTGCTGATTGGATATGCAGACGATACGCTAATTATCAGCAACAGCGACAAAGTGGACTTGCTGGAGATGCACTTAAACGAGGATCTCTCCAGGTTTAATAGATGGTTGAATAAAAGACGCCTACAAATGGCAGTGGAAAAGACGGAAGCAGTATTAGTTACCGACAAAAGAGTCTTCAACTTCCCATGCATCACCTCGAACGGGGTAAGCATTGCCTGGAGCCGCCAAATTACATATCCGGGAGTCGAAATTAACCACAGACTGAGCTTCGGGCCACACACATGCAAGATAGCAGACAAAGCAGCAACAATTGGATCCAACCTCTCTAGGCTCATGCCCAACATAAGTGGACCAAAAGAAGCAAAACGAAGACTGATAACCAGCGCGGTAATTTCGAAAATGTATGCAGCACCAGTATGGGCGACTTCCTTTGAGAAACAATACATTAGGAGAAAATACAATCAAATCCAAAGGAGGCTGGCTATCAGAGTTAGTTGTATCAGCGTATCGGACGATATCTGACTGCACTGTTTTGGTGCTGGTGAGAATGCCCCCCATAGATCTACTAGCGAGGGAAAGGAAGAGAACATACCTGACCCTAAAAGATAGAAAGGAAAAGGAAGGCCCACTATTCCCAAAGGAGATAAATACCATAAAAGAGGGAACCAGAAGCATGCTAATGACTGAATGGTAAGAAAGGTGGAATAGGGAAACAAAAGGCAGATGGACGCACCAAATGATCCCAAACGTAGCAGAAAAGGTAGAAAGAGGTCACGGCGAAGTAAACTATTACCTGACCCAGGCGCTGTCGGGACATGGATGCTTTAACAAGTACCTGTATGACTTTAAGATAAAAAACAGCCCGAGGTGCGACCATTGTCAAACCGATGTAGATGACACCATGCACACCCTTTTTCAGTGTATTTCATGGACCACGGATTGAGAAAATGCAAACAGAGAACTGGGAGAAACTATCTCCCCTACAAATCTTGTAAAAATGATACTTTCCTCCAAAGAGAAATGGAATATATAGTAACTATGATCACAAATATTCTGAAAAAGAAAGAAAAAATTCGCAACTAAGAAGGAAGAGCTCTAGCTTCGCCTGTCATCTCCACGAAGTAATGTCTGGCGACGGTTTCCATGGAGGTGATGCAATGGCTCAAGCGAAAGGAGGTTAGGTTTTAGTCGGTGTACCAAAGATGGGAGTCCGACATAACTTTGCTGTCACCTCTTTCTAAGTCTTTGGTTTCAACGAGAGGTTAGTCATTCCGATAAGCTGAGTTTGTGTGTGGGTGTGTGCACGCCTGTCGTGTTGGTGTTGGGAGTGTGGGCCCGCCACACGCCACAAACGAACTCGAGGATTACCGAAGGCCGGCCTTCAGCTTGCGGTAGGCGACTGTAGAAACAGAATATCTGCGACTCGTGAACACACGAACTACGTATGCGTTGTAGGTTCTGAACGCCAGAGCCTTCCTCTAATAACGGGTAAGTTCGCAATTAAGCGGGAAGTTCAAGACGCACAACGTACGTGAAACGTGGTAATTGTGAATTGAAAAATGATCAATAAGCATATTATGAAGTAATGAGAACGGTTTTTGTTTTTCATTAAATGTTTGAGTATGCTCCGCCTTGCAGCCTAATATGCCACTGACCACTAGTTTATTTTGAAATACTGGAAAATGAGCAACGGTGAAAAAAGTGGAATTTGAAAAAAAAAATGATGGCATTATTGTTGACCTCCGTAAATAAAGTTAATACCGTTTGCAATCTGTAACGGAATTTTAGGGTTCGCACTACAATTAACTTACACAAATTTGTCGAATAATGTATTATTTTAATTTAGAAACTTTTCAAATAATTAAGTGGTACCAGAAAGACATTTTTACCCTTTCGTTTGAGCAGCAACACGTCATTAAGAAACTCTATCCAGAATGATAAAATTTATAAAAAAAACAATAGAAATAGTGTATTCCTGTTTAAATGTTTCAATCGCTGTATTTATTATTTTTGTTTGAAGCGTAATATTTCCATGCATTAGCTTAAACTGTCCCGTTTTTCTATACCCACATATCCTTCTTTTAGCTCTTACAGCCATCGTCCTTATTTTAGCTTTTAAACAGTATAAACATCGCCTCATCGTGACCCACTGCCCGTTGCCTTCCTACGCAAGACTAGGCCATAGACTAAGGATGTATAGACAGCTCACTGCCAGCAGCACTGAGGTTACGCTTTTAAGGTGACTCATTCAGAGATGGCACCACCGTCGCATCTTAGTTCCGTAAAATGTGGTAACCGAGTAGAGTGCGCACAGGTCGCGACTCTGCCCCCACTACCGATTTCACCCCTCCACCATTCACTGGCGGTATTTTCAAATTATTGAAACTATTACTGCCACAAGATCTTTCTACGGCATTTATATTTAGGGAGCACATGGTGGGCTGTTGCCCTAAGCGTGAGCACGCGGGACCTTCCGCCTACACTCTACCAATTAACTGCATCCCAACAATGACGTGATCCTGTGACCATAATTATTATAATCATGCGAGCACTTCTCTTATCCATTCATTGCAACGCTTTTTAAAAACAATAGTATTTATCATATAGTGGTGAAGTGTCCTGCGTTGCTCAAGCATTTATTAATCAGGGACTGTAATAAATTATCGTAATCTATGTTAAATTAATTTATTAAATAGGGACTGAATATAAATTATCGTAATCTATATTAAATTAACATAATTTCCGTTTTACTTCTCACCAACAGGGACATCAATAATTGAAAAATATATTAACCCTTCGTTGCACGATTTTTTCTTTTAAGGTCAAACTTTTTTGGGGAATAATTTGGATTGTGGAGATATTGGGAAAAATAGATAAAAAATTCTAATTTACATGTGTCGTAAAATTGAATTTATATATATATATATATATATATATATATATATATATATATATATATATGCAAAGATGCTCTTTAAGTTATACATTTTGCCTTTGCATGCAGCAATATTGTGGAATAGTGAATATGACACGTATAACAAAATGCTTGAAGAAAAGTTTATAATAATAACCCATAGTAATTTTATTCGTTATCATATTATATTTTATCTATTCAATCATTTATTATATATATATATAATATAATTATATGTATATAATTATATGTATGTATATATACATACATACAATTTATTTGATTTTTACTATTTTTCATGATTACATGTTTTACATCATGAAAATTAGTAAAAATCAAATAAATTCGAACACAATACGTAATCTCCAAAAACACTCCTGATGTCGCGGCACGATATAGGATACAACTTCTCGAGCTTTATACTTGGCACAAAAGCTTTGTACTCCTTATAACATTTACTTATCATCTGGCAAAAACGTACATTGTTGGCAACAAGGAAGCGGCCAGGTTTCCAGATTTCAGTGGAAGAGATAAGACAAGAATAGAATGATCTCACGAAAGATATCTTCTCGAAAGGTTGGCCAAGAGCAACAATCTCATTGAGTGTTCTCCGTACAACACCGCGACCACTGGAGGCTCAATGCAAATTTACGTGCACCTTTGCAGATATGCAAAGTCCAAAAATCCCTCTTTAAAATTACAACTATAAACAGAAACTAGATTCCAAATAATTCAATTCTTACAAAAAACTTCTTTTAAACCACAAAAATCCCCATTCAATTAAAGTAATTAACAACCACAAAAAAATCAAAGTAGGGCGACAAGCACTCCCGGAGTGAACAACTACCGCAGTACAGTTTGCGAATGCTTACGGACGACATACAAGCGAGGTTTCTCCAAGGAGTTTAAGTCGAACGGAGTATACGCTATATTAATTTTCGACCAGAGAAGTAAGTTCACATTGTCTTGTGGAAGAAAATGCTCGTATGCCGATTGTGACAACAGTTATCGAAAACATCCAGGAATAAGTTTTCATAAATTTCCAACAACGAATCCAGCTCTGTGTGCGGGGGAGAAAAACGGGGAATTTTCGGCAGAAACTCTTGTTGTCGGGCCTGGTAATGAAAAAGTGGATAAATCTTGTCCCTATAAATAGTAAATTAATTTCTCTAACATGTTGTGTAATCAGAATTCATGTATGGGTCCTTGAGACAGTAAAATCGATTGACGGCAAAACTGTCGTCACGTCCGTCCGTCTGTCTGTGAACAACGATAAACCGTAAGCAAGATTTTCATCAACGTTGATGTCCCCAATCGATCTGGCTGTTCTCGTGGTCCCTTGCATTTGAAACTTATTTGTTAATTGTTATTTTTCCTTTGTTACACCTCAATATTTTTGACATTTAAATTATTGTATTACCAGATTAGCAGGCACATTGTGGCCCCATCATCCGGTATAAACTGTAATACATAAAAATTACACATAAAATAACAAAAAGGTAGTACAATATTAGATATATAAATTTAAAATAATAATATTAATAATAAATATTTTTTGATCAAATAATTGAAGTTGAATGTTATAATGCAGGGAGCAAAATCACCGTTCATAAATACGAATGAAACTCCAACTCACAACACATATCCACAATAAAATATGGATATTTTTATTGTAATGTATTATATTATATATTTCAATTTTGAGGGTATTTTACCTAAAGCCCCTGGAATTATTTTTTTAATTTCTAAAATATGCCGTCAAATGTTTTGGTCAAGGTCTAATTGAGAAGATCTTAATTTTCTTTAAAAATCCCAAATTTTCGAAAATTGCAAAATCAATATTTTTAGGCGTCTTCCTATAACTACAATTAAGAAGAAAATTTATTTTCTTATTGAAACGTGTTCATCGGAAACATATCTTCAAATGAGGTAACGTTCAATCTTTCGAAAACATGAGTATTATTTGTGTAATTTTGCGTGAAACATAGGCAATTTTGAAATTTCAAGCAATTATCTTCTCAGAAATGGCTCCAATTTTTTCTTTCATTTTCTTCAATTTTTTAAAATGTAGAGCTAACAAATGCATTTCTTTTATTAACCCTACGTAAGGCGCGCATGAGTCTAGTAGACCCATTGCATTTTAAGAACTCAATATCTCGCTGAGCTCTAGGTGTAAGATTACGAGTTCTGGTGACATCCAATGTTGAACGATTCTGCATCCGCTGGTGAGGTTACCCCAAGATAAGCCGGATGACGATAGGTCACGTAGCTCGTCTTTCTGACCGCGCGCGACGCGTGGGATTGCCAGCCCCACGCGCCAAAAGGCGTCACTTACTGTTCGCAGAATTTCTCGGTGCCGTTGCGTTGCATTCCTCTCACGCCAAATCTTTCGGGCTTGATTCTTGTGTTCGTGTGTGAACGGAATATTCTCTCTGCACGACGTATATAGTTCTCAATATGAGTGAATATGGTGATCTTCAAAATGCTGATAACTCCATGGTTTGTTACTCAAAGAAATTCAAAGATCCACAATTAATAGTCTTCCAGGAGAAATTCAACAAATGCGAACTAAATCCAGAAAACAAAAAATGAAAATACGATCCTATGGAACCACACAGTACAAAAAGAAAAATGTGTCAGTCTGCTACAAGGAAAAAAATTGTCGCCCAAAATATGCTTGTATAAAATGTGATAATTTCTTCTGTTAATACAAACATCACCACAGTCACTTCATTGAAATTGGTTGATTTGGCCTTTTTCAAGTTAAAAATTAGTTGTTATACTAAAAATAATTATATATTTCATTATTATGTGACTATTTTCAATAATGAGAGAAATTTGTGCACCTCTTGTTGTAATTGACATAATTGTTTTGTTCGTAAGCATTTACTTCAATTGTACATGCGGAATTTCATACTAATCGATTTGTTTTGGAAGACTGGTAATTGTGGATTTTCTTTGTCTCCCGGCCGGTTTACATCTAGCATTACTGTCAATATTGATCCGAAGCCGGCGGTCGGGAAAATTTTACGTGCTGCCAAAAGTACTTTTTATGTAAAAATTAAATATTTTGTCACAAAAATTCAATCTTATTTTTTCGATGATCAGGAAACCCAGTTTCATATATAATACCGTGGATTTGTTAATTCAATTTCTTTTCAAAACGTATATATCTTTTACCCAGGGTCAACAGGGAGGCTAAAAAAACAATTACTGAAAGGTAAAAAGGTAAACTTAAATTCATAGAGGTCAACCCTCTATGAATATATCAGGAAATGACGGAAAGAATATGGTCCCTCTAAAGACAGTCGTACCAAAGGCACACATTTTTCGAAGTGGTGATCTCCAAACTTCTTATTATTTCAGGTCGCATCAACGACTAGGTCATTAGCGACCATTATTGGATTTCACGTTATGGTATGAGAATGAAACGATATGGTGATGATAGGGGGTGAGTTGACTAACACATACAGCCATGCCCGAGGTGGGACTCGAATTCGCGACTCCTCGGTACGAGATCACTACGGCACTACTTCCTTAGCAATCTCGGGCACGGCGCCGACTCCAAACATTGTTATATCTATTGTAGTAACTTAAAGGGCCTGCCTCCAGTATTTTCACCTTAGCTGAATTCTCACAATTAATTAAAATGAATAAATGCATATTAATGAAAAATGCTGCAAATATTTCAAAATAATTCCATTATTCGAATAATAATTATCAACAAGAGGAAATAAATACAAGTAGAATCAGTACAAATAAAGGAACTGTATAAAAGAGGTTTACCATTCTAAGAAATCATTTTTTCTCAGAAGTGTGATATGTGACACAATGTGCCGAAGCATAGAGTAAAGACATCCTTAGTCTATGGCCGAAGTAACGAGAGAGCGTCGCTTGCAACCTAGGCAACTTCCTGGGCACAGGACGCACGGGCTGGTTCAAATGACCACGATTCAGTTTATTTATTTATTCACAGGTTATTGTGTATAAAATACATTTTCCTGCATCCAGCGCTTTTTCAAATACATCAACCACTCATTATGTTAAAAAATTTATAAAGTCGACATCTGTGTAAGGAACTATTGTGTTGTTCTTTTTCCACTTATCTATACCGGGTGTCCGGGGAGGAAACGTCCAAACTTCGAAAATAAGCTCGTAAGACAATTCTAAGCATATTTTGTCTAATAAACTACGTGGATATTCGGAATGGATGGGCCGAAATGAGCACTCAAAATGTGGTTTGAAAAAATGAATTCCAGGCAAAAATGTGTATTACGGAAGCATAGAAACACTCCAGAAATATGTAAGTTCTTTATTATTTACAAAAGAAATGAATATATTAGCTCAGACAGAAAAATTAAGTGAGAAATAAGAGAGCAGTCGAATTGTGTAAATTGGTTGCTTTTTTATTTCTTGCTTAATTCTTCTTTCTGAACAAATATATTCATTTTTTTGTAAATAATAAACAACTTCTATGTTTCTGGAGTGTTTCTATGCTTCTATAATGCAAATTTGTGCCTAGAAATCAATTTTTCAAACCAATTTTTGAGTGCTTATTGCGGCTCAACCACTCAGAATATCCAAGTAATTTATTAAGCAAAATATGCTTAGAATTGTCTCAAGAGCTTATTTTCGAAATTTCAACGTTTCCTCCCCGGACACACTGTATATTTTCATTATTTCTCTTGTAATTTTTTCTTTTTAAAATTTGGATCATTTCTTTATTCCATGTATGTTTTGGTCTCACACAAATAATTTTTCTATTTTTGCACCCTAGCAAGTTGGCACCCTGAACGCTAAAACCCCCTCTGTTCCTCATACAAATCAAAGAAATTCAAATAATATTGCAAAGAGTAAGGTTGTACTTGCTCGATCGGTATTACGCACTACTTAACTTTGCTTTGCTTTCTGAAGAGTAAAAACCTTTTCTATTATGTTTGTGACTATCAAGGAAAGCAAAAAGTTAACTCTCAAGGAGGAGTGAATAATTTGTTCAAAGTTGTTTTTAATGAATTGTTCCGAGAACATCTCTCTATAATGCTGAATAAACTTTTATTGAAAATTAGTTTCCAACATCAATTGTATTGCTATTTTTGTTTGATATTCTCCAAGTACATTAGAAGTTACATTTGTACATTAAAAAAATTAACATTTTTCATTAACAACTTTCCTTCTTAATTGAAAGCATAGACAAATGGATAGAGAAAGGGTGGGTTTTAACATGCGAGAGTTGTCGCACGGGTACGCTTGTAATATTTAAAAAGTTAATATTTCAACAGACCAATTACATACTTATTTTGATTTTTCCCATAGTCCAGTATCTTGTATGGAAACTAGTGGTGCTACAACAGCACATACTCCCTCGGATTTTCATGATTTACTCCCTCATGATTATTGATATTTTGAACAGTGTTTCTGATATCTGGAAATATTCAATTTGTCGTTCCCCGTATTATTACGGCAGATCCATATTATAAGGGCAGGGCGTCCTCGATTTCTTCACGTAAAGGGACAGTCAAAATGAATAGCTGATTTGCCTTAGCAAATAGTTTTAATTACCGTGGAGGAACTTTCTTATCAAGTCTTGCCAAAAATGCACATTTTAGTAGGTATCCCAGAATTTCAAAAAACCTGCACACAATACACTTCTCCCCACAGCAGGTCACAAACAGTTTTTAACTGTTTTTGATATTCAATAAATAAATGTAGTTAATTGATTTGGTCTGCAACAATAATACATTTTTGCACCGACATCAATTAGTGTCAAACAGCATTTTTCTGTGTGTGTGTATGTGGGAGGGAGGAGGTATATTGTGCAGCAGACTAGATGTTTCCATACAAAAACTGTTCCTGTAAGCTGAATTTTAATTTTTTTATTGGTTAATTTATTTAAGAGTTTTCAAGTGTCATATTGAAAGTCTTTCGTTTCTATAGAAAATGAGTAAATACTGATTTTATGATGAATGGCATCTCTAGCCGATTTCCTATTCTGAAGGGGGTAAGTTCTATGAGAGACCCCTCCCCTATTTCCGATATTTAACCACCTTTGGTCCACACCTTTACATCTTAGGAACAACTCTTTGTCTTTGAAAGGCAGGCCAAAGACTTTGCCAGTGCGGCTTGTCCTGAACGGCGATCACGCTGCAAACCCATTCACAGCTTCGTAGAGGCAAATGGTGAGGTTTCCGTTCCAGTCGGCGGGGCGAGCGCGGTAATCCGGGTCTGCGGGGCCAGGCAGGCTTGTGTCTCGGGAGAGCAAAGTGCGGAGCCACGAATGTCCACGAAGACACCCGAGCGGAGTCGAGCGAGGCGAGCTTTCCGTCTAATATGCATAATTTCTGCAGAAGAGTGAAAATCATTGCTCCCAATTGTTGGCACCTTTTGTGTGTTCTTCTTCCAACATACTCAAAATTCCAGTTACAGATAAGCAAACAATACTTTTTCATTTAGAAGCAGTTGCTTGAAATATAGAGAGAAAAGACGTAGCCATTCTGAAATACTGTATTGCAATGATAGGTGTCCCCTCCGATATTTCGGATCACGAAAATTAATTTGAAATAGTTTAGTAATTTATAATTATTTTCTTAGAATACCAATTCAAATGTAAAACACAAACCTTCATTATTTCA
This sequence comes from Acheta domesticus, assembly GCA_031308135.1. Lineage (NCBI taxonomy): Eukaryota > Metazoa > Arthropoda > Insecta > Orthoptera > Gryllidae > Acheta > Acheta domesticus. The sequence goes on from JAHLJT010004567.1 coordinate 56,756,718, forward strand.
TTTCGTACAAAATTTGTTCGTATCAAGGAAGGTTAGATATTATAATTATATGAAAACTTACTAGCTACGTGAAACAACAAGACTGTAATGCGTCATCTTGCATTCTAATTGCTATAAATCTAAAACTTCTGAAAGTTGCAGCATATACATTTAATTTATGACTTTCCAACAATGCGAAAGATGATTCTTGTATATCTCAAACAGATAAGTCTCCAATCACAGGCATTGTTGACGCTTTTCTTAGCATCCGATTTATCGAATCACATGCACTAATGGGTTAAGGCAAAAATACTACCATAATTATATTAATCTACAATCTCTTAACAATTTCTTACATTATTACTTTAATTGATTGAAAATTGTGAATGTTGAAACTTTTTAGATATGGGAGAATGTAAGGAAAATTAATTACCGGGAAAGTGAAAAAGAAAATTTAAGATAGTGCATTTACAGTTTATTAATAAAATTTTTCTTTAAAATTGCCCAGAAGCATACATTGCATCTTCATCTTTTTTCTTTACTTCTTTTATTGACTTGACAAACCTTTCCTTCTTTTATTGACTTGGCTTTTTTAAGCACTTTTAAAGTCTAGTTGCAACGCCATTTCACTTTTGTGGAGACGACGTTTGTCTCTCATAATATCTTTATTTTCTTAGGAGATGTCACTTTGATTCCTGAAGCATGCTCTTTCACTGGCCTCACATCCCATATTGAACTGGGACACTGCTGATGTCAGCAATTTCAATCTTTTTTCTGGAAAGAAATGTTTCTTTTGGGCACTTGCTCCAAACAAAACTATGCAAATATTCATTTGCATTCTGTGTTTTCCCATATACGCATTCCAGTAATTCATTTTTTGCAAGTTTTCTTGTTGCTATTGCCATGTTTTGAAATTTCATTCCCTAGAGCTCGATTGTAGAAGCACCATGAATTTTCTTCTTTAGGGCATTTAAAATGCTATGGCTTCAAGTCTGTTGGCATTGCATGGTATAAGGTGGCAAGTATTGCATACTTCATCTTCTGCACATCTGGAATATTCTTCTGGATGGCATTGTGATAATTTGCTAAGACAAATAACTATGTCATCCTTTAAATTCGCTTGTTTTTTACCAAGTGTAACACCCTTCACTTTCTATTCTTGTATTATTTTTGTAAGTCTATTTTAAATCTTTACATCACATGTTTTATACATTCTTCTTTTCTAATAATAAAGTTGTCTCCATAGATGTTTAGTTTCAGATGGTGATTGAAAGTCTTTGCATCACCATCTGACAGTATTGTTGTATATCTAAAATGATGAGCTACATCCATTGCTTTTGAAGATCCATTAAAATTACTAACACACTCTCCACTTAAATCTCTTTCCATTTTTTATATTCACAGCTTTTTTCTCATAATTTGCTCTTGTTCTTTTCATAAGTGCCACAGTATTTTGACAAAACATGAAAATCAGCCACACGACCAGTCAAGATATCGATAACAATTCCCATTACATAACGACATGTAGTGCCTCGTTTATGCCATGTTCCATCATACAATACTAAAAAATTTATAACTTCATCACTGACTGAATCTAGAACATCTATGTAAGCTTTATGTATGGCTACATATGAAAGCCTCAAAATTTCCTGTTATTTTTGTATTATTTTTAATAACAGAGAGAACATGAGAATTGTAAGTTGAAACATTCATTCATGGTAAACCAATTACCATTGAAACTGCTCTATTGCTGAATGTCCCCTACCTATTTGCAAAGAAGCATCCACAATTTTTCTATTTACTTCATGTGGTGGCCTACTACACGATGATGTTAGGGTAGAAGATGGCTATTTGAAATTTTATTTAACAATTGTTCACAATTATTACGCTTGTTCACTAACTGAAGAGCAAATTAATGGCATTGTTTTACTTCAATGCATACATTTGAGGATCCACAGACAACACTCACACGCATCCTTTCAGTAAATGATCCTAAACACACTTGTGAAGTAACATGCAAGTGCAATTCTCTTCTTCGGATATTTCACTGTTCAGCAGGAAAAACATCAGTGAACTTGGAAAGAATGTTCGCACTGGCTGATGGCTTGACCGGTGAGATTTTGGCTGAAAATGAACAATGCTTGACATCTGATACTAAAAAAGTTTCTACTTCCTCAGCACTGGCATTTGTGACTGCAATCTCCTGCCGTTTCTTCTTTACAAAAGCTGCATTTTTATTACCACTGCACTCCTGTGCACCAAAATAATTCTAACCTGAACTAGCCGACGGAAAATAAATTGAGAATATTAAATACTTATTAAAAACCACCTACCAAATAACTAAGTTATAGAAAAGTTAAAATAAAGAAACTAATGTGACTAATAGTTTGGAATTATTCGTTTAAAACGAAAGTTCGCAACAAATCTTGTTAATGGCGTTAACGACCACTTAACATTAGAAACATTAAATTTCTGACAGATTTCGAATTGAAGATTTGCGCCTTGGAAGTCCGTTCGGCTCGCGCATGGGCTCGCTCGACTCCGCTCGGGTGTCTTCGTGTACGTTCGTGGCTCCACATTTTGCTCTCCCGAGAAACAAGTGACCAGGCAGGCCAGCTGGAGCGACGGCAGCCCGAGCCCAGTGCCTGCCGTCGCCATGGAAACTACTCCCCTCCACCATGTTCCCCCCCCCCCCCGCGTGATATTTCTAGAAAGCCCCCACCACCAACAATAAGCCAGACAGCCCTTCACACTTCCCGACGTTGGCGCATCCTAGCGGTCGACGGGGAACTATTCAAAGGATGTAACTAAAAACACGCCTGGTGAGCCCTCTATATACATCTTTACTCTATGACTAGGCCGAGCCGTTCCCCCCGTACCGGGCATCGGGTGCTCAGCTTTCAAGACTGAGCAAATTTTGCTCGGTGGGTCGCGGCGAGCACAACCCTGTCCTACTAACCTAACATCTAGCGGAATTTCTGCGAAATGCCACGATGCTTGGGCAAAATTGTCTCGTGCAAGATTCTACAGCCAGAGGCAGACTTGAATAAATCGCAGTATATTCATTACGCCGGAGCCGGAGGACAACGTACACGAAGCGATCAAATTGTGCACGATCACGGCCAGTATGTATGAACAGGATCGCCAGATGCTTCGTACAAACATCTGCCGTTAGATGGCTGTAAATCCGCCCAATAAACTTTTCAAGCGGGAAATTTGAATTTGCATGTATGTTAGGTTGCTTTTTTTTTTTTTTTTTTAGAAAGTGACCCTATAAAATGTGTGATTGATTTTATTTTGTTTTTTGTTTTTGAACATGGTAATTTTTGTAAAAGCTCATCATTTTTTGAATAACTTATATCTTAATATTTAAAAATCAATTGTGACTACAGCAGATGGGAGGAATACATTAAGGAATAAAATAAAGTCGAAAGGACCAATTACTATCAACTAACCTTTAAAATATTTTTTGTTCCTATTTTTGATTGTAATATTTTAAATACTTTCCACACTTTCCCATTTTTACTCTCCTTGCTCTTAAATATCCGCGCTTCAAAAGATGGCCACAGAAATGCTTACACATACTAGGGTTTTCATTTCTTGGCGCGCGAGGGCCTGTCGTCACGATGGAATATCTCACGGCATTTCCTGTCTTTCTCGGTTGTGCCGCTAGATGCCGCGTGATCGTGACCGTTTCGAGCAGTGCTGGCGATCATCCTACGTCTAGCGACACGACCGAGAAAGACGAGAAATGACGTGAGATATTCCATCCTGAAAACAAGACCCCACATCCTGAAGACAAGACAAGAATGCCACGTTTAGGATTTGTACTACCTATTCTCATAGTCAAGCGAAAGAGGAGAAAAACATAGTAAGAAGGAAAATTTTAAGGACTCTAGTAATGAGGGAAGAATATTTTATTTTGAATTGAAATAACTATGATATTCTGTGCTAAAGCTTCATCATACGATTCTCTTAAAAAAACATATCATCAGCTCTATCAGTCTTAAAAAATCTACAAGTTACACTCGTTTCTGGAAACCGTTAAAGTAACGACATGTAACATTGCCATGGGTCAAACATTTCCACATCTTCAAAAAATTTAAGTAGCACAGTCTGTATCATAAATTTGTTTGCTGGCTGAGTTCCCATAGTTAGCTACCTCTCTTAGACACATTATATACAATCGTTTGTTGCATTGGGTTGCAATTGTAACCTAAAATGTCCGTAAATATGTATGGTGTATTGTGATGCAGCCAAATCTCGTAATCGAAACTTCGTTAATTTTAGATTAATTGAGTTGAAATAAAGGACATAGATAGGTAAATATGTCATGTCCTAGGCATGCTATGTCTGACTTAATAATTATTCATTATAAACAAGATACAATGTATTAATGGCATATACTACTTTCAGGCTAACATTGCCATACTGATCATCTTGCCCCTACATTTATATCCTTTAAGAAGAAATTCTCACATTGAAACAATTCACACTTGTGAGTTTATGTACATCATTTCTAAAGCATATGACTTATAAATTGTAAACATTGGTTAATTATATTTGAAACAAATTTACTTTTTTGCTGTCGCAATATTTGCTCTGTAACGTTGCCATAAAAAATTCAATATCTAAGGTTTACAAACTTATGATGAAGTTAAAATGCACTAAGCAATGAAAAATGTAGATAGTGGAAAATTAAGCAGGAAAAGACTAATGAACTGTATGGAATTAGCGGGTCTACATTAAATTACGTGTGTTGTGTCAAAATACGATATTGTTGCTGAGCTTCCCAGACTAGATATAAAAAGGAGAAAGCACTTTTTCACTATCGCATTTTATCACATGGTAAAACAATTAATAAAACGCATTTTCGACTAAGTTCTCAAAGCAGTATTTATCCCTGTTTAGAGTATTTAAACTGTCAAAAACCAAATACTAATAATGTTCTGATGCATATTTATGTGTTTCTGATTCCCATCCCACTCTCACACATTTAAACTTTCCCAGAGACTTGGAAATAAATAGAGGTGGCAATGTTTGACCCATGTGGGGTAACATTGTCACTTTGCTTGCTTTTAAGAAAGCAATAAAATCTTTGAAATTATATAAGCTGTGACTTCAATATTTTGAAGAAATATTGTACTTTTATGAAGGATTAAAGTGTCAAAATAATTATTGTGAGCATTGTTGCAACAAAGTAGAACTTTCAAGGAAAAAAAGATGTGGCAATATTACCCCCGTTACCATTTATAGTCAAGACTGTACCATTACTTTCCACAAGTCTTCAACATACACTTAAACGAGATCTAGTGCTCAAAAAAATATATAAAAATATGGGTGCATTGCTCTTTGTAGAAAACACAAGAAAAGATGCACATGTAAGAAATCTTACTTCTACCGGTGTAAGTATCTTACACCGTGTGTTGTTCTATAGCCGTGCGCTAAAGATATGTCCAAAATGACGTCACAACGTTTGGGATTATCATTTCAACTCATAATGCATTTTTCTTAACCTTGAACCTGATTTGATAGCATTTACATATTCAAATACTGAGTAATGTTGATGAATATAAAAATATTATATTTAATTATTATCTTTTTCAATCCATTTTCTTGCTAGCAGTATCACAATGCTAATTTGCAAAATGTGTATCCCACACGAATTAGCAGTCATTGTTGCTTATTGAAACCTATTGTAACTCTGCACTGACAGCAGAAGGCGATAATGATGGTTGTCTTTCATTCTCGTTAATATAAACTAATAATTTTATTTACAGCTAAAATACGCATCGTGCATCGTTGATACATTTATGTAGAATGTCAATATTGAATTCAATGGCAGAATGCTCTTTTCGATTAAGCAGTTGAATTTAAACTATACTTCGGTTTTTCTTTTTTGGCGCACTAGAGGGTGTCAATAAAATGGAATATCTCACGGTATTTCGCGTCGTTCTGGGTTGTGCCGCAAGAGGTCGCATGATCGCGAATGTATGCGGTGCTGGCGATCATGTGATACCTGGCGGCAAAACGGAGAACGACGCGAAATACCATGAAATATTCCATTTTGATGACACACCCCCGTGCGCCAAGAAAGAAAAACCGAAGTAAAGATTTCCCAGAAAACAGTCGAGTTTTCGAGAAACTTTACTTGACATTATTTAAAGCACATGCACTCATTAATATACAACTGTGAACAAATCGCCGCTAGTATAAATATTAACGACGTGAGAGACTTGTCAATAAAATTACATTTCTGCCTTTTTTGAAGAAAAAACAACAAAAGAACTGAGCAATATGGCGTTCATGTCATCTCGTAAAGTACATTTAGCACTATTCGTAACAAAAGTTTAAAGAAAAAATTCGGAGCCATTTTTTGAGGAAATCGTGTTTTTGTAATTTTTTAAAATTGCACATACTGCAAGCAATATTACACGAAAATAACTAACATTTTCAAAAAAAGTACAGAACCTTAATAAAAGAACTCATCAGAACTAAGGAGAATTAATTGTATTTGAAGGAAAAGTCTCTATCATCGAGTTTGTAGTTGTAGGAAGACGCCGAAAAAATTCCAACTTTTGCAATTTTCGAAAATTTAGAGTTAACCCCGAAAATCCGACCCAAGCACCTTAATAAGTGTATTTTACTCTATTCTTACAAGAAATTTTAAGAAAAATTTGGAGCAGTCTTTGAGAAAATTTTGAAAATATCCGAGGGACTTCATGTAAAGTACCCCCAAATTTGGAAAAATATTTTTCAAAATCTCAGAGCTTCGACTCAGGCCAGATGGGCAGGGGTTTCTTCAATTTGGAAAAAATCGTATGCATAGTTTAGGGGCTAGTGTTGTTATCAAGCATCCACAAAACAGGGATTCCGACTATGGGTTATTTCACGTAAGATATGACCCAAAACGCAAAAAAATACCAACCTCCCGGAAATCCACGTGTGAGGGGATGTTTTTCTTAATTTAGCAGCTGGATTTATTCACTATTTCGTTTCGACGAAACTTCGCCATTTTTTCGCGCAACATTACTAGTACATACACCTTATATACTGTACGTATATATGTGCATATACGTGCGTATACGGGAAAGTAAAAATGTAAAACTTACCTATGTATTTTTCACGCTTCGTTTAAGAATTTTTCAAGAAGTAATTGAAGAGTAAGTCTAAACTGTCGTGTTGTATCATTACATATCCGTTAACAAAATGTTGTGTGATGGCACGTGCAGTTGTAGCACCACTAGTTTCATTAATTAAAAGGTGCCATCCCCATTTGAACTACATGTATCTAAATTATTTGAACTAAATCTATTTGAACTAAATGTATCTTTTGAACCCATTCGCGCCATTCTTTTCTTATAGTCACGTCGTTATAATAAGATGGGATAAGGCCTATCCTATTTTAAATGCCCATCGCACTTCTATTTTATTCCAATCAGGAAATAAATATAAAGATTCCAATTCGTCCGGATTCCATATATTCCAATTGTTTTGTCACTCAACGATCCATACCAGAGAGTATATATCCATACACGAGGAGGGAAGTTTTCATATACTACCAACTATTCGCCATGTAACTCGATTTTTCAGTAATTGATTGAAAGATTTTGAAGAAAATTGAAAGTATTTGTTGAGAAGTTTCGCGTTTGTTTGAATATTGTTCTTTATACATTATTAGTCTTAAATTAAAATACGAGGAAGAAATATTTGCCAACGGCATTCATAATTTTTACTTGTTGGTCACCTTGACGAAAACGTATTTCCGGGCAGTTCCTCGGTTCTTTGCTGAGTCGTCCATTCTTTGCATCCGCCTTGGGTCATTTCTCTTGGAGGGAGCCACCGTGCGAAGCGGTTGTGATCTTCCGCTGTGGTGTGTATTGTGCGAATCTGTGTGCATCGGCTTCTAGAAGAAGGGTTTTGTTGCTGTGTAATCTTTAAAATTCAATCATGCCTCCGAAATTCGATCCAAATGAAATTAAAGTCGGTGAGTATACGGGAAATGTTGTATTTTTAAGGTTGTTTCTCTTGAATTACCTCGTGCTTTTGGTCAATTTTTAGTGTACTTGAGGTGTGTTGGAGGAGAAGTTGGAGCTACTTCATCTCTCGCCCCTAAAATCGGTCCTCTTGGTCTGGTAAGTTTTTGTTACATTTATTGCATTAAAATATTAAGTCCATCTATCCTTATGGTCTCCAAACACGTGTCACCCAGAACACGTGGCAAGAGTGCTCGAAAAACTTAAGTTTCTGACCTAGCGACATTTTAATTGCTGGTGTTGATATAGTTTCTTCTTCAATAAATATTTTAATGGCCGGTAATGCCATCGGATACAACTTATAAATGTTAGTGTTTTGATAAGTTGCGACTGATTTTGGGAGGCCCCACTACAAGCATTTTCTTTTCGAGCATTACACTAAAGGTATTTTATCACGAAGTAATGGAAGAAATAGCTCTACAAATAATTACTTAAAATCTTTGTTGATTGAATGAGACGCTACTAAATTTAATAATGACCTAGTCTTTTAATCTTGTAGAATAACCTTGGGTGTACAAATAAATGGTTTCCTTTATATAGTTTAAAACAGATTATCTGCTCTCCATTGTTTACAAGTGAAGTAAACAAGCTCTAAGAAAGATTGCATGTAGTGTTTTTAATGCCTAATTTGATACACATGTAGGTTTTGTAAGAACTTCTGTGTGGGTTTCCATATTTCTTTCAGAAACGTTTGAGAAACTTACTCTCTTTTTGGGTTGAAAGACTATTCCTGTCGTAATATTGCAGTCTACATTCGCTACTAGCAAATAAGATTGAACTAAAGAAAACAGACTGTGTAGTGCAAATTTTATCTATTTATATATGTATATTTATTTTCACTGTGCTGCAAGCGAATGTGAATTTTTTTTTAATGTACAGTGGGACATTGATTATCTGAATTTATTTGAGCAGGTTTAGTTAGAATATTCATGTATTCAGATTACCAAACATAACATCTATGCAGGCTACTGTTGCACTAAAAGGTGGTGGGTTTTCTACCAACAATTAACATTGTCTGTGACAGCCTTTAAGATTTAAGATTGGTAGTTTGACAACCGTTCTCTTGCACTTAAAGGTGGTGAAAAGCATTTTCTGTGCTAATAATAAACATTCAGAGTTCTGTAGTTTTATTGTAAATTTCTCAAAGATCATTGAAGTCAGATGATTGACCAGTGCAGTATCTGTCAATCGTGTTGTTAATTTTCAGTATTGTTTTACAAAGGAAAATGTGTAGTATATGGTACCCAATTAAAATAAGTATTTACAGAAAATACAGTTCAGAGTTCAGATTATTGGCGTTCGGAGAATCAACATCCCACTGTATTAAATTCTTCATACTTGTAATTAACTTTTTGTTTTCATTTATTAAATAGAAGTGTTCAATTCAGTCTCTGACTTAAAAATACAAAAAAACTACAGGTCTCCACAATTAGTTTCATTGTAATTCAATGTATTTAAACTTCCTGAAATAATATAGTAGCTGGGAGCAATTTGTCACTGGTCTGCTTATTGGCAGGTTTCAACATATTTTGTTAGAACCTTATGTAAATCTGGGCATTACACTTAAAATTGCTTGTGCAAGCAACAAAGTTTATATTTACCAGTTTGTATAAGCTAGAAGGAAAAGTTTGGATTTTTTTGAGTATTCTGTGCAGTGATGATAAACCCCCCAGCTCTGAGAGACACACGATAGCTTGTTTTTTAAAATATCTGAGGTTGCAAGACTTAGCATAAACATATTTTGTAGTTCCTTATTCTCTTTGCTACCGCTCCTCCGGGGAGGGTAAGTCCTTACTGAGAGACTTCTAACTCTCTATGCTGCTATTCCTTTAACTAGTGTCAGATTTTCCAGTCCTCTCCATCTCCATAGAAACTGTCTATTTCATTGTGCGACTTGGTCTTCATCTTGCCTCTTCTGCTTCCATTGTAAAGCTTGCCTTTCTGTTGCTCCTGTAGGGTTTCTCAGGGTGTGTCCTATCCACCACCATTTTGTATTTCTAATCTAAAGTTCTATAGATTCCGGCTTTCTTCCACAGTTCTTGGTTTCTCATTTTCATGGGCAAGTATACTTCAAATAATTTTGGGATAGTCCTGTTTATAAAAGTTTATAAGTTGGTTTGTATGCTTCCATTGCAAAGTTTCTGATCTGTAGAGAAGACAGCCTTCACATTGCTGTTGGATATTCAGCTCCATATTACTTATCCTATTTCTGTTCATTACCTTTCTGTAGCGATTTGTATTAAGCATTTGTTCTGGAAATTTGGGAACTGATATTTTGTCAGATATCTGGTTTTATTCTGTAGCCTGGTTGTAAGTGAATGAATTTTGACTTTTGCATATTTCCTACCAGGACTTCTATCACAGTGCTCTAAACCGTAGAATCTCTTATTCCTGAAAACATAATGTTTTTTCTACACAAGATGCATATTGGACATGGTTTTTTCCATTTTATGTCTAATATTTAAAATCTTTTGTAGTATGAAATTTCTCAAAACAATCTCCTTGGTGTATAGTAGGTTCTCTAGGGTGGGATTTACAGTAAAAAAATGCCTCTGAATTCCTCCATCTGTTCCTACTCTATCACTTGTCATTTTAAAAAACCTCTAATATTTTTCCCACTTTCTCATTTTAAACCATCCATTTTTCACTAAAATAGTTGCAAATACCTGTAACACAGGACATACTTTCCATTGAAACAATACAGCTAAGGAAGGCAAGAATGGAACTTCTGAATCTGATTGCAGAGATTATTATACCCAACAATGGTTTGCTTGGGAATTCGAAATTGTTGACTGATCTTCTGTGAAAATTCTATAATACTGTGTATGTCATCTCTCAGCTGCCCTCCGACCTGTGGAAGTCTTAAGACCTAACATTCAGAGTTACATGCTACTGTCAATCTTTTATCTCTGATGCCTTCTTACCTGGAGGGCTAATCAGTTCCTGATGGATGCCAAGTACAAAGGGTTAATCTGTGATTAAGTCAGAAAAAAATATGAATGATTGTATTAACAATTATTCAGCTTGTGTAAGTTAATAATGGGACTAAAAATGAAAATATTATGAAAATTATTAATTCACAACTTAATATATTTAAGGAAATTACAGAAAATATTATTCTGTAATTCAGAAACATCCTTGAGGATGTTTGAGGATAGAGAAGTTAATATACTTGCATGATCTATACCACAAAAGAAGTTGCGTTGCAACATGACCATTTTTATTGCTTTTAGGAAACATGAATTTCTGTTCTTCAGAAATTCTTTAACCATTGTGTGCTGAGGTCTATACTTTTATGAACTAATTTCCAAAGAAATGCATACAAAAACACTGGTACCAAAAATGTTGTGATAAAAATTAAAACACCAGGTCTCCTGTAGGAGATGCAGGGTCTGAGGTGGTAATTAGGTGTAAAAATGTTGCAATAAATAGAATGACTAAGCATAAACATAGCTCCATGTCTCTTTGGATTGTAGTGGAAATTTTGATCTTAAGCAATATTTCAGGGAGATTGTAATTACTGTAGGAAGGAAACATATGTGCTTGTAAAAAAATTTAATCTTGAGGTTTTATGGGATGTAGTCTTTTTTGCTTTGATTTGTACCCTAGTTCTCCCAAGAGATAAATATTAAATGCTTGTTCAAAAATTTTGGTTCACAAGACAGGTCATATTTTTCCTACTCTGACCAATTTTTGTGTAGTATGAGCAATGTCAATTCCTGAAGAGAATGTATATGTGATGTCAAGTTGTAACTTGTCTTTTGTATTTTAGTTTTCTTGAAAAGTCGGTCTTTGTGCAATGATGACATATATACCCCAGCTCTCTGAGAGATAAATGACGAGAGCCTGTTCCAAAACAATCTTGAGTTCACAAGACAGTCTGTGACCTTTTTATATCTATTTCTACATCGTACGAGCAGTGGCAATTCCTGAAGAGAATGTTGCAGAATGCCAAGTTGAAATTTGTCTTTTGTATTTGTTTTCTTGAAAAGTCGCAGTCTTTGTGCAATGATGACATATATAACCCAGCTCTCTGAGAGATAAATGACGAGAGCTTGTTCAAAAACAATCTGAGTTCACAAGACAGTCTGTGACCTTTTTATATCTATTTCTACATTGTACGAGCAGTGGCAATTCCTGAAGAGAATGTTGCAGAATGCCAAGTTTAAACTTGTCTTTTGTATTTTAGTTTTCTTGAAAAGTCGCAGTCTTTGTGCAATGATGACATATATAACCCAGCTCTCTGAGAGATAAATGACGAGAGCTTGTTCAAAAACAATCTGAGTTCACAAGACAGTCTGTGACCTTTTTATATCTATTTCTACATTGTACGAGCAGTGGCAATTCCTGAAGAGAATGTCGTGGAATGCCAAGTTTAAACTTGTCTTGGTATATACGTTTTCTTGAAAAGTAGCAGTCTTTGTGCAGTGATGAAATATATCCCAGCTCTCTGAGACATAAATGACGAGAGCTTGTTGAAAAGCAATGTGAGTTCACTAGTTGATATTTTGCTACTTTTACATACTTCTGTATTGTATGAGCTGTGTCAATTCTAGAAGAGAACGGTTATAGGATGTAAAATTGAAATGTGGGCTGATGTTTTTGACAGCTTTCTTGAGGCATATCATACAAAACATTTTATCCTCTGATATTCAAGCTTTTTAAACCATTAGTTATAAATTACTCACAAATGTTTGAATTAACGGATTAGAAAATTCTTTTAATCAGGCTCAAATTATCCTTGTGCTATTTACTCTCTTGTTGTAGAATTCTTTATTTTATGGAAACGTTCATTTGCAGAACCTTTCATTCACCTTACTTGTAAAATTCAATTAGAAATGTAAAATATTGTAAGCATATTTTGAATCTTGCCATGATATTCCATTTCTCTATCTTCACACTAAGAAATTTAATCAATTTGTAGGATAATGCACTGCTAGTGCACCTGTTGCATAGATACTAATAATAAAGTATTTTTACAATAATTACAAATTTTATGTGGTTTGGCATCATTCTAAACTTTACTCAGATTTTTCACTGTGGTATTCCAAAAATATAGACAAATACTGAATAAGTCACTACTAAACTTCAGTCTGGAATTTCCTTGTGAGCAATGAAGTCTGTTTCAATGTTTTAAGGCCAGTACGCAAGTTTACAAGAGGCTTATATTTGGAAAAAATCAGCAAAATAATTAGAGGTATGAGTTATGAATGTGCAGCCCTTCATGTGCATAAGAAGTGTTAATTAAGGTGTGGGCCAGTCTGAATTTCTGCTTCTTGATAATGGATAAACATGAAGGAAGGTGTTTTTACCTGAAGCAAGTTCCAACAGGAATTCAACCAATAGTTGAAATCCCTTCCTGAGACTTGCCAGAGCATATTGATATTATTGAGGGGTTCCAGCATGGTTGTTGGAAGTATCTAGGTTAATATCGAACAGTGAAATTTTTAAATGACCTCCCTTACTTACCTTAGCCCAGCCCATATGGAGATTAATCAAAGGCTCTAATCAGGAAATTAGAGAAATCATAATAATTAAGTGGCATCTATTTGTTATGCTGGTTCAGCAGCTTCATGTGCAGAAGAGATGTTCATTAAGGCTAATCTGAGCAACAGGTTGTAGGTAATGAGAAAACATGAGTTTTCATTGGGAGCAAGTTGCAAAAGAAATTGAATGAAACATCCAATCCCTTAAAAAACTTTGCTGAAGTAATGATAATATTGAGACGTTTCAATGATGGAAGTTTCTAGGTTATCAGAGTGGAATTATTAAATGACGTGACAGTTTTCATGCTCTTCTTATGAAGAGATTAATGGAGCTGTAAGAGATTATTAGTAGAGAGATAAGAGGTTAGAGATAAAATGTAGAAAAAGAATTCGCGATGACTACACAGGTGCAGCACTTTTTGGGTACAAGAAGTGTTCATTATGTACCATCTGTGCTACAGCTTGTGTGTGGAAAATTAAGAGAAGTTTTTAATTAGTGCAAGATGCAACAGGAATTAAATGAAGTGTTTAATCCCTTACTAAACCTTGCTAGAGCAAAGATGATATTAGGAAGTTCCAGTGTGAATGTTGGAAGTTTCTAGCTTATCGAACAGTGAAATTATTAAATGACTTAACAGTAACTTTACTTGCCTTTGTACTGAGGTATTATTATTATTATTATTATTATTATTATTATTATTACTACTACTATTATAATTTTGATTATTATAATCAGTTACCTCCCATAGAGGGCAAGGACCTCTGGTTACAAGGTGGGTTACACAGTGGTAGTGGTAGACCACCCAATTCGGGAACTCCTTATACAGATGTTATTTACACACAAAATAAGAAAATGTAGCGCTGTTCAATTTGTCACTGTCAAATTTAACCCGGTTCACTTGACTTCACTACTTAACGTTAATTAGCTAGCACTTTAGCTTGCTACTTTCTGCATTGGCACTTGCAAGTTGGTGAGAAATTGAATAATCTATTCATTATGTTGGATTTGGACATGGTCATCCATTTCTGGCAATCCTTTGCACGGGTAGACCATTGGCTGCCAAACTGAGTTTTCAGTTCATCGGACGACCTCTGCTTGTGCCTGCCTATGTTTTATCAAATCTTGTATCCCAGGCAGTCATTCGTTAAGTCCAGTGGGTATAGGGATGTCACATGAGTCTGTGACCTTTTTATATCTATTTCTACATTGTACGAGCAGTGGCAATTCCTGAAGAGAATGTTGCAGAATGCCAAGTTGAAACTTGTCTTTTGTATTTTAGTTTTCTTGAAAAGTCGCAGTCTTTGTGCAATGATGACATATATAACCCAGCTCTCTGAGAGATAAATGACGAGAGCTTGTTCAAAAACAATCTGAGTTCACAAGACAGTCTGTGACCTTTTTATATCTATTTCTACATTGTACGAGCAGTGGCAATTCCTGAAGAGAATGTTGCAGAATGCCAAGTTGAAACTTGTCTTTTGTATTTTAGTTTTCTTGAAAAGTCGCAGTCTTTGTGCAATGATGACATATATAACCCAGCTCTCTGAGAGATAAATGACGAGAGCTTGTTCAAAAACAATCTGAGTTCACAAGACAGTCTGTGACCTTTTTATATCTATTTCTACATTGTACGAGCAGTGGCAATTCCTGAAGAGAATGTCGTGGAATGCCAAGTTTAAACTTGTCTTGGTATATACGTTTTCTTGAAAAGTAGCAGTCTTTGTGCAGTGATGAAATATATCCCAGCTCTCTGAGACATAAATGACGAGAGCTTGTTGAAAAGCAATGTGAGTTCACTAGTTGATATTTTGCTACTTTTACATACTTCTGTATTGTATGAGCTGTGTCAATTCTAGAAGAGAACGGTTATAGGATGTAAAATTGAAATGTGGGCTGATGTTTTTGACAGCTTTCTTGAGGCATATCATACAAAACATTTTATCCTCTGATATTCAAGCTTTTTAAACCATTAGTTATAAATTACTCACAAATGTTTGAATTAACGGATTAGAAAATTCTTTTAATCAGGCTCAAATTATCCTTGTGCTATTTACTCTCTTGTTGTAGAATTCTTTATTTTATGGAAACGTTCATTTGCAGAACCTTTCATTCACCTTACTTGTAAAATTCAATTAGAAATGTAAAATATTGTAAGCATATTTTGAATCTTGCCATGATATTCCATTTCTCTATCTTCACACTAAGAAATTTAATCAATTTGTAGGATAATGCACTGCTAGTGCACCTGTTGCATAGATACTAATAATAAAGTATTTTTACAATAATTACAAATTTTATGTGGTTTGGCATCATTCTAAACTTTACTCAGATTTTTCACTGTGGTATTCCAAAAATATAGACAAATACTGAATAAGTCACTACTAAACTTCAGTCTGGAATTTCCTTGTGAGCAATGAAGTCTGTTTCAATGTTTTAAGGCCAGTACGCAAGTTTACAAGAGGCTTATATTTGGAAAAAATCAGCAAAATAATTAGAGGTATGAGTTATGAATGTGCAGCCCTTCATGTGCATAAGAAGTGTTAATTAAGGTGTGGGCCAGTCTGAATTTCTGCTTCTTGATAATGGATAAACATGAAGGAAGGTGTTTTTACCTGAAGCAAGTTCCAACAGGAATTCAACCAATAGTTGAAATCCCTTCCTGAGACTTGCCAGAGCATATTGATATTATTGAGGGGTTCCAGCATGGTTGTTGGAAGTATCTAGGTTAATATCGAACAGTGAAATTTTTAAATGACCTCCCTTACTTACCTTAGCCCAGCCCATATGGAGATTAATCAAAGGCTCTAATCAGGAAATTAGAGAAATCATAATAATTAAGTGGCATCTATTTGTTATGCTGGTTCAGCAGCTTCATGTGCAGAAGAGATGTTCATTAAGGCTAATCTGAGCAACAGGTTGTAGGTAATGAGAAAACATGAGTTTTCATTGGGAGCAAGTTGCAAAAGAAATTGAATGAAACATCCAATCCCTTAAAAAACTTTGCTGAAGTAATGATAATATTGAGACGTTTCAATGATGGAAGTTTCTAGGTTATCAGAGTGGAATTATTAAATGACGTGACAATTTTCATGCTCTTCTTATGAAGAGATTAATGGAGCTGTAAGAGATTATTAGTAGAGAGATAAGAGGTTAGAGATAAAATGTAGAAAAAGAATTCGCGATGACTACACAGGTGCAGCACTTTTTGGGTACAAGAAGTGTTCATTATGTACCATCTGTGCAACAGCTTGTGTGTGGAAAATTAAGAGAAGTTTTTAATTAGTGCAAGATGCAACAGGAATTAAATGAAGTGTTTAATCCCTTACTAAACCTTGCTAGAGCAAAGATGATATTAGGAAGTTCCAGTGTGAATGTTGGAAGTTTCTAGCTTATCGAACAGTGAAATTATTAAATGACTTAACAGTAACTTTACTTGCCTTTGTACTGAGGTATTATTATTATTATTATTATTATTATTATTACTACTACTATTATAATTTTGATTATTATAATCAGTTACCTCCCATAGAGGGCAAGGACCTCTGGTTACAAGGTGGGTTACACAGTGGTAGTGGTAGACCACCCAATTCGGGAACTCCTTATACAGATGTTATTTACACACAAAATAAGAAAATGTAGCGCTGTTCAATTTGTCACTGTCAAATTTAACCCGGTTCACTTGACTTCACTACTTAACGTTAATTAGCTAGCACTTTAGCTTGCTACTTTCTGCATTGGCACTTGCAAGTTGGTGAGAAATTGAATAATCTATTCATTATTTTGGATTTGGACATGGTCATCCATTTCTGGCAATCCTTTGCACGGGTAGACCATTGGCTGCCAAACTGAATTTTCAGTTCATCGGACGACCTCTGCTTGTGCCTGCCTATGTTTTATCAAATCTTGTATCCCAGGCAGTCATTCGTTAAGTCCAGTGGGTATAGGGATGTCACATGATGTGACCGTACCTCCATTTCAGGTGTCTAACAGTGGTTTCAATGTAATTAATTTGTGTTGTCTGTCTTTGTTTTGAATTCTACTTGCCAGTATAATGTTCACAATTTTTCTTTCCATTTTTCAGATGGATATTAATAGTATTTTCTTAATGTGAAAGTGCTCAGGTTTGCGAATTGTATGAGAGCATCGGAAGTAAACAAGTGTTTATTATTTCTCTCTTTATTCGCAAGCTGTAGGATTTGTTCAAAAGAATAAATTGTAATCCCCAAAATGTTGACCATGTTGTGGAAATTCATCTGGTTAATTCCTTTTTTGATATTGAGAGATAGTAATTGTCCCAGATACACATTCTTCCACTTATACTTTTTTTTTTACCAACAGAAATTTTATCTAATGGGTGATTTGTAATGACTTGTGATTTTCTGAAATTTATTTGCAGACCTACTCGTTTTCTAGGAATTAGAAGTTGTGTGTTTCTTGCAGTTCTCTGGGAGAATTGGCAATTAAAACATTGTCATATACAAACCTGTTTTTTCCCATCAATTTTAATTCCAAATTTATCAGGGGCGTAGCGTCCATGGATGTGGATGATGTGTTACATACCCTGACAATATCAGCTATTTTTACTTTAAAATGATTAAAATTTGTCCATTTGTTATTTTCTTTTTCTACTACAAAATATTTCATTACATTTCAAACATTGCACCGTTGAGAATTCGATTCTTTATAAGGATGAACAAATCTGTCTGAAATGCTGCCTAGCTTGCGCTGTGAATCAGATGCACAGACTTCGTGAGATGCACAATGACCCATTACATCCAAGGGGCTTAAGAAAAAGCTGTCGCTTTATGAAACTTCATTGTTCTCTTCGGTGTTTGTAAGAGAACGAGATTAATTAATCAACATTGGTGTTTGATTTAAGTTTTATTACCTTTTTTTAATGTATTTAGCAACTATTTATTTGTAGCAAATTTAGGTTAGGGATTGTGCTGGTTGAATGCACAAGGGTATGTGACTGCAATACACATCTGTGCCCTGGAATGGCGAGCGCAACGCGATCCAAAGTGCCTACATAATTATGGAGTCGTAGTTTTGTTCCATGGACAACTTGTAGCACGTGAGAAACAGTTAAAAATATTTGAAAAAAAATATGAGAGAATATAATTTTATTTAAATAGCCAACGCAGACTATGTTGAGCAATACAACACTGATATGGGAAAATAGGGAAATTCTGTCACACTTCGTTAGTTGTATGCTTTTTTGAAAGGCAAGGGCGTGTATTTTCTAGTGTAGTAATGAAATATGATAAAACTGACAAGGATGATATGGAAAATTCCAGTGTTTCATTCAATCTCGCCAGAAATTCAGATTAATCGGATTTTAAGTGTGAGCATGGTAATGTCCCATGAAATTAAAAATGAATTTTCTAAAGCCTCTTTTGTCTCCTTGATACTGGATGAAACCCTTGTTGTAAGCAGCAAAGGACAACTGTCCTCTGTTTTTCATTATGTCTGTAAATTGATTGATTTTCTCTTTCGTATTATATTTTTATTATAGATCATTACTTTCTAGTTTATAAATTATGCCAATTCTAATGGTTCAAAATGATATGAATTGGACAATTTTGAAAATCATTGTTTGGTAGTGCTCTTATTATTAAAGTATGAGGACACACATCTATATTTTGCTAGGTCGTGAACTTAAGTCAACATTTTCTAACTTTCAACCAGTAAACTAAATGAAGTACTTGAGGAATTATTACTTTTCCTGGATCAGTTTCTATTTTATACAAATTATTTGTGTGCTGTAATTGACCAATGTGACAGAAATGGCATTGGTGAATGAGGAATATTTAGGAGTTTTAAATAATTTTCTCATTTCTTGAGTTACATACTCTAAGCCAAAACTCAGGCTACGCCACTGAACTTTATCCAACATTTTTCATAGAACATCTTGTAATAAACTGATAAATAATTTTGGGGAAATGAGATTTTGATTTACTCCTTGTGTCAAATACATTACACATTGTACTCTTCCTCCTTGTGCACTGATTTGTGGTGCATGCATCACTTTCCATATGTTTGTATCTACTTTTTGTTGGTAGCCAACCATAAAATGCGAACAGCTCAATACAGTACAAGCAAATGAAATGAACTTGTTCCAAAAGTAAGAAAAAGAAAGTAAGAAAGTGATTTCAAAATATATTCTATTGATAATGTGGGGAAATTGTTTCCATGAACTTGTGGCTCATGTTGTCATTTCATTTTTCCAATTTTCTTTAATGTGAACTTACCGGGTTCGTACATTACAAGCTGTTGACTATGTATTAAAGATAATCATTTGTGCTTTTGTAAAGAATATTTATGTATTTATTTTTTAGTCACCCAAGAAAGTTGGTGATGATATTGCCAAAGCAACATCAGACTGGAAGGGCCTTAAAATCACTGTCAAATTGACCATCCAGAACAGACAAGCTGCAATTTCAGTGTGCCCTTCTGCAGCGTCTTTGATTATTAAAGCCCTGAAAGAACCTCCGCGTGACAGAAAGAAGCAGAAAAATAGTAAGTAAGAAGGAAAGTGTTCATAAGCAATGAATACTTTTTGTTCAGTATTTTGCATGGTTGTAGATGGGATTCTTTTTAACTTCTTTCGGAACTTGAAATGGCTGGTATTAGTTTAATAAATATCAATTTTTTGTTGTTGGTCCTGGTTTCATTCTGAGACATCAGAGTTTCATGCCCCTCTGAAAGTTTTGCTCATTGAATTTGTGTTTTTCGTAGTCTTTAGTCAGACCACCTAAGAACAATCCCTTTTGCGTTATCAATGTTCTAGCTGTCCTAGAATTGTTAATGGCCTCTTTCTTTAACTGTTCAAAATGCATATTCATTTTCACCAGTCATCAAACAGACTCCTCGTAGCTTCGTCGAAAGCTCATCGTGGAATGAACTCTGCATTCATTTTCACATTAAGTTTTTCACACAATGCCATTCGTTGGAGATTCTCTTTACCAAACGATTCAAAAATATCGATCAGAATTGCCGGGAAATTTGGAATGGACACCAAGAATATGACTGCGAATGTAATTACGCCAACATTCAAAAGTTTCGTGACTTGGATTGGCAATATAAAAACTTCAATACCCTAACAGATAAGGCTTAATCTGCTAATATAAGATGACCCTGAATTTTTCTACTGAGATAATTAGGAAAAACCATTTATTCGGGTAAATTTGGTATTCCAAATTTGAATTTACATAATTTATGGACAGCCTCTTAACTGGCTTTTGGTTGATACATAGTCCAGCAGTCACTTTCAAATTTGGCTAGTCATTAATGGATGTTGAAATGAAGTCTTTGGTGTCATTAGCTGTTAAAATGACATTAAATAAAGGAAATGAATTCACTCCTAAATGGTATGCACTCGCAGCATAACAAGTGTTTCATAAAATAAACTTTTAGAACTTTTTAACATTAATTAAGACTTCAATTCTAATTGTAAATTCAGCAAAATGTAGGAACCTCCATTTGGTTTATTATTGATGGAGGAATCTGACAAATATATAGATTACAATCTACAAAACCTTTTACTGGCGTGAAATCTTCTATTTTCTCTGAGATATTGACTCAAAAATGGAAATATTGTTCTTCACATGCCACGATTTGACTTGTATTACCACCCAGGAAAATGATAGATTACAAGGGCAAAAGACCTACCCGACTAGTATAATTCTTATAGTATTGTTAGTTATTACTAGCAGAACCTGGCAAACATTGTTCTGCCCTTCATCTCACTCGTTCCTCTTCCATCTCCTCTCTCTCTCTCTCTCTCTGTGTGTGTGTCTGTCTGTCCCTCTTTCACGTGTAGTTGCAGATTCTGCATGTCGGAGCAAGTAAGGTAATATTGGGAAGCGCTGTTCCAGCAAAAATGTATGGAATGTTCATGTAGGCCTCACCCTGTAGATTCCGCTGTGAGAATCTACAGGGCCTTTGGCCTCAAAATTTGTTTTTAATGCCCTAGAATGCTTCATTTTGGAGTTTTTTAACAACATAGATCCAGGGGGTTGCTAGTTGCATTTGACGTGAATATTTAGTTTTGTTCTACAGCGCCATGTACTATGCTTGCACTTTTTCTTGATCCTCCAGCTCCCTAGTTCTCGCTCAGCCTGGCACAGCACGGCTCTGCAGAAAACATGAGCCCACTCGGAACATCACGACTCTATACAGTGCTGCTATTCTTCTTCCTTTACAATTCTGACTTTCTAGTTTTCGCTCTCTTTCTAACGACCTCTGCATACCATGCACCTTCTTGTTACTCAATAATTTTTATAATTATTAATTATTTCTGCAGAATTTTAAAAAAAAAAACTTCAGTTGTTTCTCATTGTTATCTAGTCCAAGATGTGCTTTTACGCTGAGTTTTCTGTGGATGTTCACAGCACTGCACTGCAGTGACGTAAACAGAACCTGCCTCCCCTCTCATCCACCGCTGTGGAGTATCAAGAAAAAGTGCGCTTATAGTAGTGGAGTTACAATAGAATTAACAGCACGTAATCCATCTGGGTGAAAAACATACAGAAGTGCCAACTTTCATGGAGATTGATCTCACGGAGTTTACCTCTTTTATTCATTTATACATTATATACACACTTACCAACATCCACTTTTATATATAGAGATTAAGCTGTTAATGTCACAAAACAACTTCAGGGTGTTTTTATTATTATTTGAGAGGTTCTTATTTTAGAAATTCTTCATGAAAATGTAGTGGGATAAGAATATAAGATAGTAATAAATACTGAAGT
This sequence comes from Acheta domesticus, assembly GCA_031308135.1. Lineage (NCBI taxonomy): Eukaryota > Metazoa > Arthropoda > Insecta > Orthoptera > Gryllidae > Acheta > Acheta domesticus. The sequence continues at coordinate 56,778,979 of JAHLJT010004567.1, forward strand.
GAAAGAATTACATTTTGTTATCCATTAGGATAACAAAATGTATTTCTGTCATAAAATGTAATTATACTTAACTGAGAAATATTTGTTATTTCTTTAACAGACAAGTTTTGTAATTGTAGTGTGCTATGCTCACACCAATGTTATGCTAACCTACTGTGAGATGATACTCTTTAAGTGCTAGTCATCATAAATGTATTTTGTTTTCTAGTTAAACACAGTGGCAATCTTTCTTTTGACGACATCCTTTCAATTGCAAAGACAATGAGAGATAGATCAATGTCAAAGAAAATGGAAGGAACTGTTAAAGAAATTTTAGGAACAGCCCAAGTAAGTAGTCATTTTGGTTGCATTTGAGAATCTTGATTTTTCAGTTATGTACTGCTAGTGTACGTAATATACTATTATAATTTACAGTCTGTAGGCTGCACTGTGGAAGGGAAACCACCTCATGATGTTATAGAGCAGATAGACAATGGAGAGCTTGAAGTTCCTGAAGAGTGAATTATTTTAAGTAAGTATGCTATTGAGTGAAGATTTTGAGAATTAATAGAAAAATCTTCACCCAATAGCTGGGTAGGGGTTGGCATCCCATCCCCCCTCTTGTTTCATGGAAATTGATCTTCTATATCCATGCACAAGGGGGCACATGAGCCACTGAGGAGACAACCTCAATAAAAAATCATGAGATTATTCGACTTTTATTGTAATTTTATTGTATTATCACTTTCTTCTTTGCAGGTTCATCTAATAAATTGATATAAAAATCATTTTTAACTTTTATTTTTGTCTTGTTACCTGTGAGAGAGGTGTGAGAGTGAAGTCAGTGAAAATGTTTTTTGCAAGTTGTAGCATAAACAAAGAAATTATAACCACTTCTGTGGCATTGTTGCAAGGCCAGAACAGAATGCATGTCTCCTGTTATACTTCAAAATTTTGGGCTCTTAAAATACACCTGAAACTTATGGTTTGTGATCTGCTCCTAAGCTCTCAAGTTTCCCTGCAAGCTGGCTTGCTGGGGAAGGTTGGATCTTGCTGCAGCAGGGGAAAAGACTTCAGGAGAGGACTGTGGGGAGGTTAAATAGTTAGTGCCTTAGTTAAAGCACATGACTTACGTAACTTGATTTCATTAAATTTCAAACCTTTATGGGAACAGTTAATCAAGGTGTAAGATTGTGTGAGTAGAACTCGAATGGCATTTAATAATGGACATTTTTAAAACCTGCGAATCCTTTTGCTGCAGACTGAAAGTTGCTTCACAGTTGCAGTGTTCAGAATAGCAATACCAACTTGGCACTACAAATTCTTCTTTGAACCATCAGTTTACAGAAAAGTAGATTTCTTCTAAAAATCTGGAATGTTGAAAAAGTGATCCATTAATAAGCCATTTGGGAAGGGAGAAGTTGCAATCTCCTTCAAAATCAGTTGGCATCTAATTTACTAAGTTGTTCAAAATAATCAAAACGGCATAATCAAATTCTTAATACTGTTGGATAATTTCTCAAAATTTGCAACTAACAAAGATTTCTTATTTTTTATTATACAAGAAGTTTTGAGATACTGTTAATCTTGGACTAAATCAAATTGGTTTCAAGGCTAAATGTACCAACACTACTTAACTTAACCAATGTCTGAACAAATTGTCTGATTTTTCTATCTAAACAGCATTTGACCACTTTTTAAGATAGAATTTACGCTACAAAGTCCTTTTTCCGAAATTTTTTAAATTTTTTCTCATACTTCCGGTAACAATTTCAAAAATGTGGGCATATAGCGAGATGGCGACAAGCTTCCAGAATCCAACGCCGTATCAAACATGCAAATCTGAAACCGTCGTAAAGTCAATTTTCGAAAAACACCGCCCCTCATTCGCCTACATGATACAGTTATTTGAGTTTTCTTATTCTAGCCTAAAATATTTATATTTTCTTTGGTGGTCTCACTATGCGATTACTGTGCATGTACCAAACATAATACATAATTCAAAGTCGTTTCGTAAATCGTTTGTATTTCTTTTAGAATGAACAACTCGAGGTGGCTATATGATGAACTGAACACTGAAATTGTTCACTCGGTGCTGCATGAGATACCAAGTGATTTTTTAGAATCTGAAAGAGAAGAAAATGCAGAAGAGGTGTTAGCATGTCATTCTGGAACTTGTCATATCCTAGTGCTTTTCAGGATGAAAATGGTAATAGCATAAAGTAAAGATGTATTTAGAGGGCTCACCAGGCGTGTTTTTAGTTACATCCTTCGAATAGTTCCCCGTCCACCGCTAGGATGCGCCAACGTCGGGAAGTTGAAGGGCTGTTTGGCTTTCTGTTGGTGGTGGGGGTTTTCTAGGAAATATCACGCGGGGAAGGGGAACATGAGTTGTTTAGCTCGGGCCGCCGATCCAGCTGGCCTGCCTGGCCCCGCAGACCCGGATTACCGCGCTCGCCCCGCTGACTGGAACGGAAACCTCACATTTGCCTCTACGAAGCTGTGAATGGGTTTGCAGCGTGATCGCCGTTCAGGACAAGCCGCACTGGCAAAGTCTTTGGCCTTTCAAAGACAAAGAGTTGTTCCTAAGATGTAAAGGAGTGGACCAAAGGTGGTTAAATAACGAAAATAGGGGAGGGGCCTCTCATAGAACTTACCCCCTTCAGAATAGGAAATCTGCTAGAGAGGCAAGTCATCATAAAAGCAGTATTTACTCATTTTCTATAGAAACGAGACTTGCAATATGTCATTTGAAAACGAAATAAATTAACCAATAAAAAATTAAAATTCTGCTTACAGGAACAGTTTTTGTATGGAAACATCTAGTCTGCTGCACAATATATCTCCTCCCCCCCCACACATACACAGAAAAATGCTGTTTGTGACACTAATTGATGTCGGTGCAAAAATGTGTTATTGTTGCAGACCAAATCAATTAACTACATTTATTTATTGAACATCAAATACAGTTAAAAACTGTGTGTGACCTGCTGTGGGGAGAAGTGTATTGTGTGCAGGTGTTTTTAAATTCTGGGATACCTACTAAAATGTGCATTTTTGGCAAGCAGGGCCATCTTTAGGCACAGGCAGACGATGCTCGTGCCTCAGGGCCCCCATGATCAAAGAGCCCCCACAGATAATAAAAAATATATAACAAAACTGAACTAGTGGTGCTAGAACAGCACGTACTTTCCCGAATTATAAAAAACAGCTACGCAATATTAAGATATTGCATTTTCTGCGCTACTAACATCTTAGCTATTGAGTTTTTCATTCATATCGCACAAATTATATCCATCAAATTTCAGTATTGCTGAATGGCTGGTTAATATCAAAGGCAATGTTTTCCAGGAGTGAGGTTTTTTTATTTGCACCCAGAAGACTCACAGCAATGTACGAACACGTGGTGGCTAATCGCGTGTTGTCGCTAATTTGCGCGCCTCTAGCTGTTATTGCAACTCGTAACAATGACATGTACTTAATTCCCAGGAATTCGCGAGCGCTAAGCAGAATTCCATTCTAGCCTCCGCATTGTCGATAAGTTAAAGTGTGAGGAAGCAAAAATTGAATGAATATTGGCATTTCCAGTAACAAATTATATTTAAATCAATTATTTTTATTTTCCTTATACATACGTATATACGTAGTATATTTTAATTTTCCGTATATGCACGTATATACGGAGTATTGTAATGAGTGGCCGACATTTTTGTTTTAATTTTTGCAAAACCAGGCATTTTAACGAACATGACACATGCACCATTCTCTTAACCCTTCATTGCACCGCTTTGCAGATATGCAAAGCCACTATTGGAAGTGATTTACGGTTATATTTCTGTATTATAAGCTTTTGTGTGCACTATGACGAATTCGGAAAGGGTTTATTTACCATTAGATTCATTGGGTACTCGACAATTTGAGCATAAGTAGTCTTTTTGAAATTTTTTTCTCGGTGAGTAGATGTTCACTCCGGGAGTGCTTGTCGACCTACTTTGATTTTTTTTGTGGTTGTTAATTACTTTAATTGAATGGGGATTTTTCTTGTTTAAAAGTGAAGTTTTTTGTAAGAATTGAATTATTTGGAATCTAGTTTCTGTTTATAGTTGTAATTTTAAAGAGGGATTTTTGGACTTTGCATATCTGCAAAGGTGCACGTAAATTTGCATTGAGCCTCCAGTGGTCGCTGTGTTGTACTGAGAACACTCAATGAGATTGTTGCTCTTGGCCAACCTTTCGAGAAGATATCTTTCGTGAGATCATTCTATTCTTGTCTTATCTCTTTCACTGAAATCTGGAAGCCTGGCCGCTTCGTTGTTGCCGACAATGTACGTTTATGCCAGATGATAAGTAAATGTTATAAGGAGTACAAAGTCTTTGTGCCGAGTATAAAGCTCGAGAAGTTGTATTATATATTGTGCCGCGACATCAGGAGTGTTTTTGGAGATTACGTATTGTGTTCGAATTTATTTGATTTTTACTAATTTTCATGTTGTAACAGCACAGGTCTCTCCACATGGCTAAATAAGTCAGAGAAACTATTTGAACACGTCAACGCTCGTAGCAAATTATCAAAACTTAGATGTAATGTTTGAATTTTATGCAGTCAGAAATGAAAAATGTTTAATTAAATATCTTAAAAAAAAAAAGCACTGAGAGAAATACGTATGCTGAACTAGAAGCAGACGAACTAGTGAAGAGTCGTCTTAAAGAATCAAGAGAATTTTATATTATTAAATCTTGCGTGGTGGAAGTTAGCAAGAAAGAAGCTCTGAAATAGCTTATTATATGGTCGTTAAATTGAGGTATCTCTATGTTCGATGCTCCCGGCTTAGTAGAAGATTTAGTTTCTTGCGTGATTAGGGGTTGATTCCTGCTAGAGTTCAATGTCAAAGAAGACTTCGCGAATGATGTTGTGATAGTGGATAACTATTTCTTTCAAAATATTTCTAGGATGGCTTGGTTGATTATTTGCAGACGAAGGAGGCTAATTGTAGATTGTAGTAGAGGCCAAAAGAAGCCGATTTATTGATGATAGAGGAAAGATTTATAACTATTTGATTCAACCTGCCGTCTCCATAAACAAAATTTTTGATTTTGAATCCAACTTACAAACCAAACGCCAGTAAATGTTGCAGAGTTGTCTTATTCCATTCACCTTGAAAAATTGAGTTATCACAAATTAAATGTTGCCTATGAGCATTGTCGATAGGAAGTCATCGATCGTAATGTCTTTATTAATTATTGTCAGAGTATTAACGAAAAGAATAGGGTATGCCATAATATCCCGCATTCGTTTGTTATTATTACCCGCAGAGAAGTGATTTTGTCAAAGTTGATATAAGATTCTTAGGTTCAGTCAATATTAATGATTTTCTCTACGTAGTTTCATTTGTGTAGGTTTTAAAGTCTTGCCCTCTGTGTTTATTTGTCTTCGGCGATACGCCATGTTTTGGTGGTTTGGTATTATTCGTGTCATTACGATTAAGCGTAGATTAATTTAGGTGTAATATAGGTGTGCAGCGGACTAACCGTCGTACCATTATTGTTGTATTTAGTATGAAATTTTGTCAGTTCTTATTAGTATTTCGTGTTAAGTCGGCGGATTTGCCGGTTCGCTAGTGCTCTTTGGCACCGATATTGTGATTAAGAGATAAATACATTACATCTGTTTATTTGCTTGTTTTGTGTAGAATTATTGTCATTTGTAAATGATTTATGAGGATATGATTCTTTTAGTGTAGATTTCTTGGTGTCGATGTAATTGGTTGCCTGACGTGAAGTTCACCATAGCGTGGAATCTTGTACTGTTAGTTTCTTTGAAGAAAATCCAATATCTCCACAATCCAAATTATTCCCCAAAAAAGTTTGACCTTAAAAGAAAAAATCGTGCAACGAAGGGTTAAAAATTAGTTTGAGTTCATTTTTATAAATATTAGAAACCACATCTTACTATTTCTCTGACGCAAGGGCAATGACCGTGTATTCCAACTTCCAAAGAGCACAGCAGGTACAGGGATTAGGCTTCATACTTCCACGCCAGATGTGCGAAACATTCCTCTTTCGAGAGGGATGGTCAGCGCTGCCCTGATGACAACCCGGAAGTTCCGTCCCGCAGTACAGTTTGCGAATGCTTACGGACGACATACAAGCGAGGTTTCTCCAAGGTGTTTAAGTCGAACGCTATATTAAGAGAATGGCGTAGGTCTCATGTTGATTAAAAACTCTGGTTTTTCGAAAATTGAAAAAAATCAAATTTTTTTCGGAGTCTTCCTACAGTTACAATTGTAAAGATATAATTTTTTTCTTAATGAAATATGTTCATAAAAAACATCTTTAAATAACGTCATGTTCAAATTTTCGAAAACATGAGTATTTTTTGCGATATTCTGTGTCAAACATGTGCAATTTTTATTTCCTTTAAACCATTTTTTCTTAGACACCTCACAACAAATTTTGATTAAATTGGGACCTTAGATAGCATAAAGGTAGCTTAATATATTTTTCAATTAATTGAAAATAGATTACGATAATTTATATTCAGTCCCTGATTAATAAATGCTTGAGCAACGCAGGACACTTCACCACTATATAATAATATAGTTTTTAAAAAGCGTTGCAATGAATGGATAAGAGAAGTGCTCGCATGATTATAATAATTATGGTCGCAGGATCACGTCATTGTTGAGATGCAGTTAATTGGTAGAGTGTAGGCGGAAGGTCCCGCGTGCTTACGCTTAGGGCAACAGCCCACCATGTGCTCCCTAAATGTAAATGCCGTAGAAAGATCTTGTGGCAGAAATAGTTTCAATAATTTGAAAATACCGCCAGTGAATGGTGGAGGGTTGAAATCGGTAGTGGGGGCAGAGTCGCGACCTGTCCGCACTCTACTCGGTTACCACATTTTACGGAACTAAGATGCGACGGTGGCGCCATCTCTGAATGAGTTACCTTCCAAGCATAACCTCTCCGCTGCTGGCAGTGAGCTGTCTATACATCCTTAGTCTATGGTAATAGTGACAATGACAATGAAACTATTCCACGTACTGTAAGCTTTGATTGGGTGTCTGAATATCAGTCGGCACCTTAATCATTCATGGAAAACACGGGACCCATTGTTTCCAATGATTCAGGTATGCCGAAGGATTTTTTTTTTACGAACTGTTCCCTGAAGAGCTGATAGAGCATATTGTTTATCAGACTAATCTTTATGCGACACAAAAGAATGGTGGGGGCAATGTACAGCCCACCACTGTCGAAGAAATAAAAAAATTTCTGGCAATAAATATAGTCTTGGGAATCAAGAAACTGCCTAGTTATAGGGATTATTGGTCAAGTGACAAAGTATTGCGGGATGAAATTATAGCAAACTTAATGCCTGTCAACCGATTTGGATGGCTTCTGACTCATTTTCACCTAAACAACAATTAAGAGCAGCCAAAAAAGGTGAGGAGGGTTATGATAAATTGTTCAAGCTCCGTCCATTTCTGTCAGCTCTTTCCAGAACGTTCAAGGAGAAATATATGCCTGGGCAACAGCAGTCAATAGACGAATCAATGATTCGCTTCAAAGGCATATCCTCGTTGAAGCAATATATGCCAGCAAAACCAACAAAGCGTGGTTATAAAGTTTGGATGAGAGCAGATTCTACAGGATACGTTGTAGAATTTCAAATATATACTGGCAAGGTAGGAACAACGACCGAAAAGGATCTTGGAGGTCGTGTTGTAAGGGATCTTTCAAAGGACTTGAAAGGAAAAGGCTACGAGTTGTACTTCGACAACTATTTTACATCGGTGAACCTTGTACATGAACTGCTACAAAGTGAAATATATGCCTGTGGAACAGTAAGAAAGGGCAGGAAAGACTTCCCAAGAGACTTTTCCGCAGATTCTGCTTTAGAAAGGGGTCAGTCAGAGTGGAGATTTTCAAATGATCTTACAGCTCTCAAGTGGAAGGACAAGAAGGGTATTCTTTTCCTTTCCAACTTCCATGATCCACAAGAAGAAACAGTCTTGCGTCGCAAGAAAGACGGAACAAGAGAAGGTGTCCCATGCCCTCAGCTGGTAAACGATTACAACAAATCTATGGGGTTTGTAGACAAAGCCGACATGTCAAAAACAATATATGAAATTGATAGGAAGAGTCGAAAATGGTGGCACAGGATATTTTTTCATTTTCTTGATGTTACAATTGTAAATGCGCACATCCTCTTCTGAGAAAATGTAGAAGGTTCTACATTGTCACTGAAAGAATTTAGATTGTCGGTTGCAAAAGGACTTTTCTCAGAAATGAAGTTAACGCCAACACAGAGAAAAAGGAAGTTGGAAGAAGTGGGAAATGTCCCAAAAAAGTTCAGATCAAAGATTTCTCTAGAAGAAAGATTTTCTGAAAACAGGTCACACATGCACCTTCCTGTGCACGGCACTCTTAGAAGATGTGCTAACTGCAGCACAAAGAAAGAACCACATCGCTCCCGCTGGATGTGCAAAGCTTGTGATGTGGCATTGTGCCTCACAGACAAAAAGAACTGCTTTTTACCATTCCATGAAAAACTGTAAATATTTGTGTTTTATTTGTCATAATATATCATCCTGGCAATAAATCTATTGTTTAGTAAATAAAATTCAATTTATTGTTGTTTTATATTACTCCTTAATATACGCCCTTAGGGAAACGATTAACTGCTTGAAATGAAAAAAAAATATTTTGAGAAGACGAAACGATGTTGCACAGTGGTTGCATCGTGAAACCACCCCTCTAATAAAAAAATAAAAAAACAAAAAAATTTAAGTTGGTCAAAAACTCTCTTAGGCTGTCCTCAAGGATTGTTGAAATGAAAAAAATTAAGAAAATTTAGCCTCTCGTGCTTCAAAGGGTTAACAGCGGCTACAAACTTATTAATGAAAATTGCCATATAGGAGGTGGTTTTACTCTTCATTAATATTCTAAAAGTAATATTTCGAATCTACTACTAGGAAACCGAAAAATGAGAAAACTTCAAGAAATGTATTTTGGGTGGCGATAGATAACAGTAGGTAAGAGGATGGTAAAGCTGGCGCAGACCAAGGAAATGCATTACTACGAGTAAGTCGCTGAAATTCTGTTGCACGTCTTTTCAAATTTGTCCGTAAGTACGAAAACATTTAAAAAATTATCTTCAGCTACTTTACTTGGAAAATGGGATTAACTAGGTGAATTCTATCAAGGAGAACAGCCGTTGTTAAATCAACTAGTGATGCTTTAGAATGGCACAGGCTTTCCTGTATCTATTTCCTTGGGTTTGGGCTAGCTATTCAGAATTGCTACTGTCGTACCAGCTGCCATCTATCGTCGCCCAAAGTATATTTTTTGACACTTTAATACGTTTTCGAATTCCTGATGCTAGAACGGAAATATTAATTTTAGAATATTAAAGAACAGTAAAACCTCGATCTAAATGGCCATTTTCTTTGAAAAATTAGGAGCTGGTTTTAAGAAAACGGGGTTTAAGTGCTAATAAAAATGCTAAATTTGAAGCTCGTTTTCACAGAAAAGTTTTGAGTTTCCGAAAAATTTCATTTAAAGCACATTAACTCACAAATACAACAGTGTTTACAAATTGTTGGTAATGTGCATATTAGAGATGTGAGAGATCTTTCAGAAAAATTACATTTGTGAAACTTTTGAAAAAACAAATACCCCAAAATGAAGTTCACGTCGTATTGATATATAAAATGTAGAATTTCTATTACGAGGGGCTTTTTATACTTTTTACGGTACATTTTTTTACTCAATGTTACATTCCAATTTCAACAAAAATAGCACGATTTTGCTATTGCAAAACCAAGGTTGCTTCCACTGCAGTCACTTGCATGCAACGAAATTCAATCTCGCGCAGAATTCATCCGACTTATGCATCCTGCAACTCTGCTTATTTTGAGAATCGCTGCGAATTGGGAGAGATTTTGTTCTACCCGTCGTCGGCTGTAATAATTATGAAGAGGTCCCGTCGCTCCCCTCCGACCGTCACTCGAGCAGCAATGGCCTTGAGGCCACGCGATGGGTTCCAAGGGAAGGGCAACGTTGACTCGTTTGTCCCAGACAACCCTTTTTAAAGGCACTTCTGCTGGTTCTGATTGAATGCTAGTGCATGTGTATTCGACATCAAATCACTTCCTTATAAACGAAAATAATCATATGTTAGAGAAGGGTGCGTTACATATTTTTGTCCGTGTTAAAGAGTGCATTTTGCACTATATGTTCGAAAAGTATGAAGAAAAAATTTAGAGCCATCTATGAGAAAATGGTGTTTGAGCGTTTCTGAAAATGCCGAATTTGATCTAGTTTTCATAGAAAACTGTTGAGGTTTTTGAAATACCTATTTTAATCAGGTCCTGAATTAATATTCAAGGACAAACACTCAAAAGCTCCTTTGATATCTAAAAACAATGTAGGTAGAACTTTTTTATTAAAATTGGCAATCAATTTCATAAACTAGGATAGGTAAGTTATCAAAACTTTCATTTTTCGAAAACCACATGGACACTAGTTGGTTATGTTCAAACCATCATACTGATCTATTGTTAACCGTTCTCTAAATGTTTAAGCAGACATGATCATCTAGATACAGAGCGTGCACCTTTGGAATAAAATGTACTTTGTATTTTCTCCAATTAGCTGGTAACTCCTTTTTTGAAACTATAATGTCCAAAAGAACCTGTAAGATTTTTTCTGGTGATTTTAGAACTTCAAAAGGTATTTGGTCAATTCCGGGTGATTATTTAATGTTTACATTGTCCGTTGCCAGCAAGAGTGGTAGGGTTGGATCATACGGCATAAGGACCTGCGGTGAGATTAGAGCGTTCTTGATATCCTGGTAGGCCGAGACTCCCTCAGGTGTCCACCCAAGGGGGTCTTTCAACAGCATGTCTCTGAGTGGGCGATCACTTGTTGACAAGTTCTGGATACAGTCGCTGTAATATGTAGCTTTTCCTAGGAAAAGCTGGAGTTCTGCGGTCGTCGGTTTCGGCGCGTCTCGTACAGCTCGGATGTGCGCGTCTGATTTGTGAACACCTGACGCATCGACCTTGTGGCCAAGAGCTTCCAGGACAGGTTCTGCAAAACTGCATTTGGCTCGGTTGAGCTTGAGACCGGGTTGCCGAAAACGCTCCAGTGCTGCAGTAAGGGCCTGGATTATATTTTCGAAAGTGCAAAAACTATGGTATCTTTCGCAAAAACTATGGTATCATCAAAGAAACGTACATTTTGTAGATTCAGCAGAACCGTATCCATTCGACATTGCCAGATTGCAGGAATATTGGCTGCACCATAGACAGCACGAGTTGGACGAATCAGGCCATGTATGGGGGTGTTGAGTGTAAGGGCGTGACTGAAATCTTCGTCGACCTCGAGGTGTGTGTACGCGTCTGTATCATCCAGGTGGCAGAAGAGAGTGGCGCCGCGCATCTGATTGAACAATTGGTCCATTTTCGGGATCGGATGCTCATCGACAATGATTCGCGGATTGAGAGTAGGTTTGTACTTGCCCGTGATTCACAACTTGCCGTTTTTCTTGACGACGACATGAGTCGTTGACGCACACTCAGAATACTCGACCCTCTTGTAAAAACCGCTAGCGATTTTGACATCGATCTGTTTCGCATAAGCATCTCTCAGGGCTACAGGCACGTCTCGTGCTTGAGCAAATGTAGGCGTGGCTCCAGATCTTAGGTGCATCTTCGCTGGAGGGCCTGATAGCTTCCCAGGGATATCGCTGAAAACGTCCTGGTATCGGCGGATGATGGCATCAAGTCTTTGTTGGTCCGATGTCAGTTTGGACGACGTTGGCGGCTTGAACTTGGCGTTGACCAAGGTCTGCTTCCTGCACGATGACTCTCCGAACATTTCCATGAAGTCTATTTCGTGCTTGAACTCTTTGATCCATTCTCGGCCCAAGAGCGTGTCGAATTCTCCGTCTACCAAGTATAGGTCGAGCTTCTTCGTCATAGCTCCCATAGTGACTTGGACTCGGGTGAAACCAACACAACGAATAGGATGATGTGAGAAACTCACAAAACGTCGGCCTGTCTTCCACAACTTGAAACTGCGGATGATGGTGGCGCACCTTTCTTTACTCATAATTGCGCAAGGAGATCCCGTATCGAATTCCATCTCAACTTTAGTGCCCTCTATCTGTACAGCCAGCATTTCCCGCCTTGGTGATGATACCGCCCCGATGACCTCGACTTTTAATACATCGATCTGATCAACTGGATTGTCAGCCTTGTAGACCTGGTTAGCAAACGAACGCGATCTGCATACTCTGCTGATATGTCCCTTTTTACCGCATGTATTGCACTTGGCGTCCCGGAACCTGCACTGACGACGGGCGTGTGCTCCCCCGCACCCCGCGCATTCTTGTTGGTTCTCGCGGTGCGTCTTGTCGTCGTGCTGCGTTGAGTTGCTAGTAGCTTGGCGGGTTCGCTGCTGGTTGCATGGCCTTTGATTGCTGTTTTTCCGTGCCAGCTGTTTCTCGTAGCCGATCCGGTTTGTGGATTCACTTTTCGAGGTTAAGTCCGGATTGTTAACCTCATCAGCCGTGTTTCGTGTGGCTTCGAGTGCGCACGCTATCTCGTACGCGGCGGTAAAGCTCTGGTTTCTTTGCAATAATTTCGTCGCACATGTCCTTTGATTCTATGCCTTTAAGCAAATGCACAATAAACATGCGATCTAAAAATGTTCCATACTCACAGTACGCGGCTCCTTGTGTCAGTCGGAGGGCGAAGCTGGCAATCGAATCTCCTGCTCGCTGCGTGATGCTCCGAAATTTTATGCTTTCGGCATATTTGTTACGGCTGATATAACGACTAATCAGTTTTGACTGGATGTCGTTGTAGGAGAGGGTTTCCGGATCGATGGGACTTACGAGGATCTTCAACGCGTCGTTCAGTTCGGCGCCCATGTAAACACGTGCATACGACGCGTGTTCGTTTTCGGGGACCTTACTCAAATCGAGCGCCCAGATGAATCGCGTAAAATAGTCACCTACCATCAGCGGCGCGGTATGCTGGCATCGCAAACTGTGGTGGCCGAGGCGATGTTGACAACGCTGCCTCATTGTTGGCTGCAACTCGAGTAGTGGATTGTCAGAGGGCGTTGGCAATCATCTCCGACAGAGTGTGGAGAAGTTCTGTGGAAACTGCGTCTGACATAGTGGAGAAACTTTGTGCACTGATGAACAAACCCGCGAGGCGTTACACTCTTTTCGTCAGGGCGCGGTCGCGTCGAGGTTAGATTCTGCACGAGTTCCACTTTCGCTCATTTAACGCGGCGTTATTTATGTATCCCACTTCTGACACCACTTTTGTGTTTGTGGGTTTATAACACTAAGAGCTTGTAAATACTAGCACTTTATTATTCTCTATTACACACTGATTACACTAGCAAGACACTCGCGGTCCCCATCTCGATTAGGTTTTTGTCCAGTTTCCCTGATCCATTGAGCAAATGCTGAGATGGCCCCTTGTTTTGCTTCTGGGGAAATGTAGCTTCACTGTGCGCACGTTTTGTCGAGCACTCCTTTTGCTTGTAGTTCATTTACCGTTGAAATTGATTTTCTATAACTCGGGAACAAACATTTTTCAAATATTTTTATTTTTCTAAAATAATTATTTTCTAAATTCATTTTTTCGTTTCCTATTTTCTTTTTTAAATTCTGGCCCTCAAAAAATGTGCGCAGACAAATCTCTTTCCCCACACGTCATATACAGTTTTTTACTGTTTTTTGACAAATAAATAAATAAACATATCTCAAATGCCGTACAGAGAAAAGCAGGGAACAAACATTGCTCCGGCCGGAGGTGGAGGAGAAGGGGAAGTCCGTGTTACCAACCGTTGAACGACCCAATATCATACATAACATTGTCTCAGATGTATGATGACAATTTTTTGAAGTTCTTAGATTTCTTTTGATTAAATCTAGAATTTGCTGTCTATTTACCACGAAGTCTACAGGAAGAAGATTCAACTCCTGTGTTGGAGGCATGTTAGGAGTATGTACAGAGTACCCACACAGGTCCCTCACATGCTATAAGAGGGAGGACGAGAAAATGTCACTTGCAGCCACCAGGCGCTGCACCGTCGACTCCTCACGCTTGTTCTCCCACTTCTACTTCATTTGTGCCAATCACGCTTACTGTGAACATTTAAGCGGGAGTTCAAAACTATTTTTCGCGGCTTCTCTTAAAAACCATACTGAAAATTAACTGTTTCTACTCAATTCTTAATCGTAATTAACTGCTTCATATGGTCTTTGAGAAGTCTTTCTAGATTTTCTTTACTTAAATCAAGTATTGAATTTTTGGGAATAAGTACCAAGAGGGTTCATAATCATGAGCTGGGAATATAGGACAATCATAATTACATAGAACAATTATTAGTAAAACATAACTTTTAAAAACCCAGTGTACAAATTTTAAATATGTTAACAACAAAACAAACTAATTAAAGAAACTATATCTTACAGTGGTGTTTAATTACGGAAATAGTTATGAGTACACTGAAGAAGTTTTGCAAAAATTTGTTCATATTTAATCCGTTACTATTGGGAATTTAAAATCAAAATTTCAGCAATTTTTTTCCAAATACAAACCATGACATCACAGTTGATAAAACTGATCTCCAAAAACAATCAATGTAAAATTGAATTACTTTCCATTACAATAAAAACAATCACAACCAACCAACAAATATTGTTATTAAAGTAACAATTAATTGAACTTCACATGAACAATCAATCCACATCAGAATTGATTTCTTTTGTCATACATATTACTAGGTTCGATTTTTACAATATTCGTAAATTAGCTTGGCAACATCAATACAGAAACGCAAGGCAGCAACAATAACTAGGCAGTTACACGCAAATTTCAGTGGTCATACATGAAACACTAAGCAAGTTCAAGCTATGAGTGGTAAGGTTTCTGAAAAATCTTTTTAGTGAGAACAAGGATAAAGAAATAATTAATTATTGAAAATGAAAGATTGAGAATGAATGCTGCCAAGAATTTTATCATACTAATATGTGCTGTATTTCATGACCATCTGTAGAGGAATCCATTGCGTGGTTCATGGGTGTTGGTCAAATAATGAAATTTCTGTCAGCCGACGTTTCGGAGTTTTATTACTCCATCCTCAGGCCAGGCGCGGATCCAAGGTGGGGTCACGGGGGTCATGACCCCCCCCCCAAATGATGAACCGTCACAATTTTGTGAGAAACTCTAACATATCTAAAAAACTCTGAGAAACTAATAACCTTTCCAGTGACCCTTCAGAATCGGGACTGCCCGAGACATTTTCAGATATTTTCAGACAATTCTAGAAATTTCTAAAAAATTAGCAGTGCTAAAACTAATGAATTTATATAGAAATTGGAATTTACTTTGAATAAAAACGAAAGTGTTTGCAAGATGGATTTAAAAATATTTTTAGTACAAAGAAATAAAACTAAACAAGTAACATATCTAAAGTCGGAATCAAATACACTCCCTGTTACTAGTGTTGCCAACTTAATGTGAATATTTGTCACTAATTGAACGAGATAATTGTAGGTAAAATAGACGTGAACACATGGACTCAGCTTAAAAGTCACAACTGTTGTTCAAAGGAAATAGAACTAGCTAAACTTAATAATAATAATAACAACAACAACAATAATAATAATAATAATAATGGTATGTACATAAAATTGGCAACAATCTTGCTTTCAGGGGTTTGTTAGAATTCAGTTTCCATGATACAATCCAATTCAGTATCGGAACTCCTATTGAACTCAATGTGTTTTTAACGTAAAAATGCTTAATGTAATTAGTAACGGCGAACCTAATTTGAACGTTGAAGTCTGATGCCGGTTCTGGTTTTGTAAGAATGTAAGAAGCCGCTTTTAGCACAAGTTAAAGCTATCAAAAGGGGTTAGTGGTAAAGATTTGTCGAAAAGAATTAGATTTGGAGCATTTTAGTTTGGCTGATGAGCGAGGATAGTGCTTGACACCTAAAATACAGTGGCGAAGCTAGTCATGCAATTGGCTATTCTGAAAATTTTATTTTACATATTTTTGTAAATTAGCTCCATTCATCGTTTTTTTTTATTCAACAAAAACGTCGATAATTTGTTCTTTAAATCTTTCGTTTCTGCACAGTTAATTTCCCATGGAATCTCTCAGGATTGTCTTAACTCTTTTAATGTAATCATATTCCTTTCACATAATGCTTTCTATAGAGGGAAAGTTAGACTGAGTTGTATGAACCAAACCGTGTCTTGATATTTTTTTCTAGACCAATTTGTTTAACAAATACTTCAGCAAACAAAACTGCAGACATATATTTTGCAATATTAATGTATACATTTGTGGTTTCATTTCGAGGCTGCTTACTGTCAAGGAATGGATATTGTTTTATTAGAAACGAAAACTTTCTGAACGAAAGGACGCTTTGTAGGTGGAAAACTGCTTTTCGTCAAGAAATTTAATAAAATGAAAGTTTTCGAAATCTTGAAACCTGTAGTCCATCTGAGTCACTATTGTATCAATAATTTTAAAAGATACAATTTTGTTTCTTTCAAATAAATCTCACCCTGAAAGTTCATTCATTGTCATGCCTACTTTGATAAAGATTTCGATAGTCTTTTCCTATCTAACACAATATATTACTACGTATCGCTACTATTTCTATCTCTATGGCGTATTACTTGATTCGTGATTCCGCATTTCAAGTATCGAAAACTGCATTTCGATATCGTGAACCGTTGAGAAGTTATGAGACATAGTCAGTGTGACGTTGTCTGCAACACTATATCTTTAGCTTTTGAGGCATAGTCAGTGGGACATTGTCAGCAACACTATATCTTTAGCTTCATTAATTGTTTCGTAAAGAAAACACGAACAAAAATCACACAAGCGGTACACAAAAACAACTCTACTTTCCCACGCCAGGCGATGAGGTTAATTTGCCTGATCGAGACGTGGGCATGCATCGCTGTACAAGTCCGTGCCTGCTGAGAGCCTAGGCTCCTGCTGGGTTCGCTGCCCAGTCAATGCAAAAGAAGGGAGATAGCGCACGTTCTCTTGTGCGCATATGCGGCAAAGCCAGCCGGTGTCTATCCACTGGCAGGCTCCTCGCTCAGCTACCGGCCCCAGCGAGCATATTTCTGCAGCCCTGCTAATTCCCTCGCGCGTAAACGGGGAAAAGGAGTCGAACACATTCAATTTTCGACGATTCAGTAACAGAAATATTGAAAAATGGCACACGACAGATTTTATTGAAAAATAATTTGAGTAGTATAAGTCTTCCAGATTACCCTTCAGCTTCGCCACTGCTAAAAGACCTTACTGAATACTATTTTGCTGTCGCTGAGCCCGAATCCGGTTAGAAAATTTTAGTTCGGCTGATGAGCAAAGATAGAGTCTGACGCTAAAATATCTTATTTGAATGTTTTGCTTTCGCTGAGTTCGAATCCGGTATCAAAAGTATCTTTTGACAGATCTCGTTCTTGATGAACAGTATTGCAATGACGTTACTTTATTTGGGTTTTATTTATACAAAGCACCATGGTAATGCAAAAGGAATCAGATCAGTTATTTGCAATATATTAAATGTTGCATTAAATGAAATTTATAAGATGTTTCCATGTCTTGGTGTAGTTGTCCCCAAAATTATAATGAAGTTTACAACATTGTTATAGAAAAATCGCCATTGAAGAAGATTCGAATGTGCAAATTTATTAATATATGAAAGAGCACTATAAACGAAAAAATTTAAAAAAGAAAAAATGAAATTGAGAAAAATAATTGTAAGATAAAATAAAAGTATAATTTGGTTTATTTATTTATTATATGTATATACTTTTTAATTATAATAATTTATTAAAAATACATTCTTTTTCATTGCTCACATTTTCATGTTTCTCTGATATAAGTTTCTTCACCAATTGTTTCATATTGCATCAAATGAAAGTTATTTTTGGTCATTTGAAAGTTATTGTTGATAACTTTGTAATCTTGACGAATCATAGCCCTCCTAATACACTATCGACTTTTTTCGTTACATATTTTTACATATTTAGTACTGCATTACATATTTTGCTGTTTTCACAATATATTTTCTTATTTTATCAATTTTCTTCTATTTAATTCCATATTTTTTATGAAAAGATGTATTTTTTTTTAAATCTCAGCATTTTCCCTAGATTATAGGGGAAATCTGGGTGTCCAAAGCATCATTGACTCCGCATTTTGTGATCTGTAACCTTAATTTCGGAGAAAAATTTGAGATCATTGACGTGTAACATATCGATGAAGATGCTACAGTGTATGATTGCTGGCCGTAGATCTCGTCAGTTTGTGCAATGGCTTCTATTGCGATTAGTCCAGCTGCTAAACTACGTCCTGGATTAAAATAGATGAAGCTTTTACTACCGACGAGAAAGGTGTATGATGTGAAGTGAGCAGTTTTTATAAATTTAATTTCGTATAACGTAAATATATTTTATTATTAGTGTATTTTAATATTACATATTATATTCGATTTTACATATTTATTACATATTCTTACTATTTTTATTACATATTTATGTACATATTTTGACGTTTTTTACTACATATTTTTCCGGTCTCTAATTATTACATTCTGTTCCCTCCCCTGTTTCCGAAATAAATGCACTTGAGTCTTAACGTGACCCCTCCCAAAAGAGAAGTCTGGATCCGCGCCTACCTCAGGCCTGCTGTGAGTAGATTACACAAACAGCCTCATAATTGTTGAAATACTGAGCAAACGGTTCCAATACGAACAGCCAAACAAGCTGGTAAGACCCATTCATATTGACTACATATTCCGCGTCGACTTCCTCGTTGCCTTCCGCGTTGTCTTCCCTCTTCCTTGCACGGCACGTCACGTCCTCATCTCCTTCTTTCTTGCCCCGTCGTCTCGTTCACGCCCGCGTGCGAATGTCCCTTGCACGTCGCAATTGATTAATGAGTATATGCATAATTCGGGCGTACGCGAAGCACTCAATAGCACAGTTCTAATTAACGCCTCTGATAATGATTGCTTCTTCACTACCCAAATTACTGTCCCTTCTTTACTGCTCACTGCAACACTTTAACAATTTAATCTGAATTAACATCTCCCGTCCTTATCTGACGAAAACTATCCTCCGGCAAATTTCTAATGAATTCGTTCGTGAATACTAGCTAAACGTCTCTCTGACGTCCAGAAACTCCTACTTAATCTCTCGCTGAATCTATGTCGATGTTGCTGCTGGAACGACGATCGGAACCAGAAGAAGGAATGTTCAGCGGCTCGCCGTTTTTGTGTGTCTGCCCTCCTAGTAGGGGTTGCGGCGCGTCATCTCGCTCTCCTCCAGTCTGAGCCATCTAAAGCTAGCAGCGCCCAGAAACCAATCTCAACCAAACCATATCCAAAATTTTAGGCTAATTAAATGTTCTATTCCCGAATATTAGGCTCCTCTGGATTTCCTAAAATCGTGGACGCTACTAGATTTAGACTAAAGCTAGCAGCGCCCACCCAGAATCAATCTCAAAATCAATTCAAAAATCTGAAACCCTTCCCAAAAGTTCGGAACGAGTCGGGGAGAATCCGGCCACGGTGTAAGAGATATAGGTGGGTTCACTCCCGGTCTAAAACTGAAGCTAATGTGAGGCTAGTTCTCACAGTTCTCGCTATGTAAGCGCTGCGAACGACTTGGGCATTTTGGGACAACCACTAAATCGCGAGACGCCATCAGGAATGCCAACTCGATCGTGCGCACCGTACGGATAAGCGAGGAACTAGCCTCAAACTGGCTTCAAAAATGTCCAAAAGCCGGCTAGTTGACACACCTATATATCTTACACCGTGATGCGGCGAACGAGAAGCCGCGCGGGGCGAGAGACACACAGGCAGTGAGTACGCGAAGTCGTAAGACGACGGAAGTGGTGAGAGAAGACGGGAATTTAAGTGGAGACGAAACGAGTGTGTGAGCAGGAGTTGGTAATTAAGAAGTTGAGGAAATGTAACTATGTTGTGAATGCTGAGGGAAAGTGGATCAGGCATTATGTAGTATGGAGCGGGTTGATGAACAATATTCAGGAGTGAAACGTGTAATCGAAGTGGGACGAGGCCGATGCGTGAGCATAAGTACGTATGCGAAGTGTTTTGAAGCATTGGTGGACTGTGATTCAAGCGATGATTAAGGTGGGGGCTAGCATAGTGAACTATGGTTAACGTGTGATGAAGATTTGCGACATCAAAAACTTGTTAAAGACCCAGGGTCGGTCGCTAGACGAACCGCCCCACGTGGTAGCAGCCGTGTTGTAAAACGTCTGGCAAGTAGTTTTAACAGTAATATAGAGACCTTTACGTTCGCGAAGTACACAGTAAGAGAGGCGCGGACGAGATTAGAAGACCATTAAGGCTGTGGTGGAGCGTGTGTTAAGCGGAGGACGGCTGGCGTCCCCTGGACGTTGCAGCAACGTTTCACATTTGCCGTCTACGCCTCGGCACGCCGCCGGCGCCGAGGTCAGCCGAGTGATGCCGAACTCGCACGAGATGCCTCCGTGCCGAGGGCCCCGCCGATCGCTAGGGTGATCAGCGACACGTCAGGTTTGATGTACTGAGCGACTCATTAAAGGTTGATTACAAAGGTAGCAGTGATTCTTAAGCATTCCAGGGGATGAACAAATGAAAGGAGAATGACATTGTAATGAAAGTTTTTTTGTTTGTCTTTTTGAAATTAAGTGTTATGATCTCTGTCTTACAATTCTGTCTTTCCAATGGATGCACGAATTCCCGGAGCCCATTCACGAGAAAGATTGCCTGTCCCCTCATCACATTAAAGTATGTTATTCTTTTGTCATGACCTTTAAAACCTTTTTATGCCAGCGTTTAGTTAAATAACGGTCCCGAATTCTCTTGGCGTTGTTAGATGAGGCCACGCAGTTCCATATTATCCTTGGCTTCCGCGCCGAAAATCCATCTTCACGCCGGTCGTCGCCGAAATCATCTGCTTCTCTCTTGATGTTTAAATTGAATTCCTTAAAAAAAATCCGAATTCTCAGCTGTTAAGGCTATCATCTATAAAACTGTCTGCGTCACGGGCGGACGCCTAGCCACGAACTGTTCCGTTTCGCGTAAATTCCTGCTTATGTCTTTAAACCTATTTGTCAATTCCAGAATTATAATAATTAATCGACGTTCAACTAATGTTCCATGTCGGTGAATAAAATAATGGCTTTAAACAAAGTCTTTTTCGTATGCATTGACAAAGTTCTAAATCGTATGCTCCCTGTGCTATACAACACGGTGATGTCCTACTTAAATCATTCAGATAACCTTCGCGCAGCCACTACAAGGATGTTTCTCCCCCGAAAGTTCAGAGCCAAGAGAGCTAAAAAAATTCTTTCGCCACCAAAAAAAAGCCCCTGCTGTACTTTCAACAGACGTCAAAACCACCCGCGCTTCTAACAAAAGCATCTCGCATTCCGATTGAGAATGTCTATCGTCCATTTCTGACCATTACATAACCTGCTTATTTATGTTCCATGCTTTTTTTTGTAAAAGTTTATATTACGCCAGAGGCCTTCAAGTAAAGCGAAGAAATTCTACAAATTACATTTCCTTGCTTTATTGTCGATTGAGTATGATTTGCAAAAAGTATTAATGTATACCACATTATTGACTAATTGACCTCAGAAAAAGCCAGGAAAATAAACTTTAAAGAGATAATTTAATTTCTAAATTAACGAACTCTTGTTGTTTCCCTCCCTACATAATAGTAAGAACTCATTTTATTCTTAAATGTATATGTAACTTAAATATAAATTAGACTTTCAAAGTTATTGTGTTGTTTCTCTTCCTAGAAAATAGTTTTTGGGGGCGCAAAATTCAGTTCTTGCCAAGAGCGCTCATGATCCTAGAGTCACGAGTCATGATCATAGATCCACGAGTCACTGATTCTTACAGTATAATGCCTTTTGCAGCAGGTGTATTGTGCTACCAGCAGTGCTCACAGGCAATAACAAATGCTTCCAGTACAGGTTGCAAATATATTGAGTTCGCAGCAGGGCTTGCTTAACGACCTATGGGGTCTGTTGCAGTTCTATCATGCGGGGCCCCTGTTATTATTTTTTCTGATTTGTTAAGCCATAGTTAGGCGTGTGGTATATGAAAGAACTTGAACCGATTTCCGAAAATATTTTTTAATCTATCCTTAGCTGAACACAGCTTTGTATTTAATGTTGAGACAATACTGTATACTGTGAAAAAGGGACTGAAATTAAAGTAGATAAATACTTGAATCCAGTTACCAGTACTCTAGTTAAAGAAGTCGATAGACAGTTGCTTTCCTCCGACTCAGGTTCGTATTGCTTATGCTGTACTACTGCAGAAATGAAGATACGAAGTTCTTTTCCAACAGAAGTTTATTAGAGGATGAAATGTACAGACATGTCTGGCTCTTACTACTCACTACATGTGAACTGGCACATAAGCTCTTACAGCCAATATTTATAAGTTTACAGAAAAGTGTCCTTCTGAGGCACTTTCACATACATTTACATTTAGAAGGTCGGAAGTGGGATGGGGTGTGATGCATTACCAATTTCTGCCATCGCGCTGAAGTTTTCCGGGTGACGGGCATACTTTGCTTAAGATATCTTTAGATGGAAAGTTTCAAGTAAAATGAAAGATTCCTGGCGGCGATACATTTAATTTTACATTTCTAGAAATTAAACGTTTTCATCGCAGGAGATGGAGATTCTTTTATATTATTATCTGATGATTCTGCAGTGCTCAGTACACATGACTCCCGAACCTTGCACCGCCTGCCGTGGTCAATAAGGTTGCACAAAATGTGCAACACACCTTGTGTACAGAGGACCATCTTTCTGGTCAAACTTGCACCACATATTAGTCCTCTGCCGTATTATACTCCAAGCGGGTGCACAGTATTAAATTTTACATACATTGCGTTATACTTCGGCGTATCCATGAGGAATGTTACTCACTGTTATCACTGAGAAATGAGAAAATATGGGGAAAATATTGTTTTAACGTCCAAAGAACTGGATAGCCTGTGCCATCCTTTAGTAAATATGCTTGACCGTATTTTGAGAACACATCAATTATTGTTATTAATAGCTTTTCTCCTTCAAAATGAAAAGTATCAATATCAAGTAGTGAAAAGGGTGCTTTTTATGTGATAAGGCCTCATTTTCAATTGTTGGTTGGGTGTCGTTCGTATTTGTTTTTCTGGCAAAATTTGCACTTATTGATGTAATCACTGACTAAAGTATTGAAGCAAGGGCAATAATACTTTTGTTTAAGATGTTCGACGGTTTCAACTATTCCGTTATGGTTAGTACTATGTTACTGAGCGATTAACTGTTGTTGTTGAACTATATATTTAATGTTTTGTAATAGTTTAGTGCACTTGAAGATTACTAAGTCAGAAGTGAAGTATGACGCCCCCTCCTACGCGAATGCTGTCTGTCGAGCGTAATTCACGTAAAAGAGGTGGTCACGGGGATAATGACCAGAGCGACCAGAAGGGGAAAGAGGTTAAGATGGGGGGAAGAAATACAATCGTAGTAATTGTAAATCAAAATGTAACTTTAATTATCAAGCTTAGCTAGTAGCCAGGGATCACAGTATTCTGTTGTGACGGTATAGGAGTGAGGAAGGTAGAAAGTAATGAGAGAGGGATTGAGAGAGATAGGAGAGAGAACGCAGTAGAGCACTGAGGGGGAAGGGTCGAGTGCACTCAAGTCGGCGTCTTGCTTCTTACCATCGCCTCCAATTCTCCTGGCTGCCATCATGGCCTTCGTTCGAGGGGGCGGCTGTAGCACGGGCGTCGTCACCCACTGCAGGCGGGAACTGCTGATCGGTGTTTGGTAGGCCCTTTTAAATACCCTCCCTATCATTATTGTGGAATCTTCCCGAGAACGTTGTTTAGAGAGGCAGGTACCCAAGCGGATGTCAACATTCTTTCCGAAACGTTCCTGCTCGTTCGGGCCGCATGGTGATGGAATATTTTGTGATAACTTATAATTTTCCACCGTGATGGCGAAATGCTTGACAATAAATTATATTATTTAAGTAGGCTCATCACAGAAGATATTTTGGCAAACATATTATGGGAATTTCAATTGTAAAGTCGTTTAAGTAGACTGCATATTTTTCTAAAGCGGTAATAATTTTGAGAAGATCTTGTAGGTCTTTCAAGGGATTTTTTCGGTGACGCGGAGTTTAATAATGAAGTTATCAATTGGTTCTTCTAAAACGTGTTGGGGTTGATAAGAAAGTCTGTGGAGTATTTGACGGTGTAGTTACCTGCACAGAAAAATAAAGATCTTGATATGTAAAAGAGGGAACATATACTGTCAGCACGCGGCGTTCTCGTCGGAAGTGCGGGACGACACGGTGTGAACGGCGCCGGCCCGGTGGTAGCTCAGTCGTTTGTCAGATCCCAGTTCCTTTTGAAGTTTGGATGGTGGAAGGGAGTTGGCGGTAACTGTTTCATAAGATTGAAAGACATTTTAAACTGATTGACACTCGATTTATTCTTGGAGCTCATTTAAGAAGAAAGTTTAAAGTTAAAAGAAACCAAAAAAAAAAAGAAATTCGAAAGTTACAGACAAGTTTGATTCCTACATATAATTACATCTGTCTGGTTCTTATACTGCGATTATTTTAACTGCGACCCTCAAGGCCACTCAAATCCCATCTTCGCGATGGAATATGTCACGGCATTTCGCGTCTTTCTCAGTCGTTCCGCTAGATTTCGCACGATCGCGACCGTATGAAGCAGTGCTTGCGATCATGCGACTTCTACCGGCAAGACCGAGAAAAGACGCGAAATGCCGTGACATATTCCATCGCGAAGATGTGATTTGAGTGGCCGTGAGGGTCGCTGTTAGAAAAATCGCAGTATACTACATACTACATGTGAACTGGCGCATAGGCTCTTGCAGCCAGTATTTATAAGTTTACACAAAAGTGACTGTCATTCTGAAGCACTTTCACATACATTTACATTTCAGAGGTCGGAAGTGTGATGGGGTGTTTACCAATTTCTGCCGCCGCACTGGAAGTTTTCCGGGTGACGGGCCTACTTGCTTAAGATATCTTTAGATGGAATGTTTCAAGTAAAATGAAAGTTTTCTGGCGCCAAGCTGGCGGCGATGCATTTAATATTACACTTCTAGAAATAGAACGTTTTCATTGCAGGAGATGGAGATTCTTTTATATTATTATCTAATGATTCTGGAGTGGTCAGTGCACACCAAGCAAACTGAGCACTCTGTGCACTCTGAGCCAAGTTGCAGGTCAATATTGGGACATTCGCGCGTTTTCTATTAGGCAAAAATGGTTTTGAAGTTTACAAAAACAATTCAGAATACAGTTTAAACAAAATATTATTCTTTTTATTTATTATTACTCACAATTTGAAAACAATATTTTTATTCAAAATAATCCATTTTTTGAAGTGTTATTGGAAGATATATAACAGATATAAACGAAATAAAGTCAAATTCTTCTCGTTGATACAAAATGTTTAAATATTGCAATCAAAATTGAAATAAATATATAATTTTTCAAAAAAATTAAATTAGAAACATTTAATACAATTTCATTAATTTTCAATTTCGATTGAACTTTTTTTGCGTAATGAAACGTTTACGCTATTTTAAATAAATAAATAAATGTCTTTATTGGTGGCGAGACTCAGGCTAATTAGCCTGCTCTTCCGCCTGACCACTTTCAAAAGTTTTTATTACAGTTTATTTTATGATAAAAGAAGACCATTCAATGAGAAATACGTACGCAATTTAGATGAAGGTTTTCTCACATGGGAAGCAGGAGTGAGAGCGAGGGAGGAAGACGTTGATAGAACAAGAAACGCACTCACAACATTTCTGTGTTTAAGTTTATAAATTTTACGTTAGGGAGATATTAAAAATTAGTTACAAATATATCAGATTGAAGCACTTCGAGATTTAACTTAAATTTTGAAAAACTGTTTTTTGACTCGTAAGTTAGTTACAGAAAAAAATTAGAAGGAGCTTGTTTAACACAGTGGCATATTATTAAGTACTACTAATTGAGAGAGCGTTTGAAGAAGCTGAAATTGCGTACGTATTTTTGAATTACCCCTAAGAAACAGAAAGGGAGGAAAACTCGTCAGCCTACAAGCGAAAAACATCCAGTAAAGAGTTCAAGTCTTGAAAGAAAGAAAAAACGAATCTATTCGGTTATTAAAATTAGGTAAATAAAAAAAGAAGAAAAAAATCATAAACGTGGATACGATCAGATTAAATCTAGGAAAAGTTTAGAAACTTAAACTTTTCCCCAAACTAAAAAAAACGACAAATTTTAAAAATGTATGAAGTGTTACCAATTGGAATATTCTCAAGACTTGAAAACCTGACCCAACATCCCTCACATGTATACCAACGATGTATACTACATTTAATCCTGGGACTGCAAACAAAGGGATCATCCCGGCATGCGCCTTAAGCGATTGAGTAAACCTCAATCAGGATGGTGGCTGAAGGCCAAGACAAAATACTCTACCTAGGTCACAATACAAGTAAACAATTACAGTGCACACAAAATACAAAGTAGGAATGAAAATATTTTGAATTTAATATTATATCTTAACGTATAGCAATAGTTGTAGGAAATGAACTGAAACAGAAAAAATACAAATTAGTAAACACATTTAGACAAGAATTAAAGCATAGAAATTATATTTTGAGTATATACACATGTGAGCACATGGACGCATGCTTATCACGTTGTACAATTTAGCAAATGCACAAATGCACAAACATGTACTCATAACATAGGTATGCACACATGTGGATGGGTACTGTAGTAAACGTGAGGTATGAATTGAAGGATAGTTCCTCATATGCTATTTAAAATGATTGCGGGGGAGTCCAAATTGGTTATAAAAACAAATAGCTAGATTATGGAGTAGTTAAACTATTCTATAAGAGGATAAATGTACAAAGAAAAAACAAAAACAAAAAAAAAGTATTTATGTGTGTCACAGAGATTTGTTCACTTTTAAGGTTGAATACTTAGATAATGTGATTAAAAAGAGAGGAAAAGGAAGAGTTATTGAACTATTAGAGAGAGATAATTTAGAGAAAAAGAGAAAGGAAGCAAACATAGCAGGGAATTTAGTGATCCGAAAAGAGAGAAAGAGAGTAAGAAAGGGGGAAAAGAGTAAGAAAGGGGGAAGAGTAAGAAAGGGGGAAAAAATTTTGTAGTAGAAAACTCGTCGATTATTCTTTTATCAACTTTTTTGAGCAGTTCGCGTTTGATACTCATCAAAGAAAGATTCTTCAGTCGTGTTTGGCCCATACAGGCTCTTATTTCACTCTTAATACACTTCAATTTTGAAAAAGAACGTTCGCCACAACAGTTTGTTACAGTTGACTGAAAACTGCTTCCGAAAGCCATGAAAATTGCTCTGAAAAAGTCTGAAATGGATCCTATTTAAACGGCATGTCAGCGTTTTAAAGAGTTTTTGTAGGATTTTGCGTGAAACATTTTAAAGCAAACTATGAAAAAAGTCTGAAAATCTCGAAATAGTTATATTTACAGTCTTTTTATAATATCTCAGACGCTTTCCGAGATTTTCAAAGTTTTTCAGGGTTTTTCGCGAAGAAATTCTACAAAAACTTTGAAATGCTCTTTGAATTGGACCGTTTCAGACTTTTTCAGAGTTTTCAGCGATTTTTTTCCCATAAGGGTACAAAATTCGATTTATATATATATATATATTATATATATAAATATATATAATATATATAAATATATATAATATATATATATATTCTGACGCAAACCCGTCCGTAACACCCCTTTTCATATTCATTTATAAAAATCTGCCAATCCTCTCGACAACAATCGAGCGTCAGGGCGGGTGCGTCAGATATCTGCTCTTTCGAGCTTACTTAGATCTCAGGGCAGTGGGATCTTTGGGGTGTGAGAGCAATCCAAACACAGGAACACAAAATAACAGTAACAACAAAAAGTTTAATGATTTCAAAATAATAATTAATACTACTACAGACACAACTCGTCACTTTTCTCTTTCAATTTTCCAAATAAGTCATTAGCTTACATTATATCCTCTTTAAAAATCACGTAACCAAAATTTCTGCCAATTCTTAACATAATTACTGTCCCAGTAAAATTCGTAATTCTTTTAACAAAAACCAACTGATTAAGTTCTGCTTGCGCTTTAACTTTATCACGGCAGCGCTCTACTAATCTTATTGAACACTCGATTTTAACTCTTTCACAACTGAATAATAAACCGTGCTCTGTAGCGCACCTTCCTTCACACTTTGATACAATTTTAACACCTTTACTTTAATTCATTTACAAAAGAAAACTAATAGGTAACCAGGGGTCAAAATGGCTTGTGCTTTTAACACTGTAACATGAAAGTCATTTATCCTTTACATTCTATAACCTCCCCACACAACTCCTAACGTCTTCATTCGACACGGCGCGAACTTGACCTATATTTTTCGCTAGCCCCGTTACCTCTCCCTCCTGGCGAGGTGGCCTTGTCCCCGGTCGCTCGCTGTCGCGTTCGCTGCCGGCGCTGGCGCTCCGCGCCGCGGCCTCGTGCCTGGCGACCGCTGTCTTCGTTCTTCCGTCTTCAACTCCCGTCGCCGTTCTTCTTCCATCTCCTGCTTGTGGTCCCGTCCTTCTTCTTTCTTGCGCTCCCAGCTCCGTCGTCCTTCTTCCGTCTTTTTCGTCCGCCTCGGTCCTGACTCCTCCGTCCGATATTGTACGGTGCTCGTCCGCCTTCGGATCTCGTCCGGCGCGTTCTTTTACTCGCGCCCGTTGTTTTTCGCACGCCGGCGTGAGGTATAGTTTTCGCCGCGTACTAGATCTCTCCTGCGTTTCGGCTACAGATTTTATGGTGTAATCTGAGCGTCAATTTGTGACCAATTTCAGAGGCGACCTCTCTCACGATGCCGTGACTGCCGGAATCTTCTCAAATGTTTTAACTACTTCGCTGACGACTAGCTGGACGCCTTTGGACGTTGGATACTCCTAACTAACTTGACATTCCTTCGCGTAATCTTTCGGCGTCGGCCACCCATGCTTCGGAGAGAAATGCAGTTCGCAGGGGTAACGCGGTGCCTCCTACTCCCCTCCAGTTACTGCGTCATTTTCTCGCGACTTGTGAACGACGTTATAGGCGACAACTTCTTCATCCGCGGGCGCGCCTCTTTTGAATTGCGCCGCGCTCTCTTTCCCGTTCCTTTTTTGCGTTTTATGGGGTTCTAGCACCTGTGACAAACCTCATAATTCAGGTTCGTCACAATATATATATATATATATATATATATATATATATATATAAATTACCGATAAATTTGAAATTATAATTTTAAGAATCCATACATACCAAATACCAAAATGTATGAAACATATGTCTTAACTTTTAATTTATCTCGTGCGAAATTAAAGCTGGTATACTTTATATTGTCACAATTATAAAAATGTTTCGCACTAGTTCTTCTACCTATTTCTAACTGCAAACTAAATTCATTTTCGATATTTGCTGCCAATCAATACGTTTAACGTTAGATTTGTTTACACCAGTGGTTTAGCTTATGGGTGCGATATTTAGAAAATAAAAACCTAACACATACCCATTACGCCCGTCTTGGCGACAGAATTCCAAAACTGAATAGACCAAATGATAAATGATACTTTATTAATTTCTCGATATTAGCGGCATTGCTTTTAGAGCTATATAATATTTATTCATTTGAATATAAATTAAATTAATTGGAGCCAATACCTGCAATTGTATTATATATTTAAATTATATTACATTATAATATTTAATGTATGTAATAATATGTGTAATAAATTATATTAAATATATAATAATTATTTGAATATTTTCATTTTAAAAAATACGAACGTCGTCTCAACAGTAAGTAATACTACAATTTTAAATCCACGCGGTAGGCGGGAAAAGGCCAGGAAACTCAGGCAACGTTTGTCTGGGTCGAATGGCAGCACTGTAAAATTTCTACTATTACCGCTCTGTCTGTGACGCACTAGCAACAATGGAGACTCCACTTGTTCCTATATCGCCAATTGCGAAGTTTTTGGTATTATTCGTTTTCTTACGGGAAAAAATAAAAGTGCGACTGAAATTCTTCGTGAGTTATGCACTGTGTACGGTGGAGGCGTTATGTCAAGACCAATGATTTCTTGGTGGTGTCAGTCATTCATTGAAGGAAGGTCTTTCCACGACGAACAACTAAGCGGACGCCCTTCCACTTCCCGCGCTCCGATTGTTGTCGAGATTTCAGAAGACTCATGGACACCGACCGGCGCCTTACACTGGATGAAATTCTTTTTCATGTTCCTCCAAACATTGAAATAAGCCGTGCAACACTTCACAGAATCCTTTCTGAGGATCTGTGCTAGCTTTGCGAGTTTATTTTTCGTCCAAGTCGTGATTTTTAACAAATTTTAGTGAAAAAAGCGTGATTTGTTTGGAAAAAGCGGGACAAAATAAACAACCAATAATAAGTAATATTTTGATTGTAAGTATCGAAACAGATACATTTATGCAGATTTCAACCATAAACAATGTAGTCAGTAGGTTAACAAATGTCAGCAGCTGATATTTTATTGGTATTTTCGTAACCAGAAGAAGACGTACCTGACTGCGAATTTTTTTGGAGCGTGAGAGCTCGCGAACTTTATGTGAGAGGTTGTTTTCGAGTGCTTTACGGTATCATTTAGCCTACAATGAGAAACGCCCCACTTTCTTACCCAGTCGACATTCTTTATACTCATTTGACTTTATCACAGCTAGTTATAAGCACGTCCCCATTTACTGTTGCATTTTGTTAACCGACGTTTTACTAGTTTAATTTTCTTAATGTGTGTGTCTTGCGCCGACAAATCCAGACTGTCCGAAGAACTATCTTTTTCTGTCCGAAGAACTTCTTTTCTCCTCTTCAAGCAAAGCGTGAAGGAATAGCAGTATAAAAGTAAAGTACTTATTCCCCAAGTTGGGTGTTTGACATATCCAATGTGCGAAACGAGGACAGAATATTTCGTTAACACATGAACAGCGCTTCGCGATCTGCAGTGGTGTAGACACGGCTACTTCGACGATCCATGATGCAATCGACGACCTACTCACCTGACGATCCGACTCACCCCTTTGCATCATGCGACGACCGATTCACCAACTACTATTGATGAAAGGGTCCCCCCGGATAAGATGGTAAAAAGTTCCCCTCAACCAAATTACATATGAGTGGTTACACTATAATTCTAACATAAAAATAATATTTTTGAAAGGTTTCTTAGCCTCCGTCCCACCACCCACACCCCTAAACAGCCAAAAACGTGTTTTTTTTATTTCAATTTATTTCGACATCTTAACACTATTTTATCAGACTGGAAAAAATATGATAAATAAGAACACAACTTGGACTATCAGAAAAACATTTTTCAATTTTTTCTCAGGCCCAAATTCAAACACAAAAAATATTTTTGAAAACAAAAATCAAGAGATATTTTTTTACTGTGTCTTAGAAGCCTGGAACAGACTCGAAAAAAAATATCAGAGGTTCCTCTTAAAACACAAATTGTTGTGTATTTTTTTCAGATTTTGTCGATTGCTGGGATGCAGTTAAAAAATAAAAACCATTTTCCCGCCTTTAAAACACCTGGACTTTCAATATACTTTGAAAATGACTGCAACGGTTCTGTGCATATATTTTAGTGTTTATTATACATTGTTGTAGCACCCAATAAAGTTTTGATTTTGGAATATACTTACAAAGTATCATTTTTAAAGCTTTCTAATCGTTTGCATAAGTAATCGTACGCTACGGAAAGACGATAGTTTTGGCAATTTATAAGAAACAATCGACACAAGAACTTGTAAGTGTGATACTGGTGGATAAAGAATTACACCTCATCCTACATCAAACAGATTTTAGAAGAAAAAATATAAGTTTGCAGATTACGACATACAAAAAAGATTATTGCAACACACATTATAATGGCAAATGACTCGGAAGCGATGCTTCCTAGGTCTTTTAAACCAGGTTTGCTTGTCTCATAGGGACACGATTTTTTTTTTTTTTTGAGAACAAGTATATTCTAACAGACGACATGTTTTCGGGGACGGGTAGATGACAAATGGGGAAATGAAAAGGGACATTTCGTGTGCAGGATAGATGGGGGACAGTGGGGAGGTGAAGGGGAACAGATTGGCCCCGATTATGTTGTTGGGATGTATTTTTCAAAATACCACTTTTATGATCATCCTATTTTCCAATTTTGCATATTAGTTCTTTTGGGTGCGCCCTTTCCGTAGCACAGATGGACAGAAAAGAGAAACCGATATCAATGTAAAATTAAATTGAAGGAAAATACTGAAATTATCTTTTACGATAAAATTAACGGGACTATTTTATTTTCTGGGGAATTTTTATCTCAACGCTCAGCAATATTGGAATGAATTCTCTCGCACAGTACCGGGTCTATAATGTCGTTAACTACTTTTTGGAGGATGGAAGTTTGCAGTTGGGTGCTACATTAAATCAATTTTCAATTTTCGTACAATTATTATTTACAAAATGCAGAGTTTTGCACTTGTACAGATTGTACGAGTGCCTACATATTTATACGTATTCAAGAACAAATCCTTAGGTAAAGGAAAAGACAACTTTTTCTCTAGTCTGAAAAATCTACAGCCGTGAGACCACAGGCTTCCGCAACCAATGCGTTACTATTTATCTGTCCGGAAGGCGCCGCGTTCTATTATAGGCTCTGTTGTCAACGTTTTAGCTGCTATTCTGTGGCCTTCCTCCTCAAGCAATGTCGCACGTGCCTAGGACGTGGCAACTGCCGAACTGCCAAGTGGTTGACTACAAATGTCTTAGTTTTTTGAACTATAACCCAGCTATTAAAAAAATATGAAAAAATTCACAAGCATTCTGAGATGAAGTTTTAAGATTATTTTCGTGCCAGTGTCTGTGTTCTAAGACAAGTAAAACAGTTCTTGTAAGTGTGGGTCTAACCTCTTCCCTTTAA
Organism: Acheta domesticus; assembly: GCA_031308135.1. Taxonomy (NCBI): domain Eukaryota; kingdom Metazoa; phylum Arthropoda; class Insecta; order Orthoptera; family Gryllidae; genus Acheta; species Acheta domesticus. The sequence continues at coordinate 56,812,105 of JAHLJT010004567.1, forward strand.
TTTTGCCACATGTCCCCCAATTATCCCTCAAATATGACCGAATTATTATTTAATAAACTGCCAAACACTATTATCTTTCCTTAGCGTATGATATTCTCATACAAAGGATTAGAAAGCTTTAAAAAATGATACTTTGTAAGTATATTCCAAAATCAAAACTTTATTGGGTGCTACAACAATGTATACAAATGTATATTAAACACTAAAACAAATGCACAGAACCGTTGCAGTCATTTTCAAAGTATATTGAAAGTCCAGGTGTTTTAAAGGCGGGAAAATGGTTTTTATTTTTTTAACTGCAGCCCAGCAATCGAAAAAATCTGAAAAAGATTCACAATTTGTGTTTTAAGAGGAACCTTTGACATTTTTTTCGAGCCTGTTCCAGGCTTCTAAGACGCAGTAAAAAATATTTCTTAATATTTTGTTTTCGAAAATATTTTTTTGTGTTTGAATATGGGCCTGAGAAAAAATTGAAAAATGTTTTTCTGATAGTCCAAGTTGTGATCTTATTTATCATACACTTTTCAGTCTGATAAAATAGTGTTAAGTTGTCGAAAAAAAAATTGAAAAAAAACACGTTTTTGGCTGTATAGGGGTGTGGGTGGTGGGACGGAGGCTAAGAAACCTTTCAAAAATATTATTTATGTTAGAATTATAGTGTAACCACTCATATGTAATTTGGTTGAGGGGAACTTTTTACCATCTTATCGGGGGAGACCCTTTCTTTCGTGTGTTAGCCGAAAAAAGCTAAAGCTGGGGAATCCGCTGGCAAGGTATTTTGGGATTGCAAGGGAGTGTTGTTGATTGATTACCTTCTCCGTGGGACTACTCGCTATTGTGAGGTATTGCGAAACCTCAGATGGGCGATCCAAAACAAAAAAAGGGGAAAGTTGAGCAAAACTATTTTCTTATTCCACGACAATGCTCACCCACACGCTGCTCATGAGACTCGAGCATTGCTGGAACAGTTTCGAATTTTTTGGCCATCCTCCATATTCTCCTGACCTTGACCAAGCGACTTTCATCTTTTTCTGAATCTCAAGAAACATCTTGGGAGAAGACGCTTCGCAAGTGAGAATGACATGAAAGAAAAAGTGGGGAGATGGCTTGGCAGTTTGGCGGGAGAGTAATTTGACACTAGGTTTAAAAAAACTGTTGTTACGGTACAAAAAACGTATTGAATTGCAAGGGAATTACGTTGAATAGTTATAGTTACGTTGAATAGTTGAATTATGTAATTTTCAAAAATAACCTCATCAATTTTCTAAAATGTTTTTTTGTTTTTAAATAGTGTAACTTACTTTTGAGATGGCATTTTAATAAGGTTACAAAACTTTTACTTATTTTAAAGTTTGAATTACGATTCAACGATTTTAAAAATTATCTGTGGTTGAATTAAGAGTAAGAGTGATAAATTAGGTATGGTAATTGAAATCGTGCGGATAGTTTGACTACCCAAAGAAACATTTCCGCGATAAATAAGGACATAAGGGAATCAACGGATTCTTTTCTGATTTTAATTTATGCACTAAAAAATTATCCAAACAAATTCATAAATCTCAAATGGTTACATTTTAAAACCGCAACAATATCTCGTACGACATATTGTTTAACTTTAACGTTATTTATTTACATACATATTACACATTTATATTTGTTTCGGTCTTTTACTTTCCCGTATACTGTACGTACGTATAGTATAGGGAAATTTAAGTAATGCTGCGCGAAAAAACGGCGGATTTTCGACAGAAAAACTCTGTCCGTCCGTCCGTCTGTCCATCTGTCAGTCAGTCTGTCCGCCTGTCTGTGAACAACGCAAGCGACTAAACCGTTCAGCCGATTTTTTTCAGAATTGATTCACCCCAATCGATCAAAATCATCTCGCGGCCCCTTGAATTTGAAACCGATATTTTAATTTTGGAGGATACTTTATATGAAGTCCCTGGGACATTTTCAAAATTTTCAGAAAAATGGCGCCAACAATTTTGACTAAATTTTGTTATTGCATAAACTGAAGGTCATTTAACAGAATGGCTTAGGCCTCGTGTTTGTTGAAAACTGTGATTTTTCGAAAATTGAAAAAATTCAAAATTTTAATGAAATGTGTTCATAAAAATAGGTCTTCAAATAAGGTTATGTTCAATTTTTTTAAAACAAGTATTTTTTCGAAAAATTGTGTCAGACAGACAATTTTGTATTTTCTTGAAACCATTTTTTCTTAAAAATCGCACTATGTATTTTTTATTAAATTGGGATCTGAGATAGCATAAAGGAAGCTTAAGAGAATGGTGCAGGTTTCATGTTCGTTGAAATGCCAGATTTTGCAAAAAAAAATTTAAAATTAAAAAACTTTCGACGTCTTTCTACAACTACAATTGTGAAGATACGATTGATTTTCTTAATGAAATATGCTCATCAAAAACCGATCTTCAAATAAGGTCATGTTAAATTTTTTGAAAATATGAGTAGTTTTTCTATAATTTCCTGACAAACATAATAGCCCGCTCGGAATTGACTGCGCTTCGTTTTCGTTTTCTTACTACTACAATTTTAAAAATACAAATTTTTTAAATGAAATGTATTTATCAAAACTACATCTTAAAATAAGATCAGGCTTAAGTTTTTGAAAATACGAGTAGTTTTTCTATAATTTCCTGACAAAATAGCCTGCTGCAAAATAACTGTGCTTCAGACAGCCGGATGCGTCGTATATTAGAATTTGCAATTTTGTATATTATTTCTTTGTTCGTTTCTTACATTCGACCTTTTGTTGTACATTTACACATTAATCTTAAAAGAAATTATTTCTTTTCAAATATTGGAAATAAAAATTGCTAGCTCTTTAAGAGAGTATTGGCAATGCAGGGAACGCTACAATTGAATTCCGTTCCACTGTCGCGAATTTCGTCGGCTAGCACGTGGTAAGCACATGTCTGCCACGAAGCCTGTTGAGAAGGACGTTCGCGAAATTTGTCGCGCGCTTTGTCAACACAATAGTGACGTGGAAGCTTCCTATTGGAGAAATCCTTCCCTCTCCATTTTTTCATCCGTGACCTTGGTGCGCCAAGAACGAAAAACCCAAGTGTGAAGCTAGTTCTCGCATTTCTCGCGTATAGTGCTGCGATCTTTGGGTCTCTTTTGGGCAAGGTCGTGATTGGTCGTGTAATGTGTAACAGCCACAGTTTAAAATGTCATATCTTACACCGCGACCCAAACCGATCATGCCCACCGTATGGACAAGCGAGGAACTAGCCTCCAACTAGCTTCAGAAAATTTGCCCCAAAGGCGGCTAGTTAACACACCTATATATCTTACACCGTGGTTGATCGCTTCTTGGTTGAATTGGACGTTTTCAAATAATAGCGAAGATGTGAGTGGGGCAGTAAGTGCAATATTTCAATTCTACGTAGCTGCTTCCAGTAATACATGAAAGGATGTGCTGTTGTAGCCCCAATAGTTTACAGTAAGTTCACAAATTTCATAACGGCAAAACTGTTTTTCTTCATTAGTGAGACTTTTTTCTCAGAATGCGCGGGGCCCTGTAGCACGTTCTACACGTGCTACTAGGATCAACCAGAACTTCTCGAGGTTTAGTTCCCTGGAGGGGCGTGATGGTGAGCGAGGTTTCAAGTAGAGACCAAGTCCGATGAAGTATGATTTACTGATACTATAAAATGGCACAGAGACTTTCCCGTATTACGTATTAACGTTAAGAAAAGTCTTAACGCTATTTCAATGTTAGGAAATGTCTCTTCAAGATTATCTTTTTTTTAATAATTTATACATTTCTGCCAAAGATACGGTGCTGTTTGTTGGATTTTCAATGCGAAGATAATGTTGAAATTGAAAACACTCCGATATGAGCTCTTGTTCATTGACATCTGTGTTATAAAACTCAACAAATTGTTTACATTTATTAGACAATTCTTTCTCATCAATAAGTTTTAATTCTGATAAAAATTGAAATCGTTTACTTATAATACTGTATGATTCAGCTCTTCTATCTAATTCACTTATTAATGTGTCGATAATAGGAATATAAGTTTGTAATTTAAATTTTTCTTTGGCAGAAAAGATGACTTCGTCTGTTTCTGAGTCAAAATAAGTTACACGAGAACTTCTGTTTGTTACACGCGAATTTTGATATTCTGAATCGGGAAACTTTTCTTTGGCGATTGTTTCAAAGTTATCAAATTCATTTCTCATGACATGCAAACAATTGATCAATGATGATATCAGCTTTGAAGCAACATCCAATGAAAGATTTTCTTTTTGCAACGTTTTATTCGTTTCATTGACTTTTAAAAGTATAGCACTCCAGACTTCGGTTAAAATAATATTCTCTAATTTTTTCATTTTCTTAGCTATACTGTAGGCTTCATTTCACATTTCTGCTGGGTTTTCTTTATTATTTTCAATAAATTCCAAAGCTAATATAATCTGAGAATAACTGAGACATATTCGCGGTATTGTCGTAAGTTTAACCGCGGCAATCATTAATTGATATCTGATTATTTTCGAGAAAAGCTAAAACCGTATTTGTTAAATATTCGTAACCATGTTCTTGAATAGGTATGAACTCTAAAAACCGTTCAATCGTTGTGTTATCTTTTACATATCGAATCGTAAATGTTAACTGATCAACATGGCTACAATCTGGAGTAGAATCGATACTAATTGAATGATACTTGGCCTGTTTCAACTCAGAAAGTATTTTTAGTTTTACTTGTTTACCCATAATCTCAATAAACTCATTGCAAATGTTTGCTGATAAATACGACTCGAATCCTTTTCCTGGATTACCATATTTGTTCAAATGCTCTTTAAGAAATGGATCAAATTTGCTAATTAGTTCTAAACAACCCAAATAATTTCCATTCTGCTGAGAACCAATTATTTCATTATCACCACGAAACGGCAGTCCGCGGCCAGCAAGAAATTTGATTGTTTCAACAATTGTAATCAAAACACTTTTCCGATAACTGACTTCTTCATTGAATTGGACAAGTATTGATTCATTTACAGTACCCACTTTCTTACTTCGAACGATGTAATCCATAGTTGCATATCTATGCCGCAAACTGTTTTCATGTTCAAATTGCACTGTTCAATGAGCAAATTGCACGGTTCAAATTTTTCCAGTCGTGAAACCCGTCCGGAGAATTAAACGCCGAATCGGAAGATGCAAAAAGATGGCATGCAAAACAGTATAACGCATTTTTAGATGGCGAAAATAGAAGCCATGATCTACAGACAGTTTCACTATTTTGCAATTTACGTGTAAACAGAGATTTAGTTAGATGTCTAATTACAATTTTCCCATTTCCATCTTCGTACTTTCTCGCTCTTTTTGAAAAATCACAATCTTTATTTTGAAAAAACATAGGTCCTTTCTGAATCCAAAAACATCGATCTTCTTCACTTATCTTATTCCATTCGCCAATATCGTTTGATGTGCACCTGGATACTTTTGAAGAAGTTAGAGCATCACCTATATTTTCAGATGAGAAACATTTCTCATCCAATGAAACATCTTCCAGATGAGAACTACCTTCGGAGGTACCTGATTCTGGCTCCATTTTCTGGTTTTCTGATCGATTAATTTCATTCGGTGTGTCTAAAAGAATTTCTGGTGTGTCATTTGAAGATATACATGGATATACTGATTTTGTAAAGAAAGATGTCAGTTTGGGTAATTTTTTAATCCTTTCGTTCTCCTCAATCGCTTTTTTTTCTCTTAGATGCACCGCTTGGATATGCGCGTTTCGACATGGTACCAGTAAAATGAAATACCAATCAACTCTAGAAGAAAATACAATATACTGTTATACAAATTAGTTTATTTACAGATACTTTCTGTATGCGTCAAATTCACAGTTCACAAAAGCAAACATTTTCGGTGCTTTATAATGTCACTTTGCATGTTAAAAATTGGGTTGATATTTCTTAATCATATTGATTTTTTTATTCATTTACACTTGTTATATGTTATCATATTTGTATTTAAAATAATATTTTTGTCTAAATGATTGATTCGTTAATATATAATTCTTAAATACTCTTAATTTTCAACCTTGAAACTTTAGTATACAAATTATAATATAATAAAATTATACACTTATACACTTTTTAATATCCTTTAATCAATTTTTATTTGTTTGTTGCTCAGTTTTTAAATTCATTAATTATAGTGTTATAGTATTGTTATTTATTAGTTATAAAAAATATAATTTTATTACAATAAATAAACATTGTGGTTTACAAAATTATACATTAAAATGTAATTAAATGTATCTTAAACTTACATTTTTTAGTGTGTTCCGTCGTGGGTTCAAATGATATGATAAACCTTTCAGATGTTAATTATGTAAAGATGTTGTATTTTATATTATACTTATAACACTTAACACTGTATTGCACTAGCTCTTCATTCGATTTCTGACAGCAAACTAAATTCATTTTCAATATTTGCCGATTGCTGCCAAGCAATACGAAGGTCGTCTGGTAAATTTCTACGAAAGAGCACGCATTGTTGTTAAACATGTGCATTGTTAGAAAGAACGATTCTTTGTAGACAGCTGTTTGACTTGGCGACAAACTTCGAAAACTGAACTGATCAAATTATAAGTGACATATTTTATTAATCTCTCGACATTCGTACCATTGATGTTAGAAATATATAATATTACTTTAATCGTGAACATAAATTAATTCAGATGCAGTCTATATTGGTTCCACTCAATATATTTAAGTTAATCAACATATATGTAGTAAATTTTACAATTTTTCCTTTCCCGAATACGTATACGTATAGGGACAGATATGTAATGCTGCGCGAAAAAACGGCGGATTTTCGACAGAAAAACTCTTATTACAGGGCCCTGGTAACAAAAAAGTGGATAAATCCAGTTGCCAAATTAAGAAAAAAACATCGTCTAACACGTGGTGTAGTCAAAATCCACGTTTTATAGCTCCTTCATACCGAAAAATCGACTGACGGCAAAACGTCTGTTGGTCCGTCTATCTGTCTGTCTGTGAACAACGCTAGCGACTAAACTGTTCAGCCGATTTACTCCAAAATTGCTATTCACCGATCGATCTGACTGACGTCGTGGCCCCTGGAATTTGAAACAGATATTTTAATTTTGGGGGTACTTTACATGAAGCCCCAGGGACATTTTCAACATTTTCAAAAAACGGCTCCAGACGATTTGACTAAATTTTTTTGTCAGGTAGTCAGTCAGGTCGTTTAAGAGAATGGCATAGGTCTCATGTTGGTTGAAAACTCTGGTTTTTCGAAAATTGAAAAAAATCAAAATTTTTTCGGAGTCTTCCTATAGCTACAATTGTGAAGATACAATTTGTTTTCTTAATGAAATATGTTCATAAAAAACAGATCTTTAAATTACGTCATGTTCAAATTTTCGAAAACATGAGTATTTTTTGCGATATTCTGTGTCAAACATGTGCAATATTTATTTCCTTTAAACCATTTTTTCTTAGACACCTCACAACAAATTTTGATTAAATTGGGACCTTCGATAGCATAAAGGTAGCTTAAGAGAATGGTGCATATCTCATGTTCGTTAAAATGCCTGGTTTTGCAAAAATTAAAACAAAAATATAGGCCACTTCTTACAATACTCCATATATACGTGCATATACGGAAAAGTAAAATATACTATGTGTATACGTATGTATAAGGAAAATAAAAATAATTGATTTAAATATAATTTGTTATTGGAAATGCCAATATTAATTCAATTTTTGCTTCCTCACACTTTAACTTATCGACAATGCGGAGGCTACAATGGAATTCCGCTTAGCGCTCGCGAATTCGTGGGAATTAAGTACATGTCATTGTTACGAGTTGCGATAACAGCTAGAGGCGCGCAACTTGGCGACAACGCGCGATTAGCCACCACGAGTTCGTACATTGTAGGTTCCACGAGTTCGTACGTTGCTGTGTGTCTTCTGGGAGCAAATAAAAAACCTCACTTCTGGAAAACATTGCCTTTGATATTAACCAGCCATTCAGCAATACTGAAATTTGATGGATATAATTATTTGTGCGATATGAATGAAAAACTCAATAGCTAAGATGTTAGTAGCGCAGAAAATGCAATATCTTAATATTGCGTAGCTGTTTTTTATAATTCGGGAAAGTACGTGCTGTTCTAGCACCACTAGTTCAGTTTTGTTATATATTTTTTATTATCTGTGGGGGCTCTTTGATCATGGGGGCCCTGAGGCACGAGCATCGTCTGCCTGTGCCTAAAGATGGCCCTGCATGGCCTTAATGAAAGAACTCACTATGGAGAACAAATTTTATTTGAAGGAAAATATCTATCTTCAATTCTGAAAAGAAATGCAAAG